>JAQPZY010001694.1:8715000-10190000 GCA_029931535.1 Margaritifera margaritifera | reverse complement strand
TTTACCCCTTGTAAACATCAGGTGAACTTCTAATGCACTCAAATTTACCTTTATGGCAACATTCTAGTGCATCTCAGTCTACTTCTATGAACAAATTATCGATCATTTGTAAATATGCAGCAATCCGTTATTTGAAAATATGCAGCATAAATTATAACGGCCGTCAGAGCTAAGTTGTCTCTCGCTTAGATATCGCCACATGAAAAACCGGTCCTGATTATTCGAAATGCTTCTAATTCTACAAAATAATTGATTCTGAACTCGCGAGTACTGCTAACATTTATTATAACTGTGCAGGTAATTTTTAAAAAATGTTAATAATTTTGTGCAGTTTATGTGTTGTTTTCATCAATTAGAGCATTATGGCGATTTAATTATTATCGTATTGTTTTTATTTTTCTAACTGAATCACATTAGAACTTCACACTATCGTATAGTGATTTTAGGTGTGATTCTTCTCATATTCAATACAAGGTCTAAGAATTTTAAAAGTGTCAGCTTGTTTCAGCCCAATAATTGTTTTATTAACTCGATTTTACAAAGCAATGGGGAGCTATTGCATAACATCCGGTGTTAGGATCGGCGTCTTCACATATATAAGCAATCAATTATGTACAGCATCAACGTATTCGACAATTGTTCTTTCACAGTCCTAGGCAACATCGTGGAGTGAGTTTTATTGCAACCATCCCCTAGAGAGAGGGAAATATACGAGGGGGTGGGGGGAGATTGTTACATACGTGTACATTAGTTGTACACTTCTGTTTCAATTTTTGAAGCTGGTATACACACTGGTATAGCTGGAATCACCGTACTTGCTGAATGAATGCATCATGATGCGTACTCCACCCTTTACAAAAGTAGATCACTGAGATCCATTTTAATACTTTACTGAACTTGGTTCAATTGTGTGTTTCAAATTTATTTCTCAAGATCTGTTAATTCGAGAATAGTCGAAGTACATGATTGTGCCCATCTCTATTAGTACAACATCGTAACCACAACAAAAGGTCGGTGTGACCTACATTTAACAATTTCTTGTGCATGCTATTTTCGTGTTTATCTTATGACCACATGTTTTTTTTTCACCCTGTATACATACTGATATACCTAAAAACATAAAACTTGGTGGATGATGCATCTTGATTGGTAGTACACCATCATCACAAAAATAGCTTACTGTGACCCATATTTCACACTTCGCTGACTGGATTAAATGTTTTTTATGTTTGCTTCTCATGCACTATTCATTCTAGAATTATTAAACTAGACTATTGTATACATGTATGTTACTACCACATTTTTACAACAAAAACGGTCACTCGGACCAACATTTTACAATTTACTGGCTTAGATATTGGTTATGTGCTTAGGTTATCACCACGTAGTTGTTTTTCTTTTCTTATTTTTCTTTTTTTCTGTTCTTTGTTTGTTTATTTATTTTTTTGAGTTGAGATTGTGCATATACATACTATCATGAAACAAGGCGAGGGAATGCACCTTGATGAAAACTACACACTCATAATAAAAGCAGGTTACTTTGACTCATATTTCAAGCTTCACTGACTTCGGTTAAATTTTGTCTAACTGTTTTTGCTAGAATCATCAGACTAGATAGTGGCATATCTCTCTGTTAATACCAGGCCCTTACATAAGGTCACTGTGACTTACATTTCACATTTTGCTGGATGAGGTATAGATTTTCCTTGAGCTCAAGATCACATAAGTTTTGTACATGTTATGTATCTACTATTCTGCTTAGAATCATGAAATTTGTTGAGGGGATGCATCTGTATTAGTTCTACTCCTTCATTCCAAAAGAAGATTATTATTCTCATATTTTACACTTCCCTGACTTGGGTTAAATTATGTGTCTGCTGTATATTTTGCATCTATCTCTGTTTGTATCACACCCTTACAACAACAGAAGCTCATCGTGGCCTCTATTTCATCTTTAGCTGCCTTTGGTTATTGGATGTATCTCTATCGTGACCTACATTTTATATTTTACTAACATAGGTTAAGTATTCGTGTTTAGCTCATGACCGAATAGAATTTTCCTTGCTATATACTTGCTAGCCTTCACAGAATATCTTTTAATGGCAAGTGCAGTTTGAAGTAGAAGTACATATTTATTCAATGGTAAACATTTCATATATATACATTGCGTATTGCAATAGACTACCCTTAAAAAGTTAACTGTGTATTCTGCAAGAGAATGAGTGTAGGAATTATATGAGTGGACTGCGTGCATTTTATGTAAGGTCCCAGCTGTAGCGGCTAATCAAGGTAATTACTGATGCTTGAACTATGCTAATTGTGGTCTTACTGGCTGTCACTCCAACGTTGCTCAAAACCTGTGACTTTCGCTTAGTAGAATATGGCGTCTAAAGGTGAAAAATAATGACAGCTTCTAAAGTGTGTTTGAAAACAAAGATTCATATTTATATTATGCCCTTTTGAAGGGATCAGCATATCTTTCTCAAGATCAGTTTAGTCTGAATTTATTTCCTGCATGATAATTAAATGTATACAATGTCTACTAGATCCTACTAAAGCTTCGGCGATTCAATCTTTGATTACACTCTGGTTTTATGTAAAAATGTTGAATTTCAGAGCTTAACAATTTTTAACAGGACAATTATTTCTAAGGAGTTAAACAGTTTGAAACCTCAACTATTTTAAATACTTTACAGTTTAAAAAATACAAAATTACCGCTATCGATATAATTGGATGAATAATTTTGACACATGTATCTCAACCAATGTGCAATGTTAAGAAAGGTAGTTCTTCAAGTCATAATGTTACTGAGTACCGCCTTTTCATAACTGTATTATAATTTAATCGAACAATAATAATAATAATAATAACAATAATAATAATAATAATAATGATAATAATAACAACAACAACAACAACAATAATAATAATAATAATAATAATAATAATAATAATAATAATAATAATTTCGTATTCAGCAAAATAAATTCACAGTATTATTATTATTATTATTATTATTATTAGACTGATGATTTGTTGTGGTTGGGACTAACGTACGTGCTGGTTGGTTTGAAATGGTCAACATAGAATGTGTACGAAAACGAGAATTGCATCGGTGGGGTTGGAGTGAGGGCACAAGGTAAGGATTAATAGTACAACGTCATTTCTCCAGGTAAAATGAAGCCACAAATGAACGAGCTGAGATACAAGGTGATAAGACGGTGTAGGTGTTTTTGTCGGGTTAGTTCACAGCGTACTGACACAAGGTATTACAAAACAAAGCATATGTCTGTAATGGGATGTCAAAAATATTCTGGAACGAGTAAAGGGCCCAAAACCTCCCTACCGTTTTCAATAATGTGTATTCCCTCATCCCAATCAACCACAGTTAATTGCAGGTTTAGTATAGATTTATGTAGCTGGTGGTACAGATGGGAGAGTGAAACAAGTATCGTGTAGTCTCGTATCAGCCGCATCCAGGGTTTAAAATAAGACGCGGTTCAAGAAATTTTAAACGAGGGATGAAAAATACTGATCATGTTTTGAAAATACATGTATTTACATAATACATGTTCTAAATGTTTTGTTTTTGGCATTTCCTCCATATTCTGAAATTGTATTATTAAAGAAACATAATCCATATATAAAAGGCCGGATTAAGGTTTCACGAGGTCTTTGATCAATTTCAAAAAGCAGCCCAAACCTCCACCCCCTAAAAAAATCAACTGTTTCATTTGCTTTGCCTTTTAATGTGGACTTATCTCTCTCTCTCTCTCTCTCTCTCTCTCTCTATATATATATATATATATATATATATATATATATATATATATATACCTATATATATATATACCTATATATATATATATATATATATATATATTCATCACAGTGCTAGCATGGGAAGGTTCAGTTAATTTTTTTTCTATAAATATATCGTCATTATGACTGACCCCTACCCCCACCTCACAATTGCTTGAATAACTGAATAAATCTATAGTCTAATGATTGAGATGTGTTATGTGTATTGAATTTATAATATGTCCATGAGGTAAGTTGTACTTTAGTGGTCATTTTGTAAACAACATAGTTACTGCATTTGAGTTCAAGGTTAGTCTTGTTTACATAGCATTTAGTACTTAGATTGGAACTTTCCATGTCTTGATGTGTGAACAGTCAGGTACGCCGAGTAAATTTCCATTTATTGTTACTCCTAATTTAATATATTCTGTCAGGTGACTTGTCTTGATATTTATATAGCATTTGGTAAACAAGATTCAATTCCTATACTAAACTTCGCTATAAAGATCAGTCTATTAAGGAATTTATTTTTGTAATCAGATGTTAGAGTTGTGAAAATCAGAGCAAATTCAGAGAGAGGAACTATTTTTTTTTTAAAAATGCACTGGAATTACTAAAAGTGCTAATTCTCATTTTGGAGTAATACTTGACTTTGTGATTTTTGTGAATTCATTCAGCGATATTCTGGATTACATCATTCAGGCATATCAGGACATTCAAGAATACTGACACATCATGATATTCAAGACTATTGGCACATCAATACTCTCAAAGCTACTGGAATTGATTCAGAGCATTCTATAGTTAGAACTTTTGATTAGGACAATTAGGATCATTAAATTATTTTGACTGTAATTCAGTTTATTAAAAGTGTCTTTTGAATTTTCAATTTAATTGTCTAGAACTAAATTGCTTATTGATTACTTGCATTGTTGGTTTCACTTTATTTATGTTGCATATAGTTAGGCCATAGAGTCGTAACAGATGAATGTGTTAATTAGTTTGAGTGCTCTGCATCCTGGGTGGCCTCTAAGAAGCACACTTTGCCAGAGAAGAATTCAGTGTCAATAATAAGTTAACAACAGTTACAAACAGTATGTAGAATTCACCAAATATACCACATCAAACTGTATTTATCAAGACAATTGTGTTAGATGAAATAGTCAGTATTGGATAGTATGATAGTAATACAATATACGACCTCAAGATTACAAACAATGGAAGTTCTTTGTTAAATTAAGCAAACTATTTTTTTTTCTTTTTTTCTTTCCTTGCTTCCTCTGACATCCATCTGATAATGCTAACATCGTGTTAAATTAATATACATGTATATAATTGGTTTAAATGATATTTTTTACAGTTTTTGATACACACTTATGCTTACAAATCGAAAATAGCAAGGCTAAAGTACATTTTAAAGCATCAACATTTGTAAAGAGCCGTCAATTTTGAAGTATCGTGTATACGTTGATTAACGATATGTTAACAACATATTGCAAAAGATATATACAGAGGCTAAATAATAATTTATTTATTTATTTAAATGTATAAAATAAAATAATAAAAAGTCACATTTGTATTATCCATAAATTATGAGAATCCCTTGCTATTGCAGTTCTTAATAATGTTTGTTAATTTATACTTTAAAAAATGTAATGTTAATTAATACATAAATAAATAAATAGACATATAAATAAATACATAAATAACTCCATTAAAATTATTTGACCCATCCAATAATCGGCTAGTAATTATTCAGAAACATACATATTATTATAATGAAAGAAGTTTACCTGCAAAGGTCACTGTAGTACACTTCAAGGTGAACTACCCAGTGCACAGGTGTTCACTTCGCTGTCACGCACAAGGAATCAACGAAGTGTCAAGTTTAGTTTTAATCGTATGTGTGTATATGTGTATGTATGTATGCTTGCATGATTGTATAGATGAATGAACATTTATATTACATACAATACCATATAAATTCGTCATTTTTTCATATTTTAATTATCTGATAATTTGTAATTTTATAAATAAGACACACGAAAGTCAGGATTATCTAAAGACTTTTGTTAGAATTAAAGAAAATGTATTTCATTATTACCAAATCTGATGCAAAGAATACTTTATAGGAAATGGTAATATTTTATTGATACAGGTCATCCCTGGATGAATTGCTGTATTGTTGTAATCGTACTTTTTAATTCTTCTTCCTGTCCATCTTGTTTTTGTTCTTCTTCTTTCTTCTACTTCTTTTTTGCTTTCTTTACTTCTTCTTCTTCTTTTTTTCTTCTTCTTCTTCTTCTTCTTCTTCTTCTTCTTCTTCTAGCTCCTTTATCGTAGCAGTCGCATCAAATCGAGTTTCAATTATATCTACTACCACCGTAATCTATCAACATTACCTTCCCCACACAATCCAACGTTGCAAAAATCACTATCGCAACATTTGGTGCATGCAATCTTGACCTGTTTTTTTCCCAACATGATTGCTGACGGGTTAGGACTTGAGGAGTTTATTGCCGTACAGGACTGAAATATAATAATAATAATAATAATAATAATAATAATAATAATAATAATAATAATAATAATAATAATTTAATAATAATAACAATAATACTAATAAATGAAATGAAATTAAATTAAATAATTATTAGCATATATCTATACATTTATCTATCTTTTTTATATCTACCTACCCACCTACCTATCTACCTATCTATCTCTCTAAACTGGGAAAACTGAAGGAAAGGAGGGAGGAAATCTAATGATAGCTGATGATCTGGCATACATAATATAAATTTGAAGTAAAGTGTAAAATATCAAGGCGTCTCAGAATTATTAGGAAAAACAACGTGTCTCACCATTGTGAAAAAACGCACAGTATCCCATCATTTTGAAAATAAAGAAAAACGCATCACAATACACTTTTTTTACATAAACAAGGCGTCCCGACGTTTTAAAGAGGAAAATGTCGCTCTGTCGTTGTGGAGGAAAAAGGACGTTTTGTTATTGTGAAGTAAAACAATGCGTCTCCCGATTGAGAATAAAAACAATCGTCTACCCACTGTGAAGAACGACGACAATGCGACTTATCATTGCGAATAAAAGGATGTTGTCTCACTGTTTGTGAAGAAGAAAACAACGTTTCATCATTGTGACGAAATGCATGGTTTCTGATCATTCGAATGTAAAACAAGGCACCTGTCCATTGACAGAAAATCAAAGAGTATGCCCAGCGTGAAGAAAAGCATGGAGTTTCATCATTAAGGAGTAAAAAAATTTCAAAATTGCGGAGAAAAGCACGGCACATCAGCATTGCTAAGACCAACATATTGTCCGACCATTGTGACGAAACAAAGGCATATCACCTTTGTGAAAAAACAAAAATGCTTTCTACCATTGTGATGAAATACCAGAGGTCTTGACATTCTTATATAAAACAAGGCGCCAATCGATTGAAAAGAGAATGAATCTGTTGATTGAATTAAAAGCAAGGTTCTCGCTATTAAGAAGTTAAACAAGGCGTCACATCAATATACAGAACAAAAACGCATATTATCCGTGAGAAGCAAAGCAAAGTATCTGTTCATTGTTAAGTAAAACAAGATGTCTCATCAATATGAAAAAGCGCAGGGACATCTCATTATTCTCAAGATGAGTTTGAGCGTTGTTAAGAAAACAAAAAGTGTTGAACCATTACTAGTAAAAGTCAGACGTCTCGTGATTATGAAGAAAAACCAAGGCGACTCACTATTGAAAAAAAAAGAACAAAAAAACAACGCACCATAGCGAAGACGAAAACTATGTATCTCATCATTGTGAAATTAAAACTACGCATCTCGTCATTGTGAACAAAAACTAGATATCTCATCATTGTGAAGACAAAAACTAGGTAGCTCATCATTGTGAACACTAGATATTTCATTATTGTGAACATAAAGACTTGGAATATCATCTTTGTGAACACGAAAACTAGGTATCTCATAACTGTAAACACAAAACTCAGTATCTCATCATTGTGAACACATAAACTAGGAATCTCATCATGTGAACACTAGGTACATTATTATTGAAAAAACAAAAAATCGGTATCTCATGATTGTGAACAAACAAACTAGATATCTCATCATTGTGAACACTAGGTATCTCATCATTGTGAAAACAGAAACTAGGTATCTCATCATTGTCAACACAAAGACTAGGCATCTCATCGTTGTGAAAACAAAAACTATATATACCATCATTGTGAACACAGAAACTAGGCATATCATCATGTGAACACTAGGTATATCCTTATTGTGACAACCAAAACTCAAAACTAGGCATCTCGTCATTGTGAACAAAAACTAGGTAGCTCATCATTATGAACACTAGATATTTCATTATTGTGAACATACAGACTTGGAATCTCATCTTTATGAACACGAAAACAAGTTATCTCATAATTGTAAACACAAAACTCAGTATCTCATCATTGTGAACACATAAACTAGGAATCTCATCATGTGAACACTAGGTATATCAATATTGTGAAAACAAAAAATTGGTATCTCATGATTGTCAACAAAAAAACTAGATATCTCATCATTGTGAACACTAGGTATCTCATCATTGTGAAAACAGAAACTGGCTATCTCATCATTGTCAACACAAAGACTAGGCATCTCATCGTTGTGAAAACAAAAACTATATATACCATCATTGTGAACACATAAACTAGGCATATCATCATGTGAACACTAGGTATATCATTAGTGTGACAACCAAAACTAGGTAGTTCATCATTGTGAACACAAAGACAAGGTAGCTTATCATTGTGAACACTATATATCTCTATTGTCAACACACAAACTAGGAATCTCATCATTGTGAACACGAAAACAAGGCATCTCTTCATTGTCAACACAAAACTCGGTATCTCATCATTGTAAACACAGAAACTAGACATATCATGTGAACACTAGATCTATCGTTATTGTGAAAACGAAAACTAGATATTTCATCACTGTGAATACAAAAACTAGGCATCTCATCATTGTGTACACTGTGTATCTCATTATTGTGAAAAACAAAAACAAGGTATATCATCATTATGAAAACAATAACTTGGCATCTCATCATTGTGAAACAAAACCAGATATATCATCATTGTGAACACATAATCTAGGTATATCATCATGTTGCCACTAGGTATATTATTATTGTGAAAACCCAAGCTAAGTATCTCATCATTGTGAGCACAGACACTAGTCATCTCATCATTGTGAACACTAGGTATCTCATTATTGTGAACACAAAAGCTAGGCATCTCATCAGTGTGGACACAAAAACTAGATGTCTCATCATTGTGAACGAAAAATCTAGGCATCTCATCATTGGGAACATTAGGTTTCATCATTATTATTGTTATTAGGAAATTATATTTAAATTGTTAATTAGCATTAATCTATGTAATTATGATCAATTTTCAAAGTGATGATAATAATAATAATAGTAATAATAATACTACTACTAATAATAATAATAATAACAATTATGATATTATTATTATTATTGTTATTATTATTATTATTATTATTATTATTATTATTTTATCAGTACGTGCGTCATGGACATCACCATCACTTTAAGCATTTCTTGGTGATGATGATGATGATGATGATGATGATGATGATGATGATGATGATGATGACGACGCCGACGAGTATGACAACAACAATTCCGACGACGACGATGAAGATGACGACAACGACGATGATGATGATGATAATGAGGATGATAATGATGATGATTGTTATTGTTATTATTATTATTATTATTATTATTATTATTATTATATGATTCTTTAGCTATGTGTTATGAATTTGATCTGAGTTCACGCTGTGAACCAAGTGATATCAAATTGTTAGATGCAAAAAAAAGCTCTTCCTAATATGTGCGCTGTGCCAAGCCTCGTTGTCATTTTGATTTCCTTAATGTTTTCCAGGGATCTTTTCAATGTTTTTCTCTGTCGTTTTCTTTATCACTCTGAGATCACCAATGATTATTTCTTTCACTTTCCACATTGTCTTGATTTATATTTCAAGATCTATAAATGTTGATATGTTCTCAATTTTTGTTATTGAAATATTTATATCTGAAAAAAAAACGGTGTATCAATAATATAGCAATTTCTAGTAACAAGTAGGTCGAAGTGACTGTAAATCTTCCAATACGTGTATGTTGGTGCTTGATTGTGCCTTTCTATGTATTCCTCTCTTGCAAGTATATGTTTGGTTTGGTTTTGTGGGGTTTAACGCCAATTTCAGCACATGACAGGTTATACATGGTTGCCAGTATATCGGGTGGGGAAAGAACCACTGACCCACTGAAAGTCACCGACAAGTTTTCTCACATACTCACGTTGGTCGATCCTAGACTGCGAACAGAGGTGAGATGTGTGAGTAGTCTGTAAAGACAAGCTCCTTAGACCTATCGGCCACCTGGGAACCCTAATAGTCTAGGATAGCCAGGGGTTGTATGTTCAATGGTTTATTCGAAATGGTTGCACAGTCCGCACAATGGAGTGGTATCATCCTTGATTATTCTGTTTTGAAAAGAGCGGGTGTTGAGGCTTTACTTTGATATGCTGTTTGGCCATTCGTTTGTTGCGTCTTTGTTTGTATTTGCTCTTTTCACTTTCCCAGGATCAACACCGTGCATCGGTTTTTCTTCCCATTCGTTCGCCAGTTGTTGTTATTATATTTCGTTCCCTTTTCGTTTTTATTTTGTTGCTTTTTCTTTCACAGATAAATCGTGTCCTTCTTCCAGCTTTACATTGATATTGCTTTTAAATTTTTCGGCTTCTTTTGTGACTGAAATTATATTTGCTCAGTTTATGTTTGAAGACAGCTTGGAGAGGTTCAACATCTTTTTCTGAAGGGACAGGTGAAGGGCAATTGCTGTTACTTTGTAAATACTTTCAATTTGTATAAAAAATTTTAAACGCTTAGTCCACTGTACATATTCTGATTGGTCGATATATCAAATAAAAAATAATAAAAAAATTATTCATCATTTTGTCATCATCGACGTCGTTATCGTCGCCGATGTAATCAGTATCAGTATTATTATTATTATTATTAGTAGTAGTAGTAGTGGTAGTAGTAGTAGTAGTAATCTTGTTGTTGTGTTTGAAAATATATATACAAATGCTTGATCAACGACAACAACAAAATTATTTCAAACAACAGTAACAAAGGTGCTACTAAGTTGATTAAAGGTGAAACATTCACAGGGAGAAGTAGAGGGAGATATATGGCTGGGAGACAGACAGATGAACAGATATAGCAGAAGAAATAGAAAACAAAACAAACAAGAAAGACATAATTATAGAGTGTGCGAGGATGGTAGGATAATAATACACCAACAGACAGATAGATTAATACGGGTGGAAAGATAGAGGTATTCACATGCATGCAAAAGTATACAAAATAATTCGATCAGGATAAATATAGATAGATGTCCGTACTGCATATACGTACTAGTTTTGGAATGCAACCGGAGGTATAGAGCACAGTAAGGTCACTGACCACCATTTGCTCAAAGCATTCCTGCAACAAATATTCAATATTGGTCAATGGCAGTATTTGCATCACTTCCCGTGCAAATTCATATTTGGAGATAGGTTGTACTTAAAAGTCGTAATTTTGCCAGAAGAATGCATACTTGTACAACACAGCTCCCCTCGTTTACTATATATAAATTACAGAGCTAGCCTTCCATGTCTGCCTTTGGAATACATCAAGCAACCTGTGATAATCATCTTACACGATGATGGGTTGATCTTTCTTATTACGTCTGGTTTGTGTCAGTCGTGTGGATATAATGCTGAAAGATCAGCTTAAATAAAGTAATGTCGCTTTTCATGACTAACAATTCACTTTTATATATAATTTTTTTCTTCTTAATTTTCAAGGCTAATTTTCTACTAAGATACAAAACCAGTTCTTGAAAAAGTCGCTAGACTCAAAGTGTCACTGCAACAAATGCTTCATAAACTCTGGGTAGGTCTTTTGGGAATTTTTTTATTTGTTTAATAGACTTTTTGTCAAATCTTGGCTTTTATGCTTTATATAAAAGAATAATTTTCTTCCCAAACTGAAATAAATTAATACACAGACACTTTGCGGAATTCGGTGGGTTGTCAATTCCATGTATGAAATTGGATTCAAGCCTCTCTAGGTGAAAGCTTTTGTATGTATGTGTGCTTATTTTTCTTTTACTTTTCTTTTCTAATTAGCTACCGTGTTAAAAAGAACTCACTCATAATTTGTAATAGATCCCCTTGTACCATCCTTTTAGCAAGCAATTATATTTTCTTAAGAAGGCGTCCCGGCCAACAACGAGTCAATACATGTGTTAAACCAGTTAGCAAAACTTAATCGCGCCAACATAGATTATTATACAAAAAAGTAGTTTTGACAATATAATTATAACACGAGTTTATTGTGCCTCCAGGTGGGTCAATCCACTGGAAGTTCTTAAAATATCATCAGCGGTTGAAAATAACAATTGTCAAAATTGCCCCAAAAGGAAGCCTGGACAGAAAAGTGTAATTTTTGTGAAAAAGATATGAAAGATGATACGACTTACAGCATTTATTATATATCAAAAAGTTGGAATATATTATAGATGATCTTTTGCAACACTTTATTATTGTATGCTTATCGTATGTTACTTTGTAGACCTAGAAAAGGTCACGCGGACTGATACTTTTATTAGTAGCTAAATAAAAAGAAATATAATCGTATGAATGTAATTACTAATACAAAACGATACTGTCTGTTTCTTGTTATTGTTTGATAGTCTTCCATCTGAACAGAAGTCTCTAAAGCAGTGTTGACAACGTAAACTCACCTCTTGGTAGCCACATTTTACAATTTTATCGCAGTCACCTGAAGATGTAGCAGCATAGCAACTATAGCACAGTCTCAATGCCTCTGCAAGGTGAATCAAGATATATATATATATATATATATATATATGTATGTGTGTATACATGCATATTTATGTATATATGTGTGTGTGTCTGTGTGTGAATGTGATCTTATAGTAATTTCAATTTTGTTTTTCAATTGTTTTTCAAAACAAGTGGTGTTTAATTTCCAGTAGAATGTTTTAGAATCATTAACAGGCTTAAGATATAAAACGGCACTGATAAATACGTCCGGCGATGGTTTTTGACGTGGAAATTGAGATGCATTATGGGAATACGGGAAGCAATCGGTTTAATATTAAACACGTATGCACATTTATTACTTTTCTTTACTTTTTTTTACCAAAAATCATAAGAACTGAGGAAAAATGTTCAGACTCTGCAAAAAGAAGGCACACGAATACTGCAATTTTAATCAACTAAAAATGTTCCTGTCGGACCCTGAGTTTTAGATGTCATTCAAACACCTTTCTGCTGACGATGGAACACTATTGGTTCCAGTCGTACGCTGATGCTGTAGTCACAGAGTCAATAATTGAATTGAAGAATATTAGTTTAAAACTATTTCTTGTTAATTGCAATTGTTAAGCGTCATGTGTCCCCTAATTGCATATTTAAATATAAGCATATTAACACAATCACACGTCCATTATGTATATACGTAACCGTCGTTCTTATTGGATGCGTGCACACACGTTTCATTTGTGATGTATACAGAACGAATTCAAAATAAATTGGATAATGCATAGGGATATAAAATAGCACAGTAACAGTGGTCGACTTTAAATTAATTTCAAAGGAAAAAAAAAATATTTTTCTAAGTTCCATAAAGTAGGAAAACATTCGTTTACGGTCATAAAACATAAACTTTGATACCAATCAGTTTTTAAACAAGAAAAGTATTCCTCTTTTTATAAGATTTCCCAAGGAGAGTAAATCTTGCTGGAGTAAATTTACAAGGAATTCGTTATAACAGCCTATAAGGCTGAAGGGCAATAATAGTCTCCTTCCGTCTGCGGGACCGAAATATGGATGGTGTGTGTAGAAAATATAATTTTAAGATGGCAGTATTGACTAACAATAAAAATATAAGCTGCATTGAACTATTATCACGCTTCGTGTGATATGATGGCATTATTTTCCATATGAGTATAATTATATATAAGTAAGTCCATATAAGTATAAATATATTTATTTAGGTGTAATAAACTAAAAGAAAACTAAATGAAACCAGGAATATTAAAAAGAAGAAGACAAATTGTATAGTCTTATGGACACATACAAAATAAGACAAATAAGAGATACTCGCTCAAATGGGTTTTACCTTGGGGGTGGGGGGTGGGCAGTTGTTATTGGTGGTTTTAACCGCCCTTTTAACACGTTATTTGCTATATCATGCCGAGGAAATGTGAGCTAAGTGCCGTTTTTAAGGACACACCGAGGCAGCCTACCCGGGCTAGTATGGGCAGTTATCGAGTATGCGACCCTTTGATTACAAATCCGACGCTCTACCAAGTGAGCGTGGGGTACATATATATATATATATATATATATATATATATATATATATATATATATATATGTGTGTGTGTGTGTGTGTGTGTGTGTGTGTGTGTGACAAATAATAACCTCTGCAACACACAGGATCTTTGCAGATACACTTGTCTGTGAGGAATTTTTATAGGTGGTACAGATGGTGATAAGTCCTAAATTTGAAATGTTTTCGGGTTCACACGCACACACACACACACACACATATAGATATATATATATATATATATATATATATATATATACATATATATATACACACACACACACACATATATATATATATATATATAAATATATATATATATATATATATATATATATATATATATATATATATATATATATATATATATATATATATATATATATTATGGCATAACTTGCGACAAAGGGTGCGTGAAAGGACATTGATTCCACCAGGGTACTAAATCCAACATTGTTAACATTTTTTAAATGGTAAGAAACTCTATCATAACCAAATTTTAAAATGACAGCATGACTTAGCATTAAACTGTACTGACATAATAATCCACTAGATTCAGCGCCTCTGTTTGTGGAGCAACATATATGCAAAATAGAACATTGACACTCTAATTTTGTTGTGATAAGTACAACTGTGTAAAAAATCAGTATTCAAAGAAAAAAGAGAGCTAGCACTTTACTTCTGCCGCAAAACTGATATCTAAAAATTGTTGTTTGATTAAAAAATGGAACTCCATATTTCTAAGGATGAATGAAGTCATGAAACATGAAAATCGATTACACACTGCATGAAGATCCGTAGTCAAGCTCAGTGCTTAATTGATTTCGAGCTTCGTGACTTTATGAATCATGTAACATATGACGTTTAATTAATGAAAGCACAAATAGTTATAAAATAAAAACGAATCTCAAGAAATAAACAACATAACTATGTTTTAATCATTGTTTTCAAATATTGTCAAAGAACACAAGAAGATCGCATGAATACATAATAAGTTCTGTTCTGGTGTTATTAACTAATAACTTCAAGATTTCTGCTTTACATGGTGCGACTTAAACAGACCTAAACGCTTGTTACAAAAGCTTGGCAAATTTTGTAACTATATTATTAATACTTGTTTTCCAAGCTAGTCATACAGCTCAATTTGGTCGAAGGTTTAGATTACATCACTCTAAAGAAATGGGGCCTGTACATTGGTCGGATACGATGATCATGACGTACAATAAATGATCCGTTCTTTGTCAATTCTTTTGGAATCTCAAGTTGTTAAGGCGATTCCGGAAGCTGTCATTTTTATTCCCCCCCCCCCAAAAAAAAAAAAAAAAAAAAAACACAGAATTGCTTTAGCACATTTTTATTTCTATTCCTATCTTGAAATTAGTCCAGTTAAACACTGATTTTAGCGGTCATGTCAGACGAAAATACATAAAATCAAAACATGTTCAAAATTGGTGTTCTGGCTTCTCAAAATGTTCCAATATCAACGCATTATTAAGTACAGTACGTTGATTGGGAGAGCCTATCAGCTCAAGTGAGTATATCGTACAACGGGTTATTTTGCGATTTGTATGAAAAAAATGGTTTTCGCATTTCTTTTTCAGTTGTATTATAGCGATTAGATATATAGGGGGTTTTAATTTTAGCGAGGACAACCAGCAGAGTTGTCTACCCCTAGCATACATTGCATTTGTAACATAATTATAGTTACTTTCGATTTCACACATTTCTCTTGAGAACGGGTCGAACATGGATTATTGACATTTGGAGAGGGAAAAATATCGAAGAATAAATTATGCAATCGAATTGTGTCTTCTAATGGAGACGCCAATATGCTCCATTAGAGAGAAAACATAATCCAATGGTGTTAAATTAATCTGAGCAATTTGCCTGCGACTAGGAACGAGAATACTCCCTGCTATTGCTATCTTGACCTTGCCTCTTCACACTTGACCCATCGGTCGATGTAAATTATCTATCAATTATATATAGACTCGGATTAAAATTATTTCTTTCGGGTCAGTACCGAGGAACCTAGTCATCATCTTTTTTTAGAGTATGTTTTTCTCTCTTTTCGGTTGTGATCCTTGACTTAGATTTACACGTTCTTCATAATGACTTAAACGAAATGTGTTATTCTTTAGAAGATGAGGATAATGGCTTGATTATCTGTATGTATTTGGGCTACAGTACACAGCGGGTAATATAGAGAATGCATAAGGGAACAACTTGTTTACTGCGTTCAAATCGCTTAGCAAAGATTTCATTGGAATGCTAGCACATAATCATGTGGTGGGATAAAAGCTTGCAAAACCGAGTAGGTCAAAATAGAGAGACCTTACTATATATATACAAATTAAGCTCTTTACAACTTGGACAATTGTCATCCAGTTTTCATTACATTTTAACATGCAATGGGTAATTGGTCTAAACATAAATCACCGGTTTTAAAGAAATATATATGCATATGAGGAGGCCGAGCATACACTTGTTTTTAGAGTCAATTGCTCCTCGAAGCGGACGGCAGAAAATGTGCTTTATATTGCCAATAATGTTGCGGTTTGTTTAAATCTTTGTGCATAATGACAGCAAATATTTAATTATATTGAGTGATCAAAATGCCATTTAACATTTTTTATTATTAAATGTATAATATTGGGTCGCTGTGGGTAAAGAAAACATATTTACTACAAATACTATGTGTAGTCATTGCGTAGTATTACCAAAAGTGGCGGTTAAGTAAGTTTTCTTGCTGAAAAAAATGGAAAGCTGATTCAATGCCCTTCATTACAATGTTTCACAAAATGGTTATGTATTTTGGCTACACTTTTTTTAGTGAATATATTTGTTGACGTGTTATATTTTCGCGACTTCTCTCTGAGAACCGCAAAAATTGCTTAATTTTCTCAACTGCTAAAATAACAAACTTTATAAGCGGATCTCATGGGGCGCGTAGCGTTAAACGTGATCCGAATATATCACGTCTCCACGAGATATGACAGTTTTTCTGATTAACCTACCACACATGCTATGCTTTTATTAAAAACCTTCAAAGAATAATCATTTATTGTAATTGAAAAAGTAACTACCTTTTTAAGGCTTAAGAAAAGTTAATCATAGATAATGCGGCATGGTACAGCGCGTTCGGAGATATATTATTGAATTTCTAAATATAAATCATTCATGTGTATAATACATGAACTTCATGTTTTCATGAAGCCATGAAGCTTAAAAATCGAGTATACACTGCATGAACGACCGATCAATATAATCTATAAGCACCGCAAGTTTACATGTTTACACTAAGACGTCGTTTTTTGAGATCTTGAAACTAACAGCTTTCTCGTTGGACGTGGCAGGACCTTGATGTGACTATATAATAAATTATAGAAACTTAAAATGCTGTAGTAAAGTAGTTTCTTTCTGGTGTTATGAACTAATAGCTTGTAGTTTTCATCGTCACGTGATGCGATTTGAACTAATCCAAATTCTGGCTACACAGCCTTGGTAAAAACATGAAATTATATTCTCACGAGTGTGGTTACTTTGCATTCAATCGGTGTTAGTATCAATCATTCGAATCATTTATCGTTATGGAGAATATGTTGATATACGTGGTTCAGAGCTCTGTTGCAATTCATAGTTTAGTTCACTGGAGCATATCTTTGGAGATTTCACTCCTTAAACTGACTCCAGACGATATGTAAGTCAGAGATGCTCTACGATTTCCACTCTATAACGTTGAAGGACAGAATGTTTAGCTTGTGTCGGTGTAGAAATATTGAAGTTATGCACACAATTTAAATAAAATATACTTGTTTAAGTCCAAGAGCTACTTTTTCCACGTCTCCAAAATTTAGTGTATTAATGTAGTTTCATAAACTCGTTCCATTTATGTTTTTTAATGTAATGATACGTCAACAGACGGAGAGCTAGTAGGAATTACATCAATAGTATGGGGGGAGGGGGAAACTTGGGCGACAAATTGGTAATTTATCATTACCGCCGCCATATTGAAATTACCCTGTATGGCGACAGGAGAATTTAAAGTTGTCCTTAGTTTAACATTATGGGCCGGTATGTCGACAAGGGAAAATGTAATGTTAAAAATGTCCATAGGTTGAACATACATTTAGATTGACCAACACACCTTCTGACTATACAGCACCCATCTCTACTTACCAACACCCAGACCTACTGATTGATACCTAAACCTTCAGACTAACACTTACACCTGCTTTAAGCGCGAACATTATTTAAACATCTCTATTATCGTCGCAAGAATCTCCATGCATCGTTGTTGTAGTAATCAAAAACGTACAAGTCTGTGACGGTTGACTTGTCTTAAATTTTTTCTGGTGGTTTTTCGACTTTTTTCTGCCATTTCCTTGCTTTGTCATGGAAAAGAAATCAGTTGTGCCATTAAAAGTGTGAAGTCAATTTTATAGATGTGTCTTGGCAACTAAGGAGTTCTTTTCCTGTCTGGATCAATATATTGTTTCTTCCTTCAGTAAAGATTCTTTGAGACTTTGCTGGTCAATGAGTACTATTTGGATAAATTATTTTTCTTGCCTCAAGGCAGCATCTTTTAAGCATGCACTCATCTAGTGACCATATGTTTCAAGACAGGTGCCACCGTACAAAATGCATATTTCAACAGATCTCCTAAGCCATGTCCTAGACTGAGTTGTAACGGATGTACACGATGTACCGAAGAGCAGCTCGACAACGAGGATATGATTACTTTGGATTCAATCGGTGTTGTTATCAACCTTTCGAATCCTTTATCATTGCGGTGACTTTGGTTCGGGGAATATAATATTTTTCTCCAGAATCTTCTTTTATACCAATATTCACGCTATTAAAATACCATCGTCTGAGAGGAAGATACTGCTGATGCACAAATTCTCAGATACGTGTTTTCTCCTTCCTCATTATACGCTATGGCATAATTTACTCTAAAAGGACTGACTCTCAACAAACGGAGCGGCGGTGTTTTCAATCCGTTGTACTCGATGACATCGGAATATACAAACATCAAATTGACTCATTCGTTCAATTCGATGGGTTATTCAACATACTTGACGAATCGGTTGTTGTTGATGATGTCTTTGGGTGGAGCGAGGACTGTATTTCCACCAAGAATACCAACAAACTTGGAGAAACGGTGACGGATAACGGTTTGTCGTCAGAGATATGTTGATGTTGTCGATTGCTTTGCCAAACGCATAGTTTAAACTAATGGAAATGGTATCGACAAAATGTAGGACATTAACATAATATCCTGCAGGAATTCTCATTTAATATATATTCATTCGATGATTGGGTGGTGCTATTGTTGTTTATTTCGTAAAGGTCAGGATCATTTTTGACCAAATGTTCTTGTACTTGTTCTCTGAGTATTTCTACAACGAAAGTGGTTTGATCAGAGCAGTATTTAAAACTTGAGTGGCACAAATGATTTCTACCAAAGCCACTTCCCAATGAGCTTCTCGATCCAATTGCATGCCTTGCGATATTTTTCCAGCGAAACAACATAATATGTTGCTAGGAAACATATCCAGAGAATTGTCACTAGGCAATGTCAAATAAAATTGATAATTCATAGTTTGAAGATTCTCGTCTTTGAGGATTAACTTGATATCAAAGGATGACTTTTCAAGGGTACCAAAGGGTTTCTGTGACTGGAAAATTTGTGACTGGCGTTTTTGTGGTTACCAGTGTTATTAATGTTGATATATTTCAACGATGGATTAGGAAAAAGATAACCAATACAACTGCTGATCAAAAGAGTCCACAGTTGTGTATCCCCTTGTTGTAACTCACGGCTTTAATGGCTGCTCCAAGAAAAAAGACGATTTTAATATTCCAGAACACGTTCTCCACACCTCACCCCCTGTTTTTATAGTACTGGCTTTTGCATCTTTTGGAAGGATGAACACGAAGAAGATACAGTGCTTAACGTCATGTTCGTGACTTATACTTTTTTATAGTCACTGCTTATGAAGCTGTAACCCACGAATTGTAGCTGAGTGGATATCCTTTCCCACATACTTTAACTTCTTGGATGCAACGTTTACCCACTTTACGTGTGTTTTTATCGAGAATGCTTTGGATATCGTACACGTCGTCGTCTTTCTTAGTCACTCGTAGTAAATCGGGCAAGTAAAATGCTCCTTTTAACACTTCTTCGCTCAAATCTTCCAATTTATAGACAGGCGGGTCACGTCCACGCACCTGTCCTGTGACATGAAACAATTGTCGTTGAGTTTGGTAAATGACGTTGGCCAAAAGTGCGTTTTTTTAACAATCAGAACCCAGTCTTCTGCATTAAACAATTCTTTCTTTTTTCTTGTCTCCGACGCTCCAAATAATAGATTGAACACAGCCACTTCTCTTTGAGGTGTGAAGTCTTCTGGAGCACATCCGATACTGCAATGGAACGTTTGATAGTAAGCTTTCACCAGACATAGTAACACCCTATTGTATTGGAGAGTACGTTGATACGTAAAACCTTTCCACATACGTTTTTTCAAAGTTCTTTGGAAACGTTGCACAACACTGGCTTTGTTTTCAGGATTTTTATTTGTAAAAAATATATATGTCGTCGTTTCAGATCTTATTGAATGGCATGGTTGGGAACTTCAATGCCTTTGTCCGTTTCCCAACGCAGAGGATGTCGACCACATTGTTTCAATACAATTTTTAATGCTCGCACTAACTCTGAACTGGTTTTGGATGTCAAAGGAATCGCCAAGCCGATTTTAAAAATATGTGTAACCTCAATTGTACGAAACTAAATGAGATACATTTGCTAAATTAGCTTGCCTTTGATGATCGATTTCTGCTACTTTGGTTTCGTGTCCTAAAAATTTCCGTCAAATGGGTTTGAATAACTTGTCCGACGATTGGCCTTCTAAACATCTTGCAAACGTTGACTTTTGAAATCAGTTTTGACTGCACTATACATGAGCAGGATTGACTGCAACCCACATGAGCAGGATTGTAGTAAATACTGACTAAACGTGTGTCCATGTTGTTGATGCTCATTAAGTCATCCAATGTTTGATTCACTTACGGTCGTGTAGTATATTGAATTGCGACGCTTGACGTGTCCGAAGAGTTAATGGAGTAACGAAGAAAGTTGCCACATAATTCATTGGTCGTTTATCCACCTTTTTCTTGACTTCTTTTTGTTCTAGTTCTGGTGGACAGGGTGTCAACTTTATCGTTTTCACTCAGGGTTTCATTTCTTCTCGCATCTTAGTAGCTGAAGGTATCAACAGGGTTGACACACTTTGGGAAAAAGTTGTTTGAACAGAGGGAGTTTGAAATTGTTCAAACATTTCTCTTTTAATTTTCTCTTCTATCACCGTGACTGTGTCTATCATCGTCTTTGGAACAGCTGCTTTTTTATTTCCTCTGTTTTCCTGACATTCTTGGAATCTCTCAAAGGAGGCGTAACAACTTCATGTAAAGCTTTCTTGTAAAACAGTTGAAGACGTTGTAAGAATTGACTATACCGTTTCGATGTTTCCATTTCTGTCAAATCTGTTCGATCCGTCAACGATTGCAACTGTTGTTGAAGTGTGATGTTATGATTAGGGGGTAAGTGAGGTATTAGCTGTTTGGTTTGTCAAGGACTTAAATTAAGTTTCATTCTTTCAGAAGATTAATCTGTACAGATGTGGTGTCCTTCCTGAAAGGTCTACTCCTTTTTGTGTGCTCCTCCTAAAAGGGGTATAACAATCGTTCCAATGAACAGAACGGCGACTTTAAACAACGGACATATCAGTATGGGAAGAACCCTCGTAGAACAAGCACTTGCTTCTTTGTACTGAATGGAATTGTCTTTTTCACCATTTGTGGAAGAACTTGACCATGTCGTCTTAATCGATGTTTATGTGTCTTGATCAAGGGAGCCATTCTTTTCTAGACGTTCAAACGACATTCGCACACGGAACACATGCTTTATTTAGGCGTTTTATGAAAGGTCTTTCTTTGAATTGGGGCATTGGGTCTGGTGAGTACACTGACAAGACATCCGAATGTTTAGCTAAAAGAGCAGGGAGAGTATGTTTTCCTGTTTTGAAATCAACTCTGTGGACGCCGATGATGTGACTGTCAACATTGAGGGGAATACATCATTTTTCAGGAGTAATCAAGTGATTTTTCTTCAACACTTCTTCTTTTATACTGGAAGTTGTCTCAACTGCTTGTCGGAACGTTGTACTATCTTGACTTCCGGTACTTCTGAATGACTAGGTGTTGTTAATGAACTATAATGTGCCAGATCTTGCTTGGATAAATGCAGTAAACTTAAGTGTTTTAAGAGATTTGTTTCCATTTCTTCGTCAGATGGGAGAACAGTTAGCTTATAGAACAATTTGCAGTTCGTACGTCCTCATATTTCCTAATAAAGTCATGCAAATACATTTTTTCCTCGAGAGGTATCGTGGTAGAGAGTTGAATGAAGACTCGCGCATGTAACTGAAGGTAGTCACGCTCTGGAAGCTTGCCACCTTTATTGTACGTTCTTGAAACATTAAAAAATATATCAGGTCACGAGGCAGGATGCAACATGCGTTTTGATTGGTTGATTAAGTTTCCCTTAAGTTACTGTATTTTTATACTGGCTGATTTCATTCATAGCGGTTATAATAAAGCAAAGCTATTAAAACCCAAAATACCCTTCAACGGTATCTGGTAAATGTCAGTATTCATAGATGCGTAAACAATATACATATATGGCACGGTTATCTGCATTGTGCACGAGTGTGGTTTGCAATGCTTGTGTGAATACATTTTTCATTCTGACATAGTCTTTCTTTGGTCAAGTGCTAAGACAGGGACCAACACTTTTTAAGAAAACATTGACCTTCAGTGAATAAGCGAAATCGTTACATTGGTGTAAAGAAGAGGGATTAAAGCAAAGTATGTCCTATATTTACCATTTTATCCCAGTGTCTAGTGATCCGAAAGAACATTCGATTGTGAAAATTTTTTTTTATATAAAAACCAACTAAGTGACATACAAGAACATAACTTTACTGGATTCTCTTTATTAACAAGAATACAATCTAAGACATATGATTCTGAACTCATTTTCATGAGGGAGATAATTCAGTCCCATGCTGGAAACTATCAGGAAGAAGAAATTTCAGTTTCGCGTCTTTTTAATGCTCCAACTGAAAATATACAAAACATGACTGTAAGTGGCATTCGTATCTCAAACAAACGTACTGAGCAGCTAGATCTATATTGGCAAGAAACTAAGAACAATTTATAGAATATAAAAAGTTCATTAAACAAGAAGTGAATCAAAACCTGTAATAGAGTTAAGAAAGGATTTTAATTCTCCTAAAGATCATTTAAGCACTTTGGAAAGACAAAATGAATTGGAAACAATTGGAAATGTGCTATTATATATTAGATTTGGATCAGTTGAGCGTTCGGAAATGTTTAAAGCAACGTTGCAAACAAGATTTAGGAGAAAAAATGAGTCCTTACTCACAATCAGTCTGAAAGCTGACTCGGTTAGCTTATCTATCAGCAGATTCAGCCTTAATAAACATTTTGTACAATCATTATTTCATTGACTCTGTTCCAGATTCAGAAATAAGGTCCTGCATAAGAACACTGTGCCCACAATCATCAATGAAGCTGACAGTCATTATATTTAATCTATCTGCACAGTATGAAAGCAGTATAACTCTCTATCAGACCCACAAGCAGACAGTCCGTGATAAAAAGAGGACATGGATATTAAGACCATTAATGAATCAATAGAATCAATTGAAGCCCTGAATAGTACAAGTAACTCTGTACAAAATAGATTCACCAATAGACAAACAAATACCTGGAATGGTAATAAAAGCTACAATAAGTAAAGAAACAGAATTATAATAGAATAATGTATGACCGAGAAACAAAATAGCAATTAAATCTACCAGATTAGTGAAAAATAAAAACTCAACAGTATACGGACAGAAAAAATCAATCAAATAACAGACCAACTGATGAAAACTAGTTACTGCTGAGGGTCAGACGTCAGTGAAAAATGAAGAAAGATCCACTGATAGTATGACCAGCTATACAAATGACAGTAATCATGGACTCTTTGTTTTGTACTAAAATACAGCATTATCACGTACCCTTCCTTGTGGATACTGGGGCCAGTGTTACTATGAATAGGAATATATTTGAAGAGAAATTAGACTGTATGGAAAAACCTCGGATTGAATATATGATATTAAATGTGGTAACTGCAACTGGGGATAAGAAACCTTTCCTAGGAAAATACTGGCTTGCCATTTCCTTTGGCAGTCAAATACGTATGCATGGTGTTCTTATAGCTAATTTAGAAGACAACGGAATCCTTGGTCTAGACGCCCTGGTTAGACTATAAATTTATATTGCCAGGAAGAAAATCTGTATAACAGAAAACGGGGAAAATATTCAATGCTTTCGGTATCAAACTGAAGTCGAACTATTCCTCACTATAGTAAAATAATTGTCCTTGGAAAACTTTTTGACTCAGCTTTAAGGAAACACTGCTTTAATGGAACCAACACCAAAACTCATACAGATGCATGAAGTATTGTAGGCTAAAACTGTCATCAATTCTAATTTGGTACTGTACCTTTGCGGTTTCTAAATATCACTGACAATTGGCATAAACGTCACAAAAACACTATAGTGGCCTCAGTTGGTGTAGTAAAGTTGTATATTGAACATCAGTCTACCGTAGATGAGATCGAGGTCATAGAATCTTGCCTAGATGAAAACACAGTACCTGAACATTTCTCCTCATGGTTCCAGGGGTCCTGAAAAACAAACTAAATCAGACTGAACGTAGAGCTCTTAAAGATCTACTAATGGAATATCATGATGATACGTTCTCAAAATAAACCAGTGATATGGTTTAACAGATTTGGTTGAACATCAAATTAATACAGATGATACAGTCCCTAATCATCAGTAACTCAGAAGGGTTCCATTAGCTGTATGAAAAAAGTAGAAAAAGAGGTAGAGGATATGGCAGAACAATATGTAATTGAGGAATCTAATAGCCCCTGATGTTGTCCAGTCGTCTTAGTAAGAAAGAAAGATAACACTTTGAAATTTTGCACTGATTATAGGAAAATGATGTTACAATACAAACTAATCACCCTCTCCCAAGAATTGATAGTACCCTGGATGCACTGTCTGGATCAAGGTGGTTCTTCACTCTTGACCAAGAAAGTGATTACATGCAAGTTAAGGTAGCTCCTGAAGACAGACCCCAAACCGCTCTCTCTATATCCGGTGGTGGACTATGGCAGTTTGTTACAATGCCATTTGGATTGTGTACAGCACCGATTACATTTGAAAACGCCTTATCAAAGCTTTCTTGGATAATGTGTCTAATCTCTTTTGACGATATTATAGTCTCGTCACAGACTTTTGATGAACATATGGAAAATCTAAGAGACATTTTTCAAAAACTAAAGAAAGCAAACCTTAACATGAGTTCAAAGAAATGTGCTTCATTTAAAAAGACTGTATCCTTCTTGGGACATGTCGTCAGTGAGAATAGCTACTGATGCAGATAAAACCGACACTGTCATAAACTGCCCAACACCCACACATTTGAAGGAGATCAGACAATTCTTAGGCCTATATTCAGATTACAGAAAGTTTGTCTATAGACTTGCTAATATAGCAAGACCTTTACACAAACTTACTTAGCACGGTCAAAGATTTATCTGGACTGAAGACTGTCAGGCTGCTCGGACAAACTGAGGAGAGCCTTGACAAGTTCTCCAATACAGGCCTATCCTACACCTGGTGACTTGTTCGTACTGGACACGGATGCAGCTAATATTGGTATGGCTGCTGTCCTGTCACAAATGCAAAATGGAGTAGAAAAGGTTTTATACTATTATAGTGAAAGTTTCAGCAGGTCTGAGAGAAAAATACAGCGTGACGCGTATAGAACTGTTATCCAGTGTAAGTTCAATAAAGCATTCACACCCATATTTACAATATGGATAGTTAAAGTTAGAACAGATCATGATTCCCGAACCTGGCAGTTAAACTTTAAAAATAAAGAATGTAAAGTTGCTCGTTGGATTGAGTTTATCTCTTCCTATCAGTTCAAAATATAGCTTAGAGCTGGATGTATTCATAACAAATGATGCATTATATCAGAGATCATGTCTACGTCAGGAAATACATCACTTTAACCGAGCAAAAGGAATATACGAACTTTCTGTTAGCGAAAAATCAAAACCAGAACAGTTAGATTCTTCTGAATACTATAAAATACATACCAGGTCCCAGAATCCACATGCAGATGCTGAGGATACCGGCTATGAAAATTCTGAATTGAAAAAGAACAGACACTAACGATGACCTGAATACAATAAAGGATACTAACACTGGATGTTTGCAAAAACAAGATCGAGTACTAAAACTTGTGATAACTTGGGTAAATAGTGGTGTTTCATCCACATGGCCAGAGTTTTCCCACTTAGATGAAAGTACTAAATATTATTTGGCAAGATTTGACTCCTTGGAAATATATTATGTCTTACTATGCCATAAATGGGACATTTGTCAAGGGAGACAACCAACATATCAAGTATTTATTTCCCAAAGTTGAACTATTGTTGTTTTGAACCAGTTACACAACAGTGTAACAGGCTGTCAATTGGGACTTAGGAAAACCCTTTCAAACGTAACAGATTCTGGCAACATATGAGCAAAGATATAAAATTTTAGTGTAATGTTTGTGACCAATGTGCTTCTCTGACACCAGCTCATACAAAACGAAAAGAACCTGTAAAATTCTACAATGTATGAGCCACTATGAAAAGATGGGCAATAGATGTGCTTGTGTTCTTACTGAAAAGTAACGAAGCAATATTTTACTTATTGGTTGTGGCCGACTACTTCACAAAATGGGTTAATGATATGAACATTAGGAATAAGAAAGCTACAACTGTTACACAGAAAAGTATTGAAAGAGAAATGCCTATTTGTGGTACCCCTATGCGTTACATTCTGACCAAGGTACTAACTTTGAATAAGAAATCTTTCAGGAAGTTTGTAAAATACTTGGAATAGAGAAAATTAGCAGCACCTCACGCATATCTCAACTTGATGGCATGGTGGAAAGATCAAATAGAACAATTGAATTAATGCTTTCAGCTTGTATTTCAAAGAAAACAAAGAGACTGGGATGAGCATATAAGCTTCTCATGATGGCATATAGATGAGCAGAGCATGAATCAATAGATGTATCTCCCTGTGAGATGGTTTTTGGCCGAAACATAAATTTACCAATTGATCTTGTTCTTAGCAGAGTTGAAGCTGAAAACTAATTATGCATTTGGATTAACAAAAAATTGAAGGCCAATACACGCATTTACGAGGGCAGTTATTAAACTTTCCTCAGAATACACGAGAAAAGATCACGACAGAAATATCCATTTAAATCCTTATGAAAGACAAGATTGTGTGTGGTTGTACAACGCACATACAAAAGGCAGGGGTTTAAACAAAATTATACTGTCCATTCCAGGGTCCATGTCTCATATTAATAATATAAATGGTGTTGTCTATCGCATCCATAAAAGTCCAAAATCAAAATCTAAATTGGTTGGTCATAATTTACTTAAACGTTATAAAGGAGACAAAATCCAGTCTGGATGAATTAACTAAAGAATTACTTTATGTAACTGTAGTAGTATTGTCATCATCTATATATCATAAATGTAATATCTTACTTCCAGATTACAAGGTTCAAAAGCAGCATATGTAGAGTCATGGAATTTGCCAAGCTCCACTGCAAAAGACACATATCCACTGCGCACTCTCAATTTGGGTATAAGTCTAGCATGTGCATGGCAGTTAGTTTGCGATATGATAGTAAACACCAGGAGCCACTATGACCCTATTAAAAAGATCAAATATGAAATTTAGCCTAGGGAGAAAAAGGAGAGTATGCTGAGTTCATTCGGAAACGCTGACAGTATGTTGAATCTGTAACAAGGGAACACAAAACACCAGCAGAATAAATGTAAGCAGCCAGAAGGGACCCAGGTCGTACAGAAAGACTAACCAAGGAGGAAGGTCTGCCAATAAGAAATTAGCAAAAGAGGAAGCGTTGATACCTATTCGACGATCTACGCAGCCAACTAGGCCATATACCAAGCGAATTAGGGTATTGTTGGGCCCATCCGGTAATCCTGAACAACCTAAAATGGCCACTACAAAAATATCCAACTACAGGTGCAACAGCAACGTTCATAAAATATCTACTGCTTGGTGTCATCTGACCCTGTACACAAACCAATGGCTAGTCCAACCTCGAATACACTTTTTCAAGCCTGGAGCTGGTGTTCTTGGGAAATTACAAAAGATGACAACTTGATTGCCTCCGCTTCATCTTCCTCCTCCTCCCCTTTATCTTCATGTTCATCAGATAGAAATGTGCTGGATACCACTAATGCTAGTACACAGGTAAGGTTCCCCCTTAATCACCTAATGTTTAAGAAAAAGCAAGGTTGGAAACATCTGTAGAACAAGAAGCAGCATCCGCCACTGTGCAGGACAGAGCTGGAGTACGCTCTACTCTTCTTTAGTCAGACCATGGGCAAGACTCAGTTCAGCGTAGCAGGAAAAACAACGTGGCGGGTTTCACCAACTCCATCCTACAAAAAAAAACATTGTGGCTGGATTTACCACGTGCACCCTACAAAACGGAGATGCTGTATCAATGACCTATTCTGAGTACGAGGTAGAAGAACCAAAGAACCAGGCTACAACATAATAAATCCTTCATCCAACTAACTGCTGTGGCCTCGAGTCAATCTAAAATAATTATTCTCAATGTGTGGTATGGATGGTGACCAAGAAATCGCCTCTGCAGGTCCTCGAAGTGGATAATGCTTACACCTACTTCAATGACCGTAATACAGATCATTTCTGAACCATTCTACATTACCTCATAAACCTCAACTTTGGCCCTATATCCCGAACTTTACCAACCAGCTACATAAATTAGAGGAATTGAAGGGAGAAGTAAAGTTTTACGAACTGTCAGGCTTGGAGAAAATAATCCAGGACCGACTTAAAGATTTATCGAGATACATTTCACGAAATTATTTTTGAGACAAAAAACATAGAATTTAATTATCTTTGGCATTACAAGTTCCCACATTAAAAATGTTACCAACTAATAAACATACGTAGGAACTCAATATCCACATTATATGTAAGTAGTAAATATGAAATTGCAATTTTTCAAATTTGCCTTTATATATTTTGGTGCTAGACACCACATACATGAATACAATTAAACATCTTCGATGTAGATGAGACAGACAGAGAGAGAGTGAGAGAGAGTCAGAGAGAGAGAGAGAGAGAGAGTTAAAGGAAAGAGGGAGATATAATATTTTAAAATGTTTGTTGCAAGTCGGAAATGTTAATAACTTTAACCTTGACAACATTCATTTTGCTGTTGCTGTTTTTTAAACAGCGTTTAATAATGCTAAAATTGTGTTGTTATACGAAAATGCATAATTGGAGATTTTTTGCTGTTAATTGATACATTTAGTGTGTTTTAGGAAATCATCTATCTCAAGCTATATAAATTTATAATGTATAATGTATAAACAAAAGTCTCGTTTACCTTTATGATGTCGCTGTGGTCTCCATTGTCTGGATCGCTTTGCAAATATTCAAACATGTCATTATTTTTTGAAAGTTCCATTCGGGGCGAATAATTCTCTCAGAAAGAGGGCGATGTAACGAACTTGTAGTTCGTACCTCCTTGCATTTGCTAATAAAGTCGTGTAAATACATTCTTCACTTGTTAGGCATCGTGATAGGTGAATAATAAAGACTCGCTCCCGTAACTGAAGGTTGTCACGCTATGGAGGCTCGCCACGATTCAGGTACGTGTTTGAAACAAATTAAACATGTTATATTGCGATAAATAGCTACCCTGTATCTCACTTTGTTAATTACCATTTTCTACTGTTCATGATTTTACGACTAACGTGCTTAATTCTTGTAAATTCAGAAGCATTTCGAAGCGCGATGTAATTTCAGTACCGGAACTAGGTCACGTGGCGGGATGCAACAAGCGTTGTGGTTGGTTGATTCAGTTTTCCTTAGCTATCGTGCTTGTATATAAAGACTTATGCAACGACGGATCGGGTCTGATTTCAGTCATAAGACACCAAACATAGCAGTTGTAATAAAGCTATAGTTATTAAAAAGGTGACTATGGCAATGGTATAGGTGTTATTGAATTTAGAGTAAAGAACCGATATAAATAATATTATAACAATAATTTTCTCGATTTGGTACACATTCCAAATTACCATTAATCTTCATCCATGGGAGCATCCTATTTTTCATTCGTGTCAGTTTCAATCCGGGGTAAGTCTCATGTAGATATATAACTTATATTTGTATAAAAATAAAGTATGGCAAACTACCAATCCTCCAATCCATCAAAAAGCTATGTTTTGTGATGTATAAATTGTGGTGTAAAGTGCAGTCATGATAAACCCAAAATAACCCTCTACGGTATCGGTACGTGTCAGTACCCATAGATGCGTAAACAATATACATGTATGATATGATACGATAATATGCATTGTGGATAAGTGTGGTTTAACAATTTTTGTGTGAATAAATCTATTACATTTTTCATCCGGACAAAAATTTGTTTTGGTCAAGTTCTAGGCTGGGACGAACCATTTTTTTCTCTTTTGAAAACGCTTACCTTAAGTGGATACAGGTAAACGTTACACTTAAATCAGGCATTGCTGGCGTCATCATAACGTAGGAGAGGAGGAGGAAACGGAAGCAGATGTGGGTATAGTGCCAACAGGTCTCGGTTTCAGTGAGTATGTACGTGTTCGTACCGCAGGATCTCTCTTTCTTAAGTGTAATTTGACAGTTTTTTAAATTTTGTTTCTTGGAAGGGGAGCATTAAGGGTGTGTACTAACTGCTGCTCTAATTTTGTATTTCTTTTGGACTTTTGTTTTTGTGGTTTTGTTTCTTAGCAACGGTATTAGGATGCCATCGTAGAAGCAACCGAATAATCACATCTCCAAAAAATCAAGTTCTACCCGGTTTAAACTGAATGTGTGTCATCGTTTGAGTATGGATTCTTGGATTGGATAGTTGTGTTAAAATTACTTTATGATGCTCAAAAGAAATGTTGTGTTTGATGATGGGTGTGAATGATTCCTTCAAGTAATTGACGGGCTGTCAAACTCAACCATCGTCGCACTTCTGTGGCACTGGCGTCCAACAAATACGAACGCACTTTTGCATTTGTTTCCAGATTGATAGTATCCAGTGAAAGAATACATTTGGCAGGAGTTTTTCCCGAACCACTTGGTCCAGCAATTAGCATGCGAAGGGATGTCGAAGATACAGTGCCTCTCAACTTTGACGATCTAACCTTTCTTAGTCACTTTAAGAACGGAGTATGCAGTCATAACTCTAGAGTAGTGTTGAAAATTCTGAGACGATCGTCAAGAACACAAGATATCTTATACATGTTTAGTACTTTTTTCATAGCGCAACAACAGAATGTTCACAATTTTAAAATATGTTACTGTTTTGCTTCTTTCCTAAAATCAGTCAACAACGTCTTTGGCATATTCAACCTCTTCTTGTTTCCAAGTGTCGAAAACAACACTTTTCCAATCACGTAATCACTCCAGTCATAAATCTGTCGGTGTAGCAAACTAGCCATACACACTTCATGGTAATTAGAAAGTGCGACGAATCCCTTCCTCAAGCAGAAGAAGAAAAGCATTGATCACTAATCGCAGCACCTTTAACGAAATGAGGTTTCCGTGCACAGATAAAGTTTTAGTCGTCATATCTTCGCATGCTCTGGTGACAAATTTGCCAAAGAGAATTAGCCTGTAAAAGAAATCCAAGAAATCCCGCCACTAAGACAAAAACTACAGTTCATAGGAATGATATCATTTTGTGCAATCAGTTTTGTTATAAAAAAGTACTTGGTTATCCTCTAAGTTTTGAACAGTGCATTTGACTTCTTCCCATAGAATTTGGTGCAACACTGACGTTAGAAGTCGTGCATAAAGGGTCTTGAAACGTCTTCGCAGAAGAGTCTTATCACGTGTTGACACAAAATATCTCTTTTCGACTATGTTGCAGGCTTCTTCAATCAGTCTTTCTACAGCATTCAGATACAAATGGTTATTCATTTTATGCAACTGATGATGCAAATTTAGACATTTCCGTCATTCAAAACGTTTTGGGCATTTTGCTAAAAGGCATAGAGAAATAACTCATGGAGTCTTTAAACTGTACGTTTGGCTCCATTAATGATGACTGGTGGAAATTCGTTTCTTTGTTTTTGAATAATATTTCACAAGAAACTGTCCCACGCATCCTGTGAGCATTGCCAGTAGCGTATTGATGACAGTTGCCGTATCGATACCTCCTCTTAGTTCTAGCTGTCACAGGCAAGGTCCAAAACCCACTGAGCGAAGTCAGAAAAAAGTATGGGAGCCACGAAATAGATTGTCATGTTCCCCCTGGAAGCACGCATACAATTCCGACAGTGATGAACTAAAGGTTCCTAAATACAGTCGAGGCAAGTACAATGATTCTCACAAAAGTTAGGAATGTGAATCCCTTTCTCTTGCTAACATTCAATGTCACAAAAGATAAAATCGACATGATGGTCTCGTTTCGTTTTCTTGTTATGCTCATTTAGTAATTCATCTAGTTCGTCGTGGCATATCTGCATGTAACATTGATGATCTAATTCGTCAATTTGACCACAAATACGACTTATTTTCTTTCCTGAATAAATGTGTGACTCCTTATTGTTCGTATGAACATTCGCTTTACAGGCTAGACACGCCTTCAGTTATTTGTAATCACTTTTCTGTTGCTTGAATTTTTTTCATGTGATGTCGATCGTAACACAATGGACTCATGAATGGTTGCTTGCAGGTAAAACTTTGAATCATTTTGTATTCTTCAGGAACGCAAGGTCCGGACGCTAAACAGTCACAACATATCTCGCCACAATGAATATGTTGCTTCAGAGTTTTTACATCCTTGGTCACATTTTTCACAATAGTAACTGTATCAGAGAATTCCTTTGATACTAGTAATAGCATGTAAATGATTTTTGTGATGATAAATATGAATGTGTTTTTCGTCTGGAAAATGGGGTCCTCCAACTTGGAGATGTCCACGCTTGACTTGAGGGTAAACTTTCAACGTATCACAAGCGGCGATAACATCGTGAATTTTCTGCATTTCAGGCACTCCACACATGATCTCTTTCGAAATGTATGCTTGTTTCAGAAAGATTTCTGCATATCTTTGTTGTTTGGCTCTGTCTCATTTGAAAATACTTTTCCACAATCGTTTCCATTCCGTTTCGTCGGTTTTCTCTGCATAAGCTCGAGCCACCACAATGGCGCGGGCTAAACATATCATATATTGGTTGTTGCTAATCTGGACAATGCTTCCTTAAGTAGTGACCATTTGATCCAACACTAAAACTTTGCGTAGTCCGCTGCCTAAAGAAGGTGAAACGTGTGTCATATAAAGGTAGCGTTTCGATCGGTCACGTCGAACTCATCATTTGATTGTTGAACGTGCTGAATTTTGTCCAAGAGTTATAAAAGAATAAATTTGATAAAGACAGAAGATTTTTAACTGTCGTGAATGATCGACAGTCGAAAAATATTGTGATTTTTTTTGCTTGCCACTGACGATTTTGCTACTCTAAAATAGACACCAGTAAGTGAGTAATAAAGGCAGCTGCTTTCTCTAATGGGCCTAGAACTCTTAAAATTAGACCGTGTAAGTGTAAGCGGTCGTTGTAAATATTCTGGAAGTCACTTTGTGAATAGGCAGAAGGTGAAAATAATCATCTGCGGCTACCGAACGAATTTTTGTTTTGGCTGATCGTGACTCTCTTGGTCTTAAAGAGGAAGAGGTGGGTGGTGTTTAATCGGGATGTCTTTTTTTCAAAATCGCTAGGGTGAACATCTATCAACACTTCTCTCACGGTATGAGGCGACACAGAACATTATCAGGCTTCTCTTTGGAATGGTGTCAGTGCTTCATAACGATGAACGAATTAAAATTGATTGAACTAGGGTTACCTTTCAACCTATATATAGCGCCCTGTACGTAAGAACATACACACTCATTCTGTTTGAACCTGCTTAGATGGAAGAGACACACAGATTACACTTCTAGTCAGAGATTTACAGAGAGTATTTCGAAAATATATCTCCGTCAAGACTTCTGGAGAGATTTTAGACTACTCATCTCGAGATAAAAGTGAAGATACCTGTTATGACTGTCAGGAGAAAGTTCATTGGGCTACCGAATGTCTAAAACAAAAAACACGTTAGACACGACAAAACAGGTTCCGAGATAAAAGTAAAGATACCTGTTAAAATTGTCCAGCAAAAAGACAGTGGTCTTCAGAGTGTCCCAAAAATGAAGAAAAAAAAGGAGAAAAATGTGAAGCTTTCAGAAGCAGAAAAAACATCAGAAAGCGCTATAACGGTGACATATTTCAAACCACTACAATCAAAAGGAACCACATTAAAACCCATTCCAGTGAATATATTCGAAGTAAGATATTCCTAATAAAAGACAAAAAAGAAATTGTGTGATGTATTTGAAATTTAATTCTGATTACTATTCACGAGAATAAAAAGAAAAATGTAAGTGTATGAATCAATTGATTTTTTTTCAGGTATTCATAACACACACGCGCACACACACAGAAACACACATACACACACCTAACTTTTTCCTTTTTTTTTCTTTTTTACTATATATAGATAAATGAACAACTTATACCAGGTTTGATCTAAGGAAAACCGGTCGTGACATATACACATATCAAAAGGATAAATGCACCTTTTATAACAAATATCGCACACTGCATATATGAAAAGGACAAAGTATATCGATCCATGGCAAGGATCATATCAAACCTTCCAAATGGGCGAGGAAACCAGGCTTAATGTTAAATGAGGGGAGTAGAAGCCTGTTTTGAAATACAATTTAGACCTAGAGACGGAGCAAATTGGACCCTGGCAACGGGAATCTAAACAAGTACGTCCCGATCCAAAAGAAAAGAGGAACCCTAGTCGAGAATAATATTTCTTTTTTATATTCAAAATTAATTTTTTTTTTCAAGCATACAATACATAACATGTGGATGGGAAACAAACAAATATAAAGAAACCTTTTAACTTTAGATCAATTGGGGGGGGGGGGTCACCTTACATGCCTGCTTGTTTATCATAGCTTGAGGTCTGGAGGTGTCCAAACAAATAACTTATCCAGACTACCTTACGTATGTGACAGTATCGTGGGCCAACACGAAGATCACATATACTGATGCATGTAGGAGAATAGTGTGCATTGAAAGGCAAGGGTGCTTCAGGCGAGTATTGGTATATGGACCCGCAGTGTGGAGAAGCTTGAGAAGATGAAAAGTCAAAAGTATGGTCAAAGTTAGCCATTTATGTTAACCCTCCAAAGGTCCTTTTCAGGATTACCCACCTCAATAATTGCAAACACTCCGTGTTTTATGTTTATGAGTAGTTTGACGTTTGTTTTTCAAAACTAAAATTTAAAGCCTTCTCCACCCTACTGTCTTGTGCGCGATAATATATCGGTATGTTTGCGTGCAGGCGTGAATATTCATAATCGTTTCTCTCCTTTGACTCCATTTCTATGGTTGTATGCATGTTGGTGTAAGTGTGAGATATAAGTTTGTCTATTCTATGTGTTACTTTATCGTCTTTTTTAATCCCCTTCAACACCGCGTGCTTCTGAGTAAGATTGGTTTTTTTTATCAGTAGCAGTAGGTGTTGGTCAGTAGAAGTGTGGGTACTGGTCAGTCATACAGCGTGTTGGTTAGTAGATGTAGGTGTTGATGAGCAGAGGGTGTTGGTCAGTAGTACTAGGTGTTGATCAGTAGGTCTGGGTGCTGGTGAGTAGAGGGGGGGTGGGGTGGAGAATCAGACGGTGTGTTTGTCAGTCAAAGTGTATGTTCAAGCTATGTGCATTTTATCTATCAATACCTTTTACTATTATGTACTTACTGCTCGAAGATACCTTCATTCCGATGAAAACTCCCAGAAACAGAAAGACGGTCCCTGCAAGTAAAAGGCGAATACTTTAAATAAACATCATCATTGTTACCGCCTTTAATCCAATCGTATTTGAATGTATCAATTTTGTTATTAAACTGTCAATAATTAAACCAGTTGATGAGTTGGTGGGTATGAACGGTTATGAACGGAACTTTCGTAATAACTAAGAGTTTGTGTTTTGTATGAGGAAAAATATCCGCAAGGCAAGCTGGAATGTATACAGTGCAAATTATAGACACCTCATATAGCTTATGTAATGTTTGATTCACCTTTGTCCTTTGACTGTCGGTTATAAAGACGTTTCAAGACATATGTATAGTTCCACGTCGACCCTTAGCATACGTATGTAGCCTAAACAGTTGTTTGAGCACGTTTCCATTTGCGAATGATAGAGTTCCTGCACGTTGCAAGCGAAATATATCGACAAATTCGAGAACTTGTTACGTGACTTGTTAGGTATTCAGTATTGGTATTTAAATATTGCCTATGCCTCTAAGCATTTACTCGAAAGAGACACTTCTGCATGAAATGCTACATTGGCTAAACTTCCATGCCGAATGTGACCTTGTGAACTCGGGCAACTACGATTATTACCAAGCATCTGCATATGTAAACGTAACGAGCTGTCATCTGGTTGAAACAGTTTCTTTCTGATCCAGATAGCAAAATGATACTGTTTCGTCTAGCGTCATTTGCCAAGGGTCGATGTGAAAGGAAGTGGATCCACGAACTTTGGCTAGCGAAAATGGTGTGCATGTATGTATGTATGTATGTATGTATGTATGTATGTATGTATGTATGTATGTATGTATGTATGTATGTATGTATGTATGTATGTATGTATGTATGTATGTAATGAAGTACAATTCGATCTCACATGTATTCTGTCGGTGATTAATGATAGAGAAATTCAAAACATTTTTGCTCAATTCCTTAGCTTTCGCCCTTAATTGTGTGATCACTTTTGTATGAGATCGTTGTTGCAGTAGATACAAGATACACGCTGAAAAATTCCACGTTTCGTCTTTCTCCTGAAAGGGTAGATGTAACACACCTAAAGCATATAGATCTTAATACATCTGCCGCTGTTTATAATACATAGGCCGTCACCAAAGTTTGTTACTCTCTTGTGTTGGGGATCTTAGGAAGCATTTGTCTTTCCAAGTGAAGACAGTCTTAATAATTTAACAAAAATAATGCCAAATTATAATTTTAGTAGACATTTACACAATGCGTGTGTATGTAAAAAGAGAGACTATTGATAATATTTGCACTTCGTACGCTTCCGTTGAAGATAATATAACATTAATTAAATGATTTTTCTTCTATCACAGCCGTATCGAACTAACACTAAAGATAAAGTATGTATCTTGTGTTTCTATTGAACAATTCCACATGTTAATGAGTCTCGTCAATGTACCTTTCAAGCAGTAGTTAACTGTTGTTTCTAAGTTTACTTAGTTCCTTGAGAATGGAGAGGACATTTTTAAATTGTATAAGCGCTTCCACTACTCACGATCTATACTACTACTACTACTACTACTAATACTAATAATAATAATGATGGGCGGATTTGGAGTTGTTGCAGGGGGTTGGTTTAGCCCACTGTTCGAATAAAAATTGTAAAATTTTAGTGTAGAAACTTAGAAAAGTTGTCACTTAAACAAAATGAACAATCCAATTGAAACTCGAACCCCTTAGAGACTATTCTATATATTTAACAATAATAATAATAATAATAATAATAATAATAATATTAATAATAATAATAATAGTTTTGTGGGGTTTAACGACATGTGTTAGCACATGATATGCTATACACGGTGGCCAGTGTATTTAGCCGAGGAAGAAAACGGGAAGACCCCAGGAAGAACCACCGACCCACGGGAAGCTACTGGCAATCTTTATTATATACACACGTTGGCCGAGCTGACACTCGAACCCACGGGGACAGAGGTTAGGTGTGAGTGGTCTGTAATGACAAGCGTTACATGAGGCCCCAATAATAATAATAATAATAATAATAATAATAATAATAATATAGACGTCATGAAATAGTATAAGCATTTTGGTTATATAAATACATTTTTTATCTATAATCATCTGCGCTGTGCAAAGCTCGACCCCTGTTCTCTATGAATGCGGTCGTGAAACTATAATAAAACCTGACAAGCCAGATATTCTGTTATCAAAGAATTATCTAGCCGTCCAGTACAAACTTCTTCAAGAACCTTAATAGTGATCCCCTTTATCGATCAACAGCTCGAGGCTTATATTGTAAAACAAAATATTTTTTTCCTTTACCTGTCATTTTCCGTGTGTGTCCTTCAGACGTGAGAGATTATCTTTTCCGTGCCCTGACAGTGTCCCTGTCTTGTATCTGAAATGCCATATGGTAACTAGTAGAGCCTTATCGGATTAAACCGTCCTTAATTTAGAGCAGGTAGGTGAGTTTAGACACAGGATGTTCCTGTAAGTGATATATGCAAAAGACTCTTCGTCTTAGCAAATAATGATTAGCTTGCAGTCACCTGACTGGCCTGTCTGTTGTACATTGTCGATACATTGTCACGCCAAAGGGTAGGCGCCGGCAGATATTTTTAATAAGTATGTAATTACTTTTCACAGAAGAAATGTTGTCAACTTACATTAGAAATAGTTATTGTAAGTGTCTCATCCAATTCGCACCAACTTTCACATAGTGCGTGCTGTTGTAATATATTTATAATGCACATAATGTCGCAACAACAACTGATTGGTTGAAATTTAATTGGAGTTATGACCTAGAAATGTTTTAATTCTTTTGACCAATCAGCAATCTTAAATTTTAATTGCGCCCTTGAGTAGCTCTCTAGAATGGAGGTTTGAAGAAAATAAATAATTTAGTACGAAACATGAGGCGGTTGGAATTCTTCTTTCAAATGCAAGTTACCAACATTTTTCTTGCGAAAAGTAATTACATACTTATATAGTGTTACGACTCTAGGTCTTAAATAATGTAACAGAAAAAAAGTGAAATCAACGATGTAAGTAAAATCAACAAGCAACTTATTTCTAGACAATAAAAATGAAAATTCAAAAGACACTTTGAGTAACGTGAATGAAAGTACAAATAATCCAATAATCTCAAGTGTCCTAATCACAAGTCCTAAATATAGAATATTCCAAATGAATTCCAGTAGCTTTGAGTGTCATAATGTGCCAGTAGTCTTGAATGGTATGATGTGTCAGTAGTCTTGAATGTCCTGATATGCCTGAATGATGTCATCCAGAATACTTATGAATGATTTCACATAAATCACAAAGTCAAGTATTAATTCAAAATGAGAATGAGCACTTTTAGTAATTCCAATCCATATTTCAAATAAATAATGCCTCTCTCTGAATTTGCTCTGATTCTCACAACTGTAACATCTGATTACTAAAATAAATTCCTTAATAAACTGATCTTAATAATATGAAGTTTAATATAGGAATGGAATCTTATTTACCAAATGCTGTATAAATATAAGACAAGTCACATGACAATATTCTAGAATATGAGTAACTCTAAATGGAATGTTACTGGTGTACCTGATTTACTCGTGTCAAGACATGGAAAGTTGCAATCTGAGTATTAAATGTTATGTAGACAAGACTAACCTTGAACTCATATGCAGTAAACATGTCGTTTACAAATTTACCACTAAAGTACAACTTACCTCATGGAAAAATGCTATAAATTCAATATACATAACAATAGACATCTGCTGCACATTTACTTTAGTGTGACAATGTATTAAAAAGCGCACTGTCTTGAAAATATCGATGATCTGCGGCAAGCGTAACAATATCTGACCAGACGAAAAGCATAACATTTTGCCATTGTTTGTTGGTTAACTTCACCCTTATCTAACTCATAAAGATATGTGATAGCTGGTTGAAATGAAAATGTATCAACTTTAAATTGACTTCTAGAATACTGACAGGTATCACCGTAAATGCGAATAGAATTAAGAAATCAAGGGCAATGGGTGCAACTGCAGTTTCCCGAGTTGGAAACTTTGTCTATTATTATATGTTCATCTAAGGGGTATTAGAAGATATGTTCATGGTCTTGACCCATTTTAGCATCAAGAATGCATCAGCTGCATGTGGTTCTTTAGTCAAATAATAATAAGGACAGGGACGAGCAACTATTGCAACTCACTCTTCCCGGCGACGTGAGCTTGGAAAACAATTTCCTGGTCCCTGTCATATAGAAAAGTAAAAGCAGTAATAAAAAACGATCGTTTACGATGTTTATATTAAACTAAAAGGATCGAATCAAATAGCTTTGGCTGAATCAAATTGCTTTGGCTGAGGCCCTATTTATATAGAAGTTTTCGATTCCCGGGGGACTACAAAGCTAACTGGATTTTTGCATTACTGATAGTTGAAACAGTATTTGAGAAAATTATCTTCCTTCTGTTTAAATATTATGTTTAAACCTTCGCAATGTATTCATCTTCATCTATTGCCTCACAAAGACTCCTCCCCTCCCACCGCTTACCTCAATACGTAATTGTCAAGTCTGTCAGAAAGATATTTTTAATTGGAATACTTCGAAATGCTTCATAGATGACTCAGTAGGGCATGAGTTAACCCGCCCTTTTTCAAAGTTTTATAAGCTTTACGTAACCAGTTCGTTTTCACCAAGTTCCATTCGTATGCATGTTATGAATACTTTGTACCTATAACATAAGAAAAGAATCACCTTCGATGTTTCATTTCACCTGACACTACGATTAACTATTAAGGGAGTTATATAGTTATTCATGCACATATAAGATTCAAATTTAACACCACACCCACTTTGGAAGTATGATGGTACATACGACCTAAATCCAATTTTAGATAAATATAGATTTTTATCCCTTTTCTAGGCACTGCAACGTGAGTATTTAATTATAACATGAAATGCGATGATTTACAATCAACAGCCTTCTGCATAGTTATGAAACATATTCTTGAATGTAAATATTCTCGTATTCCGTAATAGCTCAATTAACCATCAATGTATGCATGACTGTTACATTAATGACACCCCTTGTAAGTATTTTGAAGTGGCCATGACGAGGTGGTGATGGGGAAATAACAACATGAATCACTGTGAGAACATAATAGAAACATCTTGAACTGAGAAAGTGTACGTTTATTTAGGATTTATAGCTTGTCCTAAGATTCATTGCTAGGTCAAAACTGCTATGCCTGAATCTTTTAAAACTTCGATTGAGCAGTACCATTAAAGAAAGTTAATATCGGGCAGACCTACAGAATAAAACCTTATAGGATTGCTAGCGTTGATTGGGAGATTCGAGAATACACTAAATGGGTCCAATATGGTGCCATATAGGACGAATAAAATAACTCGTAACTCTAACAGTACCATACTTTAATTAATAATAGTGATGTTCTTAATCCTATACCTGTGTATTTAATTGAGATTGTAAATGAACAAAAGGTGAATTCTTTGTTAGGAGATTGACATTTTGTTGTGTTAGAACGCAATGTACTGAATACCACTTAGAATGAATTCATCAGCAGCAACCACCACTATTTGTCTTTCACGCATCTTACTAAGGACTTCTCTCGATTATCAATAGCAAGTTTATCTCTACCTCTTTATGGAATAATACAATAGGTATAAATTATGTCATGTTTGCTGTTCACTTGAAAAACACTCACGAGGAGGAAAATACTAATATATACATACAACTGCAGTCAATTTGCACAAAGCAGGCCTACTATAGATACAAAGTGGTAAGAAACATCGTAATTACATGCAGTTGTATATTACTACATTGCCTAAAATGTTGTAATCGTAATTTCAGAATATTTTAAACAGCGAAAATATTTAAGGTGCCCACTATATAATATTAAAAATCCAACGATATTCCAGTATTCAAAAATTATATAAATTAATATTCTATACATTTTGCTTTTACGGGCCTATTCTTTTTTATTGACATTAAATCAGAAATAGCTTTGAATTGTCTTCCTACTGTGTGACAATGAATCATAATGAGCATTTGCTCTCTACCTGTCTTTTAGGTGCCGCCCTACAGCTGCATCTCCTGATAAAATAAATACAAGTAATGTAAAGAATCCGCTAGCTCTTCTTTTAGCTCTTTTTGGAAATGATTATCATTCCTCCAAATCCGCTCAGGTTGTCCAGTTCGCTCTATTCAGTTTTGGGAAACGCCGGCCATGCAGAGTAAAATTGCCTTGGCTACATTCAATGACGTGGAGGGTTTGAGATTCAGACCAATTATTTCCAGCATTGGTCTAAGATAAACCTTTTGTGACTGTATCCAATACACACGTTTAGGTAGCACGGGTTTGAGGTCCGATAGATTACATTGCATATTGTCTGAGAGATAGACTGGTGTCAAAAAACATATGCTTAATATTTCGCTTTGCCAACGCTTAGGTTAATTAAGAATTGGTCGTTTCAAGTTGCGTGTGCAACACTGATCAGTTTTGTAGATTTGTTTACAACGTACACGCTGTATGAAGAACAATGTACCGGATCTCACCAAAGCTTATTACATGCGAATATGTATGGCCTTAAATGTAAACCCTAACGCCCAGAGGTGTCAATGTTCCACCAGATCCTCTCTGCCCTATTTGTTTTGATGTTCTTGAGTCTAGTATTCATTTCTCAAAAACATTCTTCGTTTAAAAAACAAAAAAAATCATGCTATTATAATATTGCAACTTATTTTTAATTGATTGTATTTTTGTGGCGAAACGCATCTTAGCATTTGTATGTAAATACAAAGATGCTGCAAATGTATTGGTTGTGCAAATGACAGATTCTTGTCATTTGTACCTCTAAGAAGGAGTGTTTTCAAATATATATTCATAATTGTTCATCTTACCCTAGCCTATGAACAATTCAGGTTGATTGTGATTAATTTACATCATTGTAATTCGCTTCATTATATTATGGGTGTTGATACAGTAGAACAGACGTCTGCCATTTGGGTGTTGATACGGTAGAGTATACTTTTGACAAAGAAGAAGTTAATGTAAAAAACATATGCCTGTTGTTTCGTGACACGTATTGCATGACTTTTTTGTATCCACCATAATGAATAGAAGGATACAATTTCAGCAGAGGCGGAAGATACTTTTGACTTGAATTAGCATTGGGTGTGGCACTCAAACAATGGTGCTACATGCATCTGGTGCCCCGTTAGCAAACGTCTTAAAGGCAGTACAACTATTTCAACACCCTGAAGCTGAGAAGATAAGTGTACAGTACACAGAAATGGGCCGAGACCTTACCCTCGTTTTGCTTGCGCCTGCCACAATACACAACACTAAATTATGTTGTCCCAGATAATATGTGTTTATCACTCTGTCTCTCTCTCTCTCTATCTTCCTTGTGTGTATTGGGTCTCATGTCGGTTGCCTCAAAACGAAAAATTACGGTGCTGTTGAACAAACACAACATATTTTAGTGTGTAAAGGGTGTAGGAAAGAGAAACATTGTGGAGAAATTATCGCTCAATAACACATGCAATATGTAATCTTTAGACAGGTATACAGTTCTTTGTAAATACACAGTTTTAACATAATATTATTGTGGGGATTATTAAGGTGGCCGAAATCAACACTTTTTGAACAAATTCAACGCGACGCGGAGAAGAAAAAAAAAAGGAAAACGAGACCAGAAAACAAGTCCAAAAGTTGATATGCCCGTTGGAGACCACTGTTTGTAATACGTGAGATTATTTCCAGTATTGCCTAGCAAGCTGCAGCAACGACTTATGAGTTCGTGCAAGTACAATTTTGGCGGGTTTTTTGCTGACATTTTTCAAGCGATTTCATATTGTGGTCATTTCAAACGAATCTTCTACCCCAATGCCTGGGTAATCGAACCTTATACTGTCTCTTTACGGATGTATTTTGCTCTCGCAAATTTTTGTGGGGCCTTCCAAATTCACCTATTTAAGGAGTATAATTATCGCCAAGTCAAACGCCTTTTTGAGTAATAAAGTATATTCTAAACTCCAGAGATTACACTCTGTTTGCTTCATATAAGCAAACACTGACGAGAGCAAATAAACGTTGAAATGGTTTCAGACCCAGAGTTATAAAGTCTTTTTCAGTGATCTGGTCTAAGATCAAAAGTAATCCCATGGTGTAGTGACACAAGCCCTTTCACTATTTTTTAGTATAGTAACCACAGCAGGAGACTGCTCTGCTCTATTAATAGCATAATGGCTCCTATAAGGTAAAGACCTGTATGACTAAGGGGATCATATCCTTATACACCATTACCATGTAACTCATATAACGTCAAGACCGGAACGTTTGAATATATGGTCATATTGTTAAGCACATTGTGACTTAGACCATTATAACTATCCTTGATTCAATAAGTCGATAGTTTGCATATGGCTCATTTCTTTTATGACTGATATATTTTTATGCTCCTTCACTAATGTAGAGAGGGCATAAAATAGTATAATTGAATATGCGTACGTCTGTATTTGTATCACAAATTGGTTAGTTGTTGCGTTTTTCACACATTCTATTAACTTGAGAGTCATATACTGTAACTTTGCATGTGAATATGTGTGCATACATCTTGTAAGGACACACAATTACAACATATGTATCTCATTATGACCTATATGTTAAGTTTCAGTAACTTCATTTGAGTCAGTTTCTTGTTTACTGTCGTCAGTGAGATCATATTATTTTCTGCATGGTGACGAGAACACATTGCACACCTTCATGGTTTATGCTTACTACATTTATCAGGCACTCAAACGTGACTTCGGGGTTAATCTCTGTATCACTTGAAAAGATCTTGTTGATTTCTGGTCCCATGACTCGACTGGATCTGAAACAAGTTCACTAAATCAGACATTGCGAGTTTTATAAATGTATGTGAAGGTTTGCTTTGAAAGAAATATATTGTGTAGGAATACAAATAAGCTACGATAATACAAAACTGAAACAAGTTCTGATTGTATTTATATTCATGACACTGAATTTGTGCCCATCTGCACCGTCTTAATAATGTTATTCGGATGTTTTTCATAAATATTGTAACCGTTTTAAACTAAGGTAAATACGTATTAAATTAAATGTATTACTGTACACAGACTGGCTAATCAATAAGTTCTTTATACGCAAATTTTGGGTCACGACCTCCAAAGGATTGTTATGACTTATAGAGGATTTAACGATGGGAAGGAAAAGTTGGATTTTATCTTATTATTATTAACCCTTGAATAGTTCAGACTGTTGTAAATACATATTCCCTTTAAATGAAACAGAGCTTTCTGTGCAAGAAAGACTTGTTCGACATTGTAGAAATTTAAAAACATGCTATAAACTACATACAAAGTAACAGTTGCTGCAAAATGCTCATAACTACGTAATAAACTACACACTACTTGAGGTTTACAAAAATGAGATGCATGTCTAAGTATTTGAAACAGAACTTCACTTACAGCTTGATTTCATATGTAATATTAAATCGGGTTTGCTGTCAGACCCAAATGTAATATTTTCCCCAGAAAGCAAGATTATTTTTAGACCAAATATAAATTGAACTATTCGTTTGCATATTTAATATTAATTGTTTTAGCATGTGAAACGGAAATAACTATAGCTTCCTTTAATCCCCGGGCCAATTGAAAGATCTTTTTGATGGCCGAAGCCGTGGGAAACATTATAGATACTGCATTTAGAGTAAACAATGAATGGAATTAAACCTGAACTTTGCTGTAACTTTAGTTTGATATGGGCGAATTCCAGTATAGTTGTTCTAAATTGGCGTTAGCACTGATTGATGGAATACAGTATATAATTGGTCGATAAAACAGGGAAATAGAGTGTAAGTATGTCACGATATGGAAGTGTCGAGGTCAGCTTGGTACAAAGATCACAAAATTTAGTTCGCACTCATTAGGTACAAATTTATCATATGTATTTAACTCCAATAAACACACATACACGCATATTCTCTCTCTCTCTCTCGGGATTCGCGCTACCTTAGTCGGTAGAGCGTCAGACTCGTAATCCAAAGATCGAGTGTTTGAAACCCACCCATGCCATCCCTGGTCTGCTGCCTTAACGTGTTCTTGGAAAAGGCACTTAGCCTCCATTTCCATTTCCGTGGCGGGGTATAGCCAATAATGTGTTAAAAGTGCCGTTAAAACAAACCAACCAACCATAATTTCCTCTTTCTGTAAGTGTGCGTGCTTTGTATTTACAAGCTGTGATTGAAATCACCCTTTCAAACAAGGACTGTTTTACACAAAACGATTATTCAAGGAGATGGTATTAAGCGCGAAAATTCACAGAATGCAATAATATATACAGCTTTTATAACTTTAAATGCCTCAGTCTATAAGGAATGGATATAAAATCAAAATCTTAAAGTTGCAACCGAAGTGTAAAAAGTATGTCAAATACATTTAGCACAGTGGTGTAATACGCCTTAGGGATTAATTAAGACGTACATTTTCGAGATTGTACTGACTTTAGTGTTAGAGAAACTTAAATATATCACAAAAGCATAACAAATAGTACAGAGTGACTCACTTTTAATTACAACGGCGTATTAAAACTTTGGATGCATACACGTGTTAAGTTGAATATGTATTAAAAACAAACCTTCCTGTTTACATGAGTACTAAAGATTTCTGATGTATAATCTTCTGCTGGTCGGCGAAAGCCAAAATTCAACTTCACTTCAGATGGTGTTTTTTCTAGTACATAATAGCATTCATATTAAAATTGATGTCATAGTGTCATACATCTCAGCCAGTGTGATGATCGTGTGACAATAACCTTTTAAGGTACATATTTAGGCCCCAACGTGAAATTATAAAGAAAAAGTACCTCCCAATGGATAAAAGCGCAAATTGGATTAAAACGCGTAAACTATATATACATGTACATTGAAGAAAATCATTATGGACCTTTCCTGTTCCGGAAAGACAGTTTGCTATCGTTATTACGATTGGTGGGTACCTTCTCCGGCTGCAGCGTCATATATGTCTAAAACAGTTTGGTGAAATGAAGCCGTTGTTTTCTCTCACCTTTCACCCAAGATTATTGATCGTTTCATAAGATTGCTTTCATTTTGTTTGGCATTCAATCTCATCCTGCTTAAATTATACTTTAGTATTCAGTTTTACCCTTCTCGTCCCTATAATGAAGTGAATGTCGTTTGTTTCTTTCTGATTCAGCTGTAAATTTGATATTTGTTATTTACAGATTGGTAGTATCTTTTTGAAATTGTTTTAATTCTTAATATGTTCTCTGGCAAAGGATTTATCTTTCCAACATCATGCGGCTGTGTATGAGCCTATTCATGGAGAAAGGTTAAAGGAAACGAACTCTTAGTGTCATACAAGTGGCATGTGACTATGCTGAGTCATTTAAATTTGTATGTGTGTGTCTATATATATATATATATATATATATATATATATATATATATATATATATATATATATATATATATATATATATATATATACCAAACTTTTATTCAAGACCAATGGACAGTTTTGAAGACATTTACTATATAGTTGTTCTGTGTGATCTGTTTCGCAATTCCAAAATAATTTTGAATGCAAAAACAAATTGGTGGGTCAATTTACAATTTATAGGTGATAGATCGAATGTGACTTACTGACGTCACATCGAGAATAATGTTTTCTTTAAAATCCTTTACAAATAATAGAGAAGCAAATGCAACAGTTTCATGAGCTGAATAGGAATAATCTCTTGAAGAACAAACCTAAAGTGTAGAGGTCCATGACTGTCAAATATACATGAAATGTAAAGAAACACCTAAAACCTCACCATGAGTCAAAGTGGCTATAACGAATCTACCCAAATAAAACAATTGTCACGGAATTGGGTGCACGAAAATACCTTTTGTATTATACATGACAATACATGTAAATTTGGCTTCGTTGCCGTGTGCAGCGTTACCCATGGTGTATGGTTTTAGCCTTGACAATTTCAAAATAGTGATTTATGTTCATTTACTGTAGCTCGTACAAAGCGTGGGCAATTGTGGGCCTGTTTACCCTGAGTTCTCTGTCAGTGAATTTGACCACGTCTAGATTAATTATAGTGCTATGTTCTCTATATTGTCACTGAATGTGCGGACCTTGTCAGGGAGCTGTCCACATTACGAAGGCAATCTTCAGATGTAGATGAATATGAAAATGTAAAAGTATCCGTTAAATGTGATGACATTGTTTAATATATTGAATGTTTCGGAATGTATTCTAATCTTCGATACAATCAGACCAATGTCACCTAACGCCATTCTAACGGATATGATATAGTCTGTTTCAGGCTAGACATTCATCAATGGTGTACGCATTAAGCAACGAGAAGTACTATTATTCTTGTCGTAGATAGATTCATGTACGAACCCGGTTATTACAATGATAATCTCGTACAGTCGTCTTAAGAAAGGAGAATTTAATGTGTAACAAAGTCAGTTCATGTGCACGCAAGCGTGATGTGTATCACTGTTATCGCACTTAAAAGTGTCTCGTGTATTACATGGGTCAGTTATTGCATTTTAGCTGTTCTTTGGTATTCATTGAACTCCGTTGAGGTTGTTTAACCTGAAAACGGAAGCCTGTGGTGACTTCTTTGACAACGGTTCGACGGATGATACTGGTCGATTCGGTGTGAGGGGCCCAAGGTTCTGGACCAACGGTCTGCTGGATAGAGAGGTTCCCAAGGGATCCCTCAGCAGGTTGGGATGAGTGGACTTTGGTTGTCGTCGGGATGTCAGGAAATAACAGCATCATATATGCTGATGGAATATATATTGAGTTTTCCATCGAAAATTCAGTGTCATTATAAGGATGACAATCTAATGCACCATCATACCTGCTGATGAACTATACATTAATCACCTTTGTTGATCAATCCACACATTGATCATATTGCTTGATAAATCCATACAGTGATCATATATGCCGATAAACCCATATATAAATCATATCAATTGACAAAATCCATACATTGATCATATCCTTTGACAAATGTTACAATGTTTGATATTTGTTGATGACCTGTTCTTCAAACGATACCATTTTGTTATATCCATTGATGAACTGTGTTTGCATGCGTAGGGTAGGTGTGGCGGTACTACCATCGTTTCAAGGTGTCCGCTTTATTTGGTTGGTTATCGTTATCCAGCGGATGATCGACCTCGGTGTTATTGCCTGGATCGAGTGAATAATAAAATAAATTATGGAATTTATAGATGGAATAAATAGAGATCTGAGCAGATATATAGAACAGAATAACACGAGCCCCCGTACATGAAATATAACAATTTAATCAATTACATTAAAAAAACTGGGATAATACATTACATTAGGAAGATACACTTCTTTTTGAAATAAATCATTTACCGAATTTCAAAACACAAATATACTTATATAAATAGCCGATCTGTTTAAACGATATAATTAGTTCATCATAGAATCGAGTATACAATCTAAGTCATTGCCCCTGCATAACAGCATAACCTGCGATAGACTGGTCTCTCCAACTTTAACGTTGATGTTCTCTTTGTTCTTTCACTTTTCCCTTCCTCGCTCTCTGTATCTCGCCTCTGTCGGCCCTCAACTTTGTATGGGTAGGTGGATACGTAGGTACGTGGATATGTAGGTGGGTGGATACTTAGGTACGTGGATACGTAGGTGGGTGGATGGAGCTATTTCCCCTTTCAAAATAAACAGAGAAACAACCTAAATCTTCCGTCAAATATCCTACTGGGAATGGAATCTTACTCCACTCTCGTTACGTCAAATATCGTCCTATCGTAATTCAAACAGACACCAACGGCTATCTGGTCAGGCCAAATTGGACAGGCCATAAACAAACCTAGTTTCAGAAGATTAATGTATTTTCTAACGGCTATTTCATCACTGACTCAAATTAACATCACACGAGACATAACAGTTTCAGCTCCCGTCTCAATTATACAAATGAATCAATGAAATTCACTTCATGGCTTAACTACATTAATTTCAGTGAATACTCAAATCTTTATCATACATGAAATCATCTAAGACAACTTGTATCAAATAAAGTAATGCATGAAATCCTTAGAATACATGATTCCTGGTGCAATCAAGAGGACAGATTCAAACAATTCGTCAAACTCATATAAAGAAGATTATTGTACGAATTCAGACACGTGAGCTCAAACAAATAGTTATACTCATATCAAGAAACTTGATCTACGAATTTAAACAAATAAATTCATGCAAGTATAAACAAATAAATTCAAGCAAATAATTATATTGGTATCAACGAATTACATGAGATTGATGCAAATACCTTGTGCTTTCAAGCCTCGCTTGCTTCTACCACCAGAATTGTGTCCATCAACTTTCCAGACATCCGGTCCCTTGAATAATTGTTTTTACGAGAGAACTTCTTCTAAATTCAGTCTCGGAGTCAAATCTATTTCTCTTGCAGAAAAACTTAGACTGACAAAATTTTGCGATGGGGCATATTAAAAACCATGAAATTTTCTCTGGGAAACACGCCCCTTATTTAGCGTAGCCAATCAGATTAAACGGATCTACCGCCTTTTATAAATATGCGACAATTCGGTCAGCGTAACCGTCTAGATTTCGCGCTATTTAAGTAACTGATTCTGGACAATCTCAAAAGATAATGCAACGTCCACTAGCTTACAAATGGTTTCTGTACCCTCTAGAGTCTGACATTTTCGATACCAAGATCGAAGTTAACCTTTTCCTTCCAATCTGTCTGGCCGTTAAATAAACGAATGCCTAATTAAGAATCAATTTCTCCCACGACAGGAACATTAAAACCATCGCAGTCTAGCGATTCCATACGGTACCTGACCTCATAAATCTAATTAATTGTTCTCTGTCAAACTAAAATGTGCTCTACAGAAATCGACAGAAATTTGCACCCTTACAGTAGGATATTCAGTATCTTTAGTTTTGTTTGTGGGAGACGGAAGTAAAGTGTAAGCTAGGGTGTCAAATATTCATTTATTATTCATTTACATTATAAATACAGATACACACAGATAAATTCTTTCCAAAATTAGAACTGAAAAAATTGGTAATTATTCTGTAGAAAACATTCTAACATAAGCATCCATTCAATGTTAATTGTATTGAGATTTCCCTCGAAAGTCAAACGTAGCGTACGGTACATACGCGAGCGTGTGTTTGTGTGTATGCATGATTGATTTCGGGTCAAATTGTTATTTATTGTGCTCAGAGGAAAATATCAAAATATCAGAAATATGTTATTCTCCTCATTACACTGCGATTTCCTAGTCAGAAGCCGAATGCCTAGTCTGTAGAATATCTTTCTGTTTTGAAGAGGCTCACTTCAAGAACAAAGAAATGGTAAGGAGAGTATGTTGCTATTTCCTTAAACTAAATTTTACTGCACATTTGTTCCCAAACTCACTTTCCATCATCTATCTAGAGAAAGTTTAACTGGATACGGAATCTTTACGCATGCAATTCCGACATCTTTAACATATGAAAATGTCCGAGTTAGTAAAGTTTAACAGGTCACCCTAAGATTAAGCTGCCTTTAAAATGTCACCCAAAGCACAATCACAGGTGGCACATTTAAATCGATAAACTGGATGGTCATCAACCCACAGCTCTTCCGACCAAGATGTAGCAATCACGAAGGCCTTTCTTGTCAAACTTTCGATCCCAGCAAAAGTCTTATCGTTCAAATTCAAATGTATTACTCTTCCTCCCTCCCCCCCCCTCTCTCTTTGAATGTGGATGTTTTGCCTTCCTAACCAGATGATGATTACGATCATAAAGTGTTCTTTTTCTAAGTTTCTTTATGTCAATTTCATGGCTTCGTAAGATAACTGAAGACCGCTTACTTTATCAATGCCCCAGTGTTCTTAAATCCTTGAATAAACAAATCCATTCAGTTGTTTCCTCCTCCTAGGTATGCAGACGTTGCGCAGTTATGATACCATCTATTGCCCTTACTATCTTATAATTTTTACGTTGAAAGCCACATCTGGATGCGAGTAAGTGATTGAGCGGTCTGTGCTGATAAGAGCATTAGTTTCAGCTTTTGTTGTCTATTCAAAGCTATCTTGAGAATGATGAAAATTAAGATCTATATCTACTGGGATTGTTAAATGTTTCGCATTTTTCTCGAAAGCGTTTTGAAGACATATTCGGGAAAAGGGGTTTAAATGAGGGATTGGAAAGGAAAAACCATAATAAAACTAAGGTGTGTACACCTTCATTTTACATTTCATTGTGTCTCTCTCTTTCTCTCAATCCAAAAGATTTTTTGAAAGGACAAAACTACTCATCAATTAATACAACACAAACACACTGTCACTAAGTACGAAAAATGTGTAATCGTTGTCTACTTGTGAATTTAAAAAAAAAAAAAGAATGAAGCGATGGCATAGGGTCAAAATTGTCAAACTTTTTAACTTGTGCTACCATTATATGTATGTATGGTCCAAAAAATGAGAGAAGTGACTTACATCGCCTGACGAAAATGGGAACAGTGACATAGTGAGAAGTGAAGTTTGAATCTAATTTTCATTTGCAAATGTATCATTATTGATTTAAATATATTTTTAAAATGTAGTTTTTATTGCGATCAATATAAATAATGATATCTGCATAATCTACAATAGAATAATCTATCGATATTTTGAAGCAAAAGATAACAGTGCTGCACATGAACTTTATAATGCAGTGTTAAAAGAATGCCAGTCTTTTCAAAAAAGTCTGTTCCTGATAACGGTGGATAAGACAGGTTATTAAAGCATTATCTTCATATATCCTTTGAATAATTGTTAAAATGAAACATTTTCACAAGAGTATTGGAAAAATATAAAAAAATTATCGTACAATTCGTCTGGTAGATACACCGGATACAAATTTTGTTTAAAGGTGCATGTGCCACGTTGACCATTATGCTGATTTGTTTACAACGTAATACACTGTATGCGTACGCGAAGAACAACCTATTGGAAATTACCATATTTTTTTAAATGCGAACCTGTGTAGACTTAAATGCAAATCCCAATGCCCTCCCCCCCCCTCCTCTTCACCAATCCTGACTGTTTGGTTCTTGACTTTAGAGTACATGTTTATAGAATATGTCATTTCTTCATTAAAAACACCACATCATCGCCGAAATACTTTATTTTAATGTTTGCGTGGGGGAACGCAGTTTTAACGTTGCACGTAAATATAATAATATCCTGAGCGCATTAGGTGCAAATTTGTCATCCTCTTGCTCTCTTTGATATTTACCTTAAATAGTTTCTATATTAAAAGCGTACATTTATACCTCTAAGAAGGTGTTTTTTTTCAGAATGTCCCTACACAGCTGTTTATCTTTATCCTAAACTCTGAACCATGTATGTATCTTAAAGATTAGTTTACATCTCTGTTATTCTCTTCATTGTATTTTGAGTATGATAAAGTAGACAACTAACAAAGAAGGAAATAGTCAAAACTATTTATGTTAATACTTCGGACGTTTGTATTACTATCTTCATGCGATCAGTTAAAACAATCAACTATTTATGTATGTCAATAGAAGGATAAAATGTCAGTAAAGGCGGAATAACTTTTCACTCCATTTAGTATTGGCTGGGGCAATTAAGCAATGGTACTATATATACTTGTGCCCACGTAGCAAATGTGTTTGTACAACTTTCTCAAACATATTGAAGTAGAGAATTGACACACAAATGGACAGAGTCACTGTCGTCGTTTTGGTCGTACTTCTTACGGTATACAACACAAAATATGCTGCCTCAACAGGTAATATTTGTTCTCTCTCTCTCTCTCTCTCTCTCGTATGTCTCTATTGGCTCTTTTGTTAGAAACATCGAAACTAAGACTTGAGCTGCAGTTCAGCCTGAAGAATATGTCAATGATGTAAAGCAGATAACCATAATCGGAAATTACTTTTCCATAACATATGCAATACTAAATATTTGACAGGTATGAATGTATTTATAAGTACTATTTTCACATGACACTACTGTACGATTCATTGTGTTAGTAGAAATCAACACTTGTCAACAAATTTAATGCAATATAGAAAAAAATGGAAAGACGATATAAAAAAATGGTGCTTCTAATACCCTGCAAACGTGAAAATAAGCGACTTTAATTTGTGTTCGAATTGGTTTCGGCAATTGCTTACCCTTGAGGAAGGTGTGGTTTAGAGTAAACAATTGGTGGAGGATGGAGTAAGGGTTTATGTGTATATAAAATTGCTAATGCATATCACACGAATGTGCAATAATATTTAATACATGCTTTTAAATGCAGCATTAGAAAAACGCATGTTAATTATATTGTAATTGATACATCATTTTGATATTTTTATATAAAATTTCGAATGTATGTGTTTCCTCTATGAAGACTTACATTGGTCTGTCTATCTCTCTGTAGGCTAATTTAAATGTATATAATATATGCGTTACATATATTGGATTGCAAATTTCCAGACGGCTTTGTTTCGAGTCAGAAAAGTCGTAGGAATTGAACAGCTTACTTTCGATGTTGTTTTATTTTCGTATTCTTTTGCTACTCTGAGGGGTCTTTCATTTCGAATTTTTAGGGTATTTTACAATTGGGAAAACTAGTCGAACACTTAAAATATATTTTGTATACTGCTGTTATAGACGCTAATGTGAAATTACCACTAATGCCTTAATTGCTGGCATGAAAATATACTTTTGAAAATTGTGATACTTCGTCGTTCGTGCAAGTACAATTTCCAATTTTTTATTTTTATTTAAAATATGGATCTGATTTTTTTGGGAATTTCATATATCGTTAGCTCAGAGCGAACCAAACAGTATGGAGTGTCTGTGCATGTGTCCTATAATGATAATAATAACAACAACAATACTAAAGATATTTTAAGAAAGCAACTCGCTTATTTATATCTTAGAACTGATCTGCCTTACGATATATATATATATATGTGTGTGTGTGTGTGCGGTTTCACGCAATCACGAACTCAATGAAAAAATTTAAAAAATAAAGAGTTTATATAATGTGATAGATGTGGAGAAAACAGTGCATGGATAATGGAAGGAGTTAAAACATGCATAGTATGCAAATGTGCGTTGATTACAAAACGAAAGAGAAAAATAAATCACATCCAGAACATCGCCAGTGAACAACAAAATGGTTCGCACGATCAACCTGATAATGCAACTACAATGTATATAATGTCCTAGAAGGGTAGTACTTGACGGTACTGAATAAGTGAAAAGAGATAATATTCGCAAATATGAAGTTGATTCCAACCATATCTCAAGAAGCTAAACAGAGAAATACAATGCAAACAATGCGAGTTAGCCTACGAGATCTTGAACAAAAGAAAAGCTTTCCAAAATCACGTAAATGTTGATGCATTCATAAGGACTTTTACGCTTCTTTCAAATTGTGTTCAGAGAAGATAAAGCAGTTGCAACATAAATTATAATTTTTGATGGATACATTTTTTCACCATGTACAATTTTAACACATATATAAGACTTTCAATCATATGGAATCACCACAACATGAACCAAACTAAATTGATATTGGAAGAGTGTGTATGCCATGTTGTTGATATTGCTTGGTGTTTGTTCTCTTTAAACGGCACTTTCAAAACAATATTAAGGATAGCATGTATATGAAATCATTGCTTAGAGTATTTACCAATGGCACAACCCAAGCTGGCCTTGTCGAGTATCGAACCCACGACGACTGGAATACAACTCTACCAACTGAGCGTCCGCGGCTCCCTCCACATGGATGAAATCAATTCCAGTACACCTTTCACAATGTGCATATATAACAATTTTGAAGACAACATTTTCGCAGAACTTTAATTTGACATTAGTCTTAATTGAAATTAAATAAAATCAATTAAATGGTATAATGAATATTTGAGAAATAATCAGTTTTAAAATGTTACACATTCTTTAGTGAAAAACAAATAGAAGAAATTGAAAACAAAAATACAAACTACCAGAGGTGTAACGAGTCGGTGAAATCAAAGAGATTAACATGGTATTACAGTAGAGAATATAAAAGAATTACAGAGAAAGAAACAAGGAATTAATCATGACTGTGAAAAACGGTAAATATTGCTGAATGTATTTGCACTCAATAAGCCAATTTCATGGTTTTTTTTATTTTTAAAGTTTAAATAATAGACTTCAGAATTTGGAAAAAAGGGTCAGAAGAACAGCAACTTACCCTTGCCATGCATCTGAATTTAACAATTCAGCTGAGACGGTTATTGCACAGATATATGACGAGATCAAAGTTTGCAACACTTAAAATAATTCACATATAAGCGATTCAAAATGTTTCTTAACTCTTATTTAATATTAGCCAGTTATGACTCTGTTAAAATATACACAGTGTAACATCAGATTTTGCTTTTTGGCAGAACCCACTTAATTGGACAATGAGGGCAGCAACATATGGTTATGAGATTCACGACTGGTACTTTGCATATCAAATTTTACTCGATTTAGTTAAATCTGAGTACAGGATTCGCATTTAGTTTAAAATAAAAAAATTGTTATCCGGAAAAAAGACAAAACAATTTTGCTTGTAAAATTTGATTTGAGTCCTAATAAAAACGATATATATATTTAAAACAATTTGGTTTATCTGCAACAAGTTAACAATTTCACAACATCATGGTTCGTACATCAAGGGAGAGAACAAAAAGTAATAGATGATGATAGGTGCTATTAGAAAAAAACAAAACAAAAACAAAACATATACAAATGTATCTGTGTTTAAAAAGAAATAAATAATGTAATGGGGGAAAAAAGAAAATTCATGGATTGGTTAGCCGTCGATGAAAGTTCAGTTCGACAAAATTTATACTGGAGAACCGATTGGCTGAACTAATTTGCGACGGGGGTATCCAGACTAGTTCAGAACATATGTAATCTGCATCTGAGGTGGTTAGAAAGAAATACACAGTATCATACAAATCTTTGAAGTGGGAAGAGACTAACAGTTTCATGTTGTATGTTGCCAAAAAAGCTGCCAGTGTATTTGATAATTTGACGTTTAATGGGTTTGGTGCAACATTACAAAGTCTGACGTTGATCTGCCGTAATGTTTAAAAACATGATAAAATAGTAACATCTGCAATCAGTAAGGTGAAAAGTATCGACGACCTGATCAACAAAGCAATAAGTGTCAGTGAAATCAATGACGATGAGTTTATTTTAATCATCAACGAGTACAGCAAGTACAAAGAGATAAACAAACGCTATTAGGAAACAAAAAACCACGACGTTGGAGACTCAGTACGGCTGGAGGTAGAAGAATTGAAACACATTTTCAGAGGAAGGGAACAAATGAAGAAACTAGTTTGTGAAGAAACTTATAGCGATCAGAAATAGTATAATTGGTCAAACAAATTGGGTGAAATACCATCATTGAGCGAGGATAGAAATTGAACAGAATTAACTTAACTGCGGGAACATTTGCCTTCTGTACAACTCTTGACTCTTTAAAATGTTTTCATAAAGATTGAGAACAATATTATATTCGACGACCTTTCAAAGATAGGCCTCATATCCAGCGTTAGTTTCCACGAAAACAAATCTCCTTTACGAATGCAATTGATAACATAAAAGGCCAATTATTCATTTCCTTTCAAAATCAATATCTTTGTTTTGGCCATCACTATGTTTCGGTGAGCTCGTAAACAATACAGTATACTACATAAAGGGCAAATATTAAACAAGGACTGTTTTATTCCCTGATTATTTACGCAATATTGAAATGTAAATGATAACAGAGAAAAAGGGAATGACTACAAATGGCAACAAAGACGAAAGTATAGATGTTGCATATTTGATAAACACTACAAAACTTCTCGTCACCCCGCGTAATAATTACATGGTGTAAATTACCAATTTGTACTCAAACTTGTTAGGATTCAATATCCATCGATAAATGTGCAGACACATGCTGGATCTGATATAGTTTGTGGATTTTTTGAAAATTAAACATTTATATATTTTCCTCCGACGGATCAGTATCATCCACGAAATACGCATATGGCCAATATTAAAACTTGCTAGAGTCACAACCTGTTAAAGCATTTTCACATAGACTTTGTTTGATAAAATATTAATTGTTATTGCATGAAATTACCATAAGTAGATTCAATAACAGCATATATTTCTACGGTATGCCTGTAAGTTAGGATTTTCTCTTTTAGCGAATAATAAAATGATGACATGGTCATATCTTCGAGGACCTAGAGAGATCGTTTACCTTTAAACATTGAGACAAAACCAAAGAGAAAGGTGGTACTTTGGGACAAACAAATAACAGTGATTTAAACCTGAGCAATAACAATATCACAAATGTACGCGATCCTGCTAAATTAACTGATGCAGGTATTAGTCGGTTTGAAAATAGACGTGTTGATCCTCAAGTATGTAAAACTTTGGAAGATGATAATTTTAAACGCATCGAGACAGAGATAACAAGTAGGTAATACATTAACATATAATAAACACATTTGTGCTGAGCTAGCTGGGAAAGTCACAGAGGTACAAACACAGATTCGACGAGGACAGAAATAAAGGTTTTAAATTCTTTGGATATGTTTACACTGAGATAACGAACCGCATGCATTACAAACTATAATGCAATAAGAAGCTGCTTAAGGTCCGTGCCCAACGCCCAACGATATTTGCAACCAATCAGGCATAGGAGATAAACATGGAGATATATGCGTTTTACAGTGACATATAACCATTAGAGAAAATACCTGCAAGACTATGGCCCCTTACAATCGCAACTGAAACAATTACAAAAAGATTTGAATGATTACATAGAACAAAACGCCCAAGAGATTAGAATGGTATTGAATGGTTGTAATACAATAATTACCGATTTAAACGACATGATAACATGTAACAATAATTCTCCTTCAGATTTGCCCAACAAGAATGATTTATGAGATATAAAAAGACAGAGGACAACACATTCATATGTTAATGATAGTGTGATATGAGCTAGTAAAACAACTTGTTATTTAATATCAAAACGATAATATTTGTCAGTCACTGAAGTTCGCCAGTTACTTGCTGAGGGTGAATACTCCCAAAACAAACACAAACAAATATATTAATCGAGAAGTCGTAAATAATATCGGTGTGTTACAAGGCAGCTTTGACAAAATAGGCAAAAAGATAAAATCTGAGAAAAGACGTAACAGCTTTGCAAGAAGAGTTTACAACAGAAATAGCTGCATTCAAATCTAAAATAGATAAATTACTTGCATAAAGAAGTAGAATTGATACACACAAATCCAAATAAAGGAAAACATAGATGCATGAAAAATATAATTAAAAGGAATGTGATTAAAAAGCTAGATTAAAGCGTATATATACATATATATATATATATATATATATATATATATATATATATATATATATATATATATATATATATAATGACACAACAATTGATAACGGCGCAAATACAAAATCGTTTCCCCAACGTTTCAAGCTAAGCAAGCTCTTCGTCAGTGGAATAAACAATTTACATCCACAAAGCAACCACTAAACACATGTTTCAATGACGGGAAATTAAACAAACAAAGGATAAACAATAAAAGAAAGAGAGAAGACAACATTTTAAAAAAACGGTCTAAAACGGGTAAATTACATATCTAATGTTATGCTCTCATCAGTCCAACATAGTTGTGTAAAAGAATTCAAAGAAGTGTTTATCGTGCGTATCACGCAGAGGATCAAAGTGTTGTGACCTAATTCCAGGTTTGGAACAAAGGACTGACCGGGTGGGGATTTTGGACGAGAGAAATCATAAAGTATGTATTGTGTAAGCGTCGGTCAATGTGATGCTGTAAGACCTAGTTCAAAATATAGCCCTTGGTCAGTTTTTTATTATTTAGACTATGGCGTTATTCATCCAGCCACAACTTGTAAAAGGGTAATTTTACAAACTGAAATAGCATATAACCGTTATTTTTATACTTTGCTTTTGGAAAGAAAAATATCATTCATTGCTCTTTCGCCGCCGAACGTTAGCAATCGCAAACAGTACATAACCGTGATACTTATAGATGTTTGCTTTTGGTTCATTTTTCGGAAAGAAACTTTTCCTCAACCTCACATGCCTTTCTGAGGATTTAGTACAGTTGACGTCAGAAACTCACGTGTCAAATCATCTGACACCAAGTCAATAATGTATAATTTGTATTTATTATGCTTTTTTTCTAGCGGAAGACTATCATTACACTAATTTACAATTGTCTTTGACCTTCATTTACAGTTTGTGTGGATTCATGTTCTACAAAAAGCATTGGGGACTATCAGGCCTGCTCGGACTGTAATATGTATGTTACATGCTTTCTCGGCTACAAGTATAGCATGTTTTGAATTAGCAGGTGTACACATGTTGCAGTTGTTCTCAACTAAACGTGTTCCCATATCATCTCAGAATATTTATTACAAAATTTCGTGACGCAATGTAATTATGCCCAAGGATTGCTATGCTTGATTATATTGCTAATTAGGTTTGTGAAGCATTATCATAGTATCATTATGATTCCCACATGATACATACTAGCAATTTCCAGGTTTTATGATGACTGCTTTTTATTTTCATTTTCAATAAATGATAAAATAAAAACAGCAGATCAATCTGTATTAAAAGCTCAAAAGGAAATTTGTATTCAAAATTTTTCATATATGTCATAAGACTATCATAGTTCACTTCTTCAAGCTCCAGCACAACCTTGAAAATAAAACAGTCGAACAGGCATCAAACCCTATTAGTGTTTCACTTTACAAAACATTATTTCCAGCATGGATTTAATTTTGAACTTAGAGCGCCATTGGAGGTCTTACGTTGTGGACTTTTAAATTTAGCTAGGTCAATCTTAAACATTTTTTGAAATTGTAAAAAAGCTTCGTAACTAGGCATAACCCCGATTTATTCACAGACAAAAATTGGCATTTGTGTATGGCAGTATATGTATAATTGTTTCAAAGAAACATAGTTTGGTTGTTAAGGGTTCTATGCAGGGCGTCAGTTTTGCAGTTGCGAGTTAGAAACCAACGTATCTAGACTTTAACACTTGGACTCTTCACTTTCGTCGAAATACTGTGGTTTTCACACTCTAAAGCACGTCGCCCGTTGGTTTTGTACCAGGATGGAATATTGTAAATACAATGTTATGGCCACTTAGTCATATTGCAAGTTCTTGAAGGACTGGAATACTTTGATAGTATTTTGAACCGCTTTAATAAAGCTTCTAGATAATAGAGGGTGTCGATCTAATGTATGGTATAGCTATATATTTCCAACTAGCAATAAGTTTGTGGGTGTCAAGTAATATAAAAAATGAGACAACATATTATCAGAAAATGTTTAGCGTTCAAGTTTGATACTAGAGTAGATTAATTAAGAATTATTAAGGTTAATATTATTATTATTACTATTACTATTAATATTATTATTATTATTACTATTATTATTATTATTATTATTATTATTATTATTATTATAAATATAAATCTTTATCAGTTTCCATGCACAGCTCGATTAAAGAAATGGAGGGTGAGGGTGGGTGCAGAATATCACAATGTGTATCACCTCGTATATTTCAATCCACTGTTGAGGTTTCTTCTATTTCTGAACTCTTCGTTCAATGTATATTTTTATATGTTCTATTTTGACGGGGGTTGGTAGCGGGTAAATACAATGGCCATAGTAGTTCTATTGCCCTTTCTTTCTCCCGCACAGATAAATTTAGGCATCACAAAGTATAACCATCACATTTCAAGGTTTCTCTTTATTGCAAAATAATACGATATATAAAGGGGGTTTACAATATTATGAAGAATTTATTATAGATACTGAAAACGATTAATCGGATAGATTCCCGCTCATTGCACAGAAGAACTTAGAAAGGTTATGGATATAATTGTCCTCAATATTTCTGCCCCTTGTTTGTGAGGTGCGTTTTGGGTTTTTTTCTTTTATTCAACCGTTCAGTTTATTTGAGTATACTTATTTAACGGAAGTCACTTGTCACAAGTCATTTTCAAAACATTTGGTCACCTCTTTCTTGAACCTAAAAGCTTACGAGAATTCCAGTTATAAAAGAATGATATCTCAGCTCTCTATTTGTAACTTGTATTATTGGCAGGCCTTTAAAATAGTCAGGACGTATTTTATGAAAGTTCCAAAACCTCTACCTTTCTTTGGAAAGCACTTTCAGTTTATGAGCGTAATAGTTTGAGCACTCTCTCCATCAAAAATAAAAGGTAGGAATGCTCGACCAATTATATTTATATTTTGTTTAAGGTAAAAACCTCTGACAATCTAAGAATTAAAAATAATGGGCCGGAAAACATAATATACATACTATTTCAAAAGATTCAAGCCTTAGAAAAAGAACTGAGAACAATTCAAAATTACAAGTTGTATTTATTATAGCCCTTCCGTTCAAAACGAATCTATAAGCCTTAGAGGAGCCAAACCTATTTTGAGCATACAACTTTTTTGTATCCTAATGAAAGTGGAAACGCTCCTTGAGCCCATTTTTAAAAATTAAAATACGGATGTCTGAGAATAGATATGGTTATACTATTTAGAAAGCTCTTTTCATTGCAACGAGGATACATTAGCTATAAGATTGCAAATCGTCATCTCTGCACATTTTGAAGAGGGTATGCCATACATATATTACATACGTTCTGGCACAAAAACTTTTGCAGGCACAGCGAACCTTTCCTTTGACTTATTGATCTATAAAAACAAAGATTTCTTCCTTGCTCCAAGTACATTTAGGTTAAAATGGGAAAACTGTCCTCTTTTTTCAAGCTATTCTGTTCTTGATTTTTGCACTTTTCCACGCAAAATCAAGTTGTTTGTTATTTGCCCAAAGAGAAAGATATCTGTAAGGCTCAGTGAAATAATATTGAATGAAAGACAGGTTTTTTGGGAGACCAAAATGGAGGAACGGTCTGAAAGAGGAATGGACGACAACGGCATAACATCATACTTTTAGTATTTTGGTGAGCAAACAGTAAACCCGATACGCTATAGATAAGGTCCCTGTAGGGATCGACTTGCAACCCATATTAGTGTCACCTATTTACAATAATGGGTAGATGACACCATACTATTACATAGTAATGACAGGAATGGGAATTGAGCGGATGGTTGGGCTCAAGTATTTTTCAGTGTGCAAGTGTCTCTTTAGAAATACAATAAGGCAGTAATCTCTATTTGAAATCGACTCAGGAATCAGTTTACTATTATTTAGCCTACATTGAGAGCCCAGGTCCATTGTGCTCTTGAACAAGCAACAGTTTATATAAGGGCCATTTAGCAAACAGTGTATATATGTTTTTCTTACACATTCGTTTTTGAAAGATACAATGTACTAAATACTCGCATCTCTGATGAATGAGTGCATAAAATATAAAAAAACGTATGCGTCAGATCGGCTGACACCTGGCCAGTCATTTAGACTTTGTATTTCAGGTGGGTTTTTTATAGTATCAGTTTATTATTTATCTCACAAAAGTGATAAGTTGTGTTTAACTTTCAATTACAGAGTGTGTGAATTCGTGTTCTGGAAAAAGCGATGGGAATTATCAATACTGCACAGACTGTCGGAAGTTTGTGGCATGCTCAGGCGGTTACAAGTACATCATGTATTGCCCCTCCGACCTTGTGTGGGATGACAACATTAAGAGATGCGGGTGGACGTCATCATCGTGTCAGGACTAAACAACCGCAAGAACGATATCACCAGGAGGAACCACGCCAAATATTTAATACTAAAAAATTCTGATAATTGTATTTTAAAATAGCTTTAAGTTCCAAAATACAGACCCTGGTTAGTGGGAATACTAAAAAAATGTGAATGCTGAAAACTGGTTCATCAGCACACCTTTTCATACACAATCCTTTCTTGTTAAAATTATATCGTTGATACTCATCACATTTCCACAAATTAATTAGGTTAAATTGCTTACAAAATTGATAAGGAAACATAAATCAATGATTCCCAAAGGCTACAAAAGTCAAACTCAACACACTTGATATTGAAATATTCTCTTTATGCAATTGCAATTCCAGCTTTATGATTCTTTACAATAGTTCTTTATCTTTCATATGTTTTGTATTTTTAGAAAACAAGAAATAGATCAGTGCATTTTAAACACAGCTTTGGTTTTGTTCTTTGTTGATCGACTTGGTCACGGAAATCACTTCAGCAAAAACGTATGTCGTGCACTTAGAGTATATATATATATATATATATATATATATATATATATATATATATATATATATATATATATATATATATATATATATACGTACAACAGGAAAGGTGCGGTCTGAAGAATTTACGACTAATGTAGTCTTTTCTTCAAACATATTTTAACAGTTGATATTGATACGGGAAACATAGAGCAGCATCACGACTGTGACAGGCATAAGGGCGCAGTTGTAGCTACCATGTCACATCCATTTAGTTCCTATACTCAGGCAAATTTCTCAGAAATTTAGGAAATTACATATACAGTAGTTATAAAAATAATGTCATTGTTAATATTTACATTTTTTAAACATTCCCTGCCTTTCTTAAATGTCAATTCTTTTTGCAAAATGTTTCGTTATAATTTCCGATACATACATACATACATACATACATACATACATACATACATACATACATTCCAGGTGAATTTAAGTAGACAGAGAACTAGTCCGGAAATGGGGTCAACATAGCTCGCATAAAACAACGTATAATTGCATAAAGTGGAGAGCGATCAATATTCGGAAAAAGTGGCGATAATGTGTGCGGCTTTAAAAGTTTAACAGAGTATTGAAAGCACGCCTAAGACACATATTTTACATTATATCAAACCGTTTATTATATACCCTGGGTAAGCATTTTAATTCATATTTTCTTGTCTTATGAGTAAAGGTTACGATTTTTGTTCAAACCAAGTATGAATATTTAAAACATAGTATTTAGGTTTTAGTCATTATTATATAAACCGTGAACCAAGCCTGTAATTTTGAGGTTAACTTATCCCTTCATCATTTAAATGAGTACATTCCGACTGTAATAATGTTAGTACAGTTTACAAAGAATGAAGTACAGAACATTATTCATGCCAACATTTCGCAAGATTAACATAACTGTTCAAAGTCTTGCATCCAATAACATCCCTGTCTATGTGAAACAAATAGAAGGAACTATGTTGGCAAAGGCCCATTTTACCAGAATTGTTTGGGAAAATATTGTGCTTGTATGCAAAAAACACTGTTCTGCACGTATGAAGTTAAGAAAAAATAACTGCTTACATCACACAGGGCTCTTTCTCTCTCTCTCTCTCATATACTTATGTCTTCTAGTTTGTGGAAGATATCAAAGAAATAAATGCAGACTGAAACATATAAATAGACACACAATGCAATTAAGACATATTTACACCTATGAAACATATCAGTCAGCCTTACGAAGTACAATACCTTGAGGGTCATATATAAAGCTACTTAAGAGGAAATTACATCGTAAATAATAACTAGTTACAAAATATATATCAAAGAGGTGCAAAAGACGTACTAACCAGAAAAGAAACATAGTACAGATAAATCGTTATGAGGTAAATGCAAACGAACTCTTATTGGATTTATTGGATATGTGCCTTAAATGAATATACTAATCGAATGGAATATATACCGAAGTTTTATTCAAAGGCACTGAGCAGATTCAAAAATTTTCACTACGAAAAGACATTATAGATGATTCATTATGTAAGCTTTTATTAAGACACTCCGAGATGAAATCAAATTAAATCCACAACAAATCCAAACTTATAACAACAATCAAAAGTTTTAGTCATCTTGAACTGACTGTCATTTTGTGGTATAACTGGAATGGACTAAAGAACATTACAGATAAAGACAATTGCTGCTTTCGTAGGTGAAGATGTTATACATATGGCGACATTCTGTGCATCTGTAAAGACATCGACTGCGAAAACAAAATCGAGAAATCATCCTTTACAAATATTCTAAAAAGCATAACTGAGGTTAATACCGAATGTTGTACTCATTTTACATTTTATAAAATCGGTTTGCCACAGCAGTTTCTTTTGCTTTAAGACACCAATACGTTTAGAACCGTATAACTGAAACACAATATGGACAGACCTAATTCATGGACAACATTCGAATCCACACATAAAAGCACTCACTTAAGGCAGCACATGTCATTACAAGATACTCATAGATATAACGTAGATGTTATGGAACCATTCTAACAGCGTTCATATTCTTCCATTGATTATTTTCTCTTGAACTCTGTTAGCTTGCAGATGTTATGATCTGTATGGAGGTAATATTCCATGCCGTGCATCAAAAGATTTCAATGAGTTGAAATGATCCGCCCTATATGCACAAAAATAATTTGTTTTCAACTGAACTGGTGCAGTCATAACTCCATCCGTGACAGAGACAAGATTTGGGGACAATACAACCCTTTCACTTCTCTAGAAAACATAATCAATTTTCTATGACTACACAAACACAAATTTATGTCCATTTTACGTAAAAGAAACCCTCTTATTATCAAAGTCGAATCCCAATATAAGAACCCATTGATGCACTCTTGTTATTTGTGATTTAAGCGTGTATTCTTCTTTCAAAAATTAGGAATCAAAACCATGTACAGCTTTCCACATCAATCATCGGCAGATAGTACGCACCAGCGTTAGAACATCTTCGGAGTGCAGCCATTTTCAAATCTGCATTTTCACGAATTGTATTTTCCTATGAGATGCCGTAACATCGTCATAGCTTCATTTTCATTTAGACGATAAATGACTGTCACACATCACAACATTGAGCAAAAACACGAAGAATAGTTGGTAGTCTTTTCATAATTCTTGCTAATATTTAAATCTATACTATTTACATTTTGTATATATTGTTCTCCTTAGGAACAATTCTAGTCCGAAGGAACCACAGTTAGGATCAACCGTATTCCAATGCAAGTCCAGCCAAAAGTAGTCGTTTTCATTACAGAGTGACATAAATTCACTATTTTCAAGAACATGAGTACGTCATTCAGTAGTTTCAAGAACATGGGTACGCCATCAAGTTTTTATTTTTATTGAATAAAAACGCCGTTAAAGAAATCCTCCAGCTCCACGTGCTGTACGTTTTATATTTTTAGGGTGTCTATCCTGCTAGAGTCAGATGTTTTATTGAAGATACCATCAAGCAAAGTTATCAATCTAACAATGTATAGATTCATAAAAGTTTTACGAAGAATTCCCTTTTTTTGGCCAAATATACTCTCGTGATATATCAAGGAATTTCAAGTTTTCAATCTTAAATATGTTCAAATACAACTGTGAGAGTGGCGACTGGTAAATGTGAAGCTATATGGAAAAGTATAATTGGCTTGAGAAAGTAGCTTCTTATTACAGTTGGTGGTTTGAGAGTTTAATGTTCTGTTTGTTTGCGACAAATTTATTTTACACTGTATATATATCCTATTGTTGCAGATAGACTGAAGGTGTACAAAATGTAACCGAATTAAATTCTTATTCTCAATTGTGTCTATGTTGCTTCAATTAAAAATAAAAGTCTATATCTGCAGTCATTGTCAATAAATCAAAAGCCTTACTAAATATAAAAGCAGACTTTCATCCAAATGTTTTTAATTTGAGAGCACATAGCATTTCTACACCGGAATAATGTAAATACTTTTTTATTCCTAAGTTGAGACCGGATATTATGTGTATGAGAGACTTATTCAAATACCTTACATTAATAACATGAGAACATAGAGTATTTTTATGCTAGAATAAGTAAATGACTTTATTTGCATAATTCATGAATCTTAATCGTTCTGTTATGTTTTAGTATAACAAAATCGAAACCATAAAAGTTTTATTAAAAATGTACATGTCGTTCTTTGTATAATGAAACCTGAGCACTACGTACTGCTATCGAAGCGCGGCGATCGTACATAGGGTGATTCCCGTTCAGCAGTGAAAGAAAATAAGTTTGTTAAAGAGGATGGAATGTTATGTAACAAAAGCAACACACCAAAATATTGATATTAGGAAACAATGACGCAATACATCAATGAAAATTGAAGATACCATTATGAAAAGATGAGCCAGAAAAATTCCATCCAAGGTCATTGCTGTGATTGTCCTTATTTAATCTTGTTGTCATATCGACTGGTAAATTTGAAAGTGATGTGTGCATCATGATTATTACCAAAGCATTTAAAAATCTTAGAAAGGTAAAAAACAAAAAACAAATCATTTATTACCAATCAAATCTAAATTAAGTTAATGCTACTAAAGTAGAAAATAAATTGAGAGATATGTATGAGGAAAACACATGTCAGGATCTTTGTTGGCTAAAGTGGTGTTTATATGGATTGTAGTGATCTTGATTTAAAAAAAAGTGTTTTATAGTGTTGTCCAAGGTTTTCAGTGTCTTTTGCATTACCGTAATATACAATGTTTATATGGGTACCATTTTTTTCAGAAACCCACTACATGTACTTTAATATATGATTTGGATACAAACATATATATATATATATATATATATATATATATATATATATATATATATATATATATATATATATATGTACAATGCACCTTACCACATACAAATAGTGTCTACGCTGCTTCAATTTATCACGGTTAGGTAGTAATGTTTAACTGTTTAATCCTATATCATCACAACAGTCATAAAAATCACATTTGCAAAAGTGAACAATGTGAACTCAAGTGTTATGGCCAATTTTAGAGGTCAATCGTGCCCATTATATGCCACGTCTATTATATTTTTCATGCCAGATTCGATTGAACTTGAACAATCAAGAGACATTTAATCCTATGTGTTAGCTGAATATAACATTTGAATTCAAACGCCGTCACAATTAAATAAGATTTGTGCAATCTCGTACCTATTGTGAGATCTGAATGTGTTAATTTGAGATTTTGAGATCTATTGTGAGATGTTTAGTCAGTATAAACCTAATGCATGGATCAACTTTCAAGGGTGTTGAATGGAAGTCCCCTCCCACTGTAGACTGGAGCAGGGATCAAAGAAAACTAGCAGTAGAAATGAGATCTACTGCTTACTGAACTAAGGCAAACAGGTCACAAACATCAACTCAGTAAAAAAATTCAACTTGTTTGAAAAATTATATGATAAGTCAACAAAATTGGTAAAAAAGACAAAAAAGCACGGTAGCCTATCGCACGGTTCGGAAGAGTTGATAGGTCTGGTATCAGAACCTGAATTATGGTATTTTAATGAGCATGAGAAATTCATCATACCGATAAATCAGAACATATAATAGCACAATGTTTAGTATGAATTCGCACTGGACAGATCTAGTCGGTTGGTTGGTTTATAACGGCACTTTTAACACATTAATTGTGTTTTCTGTCAAATTCTGTTTACCTTTTTTTTTGATAAGAAGTTTTTTTAAAGTTTTGCCTTCTTTCATATTTGATAGCATATCAGCATCATTCAAAAAACATATTATGCTATGATGCATTGTGCCAAGTTTAATAAAAATTTGTCCAGTTGCTTTTAAAATAGAAATTGATGACAGATGTACGATGAAAGACGCACAAAGGACGCAGAGACATACCATTAACTCACTTGACCTTAATGCCATATGATCTAAAACCTCGAACCATATTTCTATGACAGTGACCTGGACTCCAGGGTCAAAGGGGAGATTAAACATGTCGAAGAATAAATTGTCCTTGCTTCATAACGATTCATTCCATATATGATACGAATGAAAGAGTTTAGGAAATATATGCAAATGAAAAACTTTAACCAAAACCTTAACAAAATGATAATGACGACGACGACATAAAGTCACTGCTCCGTCTTGCTTTCCAGCTGTGATAGGCTCGACACAAAAACGAGAAATTAGAGGAAATATCTGTATTGTAGTAAGATGTATTATAAATATTCCAGCGTTGTTTTTAAACTGAAAAGCTGTAGTTGGACATAGCAGAAAAAGTAATTATCCGGAAAAGTCATGGAGAATTATTAAATGATCCTGGCAAAAATGATTCAGGAATCCTGAATTATAATGGACATCATATGCTTTTTAATCAATGTATTGATATCGTTCTAATGTATTTTAACATAGCTGTATAGTTAAAAATTGTTTAGTACTTTACAGAAATAAATCTAAAAACGCGTCACTATTGTAAATAAAGCAAATTTTATGTTTTGGTCCTTAACGTAAGCTAAAATATAATATTTTTGCAATTTTATGGTCTTAATCTTTCGTAATTGACGGTAACCGAGAGGTGTCTCGGGGTTAATAAGGTGCTGACCAATCAGCAACTTTATACAAGTTTTGGTAAGGCTCGTTTGGGCGTTACAACCAGTTGTATAGACCTTGACCAGACTCTTGCTTGGTGTAGATCTCTTGGAGCCATGCGAGGGTATGGTTGAATGAGATTTTCATATAATTGGCTAGAACAACTCAGCTGGGAACGTTAGACATGAAACACTACTACCAGCAAGCCTGTCTGTTACCTGTCTGTTGCGGTTTAATCAGATAATACATCGTTGTCTCAATAATACTTATTTATATAAATAATTCTTATAAAAGTCTTAAGGCACAGCATACTATTTATAGTGATACATCAATCGTGTAAACATTTCCGAAATAGTATTTGTTTCTGATTTGTTGTTTGTTTTCTGAGTTGATAAAGGCATGCTCAGAGAATCAGGGCTTATCTAAAGCAACTTTGCATACAATATTCTCTCTCTCTCTCTCTCTCTCTCTCTCTCTCTCTCTCTCTCTCTCTCTCTCTCTCTCTCTCTCTCTCAATATACATTAGTTATATCCTGCCAACCAAGTAGTCTAATTTGCTTGGGAAACTCAGGTACATGTTAGTCTTAATTTATTTTTCCTCTAGCTTGGACTCGCTTTTCACAATAAATATAATTATAATTGAGTAAACCGGCACAGTCCAGGGTCATCATTGTACGGGGTGTTTCATCGTGGGTTTTCCGGTTTTGGTTCTTGATCCATAGAACCAACCCTTCACTTGGAGAGACTACTATAGTCGTATGGGAGCAGTCTAGGACAGGGAGTTGTGTTTCCAGTTGAAAATCGTCCTTAGACTTGGCCATCATGAAATTGTCTAACACTGGAATATCTCCGGAAGCTATCTTTTACAAGTTCGGAAAGGTTTGGTTCGCAATGGGGTTTTGACTGTAAAAGTATGTATCCCATCGCTGCCACCAAATTTGTAACGTGATCGAGGTGGAATTGCTTATGAATGGTTACTTTATGGAAATACTGACCGAGCTGATACTTATGTGGAAATACCAACACCACATCCAAGTTGATATAATGCATTCATATTTAAATGTTGAGTTTGTGTACTATTTTTCGTATGGACAAACTTTAGATAGAGAGGTAAAGACGAGAGGAAAGAATAAAAATGTCAGAAGCACTGTTTGTGAGACTATGCAAATGTCTCTGGACTGTAATGTCAACTATTATTGTGTGTGAATGCAGCTTGGTGTATGCAGATTGGTGTATGCAATGTGAAGAGAAAGAAAGATTAGTCTATGATTATTTTTAAATTGGAGCTTAGATAATTAAACTAATAACTTTATTAAATTGTTAAAAACTAAGAAGTTATTGAATAATTAACTACAGTGAAACTATCAAGCTACCTAAAATAGCGATGCAATTTGGGAAAAACAGACAGTGGAAAAGTAATAAAAACAATACGCCCGTACTATTATTAAGCTTAAAACCAATCAAAAAGAGGAAATAATGTCGCCACTCACTCTAATATATAAGTAAATAGAGATATGTATGGTTAATGTAAAAAACCCGAGTGAAGGATAGAAATTGGAACTTCAGTGTAATAATAATAGTATTCGGGTTTACCTCCCCTGATAAGCAGACGATCCGTAGCGTTAAATTGGAATCTATGATAAGCACCTTTAATATTAGCAATACTCTGGAGCTGTAGCTGTCTTATAACGATGAACGATAACTGGATAGTAAAATAACTGGTTAATTCTACTAACAAAACTGGCACAACTGGCCAATTGTATGGCTTCATAATAGTCACGTTTGGACGGCCAAGGATATAACAGATAGAACACCCACTACGCGTCTTTGTATTCCCTTGGAAACCAAAGGACCGGGAACCGAACGGAACAAAAGAATAAAGATTTCGCGCTTGGTAACATATAGGGTACATTACATATTTGAAAGATAACTCACTTGGCTTCAATCCGAAATTGAGACAATAGGTAACAGTCGTGCTGCACTGCACAATCAAATAATTTGGCAGCTACAGGTAATATACTGAATTGAATGCGCATGTATTTCAATAAGAAACAGTACCAATGGGATATGTGCGGTATGAAAAGTTGGACAGAGCGAAAGTAATACGAGTTTGTGGCTCGGTAAATGGTTATGTACAAACCAAGCTATAGAACTACATACATGTACAATAAGACGCCACAATATTTGTAACTGAATGTTTTACAGATGCGTTAAAGTTCTACATGGTAAAATTGTGTCCAGAAAGAATGCATAGTCGATTGAGTAGTTTTGTAAATCGCTGCTATTTCTTTTCTGAATGAAATTTAAAAGACGTTTAAATGTCCTCGTGATTTTCATTACCCTTTATGTTGTTCAAAATATCGTAGATCAGCTTATAACCTGTATCTTCATTCGTACGTGCTGCTTTTCTAAACGGAGTGAATATAGCTTCATATTTGTATAATATTGTCTCTTTTTTATTTATGTGATGTCATGTTGTGCTATCCAGGTTTTACATCGCCTATGATGAAGACGTCCCATCAGTTTAGTGTGTTCCATTTTGTTGTGTAATTGATGGTATAGGATGCATTTTCCCTATTCGATCTTGCTTTGTGATCAGTACATATTTGTGTACCGTGCATGACTTAACTCTTTCTGTTTCTAATGCGCTTTTGTTGCAGATCGTTCACATTCTATAAACTCGTTATCTTTCAAACTCTCGAAGTTTTCATAATCTCTGATACTACGCTATGTATGCACCCTTCTTCAGTCGTCGCTGAGGGGAGTGACCATTTGGCACACCGTCTTCTTAGCAGACACGTGACGTTCATACATCATTTATTTAATAGTACAATTTGTTCAACTCGTTCCAAACGCTTAAATGATTGATAATATGGTTTAAATTTCAATAATACATACTTTTTACCGTTCATTCTTTTGGTCTTCAAGATATCTTCAACTTTGTATATGTCGTCTTTGTTGTCATACAGAGTTAATTCTTGTTATAAAATATACCACATATATCTTCTCCGTCTCCGTGTAAGTCTTCCAGTTTGTAAACTATCGGCTCACCTAAAATGACTATCCTTATTTTAAACACCTCTTCGGGTACTCGTAGAAACGCAGCAAAAAAAAAAATCCTATTTAGAAAGTCTAATTGTTTCGTTTAATTTTAAATTTAAATGTTCTAAATGGACCAGATGTCAACTAATCGAATCGTTTGATCCGTATCCATATTTTGTATGTGTTTTCTTATTTCTTTCAACTTGTGTAATGTATATTGATCTGTGAAGAGTGTTATTCTCTCCCTCAATTAGCTTTAGTTAAACGTCAACCAATTTTCCAGTTTCATATTGTATACAATACTTCAGGATTCATATCTTCGGAGTTCTGCTAAATAATGTTTTCATTGCAACTGCTTGTTTCTCTGACTAAGTTAACAAGTATTAGATGTTTTCCTTAATAAAGCCTTGACTTCTTTGCTGTAAGGTTCATTTTAAAACCGTATCTTTTCGGGATTTATGTCCTTGAAGATTCATATGAAAGCACCACGTATGTCATTTTCCTTTTTTATTTTGTTTTTTCTGCCCAAGCGAGTTTTGAAATAGAATACATATCAATGTTAAGCTGTACCTTGATCTATCGTTGGAAGTCAAACATGTCTGCAAAGAACATTGAAATCGTTCGTACTAATTTAAATTTACATTGGAGCTATATTCGATATCTCTATACAAGAAATCCATAATCGTTCATTTAAGCCAAGTTCTGAATATATTGAGTTATTCTGCAGACATATAAGGTTCACTCATTAGTCCATTTATCCACTATGAATGAATCCACCCTTCCTTCCTTTGAGGATTATCATGTATTGGATTATATTATAGTAATGCACAACAGCAATATAGAAACATTTAAATTGGTGAATAATAATAATAATAATAATAATAACAGCAACAACAATAGCAACCACAAAACCATCAAGAAACAATAGCAACAACAAATACTACTACTACTACTATCATGATTAGATAAAAAGTAGAGGAGTCAAAATGACTTTTGTATTGATGAACTGCAATATCTTCATCATCAACATCATCAACGTTATCATCAGCATCATATTTTCTCTAATATACTACTAGACGCTCTGAAAACGGATTGTTTAATACAATATTTCTTCTCCGTAATATTTATAAACACTGGCGTGAGTCTTATCACTTAAGTGTAGTGAGTTAATTAATTAGAGATAATTGTGCACAACCTTGTTTACTATAGCAAAAAAGTTGTTCGCTGCAGTGCACAACCTTATTCACAATAGTGAACGGCCTTGTTCACTATAGTCCAGTGAATTGTTTACAATAGTGCAACACCTTGTGCACAGAAGAGCAGTAAGTTGTGTAAATTGAGTGTACTATTTGTGCATAATAATGCACAAGTGTGTAGGGTTTCATTTCTAGAACTACAGATCTCATTTGCAAGGCGGACGCCACAAACATTTCTAACCTCAATGTAAATAGTTCACAGTATATAGTTTTCTGATCTTGTTTTCTTTCTTTTTTTTCTTTTTTTTTTCTGGATATGTTAGCAATAGTTTATATGCGTTTGTTTATACCATAACGAAACAGTATTTAAACACATATTTTACTGCTGTTTTTGTGTTTCTATTTTTGCCATCCGCGTTGATAAAAGGATGACTAGACTTCGAAAGCACTTAGTTTCTCTAACTTGTTGCACCGGTCTTTGTAATGTTTGTTTATTGCATTATTGTTCTTGACAAAAGCAATCTCCCGAAGATCTGGTGCATTTGGAAAGAGGGTCTTTTGATATATAATTTATGTAAATTATATATAACCACCAGAGCGAGAATTGCAACAAAATCAACGTGATACTCGCCAACTAATACACCTCAACGGAACATTCAGTACAGTCACTCGAGATGCTACATTTGAGTATAACTCGGGGTTAACCGATACAGAAAGCAAAACATTATACAAATTCCAGTCAGGCATCAGTTTTTCGCCCGTACGTAATTCTTGTTTTTCCCCCGACGAAGAGCTGGTTTAGCTTGAAGCGTTGCGTAACAAGTTTTCTAGTTGCGCCGTTATAAGCTTTGTGTGTGTGTGTGTATATATATATATATATATATATATATATATATATATATATACATATATATATATATATATATATATATATATATATATATATATATATTCGCGTGTGTGTGTATTGATACAAGTTCAAATTTGAAAAGATCTCAACCATATATTTCCGAAACGTGACTTGAATTAAGCATAACTACAACATTAAAGGGTGAAATAAAACAATGTTTATTAAAGGAAGAATAAACATATAAATGAAGACTAACAATTTTCCCTATCCCGCATTCACTTTTGGAAATCAGTCCTTTGAGGACAGCTGGTAATTTGCACCGATATTTGCAAATGACTTTGTCACACAGATTTAAATATTTGCTAATTTAAATTATTAACCACAGACTAGTGGAATGGTGAAAAATTGTCTCACATAAATATGTTCCCGCCACTTCCACACCCCGCCACTACGCCATGAGACCAGTCTTTAGTCAATATAAGAGTATAATTCTATTGAAAATAGTGCGAGTACAAATTCTATTGAAAATAGTGCGAGTACAAATATTGGTCAATATGCATATCTTCTGACGATGACAGTAATATATCCTAAGTTTCACAGCAATCCACTAAAAACTGCAAGAGTAGTTGCTTTTGCAAAATTATTTTACACACTGCATCTAGCATTAAGTCAAATCGGGAAATAACTCCTACAAACTCAAAGGAGCACACAGGTTTGATAATATGTGCTACTTTCGACGATAACCATAATAAGTACCAAGTTTTGCACTAATCCATAAAAAACTGCAGGACACGTGGCGTTCACGGTATTCTGTCTTTGACCTGATTTAGCTTCGATAGAATGGGCAATGACTCTAAAAAAAAAGCGCGAGGGATGTGATTCGTCGAGGCGCACATCTTCGGGTAATACGTATAATATTTACCAAGTTTCGTGGCAACCCATAACTGTGGGACTAGTTGCCCTAACGAGAGTGTGTCATGCAATACTTTAAGCTTACAAGACATAAAAGTATTATACCAAAAATTGACGCAGCAATGTGATTTGCCGTTATGAGAAGCTGTCTTCTGGCGATGTCAATACTATTTTTAAAGTTTCATGGCAATCCATCAAAATCTGGGGGACTGATTACTCTAACGAGATTGTGTCATGCTATAGGACAACAGGCCAATAACTACAACGAAATTTGCGGGAGCAAAGTGAGTTGCCGATATGAGCATGTTCAGGTTACGACCATACTATTTACCAAGTTACACGGCACTCAGTATAAACTGGCGCTATAGTGATTGTGCCATACAATGCATTAAGCTAAAAGAGTAAATGGTAATAACTCTAACAAAACACAGCGAGGGCAAAGTGATTTGCCGATATGTGCGTTTCCTGGTGATTTCCATAATAGTTTCATGGCAATCGATCAAAAACTGCCTCACTAGTTGCGTTAACTAGATTTAACTGACGGTCAAAAGGACGGAAACTATGATTACAATATTCTCTCCTAGAAGAGGGCTATAACAAAATACAAACTGATATTACTTAGGAAATTATCATCTTTTCATCTCTATTTCATGTATATGTAACCACATTGTTATTCTCTTTCAGCACCTGACAAGATAATCCCAATTTTCAAATCAGTGTTTGTCTTCAACTTATCATGATCGTGAATCATGAGACGTTTTTTATAATTTGCCTTTCCTGCCAGTTTAATATCAGTGAAATATATTCCCAAGATATAAGTAAGATAGTGTGTTTCCTAAAAGGTAATCATCTGCGAGATGTGTATTTTGTTTTAGTCTTTTCCATTCGATTTGTGGCGGGTGGTACAAAATTTTAAAAATACTAAAAGTCAAATTTCAGTGACATTTTGAAATATTTTTCCCAAACTTCGTACATGTAGTCAGAGCAAGAGGACACATTAACATTTGATGGATTTTACGCTACGTCCCCTGAGTAATAGTCTTATGGAGACATTGCATGTTTCGTGTCCTGAAAAAGGTAGTATATTAATATGAAAGCACGGGTAGTTGCCATAGGAATATATATATATATATATATATATATATATATATATATATATATATATATATATATATATATATATATTGTATGAAACTTTTAATTCGAACTCCTGTGGATTTACTGGACCAGCCAGACTGCAATGATACAGCTGTCGATGTTTGAATTGGATTTTATCGTGCCTGTTCTGAGCGAATAAATCTTGGTCAATAGCGAATATATCGGTACTTATAATGCCATATATATTACTTGTTTGCAGCATTCAGTCCGATATGTTTTGTAACTGTGATTCCTTATTTTCTTTTCTAAATAAATTTATTGATGTGTATTTCTGCTTCGTTTGCACGTTTTCATTTAATATCTATATTGTAATACATTTTATGTTGACATAAACTGTGTTTTGCGAGATATTTGCATTATATTAGACCTCTAAGGATGAAAATTAGTAGTTATTACAATTTGAATGGCACTGTTATTAAGAGGTACCAAAGCTATTATGAAACCGTACTAGCTGGCATGAGCTGTTATTAAGACGTACCAGCTGTTATGGACTGTTATTAAGACATCCCTGCTGGCATAAGATGTTATTAGGACGTACGAGTTGTCATAATCTGTTATTAAGACATACTATCTCTCCTGAATTGTTAATGTTTATTTCGGCCATTTAGACATTTTCTTTCTCATCAAAGATATCACGTGCCGTACATTGAACCATATAGTTTAATTGTGAGGCCGATATATATATATATATATATATATATATATATATATATATATATATATATATATATATATATATATATATATGGGGGGTGGGGGTGCTATAAATGTGTGTTCTAGATACACATGTCCACCCAGCCATCAAGCCATGCTTTCATTCATTCGCTTTTTAATTCATTCACATGTGTTCGTTTATTCGTCCATCCATCCCTTCATTCATTCATCTATCCTTTATCCATCGTTTCGTTTATCAATTCATACTTATAAACATACATTTATGTGTAAAACAACTTACTAACGGTAACATGGTAACATTGAGGTGCAATTGTAGATCAAGGCGGATTACACATACAGACAGACAAATAGTCAATCAGGGAGAATGACCGAGACACACATGCAGAAAGGATGAAACTTAGACAAACTTGCACACAGACCTATTGGTGGAGAGACGGGCTCTTAAAACGTGAATATATAGAGACACAAACTAATCACATTCATTAGTAGTGGATTCCGCTCAAAATATTTCAGATAAATCTACACATATAGTTATACTCTGTTGTAAATGAATGCTAATGTTACCTGTTTCTGTTTCGTTAAATAATAGCGTCATTGCACAAGGGAGTAGTTGTAAAAGATATTTAGTCGTTTCTCGACTCATCTATTCACATAATACCAGATCCAATTATATGTTGTTGAAAGGATCACTTGACCTGTAGGCAGCCATCCATGTAATTCGAAGTGTCGGTATTTCAATTGCCGTATCTATCCCAGTCAACACGCTAGCTAAAAGCTATTGTCAAAATAAACAAGTAGTAGTAATGTAAAAGGCCGATTCTGGCTCGCAGGTACACTCGCTCGGCCCTTCGATACCATTGTCAAAGTACAATAAAATAAAAATAGTACCTGTGATCCAAAATTCGGCCTTTTACATTACTACTATGCACCTTAATCATTGTTTTAATTTACTGCTATGCACCATAATCCATTGTTATTTTTACTTACTACCAAGCATCTTAATTATTTGTCGCGTTTAATATTTTTGTTATTCTGAATCATCATCATACTCGGGTAATTGCTCTTTTACCGTAATATGTTCTGCATTAGCAAGTAAGAAAACGTCATCTTCATATTTGTACAATGACAATTTAATTATACCACTTATCTTTTTCCCGGGGGTTATAGCCTTCATTATCCTGTTTTTATTTACTTCACTTTTATTTTTGGAAACTTTTGTTTCTTCCGTGCTGATATATATTATGGTGTATTTGTCTTTGCTTATTGGATCATAAAACCTATCAGTTTCACCACCAATTGCTTCTGTTAACAGAAGTAAAAATTTAAAATAATTGCTGTTATAAGATTTAATTAAAGACAATTTTTTTTGTTACTTGATTTAAAACAAGATCCGCAAGCTTTATCTTTGATTGATACCACCAGCGGTTCATTTTTGTAGAATAGTGGGATAATATTATTTTTTTGTTTGTTTCCAACGTTGATTACAGTTTTTTTCTTCTTGTATTTCATTGATAAATTCTGTTAATTCTGTCATTTCTTATTTTTTAGTGTTAGACCAAATTTAAACTAGCACAGAGCGACCTAGTATAGATCTTTAAACTCGTATTTTTTCCGTATTCTTCTTCATAACGAGCAAGACGCAACGGAAGCAGATCGCTCAACATATCGTCCTTAACTCTAAACTCCTGCATAAAATCCAACATAATGTATCTTTCACCTCAGAGATAGGTACGCAGCTGAATTAAAATTGTATTGTAGGTTATAAGCGCAAGTTTACAAACTGCCTTTTTATTTTCGTATGTGGGTTCTATCTTTTTACTAATTGCATTTAACACAATACCTACACCGGATATTATTAACATAAAAGGAATTGCTGTTCGACCTGTTGCTGCAACACTACCTGCTGTTAGTGTCATTGGGAGATAAGTTGTTGCTTTTAATATTCGACCATAATTCTTGTAAGCTTTTTCAGCACAATAAGCTTTCTTGTGATAATAACTATAATACGCGATTAATTCTTTTCGACCATCATCTAACATGTTGTGTGAAATATGATTAAAATCAATCACTTCCTTTTTCGGTTTTTGTTTCATTTTATTTTAATTTAGATTATAAAATTACTGATAGTATTTGTTAGCTGCTGCTGCTGCTGCATCGATTAGTGTTCAAAAATCAACATTTTCTGGTTTATTTAACAAATCTTAATATTTGAAAAATCTAATGTTATTTCGATCTCAAAGCACGCTGATCGGTTCTAACATAACGCCATTCATTATTAATAAATGTTTTTGGCCCATCAGTTAGATCATTAACATTACTAGAAACATTATTTTCATTTTGATCGATGTATTCAATTGCTGATAATACCAGAAAGTCAGGAATTCCCTGTCCGGGGAATATACCAAGTGTCAAATATTGCGCGTATCACCTTTTTCTAATAAGTCATTTATTGTTAAAACGAGTTTTGTTGCTATGATGTTACCAAGAAATACCGGGTACTTTATTATGTTTGCCGGACTTGATAACACTGATGTTTAAAATATAGCACGTAATCAGTATGGTGATAGACCAAAAGAAAATAAAATGATTTTTTATCATCAAGCAACAAAACACAAACATGATTTCCTTTTGTTGATCGATTTGCAACATATCATAAGAAGATGTTTAGATGTGGTATCGATACATTTTTGGTAAATTAAAAATCAAACATTAATTATAAAAAATGGATCGACAAGAGATACTAAAAAAGCTTATTGCAGCAAAAAGGAAGTTGAATGCATATTTTACTACTGCTTGTCTTGGTCAGCAACAAACAGAAAAAGAAACAGCAAAATTGTTTAAACCAGTAACAGAAGCATTAACAGGTGAAAAATGAAAAAACGGCACACTTGATGCAAAACAAACTGAGGTATTAGAAAAACTTACACAACAACAGCAACAACAAATACAACAAATCCAAATATTAACAGATGTTATTGAGGAAATTGAAGAAGAGCGACAGATGCAAATAGATCTAACTGATTTTGTAACAACGCCCGAAGCACACACAAAAAAAGTTATTACTATTAATCTAATAGCACGACCTGTTACTGACTCAGAGTTCATCAATTTTGAAAAAGCATACAGCACCAAATTTAGGGATCTCGATAACATCAGGTCATGGGATGATAATGACAAAAAAAGATTTCTTTGATGAAATAGAATATGTAATTAGCAGGGGCCAAAAGAGCGTTAACAAAACTGATTTAACGAACCTACGTGAAGCTAACAATCGCAAAAGCCTATTCTGATACCGGTAAACAATTTGAAGAAAAAGTGTACAAAGAAAAATTTAGAGCGATTTCAAAAAATCCATTTTAAAGCATAATAAGAAATTTTTTTATTGATATTATTAAAGTTAGAAGTGAACTAGCAAAACCTTCACCGTTTGTTGGCGGTAACGTTAAGATTTTTAATAATCAAGCAGAAGTTGTTAACAGATTGTTGCTGCTAATATCATCAAATGAAGCAGGAAACACAGAAATTGAGATAGATAATGAGATCGTTGAGATACTTGATTATCTTCGAGCAAATGGTAGCTGAACATCTGACGAGCACAAAATACTCCATAATGATTTAGTGTAACAAAAAGAATTAAAAGTGCAAACGGCAACGTTACTGCTTGATTCTTCGCAATCATCTTCAAATAGCGCTATTTTTTATGTTACTTACACCCAACCAATTGAACTTAATCAAAAAACACAATACGAAATCGGACTAATATCAGCAACAATGTGGTCTTCTATTTGTAACGTAAAACAAAACTACAATGATGATTTTACTTATTCAACTGTAGTCTGGTCAACTATAAAAATACCACCTGGTGCTTATAACATCACTAATCTAAATTCTGCTATAAAATTTCAACTAACGGAACAAGGTGTAAATCAAGATGATTTTACTCTTGAACCAAACTACAACACACTGCAAGCTAGGATAATATTAAAAAATTATTTTAGTGTCGATTTTTCAACACCAGCAACAATATGTTCGCTGTTGGGTTTTAGTAAGAAGCATTATCATTCAAATACTGGTGGTACTGCATCATGTACGTACGAAGGAGAGTTACCGGTAAATATCACCGACTTTAATTCTATTTTGATTAACTGCTCCATTGGACAAGGATCTTACACTGCAAAAGGAAGCAGGGGACAAACAATTTATTCATTTAGTCCCAATGTTCCACCTGGTACACTTCTTCAGATTCAACCGAGACAAATGATTTATTATCCTTTGAACGTTGAAAGTCAAATGTCAACTAACATAATGTCATTAACAGATCAATCAGGATGACATATTGATTTAAATAACGAGCAGGAAACATACTAACTGCACATCAGACGATCATAAAAAAAATTGATCTAACAGAAAACAATAAAATGAAACAATGAAAAGTTCATAATCGAAACGTTGTTGATGGATGATTTTGGAGTAATATTTTTTTTCTAAAATAGTTGAAAAATTACCCGGAATAGCAACAAAGTAGCATCAAAAGCAGTTGACGCTACCAAATCTTTTGCCACAGAAGCAACATCAGCAGCAGGTTCAGCTGTTGCCCAGAAGATAGCAGAAAAAATAAAAGATAAGCCAACAGAAGCAGAAATAAAGCAGGTGATAAACGAAATTGCTCCTACACCAGAAACAGCTAGTGCGATGATAAAAACAACAAAACCATGTTATCAAAACAGGGTGAGCAGATTATAAGCAATTTGGTAACAAGATCGGGTCCGCGATTAGATCTGCCAGCTTTTTAAACAACAAGAATTTTGTGTAACAGATAAAAATAAAATGTCAACAAAAACTTTTCTTGATCTTAACGCAGTAACAGAGATTGATAATTCTACAACAGAGTTTGAATACGTCGAATACCTCGATGACAATTCAAACGATCAAAACACACAAGGACAAAGAACAAGAAGCACGCGAGACGAGGATTTGTATCTTTTACGACACAAAGTTTTTTTGATGTACGTGGTAAGTTGATGACAGCAGAATATCCTGATGTTTCTTTAGTCGCTGGTACTGAAATAGCTCTGTTTAACATCGGTTGGAGCTTGTTTCAAAGTGCACGATAACAGCTTAATAATCAAACAGTAGAATATATTTAAACTTATTTTCCGATAAGAAACACGATTCCTAATTTAGAATCATTTTCTAAAGATTATTCGCAATCAATAGCAACAAACATATTATGGTTTAAGGACAGCTGGTGGTGTTTATTTCAAATGAGTTTAAACAAGGAGCTAATTTGTATGCTGATGTGGCAGGTGATGATACTGCTATTCTTTCAGCGTTGAACGGAACAGTACGAAACTCACTTTCCAATCCTAACAATGCTACTTTCAATAAAGGATATGCTAAACGTAAAGCTTACATCGACAATAGTAATCAGATTAGTTTGTTTCTTCAACTTAGCAGCATTTTTGGCTTTTGTCGTGATGTTGATAAGGTTTTCAGAAGCGTAAAGTACACGATTATTCTTCAACGAGCAGAACATAACAATACTATCATGAAAGTAGGAGGTGCAGACGGACAGTTTGTAATAAAGCAGTTGTCGCTTTGGATGACAAAGGTTGTACCATCATTGGAAAAACAACTTGATCTTAACGCATCACTGACAGCTTAGACAAGACGACTTTTTTTTGAGCAGAACAAGATTTATCGTCAATCAAACATAGCAGCAGCAACAACAAATTACACCTGGAGAGTAACAACTGCTCCTAGTGAACAGCTCCCACGTCACATTTTTGTAGTATTTCAATTTGATAACAGATATAATGATCAGACACAAAACAATATCGTATTTGATAATCTGTTAGTTACTAGAATGCATTTGAGAAGAAATTCAAGACAATACCCTGACAAACAACTCGAATGTTATTTTGCTTCTGCAAGAAGAAACGTTTCTCGAGTTTACGTCATGCTGATGGAAGCAATGCAAAAGTGCCAGGACATTGGTGATGGTTCACAGATCACAATTGAGGAGTTTAGGACACTTTACCCAATTTTCCACTTTGGTGTGTCAAAGCAACCAGAAAAACAAGTTGGTTCAACAGCTGATATTGACATAACATGGTCACTTGCTGGAGCAGCAGCTATTAATTACAGTGCTTATGCGCTAAGAACATCAGACAGATACCTTAAACTTGATGCGGTAAATGGTAAGATGTATGTTGTGGTATATACATTTTATCGAACAGAATAAATTAAAAATGAAATAAATCGAACAAGACGTAAGCTTATCACAATGTCAAGGAAAACAAAAAAACTAGCAATATCTGTTTCTAAAAGAGAAGCTGTCTCGCTTAAAACAACATCAGCAGCAGGTGGCGGAACTAAACTGCTTCTGACACAAACTCAAGTAAATAAAATAGTAGCGGGAAAGCCTTTATTTCTTAATTTATCAAAAGCTCAAGTAACAGCAATGGCACGTGATGGTGGGTTTCTTGGTGCATTAGGACCATCACTTTAAATTATTGCAAAAACTGTACTACCAAAGATATTACCAGTGGTGGGAACACTGGGTATTTCCGCAGCATCAGGAACAGTTTCAGGTGCAACAAAGAAAACAGTTTCAGGTGATGGCATAAAGCAGACAATTTAATCGAAACAAGACAATAAAATGCCACCAAAGAGAAAGACAACTAGTAAAAAACAAAAACAACAGCACCACGAAAGAGAGCAACAAAGAAGGGAGGAGTGATATCTCTGTTACCGATGCTAGCCAAATATACTTGGGATGTTCCGGATAGGAAAGGGACTGATGTTGCCAGGGACAAGACGATAAAACCGTTGAGTAACTTTGAAATTGCTGATAAATTAAGTAATATTAAACATTTTGTTGGTGTCTTCTCCAAGGACCAAGTACCTGGTAAAATGAAGAACAATAGTTTTTTTATGATAGATGTCCAAAATTTTAATGATGGATCTTGTACACACTGGGTCGCATTGTACAAAAATATTTATTTTGATTCATTTGTTCTCCCACCATCGGATGCTGTGAAAAACTACGTAAACAAAAAAAATTTATTCTTCTAATTAACTACAACCAATTGGAACATCTGCTTGGGGTTATTATTGCATCATGTTTATTAAGCAGATGTCACGTGGAATGTCATTTACTGATTTTATTACCCAATCTGATTCTTATCCAAGTGCTGCTAATGATGAAATATCTATTAATGTTATCTAACATTGAAGTATAAAAACTGACAACATATTGTTTGAAGTGCAGAAACCAGAATTGATGATGTTGATAGAGTTGTTGAAACAACAAAGAACGGTAGATCGATAGCAAAAAGCATATGCGCTGTTGGTGGTACGAAAAAGAGCGTTTTTCGTAAGAAAACAGCTGATCCTCTGGTAGCAGCAGAAATAGAAAAGGTAGGAGAAGCACATGGCAAGAATGTTCTTGTTGAACCACACTCTCCCTGTTAACATAAATTATAAAACAAAATAAAAAATGAATCATTGTAATTGTGATGATGATCGTCTTCTTTCCATCGATGGAAATAAAAGTGTAACGTACTGCAAACGCTGCGATAACAGAGACGTTATTGGTGGAGCGATTGATATCCATAAAATAATAGGTAAGCTTCCAAAACCAAAAAGGTGGCTGGACACTACCAGGACACAAATACACAGGTAGCTTGATGCAAATGATAATACATTACCGGGGCAAGAACCGTATAATCAGGCTGATGCTATTGCAATGCGACATGTTATTTGTTATCGATATAATGAAAATGACAAGCTTGGTTGTGTTTGAAAGATGTTGGACGAGTTAAGTGTGATGACACCACAAAACACGAGAGAACGTGTGGACAGAAAATTTGTACAAGGCATCATAGGATCAAAAATACAAATTAGGTATCAGACTAGCAGATGAATTGAGTAAACCAAAAAAAAAAAAAAAAGTCTGTTTATGATTTTTGGGCAGTTGATCTTGCTGATATGCAATCTGTTGCTGCTTGAACAGCGGAAGAAAACCTAATAAAATCTGGACAGATCATGGTGTTGAATTTTACAACAAACAGTTTGAAGATTTTCTTAAGGAAAATACACCACAGGAAATGAGGGTAAAAGTGTTATTGTTGAGCGATTTAACAGAACACTAAAATAAACGATCTACAGACATTTTACATCAAATAATACCAACAACTACGTTTATGACACCTAATGAGGCGATTAATAACCCGATACTAGCAAATGAGAATTTGTATCGTCGACATAAATTTAAGAAATATGATAAAGTTAGGATCTCGCTAACAAAATAATATTTGGAAAAGGTTTTACACTAAACTGGTTAGATGAGATATTTGTTGTTGATAAAGTACTAACAACTATTCCTGTTACGTACAAACTAAAAGATCTTAATGGCGAAGATATCATTGGTAGCTTTTACGAGCAAGAGCTTCAGAAAACAGATCAAGACGTCTTTATTATCGAGTAGCCAATAAGAAAAAAGGTAATAAAAGTTTAGTTAAATGGCGAGGTTACTCTGACGTATTTAATTCTTGGATGCCAACAAGCAGCATTACAAAAAGTTTCAACGGCGGAAATCTTATTACAAGTTTCTAATAATATCAGAATAAATCTTTTAGCATTTTATTTGTACTGATTTACACTTAACAGGTTTGCCAAGTGTAATCAGATGTTGTTTTCTTTCTTCTGCTAGCTCTCCCATTAGGTTAAATATTTTAACGAAGAAGAACTCAAATTTAATATTTTTTGTCTCCCTGGTATTGTTATGTTCATAAAATATTTTAATCTTGAGTAAAAACTTTCGTTCTCATCAGGAGTAAACACTTTTTTTTTTTTGCTAGATGATACTTAACATCATAACGTCTTGTTGATGATCGCCCATAATTGTTGTTATCAGCAACATTGTTGTCGTATTCGATTTCAACAACTTCTCCTTCTTCTGGTTCTATCTGCTGAACAAAAACATCATCATCAGGACCTTGATCCTCAAAAATAAAATCATTTGCTGGTACTGCTTATATTTGCTTTGCTTCTGTTGCATCATAGATCTTTTTCAGAATACTGAACATCTTGTACTAAGATGTTTTATCTAAATTAAAAATATAAAATGACCGAGATTAGATACCACACCAGAGGCAAAATCATCAACAATCATCTTTTTGAAGAAGCAATAAGAAAATGTTCTAGTGGCGAACTAACAGCAGATGAAAAAAGAAAAAGAAAAATTAATTTTGTATTTGACGAAGGAACAAAAAGTAAAATTTTATTAACAGAAAATGAAATGAACGTACTGTACAATAATAATTTGGTTTATGTTAAATATGATTTTGATACTATCATGTTACACTGTCATAGTTGTTTAACACCAAAAGAACTGCGTGGTATTTTGAAAAAATAAATACAATTTTGTCTTATAAATAAAATAATAAAATGGAAAGAGAAAAATACATTGTTTGTTGTAAAATTTTTGATCGGGCTAGTTTAGCAGATGAAATAAGACAAATGTTTGCTGATCCATCAAAACAGATTTCTTATGATTTTAAAATAGCGTATGGAACAAAGGATAAGGTTTTGTAGAACAAACAATATAAATATTTGTTCGCGAGGCATAGTGACATTGCAATTTGTTATGATAAAGATGTATTGATGTGTCATGCGCTCTGATGCTTAGCTGATGGTGAGCTGCATATCATTTTGAAGAAATAAACACATTTTGTGTAACCAATAAGATGTAAAATGAACAATGAAAAATGTTGCATTGTGATAAAAATATTTAATTTTCAGTCTGATGAAGTAAATAACAGAAACTATTTTATAACAAACTGTACGAGATTTTAAATTTTAAAGAATTGGAAGATGCTGTACGAAAAGCTTTCGACATGACAATTCCAAAAGAGGTCAGTGTCAATTTGCTTATTGAAATTGGAGACAAGCATAATATTTTACTAACACATTATGAAAAAAGATAATTAACAGGAATGGACGACATTGTGTGAAATATGATCAAGATATGATAGAAAAATGGTACTACCAGTGCTTAACAGATGAGGAATCGACACAAATTACTGGAGAATCAGATTAATTGCAATACAAGAAATCAATTTTGATTCCAAATCTTTTTCATAAAGCAGATTTTGTAGTTCCATCAGCTGCCATTTTTTCTTGATTTTGTATCAATATCATAATGTTTCGAAGCGGCCGACATCGAATGCCAGATTATTTCTTCTTCTGTTTCAATGTTAATTGAGAGCACTTGTTTATCTTTACCAAAATTAGCACTACCACCTGCTCCTCTTTTGCAGTTTTCTCTTCGTGTTACATCTTGTAGGTTTGCCAAACGGTTTTCGGTTTTAATGCTATTGATGTGGTCAATTACAAGTCCTTGGGGGAAAACACCATCAAAGCATTCGTACAGAAATCTGTGTGATAAATAATTAATCTGATTAGTGTTTACTCCTCTAACTGTAACTTTCAAATAACCGCAGTTATTCAAAACTACTAATAATATTTTTTGTTTGAACGTGTCTGATAAGAACTTTTTCATTTGCTGCATATAAATCAAAGTACGTGTGACGTTGAAACTCGTCTTGGAGATCTAAGTTAACTAGCGCATTATCGATATTAGAATACATTATCTTTCCTTCAGGTACTTCACAATTGAACAAGCTCCAAACAAATTGATGAGCTAATATCTATGTGAAAGTTGTATCATCCTTCCCTTTTACTCGTATTAGGAAGCCTGCTGGGTCAGTTTCCCAATTGCCTTTTCTGTTTTAACATTTTTTATTACATCAAGCATGTTAGCTGCAAAACAATTGTACTGCTCGTGAAGAATAAACTTCTCGAAGATCACTAGCATTATTAGATACTGTTATTTCCAGGGTCATTTTATATATTACCCCACTTCTCTAATTGTTTTTCACCCTATTAGAGAAACAGTCTACTATATTATATAATGATCAAAAGCTTCAGATCACTGTCAAAAAGAAGCATGATGTTGTGAAACAAACAGCAACAGCTTTTGTTGGATATGATAAAAGCTAAGAAGTTGTTAATAAACTTGCACTAGCTGGTGGATTTTCCTCAGATGATTTATTTCATATTTTTTCGCCTGTTGTGCAATCCGAACTTAAAAAACACGGAGGACTAAAACTACTTGTGCAATATCAAGTTGCTCTGACTAAAAAAAATATTTTAGGCGATTATGATTATGATGAAGAACTTGCTGAACCTTACGTCACTGCTCGATCAAAGAGAATATTAAAATTACAGATTTAAGAAGAATAACAGAATATATCTATCAAGAGATCCAAAGAAAATCGAAGATTATACATCATCAGATTCTGGTTGGAATTTAAAACCAATAAAATCCGTAATTTTCCACACGATGAAATAATCTCCACTACGCGTCTCCTCGTTTGTTGAACTACTAGCAAAAATTAAAAACAGGAAGTATGTAATAAACGTAAAAAATAATGACAATAAGTGTTTTATTTGGGCTGTTTTATTAGCTATATCTCCTGCTAACAAAAACTCAAACAGAGTCGCCTTTTTTTCTACTTTTGTTTATAAACTAAATCTTAAGTGATATTAAGTTCCCTGTTGAGGAGCGTCAAATACCAAAATGTGAAAAACAGAATAATATTAGCATTAACGTATTTGGTGCTGATGACAATGACAACATTTACCCGCGATTCATAAGCGAAAAAGCTACACAAGATACGATTAATCTGTTGTTTTACAACTGTCACTATTGTTGGATCAAAAATATACACGGATTATTTGGTGGCCAGTACAATAAGACATAACATAAACAAATTATTCTGCTACAGCTGTCTTCACGGTTGTAAAATACAGGAAATTTTAAACAAGCATCTTGAATATTGTAAAAACGTACAAGCTGTTACACTGCTAACAAAAGAAGAATCAGAATTAAAGTTTAAAAATTTTAATCATCAAATGAAAATTCCTTTTATCATTTATGCTGATTTTGAATCGCTGTTTAAATCAGTTGAAGGTCCTCAATGTAATCCTAATAAATCTTCAGCAACAAAACTCAAAATCATATTCCGTGCGGTGTTGCTTACAAAGTTGTTTGTGCTGTTGATATGAGTTTATCACAGCCAATACAAATCTATAGTGGTGCTGATCCTGCATCATGGTTGTTAAAACATTTTATACCAGAAGTAAATGAAATAAGATAATACTAAAAAAGTAACTCCAATAATACCACTGATAATTGAGCAAGATAATGAATTTAAATCAGCAAAAAAATTATGTTATTTGTAATTTGCCTCTTAGAAATGACAGTGATCGTGATCATTGTCATATTACAGGACAGGATCGTGGTGCAGCTCATGATAATTGTAATTGGCATTATAAGTTACAAGATTTTGTCCCATTGTATTTCACAATCTGCGCGGGTATAATGTTCACATTGTTGTAGGACTATTTTGAAACCCAGAATTAATAGAAGCAACAAAAATTGGTGGCAACAGTACGATCAAGTGCATTCAAAATAATTTTGAGAAGTACATGTCAATCTCTTTTGGTAAATTAAGATGTATTGACAGCGTGCAGTTCATGGCAGTTTCACTTGAAGAACTTGTAAAAGGTTGCAGCAACCTTGATAATTTAACAGAAAATTTTGGTGATCTTTCTGATCTTTTGAAACAAAAAGGAGTTTACCCATATGAGTATATGAGCAACTAGGAACGATTTAATGAAACAAGTTTACAAGAAAAATCTAAATTGTATTCATCGTTGAAACTCAGAGAAATAACTAATGAAGAATATGATTATGCTCAGATGATTTGGAACAAGTTAAACTGTAACAAACAATTTAGGAGATTATTATGATCTTTATCTTATTACTGACGTTTTGTTGCTTGCTGATGTTTTTGAAGAATTTAGAACAATATGTTTTAAACATTATCAACTTGATCCCGCTTGGTACTATTCTTCAACTGGTTTATCATGGAACCCTGCTTTAAAATTAAGTGGTATTAAACTTGAACTACTAACCGACCATGATCAATGTTATTTTATTGAAAAAGGAATCAGAAGTGGAATTTCAGTAATAACCAAATAATATACAAAAGCAAACAACAAGTACGTTTCAGATTATTATGCTAATAAAGAATCAAATTACATCATCTACGTCGATAATAATAAGTCAACCGTTAACTTATTGCGGATTTAAATGGATCGAGCCTGATAAGTTAAAGAGATTGAGGAAAAGATACCTGAAGATACAGGGTACTTTGTTGAAGCTGATATTAACTACCCAGGAGAACTTCACGAGCTCAATAATGATTTTACATTTGTCCTGAATCAATGCTGATCACAGAAGATCTTTAATCTCCGGAACAAAGGATCTCAAAAGAGCAGCATAAAATCGGAAATAACACAGTTGAAAAGTTAGTACCAAATTTACTTGATAAAAAAGTTATCTTCTTCATATTACAGCGTTAAAGCAAGCTCTGGAACACAGTCTTGTGTCGAATAAGGTCCACAGAGTTTTAAAATTTAAACAAAAGCCATGGTTAAAGGTTATAGCGATTTTAACACAAACGAGAGAGCAGTGTCAACAACAGAATTTGAAAAATAATTCTTTAAGCTGATAAATAACAGCGTCTTTGATAAAATAATGGAAAATATCAGAAAACGTGTCCATGTTGAAATAATAAACAACGTTGAGAGACGTGATAACGCAGTATCAGACGATAACTTTGTGTCAATGAGAATTTTTAACGAATATCTGATTGTTGTTAATACAAGAAGAAACAAATTTAAACCTAAACAAACCAGTCTACGTAGGTGCCGCTATTTTAGATTTATGAACCTGTCTGATGTACAATTTTCATTATGATATTATTAAAAAGAAATAAAAGAAAGCTGAGCTGCTCTTTACTGATACAGATTCTTTCTGTTACAATATTTTAACAGATGATGTTTATGCTGATATTTTTTATGAGAAAGATTTGTTTGATCTATCAGATTACGCAAAAGACAGCCGGTTTTATTGCGATGCAAACAAAAAAAAGTAATAGGAAAGTTTACAGATGAAACTAACTTTATTCTGATAACAGAGTCTATTGGATTCAAAAGTAAGATGTACTGTGTCAAGCTTGAAAATAAAAATATAAAGAAAAGAGCAATGGGAATATATAAAAATATTGTTGATAAAGTAATAGGGTATGAGTATTACAAAGCAACATTAGCAGGTGACATGATGCATGTTGAGATGACAGTAATCAGATCTCATTGTCATAAAATTGAAACTGATATTGTAAATAAAACAGGTTTTTTGTAATTTTGATGATAAAATATACTGTTCAGATTGGGTAAATACTTTTGCAATTGGGATTAACCCCCCAAAAAGAAGAAGAACCCAAAACAGAGGATTTTACTGATCTGCTAAATGAACTTGCTTTGTTATAAAGTATAATTTTATCTAACACTAAAAATGAAATGAAAGCAGAAGATCTTATTTATTTGATAAAAAAGGCAGATCAATAGTAAAATTAGAAAGTAGAGAAGAAGATATAAAAAAATTTAACACAATAAAAGGAGAAAAAAAGCATTTACGTGCCAGTAAAAAGTTTTAACATGCTACAAGAAGTATCAATTAACGAACAATGAATAAAATCTGCAAGACCTGTACTAAACGAAGAAAAAATTCAGATTTATTTTAAATATTGTATTTATGATCAACTTCTTAATCATTTAGCTGACTCGTTATTTATAAAAAATTTGCTCATATAGGCAGAAACAATAATAGTTAATTAAAATTTTAATGAAGTATATGGAATCAATGTAGAAAAAAATAAAGTAGCTGATGTGCCTGCTCCCGAAAGATGTGTCAATTGTAAATTGTATTTTGCTTGTAATGTACTTTATGATCCGCTTATTTTTGCAGAAGCAACAAGAATATTGCCCTGATGAAGAAGAACTACCAGAATCAACAAAAGATGAAGAAGATAAAAAGATAGAAGAAATATTGCAAAAAATGTTGGAACAGTTTTATCTTCATTATTTTCATTTTGTTCATTAGCAAAACAGTATATCGAATTACAGAACAAATTGTAAAACATCCTATCATAAAAGAGCAATTACCCGAGTATGATGATGATTCAGAATAAAACAAAATAATAAACGTAATAAATTATTAAGATAAGCAGTAGTAAGTAAAAATAACAAATGATTATGGTGCATAGTAGCAATGTAAAAGGCCGAATTTTGGATCACAGGTACTAATTTGATTTTTTTGTACTTTGACGATGGCATTAACGGGCCGAGCGATAGCTCGGTCCTGAGATGTCGTTGTCAAGTACAACAAATCAAAATAGTACCCGTGAGCCAGAATCCGCCTTTTACATTACTACTCAAGTTTAGGACTACCAACATCTTATCAGCATAGTAATGCTGACTATGTAATGAAATAAATTTACCCATATCTAATCTTCTTCTTCAAAATTTTAAAATTGCAAGCATCATATTTGAGAAACAATAAACTTGAGTTAACCTTACCAGTGGAATAATTTGACAAAAGGAAGGTGTATGAATGAACACTGATTGTGCATTATATACGGTACACTCCCCTCTTGACCCCTCCTCTCCAACCGCCCCTCTGACGAGCGTTGTAGTATCCCTGCACTCTACTGAATCCAGTTGTTGTGGAATCAAGATTTGAATATCACGAGCGTATATGGGTCTTTCAAAAAGGGTAAAGTGGACATAATATCTGCATGACTATGAATATTAGCAACGTTTTAATAATGCAAATGATCATTATGTAAAATACAAATCACAGATACACTTTGTTTTGCATCATATATGGTTTTCTCAAACATACATCTAAAAACAATTTTGGTTACAATATGGAACTACGTAAAGAAAAGCACCAGAGTTAAAACAACACAGCTGATACATCATTTACAGTTAGATAACACTTATCTGTTTTACTGATTGCTCTCTTATAATTGCTTGAAAAGACTGCGGTATAAGACACCACACTTTGGATTATATTTTGTGGCAACTTGTGGACGTGCAATACAGTTAAGGAATTATTTTCTATCACCTGAATAGGAATCCAGAGTTGGTGGCGACTTTTATATATGGTGGTGCTTAAGGGTTGTGGGGTAAGTGATAACATGGAAAATCATGGGGATAATGTTACTTTGCTGCAGACTTTTAGTTCTGCATGGGCTAAGCCACTTCCTTTTGCGGATATAACACTGTCCACTACTTTTAGGGAAATTAACAATAATAGCATTCAAGCTCTTGCACAGCATCTATAAACTTTATGATGATAGTGATAATGATCATTTAAAATTACAGGTTACCCACTGCATGTTTGTGTGCTGGAGGCCCTTGGAACCTTGGATTATTGTTTCGGCAGATGGCACTATTCAGTCAGCACACTGCACATGTATGGCATCTTGAAGTGAGTACGCTATTGCTGTTCTCACTAGAGAGTGCTACTCGTATTGCTCAAAATTCCTCAGTGACTGATGCATCTGCGCACTGGCTCTTCCCAACTACAACAAAGTTTGTGACATCATTCAAATGAATAAGAAAGGTAGACTTTTACTCTGCAGTTAAAAAATAAAGTGCATGATTGAGGATATCAGTGGGACACCAGCAAGACAAAGTCCATTGCTCCAAACACCAGACACACCAAAAGCAGTCTTTTCCATAACATAAGGACAGGCAAATAACAGCATCCAATGTTCATGTTGCATGCCAAACAGACTGTCAACAGCCATTTCTTTCATTGGTAAATAGGAATTGCACGCCCAAGACCCAGAGTTATATTTTCTATGCTACAGACTGCGGCATTAGAAACGAAACAAATGCAAAAAGGTTTGTGTCACACATGAAAAACAACTCCATGCGGGGTATATGTGTGAACATTCAGGATTAATTTTGCACTAAGTATCCAATGTTTGGAGCTAGCCCTGATAAGGCAACTTCATATGAATTATGTGCCCAGGGGTATGTTGAAATCAAGTTCCCCTTGACTTTGGCGGATAAAATTACTCATAACATTAAGGGGATGATTCAGAATAAGAATGGTTTATGGGATTTGAACAAGAAACATTCCTATACTACGAAGTGCAAATGCAATTATTCCTAACTGAACGCTCATTTGCTGATTTGTTGCATGGTCACCCAAGATTTTGCGTGCAGAAATAATTTGTCCTGGTAAATACATTTTGGTAGCTATGTGTTTCAAAGTTAAGGTATTTCAATCCAAGTGTGTATTGCCGGAGTTACGTGTGAAGTATTTCACCAGGAAGGCAACCCATACAGCAGATACCCCACTCTCTATGACAGCAACATAGCTTCTACTATATATGCGAATTTGGTTCATGATGACAGCAACTACTGCATGTGCAAAGACTCTGTGATGGAAGGCAAATGCGATTGTGTTAGAATGAAAACTGTAACGCTAAATGGTGTAATATTTGTTGTATAAACATGGGGCGCATCCCACGAGGTGAGTGGTATGCCAATGCTGTAAGAATTGTACAACAAATGGCGAGAATAAATAAACGAGTATTCGAAACAATTAGGCAACATTCCTCCATGAAATTGTTAGTCATTTCAACACGAGAGATTTAACGGATACTTTTATTGCACGAACGCTCTTGTAAATGGACATGTAATGAAATAATAGTGATATTTTGTACTATGGCAAGACCACTTTAAGAAAATTTACATGAAATTTTAATATTTTAAGCATTATGGATTACAGATTAAAACGATATAAGAGAACGTGAATACAGTCTCTAATATATGTATAAAATATGAGAAATTGATTATTTGTTAGCGTTCATGGTCTTAATATCTTGTGAATGTTCGTCAGACCTTCACACATAAAGAAAAAACAATGACTCCATGAGGCTCAAAAGCTTCACTTACAAACACCTATATCTCTTCTCTGTAACACTCAGGAACACGTTCAGGCCAAAACATCTAGACAGCCACAGATACTCCATATTTATATTTATGTACTACAATCTCTCTCTCTCACACACACACACACACACACACACACACACACACACACACACACACACACACAAACAAACACACACCAAAGATATTTATTTGTTCAGTCTCTCTTTCTCTCTTTTACAATAAAAATTGTTCTGCACGTCAACACGTTCTTATGAACGTCACCGCACAAATTTAGACAATAAGCTCTTATTGCATTCTATTTCTGTTCCGCCCCCCCCCCCCCCCCCCCCCCCCGCTTATTGCATTCCGGTTCTAGTTTTTGGCGTAGGATGAGAAAGGTGTCATTTTCTAGCTCTGGAAAGGTCACTTGCACTAAAATCGCAGCCATTTCTTTCAAATTCAAATATTTTCAAATCATGCAACATCACCTATGCTGCTTTTGTGTGTGTGTCCATTGTACTACATAACATACGCAAGATAGTCTTAGAGCATCTTAACCTATAACTAATGAATTGGATTTCATCAAAGAATGTACAACAAAATTCAGGAAATATATAAGAAACATAAGTATTATCGCGATACTTATGGTACCAATCACATATCAATACTGCCTACATCCATTTAGATGCACAATATCCAGTATCTCCAACTCCTTCTCCCTTCCCTCTCCCTCTCTCTTTTTTTATATGACTATGTTTATTCAGACTTGAACATTTATCAAATCAAATAGAGTTACCGAATTAGTACACGTTTTATGTTACTTCCCCAGACTTTCATTTAGACATCTCAAGAACCAACACGTTTCATGGTACATTGATGAAAATAGATGAATGATCTTCATTTACCAAGTCTTTTTGTCAAACCGTGTTACTTGTGGTAAAAAGTATTTTGTTCCATCATTTGACTAATGTGGCCAAGGCAACGAGACACGAGACATTTTAACTCAATGGAATTTGAGATGGACATATATGGCTTAAATAACAACACACTTTAACAATTTGATCAATAGTTGGAATGTACTCACCGTATTTTAACTTAGTAAACTCTAACGGAATCTCTCCTTTAAAAATTCTAAATTTTCTGAGAAGGAGACTAATAACTCTTTCAAAGTGACTGCGAACATTTCTTTTTTTCGTGCATTTTCTACTTCATTGGGAGTGTAGCTGTTTATTATCACGGGTAAAGTTGAAAATAGCTAATTAGTTTGCAGCTTCATCTTTAATGTTGAACCCTCTGTTTATCATGACCGCTGGCAATAAATGATATAAAATGCTACATTTCTCAACAATATGCTTCTTAGAGGTCTTTCCTCCCTACCCATCTCTAAAAAAGTGATCGGACCTCGTGGATATGCACCAGTAAGATAGCTTACGTTAAGATGATGGTTGTAATAGGAGAAAATAAGAGCATCACTGGGTTTTTCAGTAAATATTTCAAAAGAATCTAGTATAACTACAATATTTGTACCAAAAGCCTCTCTAAAGCATACTGGCTTAAATGTGCGGTTATTTTCTCGATGTGGCTGTTTTGACAGGTAACCATTATACATGACATGTAGCCTATCAAGTCAGCTCTAAACAGTAGCTACTGACACATTTTGAGAAGCCAAATCTCTGAATAGATAATTCATTCGATTTTGGGTTGTTTTTTTTTTTTTTTTTTTTTTTAGGCACAACAGAAGTTGTTGGTATATTCATTTAATGTTTGTATGGATAGATATGTGTTCTTCAGTATACTATAACACTGTATATAATATTTGCAAAGTTTACAAACCATAGTAAAATGAAACCTTTTGAGATGCATACACATACCTATGTATGCCATAGATGGAATTAGTTTTAATGTCCCTTTCTTTAGCCTATAGAAGTCTTGCTTTGTTGCCGTATTCGATCTCTGATATTGCCTTTGATGTCATATCAGTCTGAACTTCTTTCTCGCTATTTTATGTTTGTATACAGTAACTCTCATCGCTAAGTCGCTATTTGGCCTGTTGGTGGTGGAAATATGTTCCGTTCCTTCCAAAGTGCCAGGGAATTGTAGGGTCTCATATAAGTTAATATCTCCTGTCTCACATATCCAAGGCTTTTTTCAATGATAAGAAAAGTACAACTGCATCTGACTCTTTATGTTGCTATCCACGGTTAAGGACTCTTTCATATCAGTCTAAAGATAGTCCCGGCGTTTGATCCTTATATCCTAGGTGAAAAGTTGGTAACCAACAGAGGCTAGTCTTAAAGTTCAGATAAACATTCTGTCCTGAAAATAGAAGTTGTTTCTTATTCAAGTATATTATATACCAAATGTATGAAGTGTATCATTATATCCAGACATTTATTTTTGTATAAGCACACAATTTGCAGCGGTGGCATCTGGATTTGGACATGTACGTCCATCCGTCGTGATAAAGTTGTTAGCAAGTCGGTAGAAAAGTCACTCAGCGATGTCAAATCAAATTTCAGGCCATTACAGTAGCTTTGCAGTGGGCGCATACATGTTTTACAAAAAACAACCTAGTTCTACTTTATGTTCATATTAGAATTTGTGAATCAAATCACACCCCACCCGTAAAATGGCAATATTATATCGATCAACTGCAGCTGTAGAGTGTTTAATGATTGCCGCTAGTTTATTTTGTTTTACGTTTAAATCAATTTAAGTTCACCTAATTAGCTTTAGTCAACTAATTACATACGAATTAAAAAGACGATGACTCATACACGGGTAGGGCTTGCATATCAGTAGGTGCAGTTTTTACTTCATCGTGTAACGTATATAGTAATTGTATGGCTCTAAGAGTAAGAATGATTGTTGTAATTAAACATACACTACTAGCCATTCACACAATGTGTAGAATACACAGGTGTTCGATCCCACTGCTCTTCAGCTGGTATGTCCGTCCTGCAAATGGTTGCTTTCCACAGACGTCGTCTGTCCTAGCTAAGTTTGTGCGTTTCCTCACACTGTTACAAATAACTTCTGGAGCTTTGTAGACACTGCCATTTTCCGTGACTCCAGAATGTTGGCTATAAGCGACGTATAGGCATTGTGTTTAATAATGAACTACATACAACGACTTATTGCACCGTGCTTTTTTCATGATTGAAAAAAAAGTGCATAATATTTCCCTGACAAAAACACAGATCTGAACAATTTGGGGATCCAGAAACAAAATTTTGCAACATGACGGGCTCAAGTGTTTTGGGTATGGAATGTCGCGGAGATACATAACCTACAACTGACACTCATATAAACGATTGCAAATGATTCGGTTGAAATTGCAAACTAAATCTATGTAAAACCGACATAACTATGAGAAAGGTGTGCACTAACAAACAAGTTCAGGCTCTTTTCATCCGTAACAGACGGGTTCAAGTACAGTTTCTTTGCAAAGACAGCGCCCGTGTGGAACTCACTTTCAGCCACAGCAGCTAAAGCTTTTTCCCTGATCTAGGGTTCTGGCCCAATGGCGAAGTAGTTTTTTTTTAAAACGGAGACCAAAGTGTTTTGTGCGAAAGTTGAAGAGCAACTGAGTACACCGTCCTCCTTCTTTGTGTCTTCTGTCATTCCGCTTACTTGATATGTGTCCTTCTTTACATTGCTCTCATACCTTGCTGTGTACGTTTTGTTTCCTTTTGCATATCAATATCTTTTTTATTTTATACTCTTGTGCAAATCGTGATATCCAGTTGAGTAATTGTCACATTGAAAGATCAACGTTCTCATATAGATGTAGATTAAGATGTTTTCGACAACGATTTGAAGGTTAGTTGAAAGGTAGTGTGGACGTGTCTACTTTGCAAAGTAGCAGCAGTTTAAAAATATTTTCGGCAACATTAGAAGGGATTTTACACTAACTACCTGTCGTCACGTGAAGATCCCACACTGGCTTCGAAATCCATATGGTTCGCATCCAGTTTCAATCAAGAAAATAATTAAATGTATCGTAAAATGTTTCGTTGTACAAAGCTGATGAATTGCAACATCACTGTCAAAATTGTGTATCCACACAATTCTCCAAAACGAATGAGGATTCCAATTATTTACATTGTCTTAACATTTACATTTAACAAATTGAACGTAAACACTCTCATGATAATACATATATTGTGTCGTTTCCATTACCATTTAGAAAGAAGTTCTTGCATTTACTTTCAATACCTGTTTTACTTGAGCTGTATAGACTGAAAGTAAAATCAGTATAGTACATTATTCGCAAAAGATAGATCATCTCTCATGTATATGTGACATATGCGAATCGCATTTGACGACAGGCGACTCGTGGGATCTGCTGTTTGACAACTATAGATGATACAGCTTTTGCGACGCACTATATTAATCAGGCATGTTCATGCATCATACTAAGGTGGGCAACGTTGCGCACATTTGGTTTCGCATATATAGTTTTCCACTTAACCTTTCATTTCGTTTATAAATCGTAGACGAAGTATAAGTGTGTGCATCTATTTGCAAGTCAGGTTCTATTGACTTAACGGGCTCATGAATACGTATAATATCATTATCATAATAGTTCCATCGGAACATAAAGTCATCGGACAGTGTGCAAATTAAAGAATATTTATCACAAGTCGCAAGCAAATCGACCTTCCCGTCATTACCTTTCTATGTAAAACTGTTCGCAATTACTGTCACAGACTGAAGCGTCAGTTTCTTTGCTCGAATGTGTACATTCAATAGGATATATGAGTTCTTTTATTAGTTTGATGTCGTGCTGAAATGCTATAATACTTGTATTTCCCACAGCACAGTCTGTTTTAACCAACCACACATCCACACAGGATGTCGATGACTAGACATTTCGAGAATACAAAGATAGGTGAGTAAACATAAGCAATATCACATAAACACTTTGGATATAAATGTACGCACGCACGTACAGACGAATGCAGTGTTCATATACATTACTTTATAAGATGGACTTCAACATTTGTTTTAATGTATACATGTTAACCTTGGTGTTCCTCAAACTTGTCTTTCTATGTCTCCTATACTTTTTAACTAATCGATTTTATTGCAATGTTCATTAATCAACGGGAGGATTATTTCATATTAGCCATGTACCTAATTTTTCCCTATCTTTCTGCATGCATAGGCAGATGCCTATATAGTATGGCCGAGCGTGGTTGTGTAAGCAATGCACTCAGTTAAATCTTCCAAAATTGTCAAAGGAGAAATAAATTCGTGTTTAGATTAGTTATCTCACTGATAGAGAATGATGGCGACGATAATTGTAACAACAGAGACGTTTATAACAGTATATCATTGATAATACTACTGCTACTACTACTAATACAACTTCCAACAACTACCAATACCAACACTATTGGTAATAACAATAATAATAATAATAATAATAATAATAATAATAATAATAATAAATGAGTAGTAGTGGTAGCAGTAGCAGTACTGGAATTGTGCAGCAGATCAGCACTAGATCCCTAAAATATACATTGTACACATCAACAGACCACCTCCAATGATGTCCCAAAGTTTGTAGTCTGTAACTCTAAATAGTAGCTGGGGCTGTGATAACCTTATCCTCGAGAAGTGTGAGGATAATAATGCTATTAATATTAATAATAATATTAATAATAACAAATATACCTTTATCAATAAAAGTGGTTGTATTATTCTCCTTCTTCTTCCCCTCCTCCTCCTCATCAATAATATTGTTTTCAATTGTATTTTCCATGACATGTCATACCGCCTTATTGTGACTATATATTGCACAAGCACAACAATCTTTGTATATACAATTGTATTATGTGCATACTTGGTTTAAAACCCATGTGAACGGATCGAAAGTTTGAAAATGCATACTTGTGCAGGTTCGGAGATGTAGAATGGGCTTTATACATCCTCTTGTATGTCGTAAAATGCGAATAATGAAGGCAGGATCCGCGATGGTCTAATAATTAACGCGCCGGACTCCCAAACGAAAGAGTGCGGGATGGATTCTTACAACCGAATTAGTTTGGGTCGGTTATAGTGGTGAGTCCTTCAGAAAGGTACTTTACTTCAAATGCCACTGCACTAAATGACCTACTTATGCTGCTGTGCCGTAAAACACCAAACAATGACAAACACTAGTTAATAAAGCTGATTTATAACTTTTATCCAGTGGAAACTAATTTCAATAATATTCATATGGAGCCATGTACATTGTCATGTTTCCAATACATTCAAATCTGGAATTGATTCACGGCAAAGTGACTAAGACTATTCATTTTATTTGAGTAACCCCTTTCTTACTGACATCTCTAACATGTATTTATTTTATCCCATGTTCACACTCCTCGTAATATCTCGATACATTAAATGCAACAATCGAATTCTCAATCTAGGATAAATAACATTGTCCGGGTTTTTTTCGTGGTTACGCGTAGATTATCGACTCATTCAAAATAAAGCAAGTTTTATGAACTGTTGATACTGAAATACAGTCCTTTTTGTGAAATGTAAACGCCATGACTCAAAGTCATAGGAATGCAAATTAATGTATAAAATGTGGTATCTACATCCGGGACTTGTACGATGTTTGCACTCGCTTACGTCCAGTGAGATGCTTTGTCATTCAAATAGCTCTGGTGTCTTCTTGTTGTTCTCTGTAGAAGCAATGACCTAGATAACTAACCATGACATTTCTCTTCTTTTATCGTATCGAGTATTAGCATTGCATCAAAAACTATCGTCTTATGACATGTAGTGACATAGAGATTCTTTCCAGGAATAAAAATGCGGTTATCCAAACTTCGATAGCCACATATATGGCATTACTTTTCCTTAGTATGGGGAATACTAGCTATTCTAATACTGATTCATTTATTTCAAGTACGAAAGTCGTTTGACCAAGCAAGCAGATATCAAACAATCAACAAGGAAACGGAATGACCAACTAATTAACGAGTAAATCCAGTAGCAAACAAATCAAGTCTTAATAATGTGGAATATATTTGTCGAATTCGTATCTATGATCAACTTCTATGTAGTATGCAAGAATTATTTTGTTATGACAAGAAGATGAAACTGACATTGAGTTTCGATGAACCAAGACAAGGCCATACTTTCTATATTACAAAATAAACAGAACAGTTATATTTAATACTTTGCTTCGTTCGTTATGCTAATGCTGCTCTGGATTTATTCATTTGTTTCTTAATCAGATGGAAGCAACGAGAATGAATGAGATGAAGGATTATAATATGTCATGCGCTCCAAAATGATGTATTACTCGGTGCACTGGACTAAATGCCTTCTTTGATTATCTCCGAAGAGTGTGCTTTGGACTACATAACTCTCCTGTTCATACCATTGCCTACATGAAAAGATCTAAAAGTCACTGACAATAACACCGTTAATCTCTAACAAGTTAGACTTTGATTTGCAAAACCAGTAAAAGAAATGGGTCGACAAACAGTATGGAACAGATACAAAATCATCAAATGGCTTTTTCTGTGTAGTTAAATTCCAAATCAAAGTATCCAGTATAAGATACAGACGTGATATGGCAGTCTGTCGTTGTCTGAATAGACTATCATCGGGTATGGATGTTACAAGATAATTTACATACCTTTACACTGTCTGTTGATGAATGTGTCCTGTCTATTTCTCAAGTTTCATCATTGGTACAGGGCGCATATAAATTATTCATGTTATCTTCCCACGATGTGTGTCGCATAAACGGCAAGTACAATGACTTAAAGCGAGGTGACGATTATCGAGAGTTAATGAAACAGAAATATAATGGACTGACGCTTACAATTCAAGTCCCCAAACTCATCTATCTGCAATCAACTGTGAGTCAAGTGGCGTTTCTTTGAAATTCCGATGGACCGTTACATAACACCAACCTCCACCCCCCACCCCCACCACTTCCATTATGGAAGTGGTTTATTTTTATTATAGTCAAGGAACGTTTGTGTAACTTATAAGGCATATTACTGAGATATGCTGTTCTTTATTTGCAAAGTAAAAACTAAATACATTTTATCACTTTTGAGTTGGAAGTACTTATATTGTAAAAACTAATTGTTTTCCCGACGACCTACATTGTTTTATTTTATTTTTATTTTTATTTTTAGTATTTAGTTGTTATTTTATTCTTTCTATTCTTTTTTTGCAGTAGGTTGGCACGTTACATGTGGAAAAGTAGTACGCCTTAGGTCAATAATTTACAAATTGAAACTGTTCCTTCCTGATTCTCGCTGGCTTCTCTAAATAATATCGTCTACGACTACGTTACACAGTCATTTCTACATATGCATACATTAAATTCTATCAATTAGACATACACGTTTTAACATTGTCATCCTCGCGCTTGCCAAAACAAATGTAGCGGATAGTGTGATTCTGCCAGTCTGTCCGTGTGTGCGTGCATTTGTACTGTCGCGCAACTCATCCTAAACCAATGAAAACAGAGACTTTTTGCATTGGGATATGATATGGAGTAGTATGTCCAACGGTTTTACAATATAGTGATCACACATTTTTTTTTTCTGGTATAAATGATCGCTGAATTCCGATGGGGTCGTTGAAGCCCGAGTCAGAAGGCCGCTGATGAAAACTAGATGAGCGTCCCAATGTAGAGTCATTTGTTTTGGTTGCGGCCCAGAAAAAGTATAAGAACAAACCAGGATATCCATGTCGCGTATGATCCGATATTAACACATGGATACGGCCAGACTGATATACCTTGTCCAACAATACGGCGTCATACCAGAAGGTGGTTACTGTGGCTTCATGTTTATGCCTGAATTACTTTGTATTTTGAATATCTACAATCTTATTAATATTGAAGCTTTGCTTCAAAATTATATTTTTTACAGTAGACAATTTCAGAAAGTTTTTTCAAGATACCTCAGTTTTGAAATTATAAGATTTGAGTTTCAATGTATCATAATTTCAAAAACGTCTGGTGCATACTTAGATGCCTAACCAAACTGTATATGTACCTGTTACCATGAAACAATTCCTCGGGCACCAACTTATAGTATTTATTAATTACAGGTAGTAAAATAAAGAAGTTCTTAATTACATTGACTGACATGTTAGAAGTAGTAATTGGGCGCCCTTCATACTTAGAGAACATAATTCTATTCATGTTGTCCAGTTTCAATTCTTAAGTGAGTTTAGTCTCCTGGAGGCAAATTGTGAACACAGTTGAAATCATGTTTTTTTTCTTCTGTATTTGAGTTTACCAAAAATATTTCAAGCGCTGTAAGATAAGGTGAAGGATCACAAAAATGTGCAGCATGTTGTAAAATATTTTTAAAAGAATTTCATTCTTGAAGAGGACCAGCGTAGTATCATCTAATGGACACAATATTTCAGGAACAATTACTGCAGTCTCATCATGAAAGTGACTGTGAGGAAGAGGAGCAGTTGAGTCAATTACGAAAAAAAAGATCTCTCCCTGGAACAAAAACGGTGTCTCGACTTAGTTATCTTACTAAAATTTAATACATGTTTCCTTTTTCCTTGTATATCTTTTCATTCTGATCAGTATAATTGAGTCCAGTCCAGAAATATAAGTCGGTGGATGAGGTTTGGAAGGTACTTTTTTCAACATTTAAATCCCATAACCTTTTAAAACTTAATTAGAGGATCCACTTGAACACACGGAGCAATCGCTAGTACCTCTATCTACCCATTTTTAATTAGAATGAATGCCTGCAATCCTATATATATATATATATATATATACATATATATATATATATATATATGTGTGTGTGTGTGTGTGTTTGTGTGTGTGTGTGTGTGTGCGCGTGTGTATGTGTGGAAATTAATGATTCAGAGAGAAGTTAGCAGAAAATGTCAATATTTTGACAATGGATCCTTGATATGTATACTTTATACCAGATGAAGAATTTCAATTTAGGTCCATCTTTTTAGTTTATCCTGAGTCTGTTATTTCAACTGTTTTGTACAACTTTGTAAACATTTCCCCAACTGTTGAATAGTTTATTTTTTATTTTGTTTTTCGTTCCTAAACAAGATTTGTACATTCCCCAATTAACCGTGTGCCTTTCACTTTTACATTTACTTTAATTTATATGAAAAGAAAGTATTCACTACTCCCAACAAAACCTCTTTCACTTGCATCAACCTGCATCAAGTCACATTTCTGAAATGTTTAGCTTATTATTAAAGCTAGTTAGAGCAGATTAGAACACTTTCTGATCAATGTAAATGCACTATATGATCATTGTTTCCTCAATAAAGTGATATAACTGTATCACTCGGTTGAATATATGATCAATTGGTGTATAAATAATCGATGATGTAATCTGAGTTAAAGAGACGAATGTATTTGGGCTAAAGCACTTTTCCCAGGGGGAACTTAAGCATAGCCTTGAATTTGTTTCAGAGGGAAAACTTTGGGAGGAGCAATTCATGACTGCAACACTGGTCCGTATAATATAGAAGCTGATGGTGATGCATTCTAGTCAAGTCAATTACAGGTCAATTCGACCCCAATATTTAGACTTATTCAATATAAAGTTTATAATTTATTTCTTGCTTTAAATATCATTTGTAAGTACAAAAAGTACACAATTTTAGCTTTGTTTCAAGTTTATTTACTTAAATTTGGTCAACGAATATAAACACATATGAATCTGAGTCTGAAAGAAATAGATGTGTAGTGGAAACTATTTTAACATATATATGGCATGATAAAGTGTTCATCAAGCTAATTTGTGCGAACGTCGATTAAGGTCTTTAATTAGCACAATTTAAACTTGCCGACACAAAAATAAAAGCTCTGCTTCTGAGATACAAATACTCTGTAGGACTGAGTTGCAGGACAAATTCAATGGACATCGGAAACGGTTCACTCGTAGTTATTGGTCACTTCTAAGTGGGCTATATGCTTCTATCAGCAAGGATACTATATTTTGGTGTATTCCACACTATATAAATCTCAGCATAGACTGTCAAGTGCATAGACAACGGCCTGGAGATCATTCTCTCGTTTGTTTGCAAAAATAACTACCATTAAATATATATACAATGTACAGATCACATTATAATTATATTAGTCTTTGAATGCAATATACTCATAAATTACGTATATACTAGTCATTTTCTGACCTTTTCTGTTGCGCAAAGTGTACAAATGTAGACAATTCAAGTAAGATTCTTTTGAATTTGGAAACATAATGGCTTGAAATTTGTCTAAATTCGGCCATGTACAATAACAACGTGGTAAATATTGTCTTCTCAATTCCTTATTAAATGGACAAAGAAGTAAGAAATTATATTCCTATTCGACAGCTCTTATATTTTACCTGTTACAAAGCCGCTCGATCCCTAGTACTCCTTAATAACGATCCATTTCTTTATTCAAGTTATGCGACACTGCTCTAAATCTATTTAATGCAAATTAAAACGAACTTCACGTATCACATCCAAGTACTCTTCAAATGATAAATATTCGTTATACAAGGAATACTACTCTAGCTTGTTTGATGACCTCACAGAGGATATTCATTTTTGATTATACTGATCTAAAAATATCTCTTTTATTTCACTAACTGGAATTACAATATCGAATTCATTGTTCCATACGTAAGAAAATCCTAGATCATCTGACAGAGATTTTCCTTGAAATGCTCATTTTTTCCTATTACAAGAGTTACTGTTACCGACATCGCTTTTGAACATAATATAAGTTCTAAAAGTCAAACTATCTTAATTTACCAACATTTGAGTCCAAAATTTTAAAAGGCGTATTTTCCTGACAATACGTATCGCCTCTGTTCACTATAGAGAACATCCAATTTAGCAGATTTTTTTCACCTGTAATAATCATCTGCAAAATATTTTATGAATTTGTTCAACATATTTTATTTTAGCCTTTCTTACATTATTGAAAGTTGACTCGTTCTAATTTCATATTTTGGCGGCCTTTCAGGCGCTGCATCCTGCTAGAGAAAACCAAGTGATAATAATTACTCAAAAAATTAGTAAGTACACCATCTCAGTGGGAAAATAGATGTGGAGATACAATCTTTTCTTGCAATCCTTTTGAATGGAAGGAATCCCTGACCCTTTGACAATACTTTGCTTTCGTGCTAATACTAAGTGAGGCAAAATGATTCAGGAAATGAACGTAAACACACTCATGATAATATATATATATATATATATATATATATATATATATATATATATATATATATATATATATGTGTGTGTGTGTATTGCGTTATATTATTACGATATAGAAAAAAGCTACTCTCAATAAATGTTTTACCTTCAAGATATTTACTGCAAACATAATCAGTATAGCACATTGGTCGTGGAAGATGTCTCGTCTCTTGTGTGGATGCGAAATCAGCGGATCACTCTCGACGCTTTGCCATATCACATTTACACTTGAGATGAAACAGTCTTCACGATCAACGTACTATATTCATACAGAGTTTTCATGCATATTACTAGGTGGGAAATGTTGCGCACAGGTAGATACTTGTACCAACGGCTTGATAGAAAACATAACCATAATACCTCTTTTGAAAATCATCAGACCATTTGCTAATGAAAATATGTGTATCACCGGATGTAAGCATATTGTCCTACAAGCCCTTACCTATTCATGTAAGACTGAACTCATTGGCTGTGATTGACTGAAACGTCAGTATCTTTCCAAGAATTGTGTGTGTTCAATAGGATATATGTCTTCTCTTATTACTTTGCTTTCGTGCTGATTTGCTATGATACTTGTATTTCTCATCCACACTGGATGTCGACTATTAGGGAATTCGAGAATACAAAGATAGGTATGTATGCGTAAACAATATCTCGCAAACAGTTTTGCACATAAAAACTTGCACGTGTGTACAAACAAATGCAATATTTACATACATGGCATCCTACGATGATTTCCAAACACTTCGTATAGTATATACATGTTAACCTTAGCAACATTTTTGTTTCCTCTAAATGTTGTTTCTCTCTGTCTTCTATACCTTTAGCTAGTCGATTTTATCATGTCTGCTTTCTACGAAACGTTTACTTCATATTAGCCATGTACTTAAATTAAATTCAGTTCCAGTCTGTGTTTGTGTCTGTACGTCTGTCTTCCCATCGTCGCTTCGACATGTCGGTTGTGATTGGCATTAATGGACGACTATCAGATATGCGTTTTGTCAGTCTTATTATCTCATTTCTAGCATACACTGTGCACCTTTGCTTAGATGTGATATTTACAACTTCCTTTGCCACGTCGTTTGGTAGAAAGTGTAATTAGCTCAAACATTTCGACACGTTTGATTTCAGTTTGATTGGCTCAGTGTTCTATTGTACGGGTATAGCTAGCCGTTGAAAGTATATTTTATTTCTGATGTCGACTGAATCATGCATCCCTGTTATATAGAACTTTTTATATTTTAGCATAATTATATTGAAGGACATATACTTGTTGGAGCTCATTTTTAGGGGTTTAGTGTAGCTTTTTATACGAGCACTTTTCGAATATTTTGTGATTGGTAATGTACGTCTGTAAGTATGTACTTGAGTTCGTCCTTTCGTCAATCAGAGGGTTACCTTTGAAACCGGAACTCCATCTACACCAGTTGAGAGAGATGGTGATCATATATTGAATAATATGTTTATGAATATGAGTAGATAACAACGAAAGATTCAGGTTGTGGATGCAGTCTACGGAAAGGAGCAGGGGTGGGGGTATCAGTGGTCATATTTTCATAGGTACATTTCACTCGGACTCTACTGCATTTTGAACTCCATCTGCACCGACTAAAGATTTATGTAAGTTGATCATATTTAGTATTATAATTCTTAAGGATAAGTAGCTGAGAATGAAGATTTTGACTTTGAATATAGGCCAGCACGAGTAGGAGAGTATATTGACGTTTATGAAATATGTTATCAAACGAACATAAGGTTATAACAATGTGCTATACAAGTGCGTTACGTTCCTTTTGTATGACTTTCAGGATCATTTGAACACTGAGATAAAATAAAACCATAATGATATTAGGTCATGATTTTAAAAAATAGTTTCATATTTTATACTGAAATCACTTCTATCTTACAGAGTCCATGTGACATGTATGTGTACAACAGTTATCCTTGTGAACACTGCGATGAATTCCACTCGAAAATAACACATTTGTTCATGGAAATAAGTGAACCATTTAATAACTGGCTTTCGTGGAATTGAATAAAGAACAACACCGAACATTAAGTCAAATAGAGCCCATCAATAATTATTTCCTGCCAAGGACAATTATTTCTATACACATTTACCGGTGATGTAGTTCTAACTATTTGTCATTTACCTATAGCTTCGTTCAACATCAGTGGACAGTTATATTGGAGCCTTCCAAGGATAAGGGTTTTTCATTTGTGAGAGAAAACATTGGGTGGATAAAACAAAAAGAAGAAACAGAAAAAATATTTCTTATACTCAACAGTAACACCGGTGGAGCACAATTTACAATATGGCTACCATGTGTGTTGCATGCCCATTTATTGCTATGACAATCGCCTGCTTCGCCCTACTCAGCACTGGAGACATGGTTCCAAATACAGTCGAAATTCCAGGCGATATCATGGTGGCTGGAATATTCTCGGTTCAGGAAAACAAGAATGGAATATGTTCGAGTGTTGACGTACGCTCTGTCATGAACGTTGAAGCAATAAGGTGGTACTTTAATAATTTAAACTCCACCGCCAAACTTCCATTTCAAATAGGTAAGCATGCATCTGTATTTATCACGATCAATCATTAGTATAAAGCTTGGAACTACACGTATCTAGATTTGATAACAGTTTTGATACGTCCCATAAGTGATCATTTCATATTTAAGAAAAGAAAGAAAACAAAAGAAAGAAAACGACATTTAGTTTAAGCTTATTGATCAACAAAGCCTCACAACTTGGTATTAAGCACCGCACAGTTGTTGGCGTAGTGTGGACTTTTCTGGTGGAGAAACCGAATGTCCAACGAACAAACACTAAACTCTAATGGATGTGCTAATACTTTACCATCAGACATGACAGAGCCGAGGAACCGACTTGGAAATCTTATTATTGATATTTCATCCAACCAATAAGAACTTATATTGGCATATCATGTTTATATTCGCATTTGTGCTACACAATGCTAATTCAATAGAAATGTTGTTTTTACAAGTATAGTTTTGTTTTTACAATCATGACCAATTAGTAATTTACAATTAACATTTTACACAATTTAAATATTTAAAGTTGATCCGTTTCTTGTGACGTCAATAGTTCATTTCTTACACGAGTTAAGTGGTCTAAACTTTAAAAGAAATATAAAATATAACTGCCATCTTTTATTGTGAAAGGTTTACTTGCCTATAAAACGTGCAGAATTCGGGGTAAAGAAACAGAGAGTATGATTGATATCATATCCAGAAGTCGTACTGCACGGGATTTAAAGGGCACCAACCGCACGTACATAGTGGGTGAGTATGCGTTCGTTTCAATGTGTATCGCTCGGCAGAAATGGCTCAGTGGTTTGGGCTTTTAATATAATCTTGTTTAGGGTCTATTTGCTTTGAGAAATATGGTCAAAGGGGGTAGCGTTGGGGTTTTGTTCATCCAGCATCATTGACATGGTGAATCATGTTGTCAGTACTAGCAATACTAAATTCCATTACTCCACCATGCCCTACATATTTAGTGTCTTCTTTCCATTGCGATGATAGTATGTAAAGATGTATACACTGACTTCATCGAGCAGACAATTTCTTAAATTCCTTTTACCTCGAAGTACTAAAGGGAAAAACGTAACTAATGGATTGACCATTACAAGTACACTTGAGGACAATGCTAAGGATTCATGCATCTTATGTATGTATATTGTCCAATAATGTCTTTAGTAATATATATTTATAGTGAATGCAGACTACTATATCAGTATGTCAGGTGTGTTCTATATAGTGCACTTACGTAACGAATATTATTGTTTATGATTAGAATAAAATTGTAATGCAAAATTGTATCTACCCCGTACTACCAAGAGATGAAGTAACTATGAAGTACCCAATTACAAGTCCTAAATATAGAATGTTCCGAATGATTGGCTGTATCCTTGAATGTGTTGATGTGCCAATGGTCTTTAATGTCCTGATGTGTCAGTAGTCTTTAATGTGCTGATATGCCAAAATGAAGTACTCCAAAATATATTTGAATAAGTTCACATAAATCCCCAAATCATCAATTCAAAATCTAAAATCCAAAAGTCTATGAGCACTTTTAGAATTCAATGAATATTTTAAATAATTCCTGTCTCAGAATTTGGAATGATTTTCCACAACTGTAATGGTTTTTTAAAAGACTGATGGTAAGGTCGAAACTGAAAAACTGTACACTAAACATGGTATATATGTAAAGATGTGTCACATGACAGAATGTTCAAGAATACTAAATGGTGTGTGTGACTTTTGACATATAACTCTAAAGTGAATTCTAGTTTTATCTGTAAACAAAATCAACCTTGACCTCAAATTGAATCAACAACGTGTTTACGAAAACCGTACTTGAACTCAAATATTAAGTAAACAACCTAATTCAAGGACACTAGTTAAACATGTTTTCCTGATAAACAACATTAAGATTAAAGCAAATATTAAAGTCAAGAAACATTTATAATTTCCAAAAATATTTAGAATAGTATATAAACATCATGCATAACAATGTATGTCGCGTTCTTTGTTTTTTTTTTTTTTTTTTTTTTGAAAAAACATGGCAGTATTATCTAATCCTGAGCCTATTGTAATACTTTTCAAAAACATCAATGCTGTTCTTTCATGTTTCTTATTGCTTATACAATAATAGAACAAAAACTACTTGCATCATTAAAGTATTAATTAAATATATGGTTCATTCAGTTGATGTTAATAAATAATATGGAATTTAACTTAATGACAACGCGACTTCATGCGTTGGGACACGTGAAGACCTAATATTCTTGTTAAAGTTGATTACCCTCCTTTAGATACCGTTTACATTCAAGTCGTGTTTACCTTGGCGTACATATTGTGCTTATTGTTAACGGATTGAATGGAGGAAGTTGAGTTGGAAAAAACACTTTAATGGTTGCGATATTATATTCTCATATCGACTGGCCTATTTAGCATATCACGTTTTGAATTTATAAACAGTGTTAAAATTTAAGATCAGTTTTAGCACAACCTATATTATATGAGTTAATTGGACTGTAACTATTTTATCTTTAATAAAGAAGTGATTCATGCAGCTATGGAGCAGTTAAAACACTTTTGTTTTTGATACAGTACTTTAGCTGCGGCTGAATCGGGAGTTTTCGCTTAATTCCGGAACACCGGACGTATGTGACGTCAGTGGTTCCAAAAGACAATCATTTACTGTGATAAGTTAGTGTTATAACGAGGGACAGTATCTTCCTGTGTGAATAACTGAAATGATCCAATCAACAAATAAGAGACAGACTTAAAGGTGTATGCAGTTAAAGAGAAATGGTAGCTTTAACCCGATCCGAATGATATTTCGTCACTTTTTAAAACAAATGATCTTGTATGGGTTCGTTGATATAGTTTCAGTAAACTGAGGTAAGTTATGTTTATGAAAAGTGTCTAGAATCAGAATATTAATTTTCATATAGAGCATAACAAATGCTATATGTATCCCTTTACAGAAACTGAATACATAAATAAATGCATTTGTTGAACAGTTTCTGGGCTCATATACGTTCTTGAATACTTCCTGAAAATATCGTATCATTCCTTGCCATACGTTATTAGTTGTGAAAAGCGGGGCGAATTTAGTGAAAGAGAAACAACAAGAGACAAACCTTTGTGTCGTATTCACATTAGCAAAAAAGACATGGTTGGTAAGGATAAACATTATGTAGAGAATTGTTTAGAGAGAGAGAGAGAGAGAGCGAGAGAGAGAGAGACTGATCATTTGATTGATTGATTTATATCTTTATTTCCTCCGTGTTACGAAGAGTACAATTACTCTTACAAATCCACGAAGAATGAACAACCCGAAACTTCACAGTAATTTGACAAAAGAAAATATCAAATATCAAGCACAAAATACCATTGCTTACAAAACTGAGTGAACATTCATACCGTTATGCAAATATGATCAGTTGCTTCTTCATTCTACACCTTGAAGGTGAAAGCTGACCTAGAGAAGAAAAGTACATAAGCTGAGATCAGCTCGCTCAGAGCATACATTTTAAATAAATAACAGTAGTATTAAAACACATTATATATAAGCAAATTACACGGTCAAACGTTTTTATATACCTTTTCATCATGGAAGCAACAGTTGTGATACACAGAAGATGGAAATACATAATTGGATCATTACTAATAAGATCAAGGGTCAACATTCCCCAAAGAATACTAACAAAATCAATATCGGATAGTGAATCTAAGTATATAAACATACACACCACACTTATCAATAACATGGAACCACAACATATTTGATTGTTACTGATTGTGTTCGTATTCGTCTAAGACTGGATTCCCTTTGGTTATCGCACATGATACAAGATGACCAAAGTATTTGTTTTTACTTTATGTGCATATATGTGTAACAAATATATATGCATATAATAATGGTCATAAATGTACATATTACAAACCATTCACTGCAAGACAGTGGTGAATCGATGTGATGAATTGTTTTATATATATATATATATATATATATATATATATATATATATATATATATATATATATATATAGCGAGAGAGAGAGTGTGTCTGACTTATATTTTGTGTTGATATGATCAACTTCAAGGTCTAGTCTTTTATACTATTTTATTCTTCACTCAACAGAGGAAATTTCGATATCAACCAGTCAATTGGTAATAATATCATTGCAGGAGTTATCGGTCCTGAAATGAGTTCTGAAGCGGAAGTGGTGTCCTTCGGAATCAGTTCCTTGCAGCCTGACGATCAGCTTCTTCAGATCGGATTCTCCACTACCGCAGCGGTTTTAGGCGATAGGAATCTTTATCCTAACTTCTATCGTGTCATTCCTAATGACAAGATACAAGTCAAGGTAGGCATAATAATAAGGTAAATGAGCCATTACTATTATATATATGTATATGTATATTGGGATTTATACTTATTTATAAGTAGATATGTATTCTATATGTATATTAAAGTTAAGTCTCTTGCTGCCATTTGTTGGTGGACTACAACTAAAAGTAACACATTTTATTTTATATTTCATTGATTCATTTATTATGCAGAGGAATTGCAAGTGTTTGTTTTCAGCTCTACCTAGATATCGATATTGCTTTGAAATTTGGAGATGTGTTTACAAAACTGAGAGTATCATTTCATCAACTTGAAATATAAATGCACAAATATACAATCCCGACAGATCTTCTTGCAAATAAAAAATGTAAGCCTTGCAATATTTTGGTAGATGAATTTCGTTTTATGTGTATCTACCTTTGTGTATACATTTCCAGCGAGAATATCTATCGAGCAGATTCTGGATACGCCCTTCTATGTTTAAATTTACAGATCCTTTGAAATTATCGAAAGTAAAAGTCCTAAAATGAGCCGGTTTTTATATTTATAAAGCCATCGTACATAGAAATAATACTGTATTTCAACCGCATAATCTTTATTTGTTTTACGAATACCCACGTTGTCCATTACTCTCTCCCGTGTGTAAATGAGTCATATTCTTATTACGACTTGTACGTCATTTGTTGACTCAAATTGTATATTGTAGCCAATATTAACTATTATAATAACATTTTAAGATAATTGTTGTGTATATTTGATATAGAACAACGTATTTCCATTTTTTCATTATATGTAGATATTATTTGTACTCCGTCGTGGGATTTGTAATTGTTTTGTATAAGTATGCGCAAGAGCCAGTAGACCTTGTGGAAATAAAGTTATTCTTTAGCTTTGATAATAGCTGTAAATGATTCAAATTAGCTGTTATCATGACAACTAGACAAATCAAGGAGTAAAATGAAAACGTTAGTGATTCTAAACACAGAAGTTCCGCAGTTCATGATCAAGCATCTAGAAAGAAAGAGTACAATACAGTCATACACATATAGTTGCAAATGCTGCCATTAGACAGGATTATTAATATTAGACACTGACTAATCAAGAAATCTAAAATGACAAAATGGTTTAGAAGTAAAATACTGTTCAGGACAAGTCACTTTTCCAATGTCACGCGTCCTGGAAAGGGGTTTTGAAAACCAATGTGCAGCCGCGAATCACCTAAAACGAAATGAAACATCTACATAATACGTTATGCCTTACAATATCAGCAAGCCAACAGAACGACCGTCTAAAACAGTTACTCTACTATCACCAGTTTGGAATGTTTCTTCAATCCTTTCAAACGTATGAACGATTTCCGACTTATGTCAAGTTTGGCATTTCTATATTTGCCTCTGCAATAACTACATGTACTTCATATACTAATTCCCATATTTTGCTTTAAATCAAACTTTAATTTCCATAAATTATATATCTATTTTATTGTCATGATAGATGGGCCTTATAAAGTTAATGACATCTTCGAAGTGTACTGTAAATTTAGCGAATTTTTATATATATTATTTTGTTTTTGCATTTACCCACGACAAACACGTAATTACTTCCTTCATTTTATTATACGACCTGAAACGTCTTGTTATCTTGTTATCATCAATAAAAGCAATATGTAAATATGTCTCTTTTCTGAAACACTGAAGCGTATCTTTTGATGTTTGAAATCAAAACATTAAGACTTTTGCTGTCTTGAATGGTATTCTTCGAACTGAGCAGTAGTGGTAAACTGGGAGTTGGCTCCACATGCGACGCTTATGGCAGCGTGCATTGTAGAAGGCCACACCTGCACCCCCCCCCCCCCCATCCCCAGCACTAGCAAGGGTTTTGGCTCCACCTAGAATCATTTTTGGCAGCAAGCAACAGGGGGCAGGGCAAAATTCGCAAAAGGACACCTCTTTTGGCGACTAGTGTCTGTCGTAGAGGTGGGCGGTGGCTGGCTGCCCAACAACACCAAATTAGAGAAACGGACTATCTGTGCTATATCACCATAGACATGGGCCGACGGGGAACAACCACGTGTACATGGATGCCTTGAGACAGACAACGCCGTGTGGCCGCAAATTCTTCAGCACATATTGCATGGTACACGCCCAACAACACCGAGAGTTGATCAGGCTCCTGACCACCAACGCTGCCCACCGACTATGCAATCACTGTGTAGGGAAGCACTAAGCTGACAAACTGTGACGAATAAAAGGAAAGGCTAGAAAACAAAAAAGTTCCAAGCTCAGTTCGGCAAAGGGACATGCAAAGTTACAAACGCGTCTATTAGAGTAGCGTTGGAGACAGAGCATATCCCTGCGTAACACCGCGAGTGCTTGACCGCAGGCGGTGATCAATTTTAATTTAGAGAAAAGCTATGAGTATACATAGCAGCACACACGAGGGTCGACATTGAGGATCGACCGCGTGTGACAAAAAGAGGCTACCAATTTTTTATTTAGAGAAAGGTTGTGCACCATAGCATGTCATTGTTCACTCACGAGTGTCATTCGCGACGGATCAAGATGCCTAGCATCGATCGAATGAACGCGTTCCTCCTGGAGGGGCAGAAAACCGAGAGCAAATGCGATGGTATGCTGAAAGCAGTACTGACCGCCAGAGCCAGGCAGCCAACCCCAACATCGAGCCAATTCCAGCCTCTGGGCGGCAGGTCGGACCATCCCGCTGACTCCAAAGCGCCCAAAGTCCCCGCCGAGCCCCCAGTCTCCCCTTCAGGCCCCAATGTCAAGCGCGAAACTAACCAAGCTTTTGCAGGTGCTACAAAAAGAGGGGCAATTAAATGAGGCGGATTTACTGAGACATAGTAGCCTTACCGCCAACACCAGTCCCCAGGAGGTCCAAGCCAGAGGCAACCCCATTGTCAGGTGCCTCTCGGCGCCAAGCCAGACAGAAAGCTGCCAGAATGATCAAAAAAAACCGCGGCTAGAGTCATTGCCGACTCCAACTCCCACACGACGAATCCCCGAATACAAGCCCAGCGGCCACCACTGGTTAAAAAGGCTCGTCCAACCGGGAAAGACGGCCACAGGAAAAAAACATGGTGAACTACGTAGCCACGATTCCACACGGTCACCCCTGAAAGCCGACCTATCAAAGCTGCTCAAGACATAACACCCGGAGAGGTAGACATCCTAAAAGAGGAGATTGGGGACAAGGGGATAAAATTTAACATCATCGTCAAAACCACGTTAGAGCTGACAAAATGGTCATCCTGTCGATGCCGGTGTTTCTGTGGAATAACCGAGATGTAACGGCGCTGTCGGCCTACAATCTAGAGGGGTTAGTCGCTTTGACTGTGTCTGATATCGATGAGCAACTGGAAAAGTTCACTGATGAGGGTTCGGGCTGGCGGCTCTTAAGGTCTGAGGCAGTAGAGCTACACATTTCGCAGTACTGACCATTTTGAGGCAAAGTGCACATCCACATGCCCCAGTGGATCCCCAAAGGGGCCATGATAAACGTGGAAAACCGGGACAAACGATGATTCAGTGGGAAGAACTATCAGCTCTACACCCCACCGACCACCACACCGAACGTACCAGTAGGTACGGGGGGTATCGGGGCGAGCTCCGATTTGGCAGTCTTTCCCATTAAGGCACCCGATATAACTATGTTTGAAAGCCTTACTATCGCCGCCAACGTCTTTTGTTGAGACTATGCACTCTACAACATCCGCGCCTCTGAAACGGTGCTCGACAATACCGTCAACTTGTTGCAACTAAGCGATGTCGAAATGCAGCACTATGTGTAGATCAAAGACATTTCCCGATGGCGTACAACAACAGTAAACACAAGAATTGAAAAATGTTTGCTGCTGATGCCTCCATTCCTTCCACAGGCCTGACCTACTGGGGGATCACACGATAGACTGTCGTGGCATTGGCACAAAGCCGCAGAGGATCATCCTGCCGAAGTCTGGTAAGAACAAGCTGTACTTCAAGCAACTGTTCCACCAGATGCTAGTGCCATATGTAATCTACGCGGACTTTGATGCCGTAAAGCAGTCTGTACAAGGATGCGACAGCGACGCTCCACCCGAAAGCGACACCCAAAAAACGGCCAAGCAGTCCCCCGACCCTTTTCCCTGCGGTTTCTGCTAATCATCGTCCGCTTCACACAGTAGAAAAGCAAGCCGGTGTCGTACCGAGGAAAAGGCGCTGTAGCCAACCATATCCGGAGCCTAGAGACTGATATGGTGGGCATCCGCGAGGTATTAGCCAACCTGCGTCCAATGGCCGTGACGCCAGCCAACGCCAAGACGCTCCAAGATGCGAGGACATGCCACATTGGCCGAAAGCGCCTAGGAACCGACCTTGTGAGAGTCCACTGTCACATCATCGGCCGATACCTAGGGGCAGTCCACAACAGCTGTAACCTCCGGCCACGAATACGCCCTGAAAAAACCCAAGGTACTTTTCGTATTTCATAACCTGCGAGGCAACGACGGCCACCTGTCGATGGAGGTCCTGAGAACGGCATCTATGGCCAACATCAACGCCATGCCCAACAACATGGACAAGTATACGACATTCTCCCTGGGCCAGATACAGTTTATTGATAGCCTCCAGTTCCTCAACAACAGCCTGGCAAAGCTGGCCGCGAACCTCCCCCAGGAGGCCTTCAGCGTGACCAGCCGGTACACCAAGCACAACTTCGCCATTCTGACACGCAAGGGCGTCTATCCGTGCGAATACATGGAATGCTGGGACCGGTTCGATGAGCCACAACTACCCCTCATTGAAGCCGTCTACAGCAGCCAATTACGAGCGGGCATCTCAGTCTAGGACTACCAGAATGCCCATCATGTGTTGACTATCTTCGACTGCAAGATCATGTGGGACTAACACGACCTCTACCTTAAAAAAGAGGTTCTGCTTAAGGCCGACATCTTTGAGTCCTTCCGCGCTACCTCGATGAAAATCTATGGCCTAGACCCCGCCACTACTTTAGCATCCCCGGAATGAGCTTGGACGCCTTGCTGAAAACCACCGTCGTGGAGCTTGAGCCTCTCACGAATATCCACATGCACATGTTCGTCGAGAGCGGCATCCGACGATGCGGCATCTCAATGTTCAGTGGGCAGTACGCGAAGGCCAACAACCTGGTATGCCCAGGCCACGATCCAGTCACTCTCAGAGCTGAATCACCCACCTCGACGCCCACAGCCTGTACAGATGGGCCATGATGACCCAAGCACATCCGCCCAATCGACACGAGGCAGGTGATTCTGGACCTCTCGAAGTTTTTGTTGTACGATTTCTATTACAATCAGGTGAAGTCGCGCTACGGGGCTAAGGCCGAACTATTGTACACCGCCACGGACAGCCTAGTGTTAGCAGTGGAAATAGAGGCCCTCTACCGGGACATGGCCAATAAAGTCCACCTCTACGAATGACTACCCAGAGGGTCACCTGCTCCGAAGTGCCGCCAATAAGAGGATCTTAGGTAAGTTCAAGGATGACTGCAACGGAACCCCAATCGTCGAGTTCGTGGGCTTGCGCCTCAAGATGTACTCCATCCTCGAGCGGACAGCGCAGAGACCCAAATGGCCAATGGTGTAGCGAGAACCATGGTCAAGGCCGACCTCCGGGATCAGCTATACCTAAAGAGTCTCCATGATTCAAAGGAATTTCGCCACACGAGCTCCGCCATACGTAGCAAGAGCCACCAGATCGGGGTGTACTGCCTGTGAAAGACGAGTCTCTCCCCGCTGGACATCAAACACTGGATCGCGCCAGACGGAGTCACAATAGGTCTTTAAACACTTTTCCAGGTGCTTTACCCCTTTATTTCGATTCCCCGCTATTGAAGACTTCCACAACTGATGGTAACCGCTCAGCCAATTGGACGCTGTCCAATTTCACTCCACGCTCGGAAAGTAACATCTCCTGGGCGCACAGATATCAGAACAACCTTTCCGCTAAAGTGCAGTCAAAACATACCACTACTTTCGGCCGGTGGAGGCTCGTTGACCCCGCTGAATGCGCAAGCAGTGTTTAGCCTACAGTTGGGATACCGCCCCCTAAACTCTCGACCTGGGTCAACCTGCAACAATTTGGCCACCAGATCAGACCCCTCTTATGCAGCATCTTTACCGCGCCCTCGACTTCGGAAGATTCTTTGCTAGCCAGAAGAATCGTCTGCTTATAGCGACTAGCGACATATACCACGGCTAGAGAGTACGTTTTTTTCCCCATCTTATCATGAGGTAAATAAAAGACATCTGCCTGATGTACTTCTTTGGGGGTGGAAACGCCATACTGAAGCCGAATTATATTGATCTGCTCCAATATGCAGATTGGCCACAGGGCTTGTTTTTGTAACCACTGTCTAGTATCGCCTCGTGAAACTGCAGCCGCCGCTACAAGCATCTTAGCAGTATCCTAGAACTTCCAATGCAACAGGGGTCCGTAGTAGATTGTAGTTAAAAGTTCTTTTCCATTATCTATCAATCATAAGTATGCTCTAACTGACAGGCTACAAGTAATTATGGGCAATGAAACGAACCACGGCCAGACCACAGGCAACAAAAATGTATTCGTATTTTCGTTTCTCTGGGGACGGTGTGTACAAGTCAGAAAGCTGTGACTCTGCCACATCGGACCGGGCCACGCAGGTCAATGCTTCCGTTCAGGGGGTCGGCCGCCTGCGCGTACTCTGGCGAGGATTGGCCCGGAATTAAGGAGTCAGTGATAACCTGCGCATATCCTCTCACAGACACGCTAAAGTTTTATCATGCCTCTTCTCCTGCTTGCGTTCGGAAAGGCAGACAAAGTGTTCGATCCGTCTGTGTCGACATTCCTGGAAGGCCTCAAGGGCTTTATCATTGTGGAATCGTTCTTCGTCAATAGCATTTTTGTCTATCTGGGAGAAGGTGTGGTTGGAGTCGGAGAAGGACGGGCGTTGACGATGGCAATCCCTACCATCACACCCACGGCGGCGGTCATCAAACGGCTGTTATGATGTTAGCTGGGACGATGCCCTGTTTAATTAGCATGTCTTGAGTACACTGGCTCAGCGCGGTGATGGTTATTGCCTTGGCAGCATCTCCAAAGTCCATGCTGCCTAGGTCGGGCGGTTTGATTTTAAACAGGCTCTTGCAAAGCATCGAGTAACCTATTTCTAGGCCTAGATTATTTGGTAGCCATGGATTATATATATATATATATATATATATATATATATATATATATATATATATATATATATATATATATATATATCGCTCACATAGGGGATAGCTACTCCATACGAAAGGAATCTGGTTGGGGAATTACAAGAGGAGGCGGAGGAGGTGTTGGTGGAGCTACTGGCTGCTTAGGCTTAGAATGTTCCGACTAAACCGTTTTTTTACCTTGTCGCAGCCTAAGCATCTCAGTGGAAAGTTTTTACCCGCCGCGACTCTACCAGTGTGGTTTACCTTGGTAACGCGGTCAACTTTTTGCTCTGACTTCTACGGTACCGAGGACTGACTGTACCGTTGTCGGGACTGAGGACGGTACCGCTTTCGGTACTGATAACAGTTCAGAGTTCAGTACCTCTTTGATAGCTGCCTTCTTTAAACTATGCCCCTCTTATTTTCAAACTCGATGTGTCGGTATGTTATGATCTCCGCTGCGAATGGAGCTAACGTCGCACCATACTTAAAATACAGATTACTAGCCAGCTGCGATACGAGGGCCCGAACGAGAGGATCGTCTTTCAGATCTCTAGTCAACTCTTCGTTGTCATCTGTAGGATGGAAGCACCCCACGACCGTACAAATTGGGGTAACTCCCAGCGAGGAGGTCATGTTTGTACAAAACTTTACGTGGTAAACCGCATACGTTTTTTCCACTTCATTATGATTCATTCCAGCTATGTCTTGGTGTCAGGACTTGTCCTAAATATTCATTATTCATCTTCGCAGCCACCATTTCGGTGAGACGGTCACGATGCCTAGCGATGTCAACGGGCTCTTGCTGGGAAGTGTGTATATCGGGAAATGAGCCCAAGCACGCTATCAAACTCGATGTCACCTATCTGAGCCATATCACGTTCGTTTATCGACAACGTATAGTATTACGCGCGAGACTCTAAGTTATTGCCAGACCAAAAAGTTCAGAGAGGTGAGTGTCGTCACATGACTGGATATGTAAAATAGATGGAGCCCCACATAACTACTGATCGGTCATAAAGAGGTACGTTATCTAAGGATCTGTTCGTAATGTAAGCTTGCCATACCATTCGCGTTCAAGAAACTCGTGGGCCTTCTGTCGGTCTTCGACTTCGACCACGTTGTTTTCTTTGAGCGACCCCTTAAATGAGTCTTCGTCCTTACAGTAAAAGATGGCTAGCCACGAGGTCTGCTCTCAGAAGTCTTTCGCAGCAGCGTTTTACTTCTACGTGATACCCGCGTGTCGACTAGTATAAGTGAGCGCAGTAAAAGCCATTTCTTTGTCTCGTACGCCATCAAGAAATGCGCAGTCGTCGAGAATGAACAGAATTTCAGTTTCCTAAAACCTAGTAAGGTCAACAGTAACTCTTGTAGATCTACTTTGGGTTGATCGGAAGCAAAACGAGGTCAGTCTTTTCCCAGGCCTACGGTCGATCGTAGGCTTTGTTCAGCCGGATAGTGGGGCAGAAGACGACGATGTTCGAACCAGCCATTCAGTACAGTTTCCAGCAGTTCACAGACAAAGAAACTTTTTTACACATCCACGGCGACCCACTATAATAGCTCAGTGGGCTTGTAGCTCCGCAAAGATTAGGCTAGTAGACAGCGGTCACGAACTGATCATTTTGTATATCAGCTGCGCGTATGTGAGAAGGTAGAAATACGTAGGCATATATACAGGTCTAATCTATTTGCAGCACCATCCCTTCGCTAGCATTTTCTATGCACCTGCCCGACCCATGGAGCAAAAGGGACCTCGTGTCGAGGACAAAGGCAACTCTTTTCTGGTAGAATATCTCTACCTCAGTCGCCGGAAGACTTTCCCGCCCCAACACACGATAGGCCTCATCCCACTGCTGGTAGTGGATCTGCCCTTGGGCGAAGGTCTGGTTGGGTTTAACCTCGACGACAGAAATCACCTTATTGATCTGAAGGTTGTAGAAGTTCTCCGTGTCGCACACCAAGGACATGCAGGTGGCAGCGTCTTCGAGAGCAGGACGATGGCCTTCAGGCTATTGGCGGATTGGTCAGGTTTATGTTCCATACGGTGACGCCTTTGTTTCACCACAACTCTTGTGTAAAAACGGCCGCCCGCCCCAGATATTAGTTTCTTACCATACGTGTTGGTTGAACTTCAGGGAGAAGCCGCTGATGGCGTAGCTGGCCCACATGTTCGTGTTCTGGATGACCCTGCTGAAGCTGTTTAATGTGATCTCAAAAGTCAGTCGGTCAGCAAGACCGGCCTGATAGAAGGCGTGTGGTCATTAAGCAACTGAAAGTCGAGCGGGATGAAAATCCGGTTGCCATGGGCCGCCGCGATAGATGTGCCTGGCTGGGTGACAGCCACAGCGTTGCCAGCTGATATGCTCATTTTGGCTCAGTTTTCGTTCTGCATGCCTTGGTAGACAGCGTTGTCCGCTCTTTGTCCGTGAATTACAGGTCATGATACATTCCCCAAATATCAGCGTTGTCCAAAGACGCCACCTCCAACCCTTCCATTTTAAAGCTGAATTTTTTTACGATCGCCCACCCAAGGTTTTTCACGATGGCGCGGTTGGCATCTGGCGCTGTAGTTCCGCCAGAGAATAATATGGTGAAGGCCAACATGGCATTGCCAGGGACGATGACGTCGTCAGTCCCCAGGTTGGGAAGTTGCACGACGCGAATCTGATCCTAGTCGATGGTGCTCTGGTTGTTGGTGACCACCACCAAGCACACCAGAGCCGACGTACAGAGCGTGAATTGGGTCAAGCTTGTTACAGTATTGGGACATTCTGCGTGTGAATTAAGCGTCGGTTCGTTCTTTTCAATTGCTTACGTCATCATGGCGGAAGGATGGGAACGCATCGAACTATCGGAATTTAATCATAATACTCTTTACGATGACTTCGACGAAGAGCCTACCAAAGAAGTTTCGTACGACAGTCTCCAAGGTGCCAGAACAAGACACTTCGTTTATTGGTCGGCCTCCATCTACGCAGAGTGTGCGGACCATAGAAGAGCCACTCGCCGCACTGTGTGAGTCTGATGCCAACACAGTGCGCGCCATATTTGGTTTTCATCATAATGTCAGGGTTGTTGAAGATTCATGCTTTTTGTCCAAACCCCCCCCCCCCAAAAAAAAAAAAAACCAACATAAATCTCATAACCACACAACCGATATACGCAGCGTTTGAGATTCCTGTAGAATGCCCCTTCAAAGGCTTGTTGAAGATTCATGGAGCTAATTGTCCGCTGGAGTATGTTAGAGGAGGGGAGAAAATACCATAATTTCTGATCGCCCTGGAACGAACACATAGTTTGGGTAAAAGGATATACAGCGATCTTAACATTAGCGCTCCGCCCCCAAAAATTAAAGCACCTCAGCCCGTGACCGCGATTCCACCCTAAGGATCAGTCCACAGAGCGGACGTGGACAAACTCAGCGTTGAGGTGAATGTTCTGCTAACAGAAGTATTGGTCACGGGTCTAAAGGCTAACGTGGCGGATACTGGAACTGATATTCAGGAGTGGAGTTTCCCTCTGCGCGATATCATGGAGTTAAATTCGGCGTTTCAAACCGTTCGCGGTGCAAAGACTAACACTCCGGCTAAAATCAACTCTCTCGCGTCCAAGCAGACTGCGCCCAAGGTAAGTATCTATCGCGCGCAGAATGAAGAGGAGCGAGAGCAACTGCAGGCTCAATTTGCGGCCAAATGTGCTAAACACGTTGGACGGGCGATTGAGAAGTCTATGATCAGAGAAACCATCGCCCGTATACACACCAAAAATATAACGCTTGCTGAAAGGCAGCGGATTATGTTGGGCGAACAATGCCTTACCATTGCCCCAATCATTACCGCACTCGGATTTATTATCTACACGATTGTGTTCTCTGTCACGGGCGGCTGTAGTGAGGTACCTGCTGTTGCGGCGTCCCTATCGCCAAGCCCTACGCCTGAGCCTGGTGAAGCGAGGGAGTAGGTGAAAAACAGCTAGTTCGACTGGCGGGCAGGCTAAAGACGTTGGCCGCAAAGACGGCGGTGGCGCATTCCAGCATTATTGGCACCATTATTTCCATCTTGCTGAGAACCACAGGCACCGATATATAAGCATGAACAAGAGATGAGCAAAGGACGTTTAGCGTAGAAGCCATATAGCCAGCAGGCACGCCACTACACCTCCCGTGACTAGCGCCATCTTGCTGTCCTCATGTTCTATAGCCACCCGAGGGGTGGGGTGGTGGTGGCGGGTAAAAACTCGCCGTGGACTGTACGACTGGCTATGGTTGGGTTGACTCGCTTGCGGCAGGCGCTTGTGGCGAGGCGCCACCTGTCTTGGTGTTCGTTACTGGCTGGGTGGGGCACTGGCGGGTGGCGACGGGAGAGGCCTGTCTGCGTTTACGTTGATGTTCGTGCCAGGCGATAGGTTCTCGTCTGCTATCAGGATAGTGTTGTTATACCCCTTGTAAGTACAAACTTTGCGGTCCATGTCCGACGGCACCAGGTAGAGGCCGCCACCTATGACGTTGACCAGCTTGCTTTTGGCGTTGCCAAGTACCTTCTGCTACTTCCGGATCGATTCTGGCACATCTTCCTCGTGAGCGATATTGGCCTCCACATTTGCTAGAAACGTTATAAGGACCGCGGTTGTGATCTTCGATGGGTACTACACTGTGACCACGCTCGGAAATATATTGCAGTGACTCCATTATGGGTCTGTTCATTACCCATGACCTCTCGGCCTGGCGGATGACGTTGAGTATGACGAATGCCTCCTGGACCTTTTAGCTTCAGACGGGTTTGTCGTCTCTGTTTGGACTCACCGGGAAATACTACTCTGCCGGCATGTACGTTGGGCCAAACCCATCGGCGTTTTTTTAATATCCCGCGCCTCTACGTACATCTCGAGCAGATCAGCACCACGGGCAACCTGGTGGATGAAGACCCAAGCACTCTCTTGGAGATGGTTTCGGTTGGAGACGAAAAGAATGCCGAGTCGTTCACCGTTTCTTAATCGAGCCTCCGATGGTGTAAGCTTCTCGAGGGTGGCCTCAAGGAGTTGAATGTGATCGTCTTAGACCCAAAGTGCAACCCGGTAAACCCGTTGCATTTCTCTGTCGTTCTCGAGTATAGGGGAAAAGCATCCCTAATCGAAAATGTCGTTTGCTGGGCCTGATTACCTCGACGCTGCCGCTGAGTCCTCATCGATGGGGCCCTGTCTGTGGTGGTCTCGATGGGTGACTATAATATTTCAAACGTGGGAGCCCCCGTTGTTGTCACATATGCGGCCACCTTGAACTATGTCATCAACTTGTACATGGTCGCCACTGGCAACATCCAAACCGCCGCAAACGTATACATAAAGCTGCTTACCATCCCAGCAAACAAGACCATCGCGGATGGTAAAATCCGGATTTTAGATGTGTGGTTCAAGCGGTGTGTCGGCGAGTGATTTTCCATATACACTCGAACATTTGGTGCCGCCTGGACATACTTCGTTATATTTTCGAGGGGACCTTCTCTGCTGTCCTACTTCAACGCCTTCCTTGCCAGCTGGTGGACTCGAAAGTTTCGCATTAGCCACGTAGAACTCCGTAAATTGGAGGAAAGAGCTGGGACTAAATACCATGTCTAAGCTGGTCAATAAACACTTTCACGCCGCTGTGGTGAGCTACCTCGAACCCCGGGGGGAAGAAACACTTATGCCGGTTTCGACTACATATGCACCAAAAGGATAAGGTGACGTCCATATTGAGATGGGGTTATTCTCATCCGCAGCCAACCCGCCAGGAGCTCGAAGCGTTGTTCACACCTGAGGAGAGCGAGATGAAGCCGGATGCGGTGGGAGTACATGGTTGGGGAGGCGTTTCCCGGCGCGCCGAAAGAGGATGCCCTGTCTCCGTCCAAACAGGCTGCCATCGATGACCTCGATCAGGACATTCGGAGGCGTCTCTCGATTAAGCTCAGTAAGGCGGTCGAAGCTATGACTTGAAATCTGGACGTGTAGACAAATAAGGTCATCGACTTAGCGGATCTGTTCACCCCCAAGATGCAGCAACCAAGTCCTACGTTGACTTTGTTGATTTCTTCTGCCTTGACCTTAATTGGAGCTCTCCCATGGGAGCCTCCCTGAATATGAACGTGAAAAAATCGTAGCCGTGGCGGATCCTCGCGATCTTCAAGATGCGACACCCAAAGCATATGTCGATCGACAACGTCAGCAAGAGGTATGGTTGGCGATGTGCGCACATTTGCCAACGAAAAGTCTCTTTCGAAGGTGGCTAAAGCAGGCGATACCATATGGGGCCCCTTGAACATGAACCCAAACAGATTCGTGGGCGTGGGGAAACCTGCGGCCCCCGCTCTCCTAAGCTGTCCGGTTTCGTACGGATCTTCAAGCACTTCTACGTGTTCCATAAACTCTTCTTCCGATGCGTTAAAGAAGAGTTTGCGCAAGATGAATGTAGTAAGTGGGGCGACCATATACCCCGACAACGTCATGTGCGGGCCGTGAGCCTAATCGTATAGGCCTAAGATATATATTGACAGCGGCCAGAAATAAAAAAATCTATGGATTCGAGACTGTGGATGTAATCAGGGTCAGCGGTGTCGTCGGCGTGGTCGTACGCAAACGTTATACCTTCATCGTTGTCATTCTCTGAGGATTCGCTCGATATATAATGCATGCACTCATCGTTATTGGTGGTACAGCATAGACACCCCACGTCTCTAATTGGGTTTTGGTGGGCAGCAATTCACTGCCCACCGCTACGACCGACTCTTGTCGCCAAAAGAAAGGTCATTTTTGGGATTTTGCACTGCCCCCTGCTGCTAGTTTCCCAAAACGTTGCATGTGGAGTCAAACTCTTACCTAGGGTTGGGTGGGGATGTTGTGAGGCGTGACCTTCTATACTGCACGCTGCCAAAAACGTTGCATGTGGAATCAAACCCGCAGTTAACCACAACTTGAGCTTTGGCCACACTTCTACCCCGGCCACACTTTTAAACGAATAGGCATTATCAACTGACCCCGAAAGTATTTCTTTCGTGCGAAATTCGGAAATATTTAAATTACCTCTCTGAAAACCTTTTAGCTCAATACAATCTAGCCCTGTGTCGTTATATATGACGTGTACAGTTTTCAAACCATTATTATATTATATTCGCTTCGCTAATTTGCGATACAAATATCATAAAGTCTGACTGGTCTAGTAATTTTAAAGTAGTCGGTAAAGTGACAGTATCCTGCTTTTTTGACTTTATACAAATGTACACAGATGACTTATTTTGATACATGTATGATGTACTTTGGTTTCTAATGAGTATTATCTTGTTTTGTGTACATGGTGAACTCAACGATAACTCCATTATTTTAAGTTTGACGCAATTAAATAATAAACATTATCTACTCCTTTATTAAAATGTTTGTAATATTAGCACTCGGAAAGACAATTTATTCGGGGTTTGTTTCTTTTCAATTTGTACTGGTTTACATTTTTAAAGTCATGAAAAGGATTTGGAGTTAAGTACTGCGTCAACTTAGATTACTCAATAACTCTGGGACGAGAATATATATTTTGTTTGGTGCGCTGGGGGGCAGTAGTTGTTACTGGATATTAACATAATGCGTGTGGCATAATTAGGTATTCGGGAAAAATATGACTTAACATGTTATTTATTTTCGCCTGCAGTACTTAGGAATAATACTGTATATTTTTCAGATTTGTATGCCATAGGTTTGTACATAAAGGCAATATTTACAAGAAGTTTCTAATGTAAAAACAATGAAATAAATAAACGATTAATCAAAGTTATCGATGTTGTTTTTGATATAACAATTATTAGAATCTATTTAATAATTTGAAGCATTCATTAATTACCGGCGAGTACAGAAAGTGGTCCAACGAGTTGGCCGTCAAAACATTTATGTCATTTCGGAATACTCGTTTAAGGTCCTACATGGTAATATAAACACAATTCCAGGTTGTTAGATTGGTTTGGTCAAATGAATAACGAAGAAGGTCGGAACACTTATTTAACTGATATTATCTGGCACATTAATGTATACATTTTCAACAAAGATCCGGGAATCGAGGCGAAAAGTGCACCAACCAGATGTGAGAAGTGCATAACAGTTACAATTCTTGAATTACTAAATTTTGAGGATTAATATTGGGAATGTTTATATTCCAGGTCATGGCAAAGGCCATTGAAAGACTCGGATGGAGAAGATTTGCCATAGTTCATGAATCAGACTCGTATGCAAAAGACAGTGGTTACGCATTGAAAGCAGCGGTTGGGGAGATGGGAATATGTGTGCCCTTTCTCAAAATAATAAATGTTACTTCTTCTGGAGATATCAACCAACATGAAATATTGAATATAGTGGATGACATAGTAGTGAGGTCTATTCCACCTATTAATGGTATTGTTTTCTTTGGTACTACAGGAACAGCAAAATTTCTTTTGATCACAGCTAATTCAAAACAAATTACGTCACTTCCTATATTCTTCATGTCTGAAGGAGTTGAACTTAGTACAAAAGTGTTTTACGACAGAGATGTTTTGATATCGAAAGCTCTAGGTTCCTATGCTGTCAGCAGCCCATTCAAGAAGGTCACCGAGTTTCAAGCGTATTGGACCAGTCTCTATCGAAATACGACCAAACTTCTTGAGACATCACAATCTAACCCATGGTTGATAGATGCGTTTGAGAAGGTCTCCGATTGCCGACCAACTTCTGTCAAAAGGTGCAATGGATTAACAGATATTCAGATAGCAAACGCCTCCATTGTTAATTCGGTCTACACACGCTATGCCCTGTTAGCAGCCCACGCAATTTCACGAACTCTGGTCTCTGTTTTAACATCAAGTTGCGAGGGTAAACAACAGATTTGTCAAAATTTTCTAGACTCATTCAGACCAAGGATAATGTCGGAGCGATTGCAAGCCATAACGTTCGACACAGATACTGATTTTGGATGGGGAGTTTCGTCGTTATCTGACAGATTTTTCTTCAACAGTTCAGGAGAGATTGTTTTCCACGGTGACACTCCAATATATGAGTTGTTTAATTTTCAAAAAGTTAACCAGACCAATAATGTCGTCGATTTTGAAAAGGTATACATATATATTCTAAACTATTCATCCCCACCCCATCCCATACAGTCCAAGTGCATCACATGTTTTGGTACAGTTATGTATGTTTAGATATTTGAAGTTTCCTAACATTGTCTAAGTTTCGAGTATGTCTATTACAAGGGCCATTATATTTTGTTCTACTCGAGCTTCTAAAAAGGCGGGGGGATTTTGTGATAGAGTCCGTCAGCATGTAAGTATATGTGTAATGTTCTTGAACTATACCTAGACGCATAAAGCTAGGCATATGAAACTTGGGTCAGTAATGGTCCTATAGTCTTAACTTGTAACAAGACTTTGGAATTTTCGTCAACCCTCTGGAATTAGGGTTATTTCTAGGGGCATAGGTGTGATTGTATATAAATTTTAAATGATTCCTGACCAGTATGTCTCACATGTCTGAGAATTGGAACAAGTGATTAATTGTCCATGTATGAACATATGCCAGATTGGGACCCCTGGATAAGGCCTTTGTGTATAGTACAACCCCCAGGACCTTAGAATCTGGGTCATAACATAAAAACAATTGAAATCCCACCTTATAACCATATATTAATCTTACTGGAGATGAAAATACAAATTTAGGCATGCAAGTTTCATTAGTCTGTGATCTACCCCTACCCCTGCAGAATTAGATCCTGGGTCATACACTTGAGATTCCACTCTATAACCATATAAACACTTGCTAAGCATGACAAAAGAGATATCGACATTTAGCTGATACTGAGTCCTGGGTCAATTTCTACCCAGCAGGGACTTAGCTTGTGGGTTATAAACTCAGAAGTTAGTAACTTTCCCAGTCTTGAATCATATATCTTCTTACTAGGAATGAATAGACCAATAAATATATCTACCTGAAATTCCCTAGTGAAATCCTTACCAGCATGGACATACCTAAGAAGTTCAAACTTTGATGTGGAATTCAAAATGGAAAGCTCGAAGATACGAGTTTTAAAAACACATAATTCTAGTTTATTTTGCTACATTTTTCTATGCTATGGCTATATAGGCACAAACCTAGCATGCTTATCAATAGACATTTATAGACTCTTTTTTCAGACTGCATATTTAGTTAGCTATCTGTAGGTATCACTTATTGTGCTATTCGACTACTATTTGATGGCGATGTGGAAGATCCCATTGTAGACTCCAGTATGAGGTTTTATAAATGTGTAGATTTTTGATAGTTTTCCCAATTCGTATGTGATCATGTTTAGATTTATCGTCAGTGCACATACAAGTGAGTGCACTATACGGTGTATACAGGTCCACCTGAATGCCTTATCAGCTTGGTCTTACAGTGAATTACTCATGAGGACCTAGTTCTGCTGCAACATAGATATTGATGTGCATTCATCTCACTTCCGTGGCTATATCATGAGTGTCTCGTGTGTATATATAATGCATACTAATATGGTATATATTTTGCCAAAGTAGACTATATGTATGACTTAATATCTAACACATGGGACAGTCAAACAGTTGGGTTATGTTGAACAATAAAAAAATGACAAGACATATGCCATACAAAAACTGTTTAGTAAGATATATATGGGGGTAGGTGGGCATAAAATGTGATCTTTCTAATGCATGTCTAGTATTTAAATTCTCGGAATAATTATGTTTCCTTCAAAATTTTTTTCTTTCTTCGTTGATTAAGGTATTTTACATTTATTTTGGCAGATTGGCACCTTTAAGAACGAAGATCTCGAGCTGAAGACAGAAAAAATTAAAGATTATGACAAGAATCAGCAAGAAATGCTCTGGCCTAGCATACGTAGAGCTGAATGTCTTAATGAATATATCTGCAGAGAATGTATAAAATCTGATATACCAGACCTTATGATACACATACCAGGAGATCTCTACATCGTTGGATTGGTGCCAGTATATGATAGAGATGGTGCTTTCGGTTGCAACGGAGTAAGAGTGACAAATGGTTATCAGTTGGTGGAGGCATTTAAATATGCTGTGGAAAAGTTTAATACTGGAGGTGAATACTCATCTATGTTTGGCGGCAACGTACGTATTGGATTATTTGTCCTGAATTCCTGCAACAGTGGTCTTGTTGTTAAACGAAAAATTCTTGACATTCATTCAAAGGGTGTTCTAAGTGGACAAAGCATAGTTGATATAAATAAACGTGTTCTTGGCTACGTAGGAGCCCTTGGAAGTTCGGTCAGTATATCGTCTGCTCAAGTCTTATCTCAACTCGGGTACGTGCAAGTAAGTTATGCGTCAACGAGTTCACAACTGAGTAATCGAAATGAGTTTCCATACTTCATGCGAGTGGTTACACCTGATAATAAACAAGCCGATGTCATGATAGAGCTTATAAAACAAATGAACTCCGAATACGTACAGCTCATCTACAGCGATGAAACGTACGGTCTGGGTGGCAGAGATTCATTACTTGCAGTGGCGAAAGAAAAGAAGGTTTGCATTGTACAACCCCCTATAAGCTTAAAAGATTCTATCGTCGAAAACTTCTCTGGATTTTACGAGAGACTTCGGCAAAACCCTCATGCAAAAATTGTGATTGTTTTCTTGAGATCTCATTTAGCAGTTTTATTAATGAAAACACTTTCATCACAGATGAAGAAAGGGGAATTCATTTTCATTGGCTCAGAAGCTTGGGGTAAAAACATCGATATACTGAGTCAAGGAAACCCAGTTAATTTAATTGGCTCCTTCACGGTAGCAATGGAAATGTCTAGTAAAGAAGTTCTTGTGAATAACATAAAAGGTTTGTTTCCTGAGAGAAATGGAAGCACTCCCTGGATGCAAGATTATCTTGAAAGTAAGCTCGGTTGTTACTTTAACTGGAGTTATAGTAGAGAACAAAAGACGGAGTGCACACAAGACAAAATAAAAGAGTTGGGTCCTGACGGTTGGCTAACGTTTGCTGCCAATGCGGCATTATCCTTACTCTTCGGAGCTGGTAATCTGTTCAAATCTAGATGCCCCACATCGATCGGACAATTGTGCGATGACTATATAACTAATGCAAGTGGTCTAGTTAAGGAAATCAAAAAGGTGGAACTCGATCTGCAAGGAACAGGAATACCAGTTAAAGTCTTCGATTCAAATGGAGATGGAAATATTGGATACACAATTTATAACATTCAACAGAGAAATCAGAAGCTATCTTATGAAAAAGTGAGTTTTTAAATTTGTATATCATGAAAATTAAAATTGTATGTTGTATATAGTAAATTCATTTACTGCCAGTGAAAACGGCGATACTGAAATTTGCATCGTATTTTCATTGAATGATTCACACTATTCAAATGCAGTAAAACTTCTAAAATTCGAAGCGCTAAGGGGACAGATTTCACCTTCGAGTTTTCGGTAGTTTCAAGTTTCTGTGGTCGCATACGGGCTAATGCTTAACACGGTAACTGTGGTAGGAATTCAAGTAATGCAGAATATTGCAGTGAATATCGTTTGAGTTGCCGAAGATTTATTGTATATCTAAATGAATGTTGAAATTTTTTTTTCTTCTCGAAAATCATCACATATGCATTGTATTTAAATAGAATGTTGTTTCAATATATGCAGGTAGGTCAGTATATGTTGGATGCTGGTATTACCCTCTTCAAAAAGAATATGCAATATCCAAATGAGGTCCCTGTGGAGTCACCGTGTCCAAACACGAAGGCGTGTGAAGGATGTTTTTCCGATGGGTCTCTTGGTCCAACAGAAGCCCTTAAGTATCTTATCTTAGACGAATGAAACCTTGCTTCCATGATCATTTCTTATTCTTCACACCCTGCATGAAAATGTCTTAAATTGTCAGCGTCGGAATGTAAATGTACACCTGAGGGAACCCACAGTATCAAGTACTGGACTAATGACAACGATGTAGTATGCACAAGATAACTTATACAGTAGGCTCAAACCTCCATCGTATGTTGTGCCTGTTTACATTCGATCGTAGTAATTTGTAAACTACAAGATACTGCGAGTTCTCTCCGGCGTCTGAATACCCCATGTAGCCAACAGTTTAAAAAGATTTATTATACATGATGTTTTCTTTCTGTCTTTCTTTATTTTGTCCTTCTGTCTTTGCTTCTCTTTTTTGTAGATGAATGTCTTTCAGTTCATATGGGGATATAATTATTTGTTATCAAGCTTTCCTTTGCTTGTATTGATAAAATTACTGTCAACTTGTTTTACGATTGTCAATAGTACAGCCTTCCATGGATCCTCTTTTGCTGTATATAATAGCCGGACCGACTGTTCACATTGTTCCTAGATAAAAAAAAAAAAAACATTTTTGGTGGGGAATATTTGGTTGTATTGTGAAAATATTTCAGACAAATAATTCTTTTGCAGTTTTTAAAGTGTTGACCGGGAACAGCCTATATCCTAAATAATGATGTTTGTAGGTTACAAAGACAGGATTAAGTGTCCATATTTATCGTTACGCAATTGGTGTGTTCAGGTTGTATTTAGTTTTAAATGCGCTAAAATGAGTAAACTTAATGATGTTTTGCCAAAATGGTTTAGGTGTCTGTAATCCCAAGATTACAATGTGTACAATTTTTTGCTTTAAGATAAACATGCAAAACTGTATCTAGTTCATATATTTGACTTCATTAATATACCACAATAAGATCTTGGCATATCCGTACATATGAGACAGCAACAACCTAAAAAGTAACAGTGAACAAAGGCTGTCATGCATACTTGACAGGGAAATGTATTTTTAATTTCGTGCCATATATATATATATATATATATATATATATATATATATATATATATATATATATATATATATATATTTAGTGTAAAACGGACACGAAGAAACACTATGTTATATATATCAATCGACTCAACAAATATATTAGCCAACCATGAACAACTTATATGTCGCGTGGTGCAAAATGAATGTTGTATACGTTCGGTTGTGGAGATTCATAACTGATTATTTATATTAAATTATATTGTCTCAACTCTTTACCCACTAATTATAACAACGTGGTCCAGCCATTCCGCCTAAGTCAACGCTTTCCAAATTAAACAGAAGAATGTGGTCCAGTCTGTCCGTCTGAGCGCACATTATTTTATGTTTTCATATCTGTACGATATGGCAACATTTTATCTCGGCTGCTAGTAATCGTGACTTGGTGGGTTATGGTGCAATGTATTTAAAATAAATAGTTATATTTACCTCCAAAATGTCTGACGGCAACATTTGTTATTATTGGAGATTTCCGTGTATTTATTTTGTATCTACAGCTTAGTGTTATATATTAAGGCTCTACGTCATAACGTTTACCAGCTTTCTTTAATGATAAGAGCGCATTAAAAAATATTTTTATCAATTAAATAGTTGAAAATACTTACCTTAATTCTGTGTGATATAACTATTTTATATCAGAATATTACTTACACCTCTTAGGATAGAGTTTTTCTGATTCAGAATATGATTTAGAAATAGTGATGCTTCAAGTTTGTACATGTTGAACTTCACACAGCTGCATTGTTGTCCTGGAATGTATACCGAATAGTGAGCAAATGGTGTGCAATTGCACAACAAGTACAGTTGTCAAGCACTTCATACAAACTTTTTGGCATGTATGTTACCAATTAAGATTGCAATTGTCGAGATACCATAAAGTACTACACATCCCCAAAACATACAACTAAAATTAAGTTTGGGAGCAGGTGACAAATATTGCGGGTTCCAATGTTTTCTGACTTGCATTCAAATGAAAATCTTCTTATTGTTTCCAATATAAATTTTACATTTGACATTGAAGATCAACTTATTTTAACGATTATCTACACTGCTATGAAGCTTGGTTCTACACATGCTATTCGATTTCTCCGGGTAATTTCCCGAATTTGTATTTCTAACCACGCGTGTATGATAACATTAGTGGAAGAATGCTCTTTGGATTGACCTTTTTGAAAGACGTTGTCCTAAACTTAATGGAAATACCAGTAATATCGGTGAATGTCCTCATATTTGTTTCACACAACGAAATAAAACCCAAACATCACGTTATGTGGGGTTTTCCTTTTGACACTTCTTTGGCGGCGGTTTTTCCATATTTCTGCTTTTTCTATATTCGTCAATCGCATGGCAAACTGTAGGCTTAGGAATATTAAATATTCAGGCTATATTCCTGAACTCCAGATTAGTACAAACAAACGACGTCATTTGTGAATCCTCTGTTCAGTTCCATCCGCGACTGTCCTATGTTGTTTACCTTATGACAAAAGAGGAAGCAGCCGGCACTATTCCACAAATGTACAACCACGTGACAGGCACATGCTAGGCACATGATGGAATTGGCGTTAATATGTAACAATGTGTATAGTGATAAATGTTTAAAAATTAAATCAGCGCAATTTTTGCAATGTTTACGTAAAATACATTTAGTTGTGACGGTCGAACCTTCATATATGACACTAAACTGTATATATTCGTTTTATCGCAGGCAAGCTGATGTTGCTACACCTGTTCTTGGCGCCTTGGTGGGACTTTTGGGAGCAACTGTGATCGGCTTGATCCTGGGAATAATATTTTGCAGAAGAAGAGATCATACAAACAGTAAGGTTAACATTATAAACCTTTTATGCATGTATGTATGTATGTATGTATGTATGTATGTATGTATGTATGCATGTATGTATGCATGTATGTATGCATAGGCTTAACGGCACATTAGCACCATCCTGGCTATATGGTATGGAGTAAATTTAACTATCTGAACCAAGACCTACAAAACAAAATTAAAGCAACAGGGCATTTTCCTGAAAATACACAACCATATTTTTGCGACAAGTTTGTGATTAATGAATGTTTTCTTTACGTTCAGCTTTATAAAGAAAGTAAATGCTTGTTTATAAATGTAACAAAGCAACACAAAAAGTTGCAGGTTATTTTGAAATATTATTAATTTGTCAAGGAAGCTACATAAAATAGACAAAGATAATTTTGTATAAAAAAATTCAGACTGAATTTACAAATTTACATGTACTGAGAGTAACTAAATAAAATAATTTTTTAAAAATATTAGGAGAAAGTAAAAAGTGAAGATTTGGAATACGTACAGCATGAATTTAAGCTCGAGAATAGTAAAAATAAATAAATCAACTGAGGTGGTAGGGTTTTCACATTAGTCTATTTTGGATGTGACTAAACCGTGCATGTTGACTTTCACGTGCCTAATACTGTGAGGCCTTTTAATTTGTGGGATCGCATTCACCGTAGAGTTCGTGATTGTTGCAAACTGCAACTTTAAGTAAGCAATACAATATATTTTTGGCACAAAAATCGCATTGCCGACCTGCCAAGGGCATATCCATGAATTGAGCTAAAGATATATATATATATATATATATATATATATATATATATATATATATATATATGACCACTGTTTTTAACCAATCGCCTTTAAATATGAGGCGAAACGTCTTCCATGTAAAGGCATTTGGGATTTGAAGTTTTGTGTTTGAATCAGTTTAATACAATGTTTAATGCATTAGCTTTGGGAATCGATGCAATGGTGGGTGAACACACAGTTTTCACCTTCGTTAATCTTGCAATTCATTGCTCATTGTATATGGTGGCAGTGATTCATGAAAAAACGATGTTTTTACTAATGTACAACACGGTTAACCTGGACGAAAACAAGGTATCGCCATGCGATTGTTTACTTCATGTTTTCCGTGAAAAACGAAGAAAAAAATCCATCACAGTCTCAACCTATGAAAACACATTTCTGCTTCAATCTATGGGGGTGGTTTCCTTTTTTTGTTTTTTTGTTTTTTTGTTTGTTTGTTTTTTTATTCTCTAATTTATTTATCACTTAGTATCATCTCTATGCGCCAGATGTTTTCCTATATACGTGTGACATGAATCTTTCATTCACTCAACATGACAATGTTAATGATCATTTGATGGCCAAAAATAGTTTGTCAGACTTGTATGAGCCCGACTACAAGTACGACATAAACTATTTTTGGTCATCGAATTGCTTAGAAATTTAAATGTATAAACACAACTTACATCTCAAGAAAAGAAGAATATTAAAGCTTTTATATCATATCATATTTACATGTGTTCTACAATTCTTCTAAATCGTTTAACATTTTGATCTAATTTCATTTGATAAGATATTCAGCTTATAACACCATTGTATGCAAGACTCCTTTTAAGCATTTCAGTTTTGTGGTTTTGGATACTTAGTTGATTTTAGGAGAGGAGCGCTAGATTCAACAATAAACTTCCGAGACTGGAGTACAACTATTCAGATAATCTGCTGCCAGGATGTTTCAAACTTTATACTTGATGACTGACTGATTATGCTTTAGTCTAATGCATATTTAGTGTATTGAATATTTTTCATCGAAAAGAGTTCTAGCAACGTTCATTTGATGGCATATATTGCGTACTAAAAGCTAAGATAAGCAATGTCCACAAATGTTGGAACATTAATCAAAATGAGGTAATCTGAAACACTTGTGAAAACGTAAATCTTAGTTTTTGGCGTTAAATTGTTTAATTCTTATGAAACGAAATATCTTTAAAGAAATATCGTTACATATAGAGTTGATATGTAAGTTCATGCCTGAATGTCGTCAACTGTGATTCTTAAATGTTTTTGTCATGAGTCAACTTGTCATTTCCGCAGTATACTGACAGAACTTTTTGTTTTCCTTTTGAGTGATGCAAATAAGTAAAACTTTGTTGTTTTTCTAGAATCTATGCTTATATGATTGTTGGTACACGAACATGAAAAGTTTGAAATGTCAAATTTAGCTTACTCTAAATTTCATCAATATTGTGTAATTACTGCTTGAATAATAACAACTTGAGTAACTGTGTCATTTGCATACAGAACATATCAGTATGTTCAGACACCGAAGGTAATACATTCATACATTGTAAAAAGACAGGTTGTTCCAAAAGAGACCCTTGATGAACCCCTACTGTAACCAGGGATAAATCGCTTCAATGCATATAGATGAACTGATTAAAAGGAGTATTTCAATTAGACTGATTGTCTTGTGTTTGTCGAAGACTTTACCTACAACTATTGGAAAGCGTGGCAACAACTAAGTGATTGCGTAAAATAAAATATTAAAAGAGCGTTACCATATATCATGTTCTACATAATTTATAAAAACACCTCAGTCCATTTATCTGTTGTACCAATTACACTAATCACCTTACCAATCACTTGTTTGTATTTTATAATATTTGTTTCATATTATTGTATTGCTTACTTCTTAAAACATATGATTGTTTTCTCTGAGGATATTGGTTTAACATTTTCATTGCATAGGGTATCTTTTGGAGAATGGTGGATGTTTCTGAATCTGTAGAAAACGGATCATAAAATTGTCTTCCTACACAAGGAATATACTTTGTCTTACCTTAAAGCTAAAAACCAAAACCCAAATAAAAGAATATAAACTGTAATGTATAAAATATACAAACAACTTTTCAAATAGGAACAGACCAAAATTACCGAACCTCTTCTTTCGACAACATCGGAATGGACAAGGAACGCCCCACTCCTCCTGGAGCTTGTGAACTCCTTCCGACAACAGACAATTAGGGACAAATGATAAATTGATGCTAAATATATGTATGTAAGTTTACTTTACTTTATATATGTACATCCCTCGCTCTCCTTTTCCTCCCATCCCTCTGTCTGCCACTCGCACTTATACACAACCACTGTTTCGTAATAGTGCTCTGCATATATCTGTACAAGCATTGGTTGCCGTCTGTCGACACATACGTCGCAAAATACTGATAAAACATAAAGATAACATAATATCTATACACTATGTTGCGGTACATTGATTTCTCCAAAGTTTGCAATGTCATAGCGCAAATTATATCTTTGACTAATCGAAATGTACTCGTCGTATCTCTAGGTTTAGATAGTTGTACGTCTCTCGATACCGTTTTCTAACCATTTCAAAACCAGGAAAAGTAGGAAAAAGGACTTGCTGTTTTTAAAACGTCACAGGAAACTATTGACCCTCAAAACTTATAATTCAGTAGTGTCGAAAAAGCTTTTGTTCAGATGACAAAAAGTAATAGAAGAAATGTATTGACAATGAAACGCGGCCTGTTCAAGTTAGATAATAATGTCCCTGGGGCTAGTCGATTTTCTGTGGAACAAGTGCTTGACGGCAAGAGCCGAGTCCAGGTCAAGTGCAATTCTTCTAAACAAAATGTCCAAATTGTATTCGCAAGTATTAAGAGAAGCCGTTTTTTTTTTAAAATTCTGCCATCATCTTCCAGGCCAGCATTTTCCCTCTAACCCTGATATTCTTTGCGCGCATCTAAAATTGTCTCTTAGTATGTGCCAGTATGGCACGTTGAAATGCGACTTTCCTAACATTGGCAAAAGACACAATTTCAGAGAAATAGTGACTGTATTTATCAAGACTGGAATAAAATTATTATTTCATACAAAATGCAGACGTTTCAAAGTAAAACTACTGACTTTTTTTTTTAACTGCACGCAGCACACTTGATCGGTGATCATTTGATTGGTTCTAATATATATATATATATATATATATATATATATATATATATATATATATATATATATATATATATACTCCTCTATTACCTATTAAATGTCTTTTTACCAATTTTGTAACATATCCAAAACCGTTCATGTCACTGACAAGTTTTCGATTGTTTCTAAGGGAACCGCGGAAGCTCAGTTGGTCGAGCCTCGGACTCATAATCTAAGGGTCGCGGATTCAATGCCCGCCCAGCCTAGTCCGTATCGGCTGCATAGAAGTGTCCTTGGGAAAGGCACTTAGCTCACACTTCCTCGGCATGATATAGCCTATACTGTGTTAAAAGTGCCGTTAAAAATCCTAAAACAAAAAACACACTAAACGTTCAAAGTCCGGGGCTATGTGAACTATTGCTAAAGCATGATATCGTATAATAGTCGAATATATGTATGATGCTGTAGATGTCTTAGATTTATATGTTCCACAAATAATTGTGTCATTTTGAGAAGAATATGCAATTATATATATGTATATATATATATATATATATTTATATATATATATATATGTATATATATATAATAAAAGCATAATTAGTATAATAAGATATGTATTCTATCTGTAATTCGAGGAATGTCTTAAATGTCTCTGTCATTTGTTGCGGGAATGGCATTACAGATCGTGATCTTTTTTATATTTGATAATTTAATATGTTATTCTGCAAACTAGGCAAACTAAAGTAGTAAAATGAACAGGCTAGTTATTCCAATAATCAGACTTTGCACGCACAAATGACATTAGATCGCACATATAATACATAGCTAAATTACATTGCAGTACATAATATAATTCTTAATAAAAAAGTGTACAATGCAATTATATGCACATCTTATAAATTATGACACCAGACAGAATTATAGGCAGTTTACATTGGATGATCAAGAGAATCACGAAGACAAGAACGGGACAAGTAAAATATTGGTCAGGACAAGTCTTTCCAATGTCACTTTTCCTGAAGAAGTGAATATGAACAACAACTGTGTTGTCCTGTGCGTTTGGGATTTTATAGTGGTAACTATAAGGATTTGTTTACATTATTCAGTGGCACTGCGCCATATTTTAAGAAGGTCAACATTCCAAAATTTGCCAACTTGGTATTTTAAAAGCTCAGTTAGATTTAATGATCAGACCGTTCCGTTATACAACGTTACTCGGTTCCAAATCTTACACAATAATGTTCTGTACAATCAAAATGCAGTATTTGTCGATTTGAGAAATATAAGTAAGTTCTGAGCAACATTTTGTACTCGAAATGTTGAGAAAAGATTGACACTGGATAGTCAAACGTATGAAGGGACCCATTGGAGAAGATGAACAAGTTGAATTTTAGTACACAGCCTGACCTATTATCATATTAAATAGAGATGAAATAAATAACTTTATTGAACGTTTGTCTGTCACTTTATATATCAAAGTTGGACACAAAATAAGCCAAAGTACAAAATGCATGTTTGACAGGGTTGAATATTTAACACTATATATATATATATATATATATATATATATATATATATATATATATATATATATATACTGCCTGAATGGGTATGTACACTAAAGTTTAAAACAATGAAAAAAAATAAAAAACAAAGAAAGCTAAAGACGCCGCAGATGTGTTTCTATGCTGTGATATCGATGTTAAAAACACCAAATGATCACGTAGATAGTCCTTCAAAATATAATTTAGATACATACAGAAAAAATATAGAACAATAGGTAATATGAGAAACATAAAAAATTCAAATGAATTTAATATATCTGTAAGTGTGTAAAATATAACTGAGCCATGCTAGATTAAACGTGTATAATAACTGAAATAGAAAGACAAAAACATGTTGACATGTTAACTATATTTGGTATGGTGGTTCTAATGACAATACGGATTGAAAATGCTACTATGCCGGAATAAAAGACTTTTCAAGATAGTTATCATCAATGATAAATAGATACCGCGGACAGAAATATATTTGTAACAAACAAACAATGTGTGTATATTTTCAATATACCTGAATCATTATCATAAAACGATATAGTTAACTCGATATATATAATGTCTGAAGAACAAATTTAATAATAATAATAATAATAATAATAATAATAATAATAATAACAATAATAATAAAAACTATCAACAACAGTTCGGTATTTATTGTGATTTTAAATGTGACGTGTACTCAACAATCATGCCATAAATACGGTGCAGCGGCGGTACAATCTGAAATATTCTGGATAATCAAAATAGCCAAGCACATTCATTAGTTTATAATTGTATGTTAAAGTAATTCACACAAAGCATCAAACATTACTTTACAAAAGAACAGATTGTATTCAAGTGTGGTAATCTGAGTTGGGCAAGAACCCAAATCAAGAACTTTAAGACCGAAAATTCCAAAAACAACATTTCAGGTCAACAAATAAATGCCAAGCCTCAGAATAAAACATCAGAAGATCAAAGACAGGCTTCAAAAGTTACATCTCGATAATTGTTCATGCTTTTTCTTGTTATCAGCGAACCGGATGTGGGTATAATGAGCTCTTATGCCTTCCGTATTTAACTGCGCCTCACTATTTCTCACATTCAGTGGACGCCCAGTTAAATTGCTTGGTAGAGGGTCGGAGTCGAAATCCATGGGTCCCAGTTCGATAACAGCTCGGTCCGTCGCAGGTCGGCTGGTTCGGTGTATCCTTAGAACAGGCGATTAGCTAGTATTTTTTTCTATTATATAGCTAATGGTGTGCTTAAAGTTCCGTTATAATACATCCATCCAATCTCACAATTATGAAAATGTGGTATGTGGGGATGCTTCAATAAATGTCATACTCCATCTCAATTTCAAAATATCTGACATGTACAAACTGTATCTTTTTGTCTATTTTGTTTATGCATAGTAATTTAAGAACACTCCCTGTATCAAATAAAATCATGTTATTTTGCAGATAGCACATACTTAACAGCGACATATGATGCTTCTCAACGGAATGATAACCCCTCAGGAAGCGAGTTTCCATCTGATGATCGTTTTACACCTCCAGGATCTTGTTCAAATGCACAAAGCAAGATTTGACAAAATAAGTATAGTCCTACATGAAACACTTTTTGATTCCTATTAATGTACGGCTACCAATTGGAGGATTCTAGTGAATATCAACGAATTCGCTCCAAAATAATGTGCAAAAAAACAAACAAACAAAAAAAAAAAAAAAAAAACCCATTTAATGAAGCCTATAATGTTGGGGACATGTTTTGTATTAACAGTTGTGATGATTCTTTATTCTTTAATTTCATTGAAATGTACTCATTCGACATATATGTTTTTATACATTTTACTGTTTTTAGTGAACACGCGCCTTTTAATGGGTTCTTTGAATTCATAAACCGACATACATTTTCATTCTCTGTATATAGTGTGGTAATGTCCTGACGCGGTTTCTCAAATGTTTGACATTTTACTGAAAAGTATGAAATGATGTGGATAATACTACTCTGTATTTTGACTTTCCTCTACGCAGTTATTTTCTACGGGAAGTATGTGGTCTTTGGGGTAATGGATGTTATTGAAAATTAGCAAAGGGTAAAATAAATTAGAAGAGAAATTGACCCCATTTTGTTTTCCTCCAGCTTCGATACGAAGGTGTAATCGGTGATTGCGCATTAAAATTAATCTACAACACGACAGTGTTCTAACACGCTTTCCGCAAATTACAAATGACGTAAAGTCAAGGTAAAGCCAAGCTGATAATACGTTGGATGGAGCTTAAGCAAAGAGAGAGAGAGAGAGAGAGAGAGAGAGAGAGAGAGAGAGAGAGAGAGAGAATGTTGAATGGTATAAATTTGTTTTAAATTCAGAATCAGCTTATGAATACCGCGGGATTAGGTACGGTGAGATTGGTTATGCGTAGCGCCGTGTCGATGGTATTCAAAATGCGATAGCTAGCGAGGGAAAACTAATGAATTGACCCGAAGTTCTTAATTTCTATTCGAGTGACGGACGGGCCCGTCTGGCAATCTTCCCGGGATGAAGATGGACAGCGGTGTTTTGGATAACGTTATAAGGGGAAGTCCGCCTTGGGCCACCATAATGGTGTTCCGCCTAATCTAAGAGCAGATCCAACTTATGGCCCAGTCCTACACTGTTTGATTCGTGGCTTTTCTCATCTAAATTGAACATTTATGTCGGTTTTAGGTCTAGCAACGACTACTGATTGGTGCTGAATAAAAGCGGTGCATAGAGGAATGTTCTTTCTAGATCTAGGTTTAACTCTTGTCAAAGGAGAATAATAAATGAAACTATATGTATTTGAATGTTGAAATCTTTTATCCGCCGCTTCTTTCCACTGGTAAGTTTAATCATGATACGTCATTCAAGTGTATAGCCCGACAATTTCTGATTTTTGTTCTCTCTCTCTCTCTCTCTCTCTCTCTCTCTCTCTCTCTCTGCCAAATACACATACACGCACAGTAGCATACTGATATCAACACTAATATATATTTTCGATAGTGACTGCTGATGCTATGATGCTATTTGTAACGGGTCTAATGGTAGGCCTGGACCTGAATAAACGTACCCTTTCTGGGACCATTTCAAATGGCGTGGGGAAGCAAATTATTTGTTCCACATTAAAATTGTGTCAACCAATCCAGTCTGTTTTATGTTTTAAGAAAAAAAATGGAAAACATAAATTCCCTCCAAGCCTTATCAAGGTAGATGCAAATTTCGTCCTAACAGCTTTGGATATTAGCAGGAATATTATGGTTATTTGCATATTGAAGTAAATACAAATGGCGTCATTTTCCCTTCAAAAACAAGATGCTTCGTAAATGTCCCATCTGATGCGTTTGTCCTTCGTAAATGTCATATCAGATGCGTTAGCCCTTCGTAAATGTCCTGTCAGATGCGTTAGCCCTTCGTAAATGTCCTGTCAGATGCGTTAGCCCTTTGTAAATGTCATATCAGATGCGTTTGTCCTTCGTAAATGTCATATCAGATGCGTTAGCCCTTTGTAAATGTCATATCAGATGCGTTAGCCCTTCGTAAATGTCCTGTCAGATGCGTTAGCCCTTTGTAAATGTCATATCAGATGCGTTTGTCCTTCGTAAATGTCCTGTCAGATGCGTTAGCCCTTTGTAAATGTCATATCAGATGCGTTTGTCCTTCGTAAATGTCCTGTCAGATGCGTTAGCCCTTTGTAAATGTCATATCAGATGCGTTTGTCATTCGTAAATGTCCTATCAGATGCGTTAGCAGTATTAGTAGTATCATACTATTTCATATCCTGACTTTTAGTGAGGCAGATCGATTTCATTTTTAAATAAATAGCCATGCTTTACTGTCTAATTCATATACATAATGTATAATTGTATGCACATTATGTGTATCAAATCAAATTAGAGTAATGTTGTTATTGCTGATACACATCGTTATAGGCATATTTTGATATTTTAAGAAATCTTTGCAAAGCAAACATATCAAAGTTTTCCACCATTGCTTATTGAAAAAGGCAGACATTGTGCATAACATAACCATATTAAAGTGTACATTCATATTACATGATTTTGTCGTGTTACTTGATTTGTTTTACTCGAAGGAAAAGATCATAAGTAAACCGTGATTTAAATGTAGACCTTGATCCAATGTGTTGGAATTGATGTCCGATTGATGTAATGTATGCACACTGCGACTGCCTCTTTTGAGAACTTATCTGAAGAAAAATATGATATCTATAGCTCATCAAATGAAAGAAAAGAAAAATAATGGAATGTTATGGATGTACAACTCCCGATAAAAATTTTCGCAGAATTTAAAATTGATACAATGCATACCTGAGGTCGAAATTAGTGATTCTGGAGCCAATATAACTACAACTATCCTTGTTCAGTACCTAACTGACCTCTCGGATTTTATGAGAAAACACCACCCTCTTAATCTATTTATTTAAAATTGTCATTTTTATATACATGCAAACAAAATCTTATTGTGATTAACATAAGATATTTAGTTAAGATATGAAGATTTCATTAAAATGTGGAAAAAATCTTTGGAATTAAAAAGATTGGAAATTGTACATTTTATATAGAGAAAATTGTTTAGGTGAACCACTTTAACGGACAAAGTCAGTAGCATAGGATGGCACTTTCGGTGTCTAAGGCAATCCTATGTTAACTAGGGTCTGTAGATTATGGCGACAAGATGGGAAATCCTATGTTAAAAATGTTCATAGGTTTAATAGTATGTTTCTGTTTGGCGGGAGGTGTAACATTGTAACATTATAGGTCTGTTTGACCTCTAACGGGAGATCATATGCTAAAATGTCCATGGATTTAATATTGTGGATCTGTTTGGCCTCTAATGGGAAATGTAATGTTGAAAAGGTTCATAGGTTTAACACGTATGAATCCCAAATTGCGCATAAGGTGAATTTAACATGGAGATAGTACTCAGAACTCTAACAGGAATTAAACATGGAAATAGCCCTCTGGATTCTAATAGGAATTTACGATTGAGGCTATAATATTTGGTTTCAAATATGGCACTCTGGACTCTAATAGGAATGTAACATAAAGTTGGCACTCTGGCCTCTAACATGAATTTAACGTGAAGATATAACTTAAGGGACAAAAAAATGTCACCTAGTGGTCTATATGAAACTAGTAGTGTAACCCCATACTAGCGCTTTTGGGAATAGGCGTATCAAGGGAGTATAGACAAATATGGGGTCTAACGGGAAATTAGCATATCGAAGACATAGTTTCGCTTTTGGAAATGTGGTGGGGGTAAGGGAATATAGAAAATTATGGGGTCTAAAAGGACATTTGGCATTATGATTCCATATGTTATTTTATTTTTTTGGAATGGGCTGTGGGGTCAATGGAATATAGAAAAGTATATGGTCTAAAGGGAAATGTAATGTTTAAACTACACTTACTGACTAATAGCCAGTGGCCTACTATTCATTACCCAACCCATACTATCCAATACCACCACATCTACTAACCCACACGCCGTTTTGATTGATTAGCACTCACAGCTAATTATCAACACAGGGCAGGGATAGGATGTTAAAGAAAGGGGTGTCAAAATAGAAAAGAAACTCCTTATAAACAAAATTAATTTCCCTGTCCCATTGCTTCTCTATTATCCTCTTATAAACAAAGAAAAACTCCCATTCCCCTACCATTCCCTTTTAAACAAAACTAACACCTCACACAACCCTCATAGTCCCTACAACCCTATAAATATTATCGCACATGTAGTGAAAGAAGAGAAAATAATAGGAATGCTCACACATATACAAGCATACTTATACACTATCATACAAACTTTAAAACAAAACTACCCCCACTACCGACAAGAATGGAGAGAAGAAGAAACACGCACTTGAGGACATCCATTGCTTTCCTTTGAAACTCTCAAACACAAACATATCCATTGTTATAAAAACTGTATGCAGTCAACTAGATTTTAATGTGTTCACTAAACTCCTACCCATTGTTGCTTGATAGACATATTGACAGAATGTTTTGCTACACAAACAATACAGTTTCAAACTGACCTTTGTTCACCATTTGTTACATTGGTTGTCCCACATTTCATAAGCTGAGTGAAAATGTTGCTGTTTGGATCTAAATTTGAAAACGGCAGAAACGAGATTAAGTATCTGCTTTAAGTTCGAATGTTTTCTGTTGTTTTTTTACAATTCTATCCATTTAAAGTCAGAAAGTGTTACTATCATCAATTTGAATTTTCCCCTTATCAACCTATAAATTGCCAAACTTAAAAAGAAAAATAAATAACACATGACACGTTGCATATGAATGAGGACCAGTACAACTGATTAAATCAGGGACACACGATTCAATTCTCCATATGTAACAATCTTTAAAATGTGTTCCTCTTTCAGTCGCTGGTATGTATGCATGCATGTTTGCATGTAGGTAGGTAGGAAGGTGAGAGGGCGAGAGAGAGGTTATTTGGTAAGTGGGTAAATATGGGGGGTCAACAGATAGATAGATTCGTCACCAGTCAAATAGGAGAGACTTTATCCATCACTTGATGGACGTTTAGCTTCGAATCACTCTCTGTAACGAGATACTACTCAAATAATTCCCAAATTAAAAGCAAAACTAAATCCGTCTATTATAAAATGTGGTGCATGTGTGTGTGTGTGTGTGTGTGTGTGTGTGTGTTTGTATTTGGTGTAAATATAGGATATTCATGAGACTACACACCGACGTACTGAGGACACACCTGCAACCGAGTACGTCCTTTGTTGGAAAAGGGGGTAAAGGTTGATCTACGAACAATTTTAGACCAGAACAATGTTAAACATGATATTTAAGAAGGTTCCTATTAACACACCTGGTACTTGCTTCGTGATTTTGGAGTGTATCTATCCTCCAAAGCTGGCTATACACACTCCATTAACCATGTCATCGATTGTCCAGTGGAAAGCTTGTAAAGAGATCTGTATTTTCAAATTACAGGTTTCCAAAAATTATTATCTCATTTTAGATCCAAACATCAAACACCAATAACTAAACTAGAAGAAGAAAAACGGGCGCATATAACGGTACCTATATTTATATTAATATTTCACACATGTGTGTTAGTGATGGAAAACGCAAGATACAAGCCTGATGTACATGCCAATTACAAACCAATAAATCCACGGCACTTCATACGAAAGATATAACTTGATAACCCCGCAAATACAAAAGTTTCCCAACGTTTCGAGCTAAATAGCTCTTCGTCAGGGGAATAAATAATTTACATCCACTTAACTCTAAAAACAAAAACCAAGAGAAATTATTGACTCATACATGTTTGAAAGACGGGGAAATCTACAAACAAGAGATAAAAGCTAGAAGAAATAAAGAAGACAAAATTGAAAAACGGTCTTAAAATGGGTAAACTACGTGTCTAATTTGTGCTGTCGACAGCCAACAAAATTGTATAAGAAAAATGAAAGAAGAGATTAACATGTCTATCGCACACAGAACCAAAATGTTTTGACCTAATTCCAGGCAAGAGAAAAAGAACGGAAATCATGCGTGGCGAAAAATCAACGCAAACAAACGAAGTTATATCCCGGCAAAGTTATTCATGGAGGTACTAAATGAAATATGTCAAAGGAATGGTGTAGCGGGATAATATACAAGAGATACAATAATAATAATAATAATAATAAGAATAATAATAATAATAATAATAATATTAATAATCATTATCACACTAATACAAGTAATACATGCCAATAGTGACGGTATATTTACTTGGGTAATTATTATCGGAACAATTGCGTAGGTCTGATAAAATGATGTCTGGCTATAGGTTTGATAATACTGCATTGGGAAGGATAGACTTTTTTGATCAGGCCGCACTCACCATGAATTTTCCGTTGTAGAACACGGTATCGTTTTTTACGTGCGCGTTCTATATCGGTCCAACCAAAGTGAGATTCAATCGGTAGCATCTGTTGATTTTCTTGCGAATGTGGCTCTTGTGGTGATTTATTCGTTTTCTCAAGTCAACGCTTTATTCAGTTTCATACATCTTGCATGTTAGAAGATAGATTACATTTTTGGTTAGACATCCTAACTTCTGATTGATAGTGAAGCTAACTCCTGTCGTCGAACTTCTGAACGATTTGGTCCCGGACATATGTTTACTTATTAGACAACGTTTGTCTTTGCAGCAGTATGTGCCTGAATCTGTAGTCTTGTTTATGAAGTTGCATTGGCACTTTTAGGAATACAGTTTATAGTACGCAACCATAATAACTTCTTGCAATATGCCCTTCAGACGTTCACCTGTTGGTTGTCTTGGATTTATATTTCAGGAGGGATCCTCTTTCGATGAATCTAGTTTTGTTAATAGCCTCCTCAATGTAGCTCCTTCTGTATCCTCTCCTTCTAAGGTGAACTTGAGATCTCTGAGTCTCTTTTCAAAAGTAGCTGGATAAGAGCGTATGCGTTTGGTCCGAACGCACATGCCATAAGGAAGATTTTGTATTACTTGCTGCGGGGGGAGGGGGGGATGGCAGCTGGTCGGGGGTAGACACTGGTGAGAGTCAGTTGGTTTAAAATACAGATCAGTTTATATGTTCCCCTCCAGGGGCTTGATTGAGTATGCATGCAAATGTTGGACCTGGTTGATGTCTCCGACGTAAATTTAATCTTTGGAGGGAAGTTACTGGCGAATTAAAAAACAAAATATGTCGCCCGTTTTGATCCGTTTGATCTTATGTCGCCAATGAATCTGCACTAGTTTAGATATCTTTGGGACGCCTCATTGAGGAGCTTTTGCTCAATATTTTCTCACACAAAATTAAATCTTCTGCAAATATAATGTATAATATTTTGAAAACAAAGCGCAATCTGATGAGACGTGCTTATAAAATAGTCATATTATGCTGCTGTAGAAATGCACTTCGTTCTCAACTAGGGTCTATTTATACCTCAGAAGCCAAGGTTTGCCCAGGTTAGACCTACGAACTTATCCTCATTTTGACACTAGACTAACTTTATAATTAAAATATATATGTAAAGAACAAATACAACAATTATAAAAGTAAGCATGATCACAGGGCGCGGGAGAAAACAGATATGTTTCGCTTTAGAACAGCACCTCTTTCTTCCAACAGCGCCTCTTTGGTCTCTATGATTTTCTCTGGTCTATGTTGTACATACCTCTACATCCTTCTCTGATCACAAACTAAACTTCTCACACTAAAGAAAGTTGTGAATATAGAATGTATCAATTTGGAAATTAAGCACCTTCTGAGCTGTGGTTAGCCGTAGTACTGCATACGTTTCATCATATGGTGCCTCCTTGTCCAGCTTAGGCGGTGGTCTGACCCGTTTATGCCTACATAGTTGTCTTCCTCTGACCAATGTTTGTTCAAGTGATGCCTCATTTGCACATACATATCAGGTACATGCAATCCACACGCCTACGTTTGTGGGCGTCATACTTTTAAACGCAAATATTCGTAAACGAAGCAATATTAATATATAATAACAACTATTATTGGGTTTTCAAATATGGAAAATTCAAAACTAAGTTTAAGTAAAAACATCCATATTTGACGTTTATACCTTTAACATAAAAAGTTCTGAGAATAGAGTGTATCAATTTGGAAACTAAGAAAGATCATACGTTGAGTAATGAAACGGTAATTTTAATAGCTGCAAACAAAAATTAAAAATTTTGGACCTTACTACTTATGTTGTTTTGACGCTAAAATAACCGTTATGATATCACTAAAAAAACACGTGTAAAAAAATGAGTGCAACAATTTTGGAATTAAGCACGATCTGAAGTTATGATGTAAAATGAGATATTTGGTATTAGCACCGTGCTCGTTTCATCCGACCGTGAAGTGACCAGGATTGATTTACCTTTCTTTGAGAGTAGACTATATTTATCACACACAAATGTTGACTAATTAAACATTAATCGGTTTCTCGTGTATGGTATGACATTATTATATTTCGTTCTAATGCTGTATTCCATTCTCCCAATAGCGTCTCTTCTCTCTTCAGCTCCTTGAAACTACAATGTGACCCGGTTACACCTACTTGGTTATCTTCCGCTGACGCGAAAGTAAAAGTCACACGCACAGAAATGCTGTGAAAAAAAGAGTGCAAAATAATTAAAACAATAAACGCGGTTTGAAGTGGGTGTGTAAAACTCTCACATGTCGCTCTAGAACTGCACCCATTTCTCGCAAATGATTCTCCCTTGAACCCCTAAGACCATAGAGTTACCGGGTTAAAACTGCGTAATTCCCTTTATATTAACATATACAACATTTTTCATCAAAGAGTTGTGAAATAGAGTGTAGATATTTAGAAGGTAAGTGCGATCTGAGGTGGGTGTGTAATAGATTATTATTCTGCGGAAGAAATGCACCTCTTCTGGATACAGTGCCTCTTTTCCTCCCCACCATCCAACAATATACACACACACCGTGATGTGTGCCTTAGTATCATACTTTGTCCCTAATCTAAAAATCTAAGGAAAAAAAATAGCTGTAAAGTTAAAGTGTAACATATTGAAAATGGAGCTCAATCTTGGGTCATACCATCATTTAATGGTTATATATTAACTAAGAGCAAACTTCCTATGACACTAGGATTCCAAGGGTAAAAGGACCCTTAAACACACTTAAGTGGAAGCATTTATCCTTGTCTGACCCTTGTTAGACAATACTTTTGTGACAAATTTAAGTCAAATTTTTACATGTGCATACTACACATATTCCAACTGTACTCTACAATAATTACTAATTATTTCATAGCACATTAGGAGTTTGACTGTTGCTAGAAACTGTAGTGTTGGTGTTCGGTAGGTGCCATTTTGGGACCAGATGTTTCAAGGCCCCAACAAATAAATTTGCCATATTTTCCTTAATAACAGGAAGTTTTGAAAGCAGTTAAAGTTTATGTATAACATAAGATAATTTTTGCCTGTAAATCTGTTTGAAATGTAACAAATATTCATAAATATATTTTTAACAAGAGTTTTAAATAAAAGTTGGTTATTTTAAAAACTTTTTAAACATTAAAGTTTCATATATCAGAAAAATGCAACATAAAACTGCTAAATCTTGACAGTACAAATGACCATTCACTAGCATTTAAGACATATATTAGATTGAGCTGTGGAACCGATAACATTTTATCCATGGGAAGCAAAGCTTAGTGATTTACGAAGCAAAATGCAATATACTTTTTAAAATGTATACACACTAAAGAGAGATTGGCAAGTGCTATATCCCATCTTAATTGAGTCAGGTACTACACCAGTTATTAATAACTATGATATTACACTCAAATCACCCATAGAGATGGAATTAGCAACACGTTTTGTAGTAATGTCAACAACCCCAAAAAGTGGCCCTGTAATATAAAACTACAGTTTCAGAGAGGCTCTACTTCTGTGAAAAAGTGGTGTTGATTTCTCCGGTGAAAGTAATGTCTTTGAGGTACTATGTCCTAATCTGGTCGTATGGAATAGTCTTATTCATTTTGCCTGGTAAGTTAGCATGTTCTAATGTGGCCTTTGTGTCATCACAAGAGTCATAGAAAGCATCTGAGTGAATTCCACTCTTTCCCTTGTTCCTAATATCAGGCCAGACATGGAAGAGACGGCTTATGTTTCTTTAACCTCATAGATTGCTAAGCTGCCCTAAAAATATGCTATACATGGAGATTAATATAATTATTATGTAGTGTGCAAGCGCATGAAATTCATCAAACTTTACATAGTGACACTAAGAAATGTGAAACAGTGTACATGCATTAAAGTGAATATTCATCCTCAAAATGTATGACTTTTCCAGAAGTATAGTGGTTAGGATACCTTGGCCATTTACAGGTCAAATAAGTAATGAGAAACACCAGCTTTTTGTGGTTTAAGATTGTGGGGGAAGGTGGAAGTGTAATTATTTGCACAAATTTAGTACATTACGTAATACAGGGAGGATGGCTTGCAAAGTAAATTAAAATATATTATCTTAAGGGAACTAATTCAATATGGAAATAACATTTCTGGATGTTTCAAATGCATGCAGCCTAATCTATACCTGTTAGGTAATATATAGATACAGTTAGGGCATATATCCTCAACCAAATGTGAAGATATATACAATTCTCACCCCATAAATTCAAAAAAAGAATGAAGATATATGTACCTTTTAAGATTAATCACACAAGAGTATTTCATATTTATCTATTTGAACATTGCTGGTGTATACACAAGAGTATTGATAAACAATTATTAAGTAAAACGGTTCATGATAATATGATATCAGCTTCTGCTACAATGATAAAGTCTGGGAATTAAGGTGTCATCCAAAAATAAAACTTAAATAGAACGCATGGTATTTTAGACTTACTTCATATTCATGTTTTCTTACATCGTGGTTAATAAGGCATGTAGAAAAGTATATTTCATATATTGTATTCATATTTATTTTGACACACCTCATTATCTGACAGTTCCAAATGGCTTAGCAGACATGCAGCGTGAACTGTACTACAGAGTCTTCATTTCTGTCATCTCATGTACCATGTAACTATCTTTATAAACAGTTGTTGTAAGCTATATAAGCAGATATTTGTTACTAACATATACCACCGCTATAATTAAATAATTCAAATGATTGTACCCACAATAGACAGGATCAAATAGTCCCCAATAGTCCACGTCTAGAATGATGTCTTCATGAATTTTGGATATAGCCTCGCCCCTCAGACTTCAAAATGAAAAGATGCTAACAAGGATGCTCTGGGAAGTGAGTAAGATATATATATATATATATATATATATATATATATATATATATATATATATATATATATATATATATATATATATATTATAAAATCATATTTTCATGTTTGATTTTTCGTAATTGTTCAAATTATTTTTATTATAATGCAAATTTAATTTTCTCCAAATGTCAAATTATACATTATTTTTGCATCACTTGCCAGCATATTTACATTTAAAAGCTGATCAATATCTACGGGGATCAAGGTTATGTTTCATGGTTAATAACATTATAGTGTGTGAACATACCACACATTTGTGCCTCATTCCTTACAACCACAATGAAATGAATTTAAACATATAAAATGATTCTTTCCCAGTTATGCCATGGTCAAAATCAGCTCTTTTCAGAAATATTTCACAATGAAAGGCATAGTCAAACAAATCCTCTACATTAAGATATGAACTACTTAGCTGGATACTGAGCTGGAGGCATTGTGTCCTGGAATAACTCCATTTTGCGTTGGAGTGTAAAAAGGTAATATTTTGCTTTTGAACTGCACCTTATTGTACTCATCTTTGGTCGTGATATTTACCAGTACACGCTACCTAATTTTACTATGTATTTCATAGTGAGATATTGAAATGTATCAGTGGGAAATAATTAATATAACCACAGTGGCGATACCACGTTTATCGCCACAATGGAGATGTTACTTTTGGAGGTACTTTCTGTTTCCATTTTGTAAATATATCTGCACTTATGTAAGTTATTCAAACTTGTATTTATAATGTTTAGGCCTATTTCATTTTGCTTATTTCTCTATCTCTCTCTGTATATGTATGTCTCTCTCTCAGAATGAACTATCTTAAAATATGCAAAGATTGTAGTACACAATTAGAAGTCGTCTGCTTCAGAGATAAAATGTGCTATTTATTAGGGATTTTGATGTGCTGAATGCAAATATGACAATTACAACAACTGATTGGATACTGTTTCCAAGATATTTAAGTTTTTACATTTTAAGTATATGTATATTGTGTACATAGTAGACTTTTAAGGATAAATTGTAAACCTAGGTCTTTTCATGTGTTTATGGTTGCTTTAGATGATAATATTGCACCTGTCCTGTTTATGTAACACTTTAAAAAACAGAAAAAGGGTTATATAAATAAAAAATATATTGAAACAAAAGTAAAAAAACTATTGTGTATATATAAGTATATAGTTTAGTCCTTATTCAGTGTCTAATCGGCGCTTCTTGGCTTTTCTCTTGTATTCATTAAAAGGAGCATCTATTGTCACAATCCAGTAACAGTCTGCAAGCATTGATGGGCTTCATTTGCCCTGATAGCGTTTCTCTATTGTTGCAATGTCCCGGTGAAATCGCTCGCCGTGCTCGTCGCTCACTGCTCCGCAGTTCGGTGGGAAAAAAACTAGATGAGCGTGCAAAATATGTATCTTTAGTGACATGTTGCAACCAAGGCTTTTGTATGCCTTGAGGAGGTTTTCCACCAACTCCCTGTAGTTGTCAGCACTGTTGTTTCCAAGAAAATCTGTTGCCACAAACTGGAAGGCTTTCCATGCCGTCTTTTCCTTGCCACGCAGTGCACGGTGAAATGCATCATCTCGAAGAAGTTAACGAATCTGAGGACCAACAAAGACACCTTCCTTTATCTTAAATTCACTTAACCTTGGAAATTTTCCACGGAGGTACTTGAAATCTGCTTGTGTTTTGTCCATGGCTTTGACAAAGTTCTTCATCAGACCCAGCTTGATGTGCAAGGGTGGTAACAAAATCTTCCTTGATTCAACAAGAGCTGGATGCTGAACACTTTTCATCCCAGGCTCCAATGACTGTTGGAGTGGCCAATCTATAATGATGTAGTGGGAATCTCTCGCACGACTATCCCATTCGCAGAGAAAACAGCAGTACTTTGTGTATCCAGTCTGCAGACCAAGCAAGAGAGCAAGAACCTTGAAATCGCCACAATGATGACACTGATGTTGATAATAGTGTATGCACCTCAAAAGTTGTTTCATGTTTTCATAGGTTTCCTTCATATGGACTGCATGACCAACTGGCAAATAAGAGAGAACGACACTGTATGATTTGTAGAGCTGATATAGGGCAATTTCTTCAGCAGAGTGATGTAAGCTTAGTTATGATTGCATCATCCATGACTTATAGGAATAACATGATGCAATTCATATCATGTACAACGCAATACCAGCTTCAGATTACATCATTCATTGTTTTGCATAAAAAGCAAGTACGGTCCAAACACAGTCATAGATTTATTCATAGATCCAGTCAAAGATGTTTTTTTAGTCATTTCTGGTTTAAATTGAGATCCCGTCCCTTTATAACTCACTTATCATCCGCCATTCCCAAGTCAAGGATCGTATATACTAACCCAGTATCATATCTTTAAAACTAGAGACAATCAACTATTTTAAGCATCATTTTCGTTCTCAGTGACCCAGAATTATTAAAGTTTGACAACATTTATCGCGGAAGCATTTTGGCTGTAGACCAGTGTAATCAACGAGAATGTGCCATCACAAAGGTATAAAACAGATTCCTAGGAGGAAAAAGCAGGCTTCAAGTATCAACTTTTAAAACAACAGATTTCTACATTAATCGTACAAATTGAAGGTGACTGAACTTAATATCACAATTGCTATATTCAGTGATACTCATAAAGAGTCGTGTATCTTTAACACTCTGTGACAAGCGGTAAAAGGTTTTTATGGATAAAAACGCTTGGTTAAACATATTAATACAAATTTTAAGTAGCGATTTTAACTTTCATTCCAAACATAATGATATTTGAAAAAGAACGATGGAGAAATCGCAACAGATGAGTGTTGATTGCAAACAGAAATTATGTGACTATCAAAATGTGGGTGCAGTGTCTGTTACCGAACAAGATTGCATGCTTGCTAGGGCCACTCAATTCATCTTTGAATGCAGAAGTAAAAAAAATAAAGAAACAGAATCCTTATAGATAAAGTCATAATCATTAAATTCTTTTGTTTACAGATGTTACGCCCTGAAGTATGTCGGATGCGACCGCTCTGTGATGTTGCTACTGTAGGACATCTGCGCAAAATATGTGTTAACAAAAATACAAATCTCTTCATTTTTGTATGAAAATAATAATTAATTTTACAAAATACAAAATTTCAAGCATTATACATGAGAACTAAATTTGCCAAAAGTCGCTGTTCTAAAATTATTGTAACATTTTGGAACTTCTCTTTATCGATGTAGTAAAGCAGCCTTTAATATCACCGGCAAGGTATAGAGAAAAAAAAAATCTAAGCAAATCGACGATTTTTGCCTTAAGAATATATACATATATATATATATATATATATATATATATATATATATATATATATATATATATATATATATATATATATATATATATACATATATATATGTGTGTGTGTGTGACTAGATAGTAAGGAAATATATTACTCGCAAAGTGGAAACATTTTGTATTGTCACTTGTGACAATACAATGTTTCCACTTCACTCGTGAAATATTTCTTTATATCTAACAAACAAACGTAGATATCCTTCGTCAGACCCTTAATCAAACATATCACACTTACACCAACAAATTATGAAAGTAGAGTGTAACACGTTTGATATATGAGCGACCTTTGGCAATGTTATGATACGATCAAATATCACTCTAGAATTGCACATAGTTTCTCATCCAATCGCTATTTTTGCCCCCTAATGCCTTGCTGTGCCATGGGTAGCACCACCCAATTATATTTCTGTAAACCTAAAAAGAAATTTCTCATGCGAAAAACCTGGGAAAATATGGTATTATTGTTTGGCAGTTTTGCACCATCTGAAATCGGGTGTAAGAGCGTCATATTTTAATTTGGAATTACACCCTTTCTCCTAATGGCTCCTTCTTGTTCCTCTTAAAGCAGTTTTGTGCTTAGTTAGACATGCTTGTTATCTTCCTCGGACTACAAGCTGAACATCTGACATAAAAAAGGATTAGAAATAAATTTAAAAAATTATTTTCTTAATTATTATATGTGAAGGGGGTGGAAAACGGTAATATTTCCCATTAGTACTGCACCCTTTCTCGCAATAGCGCCCATTTGTCCCCTAATGCCCTTGTGTGTCCTGAAAGATAAGTTCGTCGTTATCTTTATCTCTGACCCTTAATCTCTAAACGTTTCACAATAACAATTTTGAACTTATCTTCTTTTGACTCGATGCTTGTTTACCTCCCCTGATAAGCAGACGATAGTATCGCTAAATGGGAATCTATGGTAAGCACCTTTAATATTAGCAAAGCTCTGGAGCTGTAACTGTCTTTATAACGATGAACGATAACTGGATAGTAAAACCACAGGTAAATTCTACAAGCAAAACTGGCACAACTGGCCAATTGTATGGCTTCATAATATTCACGGTTGGACTGCCAAGGGAGCAACTGACAGTACACCCTCTAGCGTCTTTTTTATTCCCTGGGAAACAAAAGGACCGGAAACTGAACGAAACAAAAGTATTTGGATTGCGCGCTTGGGAACATATAGGGTACAAGAAAAGAACGGAACATATCTGAATGATAACCCAATAGGCTTCAAACCGGAATGGTGGCAATTGGGAACAGTCGTGCTGCACCGAAGTATACAATCTAATAATTCGACAGCTACAGAATTCAATTAGAAACCGTACCAATGGAATATTTGCGTGTACGAAAATTTGGACAGAGCGAAAGTAATGCGAGTTTCATGGCTCGGTAAAGTGTTTGGTACACACCACACTATAGAGCTACATACATGTATAATAAGACGCCACAATATTTTGTAACTGAATGTTTCATAGATGAGTTAAAGTTCTACATGGTAAAGATGTGTCCAGCACAAATGTATAGTCGATTGAGTAGTTGTGCAAATCACTGCTATACCATTTTAAATGTCCTTATGATTGCATCAACATCTATGTGAATTTCATTACCCTTTATGTTGTTCAAAATTTCGTAGAGCAGTTTGAAGTCTTTATCTTCATTTTTACTTGTAGCTTTTCTAAACGTAGTGAATATAGCTTCATATTTGAATAATATTTTCTCTTTTTATTAATTATGTGATGTCATGTATTACCCAGCTTTTACTTTGCCTATGATGAAGACGTCCCATCAAGAGTTTCGATTGTTCCATTTTGGTGTGTAATTTATGGTATAGGATGCATTTTCCCTTTTCCATCTTGCTTTGTGATCAATACATATTTGTATACCGTGCATGATTTAGCTATTTCTTTTTCTAACTCTCGAAGTTTTCATAATCTCTAATGCTGCTGTTCATGCACCTTTCTTCAGTCGTCGCTGGTGGAGAGTGACCGGTTGGTACATCGTCTCCGTAGAAGGGGTGTGACATTGATACATCATTTATATAATGGCACAATGTTTTTCAACTCGTTCCCAATATTTAAATGATTCCTTATATTGTTTTCATTTCACTAATACATAATTTTTACCATCATTCATTTGGTCTTCAAGATCTCTTCAACTTTGTATATTTTGTCTTTTTTGTCAGAATGAGATAACTCTTGTTTGTGAAATATACAACATATATCTTCTCCATGTAAGTCTTCCAGTTTGTAAACTATCGGTTCACCTAAAATGAGTATCTTTATTTAAAATATTTCTTCGGATAAACGTAGAAAGGTAGCCATTGAAAAAATGTTTTGTATTGAGAAAGTCTAATTTCTTCTTGCATTTGAAATGTAGACACCTCTAAATGACTAGACATCAAATAATCGAATCGTTCGATCCATATTTTTGATGCTTTCCCTTTTTTCCTTCAATTGGTGTCATGTCTATTGATCTGTGATGAGTGTTATTCTATCCCTCAATTAGCTTTAACAAAACGTTAACAAATTGTCTAGCTTCATTTTGTGCAAAATACGTTTATATCTTCAGACTTCTGTTAAATATATTTTCTATTACATATGCTTGTTTATCTAAGTAAGTTGACAAGTGTTCGATGTTTTCCTTAATGAAGACTTGACTTCTTTGCTGTAAGCTTCATTTTCCTAATCAAACTATATCTTTTCAGGCTTTTCATCTTTGAAGATTCATATGAAAGCACCCCGTATGTCATTTTCCTTTTTTTATGTTTGTCTTTTTAGCGCATATATATATATATATATATATATATATATATATATATATATATATCCATCGTTGGATGTCAACAGTGTCTGCAAAATACATTAAAAAATCGTTCGTACTAATATAAATTTACAAATTTACATCTTATTTACATCTGAGATATAATCGTTATTTCTATCAAAAGTTATTTATCATTACTTTAAGCCAATTTCTGAATATCTTGAGTTATTATTCTGACAAATAAGGTTCACTCTTAAGTGATTTATCCACTATGAATGCATCCACCCAGCCTACCTTTAACGATTATCATTTATTAGGATTATATGATAGTAATACACAACAGAAAGATGGAAAAATTCAGACAGACGAAACAAATAATATTAAATAATAATAATAACAACAACACAGAAACACAAAAACCACCAAGAAACAATAACAGCAACATATACTACTACTAGCACTACTACTACCACGATTAGATAAAAAGATGTTGGGGTGTCAAAGTGAATGTTTTCTGATGAATTGCATTTTCCTCATCATCAACATTATCATCGGCATCATATTTTCTCTAAAATACTACTAGACCCTATCTGAAAAAGGAATGTTGCTTAATATCATATTTCTTCTCCATAATATTTATTAACATTGGCGTGAGTTTTATCACTCAAGTGTAGTGAGTTAATTAATTAGAGATAATTGTGCACAACGTTGTTTTTTATACTAAAATGTTGTTCACTGCAGTGCATAACATTATTCATAACAGTGATCGGCCTTGTTCACTATAGTCGAGTGCATTGTTTACTAAAGTGCACTAAGTGGGGTAAATTTAGTGCATTATTTGTGCATAACAAGTCCGCTTCTAGTGCACAAGTGTGTAGTGTTTCATTTGTAGATCTACGGATCTCATTTTCAAGGCGGACGACACACACAAAGAAGGGTTACAATTTGTGCCAGAATAGTTTTAGCTTCAATGTAAGTAGTTCACAGTATGTAGTTTGCAGATGGGTTTTTTTTTCTTCTGGATATGTTAGTATTAATTTGTCTGCGTTTGGTCTTACACTAACGAAGCTGTATGTAAACACATATTGTACTTAGTTTTTTTGTGTTTGTAATTGTTCTATATTTTTGCCTCCCCCTTGAAAAAGGGATATCTTGACTTCGAAAGCACTTAGTTAGTTTATCTGACTTGCTGCGCCAGCCTTTGTAATGTTTGTTTCCTGTGTGTTTTTTCTTGACACAAACAATCTCCGGAAAATATGGTGCATTTGAAAAGAGTGTCCTTTGATATATAATTTATGAAAGTTATATATAACCATAAGAGCGTCAATCGCAACAAAATCAACGCGCTACTCGACAACCAATACAACTCAACGGAATATTCAGTACAGTCATTCGAGATGCTACAATTTAGTCTAGCCCAGGATGAACCGATACAGAACGCTCACAATTATCACAATTCCAGCAAGGCTTCAGTTTTTCACCTGTTTTTTTAATTCTTGTTTCTTTCCCTGGCGAACAGCTCGGTTAGCTCGATGCGTTGCGTAACAGTTTTGTGATTGCGCTGTTATAAGCTTAGTATATATATATATATATATATATATATATATATATATATATATATATATATATATGCTTGTGTGTGTGTATTGATACAAGTTCAAATTTGAAAAGATATCAACCACATATTTTCAAAACTTGACTTGAATTAAACATAACTACAAAAAAAAATGGGGAAATAAAACAATACTTATTAAAGGAAGAAGAATAACAGAAATGAAGACTAAAAATTTTTACTTATCCCGAATTCACTTTTAGAAATCAGTCCTTTGAGCACAGTTTTGAATTTGCACCTATATTTGTATATGACTTTGTAAAAGCGATTTTAATATTTGCTAACATAAATTAATAACCAAAGTCTAGTGGAATGGTGAAAAATTGTCTCACCTAAACATAACTCTGCCTCTTCCGCACCCCGCCAATACATCATAATGGAGACAAGTTTATAGTCAATAGAAGAGTAGAATTCTTGTGAAATTAGTGCGAGTACAATTATTGGCAAACATTTATATCTTTTGACGATGACTATTATATATCCTAAGTTTCATAGCAATCCACTACAAACTGCAAGAGTAGTTGCATTCCCAAAATTATTTTACACACTTCATCTAGCAATAAGTCAAAACGGGAAATAACTCCTACCAAACTAAAAGAAGCACACAGTTTTGTCAATATGTGCTTCTTTCAATAATGACCATAATGTGTACCAAGTTTCACACTAATCCATAAAAACTGCAGGACAAGTGGCGTTCGCAGTATTCTGTCTTTGACCTCATTCAGCTTCGATAAAATGGGCAATAACTCTAAAACAAATTCCGCGAGGAATGTGATTCGTCGAGGTGCGTATCTTCTGGTGATGAATATAATATTTACCAAGTTTCATGGCAAACCATAACCCATGGAACTAGTTGTCCTAACGAGAGTGGGTCATGCAATGCATTAAGTTTACAAGGCATAAAAGGTAATAACTCTAACAAACATTGACGGAACAAAGTGATTTGCCGTTATGAGAATCTATCTTCTGGCGATGTGCATAATATTTCCAAAATTTTATAGCAATCCATCAAAACATGCGAGGCTGGTTAATCTAACGAGATTGCATCATACTACATGACAAAAGGGCAAGAACTATAACGAAAACTGCGGGAGCAAAATTAGTTGCCGATATGAGCATGTTCATTTTATGACCATATAATTTACCAAGTTACACAGCTCTCAATATAAACTGGGACAAGCTGCGCTATCGTGATTGTGCCATACAATGCATTAAGCTAAAATACAAAAGGGTAATTGATAGATATTTGAAACGTCTTTTATCGTGCCAGCTCTGAATGAATTAATCTTGGTCAATAGTGAATATATCGGTACTTAGAATGCTACATATATTACTTGTTCGCAGCATTCGGTGATATATGTTTTTGTAACTGTGATTTATATTTATTTTATAAATGAATTTCTTAAATTTTATTTCTTCTTTAAATGTCTATATTGTAATACATTATCTATTAACATAAAGTCTGTTTAGCGAGATATTTACATTATATTAGACCCCTAAGGATGAAAATTAGCAGTTAATATAATTTCAATGGCACTGTTATTAAGATGTCCCAAATATATTATCAAGCTATAACTAGCTGTCATGAGCTATTATTAAGACGTAGCAGTTGTCATGGACTGTTATTAGCACGTACCTGCTGGCAAAGCTGTCATTAGGACATTCCATCTATGTTGAATTTATTAATGTTTATTTCGGCCATTTAGACTTTTATTTTTTTCTTTCTCATCAACAATATCACAATGCCTCACATCCCACCATACAAAAAAATTATCAGGCCTATATATACGATATATATATATATATATATATATATATATATATATATATATATATATATATATATATATATATATATATATGTGTGTGTGTGTGTGTGTGTGCTCTAGATATATTCGTCCACCTAGCCATCAAGCCATGCATTCCTCCATTCACTTTTTAATTCATTCACATTTGTTCGTGTATTCGTCCATCCATCATTTCATTAATTTATCTATCCATTTACCCATCGTTCCATTTATCAGTTCATACTTATAAACATACATTTAGGTTTAAAACAACTTCCTAACCCTAACATTGAGGTGCAATTGTAAGTCAAGACGGATTACACATAAAGACATGCAGACAGACAGACAGACATACAGACAGACAAGGAGAAGGCCGGAGATACACATGCATAAAGGGTGATACTTAAAAAATAAAAAAAACTTTCAGACAGACCTACTGTTGCAGAGACGCACTATTAAAACGTGAATATACAGAGACACCAACTAATTACATTCATTAGTACTGGATTCCGCTTAAACTATGTCAGATAAATCAACGTATATAACTATACTTTGTTGTAAATTAATGCTAATGTTACCTGTTTATGTTTCGGTAAATAATAGCGTCATTGGCAAGAAGCTGTACATGTAAAAGATATCTAGTCGTTTCTCGACGCATCTATTCACATAATACTAGATCCCATTATATGTTGTTGAAAGGATTACTTGACCTGTAGGCAGCCATCCATGTAATTCGAAATATCGGCCTTTAAGGCTCCTTATCTATCCCTGTCAACACGCTACATAAACACTATTGTCCAATAAACGAGTATAAGACTACCAAGAGCTTATCAATATAGTAATGCTGACTATGTTATAAGATACATTCACCCTTTTGTAATCTTCTTCGCAATTTTAAAATTTTAAGCATCACATTTGAGAAACAATAAACTTAAGTTAATATTACCAGTGGAATAATTCTGTATTATATATGTTAACTCCCTTCTTAACCACCTCTGACCTCCCCTTCGACAAGCGGTGCAGTATTCTTGCTCTCTACCATATCCAGTTGTTGTGGAAGCACGATTTCAATATCCCGATAGTGAGGCTGTGATATAGAGCAATTAAAAGACAATACTGACTTTTAAGATTTCTAAGAGTGATCACTTCTTTTTTTTTTTTTTTTCATTTATTGTATCTGGACAAAAGCCTGCGTCACAGTAATTTGTACAGTCGTAAAAAGTTACGGTCAGTCTGGGTGCATACATGTGCACATTTATAAAAGGAGGACATTTCTTATTAGGCTTCAACAATGTATTTGGTGAAACAGGCTCACGTGACTGTTTACAACAATAGCGTGCTTTAGCGATGAGTTATTGTTTGTTGTTGTTGTTGTTGTTGTTGGCTTAGCCGCATATCTTAGTCACTTTGCACTACCTATAGTACATAGATGTAGATACATGTGAGATTAGAAGCTCAGCGTGATCATGTACTGAGTGCGGGTAAAGATCGTATGAGTTTAAAAATTACAAGTGTACTAGGTCTGAGCTGAGAAGCATACAAGAGAGAGAGAGAGAGATTAAATTTGAATTTATCCGTGTATTGTGTTATTTTTCATTTGCATTACAAACTTAAATTTAATTTGGTGTTATGCCTCTCCATTTGGTAACTAGAGACAGAGATTGAATAAGTGTTAATGACCGTTTCTTCCGCCTATATAAGTCTTGCCTTGTTGCCATATTCGTTACACTGATAATAGAAGTTACTTCTTATTTAATTCTAATTTATACCAAATGCATAAAGAGTCTCATTATATTCCGACATTTTTGTTATCCGCACACTATATGCAGCGGGGGCATCTTGATTTTGTCCAATATGTCCATCTGTCCTGACAAACTTGTTAGTGAGCCTGTACAAAAGTCACTCAGCGTAGTCTAATGAAATTTGGCTGGAATATGTGTCGCATATGTAGATGACCTGGCTAGACTTTTGAGTCATTACAGTATCTTTGCAGTTGGCGCATACGTGTTTTGCAAACACAAACCTAGTTCTACCTGATGTTCAAATTAAAATTAGTGAATCAGTTCACACCCCACCCTCAAAATGGCAATATTACATCGATTAACTGCTGCTGTAGAGTGTTTAGTAATTGCCGCCAGTTTAATTTGTTTTACGTTTAAATCGATTTAAGTTCACCTAAGTGGCTTTAGTCAACTAGCTACATGCGAATTAAAACGAATGACGGCTCATACACGGGTAGGGCCTGAGTATCAGTAGGTGCATTTATTACTTCATCACACAAAGTACATTGTAATTGTGTGGTTTTAAGAGTATAGTTATTGTTTTAATGAAACAGACAATATTGACCATTCACAAAATGTGTAGAGCAAACAAGTGTTCGATCCCACTGCTCTTCAGTTGTTATGTCCTTCGTCCAAATGGTTGCTTTCCGCAGATGTCGTCTTTCCTCGCTAAGTTTTTGTTTCCTCACACTGGTTACAATTAACTTCTGGAATCTTGTAGACACTGCCATTTTCCGCGACTCCAGAATGTTTGCTCTAAGCGACCACTCCACATATAGGCATTGCGTTTAATAATGAATTACATACAATGACTTGTTGCAGCGTGCTTTTTCATGTTTTTGGTGTATTATATTTCCCTGACAAAAATACGGATCGGAACGATTTGGCGATCCAGAATAAAAAAGCTGCAGCATGATTGGCCTGAGTGCTTTGAGTATCGAATGTCAGCGTTACGCGGAGCAAGTGGCCTCAGTGCTCACATGATTTCAATTTTTGAGATTGTTTTGTGTGCTGTTGTAGCTTTATGCCCGTTGTTAGGAAATACAAAATATCTTAGCCTTTTGCTCATAATGTCAACTTTATATATATTGGTCAGCTGTTGCGGAATCAGGCGGCATACGTGTTACGGCTACACAAAAGCGTTGTATTCTGGGACTGTTTTTAATCAAATGCAACCACTCAAATGTCAACACTTTATCATAATTACTCAGCCTATTAAAATGTAGGTTCGTCCCAATTTGTGAAAATTCTGATCATTCATGTAAACAACAAGAATATTTTTTTTTTAAGAATACCCAGAAAGGTTTACTCATGATTTACACTTATATCGTGCGTGTGTAATTTCGTCATATTTTAGTAATTGTTAAAATCTCTGTTATATATGTTTTTACAAATTTAAAGGTATCGCTTTCAGTATAAACCAAAAACTACCCAGCTATTACATGTATGTATTATGTTTGGGCTGTATATTGAGATGGAGACGATCTCAATTATTTTGTTTTATCAGATTAGACAGATAAGTAAGATCTGTTCATACTTAGCTAGGATCATGTCATTTTGTGGTCACTGGAACATATAAAATACATCTTTATTTTCCAAGATTCATAATGCGATTGTAGTACAAATAATACAGATTATGTATTCAAATATTCTGATAAAATAATGAAGATGCCAAAACTAAGGCATATATAAGCATGGTAAGATCATGTTGCCCTACTGCGCCACTGTATGGAGCCCAGATAATAAAGATCAGGTACAAAATATTGAGATGATACAGAAGTGTAGGAAAATATACCAGCAACCACTGCTGAAACACTAGTAGCATGGTAGCCACGAAATAACATCTTAAATTTGAACCTCTTCAGTCGCTGAGATACATAACCTACAAATGACACTCATATAACAATTGTTTTATCATTTGGCTGACATTCCAAATTCAGTCTATGTGAAACTGATATCACTGTGAAAAAGGTCTGCTCATACAAAGACGTTCAGGCACTTTTTATCCATAACAGACGGTTGAAGTACAGATTCTTCATCAGGACAGCGCCAGCGTGGAACTCACTTCCAGCGACAGCGGCTGAAGCTTCTTCCCTGGTCTATATCACGAGAGAGATATCATCTACATCATAATAAGGGCCCTAGCCAAGTGGCAAAGTCGGTTAAAAAAAACTGTTCAAAGTTGAGCCTATGGGAATTTTGTTTCTTCTGCTACCACGGAGCGTAAATTGTTTTGTGCGAAAGGTTAAAAAGCTACTGCGGACACAGTCTTCTTTCTTTGTGTCTTCTTCATTCTGCTTTTGATTTTGGGTTTTTTTTTTTTTTTTTTTTTTTTTTTTTTTTTTTGCTTCGCCCTCATATCTTGCTGTATACGTTTAGTTTACTTTTTGATATAAATATCTTTTTTATTGTATTCTCTTGCGCAAACTGTGTCAATCCCGTTGAGTAATTGTCAAATTGATGGATCAACGTACTCATATCGATGTGGATTAAGATGTCTTCGACAACGATTTGAAGGTTGGTTGAAAGGTCGCCTGGAAGTGTCAACTTTGCACATCAACAACAGTTCAAAAATACTTCCAGCAACATTAGAAGGAATAATAAACTACCTACCAGTCGTGACGTGAATATCCAACACTAGCTTTGAATTCCACATGGTCCGCATCCGGTTTGAATCGAGATAAGAATTAAATGTCTCTTGAGATATTTCGGTGTACAAAGCTGATGAATTGCAACATCACTGTCAACCGTATGTCTCCACACAATTCTCCAAAAACGAAGGAGGATTCCAATTATTTACATTGTCTTAACATTTACATTTAGCAGATTCAACGTGAACAATCTCACGATAATGCATATATTTTAATTTCAGAGCGCTTTAGAAAGAAGTTTTAGTATTTACTTTCAATAAATGTTTTTCTTGAGCTGTATAGACTGAAAGCAAAATCAGTATAGTACATTAATTGCAGAAGATGTATCATCTATCATGTATATGTGATATCAACGAATCACATTTGAAGCCAGGCGACTCTACTGTTTTACAGCTTGAGGTGATACAGCTTTCACGACGCACTATATTAATAAGACATTTTCATGCATCATACTAGGGTGGGCAACGTCGCCCATATTTTGGTTGCACAGATATATTTTTTTACTTAACATTTCATCTCGCTTTCAAATCGTATACGAAGTAAAAGTATGTGCATGCATTTGCAAGCCGGGTTATATTGACTTAACGGATTCATACAGACGTATAGTATCATTATCATAAGAGTTCCATTTCAACATAATACCTATTAGAAAGCCAACAGACAGTTAGCAAATTCTAGAATAGTTGCCACAGGTCGCAAGCAAAATCGACATACTCGTTATTACCTATATATGTAAAACTTCACAATTACTGTCACCTACAAATTGACATACCTGTTATTACCTTTCTATGTAATTCTGTTCGCAATTACTGTCACAGACTGAAGCGTCAGTTTCTTTGCTCGAATGTGTACATTCAATGGGATATATGAGTTCTTTTATTTGAGTGATGTCGTGCTGAATTGCTATAATGCTTTTATTTCCCACACCACAGTCTGGTTTAACCAGCCACACATCCACACAGGATGTCGATGACTAGACATTTCGAAAATACAAATATAGGTATGTAAAGGTAACCAATATCACGTAAACACTTTTGCATATAAAAGTACGCAAGAATGTACAGACGAATGCAATGTTAACATACATTACTTTCTTCGATGACCTGCAACATTAGTTTTAATCTATACATGTTAACCTTGGTTATCAAGGTTTATCAAATTCGTTTCTCTCTATCTCATGTACTTTTTACCTAAGCAATTTTATTGCAGTGCCCATTATTTTACGGGAGGATTACTTCATATTAGCCATGTACCTAATTTTAGGTATATGCCTATATATTACGGCTAAGTTTTGTTTGTGTAAGCAAGGCACTGAATTAAATCTCCGAAAATTGTCAAAGGCAAAATAAATTCGGATACCAGCTTTTATAATACTGATTCATTTATTTCAAGTACGCAAATGGTTTGATCAAGCAAGCAAATATCAACCAATCAACCAGGCAACATAATGACCAACTAATCAACGAGTCAATGAAGCAACAAACAAATCAAGTCTTAATAATGTGGAATATATTTGTCGAATTCGTATCTATGATCAAATTATATGTAGTATTCAAGATTTTTTTATCACAAGAAGATGAAAATGACATGACGTTTCGACGAACCAAGACAAGGCCATAATTTATATATTACAAAATATCCAGAACATTTATATTGAATACATTGCTTCGTTCGTTATTATGGAGAGCTAATGCTGCTTTGGGTATATTCATTTTTTTTTCTTAATCAGATGGAAGCAACTAGAATGAACGTGTCATGCGCTCCAAAAATGGGTCTCTCTCTCTCTCTCTCTCTCTCTCTCTCTCTCTCTCTCGTTGGATTATCTTTCATCTACCACTTTGCTCATGTGACATGGAACCATACATCTACTTTATCTCAGTCCCAGGTGGGACATACTCGAAGTAATAACATTCCTATATTAATCACATTGCATCTCGAGGTTAAACATTGAAATGAATACTATTGTAATATTACATTATCCAAGTGAAAGTTTAAATAACGCAACCAAATGTTTCAGAATATAAATTTAACGAAGATTAAACATATAATATTTGGAGTGGTTTTCATCCATGCCGCCGAGAAATCTAACCATTCTAGCGATAGGAAGCTTTGAACATCAGAGGATTACTTTTTGCATGAATTATCCAAGGGATATCATTTTGACGAGGAGTGGGGAGAAAAAGTCTTATTAAAGACGAATTTTAAAAAATTATTAATTATGGATATTGTCTATCTGCAAGCACGTAAAATATAACTTTGTAATAAATGTGATTGCAATAGTCATGCTTGCCACATTTTGCTGATTAGTCACTTGTTGATTAAAGATTCTTACTGGCCTTTCAGTTACATCTGGTACACCTGAGCAGTCCCTTAGGTAATTTTGTTTAAATAAATCGGTAACAAAAGTATGTTCTGCAGACGGATGGATCAGGGAAGTATAGAGGTCTTTAGATCTTACGAATTTGACATTAGGCTCTATCCTGTCCCAGAGAGAGAGAGAGAGAAAGAGAGAAAGAGAGAAAGAAAGAGAGAAAGAAAGAAAGAAAGAGAGAGATATATCGCTCATTGCACTGGACTAAATTCCTTCCTTGACTATCTCCAAAGAGTGCGCTATGGACTACATACCTCTCCTATTAATACCATTGTCTAAATGAAAAGATCTAAAATTGACTACCAATAACACCGCTAATCTGTAACAAGTGGGACAAACATTATGGAACAGATACAAAATCATCAAATGGCTTTTTCTGCGTAACTAAATTCCTAATTAAAGTATACATTATAAGATACAGACAATATATAGCGGCCTGTCTTTGTCTGAAGAGACTATCATGGGGTATTGATGTTACAAGATAATTTACATACTTTTACACTGGCTGTTGATGACTGTGTACTATATATTTCTCAGGTTTCATCATTGGTACACGGCTCATATAAATTATTCCTGTTATCACGTCACGATGCTGATCTGATAAGCGGCAAGCACAATGACTTAAAGTGAGGTGACGATTATTGAGATTTAATGAAGCAGAACTATAATGGTTTGACGCTTAAAAGTCAAGCCCCCAAACTCATCTATCTTCAATCAGCTGTAAGTCAATTGGTGTTTCTTCGAAATTCCGATGGGCCGTTACCTCACCCCACCCACCCACTACCCACCACTTCCACCACTTCCATTGTTACAAGTGTTAATTTGTTGTCAAGGGACGTTTGTGTAAATTATAACCATTGTATAGAGAGATGATATTCTTGATTGCCAAAGTACAAAATAGGCTTCACTGTTCTAAATATCGCCGAGGATTTTGCAGACTCACACTCATATTTTAGGGTGTATCTCCACAATCCTACCAAATAATTGTTATAACTTTTGAGTTAAAAGTGCTTGCATTGTAAAAAAACAAATGTTTTTTTCCCCGACGATCTACATTGTTTTATTTTATTTTATTTTATTTTTATTTTTAGTATTTAGTTGTTTTTGTGTGTGTGTGTGTCTGTGTGTGTTTCCATTCTTTTTTTGCAGTAGGTTGGCTAGTCGCATGCTGAAAAGTCCAACGCCTTAGGTCAATCACTTACTGTTCCTTCCTGATTATCACTGGCTGCTAGAAATAATATCGTATACGACTGCGTTACACAGTCATTTCTACATATGCATGCATGAAATGTTATCAATTTGACATACACGTTTTAACATTGTCATCCTCGCACTTGAAAAAAAAGTAGCAGATAGTGTGATCCTGCCAGTCTGTCCGAGTGAACATGCATTTGTACTGTCGCGCAATTCATCCTAAACCAATGACAACAAAGACGTCCAGCATTGGAATATGATATGGGTTGTCTGTACAACGGTTTTACAATATAATGATCATGCATTTGTTTTTCTGGTATAAATATTCGCTACTTCATAAGGCGACGTTGAAGCCCGAGTCCGAAGGCCGCTGAAAACGAGATGAGCGTCCCATTGTCCAGTCCAGACATATACGTAGGTGGATGGGGTTTGGAGGGTACTATTTCAACATTTAAATCCCACCACCCTTTAAAACGTAACAAGAGGGTCCACTTGAACACATGGAACAGTTACGAATACCTCCACCTACCCATGTTTAACCTGTTAACTTTATTTCTGAAATGGCTATGCCACTAAAGTCAAGCTGGTATCAATTTGGAGGCACTATTATTTCTGTTTTGCTAATAAGCTTTAATGGTGAAAACAAATCAATATTTGAACATAGATATTTAGAGAATGTAATACGTCTGATTGCCATCAAGTCACAAGTACCAGTTCCTTGCAATGCACAACTGATAATAAATATAGACAGTTAATAATCAACAATTTTCCCTATATGCGCACTGAAGTCATTGACTGAGTGTATGCCTCAATGTGTGTTACTATTGTTTTTATTTGTGTTATCAGATCATGCATTTTATGTAGCGATAAGACTCTGCAGCGTTTTGGAAAACTTAATTCTCAAAAATGTAAAAACTAATAAGCTGGCTTATCAGTTCACACATGATGAGTTGTAAAACATCTGGGTGTTTTATTTCTAATGGCTTCTCTTAGTTTGGGCGTTCATATTATGGTGGTATCCATATGTACTTTAATCTGCAACATTAATGTTTGCTTGTCCAGCCCATTGCAGTGCATGAGTTGAGAGATTATATATCGTTTTAGTTTACCCTGACTCTTTTATTTCAACCGTTTTGTACAACTTGGTAAACATTACCCCAAATGTTGAATAGTTTATGTTTGATTTTGCTTTTCCTTCCTAACCAAGATTCTTACATTCCCCAATTAACCATGTGCCTTTCACTTCTATATTTACTTTAAATTGCTCAAAATGAAAGTATTCACAACATCCATCAAGACCTCATTCACTTGCATCAAACTGCATCACATTACATTTCTAAAAAGTTTAGCTTATTGATAGAAGCTAGGTAGAGCAGATTATAACACTTTCTGATCAATGTTAATGTACAATATGATCATTGTTTCCTCAATAAAGTGATATAACTGTATCACTAAGTTAAATCTATAATCCATTTGTATATTTAAATAAGTAATGGATGATGTAATCTGGATTAAAGAGACGAAAGTATTTGGGCTAAACTACTTTTCGCAGGGGGAACTTAAGCATAGCCTTGGATTTGCTTCGAAGGGAAAATTTTGGGAAGAGCGATTCATGACTGCAACACTGGTCCGTAAAATATAAAAGCTGATTGGGATACATTCGAGTCAAGTCATTTAGACCTTAGCAATTAGACTTATTCAATATAAAGTTTATAATTTATTTCTTGCATTAAATATAATTTAGAAGTACAAAAAGTACACAGTTTTAGTTTTGTTTCAAGTTTATTCACTGAAACTTGGTCAACCAATACCAAAACAAATGAATCTGAGTGTAAAAGAAATAGATTTGTACTGGAAACTATTTTAACATCTATAACTGGTATTGTAAAGTGTTCAGTAAACCAATTTATGGGAATGTTGATTATGGGTTATATTTGCCACAATTTAAACTTGCCGACAAAAAAAAGCTCTGTTTCTGATATACAAATTTTCTGTCGGAGTGAGTTGCAAGACAAATTCAGTGGACATTGGAATCCGTTTACACTGGAGTACTCGGGGTTATTGGTGTCACTTCTAAGTGGGCTATATGCTTCTACCAGCAAAGATACTACATTTTGATGTAATCCACAATGTATAAATCTCAGCATAGATTGTCAGTTGCATAGATACCAGCCAGGAGACCACTCTCTAGTTTGTTTGCAAAAAATAATGCCGAGTGATGATATACTCCACAATATGAATGTCAACAACTGTGTCATGTTCGTCTCCATTCACTGCTACATTAGAGTAATATCACATTTGCGTCGCAGTGACGCCCTCTGGATTTTCGATAAAGTTCATTATTGCACTGTCGTGTTTGGTTCATTGGACAGAAGTGTTTGTGTATGGAGGATGTACATGTTTGTATTTCTTAATGTTTTTTGCTGCTACTTTTTTTTTTTATATTAGCTTATCCAGCTTGATTTTGGTTTATTTCATTTAAATACCGCTTTTTTTGTTTGGCGTTTGATCGTGTCATTCGAATTCGGTTTGTTTCATTGAACAATGTGTTTAATTACCATGTGTTTTTGAATGTGGATGTTTCATTTTTCTCTTTCTATTATAATTTTCGTTTGTCATTGGTATGCATCACGTGAGTGTTACTTGTTACATCTGATTTTTGCTTTATTCCACTATTTACATCATACGGTTTTTGTCTGTTTCAATTGTGCCTCATTTGTTCATTTGAGTATTGATCTGTTTATCTGAATTTCAATCGTTTTATTTTACCAGCATACTTGTTTTATTTTAATAGAACATAACACAGAACACAAATTCTATTTGGCTTTACATTGGAAAAGCCATTTATAGCTACAAACGTGAGGGTGCAAAAATGTATTACTACAGAGGATAAGTAAAATAATTCTATTCAGTATTAAATACAATATTGATTTCATTTAGTGAAAATAATCACCATTAAATATACATAACCTGTACGGATCACATTATAAATATATTAGGCTTAGAATGCAGTATAGTATTTTCCGACCTTTTCTGTCGCGCAAAGTATAAACATTTAGACAATGCAATTAAGATTCTTTTTGAATTTGCAGACATAAATGGATTTACATTGTTCTAAATTAAGCCACAGTAATATCTTGGTAAATATTTTAGTCTCAAGTCTTTATAAAATGATAAAAGAAGCAAAACGTTATATTGGTTTTCGACAGCTCTTATATTACGCCTGTTACAAAGCCGCTCGATTCTTTGTACTCCTTCATAACGAACCATTTATATGTTGAAGTTATGCAATACCGCTCTAAATCTATTTGGTGCAATTTTAAAACGAGCTTCATTTATCACATCCAAGTCCTATTTAAATGATAAATATTCTTTATACAAGGAATAATACTCTAGCTTGTTTGATGACCTCACAGAGGATATCCATTTATGATTATACTAATTAAAAAATATATCTCTTATTTCACTGATTGGAATTACAATATCAAAATCACTGTTCCATACCTAAGAAAATCCTAGATCATCTAACAGAGATTTTACTTGAAATGCTCTATTGTTTTCCCACTACAAGAGTTACAGTTATCAGTGTCGCTTTTTAACATAGTATAAGTTCTAAAAGTCAAACTATTTCTATTCAGCAACATTCGAGTCCAAAAGTTTAAAAGGCGTATTTTTCTAATTTCTGACAATAGGTATCGCCCAGTTCACCATATAGAACATCCAACTTAGCAGATTGTTTCACCCCTAATAATCGTCTTCAAAATAGTTTATTAATTTGTTCAACATCTTTTATTTTAATCTTTCTTGCTTTATTCGAATTTTACTCGTTCTTATTTCATGGTTTGGTGGACTTCCAGGCGCTGCATCCTGCTAGAGAAAACCAAGTGATAATAATTCCTCAGTCAACAAAATTAGTGGGAAATATAGATGGGGAGATACAGTCTTTTCTTGCAGTCATTTTGAATTGAAGGAATCTCTGGCCCTTTCACATTTGACATATGTAAGTGATAAGTGATGCCAATACTAAGTAAGGCAAAATGATTCTGGAAATGAACGTAAACACACTCATGATTATATATATATATATATATATATATATATATATATATATATATATATATATATTGTGTGCAAGTATTATATTAGGTCATGGTTTAAGAAAATAGTTTTATATTTGATACTGAAAGCACTTAAATCTTACAGAGCAAATGTGACATTTATGTGTATAACTGTTATCCTTGTGAACACTGAGAAGAATTCCACTCTTGAATAACACAAATGTTCATGGAAATAAGTGAACCATTTAATAACTGGCTTTCGTGGAATTGAATACATAACAACACCGACCACTGAGTCAAATATAGCTCCTTAATAATTGTTTCCGCCAACGACAATTATTTCTATACACATTTACCGGTGATATAGTTCTACAATATGTGTCCTTTACCTATAGCTTCGATATACATCAGTGGACAGTTATATTGGAGCCTTCCAAGGATAAAGGTCGTACAGCGGTGAAAGAAAACGTTGGGTTGATTAAACAAAAAGAAGAACAAGAAAAACTGTTTCTTATACTCAAAAATTAAACCGGTGGAGCACAATTTACATTATGGCTACCATGTGTGTTGCATGCCCATATGTTGCAATGACAATCGCGTGCTTCGCCCTACTCAGCACTGGAGACACAGTTCCGAATACAGTCGAAATTCCAGGCGATATTATGGTGGCTGGAATATTCTCGGTTCAGGAAAACAAGAATGGTATATGTTCGGGTGTTGACGTACGCTCTGTCATGAACGTTGAAGCAATAAGGTGGTACTTTGATAATCTAAACTCCACCGCCAAACTTCCATTTCAAATAGGTAAGTATGCATCTGTATTTGTCATGATCAATCATTACTATAAAGCTTGAAACTACACGCATCTAGATTTGAGAACAGTTTTGCTACGTGCCATATGTGATCATTTCATTTTTAGAAAAGAAAGAAAACAGCAGAAAGAAAATAACATTTACTTTAAGCTTATAGTTCAACAAAGTCTCACAACTTGATATTAAGCACGGCACAGCTGTTGACGTAGTGTGGACTTCTCTGGTGGAGAAACCGGATATCCAAAGAATAAAACACTAAACTCTAATGGATGAGCGAATACTTTACCATCAGATATAACAGAGCTGAGGAGCCGACAAGGACATCTTTTCATTTATGTTTCATTCAACTAAAAAGAACTTATATTAGCATATCATGTTTATATTCGCATTTGTGCTACACAAAGCGTATACAATAGAAAATTTGCTTTTACAAGTATATTTTTGTTTTTATAATTATGACCAATTAGTAATTAACATTTTACACAATTTAAATATTTAAAGTTGATCCGTTTCTTGTGACGCCTATAGTCCATTTCTTGCACGAGTTAAATGGTCCAAACTTAAAAGGAAATATAAAATATAACTGCTATCTTTTTTTGTGAAAGGTTTACTTGCCTATAAAACGTGCAGAATTCGGGGCAAAGAAGCAGAGAGTATGATTGATATCATCTCCAGAAGTCGTACTGCACGGGATTTTAAGGGTACCAACCGTACGTACATAGTGGGTGAGTATGCGTTCGCTTAAATATGTCTTGCTCAGCAGAAATGGCTCGATGGTTTGGTTTTTATTAGAATCTTGACTCGGGTCTATTTACTTGGAGAAATACGGTAAAAGGGGGTAGGGGTGGGGTGGTATTCATCCAGCATCATTAATAATGTAAATCATGTTGCCAGTACTAACAATACTAAATCCAGTACTCCAACATGCCCTTTAAATTTATTGTCTTCTTTCCATTGCGATTATAGTATGTAAAGATATATGCGCTGACTTGATCGAGCAGACAATTTCTTAAATTCCTTTTAACCTGGTAGTACTAAATGAAAAAACAAAACTAATGGATTGACAATTACACGTACACTTGAAGACGATGCTAACGATTCATGCATCTTATGTCTGGATATTGTCCAGTAATGTCGTTAGTAATGTCTGGAGTGTAGGGGTTGGGGGGTTAGATTGTTATCAAAAAGCGGCTGTTGGATTGCAGGGTGTGTGTTGGATTGTAATAAAAAAAAGCGGCTGCTGGAATGTAGGGTCTCTGTTGGATAGTGTGGATGTGTGTTGGATTGTAATACAAAATGTAACATGTTAAATACCCATTGACCCCAGAGAGGCCCATGCATGTTAATTTCCCGTTAGAGCCAGAAATTGAAGTGAAGCGCTTCTAACAATGTTACAATGTATTCGTCCAATGTTAAACCTACGGCGCTATGTTAGTTCCCGTATGACCCCATAGAGGCCCATGCAGGTTAAATTCTTACCAGACTCCAAAAATTGAGGCCAACCACTTCTAACAATGTTACAATTTACCCTCAATGTTAAACCTATTGACAATTTTAACAAAGGATTTCCCTTGTGATCCCATAGAATCCCATTTGTGTTAATGTTAAATCCCGTATGACCCCTAATTGCCCCACATTACTACAGGTAATCAAGGAATCGTGCAAAGACAGTGGTTTTTAAACAAATTGCCTGATCTAAGACGAAAAAAACAATACATTATTTTAAATAATTCATTAAATCTGCTCCTTGGACATTATTCTTAAGTCAGACATGGATGTTATGGTGCCTGCATAGGTACATCAGACAATTTTTAGTTGTTTGATTGGACATGGGATGTCCACTCAAAAGCCGATTTGTGGATTTTGTTGTCTACATTTTGAATGTTAGCAGCTAAAAGTATCGGCGATATGCAAGCAAAAGAAAGTTAAAAATATATCGTAGCTTGATTTACCCATGGATCATAATTACTTTGGTAAAGTACTCCAAAATCCCTTAGTGCATAAATACCTCAGACTGTAGTGTATCGCATGTGCGAAATTCTATCACCGCATCAAGATCTTTTTTGCTTCGTGAATTAAAATGATAACCTGTTTTGATTTATGTAAGTCTTGGTGGTTTTTGTGGGTTTTTTAATTTTTTTATTTTTTATACTGTAATCTTACTATATGAAGCAAATTATTGTGGAACAAAATGCCAGTGTTATCTAATCCTGAACCTTCTTTAATACTTTTCTAACCATGTTTCTTATTTCTTATAAAATGATAGAACGAAAACTACTTGCATTATTAAATTATTCTTTAAATATATCGCGCATTCAGTTGATGTTAATAAATAATGTGGAATAAAATTTGATGACAAAGCGACTTCATGATATATGACCCGTGAGGTCCTAACAACAGTTTAAAGTTTATTACCCTCCTTTAGATACCATTTACATTCAAGTCGTGTTTACCTTGAAATCCATAGTGTGCTTATTGTTAACAGATTGAATGGAAGATGTTTAGCATGAAACAACACCTTAATGATTGGTATAGTATATTATCATATGAACAGTCGCTTCTTTATTCTACAACGTGAAGGTGAAAGATGACCTAGAGAAGAAAGGTACATAAGCCGACATTTGTCCGCTTAGAGCATACATTTTGAATAAATAACACTAGTAGTAAAACACATTATATATCAGCACAGTACATAGTCAAACGTTTTTATATCCCTTTCCACATGGAAGCAACAGTTGTGATATACAGAAGATGGACATATATAACTGGTATCATTACTAATAAGATCACGGGTCAACATTCCCAAAAGAATACTAACAAAATCAATATCGAATAGTGAATCTAAGTATATATTAACATACACACCACATTTATCAATAGCATAGCACCACAACCTGTTTGAATGTTACTGATGTTGTCCATATTCTTCTAACACTGGTTTCCCTTGAGTTATCGGATATAATTTAAGATGACTAAAGTATTTGTTTTTATTTCATATGCATATATGTGTAGGAAATATATATGCATATAATAATGTTCATAAAACTACAAATTACAAATCATTCAGTGCAAGAGAGTGGTGAATCTCAGTGATGACTTTTGCTTCATATATATATATATATATATATATATATATATATATATATATATATATATATATATATAGAGAGAGAGAGAGAGAGAGAGTGAAAAATAGAGAGATAGATAGATAGAGAGAGAGAAATACATAATACATAAATACATAACATACATACATACATACATTACATACATACATACATATGCACGGAGATTCATAACGAAAGGTAAAGTTTACAGTCTTACTTAAAATTTTCGTTTATGTGATCAACGTCTGTGTCTGCTCTTTTATACTACCTTATATCATCGATTGTAGTCTTCGCTCAACAGAGGAAATTTCGTTATTAATCAGTAAATCGGTAATAATATCATTGCAGGAGTTATCGGTCCTGAATTGAGTTCTGAAGCGGAAGTGGTGTCCTTCGGAATTAGTTCCTTACAGTCTGATGATCAGCTTCTTCAAATCGGATTCTCCACTACAGCAGCGGTTTTAGGCGATACAAATCTGTACCCTAACTTCTATCGTGTCATTCCAAATGACAAGATACAAGTCAAGGTAGGCATAATAATAATGTAAATGAGCCATTAATATCGATTTCATTTGCCAGCTTCCCTAACACAGCATGAGAAGGAAAGTCAGTCTTATCACCCTAACCATTCATCAGTTTGAGCTTACATAATAAATATAACATATGCAAATTTATTTACATAACATAATCTGGGGTAATTGTGATTACTTGTATATAAATTGCGAATAATATGAAAGCACCAATTGGAAAAAGAGTTGTACTGGAAGGAAGTGGTTGCGGTTATAGTTTATTATAGTGTTCACCGCTTCACAGTACATATAAACAGTTGTACAATAATGCACATATTACAACATAACATGACTTCGACTTAAACATACAACAGTGACTGTGTGACATGAAATCGTGACGTGCACAAATAATAAATAGTTGTAGAATATATATTAATTAACTTTTCCCAGCTATAACGAGTGGCTAAAAATATAACTAAACTATTTCCAGTTTAAACAATCAAAATTAAGACATAGATACTTAATATATCAATATCCAAAAACATTAGAAAAATTGAAACCTCCCTTAATACGTTCACCTCTGGCCTGCGAAAAGATTTAACGAGGACAAAGCGACATAATTAGAGCATAGATTGACTCGAAAGAAATGTAAACTAGTTAGGACTGTACAAACTGGATAGCCCGACCCAAGGGGCTAGGCAAATGTTATGGCCGAGAAATACCTGACGTCAAGAGATATATGTAGGGCAAGTGGAATTTTTCAGGAACGAAAAGTCTCAGTTTTATTTGTAAGATGTATACACCCCCGTCTTTGTACCGTACCGTCCTAGTCCAAATCAACATTTCCCATCTTAATCTTGTTGTGATTATTGCGCAGTCTCACATTAACTCTTATTATGTGCCAATATCGCGCACTAAAATTTGAATTTCCAAATATTGTCAAAAGATAGGTTTTAAGAGAAGGAATGTATTTATTTATCGAGATTGGAATCAAATTATTATTTTAACAAGGTACAGATACACCAGTCAGCAACTACTGTTGTGTGTCCTGGGTCAGATTTCTTCTAAATTGCAGGTAGTAGACCAGATCGGTAATCGCTTAGCTAATTACAAGTAACGGCATACTCGATCCTGAAAATTTCAAAATACAGTCTCCGCTATTCGATATTTTCTTTCCCAGTTTTTTCAAAATATTCAAAAATGTTCTAGTATCCGAGAAAATTTTTAGTTTTCTAAAGAGTTTAAAGTCTGTAGGGGATATATATATATATATATATATATATATATATATATATATATATATATATATATATATATATATATATATTAGAATTTATAATTGTTTATCAGTAGATATGTAATCTAGATGTATATTAAGGCAAAATTAAGTCGATTGTTGCCATTTTTGGGTAGACCAGCATTAACGATAATAAACTTTATTTTACACTTCATTCATTCATGTATTATGCAGAGAAGTTGCAAACGTTTATTTTCAGGTCTACCTAGATGTCTATATTGCTTTGAAATTTTGAGTTGCGTTTACAAAATGAAGAGTATCATCACATCAACTTGACATATAAATTTATAGATATACAATCCTGACAGCTCTTCTTCCAAATAAAGAAATATAAGCGTTGTAATATTTTGGAAGATGAATTTCGTTTTACGTTTATCTACCGTTTGTGTATACATTGACAGCGAGAATATATACCGAGCAGATTCTGAATACGCCCTACTATGTTTAAATTTACAGAGGCTTTGAAATGATCGAAAGCATAAGTCCAAATACAAGTCGGTATTTATAGATATCAAGCCTTCGTACATGCAAATAATATTGTATTTCAGCCGACATAATTTTTATTTGTTTTATGAATGTCCACGTTTTCCCTTACTCTGAGTCATAGTCTATTTGCATGTGCTTCATTGTTAACTCAAATTATATATTGTAGCAAATGCTAACAGTGACAGTAACATTTTAAGATAATTTTTGTTTATATTCCATATAGAACAATGTATTTCCATTTTTACATTTGACAATGTATTATATGTAGATATTATTTGCTCCGTCGTCATTGAATTTGTAATTGTTTTGTATATATATCCGCAAGAGCCAGTAGAACATGTGGCAATAAAGTTAGTCTTTAGCGTTTAATAATAGCTGTAAATTATGCAAATTAGCTGCTATTCTGAAAACTAGACAAATCAAGCAGTAAAATAAACAAGTTAGTCATTCTAAATACAGATGTTCCGCAGTTTATGATCAAGTATCTATTAATAAAGAGTACAATTGTCACACACACATAGTTACAAATGCTGCAATTAGACTTTAAAACATTAGACACAGGCTAATCAAGAAAGTCACGAGGACAAAATACAGGAGAACTAAAATACTGTTCAGGACAAGTCACTTTTCCAATGTCACACGTCCTGGTCAAGTGGTTCTGAAAACCAATGTGCAGCCGCGAGTCTCCTAAAACGAAATGAAACATCTAGATAATACGTTATGCCTGATAATATCAGCAACCCCACTGAACGAAAGTCTAAAACAGTTACTCCACTATCAGCAGTTTGGACCGTTTCTTAATTCCTTTCAAACATATGAATGATTTCCGATTAATGTCAAGTTTGCCATTTTTTGTTTGACTCCGCAACAGCTGCATCTACTTCATATACTAAGTCCCATGTGTTACTTTAAATGAAACTTTGATTTCCATAAAATATATATCTATTTTAGTGGCATTATATATGGGCCTTATAAGTTTACGAGATCTCAAAAGTATACTGTAAATTTAGCCGAATATTTTTTCTTTTTCTTTGTATTTACCCCCAAAAAATAACGTAATTAATTTCTTCATCGTATTATACTACTTAAACCGTCTTGTTATCTTGTTTTCATCAAAAAAAGAGATATGTAAATCTGTCTCTTTTCTGAAACACTGAAGTATATATTTTGATGCTTGAAAACAAAACATTAAGACTTGTGCTGTCGAAAATATTAATCGTACAACTGAGTAGTAGTGGTAAACTAGTGGTAAACTGGGAACTTGACTCCACATGCAACGTTTCTGGCAGTGTGCAGTGTAGAAGGCCACACCTGACCCCTACCCCCCCCCCCCCCCAACCCTAGCTCGGGGTTTGACTCCACCTTGCATCATTTTCGGCAACAAGCAACATGGCTCAGGGCAGAACCCAAAGAGGACACCTCTTTTGGCGACTAGTGTCTGTCGTAGCGATGGGCAGTGGCTGGCTGCCCAATAACACCCAATTAGAGAAGCGGGCTGTCTATGCTATATTACCATGGACATGGGCCGACGAGGAACAACCCGGTGTATATTTATGCCTCGGAGACAGACAACGCCGTGTGGCCGCAAATATGTTTACAGAATCGATGGCATGCCACATCTGCCAAAAGCGCTTAGGAAACGACCTTGATAGAGCCCACTGTCACATCATCGGCCGATAACGAGGGGGAGTCCACAACAGCTGTAGCGTCCAGCTGCGACTAAGCCCGGAAAAAAACAATGTACCTGTCGTATTTCACATCCTGTGAGAATACGACAGCCCCCTGTGGGTGGAAGTCCTATGAACGGCATCTACGGTCGATATCGATGACATCCTCAGCAACATGGACACATATATGATATTCTCCCTGGGTCAGTTCCAGTTCATTCACAGTCTCCAGTTCCTCAACAACAGCCTGGAAAAGCTTGCCGCGAACCTCCCCCAGGAAGCCTTCCGCGTACACCGAACACGACGTCGCCTCCTGACCGACTAGGGCGTCTGCCTGTACAAATACATGTACTTCTGGGACCGGTTAGATGAGAAACAATTACCCCCACAGAGGCCTTCTACAGCAGCCAATCACGAATGGGCATCTCAGTCGAGAACTACCAGCATGCCCAGCACGTATGGACTACCTTCCACTGCAAGATCATGGGGGACTACCACGACCTCTACCTTTGAAAGGACGTTCTTCTTCTGTCCGAATCTTTGTGGTCTTCAGCGCCACTTAAATGAAAACCTATGGCCTAGACCCAGCCCACTACTTTAGCACCCCCTGTGTGAGCTTGGATGCCTTGCTGAAAACCACAGGAGTCTAGCTCGAACTGCTCGCGGATATCGACACGAACCTGTTCGTCAAGCGCGACACCCGAGGCGGCATCTCGATAGTCAGTAGGTGGCACATGAAGACCATAACCCTCTATGATCAGACCATGACCCAGCCAAGCCTATAAGCTGGATAACCTACCTTGACTCCACAGCCTGTATGGCTGGAACATGATGCAGTTCCTGCCAACCGGCGGATTCCGCTGGGTCGATCCCAAACTGGCAGAAGAACGATTAGACAACCTGGCTCCAGACGCGTCAAAAGATTTCCTCCTCGAGGTCGACCTAGAGTACCTGGAAGCACTCCATGACGCCCACAGCGACATCCCGCTAGCCCCCAAGGCCATTACCGTCCCGGGAGAATGGCTTTCAAACTACCAGCATGGCCTTGTCGACAAGCTTCGAGGTCGGTATACCGGCTGTACGAAGATGGTTCCCTAATCTGCGAAAGAAAGAGCGCTACGTACTCCAGCACTGGAAAGCCAAGCTGTACACCAGCCTCGAGAGGCGTATAACCAAATTACACCGAGCGCTAGAGTTCGACCAGAGCCCCTGAATAACTCCGTCTTCGGCAAGACCATGGAAAACATACGCATAGGCCTTGTCCGACCCTTCGGACAAGCGGACAAGCTGCTGCGCCTGACAGCCGACCCCGCCTTGCAGTCCCGTAAGATCTTCGAGGGCAAAATGATGGCGATCTATTTGACGAAATCACGACTCAAGCACATCTGCCCAATCTAAGCTTGGCAGGGGGTCCTGCACCTTTCAAAGTTGTTGATGAACGATTTTTATTACAACCAAGTGAAGTCGCCTAGTGTGCTAATGCCGGGATCATGTACACCGACACCGAGAGCCTGCTGTTGGCAGTGGAAATTGAGGACCTATATTGGGTCGTAGCCGATAAGTCCCATCATTATGAGTCACTACACGGAGGGTTTCCCGCTCCAAAGCACCCCCAACAAGAATATCGTAGGTAAGTTCAAGGATGAATGCAACAGAACTCCGATTGCTCAGTTCGTAGACCTGCGCCACAAGATGTACTCCACCCTGACCGCGGACAGTGCAGAGACCCAACGTGCTAAGTGTATAGCGATAGACCGACCTTCGGCACCAGCAATACCTAGAGAACCACACGATGGATACCAAACAATGGATCGCGCCCAGCGGAGTTACGATGGGAGCCTATAGACACGCTCGAATAGCCAAGGAAGCAGAAGAACAGATGAAAGACTACCTTATCTATCTCTTTGGTCTCCCACAGGCAGCGAGCGCTCTCCCGGATAGAGACCGTGGCGTCTGACCGACTGAGCATTTGACAGGGACTTGCCGAGCAACCGCACCCTGTGGCTCTGCCCCAGCGGCGTTGGCCACGCCTGTCAATGTTCCATTCAAGGGGTCCGAGGCCTGTGCGTACTCTGGAGAGGCTTGGCCAGGAGTTAAGGAGTCAGAGATAACCTGCGCTTACTCTTTCGCCGACACGCTAACGTTGTTTCACACCTCTTCTCCTCCTGTTTGCGTCGGGCGAGGCAGGCAAAGTGTTCGGTGCGCCTGTGTTGACATTCCGCCTGCGCTTCCTGGAAGGCCTCAAGGGCTTTATCATGGTGTATTCGCTTTTTGTCGACAGCTTTTTTATCTATCTAGGAGAAGGCGTAGTTTGAGCCAGAGAAGGCGAGGGCGTTGACAATGGCAACCCCGATCATCATATCCACGGCGAGGGAAAATGAAAGGGCTGTAATAATATTAGCTGGGATGATGCCCTGTTTAATTAGCATGTCTCGACTCCACTGGCTCAGCGCGGTGATGGTCAGTGCCATGGCAGCATATCCGAAATCCACGTGGCCCAGGTCAGACAGTTTTAGGCAATTGCCCAGCATCGAGTAACCTATTTCGAGGCCGGCCAGCACACCCCTGTGGTAGACGAAGTTGCCTACATATTTGGTAGCCATGTGTTATATATATATCGACCACTACCGACAAGTCTAATAGAGGATGGCTACTCTATACGAGAAGGATCTGGGCGGGCAGCCATAGAGGAAGCGGAGGAGGTGTGGGTTGGACTACTGGCTGCTTTGGCTTAGAATGATGCAACTGAACCGTTTTATCACCTTGTCGCCGCCTATGCATCTCAGCGGAAAGTGTTTACTCTATGCAACTCTACCAGAGCGTTTAACGTTGGTAACGCGGTCAACCATTTGGTCTGACTTCTACGGTAACGAGGACGGTTCCGTATTCGGTACCGCGTTCGGTACTGAGGACGGCACCACTTTCGGTTCTGAAGACGGTTCCGAGTTTGGTACCTCTTTGATCGCTGTCATCTTATTGCGCTCTTTTTTTCAAATTCGATGTGTCGGTATGTGATGATCTCCACCGCAAATGGAGCTAACGCCCCACCATTATTATTAAAAATACAGATTACATCGAGCTGTCCTAAGGAGGCTCGAACGAGGGGATCGTCTTTTATATCTCTAGCTAACTCTTTTTGTCATGTATGGGAAAAAAGCGTATAGATTGCTCAGGGATACTCCCAGCGAAGCGTTCATTTTTGCGCAAATCTTTGCTTGGTAGACCGCATACGTTTTTACCACTTCATTATGATCCATTCATGCTATGTCTCCAGGTATCATATATTCCGTTATACCTTCATCGTCGTCATCCTCTGAGGATTCGCTCCACTATTCCATGCCGCTATATGAACCCACCGACACATACTGCGAGCACTCATCATTATTCATGGTATAGCATAGATCCTCCGCGTCTCTAATTGGGGTATGGCTGGCAGACATTCACTGCCCACTGACCGACCGACACTTGTCGCCAAAAAGGGGTCCCTTTTGGATTTCTGCCCTTCCCCCTGTTATTTGTTGGCAATACATACATACATACATACATACAGACAGACAGACAGACAGACAGACAGACAGACATACATACATACATACATACATACATACATACATACATACATACATACATACAAACATACATACACACATACATACATACATGTACCTACCAATGTACAAAAGAGCACACACGCACACGCACACACACACAGATATATTTATATATATATATATATATCTATATTTAACTCACATTTTGGTATACTAATTATCACAATTTATTGAATAATTTGAAGTATTCATAACCATTCAATACAGAAAGTCGGCTTGGTATCTTCGTATTTACGGTTTTAGGTAAGTAGGTATAAAGTATTCTGACCAGTTGATCAGCAAAACATATATGTCATTACGGATGACTTGTTTGAGGTCCAACATCGCCACATAACACAATTCCAGGTTTTTAACACGGTTTGGTTACATTAATAATGATGAATGTAGGAACACTTATTTAACTGATATTATACGGCACTTTAATGCATACATTTTCAAGAAAGATGACGCAATGTATGCAGTTATGTACGTATGTATGTATGTATGTATGTATATATGTATGTATGTCTGCATGTATGTATATATGTACGTCTAGAGGTAGATATTTCTCTACCTTACATGGTTGTTTCAAGAAGTACATAACAGTTACAATTCTTGAACAAACAAATTGAGGATTAATATTAGAAATGTTTCTATTCCAGGTCATGGCTAAGGCCATTGAAAGACTCGGATGGACAAGATTTGCCATAGTTCATGAATCAGACACGTATGCAAAATACAGTGCTTACGCTTTAAAAGCAGAGGTTGAGGATATGGGAATATGTGTACCTTTCCTTAAAACGATAAATGTTACTTCTTCCGGAGATATCAACCAACATGAAATATTGAATATAGTGGATGACATAGTAGTGAGGTCTATTCCACCTGTTAATGGTGTTGTTTTCTTTGGTACAACAGAAACTGCAAAATTTCTTATGATCACTGCTAATTCGAAACAAATTACGTCACTTCCTATTTTCTTCATGTCTGAAGGAGTTGAACTTAACACAAAAGTGTTTTATGACAGAGATATTTTGATATCGAAAGCTCTAGGCGCGTATGCTGTCAGCAGCCCATTCAAGAAGGTCATCGAGTTTCAAGCGTATTGGACCAGTCTCTTTCGAAATACGACCAAACTTCTTGAGAAATCACAGTCTAACCCATGGTTGATAGATGCGTTTGAGAAGGTCTCCAATTGTAGACCAACTTCTGTCAAAGGGTGCAATGGATTAACAGATATTCAGATAGCAAATGCCTCCATTATTCAATCAGTCTACACACGCTATGCCCTGTTAGCAGCCCACGCCATTTCAAAAACTCTAGTAGCTGTCTTAACATCAAGTTGCGGGGATAAACAACAGATTTGTCCAAATTTTCTAGACTCATTCAGACCAAGGATAATGTCGGAGCAATTGCAAGCCATAACGTTCGATACAGATAATGATTTTGGATGGCGAGTTTCGTCGTTATCTGACAGATTTTCCTTCAACAGTTCAGGAGAGATTGTTTTCCACGGTGACACTCCAATATACGAGTTGTTTAATTTCCAAAAAGTAAACCAGACCAATAATGTCGTCGATTTTGAAAAGGTATACATAGCTTTTCTAAACTATTCACCCCTACCTCTGCAGAAATAGCTCCTGGGTCATATGACCATATACACACTTACGGAGAACGAAAAAACAGATATCGACATTTAACTTACATTGAGCCCTGGATCAATATGTACCAACCAGGGACTATGTTTATGGGTCATAAACTCGGAAGCTAGTAATGTTCCCAGTGAATCATATATCTACTTACTGGGAATAAATAGACCAATACAAACATCTACCTTAAATTCCCTAGTGAAATCCTTACAAGCATGGACATACCCAAGACGTTCAATCGTCGATGTGGAGGTCAAAACGGGAAGCGTATAGATACAAGTTCTAAAAACACATAATTCTAGTTCATTTTTCTAACGCTCTGTATGCCACGTTTAACAATATGCGTTTATAGACTCTTTTTTGTCGGACTGTATCTCCAGTTAAATATCATTAGGAATCACTGATAGTGCTATTCGACTACAATTTGATGGCGGTGTGGAAGATCAGATTGTAGCTCCATTATGAATCTTAGGCATATGCAGATTAGCAATGTTCTATTTTCAACATTTTGATAGTTTTCCCAATTTGCACTCCCTAATGATGGTAAATTAAAAATGTAAAAGCTCAATAATTTAAAATATTTCGTATGTGAAAATGTTTCGATTTATCGCCATGAACACACAAGTGATTGCACTATACGGTGTATACAGGTCTACCCGAATGCCTTATCGATTTGGTCTTTCATTGAATTACTCATTAAGGCCTAGTCCTGCTGCAACATAGATATTAATGTGCATTTACCTCTCTTCTGTGGCTATCTCATGAGTGTTTCGTATGATAAATAATGCATACTAGTATGGTATAGAATTTGCCAAAGTAGAGTACATGTAGGACTTAATATCTAATATATTGGAAATTCAATCATTTGGGTTATGCTGAACAAAAACAAAATGACAAAACACATGCCATACAAAAAACTGTTTAGTAAAATATGTATGGGGGTTGGTGGGCATGACACATGATCTTTCTAATGGATAATTAGCATTTAAATTCTCAGAATAATTATGTTTCCTTCACAAATAATTTTGTTTACGGTGATTCAGTTAATTTCCATTTTTTTGGCAGATTGGCACCTTTAAGAACGAAGATCTCGAGCTGAATACAGAAAATATTCGAGATTATAACACGAATCAGCAAGAAATGTTGTGGCCAAACATACGTAGAGCTGAATGTCTTAATGAATATATCTGTAGAGAATGTATAAAATCTGACATACCAGATCTTATGATACACGTGCCAGGAGATCTCTACGTCGTTGGATTGGTGCCAATAAATGATAGAGATGGTGCATTCGCTTGCAACGGAGTACGAGTGACAAATGGTTATCAGTTGGTTGAGGCATTAAAATATGGTGTGGAAAAGTTTAATACTGGAGGTGATTACTCATCTATTTTTGGCGGCAACATTCGTATTGGATTACTTATCCTGAATTCCTGCAACAGTGGTCTTGTTGTTAAACAAAAAATTCTTGACATCCATTCAAAGGGTGTTATAAGAGGACAAAGCACAGTTAATATAAATAAACGTGTTCTTGGCTACGTAGGGGCCCTTGGAAGTTCGGTTAGTATAGCGTCTGCTCAAGTCTTATCTCAACTCGGGTACGTTCAAGTAAGTTATGCGTCAACGAGTTCACAACTGAGTAACAGAAATGAGTTTCCATACTTCATGCGAGTGGTTACACCTGATAACAAGCAAGCCGATGTCATGATAGAACTTATAAAACAATTGAACTCCGAATACGTTCAACTCATCTACAGCGATGAAACTTACGGTCAGGGTGGCAGAGACTCATTGCTTGCCGTAGCGAAAGAAAAGAAGGTTTGCATTGTACAACCCCCTATAAGTTTAAAAGATTCTATTGTCGAGAACTTCTCTGGATTTTACGAGCGACTTCGGCAAAACCCATATGCAAAAATTGTGATTATTTTCTTGAGATCTCATTTAGCAGTTTCATTAATGAAAACTCTTTCATCACAGATGAAGAAAGGGGAATTCATTTTCATTGGCTCAGAAGCTTGGGGTAAAAACATCGACATACTGAGTCAAGGAAACCCAGTTAATTTAATTGGCTCCTTCACGGTAGCAATGGAAATGTCTAGTAAAGAAGTTCTTGTGAGTAACATAAAAGGTTTGTTTCCTGAGAGAAATGGAAGCACTCCCTGGATGCAAGATTATCTTGAAAGTAAGCTCGGTTGTTACTTTAACTGGAGTTATAGTAGAGAACAAAAGACGGTGTGCACACAAGACAAAATAAAAGAGTTGGGTCCTGACGGTTGGCTAACGTTTGCTGCCAATGCGGCATTATCATTACTGTTCGGAGCTGGTAATCTGTTCAAATCTAGATGCCCCACATCGACCGGACAATTGTGTGATGACTATATAACTAATGCAAGTGGTCTAGTTAAAGAAATCAAAAAGGTTGAACTCGATCTGCAAGGAACAGGAATACCAATTAAAGTCTTCGATTCAAATGGAGATGGAAATATTGGTTACACAATTTATAACATTCAACAGAGAAATGACAAGACGTCTTATGAAAAAGTGAGTTTGTTTCTTTTTATATCACGAAAATGAAAATTGTATGTTCTATAGCAAATTCATTTACTGCCAGTGAAAACGGCGATACCGAAATTTTCATCATCTTTTCATTGAATGATTCACACTATTCAAATGCAGTAAAATTTCTAAACTCGAAGCGCTATGGGGACAGATTTAACGTTCGAGTTTTCGGTAGCATCAAGTTTCTGTGGTCGTATACTGGATTTGCTTGACACTGTGGTAGGCATTCAAGTAATGCATAATATTGAGGTGCATATCGTTTAAAGTACCGAATATTTATTGTATATCTAAATGAATGTAGACATTTATTTCTCAAAATTCATCACATATGCATTTTATATAAATAACATTTTGTATCAATATATGCAGGTTGGTCAGTATTTATTGGATACTGGTATGACGCTCTTCAGAAAGAATATTCAATATCCAAATGATGTCAGTGTGGAGTCACCGTGTCCAAACACGCAGGCGTGTGAAGCATGTTTTGATGTTGGATCTCCTGGTCCAAGAGAAGCGTCTAGGTATCTAATCTTAGACCAAAGGAACCTTGCTTCAGTGATCATTTCTTTTTCTTCACACCCTTCATCAAATGTCTTAAATTTTCAACGTAGGAATGTAAATTTACACCCGAGGGAGCCTGCAGTATCAAGCACTGGACAAAATGTCAACGATGTAGGATGCAAAAGATAACTTATATCACAGGCTCAAACCTCCATCGTACGTTGTGCCTGTTTACCTTCCATCGTAGTAATTTGCAACCTACGTGATACTGCGAGTTCTCTCTCGTGTCTGTTTACCCTCTGTTACAGACAGTTTTAGAGATTTATTATGTAGGATGTTTTCTTACTGTCTTTCTTTATTTTGTCTTCATGTCTTTCCTTCTCTTTGCTTTGTAGTTGAATGACTTTTAGTTCATATGGGATATAATTCTTTAAGTGGTTATCAACATTTTCTTTCCTTCGATAAATTAACCATCAATTAACTGAATAAACATAGGGCATACATTCTTATAAAATATGAAAGCTGTAAATCCACCAAATATTTTGATCAACTGAAATGATTGTCGTATTGGTTCTAGATACTTAGTATGTACATTTTCCCGCCAACATATATAATGAATACGGCCCTATAAGATGTATAGTTTATTAAGAACTGGGAAACCAAGACCTTATATCTCAAAAATATATTAACGCGGTAAACTATTTTTGGGGCGGGGGTGGGGGTGGAGGGCTATTTAACATTTTGAGCACAATCCTTTAGTTGCATTATATTTGGCCCCGTGAATACACTACCATAAGATTTAGGCATATCCGTACGGGTGAGACAGCAACAACCTAAAAAGTAGCAGAGGACTATGCTAGTCATGCATACTTTACATGCAAATGTATATTAAATTTCATTCCCTTTTCCTCAATAACAACTATTGATCAAATTACTGTCAGCTTATTTTGCCATCGTCAATGGTACAACCTTCAGTGGGTCGTCTTTAAGCTGAATGTAATAGCCGGGCCTATTGTTTATATTGTTCCTAAATAAACTAACATTTTTGGTGGGGAATCTTTGGTGGTATTGTGAAAAATTTTCAAACAAATAATTCTTGTGCAGTTTTTAAAGTGTTGACCAGGAACAACCTAAATCTCGACGATATCGAGAAACATTAAATCGGCTGCTAGTAATCGTGCCTTCGTTGGTGAGTGCGAAATTTATTTAAAATAAATAGTTACATTTACCTCCAAAATGTCTGACGGCAACATTTGTTATTACTGCAGATGTCCATGTATTTATTGTTTATCTACAGCTTAGTGATATATATGAAGTTTCGACGTCATAACGTTTACATGCTTTCTTTGATGATAATAGCGGATTAACAATTATTTAGCAATTGAATAATTAAAAATACTGACCTTAATTCCTTGTGATATAAATATTTTATCTTAGAATATTACTTACATCTATTAGGATGAAGTTGCACTGATTCAGAATATGATTTAGAAATAGAGAAGTTTCACGTTTGTACCTGTTGAATTACGCACAGCTGCATTGTTGTCCTGGAATGTATACCGAATTGTGAGCAAATAGTGTGCAATTGCACGACAAGTACAGTGTCAAAGCACTTCATATAAACCTTCTGGCATGTATGTTACCATCTAAGATTGCATTTGTCGAGATGTCATACCATACTACACATCCCCAAAACATACAACTAAATTTAATGTTGGGAGCAGGTGACACATATTGCGGGATCCAATATTTGCTGACTTGCATTCATATGAAAATCTTCTTATTTTTTCAAATATAAATCTTATATTTGACATTAAATATCAACTTATTCGAACAATTATCTACACATGCTACACGATTCCTCATGTTCATTTCCCAAACTTCGTATTTCTGACAACGGGTTTATGATAACATTAGTGCAGAATGCTCTTTGGATTGACCCTTTTGGAATACGTTGTCCTAAAATCAATGAAAAACCCAGTAATATCGGCGAAAGTCCTCATATTTCGTTACACACACCGAAATAAATCCCGAAGATCACGTTATGTGAGATTTTCATCGGCGGCGATTTTTGCACATTTCTGCTTTCTCAAAATTTTTCAATTGCACGGCAAACTGTAGGTTTAGGAATATTCAATATTCAGGCTATATTCCTGAACTCTAGATTAGTACAAAGAAACGACATCATTTGTTGACCCTCTGTTAGTTCCTTCTGCGACTGTCCTATGTTGTTTACCTTATGACCAGTGAGGAAGCAGCCGGCACTATTCCAAAAATATACAACCACGTGATAGGCACATGCTAGGTACATGATGGAATCGCCGTTGATATGTAACAATGCTTACGGTGCAAAATGTTTTAAAATGAAATCAGGGCTAATTGTGCAAAATTGAGAAAAAATAAACCTAGTTGTGACGTTCGAGCCTTCCTATATGACACGAAAATTGTATATATTCATTTTATCGCAGGCAAGCTGATGTTACTACACCAGTTCTTGGCGCCTTGGTAGGACTTTTGGGAGCAGCTTTGATCGGCTTGATCATGGGAATAATTTTCTGCAGAAGAAGAGGTCAAACAAACAGTAATGTTAATATTATAAATCTTTAATGTATGTATGTATGTATGTATGTATGTATGTATGTATGTATGTATGTATGTATGTATGTACGTACGTACATATGTGTGTATCCATGTATGTATGCATGTGATTAACGGCACATTAGCACAATGCTGGCTATATAGTATGGAGTAAATTAAGTTATCTGAACCAAGGCCTACAAAACAAAATTAAAGCAAAAGGGCATTTTCCTGAAAATACACTGCCACATTTATGTGATCAGTTTGTGATTCATGCGGGTTTTCTTTACGTTCAACTTTATATAGAAAGTAAATGCTAGTTTATAAATGGAACAAAGTAAAAGCAAAATTGTTGATTATTTCAAAATGGTATTAATGGTCAAGGAAGTTTAAAAAATGGATGAAGGTAATTTTGTTTAAAAAATTCTAATGCAGTTTGCAAATTTACATGTACTGAAAGTAACTAAATGAAATAACTTTTTAAAATTATTAACAGAGAAAGTAAAAAGTGAAGATTTGGATTACGTGCGGCATGAATTTAAGCTTCGAGAGTAGTAAAAATAAACAAAATCACCTGAAAGTGGTAGTATTTTCACATTAGTGTGTATTGGATACTACTAAACCGTGCATGTTGATCGGCACGTGCCTAATACTGTGAGGCCTTTTAATTAGTGGGTTTGCAATCACAGTAGATTTCGTAATTGCTGCAATCTACAAGTATTCGTCCTGCGGTTGTTTGCTTCAAGATTTCCATGAAAAACGAAAAAAAAAAAAAATTCCGGCACAGGCTCTGCCTATGAAAACACATTGCTGCATCAATATATGGGGTGTATTTTTTGTTTTTGTTTTCTTCTATAATTATCTTTATCACTTAGTTTCATCTTTGTGCACTTGATCTTTTCCTATCTACGTGTGACATGAATTTTTCATTCACTCAACATGACAATGTTAATGATCATTCGATTTCCAAAAATAGTTTGTCAGTCTTGTATGAGCCCGACTACAAGTACGACATAAATTATTTTTGGTCGTCGAATTGCTTAGAAATGTAAATGCATAAACACAACTTACGTGTCAAGAAAAGAAGAATATTGAAGTTTGTTATCATATCCTAATTAAATTTGTTCTAAAATTCTTCTAAATCCTTTAACATTTTGATCTAATTTCATTTGATACGATATTCAGCTTATAACACCATTGAATGTAAAACTCATTTTAAACATTTCAGTCTTGTGGTTTGGGATACTTAGTTCATTTTAGGAGAAGAGCGCGTGATTCAATTAAAAACTTTGGAGACTGGAATACAACTATTATGATAATCTGCTGCCAGGATGTTTCGGACTTTATACGTGATGACTGATTCATTATGCTTTAATCTATTGAATATTTTTAATCTAAACGAGTTATAGCCACAGTCATTTGATTGATAATATTGCGTCTTTAATGATAAGATAAAAAAATGTCCACAAACGTTGAAACATTAATCAAAATGAGGTAATCTGAAACACTTGTGAAATTGTAAATCTTGGTTTTTGCCGTTAAAATGTCTAATTCTTGTGAAACGAAATATCTTTAAAGAAATATCGTTACATATAGAGTTGATATGTAGTTCATGCCTGAATTTTGTCAACTGTGATTCCTAAAGGTTTTGTCATGAGTCAAGCTTGTCATGTCCGCATTATACAGATATATATTTTTGATTTCCTTTTGAGTGATGCCAATTAGTAAAACTTTGTTGTTTTTCTAGAATCTATGCATATATGATTGTTGTTACAGGAACAAGAAAAGTTTGAAAAGTCAAATTTAGCTTACCCTAAATTTCATCAATATTGTGTAATTTTCAGCTTGAGTAACTGTGTCATTTGCATAAAGAACATATCAGTATGTTCAGCCACCGAAGGTAAAACATTCAAAATTGTATAAAGACAGGTTGTTCCAAAAGGGACCTTTTAATGCACTCCTACTGTAGCCAGGGAAGAATCGCTTCAAACGTCATTGAAACAAATGTTTTGAGATTTAATATCAATAATATAAAAATAAATGGAATAAAATGGGTATAGGCATGTGACTCGAATAGTGTTGACACTATGGAAAGAACATACATTTGTTTATAATTTGATTTGTCGTCCCTTACTCACGTTTTGAAGAAAGGCTCGACTTTATCATATTCTCAACTGGTGTGAACAAGCACCAGTTTTGATAACTAAGTTTATAATTGGGATAATTCTTTGACAAATACGGTCAGCATATAATTATGCGAGGCTATAAGACAGATCATTTGCCCGGTTATATTGTTTGTCTAGTATTGTTGACACTGTATGAAACTGTTACATTAGTTTCAGAATATTACATGCTGATTAAAATGAAGGTAACCAGGTTTCAATACATTCTTAAAATGAATTATTGAATTGAGATTTTGCATTTTCGTGTTTAACCTAATTCTGAAAATAATATGAGTTTTGTTTGAGTTAGAAGTTATATAAAGAATGAAAAATAATTATTGTTTTAAAAGTGTACATCCAAATCTGATTGTTATTCAAATAAAGAAAATCCTCAATTGTTGATGAAATACTTAAAGTTTCTATGACATATAACGAGACACTATTGATAAGACTTTAATGTATTATGATTGTCACACTGTCTTGTAATCTGAAATGTCGAGTGAAACTGGAGCCTAATACGTTATGAGCAAATGCTGATATTATATCTCTCAATGTATATAGATGAACTAATTAAAAGGAATGAATCTTCATAATAAAATCATTCAGTCAGTATTTTAATCTGAATGATTGTCTTGTGTTGACTTTGTCGAAGACTTTACTTACAAATATTGGAAAGCCTGGTAAAAATTAAGTGATTGTGTAAAGAATATATTAAAAAAGCATTACCATATACCATGTTCTTCATAATTTATAAAAACACCTCAGTCCATGTATAGGTTGTCCCAATTATAGTATTCACTTTACCAAACACTTGTTTTGTATTTTTCAATATTTGTTTCATTTTTTTTATTGCTTACTTCTTAAAACATATAATAGTTTTCTTTAAGAATATCGGTATAACATTTTCATTGCATAGGTTATCTTTTGGGGAATGGTGGATGTTTCTGAATCTGTAGAAAACGAATCATAAAAATGTCATCCTACACTAGGAATAAACATTGTCTTATCTTATAGATAAAAACAAAACAAAAATAAAAATATAACTGTAATGTATAAAATACACAAACAGCTTTTCAAATCAGGAAAAAGACTCAAATTACCGAAACTCTTCTTTCAACAACATAGGAATGGACAAGGAACGCACCACTCCTCCTGGAGCTTGTGAACTTCTTCCGACTACAGACAATTAGTGATAAATGATAAATTGTTACTAAATATGTGTATGTATGTTTACTTTACTATATATATGTACATCCCTCTCTCTCCTTTTCATCCCCCTCTGTCTTCCATGTCTCTTATACACAAGCTCTGTTTGGTAATATTAATTGCATATATCTGTACAAGCATTATCAATACATACGTCGCAAATACTGAATAAACATAAAGACAGCATAAGATGTATACACTATGTTGAGGTACATTGATTTCCCCAAAGTTCGCAATGTCATAGCGCAAATGATATCTTTGACCAATCGAAATATATTAGTCGTATCCCTAGGTTTAGACAGTTGTACGTTTCTCGACACTCTTTTTCTAACCTTTCCAAAACCAGGCAAAGTAGAATAAAGAACTTTGCTATGTTTAAACCGTCACAGGAAACTATTGACCCTCAAAACTTATAATTTAGTAGTGTCAAAAAACTTTAGTTCAGATGACAAAAGAGTAATAGAAGAAATGAGTTGACAATGAAAACAGGTCCTGTTCAAGTCAGATAGTAAGGTCCCTGGGATAGTCTCTTAACACGCATCTAAAGTTGGCTCTTAGTATGTGCTAGTATGACACGCTGAAATGTGACTTTTTCCAAACATTGGCAAAAGGCACACTTTCAGACAAATAGTGACTGTATTTATCACGACAAGAATACAAATTTATTTCATAAATAATGCAGACATAATCCAAGGGGCGCGAGTTCAATACCCGCCAGATTAGCCCATATCGGCTGCTTCGAAGTGTCCTTGGGAAAGGCACTTAACTCACAATTCCTCGGCATGATATAGCTAATACTGTGTTAAAAGTGCCGTTAAAAGTCCTAACAACAAATAAACAATCTAAAAGTTCAAAGTGCGGGGCTATGTGAACTGTTGTTTAAGCATAATATCGTAGAAAAGTAGAATACATATATATATATATATATATATATATATATATATATATATATATATATGATTGTGGCATTTTTAGAAGAATATGCAAATCAGCTTAATTCTTTATAATAAAATTATAATTAGTATAATAAGATATGTATTATATCTGTATATTGAGGCAATCTTAAATGTCTCTGACATTTGTTGCGGGAATGGCATTACAGATCATGATCTTTATATATATTTGATAATTTACTATCTTATTCTGCAAACTAGGCAAACTAAGATAGTAAAATGAACAGGCTAGTTATTTTAATAATCAGACTTTGCACGCACAAATGACTGCCAAAACTTGCACAATAATGTTCTGTACAATCCAAATGCAATATTTGTTGATTTGGAGGAATATAAGTAAGTTCTTAGCAACATTTTATACTCGAAATGTTGAGTAAAGATTGACACTGGATAGCCAAACATATGAAGAGACCGATTCGTGAAGACGAACAAGTTGAGTTTTACTACATAACCTTACCTATTATTATATTATAGAGAGACGAAACAAAAACATGTATTGGACGTTTGCCTACACTTTACATATCAAAGTTGGACATGAAATAAGCGAAAGTACAAAATGCATGTTTGACAGGGTTGAATAGTTAACACTGCATATATATATATATATATATATATATATATATATATATATATATATATATATATATATATACTGCCTGAATGGGGTTTGCACACAAGAGTTTGAACCAATGAAAAAAAAACGAAAAATATATATATATATATATACTGCCTGAATGGGTTTTGCACATAAAAGCTTGAACCAATGTATATCTAGGTTAAATACACCAAATGACCATGTAGATAGTCCTTCAAAATATAATTTAGATACATACATACAATATAGAACAATAGGTAATATGAGAAATATAAAAAATTAAAAGGAATTTAATATATCTGCAAATGTGTAAAATATAACTGAGCCATGCTAGATTAGGCATGGTATAGTAACTGAAATAGAAAGACAAAAACGTATTGACATATTATCTATATTTGGTATGCTAGTTCTAATGACTATAAGGATGGAAAATGCTACTATGCTGGAATAAAAGACTTTTTTAGATTGCTATCGTCACGGATAAAAAGACACCGCGGACAGAAATATATCTGTAAAATAAAATATGTTTGTATAGTTTCAGTATACTGAATCATTATCATAAAACAATATTCTATGTTACAACATAGTTAACTCGATATGTATAATCTTCGAAGAAGATTCAGTTCTAAAATGAAAATAAATAAATAAATAATAATAATAATAACAAAAACTATCAACAACTGTTCTGTATGTTATTTATTGAGATTTTAAATGTGACGTGTTCTCAACAATCATGCCATAACTACTGTCCAATCCCTCAGTTATGAAAATGTGCTACGTGCTGTAGCTTCAATAAATGTCATATTCCATCTCAATTTCAAAATATATGACATGTACAAAATGTGTCTTTTTGTCTATTTTTCCTATTGATAGTAATATAAGAACACTCCCAGTATGAAGTAAAATCATATTGTTTATTTTTTTAATTTTTTTTATTATTTTTTTTTTTGCAGGTAGCCAAAATATATGCCATGTACAAAATGTATCTTTTTTGTCTATTTTTCCTATGCATAGTAAGTTAAGAACACTCCCAGTATCAAGTAAATCATGTTTTTGTTTGTATTATTTTGTTGTTGTTTGTTGTTTTTTTTTGTTGTTTTTTTAATAATCTTTTTTATAATTTTTGTGCAGATAGCACATATTTAACAGCGACCTATGATGCTTCTCTACGGACTGATAACCCTTCAGGAAGCGAGTATCCATCTGATGATCGTTTTACACCTCCAGGATCTTGTTCAAATGATCCATCACAAAGTAACCTGAATCCACAAAGCAAGATTTGAGAAGTCAAGTATAGTCCTGGATGAAACTATTTTCTATTCATATTAATGTACAGCGACCAGTTCGAGGATCCTGATGAATACCATCACTTTAGCTCTAAAGAAATGTGGGAAAAAATTAATGAAGACCATTGTGTTGGAGGACATGTTTTGAATTAAGAGTTATGATGATTCCATGATTCTTTATTCTTGAATTTCATTCAAATGTACTCATTCGACAGATATGTTAGTATAAGTTTTACTGTTTTTTTGTGAACACGCGCCTTTTAATGGATTCTGTAAATGCACCAACCGACAGAGATTATATAATACATGTATATAGTGGCGTCATGTCCTGACGCGGTTTCTCAAATGGTTGACATCTTACTGAAAAATATTAAATGTTGTGGATAATCCTTCTCTGTATTTTGACTTTCCTCTACCGATGTATTTTCTACCGAAAGTATGTGGTCTTTGGGATAATGGATGTTTTCAAAAATTAGCAAAGGGTGTAATAAATTAGAAGAGAAATTGACGCTATTTTGTTCTGCACTGGCTACGATACGAAGGTCGAATCGGTGATTATGCATTAAAACTAATTCAAAACACGAGAGTGTTCTAACACGATTTCCACAAATTAAAAATGTTGTAAAGTCAAGGTAAAGTCACGTTAACAACACGTTGGATGGAGTTTTAAGCAGAGAGAGAGAGAGAGAGAGAGAGAGAGAGAGAGAGATTGTAAAATGGTATACATTCGTTTTAAAGTCACAATCAGCTTATGCGTACCGGGGGATAAAGGGCAGTGGGATTGGATCTACATATCGTTGTGTCGATGGTATTCGACATAATATAGCTAGCGAAGGAAAACTAGTGAATTGACTTCAAGATCCTAATTTCTATTCCAGTAACGGACGGGCCAGTCTGGCAATCTGTTCAGGATGAAGATGGACAGCGGCATTTTAGGTAACTTTATAAGTGGAGGCCTGCCTTGGGTGGCCGCCTGATTTAAGGGCAGATCCAACTTTTATTCCAGTCCTACACTGCTTGATTCGTCGCTGTTATAATAATAAATTGAGCATTTCGGTCCTTTTTTAGGTCTAACAACGAATAATAATTGGTGCTGAATAAGAGTGGTGTGTAGAGGAATGTTCTTTGTAGATCAAGGTTTAACTCTTGTCAAAGGAGAATAGTAAATGAAACTATATGTATTTGAATGTTGAAATCCTTTATCTGCCGTCTCTTTCCACTGGTAAGTTTAATCATGCTAATTCATTCCAGTTTATAGCCCGACAATTTCTTATTTGTATTCTCTCTCTCTCTCTCTCTCTCTCTCTCTCTCTCTCTCTCTCTCTCTCTCTCTCTCTCTACATATATATATATATATATATATATATATATATATATATATATATATATATATATATCCTCTCTCTCTTTGCCAAACATACATACACGCACAGTAGCATACTGGTATCAGCACTAATATATATTGCCGATAGTGACTGATGATGCTATGATGCTATTAGAAACGGGTCTAATTGTAAGCCTGGGCCTCAATAAATATGCCCGTTCTGGATCCATTTCAAATGTCGTGTTTGAAGCACATTATTTGCTCCACTTTAAAATTTTGTCAACCAATGCAATCTGTTTTACGCTTTACGAAAATACAAAATAAATGACACAAAATCACCTACAAGCCTTATCAAAGCAGATATCGTCCTGACAACTGTGGATATTAGCAGGAAAGTTATGGTTATGTGCATATTGAAGTAAATACAAATAACGTCATTTTCTCTTCCAAAACAATTGTACACAAGATGCTTTGTGAATGTCATATCTGATGCGTTTGCCCTTCGTAAACGAGGATTCTTGTACGCAGTTTTACTGGTCGAGAGTGGACAGTATTATTATTATCATAATATCTGATATCCTGACTGTTAGTGAAGCACAGCAATTTTACTTTGAAAGGATGAGTCATGCTCTACTGTCTAATTCATGTATGATTTTATGCAAATTGTGTTTGTCAAATCAAATTCGAGTAACGTTGTATATTGCTGATACACATCTGTACAGGTATATGTTTACATTTAAAGAAGTCTTTGCAAGGCAAATACATATAATAGTTCTCCATGATTGCTTATTGAAAAGGCAGACATTTTACATAATATAACCACATTAAAGTGTATGTTTATAGTACATGATTTTGTTATGTTACTTGATTTTGTTTTACTCGAAGGAATAGATCATAAGTAAATCTTGAACCAAATGTAGACCTTGATCGAATCTGTTGGAACTGATGTAGGATTGATGTAATGTATGCACACTGCTCATGTCTCTTTTGATAACTTATCTGAAGAAACATATGCTGTCTATCTGCATCTCATTGAATTAAACAAAAGAAAATCAATGGAATGTTATAGATGTACAAATGGAGATACACATTTATGCAGAATTTAAAATTGATAAAATGCATACTTGAAGTCAAAATTAGTGTTTCTGGAGCTAATACTATTACATCTATTCACGTTCAGTACCTAACTGACCTCTCGGATTTTATGCGAATAATTCACCCTCTTATTAGCACGTCAATTTATTTAAAATCATCATTTTTTATACAGGAAACAAAATAATATTGTCATCAACAGAATATATTTATGTAAGATATGAACATTTCATTAAAATCTGGAAATAATCCTTGGAATTACAAAGATAGGAAGTTGTACATGTTATAAAGAGTAAATTGTCCAGCTGACCCACTTGGATTGACAAAGTCAGTAGTATAGGATGGCAATTTTGGTATCTATGGCAATCCTATGTTAACTAGGGTATGTGAATTATAGCAGCAAGATGGGAAATCCTATGTTAAAAATGTCAATAGGTTTAGCAGTATGGGTCTGTTTGGCGAGAGATGTAACAATGCAACATTATGGGTCTGTTTGGCTTTAACGGGAAATCCTACGTTAAAATGGCCATAGCTTTAACATTGTGGATCTCTTTGGCCTCTAATAGGATATGTAATGTGGAAAATTTCATAGGTTTGACCCGTATGGGACTCTATGGGGCATAAGGTGAATTTAACACAAAGATGGTTCTCTGAACTCTAACATGAATTAAACATGGAAATATCCCTCTGAATTATAACTGGAATTTACCATTGAGGATATAATAGTTGGTTTCAAATATGGCACTCTGAACTCTAACGGGAATTTAACATGGAGTTGGCACTCTGGCCTCTAACATGAATTTAACGTAGAGGTGTCTCTAGGGGGTAAAAAATGTCATTTAGGGATTTATATATGGAATTAGTATTATAACCCCATAGTGTCGCTTTTCGGAATAGGGGGTTAACGGAATATACAAAATTATGATGTCTAGAAGAAAATTAGAATATCGAGCCCATACTGTCGCTTTTGGAAATGGGGAGACGGTTAAGGGAATACAGAACATTATGGGGTCTAAAGAGAAATGTTCCATTATGATCCCATATTTTGGTTTTTTGGGATTGGGCGGTGGGGTCAAGGGATTATTAAATAGTATAAGGTCTAACGGGAATGTAATGTTTAAATTTGACTTACTGAACAATATCCATTGGCCTACTATTCATTACCACATTGATACTATTCAATACTACCACACCTACTAATATACACGCAGTTTTGATTATCCAGCACTCACAGTTCCTCATCAACACAGGGCAGGGATAGGTTTTAAAAGAAAGGGGTATAAAACTAGAATTTAAATTCCTCCTCATCAATAAAAGTAATGTCCCTGTCCCCTTACTTCTCTATTATTATCTTTTAAACAAAGTAAAAAACCCATTCCCCTACCATTCCATTTTAAACAAAACCAGCACCCCATACCACCGTCATAATACCTTCAACCTTAGCAGTATTATCTCACATGGAATGAAAGAAGAGAAAAGGATAGGAATGCTCACACATATACAAACATACCTATACAATATAATACCTACTTTTAAATAAAACTACCCCCACCACCCACCAAGATGGAGAGAAGAAGAAACACAAACTTATGGACATACATTGCTTTCCTTTTAAAATGCCAAACATAAACTTATCAATTGATATGAACCCTATATGCAGGCAACAATTTATTTCACTAACCTGCTATCCATTGTTGCTTGATAAACATATTGGCAGAATCTTTTGTTACACAAACAATACAGTTTCAAGCTGACTTCGGTTCACCATATGTTACATTGTTCGGCATACATTTCATAAGCTGAGTGAAAATGTTGCTCGTTGGCGCTACATTTGAAAACAACAGAACCGGTGCTGTGCATTTTACATAATGTTTTGTTTCTTTGTGCCAAACCCAATGCTTGACAGAGACAGAAAGTAAACTTTTCTGTTCGAGTTTCAAAGCGGCCAAACTAAATATTGCACTCGAAGATTTTAATTCTTTCACTAAAACGTCTGTCCCATTTGCTGGCTCAGTACACATATTGGCATAAATTCTGTTGCGCTTCTTATGCTTTTATGAGGCAGATTTGTTTCTGCAGTCAGTTTGTTACAAAATGACGAATTTTTTTCTATCCTAGATTTAGGACACTCACAGACTATTGCACAACCGCCACCACCCCACCCCACCCACCCCCCAAAAAAGAAAACAATCATCCTTTGTATTACACCAAAAAGTTTTTTAAAAAATAGTAAAAAAGAGGTACCACCCAGAAAAAGGTTATTGGGCGTATTGTAGACTTCCCCTCTCATTTCGCTGCAGAGAAAGTGTACTTTTCTGTTTGAGTTTAAAATGACAGAACTGAAGTACATCGTACATGGAGTGTTTTATACGTGCTTTGTACTAGTTAAAAATATATGTTTCTGTCTGTAAATATGACTCTGTTCAATTTATAAAACGGCAAAGTCAAAAGTGGGTTTTGTGCAAAACCCAAAGATTGAGAGAGAGAGAGAGAGATAGACAGAGATAGAGAGAAAGAAGAGTACAGTTTTCAGATCGAATTTGCAAAAAAAAATTTAAAAAAAAGGAATTATATGCTTTCAAGTTTGAATGTTCTTTGTTCTTTTTATTTTTGCAATTCTATCCATTTAAAGTCAGATAGTGTTATTATCATCAATTTTGAATTTCCCCCTTATCAACCTCCAAAATGCCAAACTTAAAAGAGAAAATAATTATCACACGACACGTTGCATGAAAATGAGTGTAAGTTCTGCTGCATATGTCAAGGATGAACGTTTCAATTCTCCATATGTTAACAATCTTTAATATTTTCATGTCTTTCAGCCGCTGGTATGTATGTATGTATATATGTATGTATGTATGCATGTGAGTAGGTAGGAAGGTGAGGGGGTGGGAGGGAGGTTGGTGGGTAAGTGGGTAGGTATGGGGATCAATATATAGATAGATAAGTCACTCGTCAATAGGAGAGAATTTACCCATTACTTGATGGAAGTGTAGTTTCGAATGACTCTCTGTAAATCACTGACGGCAGGAGAGAAGAACACACACACACTTAAGAGACCCTTTTCAGAGCCTGCCTGGATCTCTTGGTAAAGAGATACTACTCAAATAATTCCCAAATTAAAAACTAAACTAAATCCGTCTGTTATAAAATTGTGTGTATGTGCGTTTGTGTGTGTTTTTATTTGGTGTAAAGATATGATATTCACGAGACTACACATCGACGTACTGAGGACACACCTGCAACCGAGGACTTCCTCAGTTGGAAAACGGATCAAAGTTTGCTTCTACGAACAAGTTTAGCCCAGAACAATGTAAAATTATGATTTTTAGGAAGGTCCCCGTTTACACAATTGGTGCTTGCTTAGTGATTTTGGAGTGTGTCTATCCTCCAAAGTTGACAATACACACGCAAGAAACCATGTCCTCGATTGTCCGGTCGAAAACTTTTGAAGAGATCTATGTTATCAAATAACAGGTTTCCAAAATGTATTATTTCTCTTTAGATCCAAACATCAAATACCAATAACTTAGCTGAACTAGAAGAAGAAAAGCTGGTGCATATAACGGTCTCTGTATTTTTATTAATATTTCACACGTGTGTGTTAGTGATGGGAAAGGCAAGATACACTCATGATGTACATGTCCAATACAAGCCAATAAATCCACGGCATGGCATAGGAAAGACGTACATGAAATTGCTATTGAAAATAAGTACAAATTCCTTGTAGAGTTGTAATTGCGAATTATCCTACCTAAACGTAAGGTCAAAACGCCTTTCTTGCAGTGAGGTTTCACATATGTAAAATTATTGAAAAGAAACCCATGATATTCAACATTATTCAATGAACGATATTCACCCTTTTGTATCATACTTAGTGTACAAAACAGGGGAGTTCGGATGATCAACTCATCACAGATCCTGTTCTAGCGACATCGAATTAAGACAAACCAAACATGGAAGTTACGTGCACATAACTTCAATAGTTAGATAGATAGAAGTCAAACATTTATCATCAAAATAGTCAGTCCCCATGTGAAACATTTCTTTACAGTTATATGTGTCTTTCATCATCTCAATCGCAAGACTTGGAACGATATGTGCAAGCAAATCGTAAACTGATGTATGCATTCAATGTGCTTTTACACGTATATACCTGCTTCCATTAATGATTTGATAACTTCGATTTACATATCATTCATTATTCTTGCATACATAGTTATATTGTGAAGGAAGTATCATTAAAACAATACATAAAATATAAACTAACCAAACACCAATCTGTCTACAAGTATAGTGGTGTCAATCAGGTATTGTTACACTTTCTTTGCCTTCCAAATTTGAATAGGTTCTATTGATAGTCAAACCGCACATAATGCACTACATGACAAGCCTAATATAGCAATAACAAGCCATTTATTTTATATAAAGAAAGGTGGCAGTTACTAATATCACTGGAAAGGTCTGTTTAAGACAAATACAATGGCGCAAGTTTCATTTTAATAGCGTAAAGCTATGAAACTGTGAAACGTTATTGAAGAATGAGCATACTGGCTATCATAGAAACAGTCTGTCAAACATTTCATATAGTACCTATATTTGTCTTATTAATGCTATATGTATATAAGCATTAACTTATTTTAAATTCAGATTTCTAGGTAATTCTATCTGTAATCATCCAGCAATTGGTATTGTAGATCATTTGGTGACTTCCTTTTTCATATGTTATATTAAACTAGCGATGGCAAACGGCTAATAAATATTTACTATTTGTATTTATCGTAATGCAAACCTAACTCATTTTTATTGGATATTTTTACTGTTTTTTCAATGACCTATGAAGCTATTTTGATTTGACTGCATATAAAAAGGATTAAATAATGATCGCACAAGATTCATTGTATCACATTTACACAACATCTGTCATAATTTGAATCGAGAAAAGTAGGTCAAACAGATTTCTGCGGATCCTGAAGGTCTGCTACTTTATACATAACATAATAAGGTTTATACATCACATAACAAGGTGCTAGAGAAAATGCCATCGCTTTCGACCAATGGTGAGAGGAAAGTAAGTTGAAAGGGAGGTATTTTACGCTGAATCTGAAAAGAGGTAGGTAATACTGGATAGCTTTACTCTCATTTGAGCTCAAGACCACAACACCGATTTAACGAAGTTCCGATAATTTAAAGATGAAATAATTGTATAATACCTTCCCGTTCCATCCCACTCTTAAATTTATGACATTTTGCCTTCCTAAAGTAATGCAATATTTGATTGAACGTAGAAACATAATTGAAACGGTTATATTTTGTTTGGTCTCTTGCTCAAAACGCCATGGCTTCCTTTTGAGGTTCCTCTCAATATTGGTCGAAATCGATGGAGCACACTATCATGTGATTTTAAAAAATTCGGCATTCAGGTTCCGCTGAAATCAGTTTTACCTAGTCGTCTCGGTACAAATTACAGCATAATCGTGTAAAAATCTCAAAAATAATTTTTTTATCTTTTTCTTTCTTCTTCTATTTAGTTAAATACAAAGTTGATTCTTAGTCAATTGAAAAAGCAGTAAAAGTATCCAATAAAAATGAGTTAGGTTTGCATTACAACTGATACAAATCGGGCAATATGGCGGAACCATTTGTCGTCGCTACTATGTACTATATACCGTAATTGTATTAGACATTCCTACTCATTTAGTCTTTTGAAGTAAGTTTTACACATAATGCGGCCTGGGTATCAGAAAATATTTTAAAATTATGTATTCTCTTTCCCTGTACAATAGCAATCAGCGATACCAAACAACTTTACAAGGTACTTTGAATTGCCAAATTCAAGTGACCTGGAAAGTGGGTTGCGAGTGCAGTGTAACATTAAAGTGTCTTTCTCATTATTAGCGTCAAAACTATGCAAAATGATAAACTGTTTGTAAGCATGTATTAGAAATGTATTCCCATCCATTAACTTTATACATACAAGGCCTAATTAAGGTGACAGCAAACTCTGGAGCAAATTCAAAAAGCGACCCTCCCCATACCATTTCACTGCGGTTTGAAAAAGACGAAGTCACTACGAATACATACATATATTATACAACAAAGACGTTATGCTTTTTTGCCAACAAAACGAATCCTTGACGATCAGGTCAGTTTCCTGCCATAAACCCTTATATCCAGTAAACTGGTATGATCTCCAGAGTGGTGCACTATTCCGAATTTGTTATGTCACACTAAAGTCTAATTGCATGCCAATCGGTTAATCAATCAAGCAACAATCAGTTACATTAACAAATACTCAGAAAACAACGCAATTGCCATAAAGAACCGAGGACAGTTGTAGATAATACCTTTATGGAGGTTGCAGTTAGTTAATACTAGCCTGTAATATCAACCAGCCGTATCTATTACAGTATTTGAATTCGTTTGTTTTCTTTGAAAAGTTTTAAAGCGTACATGATATTCCTCTCCAAATCAAACAGATTTATAATACAGGTCTAGCAAAACAAAACAGTTTTCTGTATTTCTGCCTTCGTAAAAAAAAGGTGCAAATCGACCAACTGAATAAAACACATTGACAGCAAGTACATTTAGAACATAAAATATACGACATTCCTACAGGATTCCTAACTTAAAGAGTTTATGCGCTCTTTATATTCATTGCTTGTACACTGATATAGTGGACGCACTATATACTGGCATTGATTCCACTCAAGGGCAGCCCATCATTCTGAACGAAAATCCGACCCTGTTTGGCTCGGTTGTTGGCGTTTTACGGCAAAGCATCACATATCGGTTATATGGTAACGAGGCAATTGGGGGTAAAGTGCCTTCCACGGCGATAGTTGTTTCCAACCCAGGCTGATCCGATGGCAGGATATTAACCCGCATCCTGTCGGTTCGGTTGCGAGTCCTGGACACTAACCAATGAGCCACTATGGCTCCTAAGATCCGACCCGGACATTTATTTATTTACAAAATGTCACAATTATCTACAAAACCAAAAATACATATCACTCGCGACGGTATACAATAGCCCATTTTAAAACGTACATGTAAAATGATATTTTTACCTTTCTCGTTCACAATAGCTTTTTAAGTATCGATAATTAAAACAAAAAATACCTCTGTTAATAGTTCTTTCTGTAAAAATAAGCCTTAATTCACAACAAGTGTACTTTGCATATAGAATTATATGTATGTTTGTGCAGAGAACAGTTTTCGTTTGAAATTAGTTTCTCTTCCCTCTCGAAGGACGACTAAAGTTTGATAAAAAGAGAATGATTTGAAGAAGGTTTCCTCAGAGATTCTGATACAGCATTACGTATATTGGTCAATAGTGAATCTGCAGAAAGAGTACATTGATTGTGCACTGTTGTGCAGACACTGTGTATGAACATTATATACAAAGACATAATCAACAAAACGATTGTGTTAAAGGTGTTCTGAATACTGATGAAGACTACTTCTCTACCTCCGTGTGAAAAAGATGTTCGTCGTACTTTATTAACTTTTTAAACTTACCAAGATGTGTGTATAGCCAGTTGAATATATCAATTGATTTACGACTGGAAGGATGTACGTGACTGAAAAAGTCTTGATTTCGACACTAGAAAACAAGGGGTAGCTGACTATGCCAAAGACATCGTGTGTGACTGATGAAAAAAAGAAAAACGTAAACTTTGAGAGGTTTTTAATGGAAGTACTTTTTTGTTCTTGTTACACCATGATAAATTCAACGTGTATAACATATCTTGTGTCGTTGATAGAATCTTAGAATTCTAAACACATTGGTTATTGCTATATCCTCCATTCTCAAAGTGATTGACAAAAAGTTAGATCGACAAAGTTGGGAGGCACTGTACCTTCGACAAACCTTTAACTTGTTGATTGATGGACCTAGTGCTTCAGGCCCAACCGAATTTGTCAAATGGGTATTCGAACACAAAACAAAATTGTTCGATCGTCCTCCACAACGTATCGTGTGCTGTTGCAAAGAGTGGCAATCAGCTTACAGGTTGCTGAAAGAAAATCAAGAAGAACCCATTTTGTTTGTAGAAGGAATTCATCGCGAAGACGATGGGATCGTGTCTGATTTCGGTCAAACATATCTTGTCAGCTTCGATGACATGTTGAGAGAATACGAATAAGAAATTACACTTTGGATTACAAGAAAAGGACATCATTGTAATGCTAGTATTACTTACATTACTCACAATTTATTTCAACAAAGTAAAACGCATCGCACTATCAGTCTCAATGCAAATTATATGGTGTTGTTTAAAAGTCCAAGAGACAAATCTCAACTTCAAGTGTTAGCCCAACAGTTAGAAACACCTTGGCAAAATTATGCTAATCACGATAGCACTCAATATCCACACGCGCATCTATTCATCGATTTAAAACCTACCACTCCCGAGTATTTGAGATTTCGTACACATTTGTTTCACGATTGGTATCAAGAAGGAGATCCAGTCATTTACACACCACCTTCCTCGTTTTATTCTGTATGTATATATAGATATATATATATAGATAGATATAGATATATATATATATATATATATATATAGATACATATATATATACATCATTCACTTATTTTCTTTCTAACAGCATAAAATACCATTTCATGGCAATATCTTCCTCCTGCGAAATTGATTCGTTCACAGTATGCCATCAGTCGCGAGACAAATGCACAAGTGGGCTCACGTTTACTACAAGTTATTATCAAATAAGTATTACGATGGTTAAGTTTTACAGCACATCAATTACTATAAGACATCATTCACATTTCACATTAAACAAATCATTTTTTTACAAAACATAACTAGCTGATCCACGAGTCAATACTTAAGCCAAACAAAATCCAAATCTTTTCAAAACCAGGTGGAAGTGAATCTTTAGGAGGTGTCATTATTCGTTCACTTTTAAGATATGATCCTAATGCCGAAGCTAAAACAAAAGTCAAACAACCACACCATCAGAAGTGAGGTGATGCAGAAAGTTCACACTCTTGGAAAAAAAAGAAGCAAACCACAAAGAAAAAAGTCTCCTACAAGAAAGAGAGGAACTGCTGCTAGAACGCGCACGTACTCAAGAAAACATTCGACTTATTCTTCTACTTCTACTCCGTTAATGATGATGCCTGCAAAACCTGATTTAAGACCATTGTTGCAAAAATTAATAAAAAAAATGAAAACCCATCTCTAAATAAACTTCTACTCCTTCGACGTCTAATATTGCTCTAGCTATTACTGCTGCAGCCAATACTGGCACGTCCTAATAAGAAAGTACAAGACTAAACATGCATTTTACAAAGTTTACTGGATTTGTCCAAAGAACTAGCAAGATTTAGTCCTATGAGAACACACGTAGTAACTAAAGTCAAGGTGACGCGACGTCCTGATAATCAGTGGAGAAGAATTCCAGCATAAAAACAAAGTGTTGCATAAAATTCAGTTTTCCTCCTGAAACAAAGGTGTCACAAAGTTCACACCATCAACCAAAGAAACCTCCTTCCTAACAAGGGACATGGGGAATCCATTCTCGTCTAGATAACATTGGAATGTCTTGTTAGTACTGACCAAATCCAAAGCATCAGTGTGAAAACAAATCATTGAAAGAGCACCTAAAGAAATCATCGATACCGTGTGCGAATATTGTTTGAACGTTTTGAAAGGAACGGTGCCTTTGACCAATATACAGAAACAGCACTAAGGACGATATAGTCATGTTCTTTGCCAAATGGCCGAACAAAAAATGCAAAAACAGTCTAAAGAAAAAAGTGTTCGTTCAACGAGGAGGATTTCTACCCATGATGATAGGACCGTTGTTAAATGTGGCTGCTCATTTGTTAAATCAATTTCTGGACCTCTTTTAGGAGAAGTAATAAAAACAAGAAGAAACAAAGACACGTTTGTTCTGCAAAGACATTACACTTGTACATTCAGATGTTATGGGACGACGCAAATTAGCCCGTAAGTCAGCTGGGGTAGTTCCTTTGACTTCTAAAACAAATTCAGAGTTAGTGCTAGCTTTAAAATTTGTCTTGAAACAAATTGGTCGACATTCTCTAAGATCGCAACCAGACAAAGGCACCGAAATTCTGAATCAAGCCTTTCAAAAAAAAATTAAAAAGATACATTCATTTTGTCACCACTGAAACAAATGCAAATGTCGCGGAACGTTTAAAAAAAAATTGAATGAACGCATGTGGAAATATTTTACACATCAACATACTCTCAAATACATCGATGTGTTACCACGTCTAGTGAAAGCTTACAATCAGTTGTAACATTATCTCCCGAAAAAGCGACACCTCAAAACGAAATGACTGTGTTTGATCGATTGTTTGGAACGTTAGCGATCAGCAAAATAAGAAAGTGTTAAACACCGGAGATTAGGTTCGCACTGGAAAAAAAATGCACTTTTAACAAAGGTTATTTTTCCAACTGGACTACAGAATTGTTTCGTGTCACAGAACATATCCGTGTACGTAATCCCTCTGTCGATACATTGAAATATATGAACAGAGAAGTGTTAAAAAAAGAGGACGACATTTACAATATCAAAAGCATTATCGATCCAAGACTACGTAAAGTGAGCAAGCGTCGACTCCAAGAAGGCAAAGTTCGTTGCAAATGATATGCATCCAATTTTGATTCTTTGATTGCCGCTTTTAAGCCATCGACTATAGAAAGAAGTAGAAGTTACCAACATGTCGTGAAACATTACATCTCCTTCTCAGAGTTCATCTCTCCCGGAACTATAAAAACAACCACTGCGGGTATGGTGTGGAGAATGTATCCCTAAAAATCAAATAGCCTTTTTCTGCCGAATCTTTGTGGTGCCTTGTGTCATTGGAGCAGCCATTATAAATTTTACTTTTTAACAAGAAGAGAATAATCGTAGACTGTTTTACTCAACAGTTGTATTGGATATCTTCTTTCCTTTTTTTCGTTGAAATATACCGACATCAACAACAACAACGGTAGCTGCGCCAACGCCACTAACAACAACAACACTTCCAGTCACATCAGAAATAATCTACTGGAACATTTGGAAAATCATTCTCCTCTGACATCAAGTGACTCATCAGAGACCAAAACCATCGAAGTATGAATAATCATTTATCTTTAACATTACCAAGTTACGGTTCCGTGGATGTGTTTTCCAACAACAAATTACATTGTTACAATGCCAAATTACATCAATCCATACAATTGGATTATTAAACTCATTGGGAAGTAGCTTTGGTAGAAATCACTTATGTCACTCAAGTCAAGAATGTAGTTGGAGATCAAACCATTTGTTTTCGTGGAAATATTCAGCGAAGAAATTCAAAAAGACTTGGACAAAAATTATCCTCTCTCCAAAACACCTTCGCCAGCAAATCTTCAATTGAATATATATACCATGAGAATTTCTACAGGATAGTATGTCAATGCTCAACATCTCTTCGATACCATTTCAGCTATTGTCAACGATCAGTTTGGCAAAGCACTGGAGAAAACTTGCCGATCGACAGCCATAAACTTGCTAATCGTCTTAAAATAGATTTATTTCCGACGCCAGAATGCTTTGTATCAGATTTTCTCCCGGTGTGTTTGCTGTAACGGGTAGAAACACAAACATAACACCGCAGTCAAAAGACATTCACAGCAACGCTCAATTCTGCAAGTATTTTCACAACCCTATGGAATTAAACGAAGAACTGAATTGTATGTGTGTGTACTCTGATGTTGTCCAGTGCAACATGGAACGAAACACCTCTGCAAATCGGATTTTGACTGTGCGAATATTAGTATGAAATGATATGTTAAACAAAATATTATATTTTCGAAAAGAACAGTGACCCTGAAACTACATTTTCAAAAAACGATTCTCCAGTAAATTGTAACAGATATATCCTGTATACCCAGGAGTCGTTCGACAACAAGTACATGATTTAGGAGATATGTTATAGCCAACTGTTCGTATGGTAGCACCTATATTAAAACTGACGGTGACTTGAGGATTGCATGTTTTAAAAGACAAGATGCAAATGACGATGATGACGATGCAAGAATCCCAATGGGTTGAATTTACTTAATGACTTATCCTTACCTGTGGAAAATAATGAATACCTGGGAACTGCATTACCGTCTGACTCACAGTTCGTACACAGCTTCTTGGAATCCAGTGGTGTGTGCTAAAGATGAACTTGCTGATCGAAAACCTAAAGAGGTTCAAGTATTTGTCATCAACTCGGACGAACATCATCGCCCAGGAACCTATTTATTTAGCTTAGGTATTAATGAGGTGAAAAGATGCCTGATGAAACGACGAATTACTCCCCGTGCAATATATAAACAACACGTGGCAGCTTCTAAAGATAAGAGTTTGTTTTTCTTTTTTGATTTATCAGAACTCTATGACAACCAGAATGTACTTACTGATTACATAGCTCACTTTACGAAGCTTTTCGCAGTCTCCAGCTGCCATGTAGAAAAGAAGTTAATGCTAAAGTGATCGTAACCTACAAAATGTTGTCCATTGTGACAAGGCATGAAATACATAAAACAATAAAGAACCGTCCTTTATGTGATATCAAAGCTGAGGAACCATTATGAGTTGAACAAATAAAAGGATATTTGTTTTAAAAAATCATTGTTAATAAATCAGGTTCAAAAACTGTTATTTTTGTTCACCCTAGAAGCCAGATATTACATGGCAGAAATCACAGATTGTCAGTACTTCTGGAGTGACAGCCAATATGACCACAGTACAAGCGTAGAATTTATCTTGATTAGCAACTTCATCTGAAACGCATGAAGTCCACGCTACATACTCATTCACGTGTACAATACACATTTTACCTATTGGGAGTAACCTATCGCAGTATAAATATCTAGGCATAAATATGGAAAGTTTACCATAGAATAGACATTTATTTCTACTTTCAACTGCACTGTCATAAAGGTAATTCTGTGAAGGATAATATACATATAACATGCAAAAAGATATGTCGTCATGAGCTAAATACAAATAATTATGTTAGTAAAGCATAATATGTAGTCACAGTGATCTTTGGTTGCAAGGTGAAGTACTAACAGACACGCATTTGATGCTATGGTAAAAGAAACGAAAACACATTAATCCTTGACATTTTTCTGGCTTCAATACAAGCCGTAGATCCACTGGAATGTTAAATTATAGCCTTCAGACACCTGCAGTAGTGACAGGCCTCCACCTGGTAACAGTTTATTACAGCAATTAAGAAATGAATGATCGGATTAGTTTGTATTAATTAAAATATATGGCCACTCATTTCACAGTCAGTCACCTCATCAAAGTCAATATAATGAAATAAGTTACACAGTAATTTAGCATACAATCGCAGTCGCAAACGTTGAGGAAGAGACTATGGTCATATGATTGCATCGCCTCTGGCAGTCAACTCAGACACATTGTTCAAAGACTAAAAACATACTAGTACAGTGGTATAGCACATACCATTTTCCGTATGGAGTTCAGGGAAGTTGATAAAGGCCGTGGAATGGTCGTGATTTCACACATTTGTGTCTGCATTTGTCTTCTTCATAGTCAGGGAAAGGTATGGCTCGACAACATTGAACTATCAATTTGACATTTCAGTAGAATTATATTAATTAGGACCAAGTCCACTTGCGAATTAGGTATTACGGAGCATGCATTTCGCCCGCATGTTTTGGACGAATTACTTCGTGCGCATCAAGCGCGAATACTGGATGCATACCAATGTATATTTTTCTCGACTAGACTAGGACCTGACAACATTTTTATGAAAGGCCAAACTGCCAGGTAAAACTTGTTGAGATGGAGTATTTTGCAGGTAATCAACGCATGCCAGTGAGTCGTAAACCATTGAGTAGAATTTGAACACATTTTCTTTGATTTCATTTTGTATAGAATTGTCTCTACTATCGTTACTATATTATAAAACTTCAGTGACACTTTTAAATTTTCCAGCCTAGATGCATGCTCACCTCTATCTATCTATCTATCTATCTATCTATCTATCTATCTATCTATCTATCTACAGACCCTGAAATAGTTATATGTCCCCAAAAATTAAATTACAATGACAGCTGTCATAACTGCGATAAATAAACAATATATAGGAAGTAAATGATGGTATTTTATCAGTGTTATTTTTAGTTTCCTTATCGTCTATGATTTATCTCTTATTGTGTATGGTCGACCGTTGAGCGTGTATGTTTTGCATTTACATTTTGTGCAACCTGCAACGTTTTTAGCATAGCGCTTGTGGCGTGCTGACTACTCTAAGTTAACTAGCTACCTATGTTTCTAGCAAGTAAAGCCTTCATATAATCTTTATGGTTAATAATCCAAATATTGCTGATGATGTGAGAAGTGTAAAATGATAATCAAAATTAAGATCATGATCAATATGTTTTGACAGCGTGACGAAATGAGACATTGGATTTTATAAGGTGCTTAGATTTCTTACCTAGTGACCAATATCACGCCACCAACACATGTTCCTGTTAGTTTTGTCAACCGAATAAGCTTTCTTACTTATTATTATTATTATTATTATTATTATTATTAATAATATTATCAATAATTATTTGATAATTATTGGTAGTTTCTGTATCAGAGATAGTATCCGCAGAATGATGAAAATTCTGGTCGGAATAGAGTCGGCAGGGATTTGATGAGTAAGTATTGTATGATGTACAGTTTCTATTTTTCATATTGTTAGCCACAGATAAATCAAAGAATGGAAAAGGCACATTGATTTTGTTCACATATGTACTGCAACTATATATATGTAAAATAACTTCAGACTGAATTTCAACGAACGTGTTTGACAGATGCAAATTATTGATGAAAGTTAGAAAAATTTGATTTCTTTACTGTAGTGAAACAAATTTTAAACTTAGTTGTAACTCTTGCAGGAGTCTACCTGAAAGGCAATGGCAAGGCCAAGGCCAATCAAGCTGAAAAGGTAATATCTCAGGCTCTCAAGTACGCCCCAATCGAACGAGGAGTGAAATATACAAGGTTAGCCGTTTAAACTCTTGCTCGTGATTTTTTTATTATTATACCTTTATATGCATTATATTTCTGAAAATACTTGCGTTTCTAAATTACAGAAAATATTGATGGTTGTCCTATTGCACCGGACAACCATAACTTGAGTTCCGACAACAAAAATGTTGATCCAAATTGTGCGATTGGACAAGTGTGTCCATTTGGATTTTTATTAAAAGCAAATTATTCGGACACGTAGAATATTGTGGAGCAAATGAATTACACCATCCATTTGTGTTGTGAGGGTATACATAGTCTGTAAAGTTACTTTGGAATGTTTAATTTTAGAGTGTTTCCTTTTTTGACAGTAGTGGGGCATATGTGTTTTACAAATACAAAGTAGCTTTCATTCTTCACTGTTTCCAATAGTTTTTGATCGTTTTCATGAGATACCGTAGGAATGTTATATCATGACCTTAAGCAAAAACTTTGTAGCAGCATCCCCGCAAATTCTCTAAATCATCCTGCCACAACGTAAGATAATATCGTTGCCATAACTATTAACTAACGTTGATGCAAAGTTGTTGCAACGTTGAATTGTTAGCTGGGTAGGTCCTACTCTGCCACTATCTTCTCTAAAATGCCAAGATAAATTATTACAAGGATTATATCAGAGTTATAATTTCACTTTTGATATGATAATTCCATGCTTATCCATGTGTTACAATGGCGTTATATCTCATCTTGGACTTCATATTTGTACTCTCACATCGAAGTCATATTTTTACCTTAATTGAACCTGAAAATTTTCAGTATTTAATGTTTGTATTCAGTAATGTTGCTTAGCTATTTCTCTTTTTACATAATATTAAAAACGTCACTATTTAAAGTGATGGTTCCGTAAAAAACATATCCCTTTGCAATAAAAAACTTCGAAACTGAGGCCTGGTTAGCAACGCTGTTGATTGCTGTTTCCTTGGCAAAGTATTCCTTGCTGCGTTACAAAGCTTGCAAAGTAGGACCAACAGTTAAATAGAGGTTAAGTCACGAGGGTAGCCGAATACGATCAATTGTATGCTACCTTTATATATCGATGAAAGAAGAATATTTGTATATCGATTTGAAGAAGCAATATTCTATGTTCTTTCATACATGTGTATGGGGAGGGGAAAAAAGATAAGCTTCTTTCAGATCCTTGACAAATGACAATTTATAGAGTAAATTCTCGTTGAAACAACATGTATTACAACGGAATAGGCTGTCTCAAATTAATGTGAACAAACTTGTATAATGGTAAACTTTATCTTTATTACGAAATATTCAGATTCCGACTCAGCAGTTTCCCCGTAAAAAACATGCACATGTCCTTGTATATTGTTTTCACAACGACATTGTCACTATTTGTGATTATACTTTTACCTGGAATATATCAGGGAATAACATGTAGCCATGTAACTGTTAGAAAATGAGTATAATATTTCGGAAAATGTGCATAAGATTAAAATTAATTACGATATTATCAGACATGAAGTATATTTCTTACTCATTCTCCTCAATGCTACATTGGTTTGCCAACGATCAAACGAGGAACATCTTTAAAATTAAAGACACACAAATAATAAAGGTTTATTTAATCATGTATTATACGGGTAACACGTGTAATTTTTATTTAAATTTACGTCATTCTGGTAGTGAGAGAGAGATCGAGAGAGAGAACTTAGAAGAGAATAATAAATCCGACTTAGAAATATTGTACGCCTTCAAAGCCTTTTTTAGGTAATACGCAAAAGCGAACAAGGGAGAGGTAGTTGTTCGCCACTGACACATTGTAGGGGCAATACTGAAAACAACCAATTTCGAGTCACTGTAGTGGTTCGATTTATTATTTCGATAGTGTTGTACACAGTCACTCTGACCATTTATCTATGAATAAACCGCAGCACGCAATCTATTATAAGAGAAACGACTGTACTCTAAATCGTTATTTATTACATCTGTTTTAAATGGAATACATTATCCAAGTTCCAAGGGAATGGTTCATATACTTTCAAAACGTTTTAAATTGTATTCCACAAATATCTGGAGTGCTCCATCTCAGTTTCGTATTATTAAATTTCTTTCTTTACATTAACTAGATCTTTTGGTATGACCTTAACAACGCTATGAATGAGGTATAAGATTCCACGTCAGTTAACAAAACAGGTCAGTGTAGTAAATAGGAATATAATGTAAATCGAAACCCCGAAATGAATAGAACGAGGTCATGAGTAATTTGTCATACGTTTACAATATGTTCCTTGTGTATTTTTTTTAATTGTGTGGATTGACCTTATCTTCCTGTTTACGACAATGAGCTGTTTTATTAATTGACGTGGAAACTTATCACGCATTCATTCCATTGTTAAGACAGTAACCAATGGCTTATTTAAAGAAAAGAAAGAATCTTTAGCCAAAATACATGTTATTTACTAGGAGCACACATACAGAGCAAATTATATATTTGTAAATTCACTTGCTTAAAAGACATTATTTCCATTTTCTAAATAGTATGCTTGTCTTCTAAATGTATTTAGCATCTAATTTTAGCGCCGTAAGTTCAGGATTCGAAAAATTGGACTACCACGGTGTGAAACATAACATTTGTTTTCTGACTGCTTATAAATTTCAGTGCATAAGCACACTTTACGTGTCAAGAAACAAACAAAAAATTGTGGTTATGTGTGCATGATAGGTATGGTTATGGGATTGGTGCTTACAGGAATCTCCATAGAGTACGAATTAAAATTCTCTAACCTGTAAGATAATGTTATTTATCCGTATTCGTAGCACTCTCCCTTGCAATCCAGGGATAACACTTTCCGTTCTGTTTGGTCTATATTTGTAAAAAATCTCTCTCTCTCTCTCTCTCTCTCTCTCTCTCTCTATATATATATATATATATATATATATATATATATATATATATATATATATATGTATACTTATTTCTACAATTCAAAAAGTTTTTCTACGCTCACTATCCATGAAAAAGAGAAAGATTCTATATCTTTATAGAATTATTTCCTTTTCTTCAAATAGTAAGGCTGCTCATTGCTTAAGTAGCTGACCTAAGCTACTAGCCCTAACAATATCCCATCAATTGAACCCATTAATCATTCAGATCCTTCATGATAATACAGGGTACTGTATCTTACATATATTATCTATCCAAGGAAAGAACAAGTCATTATTCTGGAACTCTGGCCAAATTAGAACCATAAACAATTACCATAAATGAAAGGCAAATGCAGATTAATTACTAAATTGAAAAGAAAAGGCATATTATACAATGAACTAAATACAACTTTAAGCAAAATGACTCAAATACAAAATTAAGCGTAAACTAAATTACTCACTTGCAAATGAAGACGCATAACTTAAGAAATGTAAATCAAGAAACAAAATAAGCACAAGCTAAGAATTAAAAACAAATTAAGTCACATAATACAAATTAACTAAAATATCAGATGTTAGCACACATTAATGCTTTGTTTTGCTGATGAAAAATCACACAAAATAAATGAAACTTAAACACTAAACTAAGGTACAGAGAGATTAAAAATAGAAGCGTAGATGTATGCTAAAACATACATAAGTAACAATTCATACCGCAGCAGCAATATTATGCATTGCCCTAGTCCAATCAATTACTAAAAGCTGTCATATTTATAATTTTGCCTTTGCTTTTTTCTGTACAATTGCACATTCTCCCTAAAAGGTTAATCTACACATAATCCAGTACACAACCTGCATACCCTTATTCCCGTACCTGTATAGAATAAATAAAATACTTTAAGCGTTTTACAAACTTAACAATATGGATAATGAAAAGATTGGCTGACATCCCTGGTCACCAGCTGCACTCCAGATCACACTATTCAATTAGTTATTAAATTATTAAAATTCGTTGCCTGCTCTAAAATATGACAGTATGATATACATAAAATATGATAGTGCTATCTTTGCCTCTGAAACGACAAAACATACAAGCTGATCATTACAGAGGGCATGTTCTATTGAATACAAAACGTATTACATTTAGAAAGAGGAGAGGAAAACAGAGTTGGCACTTGGCAAGTCTAGGAGTGGTTAATTTACTCATCATTATTTACTCATTATATGCAATATAATACGACATGCTTAATAAGGTAATTTTTACAATCGAGTAGCGTTTCTGTTACATGCGTTGACACGTTCCGGCACAGATGTATTGAAAATGTGTGCCACTTTCTCTGCGATCATATGGATTGTCCATGTTTGGTCAGGGAGTAAATTTCTATCCATGGGCAAATAGGGTGCTTCCATCTCCCGCTGTAGGCGTTCCGATTTTTCTTCCAACAATAATGCGAAGACTGTGCTATCGCTGTTGTGTGAAGCCGTACTGAGGCAAAAATGCTAATTTGGGAGTACCGCACTCTATTTTTGTATTTTCATGCTCATTGACTATATAACAGTGGCGATGAATTGGTACTCCAATAATCTCCATTTTTAATGCAGGTTCCATCTAAAAATATTTAGAAAACAAGTTACGTTTGAGAACTAGAGAACTGAGGTGTTTCATATTATATATGTAACCACAGTGGATGAATAACAAATGATATTAGTAGTGAACTTTTATAAACATTCAATGTGATTCAACCCATAGACAATACATGTGAAACCCACAGGAAAATATTAACTATATAAAACATACGTGTTGTAGAGATTCAAACATAAAAATATTCCATTTCTCTCGTCCAGTGTTAACGAAACATACAAGCTGATTAGGAGTGACAAAATGGAACAAAATAAGTAATTTGATACCCCTTATTCCCCAACAAAAATCTATTGTCTCTTTGTGTTTAATTCAACACATAAATGACTTTAAAGAACGTTTGATGAACCATTTAGTTTTCTCACTAAACATCAGCCAAACCCACAAGCTAATTAAAGTTTGCACGATTTTATAAAAAAAAAATTGAATATTCCGTTTGGTTGCCGACCTCAACAAAACTGATTCATTGAATTTAGATGAATAGTTGTCAGTAATCGTATTCATTGAATTTAACAGGGGTTGGGGTAGGTGGAGCAACTCCTTCTCAACAGAGGTGATTTATCATGAGATGAGCAATTCCGTATCGGTTGGGATGATTAATCACATGGGGACCGATTTCTTCCGGTTGTAGATGAATCGTCTTAGGCGAACATACTCCCCTTATATGGAGGGTTTGTTCGCGAGCTCTCTGATTAATCACATAGCGACTGATTTCTTCTCGGTGGTGATGAATCGTCTTAGGCGAACATACTCCCTTTATATGGAGGGTTTGTTCGTGAACTCTCTGCCCCGACATACTGATTTTGGTAACTGACACCACATTATGAGTATGGGGAACCTCATGTTGACTCCATGGTGTCGGGTTGTAATATATATTACCACACTATTCGATTAGGGAGAATCAGTCCTGTATTGTGGTCTATCTAACTTCTTGTATTTGGACCATCCTCTCCTCCTTGCGATTTTCTCAGATTTGGATAGGGAGGTATTCTATTTGATACCTTTGGGAGGACCTGAACAGTGTCTAACAGGAATCCGCTGTATGACTTGAACCTGTCACCACTCTTACTACTGAATTATCCACAAGGGGTCATTCTACATTTGGCTTCAGTATTTCCTTGCACATATGTTTCTGTGTACCAATTTGTTTACTGGTTGTTATTGTGGATTTTATTGTAAAATGTTAGAGGCCTGCCATTGATGCGAGTCCCCGAGAACGCGAATCGGGGTCAACTTTAATGTTGATATTTGGCGATTTCCGCCAATACATACCATCCTTGGAAACAACTTCAGTGACCTTTGATACAAAACTTGCAGTATTTCTTTCCATTCATTATTTTGCCATACAATCCTTCTCTTGGAGCTCGCAACTTTGATCGCTGTGGCACCCATCTAACCTTCGACTCTGTGTAATTGGATTTTCTTTAGATTGATACATATCATTGACTCTAATTGTTAGCTGTAATGAGTTTTGTGTATGGCATAATGGATTTCTTGAAAGCCCTATCATTTCAATTCTTTTATCTATTCTTTCGAAATTTGTTCTCATGGTGACGATGTAGTCACGGACTGTCCTTTCATCTTTTTCATATTTTATCCGCAGGCTTGAATTTACTTCTCTCATAGTATGATTTAGGCTACGTGCCGCTGAAAAATCATCCCATTTTCTGGAAGCATGTTTGGATTTATTGTCAACCTTCGTATTGGGAAAACGCAACGTCATTTTTAGCAATTGTATACTCAACCGATATAACTGTTATTGCATATAGCAATATATGCAGTCTCAATGCAAATCAAGAGTCGTGCCAAAGAGCAAATGCGCGAACTGACGTGCACACTCTGCGGTCAAGATTCAATGCCTGAACTGTATGACAAGTGTCAAACAAGAATATTGTGAAAATCTTTTATCTTTGACTAAACTAACTTTAATCAAAAATTATATCAATATTCATAACTGCAATGATACGAATATTGCACTGTCAAACGGCAATATATCTGCATAGCTTCTAATTTTCAGTTAAACTAATTTTAGTCGAAATTTGTATCAGGCACAAAATATTGCACTCGTATGATCGTCGAAACTAAATTAGCATCAGTTTATTTCAAGATTTTATTCAAAATTGTTATTGCTACAGAAGGATCAATAATGAACACACAAACTTGCAAGTATCACTGATTTTGTACTGGACTATATAGTACTAGAAAACAATTGTCTGCAAAATAATTCACGCTAAAACACGACAATATAATATATATATATATATATATATATATATATATATATATATATATATATATATATATATATATATATATATAGCAAGACTAATGCACAAGTGCTATTGCAAGGCGATATCATCAACATCACTTAGTGAAGTATAGCTAATGGTATTTGAGGAAGTCAAATATTTGCAATTGACTCAATTTCAGTAGAAAATATGTATGCGGAAACCATTCACGTAACTGCAATAGTTCAGACTACCTGTTTGGTATCAATTGATAATATATAAATATAAAAATGACTTGAAATATTAAGAACTCACCGCGCACGAGAATTGCAAGATATGATCCGAAATATCAATACACAATCACAAACTATATACACCTTTTACTATAACAATGTACCCGAGTTCCAAATTTATCTTCGTCGCTAATCTGTTACGCGTGTCCCAATGTTTAAACATACATATCACTGTAATACAACATGCATGCTAAGTCTTACCTTTATAGTCGTCGACACTTCGGTCCCAGGCCCAAGGCAGCTAGGTGCAGTGAACTGGTCAGCGGGTAAGGTAAGAATAAGACCGTCTTATATTCTTGGCTCACTCATGTTTCTGAATGCGACGTTGCACGAGACCTAGTGAAATACGGTATCGGGGTAACTTCAAGTCTCTTGATGAGATCCGGCACGAACACAACAGTGGAAGTGAGATGTATATACTATATGAGTAAATTGATTTCCCTAAAATTTAGGAATGTTCTTGCGCAAATTCTATATTTGACTAACCAAAATATATTAGTCGCATATCTGGACTTGGAAAACTATAAGCGTTATTACGAATATATCAAACTTTCTATATTTGCTTTTAAACTAAGAGATGAATTGTTAGAAAGTATCAATCTCAACACCCAAATAAGTGTATTTTATAATATTGTTTATAGCGCACTGTGTATCTCACTCTGTTCACTTCGATATGTATTATGGGCCGGAGGCTTAAAGTACTGAATAAACATTCTGTTATGTTCTGTAAACTTTCCCAATGTAGACAAAATGAAAAAGAAAGTTGTCATTTTGAACGGGAAAGAAGACTATTGTACCGCATGACTTATAATTTACTAGTGATTAAATGATTTCGTTAGGATGGAAACTTTTTTTAAAATGACTTTTACAATTAAAATTTTAATTTTAGTGCATCTTTCTCTTGCATGATATATACAAATTGTTTTAACAAAAATCGTTATATCATTTATAGTCATGATGTATTACATATAGCGCATACTTAACAGCGACCTATTGTCCTTCTCATTAAAGTGATAATTTTTCAGGAAGTGAGTTTCCATCTAATTAAACCACCAGGTTCGTGTTCAAGTGATCGACCACTAAGCAACATTAATGCACAAAACAAGACTTCACAAAATGAGAATAATCCTGCACTCATATACGGTATGGACATAAGTAAATGTACAGGCATTAATATGAGGACCATGATTAAAATCAACGAATTCGCTCACGGAAAAGTCCTAACAAACATTTAATGAAGACTGGTTCATGTGGGCATGTTTTCCTATTAGTTATGGTGAATCTTTATTGTTCAATTTCATTGATATGTACATATTTCAGAGAGCTGCCATTATACATCTTAACTGTTGTTTAATGAAAGCAGTTTCATATCGATTCTTTGGATTCCTGAACCGATACGGATTCTGATCCTCCATGATCTGTATACAGGAGTGTGACATCCTGATGATTTCAAAATGGACGATATTCGAATGCAAAGTATGAACTTTTTAATATTATTTCAAAGCATCTTCTACTTTACTATAGCATGTATATTTACCTGAAGCATATGATACCGAAAGCATGTGATACCTATCGTAAATTCACAAAACATCAAAGGTAGACTAAGTTAGAATACAATTAAAATACAAAATGACGCCAGTTTTTGTTGTATTAACCACGATGCGCAGATGTAATACGCGACTATACTTTACAATGAATTGACTGGTTGCATTTATCAATCAGGCTATGAAACATATTACTAAATCACTACAAGCCACAGCAAAACTACATATTATTTTTCCAAATTAATAAAGAATGTAAAATCAAGCTGACGTTACGTTGAATCGAGAGTAAGCAGAGAAAAATAAAGAATCAACATCTTTTTAATGTGTTGTTGTCTTCATTAACGTCAGTCTAAGGTACTTGGAGAAGAATGAAAAGAGCTTCAAGTCTTACATGCATAATTTAAGATTATTCCCGATTCCTCTGAATAAGAAACAGGCGTTTACCACAACTCCCTAGGAGTGGTAGGTCTTACGGGCTCCAGCGGTTTGCGTTTCAGACTCGAGTTCCAACAGCTAGTCTGTCAATTTTTATCTTCTTTTCTTGTATGAGTTTTCACTGCTCCAAACTGCTAAATTATTATTATATCTAAGCATTCTGGTATTAGTTCATTTTCCATCACTGAATCCATTTCTCATCGAGTCAAACTTATCACAAAATAAATTAACACTATATGGAAGATTTTCGCTTGAGTTATGAATGATTTGTATACACTACAAACGATTTAAATTCTACGCACTTTGATCCAAAATATGATCAGAAGCTTTATTTTGGACGTTGACTGTCATAGTGAAAATTAACACATGTACATTTTTAATATTGTCCGTGTAAAGTGCATTTTCAAACATTTCCATCTCTTCCACGTGTGTAATTATGAGCAAGCACGAATACATACCATCACCACGTTCACGCAACTATGAATACAAAATAGTGTCAGATAATATAACCTTACATTAATTGACATATTATTCTAAAGCAAGTCTTAAAAGAGTAACAAAAAGTCGAGAGAATATGTACGTAGCCAGACAATTGCTAAACTTATGTTAGACAGATTCAAGATAGCGTTTTCTCATAAATGTAACTGTACGGGAAGTTACTCCGTCAAAACAGGCAGCTTCCCAGTGCAAGATTAGTTTCCCTTGTATCACATACGCAAACGCTAAGGACTATATATAGTATATAGTATTTGGAATATCCTTACAGTTGCATTACAATATTTTTTTTTTCAAATGAAAATATAAAACCTTCCGCGAAGATAAAAAGCACACACACACACACGCATATATATATATATATATATATATATATATATATATATATATATATATATATATATATATATGCATTTATCACATTAATATGTCTTTTATTAGAAGCAAACAGTTACTGCATGAAGTCTGAAATTATGTTGGTTATTAGTATTATAAGATAATTTGAGGTTTCTAGATAGTGAATACATATCGTTGTTAACTGGACATGATAATACCCTCACTACGTAAGGAAAAGAAAAACAATATGGGTCCATCAAGACACACGTTATAGCTAAATACATTATATTGCAGACTCATAAAGTAGACTTTAAACGGAAAAATATATAAAGATACATCTAAATGCTTCGTCACAGGTAGATACAGATTTATACGTAAGGTAGTAATATCATCCAAAGAGCTTGCAACTACACAACGTTATAGATGGAGATAAATCGCTAATTCGGCACAGGGTAAAGAAAAGAAATAAGCTTAAAAAAATACCATGTACATTTTCATCATGCTAAACATTTGCATTGACATATAAGTAAAACTGTTAATTTTAAATTCATAATTTACAGGAAACGTTACAGAAAATCCTCAAAGGATCAGATAATAAAATCATTGGGTGGATTTAAAAGGGGAAAAAAACAACAACAAACAAACAAACAAAATAAAATATATGGACAAATTCGCAGGTCTTGACCTAGCCTTTCGAACTGTGAATTAATGCACAAAATGATGATTAACATGACTGATGTGAAATTAACTTTAGCCGATCATAACGAATGAAATGTTTAACTTCCAAAAGTAGACATGCTAAGATTATTCACTCACAAAATTAATATTGCACAACTACCAAAAAGATCGTTAACTCAAGTATCAAATCATGCATGCCAAGGTTTCTGAGAGTCAATTAATCGCTTCCTTTTAGAAGACGGAGAGAACAATGATAGACAGAAACAGTTCCTAATTTGGTAAAATCATATAATTATGGACTAAAATGAATTATGAAAGAATGGAATGAAAATTTGACAAATAAATTTGAAATAAAACAACACAATATGGATGAAAAAAAATCTACTGAGTTTCAAAGGTCTGTATATATGGAAGCTGCTGAAGTAACGGAAGTCAAACTGCAAGCGGAATGAGCTATATGTTAATTGACATTTATAGTTAAATACTGTGGACACAATAACTATACTAGTCATTCTCAACTTACTTTGCATATATCAACAACAACAACAACAATAAATTGGACCCCATAAGCTAAACTCTATCCAATAAAATAAAATACAGTAAAACTGCCATCATTTCTGTAATAAATCACGTACAGGAGCCGTTTGAATGACTCATTGAAATTTAATTTTTCTACTGCGGATGAGTCCAGTAAAATAATCGATAAGTGCAGACGTCAACAACTCAGTGATCAAGTCATCGACTGAAAGCTGCCATGTTAATTTGTGGAATCTGTCCTTCAGAAGACACAGCAACCACAATATAAAGAACTCACAAAGTACCATGTGCTTAATATGGACCATGCACTGTACGGCAAAGAAATATGGCAGTCAAAATTACAAGTGAAAAATATACCTCAGAGGAGCTGTTCCCTCTAAATTAAAAGGATCCCTGTTAAACAAAATATATATCGCTTTTTACTTTTGTGAAATAAAGGTTTATATGAATTATTTATTTTGATATTTAAATCTTCAAATAAATTACTATTCAAATAAAAACATTATACAACCAACACAGGTATAACCTTATAAATGTAGGCTAAGATATATACATCTAACACATTGTTAAGCAATTTATACATGTAGTCCCATAGAGACGACGTGTGATGTCACCGTATATATATATATATATATATATATATATATATATATATATATATATATATATATATATATATTCATTTCAGAACTGTTCTGTGTGTCATCTTGGTGGCAGTAGGAGTGAGAGAGTTCATTAAAAAACAACACACATTCCCTCTAGATTTTCCCACAGCGCAACGAGTATAAATACCAACGTGTTGATCATAATGGCAGAACATAATATCATTGCAAGCACACGTATTAGGATAATATGCTTTAGAAAATATTACACACTTTTTAATTATTTCCAAACATAAAGAATCATATTGAAAATAAACATTCCCATCCCACGAAACTTACAACGTGTGCAAGCAGGATTTGGGCTAAATCAATACACCTCGTGGCTTTCTACCAAAATCAGCCTCATAAACGCTTTGATGAGTAATATATCGTTAATAGGAGGAAACTGCGTCAAACTGGCCGAGAACTCAGTCACAGACTGAAGTACCCTAAACAATATTAAACCATGTCACAAATATTTTAATACCATTATGGGATTATTTTCCCAAGTTCAGTAAAGAAAACTCTCCAGCAAGTTTATACTTGAAAAGAGACACTTGGGAATGTTTCGTCCAAGAAAAGTCATCCTAATTGATACATTGCCATAATGAACTTTGTAATCGTGTCTGATGTATACATGACGTCACTTGGTAAACAAGGTGTATCCCTGCATAGTGGCTACTGTAATATTTCTGTGATCCTTTTCCAATCATTGGCGGAAAGACCTCAGCGTGTTCCAATTGACAGTAAACTATAAGGAGTGTGGATAAATAATTATGTTATTACACTCAGATTGCAATCTTTCTAAAGCTAGTGTAAAAATGTGAATGCATTGATTAATATCAATATTGACACTACATGCAAATCTACTATTATTACACAGCATTTTGATGAACTGTCTTAAAAGAAATCTGTACAGATTTTTCGAACCTTCTAAATTTAAGCTGTATAGTATAAGGCGTAGGGTGGAACAAAAGTGGTTTAAGCTAGGGTTAAAGTTCACTAGAAGAAATCATATTTTGCCTGAATCAATTGCATCAATATATCCCGAAGCTGCTCGTCATAGCTGAAGACTCATCACACAAAATTATTGTTTAGCTCATCACACAGACCTCTTGTTTAGCAGGAGGCAGATAATAAAATCCATGTATGGTATCAATTGACTACAAGATCATAAAATGTCTGAATATTTTCGACATAGCAAGAAACACGCACACAGAGAGAGAGAGAGAGAGAGAGAGAGAGAGAGAGAGAGAGATAGAGAGAGAGAGCTAATCTCAGAGTAAGATCACATGTACAAGGGTTACGTGAACTTGCCAGATAACTGAGACAAGTTAGGGAAAGAAGAAACATATACTTTATTATTCGTGGTGAAATAAACAGGGGATGAGGTGAGGGAGGGTGAAAAGCATCAGAAATTAAGGCACATCACTGACGTCAGAGGTATAAAACGTCATTACTCGTAGGGTCTGGAAATCTACAACATGATTTTGATATCTACGACCACGATTATCTCCGGAAAAAAATGCATCCGGGTAACCTCAAAGGTTACTACTACTACTACTACTATTACTACTACTACTACTATTAATAATAATAATAATAATAATAATAATAATGGTAATAGTATAAATAACAACAACAACAACAATAATAATAATAATAATAGTAAGAATGACAAGAAGAAGAAGGTACGGAAGAAAATAAATACAAGAAAAATCGAGGCAGGAATAATATGCTGTAACCTAAACTGTAGAAATATGGGCCGTGGAATGAAGAATAGAGTACAAATTGATAAAAAGATAAGGAAAAATGTGATGTTAGGAGAAGAGTAAAAAGAAAATGAATTTAAAATTTCCCACAAACATTGATACTGCCTCTATGGTTAACAATCAATTCAAAATGAAAAATGTGCAGCTTTGAATATTAATTGCTGTAATATAATTGTGTATTTTATTTCACGAAATGTATGTCTCTAGTTTGGTCATGATGAGTCGCTACATCAGGAGAATTGTAGGAATGTTATTGTTTATTGGATGATTTAATCTTTTTCTAAAAGTATGTATTTCTTTATCACATAAAACCTCTTAGATTCCATATCAAATATTCAACGTCTTCTTTCATCTTAAGTTTCATCTTCGAAAGCTTTTTAGTTTTATTTTACATTACCTTTACTTTCAAATACTTAGGGCCGTTTTCTTATGTTTTATCTCCAGGATACAAATGTCTGTATACTTTAAACTCCACTTGTGAATTTTTATAAGTTGATTTTTGTTCCTATACTGGTCTCAGCTGATAGATTGCCAAAATATCCTGACGACCAAAGTATTACAAAGTGGTTACATCACCTTTTGAATGCCAAACTCATAAGATAATGTTGGAATAAATATTAGAGGCAAAAGTAAGACTTCTATATAAATCTAATTCTTTTCTGTGAAAAATAATCATAAAGCAAGGACATACACTATATGACTCGTAGTCAAAATAGTATCATATCCCATTGCTATACTCTTTGTATAAAGGAAATTATGGGCGATGTCATTTTTCCACTGAAAGCAAGGTAATATATATATATATATATATATATATATATATATATATATATATATATATATATATATATGTGTGTGTGTGTGTGTGTGTGTGTGTGTGCTATTTATCATTTGATGCATTTAACTTTCCAACGAATATTTGTAAAGCATGTATAATCTACGCTTAAAATGGTGTCATATACATTATTAAGGTTCTCCAACATCGGTTTATATAATAGCATTGTCCATTTCATCAAGTGGGCGCATAATTACAGTTGCTATTCTTCGTGATCTTACTGCTATTATCAACCTCCAATATAAAAAATATAAAATAAATATTTAAAATAAATAATATTGATAATAATAATAATATTGTCATTATTATAGTAGTAGTAGTAAGTTTGCAACATGTCGCGGAATGAAAAAAAAAAACACTATAATGATGTGCTTTTTATATGCATTAAATAAAAACTCAGATGAATGTTTTTGTTTCACGAACCCTCGTTGCGAATACACGAACATATTGTTTAACTTTTCGATGATAAGGAGTGATTAAATGTTTTGAAATGCGCGTGGAATATGTATGTCCAGACTTGCGCCCTATGTGAGTAATTTTACACCACTACTTCTACACAGTTTTAAATAAAAGCTTTAAGGTTTGAGGAATCATTAGGGGTGGTTTGTTGATGTACACAATTTATATATAGTCTTAATTCGTAACCATGGAATGGGGTATGCAGCGTGAATGGTTTCATATATCCAAAATATACCTTTTGAATGTTTAGTCGTACTCATTTTAAAAAATATGAATATATCATTTTATCCCAGGTGTCATCACGCATGTCAGTCGGGGCTATGAATGAGACCCATGGGTCATGTTAGATCGTGAAAAGGACGTCACTAATCAACAGTTATGTATCATTAACCTGTGCGTGTATAACGTCAAGAGCAGAGATAGTACGTTGACTAATATATTTCATAAACATGCCATTATGTAGATATTTGCGATCTCCAGTCTATGTTTGAGTTTAAGTGTCCCAAGTTATTACATAACTAGAATATTAGTGTTACAAATGTACGCTAAATTGAATGATGTCCCGCATATATTTCTGTTTATTGACATAAATCAAATAAGAAAAATATGTATGTAGGCTTCAAAGATAACTACTGATACAGGGGTATCTGTATCGTGTTCTGTTGAATTCGGATGTGTACAATGAATCAGTGTAACAAGGGTGTCAACTTGACAAGTGTATTATATATACGTGTTTAAAAGAAATCATAGTACAACATTACGTGTGAGTGTCCTTTGGTATTTTGCCGGGCTTGAAAATGTAATCGTTCCACCTAGACATTTCTATCCATCTCTAATCTGTCTGATGCGTTCCTTTAAAATACTGGCATAGTGTATTGACTCGCTATTCTCCTAATTGGCTTTCACAATTTTATGTTCATGACATTAGTGCTCAGTCACTGCACTAGCCATATACTTTACCTCTAACAAATTTGTTTGTATACGTAGTTTCATCAATGCAGCAAGATATAAAACTTGGTCTGATCAAATGACCACTGATCTACATACCTGAAGATCTGAAGAATTCATTCAAGGATTGATACAATTCAAAACATATAAAATCTGTAATTTTACACCTATAATAAAACCTTGTTTAATTATATACATATAAGTAAACAACATATTTTGAAAAAAGGTAAAGTCATGTATTTCGGAATAAACTTTATGAATTCGAAAATCATTAAATATTGGATTGTTTAGGAAATATTATATTAAATATTCAACCTCGCTCGTTCTATTTATTATTTCTTTGTATCGTCTATGTACATATCTATAGCTAACACCATGCAGATTATGTATAGTAATTACGTTTTTGTGTTTTGTTCTTCTTTCGTTTGTGTAATAGTCTTTTGTGGCTTTGTGCCCTTGAAAAAGAATTGGTAGATTCCGGAAGCGCTTGGGCTGGTATCACACCAGTTTTGCACTGTTGTTTGTCAGTAAAATCATCTATATATCTGACGAAATGCCTGGTAATGAATGTTTCAGACTAACTCGACACAAGCTTGAGTTCCTGTCCTTCAATATCTATATCTCAGGCAGCTTAAAACACTCTGATATTCATCCTTATCGGGATTTAGTCTTGTATTAAAAACTATATAGACAGTTGAAAGTTTGTGTCTTTTACATTGGAAGGCTGACGAATTATTTTGTCCTCTACGTCTTTACGTGGAATTTGGGAATCTTAGGACACCATCTAGTGCATTGTAATAAATTTTACTTCTAGTCTTTATATCCCGGATATAATTTCAACGACAAAAAGCAACGATATTAATATATTTACATTACGGGAGTCAGTGCTAGAAAAACTTAATAATAATAATAATAATAATAATAATAATAATAATACATTTATCACACTACAGGAGATTGAGGCTAAACAAACTAATTTGAAACAAATTGACGACGGGCAGTGTGAAACGATGCGAACTAGAGCTTTTCGTTTAAGGCAAATTCATCCTGTGTTAGCGTCCGTAGTATCCAGCATGTATCTGTCTGGCAACTGTCATTATCAGTCTATATGTGAGTTGATTTAACGGGCAACATTTAAATAGACTGGGCAGAAATGGTTAACGAGGTTTGTCTTGACCTTGATTCTGATATATATCCTTTGTAATTGTTTAATCTTTATCTAAAGCCAACTGCTTCGCCAACATATTGGATGGTGCAAATCTTGCACATCAAAACGAAAATATTTTTACCGACACATCGTAATATTTTATTGATACTGTACGTGACTTCTGTTGCTGAACTTATTTTACTAATAATATCCGGAATTCGCTTCCAGATTGGGAAGTGTCCGTCTTTACAGTTGAATTTAATGTATTTCATTGCAAATATAATCACACCTATATTTGTAAAATATTATATGACACCTCGTTTGATTGGAAGATTATCCACCCCTTTCCAAAACGGATTGAACTCAGTTTAAAAACTGTCATCCAAGAAAACTCACAACTTCTTAAGTCACAATATATCCATCAAATCTGAGAGCTGTACGCTGTCATCCAGCCGCAACCATAAATTGTTGAAACAAACAATTGTGGTAAGAACATCCTTCAAGAAGATAAACGTTAGTTATATTCGTTATGTGTGCAACCAAAACACTTATAAATACGCAAAGAAATTCTCATGGCAAATGATGATTTTTCTCTGGATTCCCCTAATCAATAATTACAAGAAGCAAAAAGGAAAGACATTTCACAGATAATCAGCTTTACAAATCTCAACACTAAAAATGTTGTAAACGTGTCCTTAATGGAACCGACAGAGTCAGATGTTGTCCAAGGGTATATAAATGTAGCCGCGCCCCAAAACATAAAATATTCTTCAATGAAAATATTTCGAAAGAGATTGATATAAACAGTTAGTGATTATCTTGACCGTACACGTTTTCAGACAACTTCGGACCTACCAAGTCTTGATATGCAAATGCTTATATTTCGCCTCAGACAAAATTACACCGCTATAAACATCTTCTCCACTATTAAGAGTGACATAGCATCCCATACACAAACACGTACTAAGAAGGAAAATGTAACCAAGCGACAAAGACAATCTTTCAAGAACATTCCAGAAATAGGTGATACTGAACCAGTAGATAAAGTTAGCATGAGTTGTTTTAATGAAAAGATATACTATATTCGACATGTTTTATAAAAAAACCTGGACTAACAGCAGATAGAAAAACACGCAGCATTCGTAAAAATCAAACACCTATTGATAAACATTAAGCAGAACACAAAGATGATGAGCCCCTCGCTCATCTTCCTTCCCAAAGCCCAGTCTTTCTACCTGCACGATTAAATTTACAAAGCTTGTAACCCCGGTGTACCTATCATCTCTTGCAAGAACAACCCACAGGACAAATATCTGAATTTATCTACAACTATATGAGACATTTTGTAAAACAATTATCTTTTTATATACAGGACACCACACGCTATTCCATCAAAATCCCTAAAACCAATCTGTTCAGTAATTTAACCCTATTCATCATGAATATTGCTTCATCTGTACAAACATGCTACATGACGAGATATACTAGCTTGCAAGGAACAACTGGACAGCTGTCCGTCCCAACCCGTCACCCATATAATACCTTGTGAAGGTTACGAACGAGTGCTTGAAGATGAAAAACTTTCTGTTTAATGACCAGCATTATCTTTACGTCAGTGGTACAGAAAATGGCGCCGTTGTAATTCAGTTTAAATATGGGGAGAATAGTGAAGAAAAAAAGAAAAACCTCCCTTCTGAATCAAGCAACCCAAAAGCCCGTTAGCTGGTATCGATTTACTGGTGACGTGGAGAGCAAACCGATAAAAACAATGGGCAACTCTGACACGCTCCCAACAACATATCTTACCTATCATCTGCCACCGTAAACATGTAATAACTCCTGCCGTTAGGCCTATATGCGTTCGTATTAAGCTTATTTGATTTAACGAGTAGACGGCAAGCAAAATAATAAGGGAAACCTACGAACAATAAAATGTTATGGTAGGTCAGTAAAAACATAATTCACCTAATGAAGTGACGAATGTATGCCATTCAATATCTTTCCGAAACATCCGAGTACTGAAAAATAATGAACAACCACAAAAGCTATATCAGAAACAAGGTCAACACAAAATCGCGAACCATTCCAACTCAGGTACAGTACAGTCCTTTTAAATACTGCCCGCTGAGTTAAATGAAAGGTGGATTGATAGTATAGTGATTTTTCTTACAATGTCCTATGTGGAGTTAAATTTAGCACAGGCGACATAATAGATGGAAACTTTTAAACCAGCATGTAATCAAATACATATTTGTCGAACAGAAAATAACATATGTGAAACACATTAACGCACATTGTCAACATGAAGCACACACTTTTATTGCAAAATGTTACCAACACAAAGCAAAGAAACATAAAGTGCGTATGTGCACTTACAATTCTTTCATGCGAAATTGTGTGTATTGTGCAAAGTGGAAGAACTCAATTGTTTACGCTTAAGTGTCATATAAGTAGCAATAAGAGAGATAGCAGTAATGTTTAATATTTGGGTCAGTAGTTTTAAGTACAAATTTGAAATATTTAGTGAACATTTAAACGTATATGAGAACATTTCTTTAAAGGAGCCGTCGAACTATTGTACGCTATGTTCAGTATGTCAAACATACAAATAAATACCGCTGGAGACCTTTTATATCCTCGGTTTAACTTCATCTTCAGTTCATTTTTAATTTTGCAGTCATTATTGAGCTACATTTAAATGAGTAGTTGTTTCGGCAACTGTAACGATATTCCAACATTGACGACGTAACTGAAATCCTTTCTGAGGGATAATTAGATTTTGCGTTCATATCACATGCATTCTTTTCAATTTCTATTCAGACACTATCTAAGTTTTTGCTCAGTTACTGAATTTTTCACAGCAAGACGCAAAGATAGGTTAAAATGTTGCATCCAGCATTATCATCGGGAAATATAATTTCTTGCACTGCGTTTCTTCTACAATGGTACAATTTCAAGGATGCGATGGCACGCTTTTACCTAAGCTGGCCAACTCTTCCTACATTTAATTTAATAGTATTGTATTTTAACTGGAATTGAGTGAGGTTTGACTGACCCCCAAATACGTATTTCCTTTCGGATTCTGCAGTAAGGGTGTTTCCAATGCACTAGATCAAACGAAAAATGTGTCGTTTTTATATAGAATATAGAACTCATTTATATATTTGGGAGCCATGTCATGGAATAAACTCTCAAATAAGATCAAAGTACCAACTAGCTCACACATATTAGACAAAAAATGTGTGAAACACTGGAAATTCTGAAAATGCTGTGATACGTATGTGTTTAACTCTTCAATACTGACCAAAGCTGTTGAGTGTATTTTATGTGCACACCATACCTGTTTAGAATTTTCTTCATTGACTATAATATAAAGATTATATTTAGGGTGTAGTTTTTATATATTAACTCGTGAGATTTAGCCATGGTGTTTTTCTTGTGTTGTACGTTTTCTTTTTTTTTTTACATCTCTACGATATGATTCTGTCTATTTATGTTTGACTTCTCCTGTTACGTCCGTGTATGTACTTTTATCTGTGAGCCTCAAAGTATCGTATCTTTAAAACGTTTGGATATATTTCTTAGGTGTAATTATGTACTACTGCGATTGTAAGTCAGTTCTTTTTTATTTTACATGCATTGAGTTGACATGCTCCTAACACGAGAATAATTCAGTGGATTCATTGATGATCTGGGCATGTATAATGCAGCACTGTGCTCTATAATTCAGCTATGTAATTTCGGTGTAGTTCTCTATATTCAGCTATGTAATTTCGGTGTAGTGCTCAATATTCAGCTATGTAATTTCCCTGTAGTTCTCTATATTCAGCTATGTAATTTCCCTGCAGTTCTCTATATTCAGCTATGTAATTTCGGTGTAGTGCTCTATATTCAGCTATGTAATTTCGGTGTAGTCCTCCATATTCAGCTATGTAATTTATGTGTAGTGCTCTATATTCAGCTATGTTATTTCGGTGTAGTGCTCTATATTCAGCTATGTAATTTCGGTGTAGTGCTCTATATTCAGCTATGTAATTTCGGTGTAGTGCTCTATATTCAGCTATGTAATTTATGTGTAGTGCTCTATATTCAGCTATGTTATTTCGGTGTAGTGCTCTATATTCAGCTATGTAATTTCGGTGTAGTTCTCTAAATTCAGCTATGTAATTTCGGTGTAGATCTCTATATTCAGCTATGTAATTTCGGTGTAGTTCGGTATATTCAGCTATGTAATTTCGGTGTAGTGCTCTATATTCAGCTATGTAATTTCGGTGTAGTTCTCTATATCCAGTATGTAATTTCGGTATAGTTCGGTATATTCAGCTATGTAATTTCGGTGTAGTTCGGTATATTCAGCTATGTAATTTCGGTGTAGTTCGGTATATTCAGCTATGTAATTTCGGTGTAGTGCTCTATATTCAGCTATGTAATTTCGGTGTAGTGCTCTATATTCAGCTATGTAATTTCTGTGTAGTTCTCTATATTCAGCTATGTAATTTCGGTGTAGTTCTCTATTGTCATGATTTGCAAGGGTACGTGATTACCTGTCCAAGCTTGGTAATTTCCTCAGAGTTTTCGTGTTTTCTCCAACTCAAAGGACCATTAATACTCGAGAATTTGTTCGATCTAAAGCGCGTCTTATAACTTTTAGAACCCTGTTGTTCAATCATGAAGCTTAATTTGCTGCATGGCACAAAATGTAGCATATGGATGAAACAAGTATTACTACGTCATCAAAATCTTTTACAGCAAAGCATACAAACTTTGAAAAGTTTGCTGTCAGAAAAAGATAAGTAATGTATTCATTTACTTTCAGTTCCCTTTGAGATCAACATAATCTTGATATGTTAGCAGATGCCTTGCATGGAAATGTCATGGCTGAACTTCTAAATCATATCATGCATTTGATGCAAATATTGGAATATGCAAATAATTTGGACCACCGTTATGACTGCGGCTATCTAGAATATTTTATAGTTCGGACTGATAAATCGTTACATTCGGTCAACTGAAACATGTAAACAAATCTAGACGTAACACAGACGTGGAAACGAATGAACAGAAAAGACTTTGTAACTAATTTGCTTAAGCCCTTACCAGTAGTGAAGTAGAAATCTTTCGGGTTAAATGCCCACATTTTTTTAACAATAATACAAGTGAAGGCTAAACATTAGATAGACCTTTCTAATATCACATGACAAAAGTTACCGGTTGCGCGAGACCAGCCAAACAAAATAATTCCTCCTAGATTTTCTCCGAGTCGCCGTGTATACGGACAGCATATCGTGCGTTCTCTGCTTATTATAAAAGGACAGTGATTCCATATATAACGTATATTCCTGATCTTAAGGAATGGACCAAAACTCACTGCGATTTATAACTGGGTATGAATATACTAATTGTTCCAATATCGTGTTGAGTATATATCTTGACAAAAGTTTTTCGAGTTGTGTAGTATACTTAACGACGTTGACTAAAACCTAAATGCCCGTAAAGGCTTAGACATGTCAGGTACAGCAAAACCGTTTTTAAATCATGACGTAGCCCACTTTCTTCTTTCCTCAGTCTATCCTTTTATCTCAGAAGTCACGTTTTCTGATGTACATGCGCATGTATACACAGAGAAATGTCAACAATAGTATATACAAACCATTCATAGTATCCTAAATATGGTATAGTTAGATATGCAATGTTTTGGTCATGTCGTGTTAATTTTAAAAAAATCCTGCTAACATTTTGGATCAATTCATATTTTCGGATTAAATCAATACAAAACACACACACACAAACAAAAAGCAAACAAGAAAAACAATTCCTTAACTCGGTTGAGAGACTGTTTTGGGATATTATTGCTAGGATTTTTACGTCAAGGTCTCCATTTTAATGCTCTAAGGCTAGCCAATTATTGATTTATTACGCTTGTGACAGTTTTTTACATGAATAGCATTTTCTTCATATGTTAAGCCCTTGTATGCCCACATCTTAAGTTAATATGCTTTAGAAAATAGTAAGCAATTGTTATAAAGAATCAAAATGGAAATATAAATTCCCTTCCCAGGAAACTTACGAACGCATTGGTTAGTATCAATATGAAAACTACATGCGTGTATTCAATCATTGCACAGGATTTAGATGAATTTTATTTTTAAACGAATATTAAACATTTGCAGAATTTCGGAACATTTCATAATTAACCTGTCATATCGAAAAACCCTTAAACTGGTTTAAGATTAGGGTCTAATGTCCACCACAAAGACTTAATTTATATAAGATGAGTGCGTCAGTAAATCCCGGAATTGTACGTTGTTTACAGCTAAAGAAAATTAATAAACCTGAAGAGTGTCCGGTGAAGATATATTAGATGGTCGTCTTGAATAGCAGGAGACAGATAGATTAAAATGTCCGTGTATGGCATGGATTGACTACAAGAATTCCTATAGTAATACCCCATTCATGCATATCGGAATGTCTAAACAATGTCTATATAAAAAGAGAAAGAGAGAGAGAGAGAGAGAGAGAGAGAGAGAGAGAGAGAACGTCTGTACAAGAGTAACGTACACTTGCCAGTGAACTATGAACGGTTAGGAAACAAAAAACATAGATCGCATTAGGTGTGGTGGGCGCACGAGAAGTTGAGTGGCAGGGCCGCAAGAGATATTAGGAAACATCAATGAAGTCAGACATATTCAAAATCATCCCTCTATGAACGACAGGTGTCCACAAAATGTCCATGAGATCTACGATCCACGAGTATCTCAGGCAATAAAGATGGACCCACTTTACAGCAAAGGGTGTGGAAAAAGAGGAGTAGAAGAGGAAGAAAAATAAAATAAAAATGTATGTAGGAATGTTATGCTATACAGTAAACTATAGAAATAGGAACTGTGAGAGGAAACATAGAGTATACATTTGTGCAAGGATGAACAAAGTGGTGGTGCTAGAAGAAGTGTGAAAGGTAAATATTTTTAAACGATATAGCAAACAGTTATAATGCATCTATGATTAACAATCATTTCAAAAGGAATATTGCTTATCTCGCAGATTTATCGCCCTATAAAGATTTAATTACATTTTGTTTTAAGGAATTATATGTCTTCAGATTTAGTCAAGCAGTTCCATATGATTTTAATTCATCAATAGAAAAATTAATATGGTATTGTTTATCCAATGTTTTATCTTTCTTTTAAAGGTACGTATTTATTTCTCTCCAAAAATCTCGTGGATTCCATTAAGCTCTGCTTTCACATACCTTGGGCACTTTTCATATGTTTTATTCCACGATACAAATTTATATATAGTTTAAACTCAACTTATCGTTTATCATCTTTTGAATTTTTCCCACACGAGTCTCAGCCAATTGAGCGGAAAAGCATCAAGACGACAAAAGTATTGGTAGGAGGCTATATTCGATAAAGAACACATAATTCGTACATTCATGTTTGAAGAAATAAAGCCATACTCTCAAATACATCTAATTTGTTCCAGTGAAAAGTTATTATAATGCAAGGACATATGCGGTACTAAATGAATCGAAGCAAAATATGATAATATATTATCATTCCTCATGTCTAGACTCTTTGCCTGAATGAGATTATGGTAGATATTAATTGTGCGCTATTAGTAAGCTGCCACTGTATAAACATAAGACACATCGAACAAATAATGTATTATTTTTGTTATTATTATTATTATTATTATTATTATTATTATTATAAAAACCAGAACAGGTCCTTATGAAATGAAGCTGTGCTTTCTTCTGCGCAAGTGCAAGTTTCGTTAATGGTTCTTAGGTACGAATACATGAACAAATTGTTTTCTAGCATTAAAGTAAACTTCAAGTATTGAGGAATGGTTTTGAATAATGTGTGGTATACAATGGATATAGAACTGTAATTCGTATGCCTGGAATGCGGCAAAGGTGGATACTGAGAAGCAAAACAGTAAAAGACATCATGAAAGTTAGCCCACACAAATTTTAATAATCTTTCTGTACACCTTTAACCCCCATGTCAACACATATATCAGACTGGGTTTTCAATGAGACACATATGTCATGTCCCGCGGTTATACCTGTGAAATTATTGACGACCTACCCAATAACTCTACACGAAAAATATATATACGTGGGGATGTGTTTTTTGACAAGTTGGGTCTAGTTTTGATGACAATTTTAGCAGAAAGGAGTAATGGAAGAAAGGGCGAATAAATATAAAAGTATGCTTGAATAGACTATAAATATAAAAGTATGCTTGAATAGACTATACATATAAAGGTATGCTTGAATAGACTATACATATACAAGTATGCTTGAATAGACTATACATATAAATGTATGCTTGTATAGACTATACATATACAAGTATGCTTGAATAGACTATACATATACAAGTATGCTTGAATAGACTATACATATAAAGGTATGCTTGAATAGACTATACATATAAATGTATGCTTGTATAGACTATACATATACAAGTATGCTTGAATAGACTATACATATACAAGTATGCTTGAATAGACTATAAATATAAAAGTATGCTTGAATAGACTATACATATAAAGGTATGCTTGAATAGATTATACATATAAATGTATGCTTGTATAGACTATACATATAAATGTATGCTTGTATAGACTATACATATAAAGGTATGCTTGAATAGACTATACATATAAAGTATGCTTGAATAGACTATACAAATAAAAGTATGCTTGAATAGACTATACATATAAAGTATGCTTGAATAGACTATACATATAAAGTATGCTTGAATAGACTATACATATAAATGTATGCTTGTATAGACTATACATATAAAGGTATGCTTGAATAGATTATACATATAAATGTATGCTTGTATAGACTATACATATAAAGGTATGCTTGAATAGACTATACATATAAATGTATGCTTGTATAGACTATACATATAAATGTATGCTTGTATAGACTATACATATACAAGTATGCTTGAATAGACTATACATATAAAAGTATGCTTGAATAGACTATACATATAAAAGTATGCTTGAATAGACTATACATATACAAGTATGCTTGAATAGACTATACATATAAAAGTATGCTTGAATAGACTATACATATAAAAGTATGCTTGAATAGACTATACATATAAATGTATGCTTGAATAGATTATACATATACAAGTATGCTTGAATAGACTATACATATACAAGTATGCTTGAATAGATTATACATATAAAGTATGCTTGAATAGACTATACATATACAAGTATGCTTGAATAGATTATACATATAAAGTATGCTTGAATAGACTATACATATACAAGTATGCTTGAATAGATTATACATATAAAGTATGCTTGAATAGACTATACACATAAAGTATGCTTGAATAGACTATACATATAAAAGTATGCTTGAATAGACTATACATATAAAGTATGCTTGAATAGACTATACATATACAAGTATGCTTGAATAGATTATACATATAAAGTATGCTTGAATAGACTATACATATACAAGTATGCTTGAATAGATTATACATATAAAGTATGCTTGAATAGACTATACATATACAAGTATGCTTGAATAGACTATACATATACAAGTATGCTTGAATAGATTATACATATAAAGTATGCTTGAATAGACTATACATATACAAGTATGCTTGAATAGACTATACATATAAAAGTATGCTTGAATAGATTATACATATAAAGTATGCTTGAATAGACTATACATATACAAGTATGCTTGAATAGATTATACATATACAAGTATGCTTGAATAGACTATACATATAAAAGTATGCTTGAATAGACTATACATATAAAAGTATGCTTGAATAGACTATACATATACAAGTATGCTTGAATAGATTATACATATAAAGTATGCTTGAATAGACTATACATATACAAGTATGCTTGAATAGATTATACATATAAAGTATGCTTGAATAGACTATACATATACAAGTATGCTTGAATAGACTATACATATACAAGTATGCTTGAATAGATTATACATATAAAGTATGCTTGAATAGACTATACATATACAAGTATGCTTGAATAGATTATACATATAAAGTATGCTTGAATAGACTATACATATACAAGTATGCTTGAATAGACTATACATATACAAGTATGCTTGAATAGACTATACATATAAAAGTATGCTTGAATAGATTATACATATAAAGTATGCTTGAATAGATTATACATATAAAGTATGCTTGAATAGATTATACATATAAAGTATGCTTGAATAGACTATACATATAAAGTATGCTTGAATAGACTATACATATAAAGTATGCTTGAATAGACTATACATATAAAGTATGCTTGAATAGACTATACATATACAAGTATGCTTGAATAGACTATACATATAAAAGTATGCTTGAATAGACTATACATATACAAGTATGCTTGAATAGATTATACATATAAAGTATGCTTGAATAGATTATACATATAAAGTATGCTTGAATAGATTATACATATACAAGTATGCTTGAATAGACTATACATATAAATGTATGCTTGAATAGACTATACATATACAAGTATGCTTGAATAGATTATACATATAAAGTATGCTTGAATAGACTATACATATACAAGTATGCTTGAATAGACTATACATATACAAGTATGCTTGAATAGATTATACATATAAAGTATGCTTGAATAGATTATACATATAAAGTATGCTTGAATAGATTATACATATAAAGTATGCTTGAATAGACTATACATATAAAGTATGCTTGAATAGATTATACATATACAAGTATGCTTGAATAGACTATACATATACAAGTATGCTTGAATAGATTATACATATAAAGTATGCTTGAATAGATTATACATATAAATGTATGCTTGAATAGACTATACATATAAAGTATGCTTGAATAGACTATACATATAAATGTATGCTTGAATAGACTATACATATAAAGTATGCTTGAATAGATTATACATATACAAGTATGCTTGAATAGACTATACATATACAAGTATGCTTGAATAGATTATACATATAAAGTATGCTTGAATAGACTATACATATAAAGTATGCTTGAATAGATTATACATATACAAGTATGCTTGAATAGACTATACATATAAAAGTATGCTTGAATAGATTATACATATACAAGTATGCTTGAATAGATTATACATATAAAGTATGCTTGAATAGACTATACATATAAAAGTATGCTTGAATAGATTATACATATACAAGTATGCTTGAATAGACTATACATATAAAAGTATGCTTGAATAGATTATACATATACAAGTATGCTTGAATAGACTATACATATAAAAGTATGCTTGAATAGATTATACATATAAAAGTATGCTTGAATAGATTATACATATACAAGTATGCTTGAATAGACTATACATATAAAAGTATGCTTGAATAGATTATACATATACAAGTATGCTTGAATAGACTATACATATAAAAGTATGCTTGAATAGACTATACATATAAAGTATGCTTGAATAGATTATACATATAAATGTATGCTTGAATAGACTATACATATAAAGTATGCTTGAATAGACTATACATATAAATGTATGCTTGAATAGACTATACATATAAAGTATGCTTGAATAGATTATACATATACAAGTATGCTTGAATAGACTATACATATACAAGTATGCTTGAATAGATTATACATATAAAGTATGCTTGAATAGACTATACATATAAAGTATGCTTGAATAGATTATACATATACAAGTATGCTTGAATAGACTATACATATAAAGTATGCTTGAATAGATTATACATATAAAGTATGCTTGAATAGATTATACATATAAAGTATGCTTGAATAGACTATACATATAAAGTATGCTTGAATAGATTATACATATACAAGTATGCTTGAATAGACTATACATATAAAGTATGCTTGAATAGATTATACATATAAAGTATGCTTGAATAGATTATACATATACAAGTATGCTTGAATAGACTATACATATAAAGTATGCTTGAATAGATTATACATATAAAGTATGCTTGAATAGACTATACATATAAAGTATGCTTGAATAGACTATACATATAAAAGTATGCTTGAATAGACTATACATATACAAGTATGCTTGAATAGATTATACATATACAAGTATGCTTGAATAGATTATACATATAAAGTATGCTTGAATAGACTATACATATAAAGTATGCTTGAATAGATTATACATATAAAGTATGCTTGAATAGATTATACATATAAAGTATGCTTGAATAGATTATACATATAAAGTATGCTTGAATAGACTATACATATAAATGTATGCTTGAATAGATTATACATATAAAGTATGCTTGAATAGATTATACATATAAAGTATGCTTGAATAGATTATACATATAAAGTATGCTTGAATAGATTATACATATAAAGTATGCTTGAATAGACTATACATATAAAGTATGCTTGAATAGACTATACATATAAATGTATGCTTGAATAGATTATACATATAAAGTATGCTTGAATAGATTATACATATAAAGTATGCTTGAATAGACTATACATATAAAAGTATGCTTGAATAGACTATACATATAAAAGTATGCTTGAATAGACTATACATATAAAAGTATGCTTGAATAGATTATACATATAAAGTATGCTTGAATAGACTATACATATAAAAGTATGCTTGAATAGATTATACATATAAAGTATGCTTGAATAGACTATACATATAAAAGTATGCTTGAATAGACTATACATATGAATGTATGCTTGAATAGACTATACATATAAATGTATGCTTGAATAGACTATACATATGAACACTTGATAGTTACAGCTTTGAACACTAACCTTTACTTATTACATCCAGCATCGTTCACATAAATCTAATAACTTAAGATGATTATTCATCCCCTTCAGGAATTAACTTATATAGCTATCTTTCTTAGTCAGTACAATTCGCTTGAAGCTAAATTATCCACTTTTTGACGAAAACAAATATCAAAATTTCGACAATAAAGCCTGTTTTATGTGTGAAGGCTTCAGGTGCATTTCTATAAAGATAAAGTGAAGAATATAGTATGGCCTCTCTGTCTATATAGCCACTAGCCTAATTTCTCTCTCTCTCTCTCTCTCTCTCTCTCTCTATATATATATATATATATATATATATATATATATATATATATATATATATATATATATATATATAGATCATACAAATCTGGAAATATTGACATAGTTCATGTTCAGTATTTTCTCATTAGATACAATTATTATTATAAAATTCTGATTCAGATATTTAAACAACGGCGGATAACTGAACAAACAAAATCAATCTCTTTTTAAAGGCATATACGACAGAACGCTGACGTGAAGAATACATATATATATATATATATATATATATATATATATATATATATATATATATATATATATATCCATTTTCCATTTCCAAGGTTTGTAAAACTATTTAAATCAGGATAATGTAAAAGTCTTAATTTTTAACTGCATTATTCACTTAGCAGACAGATTCGATTCAGGACTAAATAGTACATTGTTTTTAGTGCACACCAAAAACAATGACTGTGGACTTGCGAATTTTGAAAGAGTACAATAGTCGTATTCAATTTCTTTGATGTTTTTTATGATTTTTTTGTTGAATGCGATATAATCTTGTATAAGTCGTGCGAAAGTAATGTAAGGCTTTTTATGGTTATTGATTCTTTCATTTTGTTATTCTTATCAAGATTACATTAAAATGCTTATACAAAGCCTTATTGGTCGCCTGAAGTTAAGAAAGCTCATAACAAAGCTCGTTACTTTCGGAAAAAGTGGATAGAAAATGGAAGGTCTAGAGTTCTTGTCCATGAATCATACAAGCAATATAAAACTGCTAAAAGGGAATTTAGAAATACTCAAGAATATGCTATACAGGCTCATGAAGAAGATAATTTTAAAGACTTAGATGAAGCAGCCGAATTAGACGTGAGTCTTTTTTTGGAAGTTGTACAACAGCAAACGTAACAAGAGCAAATATTCCAAATGTTGTTTTGAATTAAAATATGACGGTGAATTAGCGACTGCTCCGGATGAAATATCTCGACTGTTTGCTAAATATTTTACTAAATTGTACACTCAATCTAGAGACATATTTGTAAATCATGAACTAACGGACGAGTTCTGTATTGATGAACCTATCTTTAAAGTAAAATATAGCTTTCAAGAAATAGCCTCTGTCATAAAACAGCTCAAACTTAGGAGAGCCCCGGGCATTGATGGTATTCAAAATGAGCATTTACGCTACCGGGGAAGAAGACTGACATAATTCATTACAATGCTTTTCAACGGGGTAATAGAAAAGTGTTACATACCGTGTGACTGGAAAGTAGGGTTAATTGTGCCCATATTTAAAGGAGGAGAGAAATCTAAAACGGACCCTGACAATTACAGAGCTATTTCCCTGCTGTCTGTATTATATAAACTATTTGAAAAGTGCTTATTCAGTAGATTAACTGCATGGTGTAATAGCACTATATATAATTTCCCTAATACTGAACAACAGGGGTTTCAAAAGGGACTGAGTAGTATAACAGCATCTTTCAATCTACACGAAGCTGTTTTTTCCACTTTAGAACTAGGATCAAGAGTGTTTGCTGCTTTCTTATGTATTAAAAAGGGGTTTTACACTGTGAATCACGACGGACTTTTTCTAAAACTCAGAAATCTGGGCATTCAAGGAAAGATCTTACATGTATTAAAGGAATCATACACAAATATTCAAAGCATTGTCCTGATGAACGAGTCAAAATCCGAACCTTTTCCAATAGAACGGGGTATTCGACAGAGAGGTGTTTTATCAACATTTTTATATCTTGCTTATATGAATAACCTTTTACAAGAATTACATCAGTCAAAATTAGGGCTACTTGTTGGGTCCACTCCGTCTGGAAATCCAGCATTAGCCGATGATATAACTCTGCTCGCAAACACACCAATCCATTTGCAAAAAATGCTTGATATATGTAACAGATATTCACGAACATGGAACTTCACCTTCAACGTTAGTAAAAGCTGTGTATTAGTTTTTAATCAGAATAAGCAAACAACATGTGAGAAGTTTAACTGGAAACTAGACAATCATACTATACCTATTTTAAGTGAAACCGAGCATGTTGGAATTCCTGTGTGTTCCAATATGAAATGCTTGACTAAAGTAGACAGATCTTGTACTAAAGGCAGAAAATCATTTTATTCTCTTGTAGGGGTTGACACAAATGAAGCTAGATCCAATCCTCTTACCTACGTCAGCTTGCACCAAAAAATTGTGCTACCATCAGCCCTTTATGGTTGTGAAGTTTGGTCAAATATCAGACTCAAAGACTTGAGAAAGCTCGATGTATTTCAGCATCAATGTACCAAAATTCTGCAAGGCTTTCCTCAAAACACGCGGTCAGGAATGAGCGAAAGTTTACTGGGGATAAAGAGAATTATATCAGAAATTGATAAAAGGAAACTGAACTTTCTTGGTAAATTATGCCATCTTCCAGAAAATGTAACAACTAAAAGAATATTTTTATTCAGACAATATCTATATCTTTCTAGAAAAGATGTTACAGAACAAAAAGGCTTTATTCCAGATATATGTAGCATTTTGCAGAAATATAATATTTATGAATTTATTGAAATTTTTGTCAGAGACAAAATATTTCCAGGAAAAATACAGTGGAAACAAATTATAAAACATGCTACTCACAAATATGAAAACGAGAGCTTTACAAACTTGTGCCATACTGACATTTCCTACAAAAGATTCAAAAATGTTCATACTTCTATAAAACCTCAATTCTATGGCAAACTCCAAAAACAACAAGAGAGTTACAGTTAATTACATCCCTTGCAAATGTTCTGATAGCTGTTCCAAATAATACTATGCAAGTTTGTAAACACTGCAGTTACTCTTACACAGATGTAATAATCCATGCATTTATTTCCTGTCAGAGCACTGTGCGACAACGAGACATATTTTGGACACATATTATAAATAACTTTGAGATTCGTGTTGGCGTGTACCTTCATAATATATCAGATGAAGAATTTATTCAACATCTCCTTGGTAGAGAATTTCCCAACGGTATCGGCCTAGACGAGCCTGAAATACTGAAAAATTTTATAATGTCTGCCTCAGTATTCTCGGCAACTGTAATTCATGGATTCTTTTCATGGTAATAAGATCGATTTTCAGATTATCAAGATTTGGAATTATGTGATCGTTGAAATCTTGATGATCATGTCTTCATGCATGCTTTTATATATATATATATATATATATATATATATATATATATATATATATATATATATATATATATATATATATTACATATACAATATTATTTTCTGTAAAATAATGATAATGTGTACAATAATTAAGCATTGAAGGATTGCGCAAGAGTGCACCATACTTTTGATAAGTATAGTGTCCTCATATAAGAATCCTCATAGGGAAAATTCATAGATTCCTCTCATGTATACTTCTGTTAATTGTATATAACTAATTCAATTCATTTCAATATTGTTTCATTGTTTTCTTTTTCATTTGTCTGCATCCTTATCTCAGAAAAGAGGAAATAAAGATTGATGATGATGACGCCCTTGCTCACGGCAAGGTGGACATACAGTCATTATCTTAGATCCATAACTTTAATTGGCTGACATCAGTGAAGAAATTGCTATAAAAGGCGGCCGTAACAAGCCTCATCAATGACAAACAAGGTCCAGAGAAAGAGGTCACTATTTCTAACACAGACAAAATGAAGATTAATGCAGCTGTCCTCTGTTCATTCTGGCAAAATTGTCCACAACCTATTGTGCAACTACAACAGGTAAGTATTCGCACTTGTATCTGCCCCTATCTCAATGACTGTATGATATGCACAATGTTACACCCAATTAATATTATTTGGAAATTATTATCAGTCTGTCAAAATTTAGGTCTAAATATATGGTTTCAACGATATGTGCATACAGTACTCAAATTTTTGCGATTCTGGTTTTAGCCATTGAGTCTTTTAAGTTACTCTTTTGATGTATCTGACGTATATCCAAGTCATTCACTTTGACCAGGTTGCAGTTTATATCCAAGTCATTCATTTTGACCAGGTTGCAGTTTATATCCAAGTCATTCATTTTGATCAGGTTGCAGTTTATATCCAAGTCATTCATTTTGACCAGGTTGCAGTTTATATCAAAGTTATTCATTTTGATCAGGTTACAGTTTATATCAAAGTCATTCATTTTGACCAGGTTCCAGTTTCTTTCTTTTCTGTGTCTAATTGTCATTTGTTTTATCTTTTTTATATTTAGGACCAACTATCCATATCTAAATATGGAATAGGATCTATTTTTAAAAAAATATTTTGGCAGATAATTAAACTGCACGTGCATCTTGCGCATCTATTCTGAGTTTCATTTCTATATCTTGTAAAGAAGTAGGGAAAACTATGTCTGGAATCTGAAAAGTCAATATTAAATTAGTACCAATAGTTTTTCCCATGAATTTGAACGGTCATGTAATATATACTGTACGAATCCGATCCACAAAGACAATTACGATGATAATAATAATGACAGCATTATATTGGTATCTATTTAGGAATAATAACACACAAGATTGCCTGAATAAGCATCAGCGTATTCAGTGCTACATTACATTCTGATGTCTAAAATATGAATATATTAAAATAGAGACAGACATACAGAAACAGACACAGGAACAGAGGCAGAGACAGGACAAAGACAATATATGGTAACAACACTGATAATGACATTGCAGTTTAAATGAACCAGATTGGTCAAGTGTTTAGAACTTGTTCGTCTTTTCAAAGCATAGCAAAGGAAGTAAAATAAATTTCCAATAAAACAGGCTTTTTGATCTGGAGATGTGAATAAAATGTTTCTTCTGTAGGACAAGATTGACAAATAATGAGAGAAATGTAGTTCTTAAATCCGAATACCATGACAATACAATGTTCATTTTTTCTTTGTAAGGCATCATATCGGTTCAGATGCTCTCATTTGCTCGTAATTTATTGTATCTTCCACTTTCAATCATTACATCATGAACAGGTGTCCCAGGTGGCCGAGAGGTCTATGGCTCTCGTCTTTACATATCACCCACACATCTCACCTCTGTCCGCGTCGGTTCCAATATCGGCTCGCCCAACTTGGTTATGCGACAAAGCTCGCCAGTAGCTTCCCGTTGGTCGGTGGTTCTTTTCGGAGTTTTCCCGGGTTCTTCCTCCATCAAATATACTGGCCGCCATGTATAGCTTATCATGTGATGAAAAATGACGTTAAACCCATAACAACAACAATAACAGCAACATCATGAGCAAAACATGAACAGCATGCAATCGCGTGTCTGAACTGTTATGGGAGACCAATATTAAGTTAATATTCATCATGTAACTGAAATTTAAAATGTCTGTATTCATAGGTTTTCCAACAATTCGATATATCCGAAACACGTTATTGAATCAATTTATCTAGAATGCAATGCAAAAATAACAAATTAAAAAGTTTTCATCACCTATGTTTAGTTAGATCTAAACTTATCCAAAGCCATATCCATATAACGATACTTGGACTTTTGAAACAATTTTATATTTTAGTATTGGTAAACCGTACTTTTCAAAAGATTCGTTTTGCACAAATATATAATGGCTGTATATTTTTCTATCATGTTTGTCAAGTTACATGTTTTTGTCGACCATTATAAAATAAGTTGTATGCCTGGTCTCCTGTACCCTTTTATATTTTCGGTCCCTGTGTTGATGTTCCAGAGGAGTTTACACTTGCCATTTTACACCATGTTATATGCTTGTTCATTTTATTTCACCCACCTCATGCCATATGTATTAGGCAGCTGCCAATTTATACCTAGGTCGAGTGTATTATGTCGAATGTGGTGTTTACAATGAATTAGCTTCAGTACAGACCAATCAAGTGGTTTGCTGCTCCACTTGTTTTTTTTTAAATCAAATTTGAGCATATTGTTAAGATGTCCTGGTTTCGCACACTTCCCCTTATCTAGCTGGCCATGTATAGCATCTCTCTGAGCTATAATCATAAAGCCATCGTTTGCATGTGCCCTCCTCTGTCTTGACCTCCCTTTTTCTTAACACACTGCCTTTCATTAGGATTTCTCTAGTCAGACATTATTTTTGACATCTTTAATGTCGGAAATCATGCTTACCGCTTAGAACTATGAGACGCCCTTATTTCTTGACCAAGGCTATCAGATTTCCATTGTGTGTCTTTTTCTGCACCTACAAGATCTTGACAAGATCTTTCATGTTCTTCAATACCCTCTTTGAACTCGTTTGGAAGGCACAGTCTGTTAAGACACCTCTTGCATAAGATTCTTGCATAATATATACCAGTGTTCTAATTCCATCATATATACCTTCAAATTTGTTTTGGTTACGCTGTGATGCATTCAATGTGATCCTTATGGTTTAACACCCCTTTAGTTTGTACCCAGGTATCTTTATCCGCACCCTAAAATGGATTATGTTACATTGTCGTTTATCTCATCATTTTGCATACTGTATACCACTTAAATCCGTATTTATATGCGACCTTTAGTTTTCTTTATTTCTTTAAATCTCTGAGTATCTTGGAGCTTTATAATACCCGTTTTCGCCAGATTATCACTCTCTGTGTTTACTGTAACACCTCTCATTTAAACATATGCATATTGGTCTCAGTAGACAGTAGAGTTGCTACTCTAACCAGGAAATCAATGCATGTCTTCAAATACGATTTTGTTCCTATATGATGTTTACTATGCGTACCTCCCTACTTTTGACTGCCATTGTGTGAAAGAATTGAGGTAGGTTTATTACGATCAAAACTAATATCTAAATTGAGATGTGAAGTTTTGCTAAAAATGACGAGCTACTTTTTCATTCTGTGGTTTTTAATGCTAGCTTTTTTTAATGAATTCCATGCAAATTTCACAATAATATACATTTTACTTAGTACATGCTTACAGTGTTACACTTTTACAAACTTACTTATTAGAATTGGTTTGTCCAACCTACTGTGTCTTGTTGAATTTATTTGTTGCTTACACTTCTCAATTACGTTCCTTAGTTTTTTAAAGTGTAGACATTGCTTTCTTATTTAGTTATTCTGTGGTATGGTTCGATAATCTTCTGTGCGATTCTCGCCTACTCGTGTTTACTCGACTCTCGTTGAAATACCTCCACAGCTGTTTCCATAGCGGTACTTCTCGTCTGTTGTCGAAATTTTGTTGCACATCGTATATATTTGCGCTTTGGTTACTATAGCTGTATCTGTATGTAAAAAAGTAAAATATATTTCTTTTCTTTGATGTTTTTAGATAATACGGCAGTGACAGTGCTCGAAGTATTCTCTTTACTGTTGCCATAAAATGTGTGTACTTTCCCCTGCTTCAAGCCGGGAACTTATTTCGTAGCTTGATATGTTGCTGCAATGAATGTTTACATCACTTCTACCATACGCTAAAATATATGTGTGTCTTCGTGAATTGGGAGCGTGTCTCCGTTAGTACTTGTTGTAGTTCTTCTGAACATGTAATATGTCAGTTCTTTCTTCCTATTCTAACTCAACAGTATTGTACTTCTCCCTCTTTTACTTCCTCTTCTTACTCTCCATTCTCTTCTTCTGTCTTCTTGTGATTATTCATATTATTTGTCTTATTATTCTTCTGATTATTATTATTCTTATAATTATTATTGGTAGTAGCAGTATTAGTAATACTATTGGTCTTGTTGTTGCTATTGTTGTAAGCATATAGTGACAGTAAACGTGCCCGTTGATATTGTTGCTTGCAATTTCGACGTGACACTGACAGCTTACATATATAATGGTTTTTCCAAATTTTCAGATATACGCTTATTCATTAACTACAAAGGTTTCAAAATTTGCAAATGTTTCATTCATTTCTTGGTTATATTCTTCACTCTATCTTCCCCAACAACTATACAATAACATTATGATGGATCTGATGATAATTACTACTATGCTATAGCATAATTAATTCGTCTCTCAATTGCTATCTATATATAAAATTACATGATGGACATTTATTTAAATGAACTATCCATTTAATCTCCCATGTACCTCGGATTGGACACAGATAGGAAACAAAAAAAGTATTCATTCAAGCAGTATGATTTCCTATATCTTTAGACAAATTTGAATGTTGTATCCGTGAGCAGATGAAACTTTACCTCCAAGATGATGTTCCGGTGGTATCTGGCAATATCCCATTTGTCAACCTTATGGAACAAACCAACGGGAATGACAAGTCTGTCTGCGATACAAAGATATTATTGAATGCTACCTTCCAAAAGTACAGCCCCGATGACCCATGCCAGGGATGCACCAACGTACCTAAGTGTGGAAACAAAATGCTGAGAATTGACCTCCAGATGGAGCCCATTAAGACAGGGTTTTCCTTCCATGTTGGTGACAGCAGAACTAACAATGGGTATAGTGAGTATACATTAGTTTAGAAATATAGTGCAGGCCCTTTTTGTATGTTACTGTAGATGATACAAGCACTTACACTTGCCGGTCACGTTTATAATATACAGCTCAGCTAGCTGCTATAGGTACATTATAAACGTATAAATATAGAATTATGTAATATTCACAATAAGTCTTGTATCACTTTAGTAAATTATTTAGAAGTCTATGAATTCACAAGGTGGGATTTAAGCTAACAGCACTATAGCGTTATGCTTCATCCCGTGACCTATTTATTTACGTCACTGAGAGGCGCAGGAATGGTCAGAAAATTCCTATACAAATGAAAATGACGGATACATGTAAAATACATTGCCTAGAAAATAATAGAGTTGTTTCTACTTTGATTAAACTGTACATCTGTACCGGATATGAAAGATTCTTTGGTCTGAGCCATTAGTTAAGTTATATATGCTATGGTTTTCATTACTTTCTGACAAAATTAAAACGTGTATTCACTCGCCCTTTTCTGCATGAGAGAGAATCTTGTGAATCTTGACATGTATTTGGTAGTCTACGGCAATCGAGCAGCACATGTCACTTAGATGAAATAAATCATTTTGTCTGACTCTATAAGTTGCTCCACAGGTAGTTTGTCGTACCTTTCAAAAGTTGAACCAACCAATTATGTTTGTAAGCAAAATCATCGTGTCTTAAACAACAAACTGATGGAGGAGTTTGTACCAAGCAGAAAGGATCTATTTAACAGAAATATGGATGCTCAATTATTCGAAATAAAATATCGCAATCACATGCATGTTGGGCACTTATATTTTCATTGTTATTTTGGGAACAGGAAATTTATAGGCATTGGCTTTTGCCCCATTCCCATCAAACTATGTAATAAATGAATAAATAATTGTTCAAAGGTAACAATCTAGAGTGTAATGTTCTAACTATGCCAAACAAAATGTTTCAGGTGAAGATAAACAAAATGGAAAGAACGCTTAAGTAGCAATATACCTTGATAGGCGTGAATCTTTTGTTTACTGTTTTAAAACGCTTGCACAAGAAATAACTACTCTTATAATGTTTTCGAAGGTACAAACGGGTGTAACAAGTTATGATGTCAATGTATTGTTCAAATGATCAAGTTTGTTGAACGAAATCTCTAAAAAATATATCGGCTATTCTCAATGATTTTAATGTTGAATTTGTATTTCTTCTGCAGAAGGCGATGCGAGCACACAAGAGAACGATGCAGAGTTCTATTCACTAGATTACCAACACAGGCTCTACGGCGGTGACAAATGCCCAGATATGGCCCTGATCATGACCGGTCTTCTGAGTACCAGTGTTACTTCGGTCACCATCTTCATCGGCAACGAGTGCATCCGGGTCTCTAATGACCAGGGTTACGTTTACGAACTCTGCTCAAAATGTTTGTTTGCTTTGAACGGTCAGTCTGATTCACAGGGTCCTGTGAACGAAGACATATTCATTGGTCTTAATAGAATCATCGATAGTCCATCATACCGTGTAGGAACCGGTGTTTGCAGTGCTGTCATTAGCTGGGCTTGTCCGTGGGGTTGTTAGGATTGACAGAATACCATCAATTAGCTTATTTTATATCACTCTCTTTTCCACTTATGTGCTTAGAAATTAAAGCAGTGAAACGTACCACATATTTTCAGGAGGCTTTGATTTTAGGTCAAATATTTGGATAAAAATCATATTCAACTCGAATGATAAATTCTTTCGCAAAGGCAATAATTTCCTAACTCACATAAATTGATCATCTCTTCTCCCAAAAGTCTTTAGAGCTACTTTTCACGTGTAACTCCCTTTTTTGCTTCTATAATATATATTCCTCATTTATATCATTGTAATTTTTTATAGCTTGTGTTGCATCTTTACTCTCGTTCTATATTTCCTTGTTAGCTATGTATGCAGGTGCTGGTAAAAGAAAAATAGGTTGAACAATCCTAGGTGGCTTTAAAATCTGCCAGTACAGGATCAACTCAGCAAGAAATCTTCGACGATTGTATCATAAATACGCTTACTTATTTCCCCTTCATATATGGGAAAAGCGTATTGGAGGTAATTTCACTGATGTTTGTGTAAAAGCCTCATAAGTGTACTCGTTGAATGTAACCACTGGCAGATCTAAGTAAAAGCCTATATGTGTATATTGTCTTGTATATAAAAGTCTCTGCTCCATGCTCCTTTCGACGATAAATATATTATGTAAGTTTCCAACTTTGGTTTGTAAACAATAATAAGAGATCATGCTTTTCAAAAAATCGTTTAATCACACTATCTTTGTAAGTTATTCATCCGCCCTTGCTAATAATAAATACGAAAACTAATAATACCAAAGTAGTCTTTAAGTGATAACATGATAGGAACTGGTAAAGCAAAATAGTCCTTGTTAAGTGGTAACATGGTAGGAACTGGTAATGCAAAATAACCTTTGTTAAGTGGTAACATGGTAGGGGTTGTTAATACACTAAAAACACATTAATGGAGTGTCGACCACTTACCAATGCACATGATAGTATTTACAAAGGAGTAATAAAGAAGAGTCGTCAAAAGTGTGCTTAGACATAGAAAAATGTAAATGAGAAGTGAATGCCTAGTGCAATTTTCGATCTTAAGTGAAATTTGAGCATGTAGATACTGAGTTTGCATAACGAAAAATTTGATTTATGTTGCTTATGGATAGTCATACATTATTTTAAATTATGATTCAATTTTATTAACCGGAGTACACGTAAGAGTAAGATCTAACTATCATACGCAGTTAGCAAGTTGAATTTTAAAGCAAACCAGCCAGGCCAGGTTTTAATAAAACTTCTCAACTTTGAGTAAATACCCACATCAAGAATTGCATGCTGATTATTTGCAAACTACGTTCAAATAATTGCATTTAACCTATTTTTTTAAGCAAGTTAACTATTTCGGATCAAACATTGAGATCCTGGTCTTAAACTTGACTTTTCTGAGGGTTAACACGTGGAGTACCTATCCAAGTTGGGGAAGTGTTATGAAATGCTGGCGACAATCTATTTTAGTCCTCGCCATTGTTTTAAAAGCAGGGTTTTAACGTTTTTTTCTTTTTTGTGGAATGTAAATTGTCCACACATAATGAACTTACTAAAAGACTTTGAAACCTGTACATTTGCAAATGGCGGCAGATGTTTCGCTCTGAACCATCTGCAAAGATGTTTCCCTTCTTTTAGGAAAACAGTTGCTTTCTTGGTGAATGATAAAAAATAAACATCTGTGGCAAATACCAATATTTGGGCAGTATTTTGTATAAACTACCAATCAGTCAGTCATCTACATATAGCGGACTGTGATGAAGTCATTTTGAACAACAATATCAGGCAACGTTGAATATAAACAGTAAATATGTTCATGCAAATAAATAAACATTTCGAAATATACAGTAATTCTCGGATCAGATGTATTTCCATCTAGCGACTTAAACCCATGGCAGCAAATGTAATCAGTTTCAGAGAATTTATTAACGAAAAAAGATGGCAGATACGGCGTTGTATGTCGACGTGCACTGTCAGTAGCATGTTGGATATGCCCGAACCATCCAAGCTGTTAAAATAATATAAACATTCCAGTACAAACCTAAATATTGAGATGTTTATGTGAGCCGAATCACGTGTACAAAATATGGCAAGTACATATAATAATTTTGCAAGTTAAATTACATTGTCCTTTATTATCATGGCACCTAAACTTGTGGTTGCAGTCCAGGATATTCTACCCTTATAGTGTTTAATCAATTAATTAATATTTGAGCGATAATTCCTAAAAGGTTCTTGATTAGGCACAATTTTAGTTTAAGGCAAAAGCTGAAACAATACATACATTTTGAACAAAAAAGATAAAACAAGAAAACAACAACATGAAAAGGTGTTATTTATCAAGATCTCGTGTGATTATGTTTAGGGAGTGGTCATTATATATCTAGGGGAGGGACTTGCAATTCGGGATAGAGTATGATATTTCAAGTGCACATATACCAGCTCACGATGTTAGTCTGAACATACGTAATTTAGAATTCGAATTGCTCATAGATTATGAAATGTTTCTGATGATTTAACTTGGAATAAAAGGGTGAATTAGTATGTTGCTTACAGGATACGCAAACGATTATATTTATGCCTGTTAAAGCATTTTCACTTTTCTAGTATTTCGTTCTTAAGTAGAATCACCCATGTCATATGATTTGGTACACAGAAACCCACAATAGTGAAAAATCCTCCTGAATTTCTAAACTCATTTAAGTCTTCACCAATCTAGTTTTCGATGTGATTAAATATTTTCTAATTCAAAAACTTTCTCAACGGTGTATAATTCCGCGACTCCCTCCTGATTATCCATATGAATATTATTAAAGGCCAGCCTATTTTGTCAACAAAACATTTTCATATCTTCAGTGCAATGAATTTCCTCTAATGTATAACATCAACACTTCTGTCTTGCCATACTCAAATATATTAACTCCTTTATTTATCCAGCTAAACTAATGACATTCAAGAATATTATTTTAAACAACGTTAACCAATGTCAAAAGAAAACATTTAATCAATGCATTATTTATATTGGTCATACGAAATAATCAAACTGCTTCTTACTTTAACGTACTAAAAAGTTATCAAGTCCATAAACAAGTTTATATTTATGTCCATGCTAATTAGGTGAAGAGCAAACACCAGGTCCAAAAATAAGTTCAAAAGCTTTTCCTTTCCGATTAATATTCACCGTCTTTTAGATCAGTAATTAGGTCAGGTTCACTAGGACTTTGATCATTATGTTGACTGTGTCGTTACACACTTAAACATTAATGCGCCATGCATGTAAATAATACATGCAGAAAAAAAGAATATGAGCAGGAAATAGAAGTGAAGAAATGATGGTTCAGTAAGATAATTTGTTATGCTCGTTAAGTTGTCTCTAACTGCACTACACCATGATCTTTGAGATAAGAGTTTCTAAAAATGCTTCTAAGTGCGTCTCTTCAGATGGATACAGACTTTTACATCAGGTTGTAATATCAACCGAAGTGATTGCAACCAAACTGAATATTAAAAAGTCCTTTGTGGAATTAAACAACGAAATTAACAAAGGCTCTATAATAAAACGAAATTGTCCTTTTTGTTTAAAGTTTAGCATGTAATCAGATAAACCTTTATCTTACAGAGAAAGAAAATAAAACTTATATACGTAAAACAAATTAAAATACGTTGGCATTATGAAGTTGAAATATTTATTGGAAATGTTACATTTCAATTGTTTCGTTATTTTAAATACCCCTCTTCTCTCCCACCGCATATACAACTTCCCCTGAATTTCAAGATTGATCTCAAGTCTCCCCCATCTAGTTTATTCCATATTTATCAAATACTTCATAATTAAAACCATGTTTGAACAAAATACCAACTCCTCAACTACGACCCGATTAGCTGCATACATTGTATTAAATTCAGCCCATTTTGTGCTTAAAACATTTTTTCCATGTGATGCGTTTCCTCTAATATAATTACATCAACACACTTTCTTTCAAATACTCTAATATAGTGTATCCTTCATTTGTAAAACTACGCCATGTCATTCAAGTTTAACATATTTATAGAACCCGTACATGAACCCATGTAGTGGTAGTATTATTAGTAGCATAGCATTAGTAGAGGTATTAGTGGTATTTTAAATTTGATATATAAGCGGCTTGGCGTCATTTAAATTCCCCACTGTGAAGCTCATTTAACAAAATAGTATTTCTGCTCATTTCCCGCAGCCATATTTTAAACATTCTTCCCTTACAATTCAGAGTGGGTTCCTTTATTCCAACAGCAGGAATATAACTACCGAGTTGAGTGTGTAACTAGGGGTGATTTGATTTGTTATTTACAGATGCAAGCAGTTAAATTATGTAATGACGAGGGCTTGACATACTGCTAGCACATATCTAGCAATGAATTTGTTGCTAGTGGTGAGCGGTTCGGTAGTGTAAACCCTCTGGCCCAGGGCCCAATAGAAGAGCGATGACGAGGCAAACAAGGTGGTCAGGATCAGACTCTGGGACAATCAGGAGGGATCACTCTACAGTCACACAGCAGCCACCTTCGTCAATGGATATTAACTAGGTTTTAACAAGTTGTTTAGCAGAAATGAAAACCATCAACCAAAATTACACCGAATGTAACCGGAACGTTAGTGATCTTTCGCATGATATAAGGGAGGAGAATACTGAACTTCGTAAACAAAATTTGAAATTGGGAAATCGGATAAAACAGATGGACACACTGGATACACAATCTAGAAAAAAATAATCTTATTTGTATTGTTATCTGGAACTGCAAATGAAGGATGGGATGGATATCAGAAGAAAATCAAAACTTTCCTACATAACACCCTTCATACCAAGGCACGCGAAGCACTGGCTATTCACCAATTATAGCCACGGTCACTTTTTATAAAGACAGAGACTGAATTTTACAAGAACACGAAACGTACTCAAAAAAGAGCGGATACCGTGTGTAAAAAGATTACACTTGGCTTACAAGAGACGAGAGAACATTTCTCTATGAATTTATGACGAAATAATAGAAGATGGATGAATTCGCAACAATCAGATATAATGCACTAATTTACTGAGGGCAGGTTTACATGTATGACTGGAGAAGGATGAGGTTTGCTCCGTTGGCACGGCGCGATTATCGGAGCGGAGAGACATACCACGGTACACGGGGCATACGATGGATCAACACGCTTCAGTACACATGGATGGAGTTAATTTAACCAGTGACAAACAGGAGTATAGACCAGGCAAAAGCCACTATAATGTATAAAATAGCAATGTTTTGTGTAATAAATGCATTTTTTTCTTGTATTGGAATACTGAAGGACTTAAAAAATATAAATATAGTTTTGAATTTGCCTCTTATTTTATGCGTTTCGACAGAGTAGGTTTTTGTGAAATATGGGGTATGTCGGACGAAGATTCTTATAATTTGTTGAGGAACACGAATCCTTTACCTAGTTTTGAGTAGAAAGAAAAATCTGTGTAGGAACTCGAGGGTGGGGTTAGATGGGGTGGTGGGGGTAAGTGTTTTTTGTCAAGACACATCTGTGTAGAAAAGGTATAGTATCAAAAATTGGCAGTGATATGCAAGATTATGTTGTGTTGCATATTTCTTCTAATTTATAGAATAATATCAAAGAGATGGGTTTTTTTACATTTGTATATCGATCCTGAAGGAAACGGAATTGATTTGTTTATTGAGAACTTAGAAGGAATAAAGTCTGTATACCAAGAAGCTGATGTGATTCTTACAAAAGATTGTAATGTATAACAGATCTTCTTGACTATATACCTGATGTCAAGTTTTTCAAAGATTTTTGCTTTTTTCTTTCAAACTAAGAGATCAACTCTTAAAAGTATCGATATCAATAACTAAACTAGTGTATGTTACAATTCTGTTTATTGCGCACTGTATATTAAATTATATTTGATGTGTTTTGTATCATGGGCCGAAGGCCTAAAGAAGTGAATACACTTTATGTTGTGTTCTTTTCTGCAACTGGCAGAGACGTGTGGAAAGAAATATGTTGAAAAGGTATGAGATACACTACTCCATGCGCATTATCAACTTAGATGTAGAAAAAGACAAAATGAAGTATGTCTAACATCAAATGCTTTTCATTTGTATTCTTTAGTTTGGTTGAGGAATTGATTGCCATGGTGCGGCATTATGGCGAAAGCTAATATCACATTGTCATGAAGCATACTATTTAGAAAGCACATAGTTGAATGTCCTACATGGACAAATGTTTTTTTTTTTATTGTATTTATTCTTATTTATAATTGTTGGCATTAGAATTACATCTATCTTTACCAACCGCTGACTGATTACCTGACATAATAACTCTTGAGAATAGAACTTGTCAGCCTTCTGTAGTGTGTATACTTATACATATTTTAACATACCTCAAAACTCATTCTGACGTACCATGCCTAACCACCCATTGACCAATTGCTTTAATCTTCACATGAACAAGCCCAATATTTTTCCTTATACTGGTTTTTTTTTTTTTGTTTTTTTTTTTTTTTTTGTGTCATTTTTTTTTGCTTTTGTTTTTGGTGTTTTTTTTATTTAGTTTATGTATTAAAAGTTTTGTTTATTAAAATACAACTTTTATTCAATATTCTATAATAAAAAACTATTTTTATCAATATTTGTTTATTTAAAAAATATTCAGGTAGAAAATGTCTCATATTGGAAATAATTTTTGACTGCTTTGCAAAATCAGATAAATAAAGCAGATACTGCAATTTTAGATGTGGTCTTAAAAGCATCTCATCCAAACAATTGATGAACACCAACACTACACAGTTTCTGACAGCTGTCAAACTTCTAGTTTGCCATGAAAACTAATCAGATTTCCTTAGTTAAGTCAAAACATATGCGACATGCAAATGTAGGAGTTTCATTAAACTTGATAACTAAAGGGTTGACTTGAAAGTTGACCAAACTGTATAGATGGTTATATTTGCATGCCCTGCAATGAGCGCAACGATATATAAAATGCCAGCTAATTGTATGTCATTCAGGTGCTTTTTTGTTACTTCCTCTGAGTTTGTATGTGTAAAATATCAATCAACACACACGTGCAGGTCAACCCGTGATGAAAGGTTCATGATCTATTCACTAAGATGTGAAGAAAGTTACAAACATCTACCAGTTACAGTAACAAATGTACACTACAGAAATGTTTTGCTTAAAATAGAATGAAAAAATGTGTGGTCTGAGGCCAGTTAGATCTTTAAAAAAGCACTGTTCAATATTTAATGTTTGTTTGTTCGAACATTCAAAAAAGATCACCCGCGTTAATATATTTTGATATCAAAGTTCGTCTATATACTTAGCGTTATTCTGACAGCAATATCTGCAGCATTCGTCTGTGAAAGGTGAAAAGATTCATGTAATTCATTACTCTGTCTTTTCGCTAAAGTATCATTTATCATGTAGATGATAGGAAGACTGATAGGAATCATCTTTAATATGTGGACCTAAAGGTTTTAGGTCAGTTTTAAAACTTATGTTGAATATTTTCAAGCATTTTTAACATTAATTAATGGGAATCAGAGAACTAATTTACCCTATTTCCAGGATTCATGAAATATAAGGAAATGCTACTACATAATGTATTGTCAGACACCTTAGCTGAATTGTATTGTACTTTAATTTGTGCAGTGCTGCATTTAACTGAATATACGTTTCAGTAACTATAACGATACTATTCATTTATTAAGTACTTGCAATCTGATCTGTTTGAGGGATATATATATATATATATATATATATATATATATATATATATATATATATATATATATATGTATATATATGTTCCATGTTCAACAATAAATGACGGCACATCCGATACGTTTCTTTCAAATCTCTTTTTGCAATATATTTAAGTCGCACAACACCCATAACTGAATATTTAACTGCAAGACGCACAGATATATACAAATATTGCTACATTTTATATTCTTATTTGGTAAGTAATGTATTCGTCATAATTGTATTTTGGTATGCAGTAGGTGTATTTACAACTTGAGTCCTCTTGTTAAATAATCCTTTTGTTTCGATGCGGGAGATGGAACAGGCGGGAGTGGGAGGGGAAGGAGAGTGGGGAGCGGAGACGGGGTTGACTGAATGCGTCAAGGAAAGGGGAGATTAACGCATATCTGAGAGAACTATGGCGCTAGCGCATGACTTTCTCAACTGTTTGATTATTTCGGTGTCGTATACAAATTGATTTGATGTATTGACCAACCTTGACATACATTGTGGCCAGCAAACATAAGCACATTCCTTTCTGTTCAGGACATATGTGCCTGTTTATAATCGAAATTTTACGTACATTATCATTCCTCATGCCTAAACTCTTTGCCTGAATGCAATTATGGTAGATATTAATTGTGCGCTATCAGTAAGTTGCTACTGTAGAAACGTAAACAACAAACAAATAATGTTGTATTATTATTATTATTATTATTATTATAAAATTACAACAAGGCCCTAAAAATGGACTTGTGTTTTCTTCTGTGCAACCGATAAAGGCACACATGCAAGTTTCGGTAATGGTTCTTATGTACTAATACATGAACAAATTGTTTTCTGGCACTTTATTATATTAAGTAATATTTATTCGAAACTAGCTCGTCTCACGTAATTGGGAACATCCGTATGTAAACGAGTAATGCTAAATAACTTAGTCTACATATCTTAAAGTAAACTTCAAGTATTGAGGAATGATTTTTAATGTCTTTACTATACACAGGGTATAGAACTGTAATTCGTAGGCACGGGGTGGGGCAATGGTGGATACTGCATAGCATAACTTAAAGATAGATCATATATGTAGCCTAACAAATATTTTAATAATCTATGCATATCGTTAACCCATATGGCAAACACATATCAGACTCGATTTTAAATGAGACACATATGTGTCATGCCACGAGGCTATACCTATGAAATTATTGACGTTCCTACACAATAACTCTACACGAAAAACAGATTAGCATGGGGATGTGTTTGACCAGTAGAATCTAGTGTTGATTACAATTTTAACAGAAACTAGTCATGGAAGAGAGGGCGAATAAATACTAAAGTATGCTTGAATGGACTCTAAAATAGCAATTGTCAGTTTCTGTTTTGAACACTAACTTTTACTTATTACTGCCATCAGCATTCACATAAATGTAATAACTAAAGTTGATTTGTTGCCCCTTTTAGGAATTAGCTTATATAGTTATCTTGCTTAGTCGGGAAAATATTCGCTTGAGGCTAGCTCAATTATGCACTTTGTGATTGACAAAAAATAATATCAAAATTTCGACAATAAAGCCTGTTTTATGTTTGAAGGCTTCGGGTGTATTTCTTTAATGATAAAGTGAAGAATATAGTATGGCCTCTCCATATAGCCACAAGCCAAATTGTTGTTTTTACTTCTCTCTCTCTCTCTCTCTCTCTCTCTCTCTCTCTATATATATATATATATATATATATATATATATATATATATATATTATATATATATATAATATATATATATATACAAATTCGGAAATATTGACATAGATTATGTTAGTTCTGGAACGTGATTTATCTACGAAATCATATTTATATATTTCAATGTATCAATTCAGCAGGAAAGGGAGAAGCACTGATCACTAACACTGACTTAAATCTATAAAGCTTTGAAGAAGTTGTACAATATTTTCTCATTATATAAAATTAGAATTAACTGCTGAATCAAATGTTTCAAAAATGACGGATAACTGAACAAACAAAAACAATTTTCCTTTAAAGGAATCGATGACAAAAAGCTGACGTGAAAAAGATATATATATTGATTTTTTCCATTTTTCATTTCCAAGGTTTGTAAAAATATTCAAATCAGGATAATGTGAAAGTCTTAATTGTAAATTGCATTATTCGCTTAGCAGATAGATACGATTAAGGACTGAATAGTACATCGTTTTTAGTGTACACCGAAATAAATGACTGCGGACTTGCGACCTTTGAAAGAGTACAATAGTCGTTATCAATTTCTTTGATGTTTATTTATGATCTTTTTTGTTGAATGCGATATAATCTTATATAAGTCGTGCGAAAGTAATGTAAGACTTTTAATGGTTATTGATTCTTTCATTTTTTTTTTTTTTTATTATTCTTATCAATGTTACATTAAAATGTTTACTTGCAAATTTCAAAATATTGTATTCTTTTAATCATATATATTTTCCCTTCCTTACATACAACAATAAGAGTTATGACGCCCTTGCTCGTGGCAAGGTGAACATACAGTCCTTATCTTAGATCCATAACTTTAATTGGCTGACATCTATGAAGACAATGCTATAAAAGGCGGCCTTAACAAGCCGCATCAATGACATAAAAGGTCCAGAGAAAGAGGTCACTATTGCTAACACAGACAAAATGAAGATGAATGCAGTTGTTACTCTGCTCATTCTGGCAAAAATGTCCACAATCTATTGTGCAACTACAACAGGTAAGTATTCGCACTTTGTATCTGTCTCTATCTCAATGACTGTATGATATGCACAATGTTACACCCAATTAATATTAATTGGAAGTTTTTATCAGTCAGTCATAATTCAGATCTAAATATATTTTTTTCAATGATATGTGCATACAGTACTGAAATTGTTGTGATTCTGGTTTTAGCCATCGCGTCTTTTAAGTTACTCTCTTGATGTATCTGATGTGTATCCAAGTCATTCATTTTGACCAGGTTGCAGTTTATATCAAAGTCATTCATTTTGACCAGGTTGTAATGTATATCAAAGTCATTCATTTTGACCAGGTTGCAGTTTATATCAAAGTCATTCATTTTCACCAGGTTGCAGTTTATATCAAAGTCATTTATTTTCACCAGTTTTCAGTTTCTTTCTTTTTTGTAGCTAATTGTGATTTGTTTTATCTTTTTTATATTTATGACCAATTCTCCATATCTAAATAATGAATATGATTTATTTTAAAAATAGTTTGGCAGATGACTAAAATGCACGTGCAACTGGCACATCTATTCTGAATTTCATTTCTATATCTTGTAAAGAAACAGGGAATACTATGGCTAGAATCGGAAAAGTCAATATTAAATTTGTAATAATAGTTTCCCCCATGGATTTGAACGGTCATTTAATATATACATATAGAATCCGATCTACAATGACAATTACGATGATAATGACAATGATAACATTAGTTTAGTATCTATTTAGGAATAACATAACGCAAGAGTGCCTGAATAAGCATAAGCGTATTCAGTGCTAAATTACATTATCATGTCTAAAATATGAATATATTAAAATAGAGACAGACAGACAGAGACAAACAGAGAGACAGAGGCAGAGACAGAGACAGAAACAGAACAAAGACAATATATGGTAACAACACACTGATAATGACATTAAAGTTTAAATGTTCCAGATCGGTCAATTGTTTAGAATTTTCTTTTTCTTTTCAAAGCATAGCAAAGGAAGTAAAATAATTGTCAGATAATATTGACTTTTTTGATCTAATGGAGTGAATACAATTTTTCTTTTGTGGGATAAGATTGACAAATAATGATAGAAATGCTGATCTTAAATCCGAATGAAATCAATATACCATGACTATACGATATTGATATTTTCTTTGTAAGGTATCATATCGGGAACAGATGCTTTTATTTGCTGCTATTTTATTATATCTTCCACTTTCAATCATTACATCATGAACAGGGGCCCCAGGTGGCCGAGTGGTCTATGGCTCTCGCCTTTACAGATAACTCAAACATCTCACCTCTGTCAGCGTCGGTTCGAATATCGGGTCGGTCAACGTGGGCATGTGAGAAAGTTCGCCGGTAGCTCCCCGTGGGTCGGTGATTTTTGCTGGAGTTTTTCTGGGTTCCTCCTCCATCAATTATACTGGCCGCCATGTACACCCTATCATGTGCTAGAAAATGTTGTTAAACCCACAACAACAACAACAGTAACATCATGAACAGAACATCAAAAGTATGCAATCGCGTGTCGCAACTGTTATCGGAGACTAATATTAAGATAAAATTCAACATTTAGCTGAAATTTAAAATGCCTATTGGCAAGTTTTCTTACAATTCGATATATCCGCAACATGTCATTGAAACTAGTTATCTTGAAAGCTAAAAAGGAGAAATTAACAAGTTTTCATAACCTATGTTTTATGAGATCTAAACTTGTCCAAAGCCATATAGATATACAAGGATAATTGGGCTTTTGAAACAATTGTGTTTATAATGTATTGGTAAACCTTACTTTTTAAAAGATTCGTTGTGCACAACTATATAAAGACTTCCCATTATCCAGCTGGCCGTGTGTGACATCTCTTTGAGCTATGCTCATAAAGCCTTCCTCTGCATGAGCCCTCCTCTGACATCAGTTCTCTTTCTCTTAGTACACTGCCTTTCATTACCATTTCTCTCCAGCCAGACATTATTTTTGACACCTTTGAGATCGGTAATCATGCTTACGGCTTTGAACTATGAGAAGCCCTTTTTTCTTGACCATGGCTATCAAGTTTCCATTGTGTCTTTTCTGCCCCTACATGATATTTCATGCTCTTCAATACCTCTCTTTGAATTCGTTTTTAAGGCACAGTCTGTTAAGTCACTTCTTGCATAATACACATCATAGATCGACGCCAGTGTTCTAATTCCTTCATGAATGTCTTCAAATTTGTTTTGGCTACGCTATGATACATGCGATGTGATTCTTATGGTTTAATATCCCTTTAGTTTGTACCCAGGTATATTTCTCCGCACCCTAAAATGTATTACGTTATATTGTCCTTTATCTCATCATGTTTGATACTATATACCACTTAAATCCCTATTTATATGTGCCCTTTAGTTTTCTTTATTTGTTTAAATCTCGGAGTATATTGGAGCTTTATAATACCCATTTTTCGCCAGGTTATCACTCTCCGTGTTTACTGTAACACCTTTCATTTCAAAATTTGCATCTTGATCTCAGTAGACACTACAGTTGCTAGTCTAACTAGGAAGTCAATGCATGTCTTCAAACACGATTTTGTTCCTATATGATGTTTACTATGCGTACCTCATTACTGATGACTGCTATTGTGTGAATGAAATGAGGTGTCTTACAATCAAAACTAATATCTAAATTGAGATGTGGATCTTTGCTAAAAATGACGAGCTACTGTAGTTCTTAATTCCAACTTATTACAATGACATCCGTGCAAATTTCACTATTATGTACATTTTACTTACTACGTGCTTACAGTGTTACACTTTTACAAACTTATTTATTGGTGTGTCCACCTACTGTGTCTTGTTGAATTTATTACTTTCCTAAGTATCTTAAACTGTAGACATTGCTCTCTTCTTTAGTTATTTACAGCTGTTGTCGAGATTTTGTTGCACATCATATACACTTGTGCTTTGGTTACTACCGCAGTATCTGCATGTAAAAAGGAAAAATAAATTTCTCTTCTGCGATGTTTTTGATAGTACGTCAGTGACAGTGCTCGAAGTATTCTTTATACTGTTGCCAAAAAAGTTATGTACTTTCCCCTGCTTCAAGCCGGGAGCCTATTTCGTGGCTTGAAATGTCATTGCAGTGATTGTTTATTTCACTTATACCATACACTAAAATATTTATTTTTGTCTTGAAGGATTGGGAGCGTGTCTTAGTTAGTTCTTGTTGTAGTTTTTCTGATGGTTCCTCAGTTATGTGAACATTTAATATGTCAGTTCTATCTTCCTGTTCTAACTCAACAGTATTGTACTTCTCCCTCTTTTACTTCCACTTCTTACTCTCCATTCTCTTCTTCTGCCCCTTTGTGATTACTCCAATTATGATTATGATTCTTCTTCTTCTTCTTATTATTATTATTATTATTATTATTATTATTATTATTATTATTGTTGTTGTTATTATTGTTGTTATAATATTTATTATTAGAAGTAATTGTAGTAATATTAGTAGTACTGTTGTTGTTCTTCCTATTGTTGTAAGCATATAGTGCCAGTCAACGTGCACGTGCATCTTGGTGCTTGCAATTTTGACGTGCCACTGATAGCTTACATAAAGAGGAATTTCTTTACAAATGTTTCATTCATTTATTAGTTATATTCCTCACTCTATCTTCCCCAACAACTATACAATAACTTTATGGTGGATCTGATGATAATTACTACTATGCTATAGCATAATTAATGAGTTTCTCAGTTGTGATCCATATGTTAAAGTAAATGGTTAACATTTATTCAAATTAACTATCCGCTTAATGTTCCAAGTGGCTTGGATTGGACACAGTAAGGGAACTAAAACAGTATTCCTTCAAGCAGTATGATTTCCATTATCTTTAGACAAATTTGACTGCTGTATCCGTGAGCAGATGAAACTTTCCCTCCAAGATGATGTTCCGGTGGTATCTGGCAATATCCCATTTGTCAACGTTATGGAACAAACCAACGGGAATGACAGGTCTGTTTGCGATACAAAGATACTATTGAATGCCACCTTCCAAAAGTACAGCCCCGATGACCCATGCCAAGGATGCACCAACGTACCTAAGTGTGGAAACAAAATGCTGAGAATTGACCTCCAGATGGAGCCCATTAAGACAGGGTTTTCCTTCCATGTTGGTGACAGCAGAACCAACAACGGGTATAGTGAGTATACATTAGTTTAGAAATATAGTCCAGACCCTTTTGTATGTTACTGTATATGATACAAACACTTACACGAGCTATTCGGTATGAACTTTCATGCCGGTCACGTAAATAATATACAGCTCGGCTAGCTGATATAGGTGCATTATAAAAGTATAAATATACAATTATGTAATATTCACAATAAGTCTTGTATCACTTTAGTAAATAATTTAGCAGTCAATGAATTAACAAGGTGGGATTTAAGCTAACAGCACTAGAGCGTTATGCTCCATCCCGTGACCTACTTATTTACATCACTGAGAGGAGAATGTTTTGGGCGTAGGAATAGTCAGATAAATCCTGTAAACATGAAAATGATGGATACATGTAAAATACATTGCCTAGAAAATACTAGAGTTTTTGTTACTTTGATTAAACTGTATGCTATACCTTTGTAGCGGATATGAAAGATTCTTTGGTTTGAGGCATTAGTCAAGTTATATATGCCATGGTTTTCATTACTTTCTGACAAAATTACAAAGTGTATTTACTCGCCCTTTACTGCATGAATGAGAATCTTGTGAACCTATACATGTATTTGGTAGTCTACGGCAAGCACGCAGCACATGTCAAATAGATGATACTGATCATGTTTCAGATTATATACTTTGCTCCACGGGTAATTTGTCGTACCTTTCAAAAGTTGAACCAGCAAATTATGTTTGTAAGCAAAATCATTGTGTCTTAAACCACAAACTGATGGAGGAGTTTGTACCAAGCAGAAAGGGTCTATTAAACAGAAATAGGGTTGCTCACTTATTCGAAACCAAATGTTGTACACTTATATTTTCGTTGTTATTTTGGGAACAGGAAATTTATAGGCATTGGCTTTTGCCCCATTCCCATCAAACTATGTAATAAATAAATAAATAATTGTTCAAAGGTAACAATCTAGCGTGTAATGTGCTAAAGATGCCAAACAAACTGTTTCAGGTGAAGATAAACAAAATGGAAAGAACGCTAAAGTAGCATTATACCTTGATAGGCATGAATCTTTTGTTTACTGTTTAAAACTGCTTGCAGAAGAAATAACTGCTCTTATAATGTTTTCGTCGCTACAAGCGGGTGTAACATGTTATGACGTCAATGTATTGTTCAAATGATCAAGTTTGTTGGACGAAATCTCTAAAATAAATATCACAACGGTTCTCCCAAAAAGTATATAAATCGGTTATTATCAATATTTGCATTGTTGAATTTGTATTTCTTTTGCAGAAGGCGATGCGAGCACACAAGAGAACGATGCAGAGTTCCATTCACTAGATTACCAACACAGGCTGTACGGCGGTGACAAATGCCCAGATATGGCCCTGATCATGACCGGTCTTCTGAGTACCAGTGTTACTTCGGTCACCATCTTCGTCGGCAACGAGTTCATCCGGGTCTCTAATGACCAGGGTTACGTTTACGAGCTCTGCTCAAAATGTTTGTTTGCTTTGAACGGACAGTCTGATTCACAGGGTCCTGTGAACGAAGACATATTCATTGGTCTTAATAGAATCATTGATAGCCCATCATACCGTGTAGGAACCGGTGTTTGCAGTGCTGTCATTAGCTGGGCTTGTCCGTGGGGTTGTTAGGATTGACAGAATACCATCAATTAGCTTTTATATTTCACTCTCTTTTCCACTTATGCGCTTAGAAATTAAAGCAGTGAACCGTACCACATATTTTCAGGTGGCTTTGATTTTAGGTCAAATATTTGGATAAAAATCATATTCAACTCGAATGATCAATTCTTTCCCAAAGGCAATAATTTCCTAACTCACATAAATTGATCATCTCTTCTCCCAAAAGTCTTTAGAGCTACTTTTCACGTGTAACTCCCTTTTTTGCTTCTATAATATATATTCCTCATTTATATCATTGTAACTTTTTACAGCTTTTGTTGCATCTTTATACTCGATCTATATTTTCTTGTTAGCTATGTATGCAGGTGCTGGTAAAAGAAAAATAGGTTGAACAATCCTAGGTGGCTTTAAAATCTGCCAGTACAGGATCAACTCAGCAAGAAATCTTCGACGATTGTATCATAAATACGCTTACTTATTTCCCCTTCATATATGGGAAAAGCGTATGGGAGATAATTTCACTGATATTTGTGTAAAAACCTCATAATTGTACTCGCTGAATGTAACCACTGGCAGATCTAAGAAAAAGCCTTTTTTTTATATGTCTTGTATTTAAAAATCTCTGCTCCATGCTCCTTTCCACGCTTTATATATTCTCTAAGTTTCCAACTTTGGTTTGTAAACAATAATAAGAGATAATGCTTTTCAATAAATCTTTCAATCACACTATCGTTGTAAGTTATTCATCCACCCTTGCTAATAATAAATGCGAAAACTAATAATACCAAAGTAGTGTTTAAGTGGTAACATTGTAGGAACTGGTAATGCAAAATAGTCTTTGTTAAGTGGTAACATGGTAGGAACTGGTAATGCAAAATAATCTTTGTTAAGTTGTAACATGGTAGCGCTTGTTAATGCACTAAAAGCACAATAATGGAACGTCGACCACTTACCAATGCACATGATAGTATTTAGGAGAGAGTAATAAAGAAGAGTCGTCAAAAGTGTGCTTAGACATAGAGAAAAAGTAAATAAGCATTGAATGCCAAGTGCAATTTTCGATCTTACGTGAAATCTGCGCATGTAGATATTGAGTTTGCATCGCCAAATATTTTTGCTTATGGATAGTGATACATTATTTTAAATTATTAGTCAACTTTATTAACCGGAGTACACGTAAGAGTATGATCTAAATATCATACGCAGTTAGCAAGTTGAATTTTAAAGCAAACCAGCCAGGCCAGGTTTTAATAAACCTTCTCAACTTTGGGTAAATACTCACATCAAGAATTGCATGCTGATTATTTGCAAACTACGTTTAAATAATTGCATTAAACCTATTTGTTTTTAAGCAAGTTAACTATTTCGGATCTAACATTGAGATACTGGTCTTAAACTTGACTTTTCAGAGGGTTAACACGTGGAGTACCTACCCAAGTTGGGGAAGGGTTATGAAATGCTGGCTACAATCTATTTTAGTCCTCGCCATTGTTTTAGAAGCAGGGTTTTAACTTTTTTCTTTTTTGTGGAATGTAAATTGTCCACACATAATGAACTTACTAAAAGACTTTGAAACTTGTACATTTGCAAATGGCGGCAGATGTTTCGCTCTGAACGACTTGCAAAGATGTTTCCCTTCTTTTAGGAAAACAGTTGCTTTCTTTGTGAATGAGAAAAAATAAACATTTGTGGCAAATACCAATATTTGGGCAGTATTTTGTATAAACTACCAATCAGTCAGTCATCGACATATAGCGGACTGTGATGAAGTCATTTTGATCAGCAATATCAGGCAACGTTGAATATAAACAGTAAATATGTTCATGCAAATAAATAAACATTTTGAAACATACAGTAATTCTCGGATCAGATGTATTTCCATCTAACGACTTAAACCCATGGCAGCAAATGTAATCAGTTTCAGAGAATTTATTAACGAAAAAAGATGGCAGATACGGCGTTTTATGTCAACGTGCGCTGTCAGTAGCATGTTAGATATGCCCGAACCATCCAACCAGTTAAAACAACATAAACATTCCAGTACAAACCTAAATATTGAGATGTTTATGTGAGCCGAATCACGTGTACAAGATATGGCAAGTACATTTAATAATATTGTAACTTCAGTTACATTGTCCTCTATTATCTAACATTTTCATGCAGCTACCACAACTAGTTATCGATACAGATGATAATGAACCGTTTTCCGAGCAGAAACGTTTACTGAAGACCGAGAAAGAAGTGTGATTCCGAGGGCAAATTTTGAGAGCTCAAAAATATTCTTAAAAAATCTCTGTCGTTATTCTTACATGATATATTCCTAGGGTTATAGGGATAACACGCCAGATGCATCAGAGAGGAGATTTTATACACGAAAAATCCCTGTATTCAAGCAGCACTATAACACGTAAGAATACGAGTAAAACCCCAGATTTAATTACAGAAATCATATGCTCAATGTTTGTGCATTGGTGCAAAGTCTATGACAAGCACTATAGTCACTTGCACGTCATGACACCTAAACTTGTGGTTGCAGTCAAGGATATTCTACCCTTATAGTGTTTAATATTTTTAATTAATATTTGTGCGAATATTCCTCAAAAGTTCTTTATTAGGCACAATTTTAGTTTAAGGCAAAAGCTGAAACAATACATACATTTTGAACAAAAAAAAAGATAAAACAAAAACAAAACATGAAAAGGTGTTATTTAAACGGATCTCTAGTATCATTACTTTGAAATTTAAAATGGTCAATTAATGGACATCAGAGTATACAGTTGTTGAGAGGAATACATGTGTTTGTTCATCTGCTGTGGTATATCAAGATCTCGTGTGATTATGTTTAGGGAGTGGTCATTATATATCTGGGGGAGCGACTGTGCATTTCGAGGTAGAGTATGATATTTCCAGTGCACATAGACCAGCTCACGATGTTAGTCTGAACATATGTAAGGTAGAATTCGAATTGCTCATAGATTATGAAATGTTTCTGATGATTTAACCTGGAATTAAAGGGTGAATTAGCATGTTGCTTACAGGATACGCAAACAATGATATTTATGTCTGTACTAAAGCAAGATACGAATAGCTGAAGAACCTAACCATTATTAATATGACGAGGATAAATCAAAAGAAATAAGAAGAAAGACGATGGAGAATACGATACATCAACGTCCAAGTTATGCATTATGTACAGCAACAATATTTTTAAGGTTGCGCCATGAGTCAATACATGCCTGTCGAAAACTCGAAATCTGCAAGCAAATAAAGAGCATGGAGGAATATTTAATGTCTTGGAGTGTTGAAAATATATCTGGTGGAAGCTTAGAAATAGATTTAGAATAACCAACACATTTGCACGACTAATTTAAAGACAATTCTGTATCACCAGGAAAAAGCGCTAATTCTTACTGAGACTGATTAAATTCAATTACAGAATAAATTAATAAAAGACTACAAGGGTAGCAAACCTTCAGTACCTAAACTAGTATACACGTTAAAAGACAAAGGGAGATATCCTATCCACAATTTGAACTCATGTTGGAGACAAAACGCAACAAATGACTTTAAAAGAGATTTTTGCTGGAGATAAATAATGATGTGTTCGGTAAAAAGACAGAAACTTTAAGTTATGAAAACGAATGAACAAATACGTATTAGCACTTATAAATATTATTTTATTTAGAAAAAATGTATGGTTTTCGACAGTGTGAAAACAAAATCAAACCAGTTCATGGTGGCTTTACAGCGCTAGAATTAGGTAAGATGCTTATGTATGACGTCAACTAAATCAAGCTCAAAAACAAATATGGCGATAAAATGCATTTTTTAATGGTAGATGCAGATTCGTTTTGTACATATGTAGGAACAGATAACTTTTGCAATAAAATATTCAGGTTTACGATATAAGTGCTGACAAAACATATGCTACCTTAGTGTTACTGAACTGAAATGAATAAGAAGGTGCTAGGACTTTCTAAAGAGTAGTTGAATGTGTACCAATATATGAATTGTGTGGTCTTTGAAATAAGCGATATTTAAGGGACTGATATAATTAAACGAAAGTATGCAAAGGTATCAAAACACAGTAACCAACGAGAATCTAACATTTGATGTGTACAAGAACTACGTAATGACGCCATGTGATAATAAAATTAAAGGCTTTTATATATGTATTTTTCCTGATTTATCAACGGGTTGTTATTTTTTTCAAAAATCAATATAATTTGGGACAAAACTAATTTTGGAATGTTGTTAAGTTTTAATTCTTCAAAGGGGTACTCTAAATCAGATTCATGTTACCTTGACATTACATTACTTTCAAACAAGCACAATTTATACCCACTTCTATGATGAACTAACTATCATTTAAAGCATTTTCACTTTTCTAGTATTCCGTTCTTAAGTAGAATCACCCATGTCATATGATTTGGTACACAGAAACCCACAATAGTGAAAAATCCTCCTGAATTTCTAAACTCATTCAAAGTCTTCTCCAATCTAGTATTCGATCTGATTAAATATTTTATAATTCAAAAACTTTCTCAACAATGCATATTTCTCCGTCCATGACCTGATTATCTATATGAATAGTATTAAAATCCAGCCCATTTTGTCTACAAAACATTTTCATATCTTCCATGCAATGAATTTCCTCTAATATGATAACATCAACACTTCTGTTTTGCCATACTCAAATATATTGACTCCTTTATTTATCCAACTAAACTACTGATATTCAAGTAGATTTGTTTTAACATCGTTAACCAATGTCAAACGAAGACAATTAATCAATATATTATTCATATTGGTCATACGAAATAATTAAACTGCTTTTCATTTGCATGTACTAAAAGGTCATCAAGTCCATAAACAAGTTCATGATCACGTCAATGCTGATCAGGTGAAGATCAAATAACAGGCCCACGAACAAGTTCATAAGCTTGTCCTTTCCGATTAATATTCATCGTCTTTTAGACCAGTAATTAGACCAGGTTCACTTGAACTTAGATCATTATGCTGCCTGTGTCGTTACACACTTAAACATAAATGCTCCATACATTGTAGACAATATAAACAGAAAACAAGAATATGAAGAGGAAATAGAAGTGAACAAATGATGGTTCAAAAAAGAAATTTGTTATGCTCATTAAGTTGTCTCTAACTGAATTTCTAAACTCATTTAAGTCTGCTCCAATCTAATTCTAATTCCAAAATGTTTTCAGCAGTGCATAATTGCGAAAACCCCTCCTGATAATCCATATGAATATTATTAAAGGCCAGCCAATTTTGTCAGCAAAATATTTTCATATCTTCAGTGCAATGAATTTCCTCTAATATATAGCATCAACACTTTTGTTTTGCCATACTCAAATATATTGACTCCTTTATTTATCCAGCTAAACTAATGACATACAATTAGATTATTTTAAACAACGTTAACCAATGTCAAAAGAAAACGTTTAATCAATGTATTATTTATATTGGTCATACGAAATAATCAAACTGCTTCTTACTTTAATGTACTAAAAGGTCATCAAGTGCATAAACAAGTTTATGATTATGTCCATGATAATTAGGTGAAGAGCAAACACCAGGTCCATAAACAAGTTCAAAAGCTTTTCCTTTCTGATTAATATTCACCGTCTTTTAGATCAGTAATTAGGTCAGGTTAACTAGGACTTTGATCATTATGTTGACTCTGTCGTTACACACTTAAACATAAATGCGCCATGCATGTAAATAATACATGTAGAAGAAAAGGATATGATCAGGAAATATAAGTGAACAAATGATGATTCAGTAAGATAATTTGTTATGCTCGTTAAGTTGTCTCTAACTGCACTACACCATGATCTTTGAGATAAGAGTTTCTAAAAATGCTTCTAAGTGCGTCTCTTCAGATGGATACAGACTTTTACATCAGGTTGTAATATCAACCGAAGTGATTGCAACCAAACTGAATATTAAAAAGTCCTTTGTGGAATTAAACAACGAAATTAACAAAGGCTCTATAATAAAACGAAATTGTCCTTTTTGTTTAAAGTTTAGCATGTAATCAGATAAACCTTTATCTTACAGAGAAAGAAAATAAAACTTATATACGTAAAACAAATTAAAATACGTTGGCATTATGAAGTTGAAATATTTATTGGAAATGTTACATTTCAATTGTTTCGTTATTTTAAATACCCCTCTTCTCTCCCACCGCATATACAACTTCCCCTGAATTTCAAGATTGATCTCAAGTCTCCCCCATCTAGTTTATTCCATATTTATCAAATACTTCATAATTAAAACCATGTTTGAACAAAATACCAACTCCTCAACTACGACCCGATTAGCTGCATACATTGTATTAAATTCAGCCCATTTTGTGCTTAAAACATTTTTTCCATGTGATGCGTTTCCTCTAATATAATTACATCAACACACTTTCTTTCAAATACTCTAATATAGTGTATCCTTCATTTGTAAAACTACGCCATGTCATTCAAGTTTAACATATTTATAGAACCCGTACATGAACCCATGTAGTGGTAGTATTATTAGTAGCATAGCATTAGTAGAGGTATTAGTGGTATTTTAAATTTGATATGTAAGCGGCTTGGCGTCATATAAATTTCCCACTGTGAAGCTCATTTAACAAAATAGTATTTCTGCTCATTTCCCGCAGACTCATTTTAAACATTCTTCCCTTACAATTCACAGTGGGAGCCTTTATTCCAACAGCAGGAAAATAACTACCGAGTTGTGTGTGTATCTAGGGGTGATTTGATTTGTTATTTACAGATGCAAGCAGTTAAATTATGTAATGACGAGGGCTTGACATACTGCTAGCACATATCTAGCAATGAATTTGTTGCTAGTGGTGAGCGGTTCGGTAGAGTAAACCCCCTGGCCCAGGGCCCAATAGAAGAGCGATGACGAGGCAAACAAGGTGGTCAGGATCAGACTCTGGGACAATCAGGAGGGATCACTCTACAGTCACACAGCAGCCACCTTCGTCAATGGATATTAACTAGGTTTTAACAAGTTGTTTAGCAGAAATGAAAACCATCAACCAAAATTACACCGAATGTAACCGGAACGTTAGTGATCTTTCGCATGATATAAGGCAGGAGAATACTGAACTTCGTAAACAAAATTTGAAATTGGGAAATCGGATAAAACAGATGGACACACTGGATACACAATCTAGAAAAAATAATCTTATTTGTATTGTCATCTGGAACTGCAAATGAAGGATGGGATGGATATCAGAAGAAAATCAAAACTTTCCTACATAACACCCTTCATACCAAGGCACGCGAAGCACTGGCTATTCACCAATTATAGCCACGGTCACTTTTTATAAAGACAGAGACTGAATTTTACAAGAACACGAAACGTACTCAAAAAAGAGCGGATACCGTGTGTAAAAAGATTACACTTGGCTTACAAGAGACGAGAGAACATTTCTCTATGAATTTATGACGAAATAATAGAAGATGGATGAATTCGCAACAATCAGATATAATACACTAATTTACTGAGGGCAGGTTTACATGTATGACTGGAGAAGGATGAGGTTTGCTCCGTTGGCACGGCGGGATTATCGGAGCGGAGAGACATACCACGGTACACTGGGCATACGATGGATCAACACGCTTCAGTACACATGGATGGAGTTAATTTAACCAGTGATAAACAGTAGTATAGACCAGGTAAAAGCCACTATAATATATAAAATAGCAATGTTTTGTGTAATAAATGCATTTTTTTCTTGTATTGGAACTGAAGGACTTAAAAAATATAAATATAGTTTTGAATTTGCCTCTTATTTTATGCATTTCGACAGAGTATGTTTTTGTGAAATATGGGGTATGTCGGACGAAGATTCTTATAATTTTTGGAGGAACACGAATCCTTTACCTAGTTTTGCGTAGAAAGGACAATCTGTGTATTAACTCGAGGGTGGGGTTAGATGGGGTGGTGGGGGTAAGTGTTTTTTGTCAAGACACATCTGTGTAAGAAAGGTATAGTATCAAGAATATATAGTGATATGCAAGATTATGTTGTGTTGCATATTTCTTCTAATTTATAGAATAATATCAAAGAGATGTTTTTTTTTACATTTGTATATCGATCCTGAAGGAAACGGAATTGATTTGTTTATTGAGAACTTAGAAGGAATAAAGTCTGTATACCAAGAAGCTGATGTGGTTCTTACGAAAGATTGTAATGTATAACAGATCTTCTTGACTATATACCTGATGTCAAGTTTTTCAAAGATTTTTGCTTTTTCCTTTCAAACTAAGAGATCAACTCTTAAAAGTATCGATATCAATAACTAAACTAGTGTATGTTACAATTCTGTTTATTGCGCACTGTATATTAAATTATATTTGATGTGTTTTGTATCATGGGCCGAAGGCCTAAAGAAGTGAATACACTTTATGTTGTGTTCTTTTCTGCAACTGGCAGAGACGTGTGGAAAGAAATATGTTGAAAAGGTAAGAGATACACTAATCCATGCGCATTATCAACTTAGATGTAGACAAAGACAAAATGAAGTATGTCTAACATCAAATGCTTTTCATTTGTATTCTTTAGTTTGGTTGAGGAATTGATTGCCATGGTGCGGCATTATGGCGAAAGCTAATATCACATTGTCATGAAGCATACTATTTAGAAAGCACATAGTTGAATGTCCTACATGGACAAATGTTTTTTTTTTAATTGTATTTATTCTTATTTATCATTATTGGCATTAGAATTGCATCTATCTTTACCAACCGCTGACTGATTACCTGACATAATAACTCTTGAGAATAGAACTTGTCAGCCTTCTTTAGTGTGCATACCTATACATATTTTAACATACCTCAAAACTCATGTATTAAAAGTTTTGTTTATTAAAATAAAACTTTTATTCAATATTCTATAATAAAAAACTATTTTATAAATATTTGTTTAATTCAAAAAATATTCAGGTAGAAAATGTCTCATATTGGAAATAATTTTTGACTTATTTGAAAAATCAGATAAATAAAGCAGATACTGCAATTTTAGATGTGGTCTTAAAAGCATCTCATCCAAACAATTGATGAACACCAACACTACACAGTTTCTGACAGCTGTCAAACTTCTAGTTTGCCATGAAAACTAATCAGATTTCCTTAGTTAAGTCAAAACATATGCGACATGCAAATGTAGGAGTTTCATTAAACTTGATAACTAAAGGGTTGACTTGAAAGTTGACCAAACTGTATAGATGGTTATATTTGCATGCCCTGCAATGAGCGCAACGATATATAAAATGCCAGCTAATTGTATGTCATTCAGGTGCTTTTTTGTTACTTTCTCTGAGTCTGTATGTGTAAAATATCAATCAACACAAACGTGCAGGTCAACCCGTGATGAAAGGTTCATGATCTATTCACTAAGATGTGAAGAAAGTTACAAACATCTACCAGTTACAGTAACAAATGTACACTACAGAAATCTTTTGCTTAAAATAGAATGAAAAAATGTGTGGTCTGAGGCCAGTTAGATCTTTAAAAAAGCACTGTTCAATATTTAATGTTTGTTTGTTCGAACATTCGAAAACGATCACCAGCGTTAATATATTTTGATCGTCTATATACTTAGCGTTATTCTGACAACAATATCTGCATCATTTGTCTGTGAAAGGTGAAAAGATTCATGTAATTCATTACTCTGTCTTTTCGCTAAAGTATCATTTATCATGTAGATGATAGGAAGACTGATAGGAATCATCTTTAATATGTGGACCTAAAGATTTTAGGTCAATTTTAAAACTTATGTTGAATATTTTCAAGCATTTTTAACATTAATTAATGGGAATCAGAGAACTAATTTACCCTATTTCCAGGATTAATGAAATATAAGGAAATGCTACTACATAATGTATTGTCAGACACCTTAGCTGAATTGTATTGTACTTTAATTTGTGCAGTGCTGCATTTAACTGAATATACGTTTCAGTAACTATAACGATACTATTCATTTATTAAGTACTTGCAATCTGATCTGTTTGAGGGTTATATATATATATATATATATATATATATATATATATATATATATATATGTTCCATGTTCAACAATAAATGACGGCACATCCGATACGTTTCTTTCAAATCTCTTTTTGCAATATATTTAAGTCGCACAACACCCATAACTGAATATTTAACTGCAAGACGCACAGATATATACAAATATTGCTACATTTTATATTCTTATTTGGCAAGTAATGTATTCGTCATAATTGTATTTTGGTATGCAGTAGGTGTATTTACAACTTGAGTCCTCTTGTTAAATAATCCTTTTGTTTCGATGCGGGAGATGGAACAGGCGGGAGTGGGAGGGGAAGGAGAGTGGGGAGCGGAGACGGGGTTGACTGAATGCGTCAAGGAAAGGGGAGATTAACGCATATCTGAGAGAACTATGGCGCTAGCGCATGACTTTCTCAACTGTTTGATTATTTCGGTGTCGTATACAAATTGATTTGATGTATTGACCAACCTTGACATACATTGTGGCCAGCAAACATAAGCACATTCCTTTCCGTTGTTGACATATGTGCCTGTTTATAATCGAAATTTTACGTACATTATCATTCCTCATGCCAAAACTCTTTGCCTGAATGCAATTATGGTAGATATTAATTGTGCGCTATCAGTAAGTTGCTACTGTAGAAACGTAAACAACAAACAAATAATGTTGTATTATTATTATTATTATTATTATTATTATTATAAAATTACAACAAGGCCCTAAAAATGGACTTGTGTTTTCTTCTGTGCAACCGATAAAGGCACACATGCAAGTTTCGGTAATGGTTCTTATGTACTAATACATGAACAAATTGTTTTCTGGCATTTTATTATATTAAGTAATATTTATTCGAAACTAGCTCGTCTCACGTAATTGGGAACATCCGTATGTAAACGAGTAATGCTAAATAACTTAGTCTACATATCTTAAAGTAAACTTCAAGTATTGAGGAATGATTTTTAATGTCTTTACTATACACAGGGTATAGAACTGTAATTCGTAGGCACGGGGTGGGGCAATGGTGGATACTGCATAGCATAACTTAAAGATAGATCATATATGTAGCCTAACAAATATTTTAATAATCTATGCATATCGTTAACCCATATGGCAAACACATATCAGACTCGATTTTAAATGAGACACATATGTGTCATGCCACGAGGCTATACCTATGAAATTATTGACGTTCCTACACAATAACTCTACACGAAAAAACAGATTAGCATGGGGATGTGTTTGACCAGTAGAATCTAGTGTTGATTACAATTTTAACAGAAACTAGTCATGGAAGAGAGGGCGAATAAATACTAAAGTATGCTTGAATGGACTCTAAAATAGCAATTGTTAGTTTCTGTTTTGAACACTAACTTTTACTTATTACTGCCATCAGCATTCACATAAATGTAATAACTTAAGTTGATTTGTGGCCCCCTTCAGGAATTAACTTATACAGTTATCTTGTTTAGTCGGGAAAATATTCGCTTGAGGATAGCTCAATTATGCACTTTGTGATTGACAAAAAACAATATCAAAATTTCGACAATAAAGCCCGTTTTATGTTTGAAGGCTTCGGGTGTATTTCTTTAATGATAAAGTGAAGAATATAGTATGGCCTCTCCATATAGCCACAAGTCAAATTGTTGTTTTTACTTCTCTCTCTCTCTCTCTCTCTCTCTCTCTCTCTCTCTCTCTCTCTCTCTCTATATATATATATATATATATATATATATATAATATATATATATATATATATATATAATATATATACATACATATATATATATACAAATTCGGAAATATTGACATAGTTTATGTTAGTTCTGGAACGTGATTTATCTACGAAATCATTGTTATATATTTCAATGTATCAATTCAGCAGCAAAGGGAGAAGCACTGATCACTAACACTGACTTAAATCTATAAAGCTTTGAAGAATTTGTACAATATTTTCTCGTTATATAAACTTAGAAATAACTGCTGAATCAAATGTTTCAAAAATGACTGATAACTGAACAAACACAAGCAACCTTCCTTTAAAGGTATGGATGACAAAAAGCTGACGTGAAAAAGATATATATATATATATATATATATATATATATATATATATATATATATATATATTATTTTTTCCATTTTACATTACCAAGGTTTGTAAAAAATATGTAAATCAGGACAATGTGAAAGTCTTAATTGTAAATTGCATTATTCGCTTAGCAGACATATTCGATTAAGGACTGAATAGTACATCGTTTTTAGTGTACACAGAAATAAATGACTGCGGACTTGCGACCTTTGAGTACAATAGTCGTTGTCAATTTCTTTGATGTTTTTTATGATATTTGTGTTTAATGGGATATAATCTTATATAAGTCGTGCGAAAGTAATGTAAGGCTTTTAATGGTTGTTGATTCTTTTATTTTTTTATTCTTATCAAGATTACATTAAAATGTTACCTTGCAAATTTTAAAATATTGTATTCTTTTAATTATTTTTATGTTCGGTTCCATCCATACAACAATAGCAGTTATGACTCCCTTGCTCGTGGCAAGGTGGACATACAGTCCTTATCTTAGATCTATAACTTTAATTGGCTGACATCTATGAAGACAATGCTATAAAAGGCGGCCTTAACAGCAGCAATAATGACATACAAGGTCCAGAGAAAGAGGTCACTATTGCTAACACAGACAAAATGAAGATTAATGCAGCTGTCACTCTGTTCATTCTGGCAAAAATTTCCACAACCTATTGTGCAACTACAACAGGTAAGTATTCGCACTTTGTATATGTCTCTATCTCAATGCCTGTATGATATGCACAATGTTACGTCCAATTAATATTAATTGAAAGTTTTTATCAGTCAGTCAAAATTCAGATCTAAATATATGGTTTCAATGATCTGTGCATACAGTACTGAAATTGTTGTGATTCTGGTTTTAACCATCGCGTCTTTTAAGTTACTCTTTTGATGTATCTGATGTGTATCCAAGTCATTCATTTTGACCAGGTTGCCGTTTATATCAAAGTCATTCATTTTGCCAGGTTACAGTTTATGTCAAAGTCATTCATTTTCACCAGGTTGCAGTTTACATCAAAGACATTCATTTTCACCAGATTGCAGTTAATAATAAAGTCATTTATTTTGACAAGGTTGCAGTTTATATCCAAGTCATTCATTTTGACCAGGTTTCCAGTTTCTTTCTCTTTTGTATCTAGTTGTGATTTGTTTTATCTTTGTTTAAATTATTGACCAATTATCCATGTCCTAATATGGAATATGATTTATTTTAAAAATAGTTTGGCAGAAAACTAAAATGCACGTATAACTGGCCTATCTATTCTGAATTTCATTTCTATATCTTGAATAGAAACAGCGAAAACTATGGCTGGAATCGGAAAAGTCAATATTAAATTAAAAATAATAGTTTCCCCCATGAATCTGACCAATCATTTAACATGTACGAATCCGATCTACAATGACAATTACGATGATAATTACAATGACAACATTAGTTTAGTGTATATTTAGGAATAATAAAACGCAAGAGTGCCTGAATAAGCATCAGCGTATTCAGTCCTAAATTACATTCTGATGTCTTAAATATTAATATATTAAAATAGAGACAGACAGACAGAGACAAACAGAGAGACAGAAGCAGAGACAGAAACAGAACAAAGACAATATATGGTAACAACATATTGATAATGACATTACAGTTTAAATGTAGCAGATTGGTCAAGTGTTTAGAACTTGGGTTTCTTTTCAAAGCATAGCAAAGGAAGTAAAATAACTGTCCGATAATATTGACTTTTTTTATCTAAAGAAGTGAATACAATTTTTCTTTTGTGGGATAAGATTGACAAATAACGATAGAAATGCTGATCTTAAATCCGAATGAAATCAATATACCATGACCATACGATATTCATATTTTCTTTGTAAGGCATCATATCGTGAACAGATGCTTTTATTTGCTGCTATTTTATTATATCTTCCACTTTCAATCATTACATCATGAACAGGGGCCCCAGGTGGCCGAGTGGTCTATGGCGCTCGCCTTTACAGATAACTTACACATCTCACCTCTGTCCACGTCGGTTCGAATATCGGGTCGGTCAACGTGGGTGTGTGAGAAAGCTAGCCAGTAGATTCCCGTTGGTCGGTGAATTTTACCGGAGTTTTTCTGGGTTCTTCCTCCATCAAATATACTGGCCGCCATGTACACCCTATTATGTAATAAAAATGGTGTTATACCCACAACAACAAGAGCAACAACATCATGTGCAGAACATCAAATGTATGCAATCGCGTGTCTGAACTGTTATCGGAGACTAATATTAAGATAAAATTCAACATTTAGCTGAAATTTAAAATGTCTCTATTGATAAGCTTTCTTACAATTCGATATATCCGCAACATGTCAGTAAAAGAAGTCATCTTAAAAGCATTGCTAAAAAGAGAAATAAACAAGTTTTCATAACCTATGTTTTATGAGATCTAAACTTATCCAAAGCCATAGATATACAAGGATACTTGGGCTTTTCAAACAATTTTATTTTTTAGCATTGGTAAACTGTACTTTTTGAAAGATTCGTTTTGCACAAATATATAATGACTTCCCATTATCCAGCTGGCCGTGTGTGACATCTCTTTGAGCTATGCTCATAAAGCCTTCATCTGCATGAGCCCTCCTCTGACATCAGTTCTCTTTCTCTTAGCACACTGCCTTTCATTACCATTTCTCTCAAGCCAGACATTATTTTTGACACCTTTGAGATCGGTAATCATTCTTACCGCTTTGAACTATGAGAAGCCCTTATTTCTTGACCAAGGCTATCAAGTTTCCATTGTGTGTCTTTTTCTGCCCCTACATGATATTTCATGCTCTTCAATACCTCTCTTTGAATTCGTTTGGAAGGCACAGTCTGTTAAGTCACTTCTTGCATAATACACATCATAGATCGACGCCAGTGTTCTAATTGCATCATGGATGTCTTCAAATTTGTTTTGGCTACGCTATGAAACATGCGATGTGATTCCTATGGTTTAATATCACTTTAGTTTGTACCCAGGTATATTTCTCCGCACCCTAAAATGTATTACGTTATATTGTCCTTTATCTCATCATGTTGCATACTATATACCACTTAAATCCCTATTTATATGTGCCCTTTAGTTTTCTTTATTTGTTTAAATCTCAGTGACAGTGCTCTAAGTATTCTTTATAGTTGTGTACTTTCCCCTGCTTCAAGCCGGGAGCCTATTTCGTGGCTTGAAATGTCATTGCAGTGATTGTTTATTTCACTTATACCATACACTAAAATATTTCTTTGTCTTGAAGGATTGGGAGCGTGTCTTAGTTAGTTCTTGTTGTAGTGTTTCTGATGGTTCCTCAGTTATATGAACATTTAATGTGTCAGTTCTATCTTTCTGTTCTAACTCAACAGTATTGTACTTCTCCCTCTTCTACTTCCACTTCTTACTCTTCATTCTCTTCTTCTGCCCCCTTGTGATTACTCCAATTATGATTCTTCTTCTTCTTACCATTTCATTCCAGTCAGACATTATTTTTGACACCTTTGAGATCGGTAATCATGCTTATCTCTTTGGACTATGATATTTCATGCTCTTCAATACCTCTCTTTGAATTCGTTTGGAAGGTACAGTCTGTTAAATCACTTCTTGAATGATATACATCATAGATCAACGCCAGTGTTCTAATTCCATCATGAATGTCTTCAAAATATTTTTGGCTACGCTATGATACATTCTTATGGTTTAAACATCCCATTAGTTTGTACCCATGTATCTTTCTCCGCACCCTAAAATATATTACGTTATATTGTCCTTTATCTCATCATGTTGCATTCCGTATACCACTTAAATCTTTATTTACATGTGACCTTTAGTTTTCTTTATTTGTCTAAATCTTTGAGTATATTGGAGCTTTATAATACCCGTTTTTCGCCAGGTTATCACTCTCGGTGTTTACTGTTACACCTTTCATTTCAACATTTGCATCTTGATCCCAGTAGACACTACACTTGCTAGTCTAACCAAGAAGTCAATGCATGTCTTCAAATACGATTTTGTCACCATATGATGTTTACTATGCGTACCTCACTATTTTTAAATGCCATTGTGTGAATGAAATGAGATGTCTTACGCTCAAAAAAATATATAAACTGAGATGTTGATCTTTGCTAAAAATGACAAGCTACTGTGGTTCTTAATTCGAACTTATTTCAATGACTTCCGTGCAATTTTCACTATTATATACATTTTACTTACTACGTGCTTACAGTGTTAGACTTTTACAGACTTACTTATTGGAAGTGGTTTGTCCAACCTATTGTGTCTTGTTGAATTTATTTGTTGTTTTTAACTTCTCCAACTACTTTCTTTAGTATCTTAAACTGTAGACATTGCGTTCTTATTTAGTTATAATGTTCGTTATGGTTCGATAATATTCTGTGGAGTTCTTGCCTACTCTTGTTTCCTTGATTCTCGTTGAAATTCCTATACAGCTGTTTACATAGCTGAACTTCCTCTCTGTTGTCGAGATTTTGTTGCACATCGTATACACTTGCGCTTTGTTTACTACCGCAGTATCTGCGTGTAAAAAAGAAAAAGAAATTTATTTTCTGCGATGTTTTTGATAATACGTCAGTGACAGTGCTCGAAGTATTATTTTTACTGTTGCCATACAAGTTACGTACTTTCCCCCTGCTTCAAGCCGGGAGCCTATTTCGTGGCTTTAAATGTCGTTGCAGTGATTGTTTACTTCACTTATACCATATACTAAAATATTTCTTTGTCTTGATGGATTGGAAGGTGTCTTCGTTAGTTCTTGTTGTAGTTTTTTCCGATGGTTCCTCCGTTATATGAACATTTAATATGTCAGTTCTATCTTCCTATTGTAACTCAACATTATTATCCCTCTTCTACTTCCTTTTGTTACTCTTCATTCTCTTCTTGTGACAGTTGTTATTACTCTAATTATGATTCTTCCTCTTCTTCTTCATAACTATTATTATTAGTAGTAGTAGTAGTAGTAGTATTGACGTTGTTCTTGTTATTGTTGTAAGCGTATAGTGCCAGTCAACGTGCACGTTCATCTTGATGCTTGCAATTTCGACGTGCCACTGATAGCTTACATAAAGAGGAATTTCTTTACAAATGTTTCATTCTTTTATTAGTTATATTCTTCACTCTATCTTCCCCATCAACTATGCAATACTATTAGGATGGATCTGATGATAATTACTACTATGCAATAGCATAATTAATGAGTTTCTCAATTGTGATCCATATATTAAAATAAATGATGAACATTTATTTAAATTAACTATCCACTTAATGTTCCAAGTGGCTTGGATTGGACACAGTAAGGGAACTAAAACAGTATTCCTTCAAGCAGTATGATTTCCTTTACCTTTAGACAAATTTGACTGTTGTATCCGTGAACAGATGAAACTTTCCCTTCAAGATGATATTCCGGTGGTATCTGGCAATATCCCATTTGTCAACGTTATGGAACAAACCAACGGGAATGACAGGTCTGTTTGCGATACAAAGATACTATTGAATGCCACCTTCCAAAAGTACAGCCCCGATGACCCATGCCAGGGATGCACCAACGTACCAAAGTGCTGAGAATTGATCACCAGATGGAGCCAGGGTTTTCCTTTTATCTTGGTGACAGCAGAACCAACAACGGGTATAGTGAGTATATATTAGTTTACAAATATATTGCCGGTCCTTTTGTATATTACTGTAGATGCTGCATGTACTTACCCGAGCTATTCAGTATGAACTTTCATGCCGGTCACGAAATTAATATACAACTCGGCTAGCTGAGTGTTATGAAATGCTGGCGACAATCTATTTTAGTCCTCGCCATTGTTTTAGAAGCAGGATTTTAACTTTTTTTCTTTTTTGTGGAATGTAGATTGTCCACACATAATGAACTTACTAAAACTTGTACATTTGCAAATGGCGGCAGATGTTTCGTTCTGAATGATCTGCAAAGATGTTTCCCTTTTTTTACGAAAACAGTGGCTTTTTCGTGAATGAGAAAAAACTAACATTTGTGGCAAATACCAATATTTGGGTAGTATTTTGTATAAACTACCAATCAGTCAGTCATCTACATATAGCGGACTGTGATGAAGTCATTTTGAATAACAATATCAGGCAACGTTGAATATAAACAGTAAATATGTTCATGCAAATAAATAAACATTTTGAAACATACAGTAGTTCTCGGATCCGATGTATTTCCATCTAGCGACTTAAACCCATGGCAGCAAATGTAATCAGTTTCAGAGAATTTATTCACGAAATAAGATGGCAGATACGGCGTTGTATCTCGACGTACATTGTCAGTAGCATGTTAGATATGCCCGAACCATCCAACCAGTTAAAATAACATAAACATTCCAGCACAAACCTAAATATTGAGATGTTTATGTGAGCCGAATCACGTGTACAAGATATGGCAAGTACATTTAATAATTTTGTAAATTCAATTACATTGTCCTCTATTATCTAACATTTTCATTCTGCTACCACACCTAGTTACCGATACAGATGATAATAAACGGTTTTCCGAGCGGAAAAGTTTGCTGAAGACCGAGAGAGGAGTGTGATTCCGAGGGCAAATTTTGAGAACTCAATTTTTCTTAAAAACTCTCGATCGTTATTCTTACATGATCTATTCCAAGTGTTATAGGGATAACACGCCAGATGCATAAGAGAGGAGATTTTATACACGAAAAATTCATGTATTCAAGCAGCACTATAACACGTAAGAATACAAGTAAAAACCCAGATTTAATTACAGACATCATATGTTCAATGTTCGTGCGTTGGTGCAAAGTCTATGACAAGCACTATAGTCACTTGCGCGTCATGACACCTAAACTTGTGGTAGAAGACAAGGATATTCTACCCTTATAGTGTTTAATATTATTAATTAATATTTGTGCGATAATTCCTCAAAAGTTCTTGATTAGGCACAATTTTTGTTTAAGGCTAAAGCTGAAACAATACATACATTTTGAACAAAAAAGATAAAACAAACAAAAAATAAAACATGAAAAGGTGTTATTTAAACGGATCTCTAGACTCATACTTTGAAATTTAAAATGGTCGACTAATGGACATCAGAGTAAGCAGTCGTTCAGAGCAATATATGTTTTTGTTCATCTGCTGTCGTATATCAAGATCTCGTGTGATTATGTTTAGAAAGTGGTAAATATATACCTAGGGGAGAGATTGTGCAATTCGGGATAGAGTCTGATATTTCCAGTGCACATATACCAGCCCATGATGTAAATCTGAAAATAAGTAATTTAGAATTCGAATTGCTCATAGATTATGATATGTTTTTGATGATTCAACCTGGAATTTGAGGGGGAATTAATATGCTGCCTAAGGAACGTACAAACAATGATAAGTATGCTTGTATTAAAACAAAATACGAATAGCTAAAGAAGCTAACCGTTATTAATATGAAGACGATAAGTCTAAAGAAATAAGCAGAAAGATGATGGAGAATGCGATACATCAACTTACAAATTATGCATCATGTACCTATACAGCAACACTAATTTTATGGTTGGGCCATGAGTCAATGAAGAGCATGGAGGAATATTTAATGTTTTGGAGTGTTGAAAATATATCTGGTGGAAGGTTAGAAGTAGATTTAGAAATACCAATACATTTGCACGACTAATTTAAAAACAATTCTTTATCACCAAAAAAATAGAACTAACTCAAACTGAGTCTGATTAAACTCTACAAATTTAGGAATACAGAAATATGCATATATCCATTTTATTCGATTAAAAGCCATGGTGAAAATCACACATGGATTTAAACTTATGTTTGAGACAAAAAGCAACAAATGATTTTTAACAAAGTTTCTTGCTGGAGGTGAATAATGTTGTCTTCGGTAGAAAGATGGAAAATTTAAGTAATGCAAACGAGTAAACAAATATTTATTAACAAATATAAATATTATTTTATTTAGAAAATAATATATGGTTTCTGTCAGTTTGAAGAAACAAAAATCAAACCAATTCATGGTGGCTTCACAGCGCTAGAAATAAGTAAGATTCTTATGTATGAAGTCAACTTAATCAAGCTCAAAAACAAATATGTCGATAAAATGCAACTTTCAATGACAGATCCAGATTCGTTTTGTACACATGTAGGAACAGATAACTTTTACAATAAAAATATTCAGTTTTACGATACAAGAGCTTACAAAACAGATGCTACCTTAGTGTTCCTGAAATGAATAAGGAGGTACCAGGACTTTTCAAAGAGTAGTTGAATGTGCACGAATATATGGTCTTAAAGGTAAGCTATATTTAAGGGACTGGTATAAATGAAACTAAAGTATGCAAGGATATAAATATAAATCAGTTACCAAAGAGAATCTAACATTTCATTTGTATAAGAGCTGTAAAGGTAAACAAACTAGAGATAAATTTACTTAGTCCAACTATCATAACATATACAATATTACTATGTCCTCCGCCTGATACACTATTTATTTGTAGACATATCCAGGCCCGTTGCTACAGGGACGCTAGCAGGTCTATGTGATGACGCCCTATGTTAAGAAAATTAAAGACTTTTATATACCTATTTTTCCAGCTTTAACGGGCTTTTCTTTTTTCAAATAGCAATATAATTTGGAACAACATTAATTTGGAATCAGGGTTAATTTTTTATTTTTTAAAGGGGTATTCTGAATCACATTCCTGTTACACTGAGATTGCATTGCTTTCAAACAAAGCAGTTTATAATCCCAGCTATGATTAACAGTCATTTCAAGCACTTGCACTTTTCTAGTATTCCGTTCTTAACTAGAATCACCCATGTCATATGATTTGGTACACAGAAACCCACAATACTGAAAAATCCTCCTGAATTTCAGGACTCATTCAAAGTCGTCTCCAATCTAGTATTCTATGTTATTAAATATTTTATAATTCAAACAATTTGTCAACAATGCATAATTCCACGGCTGCGACCTGTTTATCGATATGAATAGTATTAAAGTCCAGCCCATTTTGTCTACAACACATTTTCATATCTTCCATGCAATGAATTTCCTCTAATATGATAACATCAACACTTTTGTTTAGCCATACTTAAATATATTGACTCCTTTCTTTATCCAGCTAAACTAATGACATTCAGGGAGATTGTTTTTTATCAACAACGTTAACCAATGTCAAAAGAAGACATTTAATAAATATAATATTCATATTAGTCATATTAAATAATTAAACTGCTGCTCATTTGCATGTACTAAAAGGTCATCAAGTCCATAAACAAGTTCATGATCACGTCCATGCTGATCAGGTGAAGAGCAAATAACAGGTCCACGAACAAGTTCATAAGCTTGTCCTTTCCGATTATTATTAACCGTCTTTTAGGCCAGTAATTAGACCAGGTTCACTTGAACTTAGATCATTAAATTGCCTGTGTCGTTACACACTTAAACATAAATGCCATACATTGTAGACAATATATGCAGAAGAAAAGAATATGAGGAGGAAATAGAAGTGAACAAATGATGGTTCAATAAGGCAATTTGCTATGCTCGTTAAGTTGTCTCTAACCACACTACACAATGATCTTTGAAATAAATAAATTTAAAAATGTATGTAAGTGAGTCTCCTCAGATCGATACAGACTTTTACACCAGATTGTAAAATCGGCCGAAGTGATTGCAAACAAACTGAGTTTTAAATAAGTCCTTTGTGGAATTAAACAGCTAATTTAGCACAGTCTATATAATGGAACGAAACTGCATCTTTGTTTCAAAATCAGCATGTAATCAGATAAACCTTTTATCTCACAGAGAAACAAAAATAAAACTTACATACGTAAAACAAAATAAAATACATTGGCAGCATGAAGTAGAAATATGTATTGGAAATGTTACGTTTCAATTGTTTCGTTCCTATGAAGAATCCTCCATTCTCCCCCATCCCATGTAAATCTTCCCCTGAATTTCAAGATTGATCCCAAGTCTTCTCTCATCTAGTTTATTCCATATTTATCATATACTTCATAATTAAAACCCTGTTTGAACAAAATAACAACGCCTCAGTTACGACCTGATTAGCTAAATACATTGTACTAAAACCAGCCCATTTTGTGCTTAAAACATTTTCATATCTACCATATGATGAGTTTTCTCTAATATAATGACATCAACATATTTTGTGTCAAATACTCTGATATATTGTCTCTTTCATTTGTAAAGCTAAGCCATGCTATTCAAGTTTATAGTATTTACAGAAGACGTACGTTAACCCATGTCAAACGAAGACAATTAATCAATGTATTATGTATATTGGTCACATGAAATAATTCAAACTATTTCTCATGTGTATGCATTGAAAGGTATAAAAACCAAGACCAGAAATATGTTCATTATCAGGACCTTGGTGATCGTGTAAAAGTCCAATTCCAGATCCACGAACAAGTTTGAAATCTTGTCGTTTACTAATAATATTCACTGTCTCCTGTGTAAGTAATCAGGCCAGGTTCACTGGTAAGTAGTTTATTATGGTGTCTTGCTGTCACACATTTAAAAATAAATGCGCCATAATTGTAGATAATACATAAATCAGTAAAGAAAATTTGAAGAAAAAGTAAAGAGAAAATAATTCTGTTTGTATACAAATTCGTTATCCTTGTTAAGTTACCTCTAACTACAGCGTACCACAGTCTTTGAAATAAACGTCTTAAACATGCATCTAAAGGCTTCCTCAAAGGTACATAGAGAACTAGTGCATTGTATAGTACTATTAAACGAATAGATTTACATTTCAAGCTAGTTGTAAAAAAGACCTAATGTAACACAAGCGATATAATGGAATGAAACTTTATTTGTTTTAGATCAGCACGTAGTTAGATACATTTGTATGATTCTGAACAAGAAAAAAAAAATTAAATATACGTAAAACAAACTTATTAAAAAGATTTAAGATGAAGCACAAAAGTGTATTAGAAATATTATACAGTCAAAGCACATAACTTCAAAATTAATAAATTATTTGTTACCTTTCCAATAGAGAACGAGGATACAAATAAATATATATTAATGTAGAAAGTGTTATGGATTGGGTGAAAGAAATAAAAAGAATGCAAGAAAAAACTGGCAAAAAAATTAAATACAAGAAGAAGAATCAGGATGAGTCAAATCGTATTGTCTTTGGAGGTTAATTGCCTGAGACTGTCTTAAGTCAATAAACCATTTTATCATAGAGCAAGCACAATGAGTTCAGATTTATATTAAAATAGTATTGCATACCTGACAAAATAAATAAGGCCACCAAACGGTATGTTTTCACCATGAATAAACAACATCTTATCGTAGCAACATCGGGTTAGTGTATGTAGCCCGACTACAGTCAATCCCTTCCATGGTTCAAACAAAGCTGGAACGGATTTGTCTTAGTCCACAATTAGCTGCCGTCGAGGTTTACCAAAATCAGAATGACTCATGCTGGAATGATGCAAGCTACGTTGATAATAAAAGGGTAGACTTCGAAATTGTATAGATTGTTAAAATTGCTTGTTCTGCAAACAACACAACACTATGTATATGTAATGCATCACCAACGTACGTGTAATTCAGGCGCTTTGTTGTTACTTCAACTGAGATTGCATTCACAAAACTAGCAAAATCAACCCATTCTGAAATGATTAGGATTTCATGCATTAAGGTGAGTTAGCGTTTGCAGAAAGTTACAAAGATTAATCATGTACAAATGTACCATAATCAACGCGTATTCATAAAACCTTTTAGCATATTACTTTAGACATAAACCTAAAAAGTCTCACATTTATTGTATGTCACTAAAAATGTTGACAATTTGTATAATTTAATATTTTCGAAAAAAGGAAATTAAACGTTTAAAAAGTTGTAATGAGAAATTATTAGTATTATTATTAGTAGTAGTAGTGGTATTTTAATTTTGAGATATGTGCAGCTTGGCGTCATTTAAATTCCCCACTGCGAACCTCATTTAGATATATTTAGTATTCCTGCTCACTTCCCACTGCCTCATTTTCAACATTCTTCGCACAGCCTCATTTTTAACATTCTTATCTTACAATTTAGCGTGAGAGCCTTCATTCCAAATACAGGAAAATAGCTACAGAGTTGAGTGTGTGTCTAGGGGTGATTTGATTTCTTATTTACAGATTCAAGCAGTTAAATTGTGTAATGACGATGGTTTGACATACTGCTAACATATATCTGCTGATATAACTTACCGCAATCGTTTATTAACACAGTTACACGGTACTTAATTAGCGAATGGAGATGAAGAGTCTATAGTACAGTCCACTGTGTATATCTGCTAAGCATTTGTCACTGTCAGAGGGGCATCATCTTGCGTATGTTGAGATTGTGACATGATAGAGAGTTCGCTCAAAAATATTGAAAATATGGGTGTAAATATTGAAGTAACACATGTGTGCAACCGCGAAAGGTAAAAATTACAATGCAAATGTTAAGGGTAGGAAGAACGGCTGATTTTGCTACTTTAAAGCTTTTGTTTGCAATGGGTTTGTTGCTAGTGGTGAGCGATTCGGTTGAGCAAACCGCCTCGCCCAGGGCCCAATAGTGACAAGTCTGTCAAGATCAGACTCTGCGACAATCAGGGTGGATTGCTCTACAGCCACACATCAGCCAACTTTGTCGATGGATATTAACTAGGTTCTGACAAGTAGTTTAGCAGAACTGAAAACCATGAACCAATATTACACCAAATTTAACTTGAAAGTTAGTGATCTTTCCCATAATTTAAGGCAGGAGAATACGGAACTTCGTGAACAAAATTGGAAATTGCGGAATCAGATAAAACAGATGGACAGACTGTAGGCACAATCTAGAAAAATGAATCTTATTTTTATTGTTATCTGGAACTGGAAATGAAGGATGGGATGTATGTTATAAGAAAGTAAAAAACTTTCATACTGAAGACACTTCATACCAAGGCACGCTAATCACTGGCTATTAACCAATCATAGCCACGGTCACTTTTTTATAATACAGAGAGTGCATCTTGCAAGCGGCAGGAAAAGCACCAAAACAAAGAGCGGATACCGTGTGTCAAAAGATTACACTTAGTTTACAAGAGACGAGAGAACATTTCTCTATCAATCCATGACCAAAGAAAGGAAGAGGAATGAATAAATAACAAAAAGGAATTGATTTATTTACTGAGAACTCAGAAGGAATAAAGTCTGTATCCATGAAGCTGGTTTGGTTCTTGCAAAATATTTTAATGCTCGTATAAAAGATTTTCTTGACTATATACCTGATGACACATTTAAAAAAGATTTTGCATTTTCCTTTTAAACTAAGTGATCAACTGTTAAAAGTATTGATATTAACACCTAAGCTAGTGTATGTTACAATTCTGTTTATTGCGCAGTATATATAAATTCTATTTGATATGTTTTGTATCATGGGCTGAAGACCTGAAGTAGTGAATACACTTTCTGTTATGTTCTGTTGTGTAACTGTCAGAGACTGGGACGTGTGGAAAGAAATATGTTGAAAAGGTGTGAGATGTACTATCATATGCGCATTATCAAAACTTAGATATAGGAAAAGACAAAATGAAGCATGTCTAACATCAAATTCTTTTCATTTGTATTCTTTAGTTTGGTTGAGGAATTGGTTGCCATGGTGCGGCATTCTGGCGAAAGCTAATATCACATTGTGATGAAGATACTACTTAGAAAGCACACAGTTGAACAAATGTTGGGGGGAAGGTTGTTATTGTTATTTTTCTTATCTAGAACTGCATTCATTTTTACTAACCGCTGACTGATTACCTGACATAACAAGTCTCGAGAATAGCACTTGTCAGTCCTTCCTTAGTGTGTATACCTATACAGATTTTAACATATCACATATTTAAAATATATTTCTTGTTGCTAATTCACTCCCCATTTTTTAACGAAAATTAAATGCTTTAAAAATTGATGTGAATGATATTATTACTATAAATTAGTTCTAAGCATCGCTGCAAGTCAATTATCTGTTGAGGATCGTTTTAGTAGGGTATTTAAGACGGCAAAGCTCACGTATACATCGTGCTTGAGCACGATCACTTAACAGGCAAATATAGCGGTGCGGTACATAATGAATTCAATTTGAATTCCAAATAACCGAAATACATACTATTGTTCATTCATAACTTCTCCGACTATGACAGTCATCTGTTTGTCAAGGCAGTAGTTAAAATTATCCAGATTAAGAGGTGAAAATCATACTGAACGCCAATGAGACATACTTTTTAATTCAGCAAGGATATCATAGTTGATAGGTTCATGAAAGAAAGAGAAGAAAGAACAGTGAAAATAACAATTAGGTTTGTTGATAGCTTCATATTCATGGGAACGTTTATAGAAAAAGGATGCTTACTGTCAAATTTGGTTAATTTCTGTTGAGCGGTTTTTGAGAAAAAGTGAATTAAAAGTTATTTGTCTTCTATTTACATTAATGGTGGCCATATATTTGATGGTGGATCAGCATCGCTTGTACAAATCTGAAAGGCCTTCATATCTTTATATCAGGATGCCTTTTGCCAAATTTTGGTAAAATTGTGTTGTGGTTTCTGACAAAAAGTTGTTGAAAGGTATTTCAATTTTTAGTAATGGCAGTCATATTTGATGATGAATTGACACAATTTCTAAACCTGAAAACTCTTCATGCCTGCCAACTTTGGCTGAGATTGGTCCTGTTGTTTTTGAGAGGAAGTTGAAATTAGCAATTGTTGACAGATGCAAGATGCGCAACCGACACATGGCAATTCACATAAGCTCAACTGGTCATATGGCAGGTTGAACTAACAACAACTACAATGAACTAGAACCAAACAAAACAAACAAATGACTGTGTAAATTTCTGTTCCAAGGAAACATTAAATTGAACAATTTTACAACTGTTAATTCTTCAAATAAAATCAATATTTGATTGGACCAAAATACTAATTAATACAAAAGTTGGAACTGAAGCAAAAATGCAAAACTCTCTAAGTTAAGTTAAAAAAAAAAGTAACAAACTTTGTAAGTAAATAATCAACATGATAACTGTAAAACATAGCTGGAAATTATAAAGTAAACATTACATTCATCTGAATCTATTTAGAAATTAGAAGGAATAGATATAAATGTTGAAAACAAATTAATGCAAACTTAGATACCAAGGAACAAGGGAAAAGTAACAAATGATTTGATTTAGCACTTTTTATATTTATTTCTGGACCTTTACCAGGAATTACCCAAAGTAAACAGTGTTGATATTGCCATACAGTCACAACATTTCCCAACTACAAATATTAACACTATTCAAAATTGAAGACAAAATCAATAAAAAACCTGAACAGAGATAGAACTAATTTACCATAATTGCAGAATAACTTCGATATTGTTTACTCAACAAGAGTCAACATATATGCATACTAATTTACTGATGTTAACAGACTTTATGTATTCTTTTTCTAAAAAGAAAAAGTTTAAATAGTAAATGCAGAATGACCAATGTTACCTGACAAACACAGTGCCATACCATGATAACCTCATGCAGGCCAATGGTCATTTATTCTAATTTTTGTCTTTTCAAGCAGCTGAATCATGTTTACTAGTAAATATGTTAACTAGTAAATAATGTGTGGTCAGCAATATCAATACATTTATAATATGTAGTAATAACTGGCTAGAAATCTGCACAATCAAACCTTGTTGTCAGTCCAATTTTTGTTAGAAAGGGATTATTTGCAGTCATTAGATTCATTGCTATGAGAATATCAGAATGGGATCACAGAGGCTATAGCTGCTTAGCTTTTAATGGAAATAATGAATATTAACATTGCCTACTCCCCAATTCAATTAGAAAAAAAGTCCTCTGCTTCCCTTCCCCCTTTAGAATCCAGTTAAGAAATGTCTTCTGCCTCCATTCTCTCTTTAGAATCCAGCTAAAAATGTCCTCTGCCTACCTTCCCCTTCAGAATCCAGTTAAAAAAATCAGTTTTATGCTTCTGGTATAAGCAAGGATCATTGTGTGAAACAAAATTACAATAAACTAAAATCCAGCTAACGCTTGGGGAAATACGACATCTTTCAAACTAATTTGCTGTGGACTACACTGATATGCTCCAACATGCGACACTTAAAACACAATTTTCAGATAACACTATTTGGTTGCTTGCTTAAGACAATATAATTCATCTGATATAGACTAAATCTTGCTATCCACCTTCTTAACCTTGTATCTTTTGTCTAATGGTGCATATTTACCTTTGACTGGAGAGGGTTTGTCTTTTGGGGGATTTTGGCAAGGTTTCTGCCTGTACATTTTACCTAGCTTTTGTTGGGGAAGATTGTGTTAATGTACTGTTAAAGAATATCTTGCTCAGGGAGACAACCTTCACAAAAAAGTATTATTAAGGTTGCTGGAATATCCTCCCTTGCTTAGCAGCCGATTATACTCGTATTGCTACTGCTACATCCCACGATCAAGAAGGTAGGCAGGTTTGAGCAAGAGGTTTTATTTAGCTTACAAAGTAATTCCCTTTTAAAAGTTGTGCCCCAGTAGTTTGCTGTATAACTGGTATCTGTTGTCTTTTGAGTGAAAATTAAGAAGCTGACCCACCTTGCAATGTGTGTAGTAAAAAACTTGCTAACTTGGCAAATTAAATGAGTTTATCATTTTTGCAACATGGATTCCCCACCAGTGCCTCAAAACTGACTTGGTATGACAAAGGACAAACAATTAAGGATACCACTGTCATGGTGATCATAAAAATTCCAAACTGAGATTGCCTAAAAATGCCTTTCTTCAGAATCATCAAATTTCAACAAAGGCCCACCTCCAAATCAAAATTCCCACAAAAGTAAGCTGGCATCAATCAAAGCTGTTCAAAATTCTCCAAGTATTATCTTTTATGTGCAGAGAAAATCATATAAATATAAGAATAAATTCTTAATATTTTGAAATGTTTCTTAAAAAATGAAATCAGACCAACCTTGAAAATAGGCAATATGATAAGCCAAACTCAAGTTACATTCATGGTTCATCAAAGCAAGAATTTCCTTTATCATTACCTTAAAGAATATATTTTTGTAGCAGACAAAAATATTAAAACATCAAATCTGAGCAGAACATGCCAATTTCAATTAACAACCAAACTGACAATAATGAAACGGTCTGGATAATCCCTACAAGATTTAATAATACAAAATAGGTACCAATATTCACCATGGCTGATATTCAGCACAATTTTTCACATTCCAATGTGAAATTCTTCCATCAAAGCAGACCAATTACAACAGAGATAATCTTTAATGAAGATGATTGAATACTATGAAACAATGTAAATTCTGCCTATTTAAACACCCAATCAAACTGATTAAAATTGAGATCTACTTATAATAAATACAGCAAGTGCCCTTCTTGAAAAGCTTTTAAAAAAACTGCAAAAATCTGAAGAAAAACAAAAAACAAAAACATAACAACAAAAAAAAACCAACAGCAGTAATATATTTCCTTTTTCCAATTATCGTTTTGATCAATTCAAAAAATGTTTCCTAGTTGCTGATCTGAATGCAGTTTTCAGCCATAAAAAGCTCCAAATTCACAAAACTTTTATGGCAAGGAAAATTTTCTTAATTTACAGTAGTGGGAATTTAATACTAAAAACTAACTTAAAGCAAGATGCACATTTCACAGTTAATATCTTTAACTTGGATGAAATTATTCTTGTTGTTTCCCAGGATGAAAATGGGCACGATCAAATAATGCTTGTGCTGCAGTCTGCTGACCTGATGATGGCAAGATCTGCAAGAAGCAAATAAATAAATAATAAAACCAAATGAAACAGACCAGAAATAGATGTAATCAAAACAATAGTGCTTAATTGGGAAGACTAGGATAGCCATTTAAGCGCTACATTTTTTTCTCCCACAAACTATGAATGTATAGATCAATAGGTGTCCCACTTCTTTCAATTTCCACTTGATTGATTGATTGGTTTTTAACTGCACATAAAAGGTTATTTTGCACTAAGGCCAGTAGAGTACAATACCTTGCCCAGAGACATACCATGGCAGCTGACTTGGTTTGTTCTGGGCAAGATCTGAACCTGTATCATTCTGGCCACAAGACATGCAAGCTAAGAAATCAGCCACTGCGGCTCCATTATTCTTCACTTGAAATATGCTTCTACAGCCATTGCAGTAAATAAATTACCACATGTGGAGATATTTCTGCACTCAGATTTTTCAGAATTTCTCATAAAGTCAAGAACTGCTGCACAGTTAATTTTTGGGATTTTGCTATTTTTATAATTTATGATTCATATATGTAAATTTAAATATTCAAATATTTGAAAAGGTTAAATTTTTTTACTTATACAAATGTCAAAGAAATCACAAAAGATATGACCACTCAGCTTAGAAAAGTTTTTCTTGCAAGTGATCAATCAATCAATCAATAAATGAGTGAGAATGGTTAGTACTGGTATACAAGACAAGGTTCAAACTTCATCTGGGTCTAGCTGTCACATTGCCCTGTAGAGTGTACATGGCCAAATGATGTTAAACAAAACTGTACAGATGTTAGATGGGGTAAGACATTTTCAGTTAAACATTTTCATTTTTCATGACTTTTGGATATTTTACACAGAAGGAACACATCAGTGCCTGTGAAATTTTGCAAAAAATGTATATGTATGAAATTTTATCAAGATTTGTTTGATTGAACATGCATTTTTGTGGCTTTAAAGATACAAGACAGGTCAAAGTACCACACTTTGTGTCCCCTTTACCCAAACAAATCAAAGTGAACAAGTAGCGTGAGGTTATAAGTTTGGCATCTATAGGTTAGGCAAATCTTCTAAAATCCCACAAGGGAAAATAAATTAAATATATTAAGTCATTCATGTAATTTTTACCTTTAAACAAGTGTATGCATGTTTCTAAATCCAGTTGAAGCATCGAGTTTTTGTATATAGGCGTACAGATGGTAGTCATATAGTGTTTTACAAAACAGCTGTACATGCTTTTGATCAATGACAATTTGTATGTCATAATTTGTTTCCCGTCTTTATTTTAAATCACTCCATGAAGATAACATGAATGTGAAAATCAGTATTTGTCCTTATTTAACAGTTGGCCTTGTCTGCAAAACTAATGGACAGTTTGCAATATGAGGTCATCTTTACACTGACCCCTTACTTCAGATTTCATTTAGAAATCCTGTAATATATTTATGACTATTGCTCTCTCTTGTGTTTCTTGTGAGATAAGTGAATTATACAGCCATCTCTCTCTCTCTCTCACTGCCATACCTATTCTAAGATTTTGAAGTTACCAATTTATGACATGAAAGTCATAGATTTGTTCACTTCATCACATGATTGTCCTTTCATTGTAGTCGAACAGACAAACAAATAAATATTCATAATATGCTACCTATTTTAGCTGCATAAAAAATGTCTGAAGAATGTAATTTATTCATCAAGTGGACACAGCAATTTGCCTTCCATATGAGAATTTTCTGGAGTTTATGTTGTTTTCAGTTTCAGCTGTATGTATTCTTTATTTATAAGAATGGCTAAGACACAGTATTTAACACATTTTCATCACAACTGATCTGTTTTTTTCTTCTTCTCTTGAATGATCCAAAATTCCATTGTTGATAAGGCATATACTGAAGATAATGTCTGGAGGCTTTTTTTGCAATCAGATCTAGTACCTCTACACAAAATTTCTGAGTGACTTTGATTTATAGAATTTTATTTAAGGCTCCTCAGGTTTCGTTTTCACTTGTTAAAGCCTCAATTCTCATGCTAAAAGTTCTTGATTTTGTAAACAAAATGGGCCCACAGGATCCAAATCTTCTCTTTGAAGAGTTTGTTGCCAATTCTTTGAAACAGGTTGATTGATTTATAGGTGCTTTTTAAACAGGTTGATTGATTTATATGTGCTTTTTAAACAGGTTGATTGATTTATAGGTGCTTTACACCAAATTGACACATGAAAGTTATATCATGCCAAGTCAACTAGAGTAATGTGTCTTGTCCAGAAACACACCACAGCAGCCGTCCTGGCCTGGTCTGGACAGGATTACAACCTGCACCCTACTTAACATAAGTACTCGCATATAAGCTGATACCAACTGCAAACTGCATAGACCCAGATCTGCCATTATATAATGCACCGGCAGATCTGGGTCTATGCAGTTTGTAAGGACCAATCAGTAGAACAAACAACATAGAACCTGATCTGCCAGTGCATTATGCGATGGCAGATCAGGGTCTATGTTGTTTGCATTTGGACCCTGATATATGCGAGTACATATGGTATCTGTTGCAGCTTTGAAGATTATTCTAGTGATACCTCATCTGTGACATGATTTCTTTCAACTGTGACATGATTTCTTTCAAAACCAATCAGCTTCATCCAGAAACAACACAAACACAATATTTTCCATGGGAAATTTTCAGTTCTTCAGAAACAAATGTTTGTAGTTTATTGATTATCTAATTTACTTCACAAGCACTGAAGCAATTTGTGCCAAAAAACTTCATCCAGTGCACCAAGAAAATCATCAGCAACTATTTTTGTATGTTTTATTTCTAACTCAAAAGGTCTTTCACTATTCATGCTACAATCATGACTGGGAATGTCATCACCTTGAACCATGCAAACATTTGGTCTTCCACCTAGAGAGAGTGAAGAGTCATCTGTAAGGATTAAATGTCTATGAAAATGAGAAACAAAAAACATACATGTAACAAAATAGGATGTAACAATTTCCCTTCAGAAATATCTCATAAATAAAAACAAAAATCAAGATTAGAAAAAGAAAATGTAGAGATTCTATATACTTCTTTAGCTAGCATTCATACACTTTTGAAACTCAAAGTGAGTTAGAAAAGTGTATGCCTGAGCTAGACTTGGAAACATGCATACACTTGTTTCAAAAATAAAATCTATATAATGCCTTGATGTATTTAATTTTCCTTTTGTAGGCTTCCATGAGAATATTTGCCCAACCTAAAGATATAAAATTTAGGATCTTTTGTGACCTGCTAACCTTTAAAATTTGTTTCTGAAGAGGGCATGGATGACAAGAGATCATTAAATTCACATCTCTGGTATCTCTGGCCACACAAATGCAATCAAACAAACTCTGATGAAATTTGATACATGCAAATTTTATGCTGCGCTTCACATCTGTTTATGTGTTTCTGCTGTGTAGAATATTCAGGACTCGTGGTACTAATGATATGGAAGAATGGGAACCAGTCTAGAAATGGGTGAAGGTAAAATAGAGTATATATGGGTTTGGCTGTCCATCATTGGTTGATAATGAAAAGTAAAATTTTACTATAAAGAATCTTTTGAGAGCTTATCCTATTTGTAACTGGAAAAAAAACAGAGACAATGTTTTATTGATAGAATTTCAGTCTTTTTACAGACCTGACTTTGGAAAACTCATTACTGAAATTAGCACCTGAATCTTTTGGTGCAGAATTGAAAACATGTGTTTCAAACACATGTAGATCCAAAAATTGCTGTGGTACATATGGCTTTCTCCACACAGAAGCTTGCTTCAAGGATATGTCTATACTGAGAAATATAGGTTTGATCATGAGCATTCAGAAATATAAAGTTATCAAATTTTTGATATCATGGTGTTTCTATAGGTTAACTATGGGAGCTGAATTAGTAATGTGAGTCCTATAGAAAACAGCCTTACAGTTGTGCTAGATACATGTACAATTAAGTTTACTATAGATGCAAAATTCTGTTTCTATTTGTGGATGACAAGCAAAATGAATACCTTCTGTCTACCTCAGAATGATTTTCAGTGGAATATTAAACACACTTTCAGATATGGCAACTGTTGCCATAAAAAGAGGGTGGGGGGAGTGCAGAGTGTATGGATTTGACTTGTGCTTGGTGGGTTGTTTTGCCCATTGGTTAACATCTATGTAATCAAATATATAAAGTTGAGACAATTTACCATTTACAGAGTAATTCTAGTCACTAATTTGATATTTCCTAGTTGTATTTTGAAACATTATGCTTCAGATATGATCACTTAGGTCTCTGTACCATGCTAAATGCTGATGACCCCTCATGATTTTGTGGTCCACCAATTTCATTCACTGAATGAACTTAGAACTTCATATTTTGCATTTTAATTGGCTTATGCCTACCTTTTCTTAGTTTTAAATTATATGTGTTCTGGAGGAATTTTAAGTAATTTCGGTCATTTAAATCTCCTTTTCTGTAGTAATACATGCACATATAGATGGTCACAGTGACCTTTTACTCATTTATTGCATAATATGACAAGGCTGATAATATATTTCAATAATTAGAGCATTATGTCCATAGTGTTGTTTCACTAATATAAATAATATCAGATTGTTCATGCTCTTTCATTGTTAAATATTTGGTATTATTATAAATTAATGAAAATCTAAGGCAACTGAGAACAGAGAAAAATGTGATTGTGATATTTTAACTATTTAACCAGAAAACAATTCTCAATGTCTTTACCATGTCATTCTTAAATTTTGTATGCAGCTGAGTAGGAATCAAGAAAGAGATTCAAGTTTCTTTTCTAGATTAATTTGTTTAGTTAACCTAATTCCATTTTAAATTTTAAAAAAATTGTCAAGAAACTGCAAGAAACAAATGACAATATTCCATTCACTTATTATTTTTTTTACATCTTTGTGCAACACAATATACTACATTCACTCCATTGCAGGTTTTGGATCAAAATGGCAAATAAATGATCTTTCGAGATCTCATGCCTAGTGAGTGTTGAGCTCTACAAATTAGGTGTTCCATGAGTTGTCATTGATGTTTCCTTCCACAGTCGTGACACCATGTACATAGAGATAATAATGTCCAATTGTTTTCTCATTTTGCAGCCCGTGGGAAATGTCCAATTCCATGATTCATTTCACGAATCTCTAAGCCTCTTTGGCAATTTGTTTTCTTTATCAGAATTAGATACATTAACTATGTTCTGTCGGCAAATCTCACAAGAATCAGGCTTAACTGCAGCTTTGTGCTTGGCACCAAAGAAAATATGTAAAGTTACCATCAGAAAAGCAGTTATTTATAAATACTAAAAAATAAAAGTATATCTGCACATGACACTAAAAAACAGATAATTTTAGGACAATTTATGATTATTATGATGGGAGTTCTTATTTCCCAGACAAACAAAACAAGTCAAAAAATCTTGGCACTGTTTTTCTAAATATGGCATAAAATGAAATGCAAGTGTTCTAAACATCTTGAAAGGATCTGAAGTATGATGGCTTAACATGTCCCGAGTGATGTTTATCGAAGTAAGGTGTCAAAACATGCAAGTGTAACTAGTCTTTTTGCTCAAAACAATCATAAGGCTCCTATGTTATACACTACATCAGGCTAAGTGCATTCTGAAGATTATGTTATACACTACATCAGGCTAATTGCATTCTAAAAATTATGTTATACACTTCATCAAGCTAACAACATTCTGAAGGTTATGTTATACAATACATCAGGCTAACAGCATCCTGAAGATTATATTATACACTACATCAGATTAATTACATTCTGAAGCTTATGTTATACACTACATCAGGCTAATTGTATTCTGAAGATTATGTTATACACTATATCAGGCTATTGCATTCTGAAGATTATGTTATACACTACATCACGCTAATAGCATTCTAAAGATTGTTATACACTACATCAGGCTAACAGCATTCTGAAGATTATGTTATATACTACATCAGACTAATTACATTCTGAAGATTATGTTATACACTATATCAGGCTATTGCATTCTGAAGATTATGTTTTACATTACATTAGGCTAAATGCATTCTGAACAAAAATGTTATACACTACAGCACGCTAATAGCATTCTGAGGATTGTTATACACTACATCAGGTTATTTTTTTTCCTGAAGATTATGTTATACACTACATCAGGCTAATTGTATTCTGAAGATTATGTTATACACTACATTAGGCTAATTGCATTATGAAGATTATGTTATACACTACATCAGGATAATTGCATTCTGAAGATTATGTTATACACTACATCAGGCTAATTGCATTATGAAGATTATGTTATACACTACATCAGGATAATTGTATTCTGAAGATTATGTTATACACTACATTAGGCTACTTGCATTATGAAGATTATGTTATACACTACATCAGGATAATTGCATTCTGAAGATTATGTTATACACTACATCAGGCTAATTGCATTCTGAAGACTATGTTATACTCTAAATCAGGCTAACTGCATTCTGAAAATTATGTTATACACTACATCAGGATTCAAGTCAAAAAGGTAATATATACAACAAAAAGTGTTGGACTGTGATGTGCATTTTCAGACATTTTGGACTGTGATGTGCTTCTTCAAACAGTGACTACAACATTGTCCAAGTTTCATGGCAATTCAGTGAAATATGTAAGGCTAATTGCATTTGTGAGATTTTGCCATGCACTACATCTAGCTGCAAGTAAAAAAAAGCCCAATAACTCTAACAAAAATTGCAGGAGTATTCATATGTGCATCTTCAGATGATGACCATAGCATGTACCAAGTTTCACAGTGATCCATTAAAAAACTCAGTCTAGTTGTGTTCACAAGCTGTCATACAATGCAACCAGGAGAAAGACAAATAGTGCAATAAGTAATAAAATTGCAACAGCAAAGTGATTTGTCAATATGTGTATCTTCAGATGATGACCATAACATGTACCAAGTTTTATGTTTCATGGTGATCTAATGAAAATTGAGATTTGTCATACACTCGATTCAGCTGCATAAAAACTGTTGGAGCAAAGTGTTTTATCAATATGTGCATCTTAAAGTGATGCCCATAATAAGTTTCATGGTAATCCATGAAAACCAGTTTGACTAGTTGCATGGACATTAATTGTAGGAATATTTAAAAGCAGTGAAATCTTATTTCTAATACAAGATACTTTCTATCTGAAAATCTGTTTGAAATGTAAAGTTGACCGATGAATGATATTTAAGGCAAGTGTTAGCTTTCTATTTGTAGATGTTTGGCAGTTTATTGATAATTAATATTATGAAAATGATTGTAAAGTAATTATTTTATAAAGCATCTGACCGGGCAACAATGTTAGTCATCCTGAACAAGACTTACCAACACTTGTATTATAAAACAATTTGTAAGTTACATTTCTATCGGACATGGAGTTCCAATGCATTTCAAAACATAGTTATTGAAACATCTTTTAATGTTCCATTAATTTGTCTACAAAATATATTTCATATTACAATTAAAAAGACTTGCATTTAGCATGACTAAAGAAACACTCTGTGATAAAAATGTAGTGCGTGTGTGTGTATGTGTTGGGGGTACTTACCTGTTACTATTGCATTGCTTTCCTTTTCTGTGACTCAAGTCTCCAATCCAAGCTAATTATTCCCTCCTCCAATTAGTACTATGGAGGGCCAGAATTGAAAAGAACATGATCCCAGTCTGACTCCTTAGTTACAGTTAACATACAGAATACCATCCTCTTTTGACTTGGACCTACAGTACAGGACATCAGAGTGGGGTCATCGGAGGGAATCTTTGCAACAGTAGCAGGTAAATATTACATAATTAAATTTAGTTTTACTACCCCCAAAAAACTGCATTTTAATAGCAGTAATACAATAACGGCTACTAGTGCATTGCTGAATTGACCAGTTAGGAAGGAAGCTGATGGACTCAACAAATCTGGTATAGAAAATTAATATACTTACCCTGACAGTAGGAGTGTTCACTACACTAAGCCAGTATAAGTTTGGGCCACATGTTGTGCCATCACTATAGGGCCTAACAAAAACAAGCCTTTGCACTGATGCACCAAAGATTGAAGGTAAAAGGAGGAAAAGGTAGTGGGAGACCGCAGAAGGCAGCTCTCATAACATCATCCAAAGATGAGTGATTCAAATAGACCCAAGACGAAGAAATAGCCCTAACTTCATGGGTTTTAATTCTCATGAAAGAAAGATCCATCTCAGTGAAAGACTAATAAGCTCTCTTGAGAGTAAGGACAATCCACCAAGAAATAATGGCCATCAAAATATCAGAAGAACCCTTAAGAGGTAGAAAGAATGCTTCTGAGCCTTCCTTCTCCCTTTAGAAGGTGATTAAAACCTTAAGGTCCTAACTGGGCAAAGGAACATATCTTGATCATCCCCTGCACAGATATGACTGAGACTGGGGATCTCAATTGGAAGTGGAGCTACTGAAGGTTGCTGATTCCTAGCCAGAAACCCAGGTTGGCAAATGAGAGAAACCAAATCATAATTACTATTGAACCATAAACAACCCTTTTCTACTGCCAAGGCATGAAGCTTGCTCCTTCTTCTTGCTGAGGCTAAAAAGAACTGGAAAACCATCTTAAGGGTAAGGTTCTTGAAGGAAGTTTCACTCAAAGGTTCATCAGGGGTTTTTGACAATGCCCAAAGAACACATGAAAGATTCCATCTAGGCATCAGTGATCAAGATACCAGTCTCTGAAGCTCAAAATACCTGATGAGATCAGAAAAATGAGGGTCTGACCCATTGGCTGAACCCCAAGAAAACTTGGGAGTGTTAGAAAGAGCTGCCCTATAGCCCTTAATAGTGGACACTGAACATTCTCTATCTCAAAAAGAAAGAGAAGAAAATCATCAACTGTGCTCAAAGTGGAATAGCTAGGATCAACGCATTTCCTACTGCACCAATCACAGAACATTCTTCACTTTGTATTGTAAATCCTGGCAGTAGATTACCACCTATCCTGGATGATGCAGATGTCAAACTTGCTTGAAAACTGGTCCTGGTGGATCAATCACTTGAGATGAGCCAAACTTGAAAGTGGAGAATCTGTGGGCTGTTGTGGAGGAGAGACCTCCTGTGCTGCGACAGCAGGTCCCTCCTCTGTGGTAATCTCCTGGGCTCATCTACCAACAGGTAGAGTAGGTTGCTGAACCATGACCGTTGGGGCCATGGGGGCTACCAGGATAGCCAGTCAGTGGAGATCCTGACTTGATGAAGTACCTGTGGAATTATTTTGAAAGGTGGGAAGTCATACACATACAGAGACAATCTCACATTAGACTCAATGCGTCCTCTGCCCAGGCCCTCTGATCTGGTACTGGAGAGACATAAAAGGGGAGCTTGTAGTTCAGTCTCATAGTGAAGAAGTCCACCAAGGGTCTCCCCCTAGTTGGAAAAGTGACTCTACTACCTACTAGTGCAGAGACCATTTTGTGAGGACCAAACAACCCTCCCTGGACAGACTGTCCACCAGGATATTCCTCTTGCCCAGAATAAGGCAGACTCAGAGAGTGATCTCCTCTGAGGCTGCTCATTGGAGGAGGTTCCAGACTTCCACAGAAAGAGAAAGAGCATTTGTACCTCCCTGATGCCTGAGGCAATCTACTACTGATGTGTTGTCTGAGACGGTCATAATGCAGTGACCCCTTATGAGGTTGATACACCCCTGTAAGGGTAGAAACATTGCCTGCATTTCTAAGTTGTTTATATAAAGGGTCGATATGATCCTGGGACCAAAATTCCTTAAGAACTACCCCCTCCGACTCCAGGTGAACACCCCATCTTGAATCTGATGCATCGGTGTGTAGAAAGGAGTGGTGTTGGGGTGACGGTGGGGGGAGAATTGGGACTTCAGTCAGAAACAAATTCAATATTTAGCAGGTGGTGGTGAAAACTGGATTCTAGAGGGATCCGTGCTGAAGGCCAAGTTCCGAGTCCCCAGGAAAGAGAGAGAGGTAAAGGCGAGCCGACAACAAGGTCTTGGTCAGAAAAGCCAGTATGAGGGACAGGATTTGGTCAGTCCTGTCCAGAGGAACACAAACCATTCCTAGCTGGTGAGGAAATTCATCCCCACATATATGAAGTCCTGAGAAGGGATGAGATCTGATTTCTTCTCTAGATTTGGATTAAGACTGAGACAGGTCGTTGTCAACCAAAAGAGAGACAGGTCCTTCCAAAAAGAATCTATGAGGATGTTGTGCCTCAACAACTTGTCAAAATACTGGAGGATGGGAATCCCTAACAACCTCATGTGGGCTGCAACCACCACCATCAGGCTGGTTAAGCCTCTGGGGGTAAGGCCAAATTGATAAGTTCAAAATTAGAAAATCCCCTGGTTGAGACAAAATCCAATGTATTTCCTGTGTGGAGGGAAGATCAGGATGTGAAGGTATGTATCCTGAAGATCAATAGAGACTGCCCAGTAGTAGCGCCTTCTGGCATTCCTGACCAGGGTGGTAGTCTCCATCTTGAAACTTTCTTCCCAAAGAAATTTGGCCAAGGTGGAGAGGTCTATTTTGAGCCAAAACTTTCTGCCTTTTTTTGACACCAGAAATATCTGGGAATAGAAAGCTGGAGTCTGGTCATTTTCCACCCTCTCTGCTGTGCCCTCCGCAGAAGGGTGTGTACCTCTTAATTGAGCCAGTTTGGATTGGTGAAAGAAGATGAGGGTATGTGATAGGGGATGATGTTCACAGAAATGAAGCAGGTAGCCATCCTTTAAGGTGGAATGGACCCTCACATCACCCATGATGCCCGACCAAAACCCTGACAAAAAGGCTAGACGAGCTCCTACCAGGATGCTCGGAAGAGGAAGACACTGCAGGATAGGGCGCAACTCCTTAGAGCGGCCTCCCTCTCTCCTGGGTGAAGAGGGAGGAGTACAAACACTTTCTGCCTTGGCCTCTCTGACTGCCTTTTCTAGTGAATGATGGGTGAGAGGGAGCTGTGTTGTTGGTCCCTCAATTTCTGTGATGCCACAGAAGGGACGAGGCCTCCAAAGAGCATACCCACTTCAAGAAGTACAGATCTTAATAGGTTCTTGCTGTGGTCAAGACTTTCAACGTCTCGAAGGCAGCTTCCCTGCAGTGGTGAAAAAGCTACATAGAGAATGCCATCAACATGGAGAGCACATGATGCAATGTCTTTGTTACAGCCTCCAGCAAATGCTGAAGCACAGTGGGAGACAATGATTGATCCTTCTTGGGACTGAAGTAGGCCAAGGAAAAGGGATTGGCATGTGAAACAGTTGTTATGAAAGTACAGGCCTTAAACTCCAAAGCCTCCAATGTTCAACAGGTAGGCGAGCCCATGCTCCAGTAAATATCCCCACTAGTGATGACCCAGTGTCAGGGTGGGGGTGGGCGCTTGAGGGGCCAACAGGCAATAACTGGAGGCAGAAACCCTTTCTGCTGCCTGCTGAATTCTTGTCCCTGGGAAACTTTCTGTGTAAGCTAATGGATCATTGCTGAGTGCAGGAACAACAGAAAGGTCTAGATGAGATACTGCCCGAGAGTATCTCCAGACTGTAGAGAATTTTCTTGTCTTCAGTGTCAGAAGGCTTAGGACCGAACTTCTTCCTCCTCCAACACGTGGAGGCAGAGAGACTGTCTCCACTGGTCCCTCTGAAAACTGATTTGTCCAAAATGATGGAGATTACATTATTGTCCTGAAACTGCTCCTGAGGCGTGACAGGACTTTCCCTCCCAGTATCTCTCTCCAGAGAGGGAGATGTGAAAATAGGGTTTCCCTCATCCAGAAAGTCACTCACTGGAAGTGATGGGACTAACACTACTAGTGAACCTCCTAGACGAGTGGGGTCACTGATCCCTTCTAGATCATTTAGGTGGTTGAGTGCTCCTCCCCCCCCTTGTGTGCCCTATCTAGTAGAGACATGGTAGGTTCACAGTCCGTCACATTTGCCCCACCTTGAAACCAAGGGAGGGACAGCCAGGGTGCCATAGGGGGAAATAAGACTCACTTCCTGGAAATGGGGGTCCCCACATCTCGTAGGGATTAAAAAGGAATATAGGGAGGGGGTATGCTGATCCTATCCCCATTATGATTAAATGTTAACAGGGGGATCGATCCAATTACTTTTTCTTCCAGACCAATAAACGATACCCAGTGACAAGTGTTTGAAGCCCGGTGCCTGGTGATTGTCACCAAGTGACTTGTGGCCAGTTACCAGTGCTCAATGACTGGTGCCCCATCAAAGACCAGTCTGGCAACGATGATCTGATGGACTAGCCACATCAGATTTATCCGAACAAGACCATTGCCCTTCCCTCTCAGGAAGGTGCAATTCGCTGAACCCAGTCATCATTACACCAATTTTGAGAGGGCACTACTTGCCCATAAACGGGAGGCTCAACTCTCTCTCAGGTGTTTTTTCTCCCTTGGGAGGGACGAAGGATCAATCTTTCACCAGTACTGATGGCAACATAATGAGCATCAGGAATCCTTGGCCCATATGTGATCTCTGAATCAAAGAGGTCACAAAATGTTCTTGCCTCACAGGGGCAGTATTCCCCAACCCAAGAAGGGATCCTCCTGGGAATGGAGGGGGTTGTCCACTAAAGACAAGGAAGAGAGGCCCTATTTCCTCACCCTGCATGTACGGTGACTTCCTGCTAAATCCCACACCTGCTCCAACCAAAGACAATAAATTGGACAGCCATCCATGCATGCACATGCTGTGCATGCTAAGCAGGTGGGGTGAGTGTCCCATAGGGCCTTCCTGTGCCACACTTGCCCACACCTTCTGACATTAAAAGCTCTGAAAGATAAAAATTCATGCAAACAAAAAATATCTGGAACCAGAAAAGGGTGGACAACACTTACCCTATCACTGGAACAATGAAGGGGGATACAATTTAATCAAGCACTGCTTGCTAAGCAAGGCACACATAGCACACGTGTAATACGTGCATTGTCCAAGGAAAAAGAGGATGGTATTCCATATATTGGCTGTGACTAATTCTGGCCCTCCAATGCTAACTGGGCAGATAGAAAAGGTGATTACTATAGGGCTCCTGCATCTTGATGCAGGGTACAAATAAAGGTTTCCATTAAATATTTTATCTTTACTACAAACCATCCAATGACATAGACACCCTATTTGTGACTCTCAAGACAAAACTGATATATTTTTATGACACTGCTGTTGTTCAAAAAGTAATAATCATGTCTTGTTTAACATGGATGCACCCAAAAATATGATGCAATTGAAGGGCAAAGCCAAAAGAGGCTATAACTTTGTTAAATTTTCTTGGAAAATTGTGAAATCTAAACTTACAAAGATTTTCTTAATGCAAAACCTCATACTAAGTTTGGTTTCATTCATGACGTCCCACTGAAGAAACTGAGCTGAAACAAAGTATGCTACTGACAGAACATGATAGGACAGGACATGATGTTATGTGATTGCTGAACAGACACAGGTAACACTGTGCCCCTTCTATAAATATGATGGAGGCAAAAGAAAAATGAAATAAGCAAAGACAAGCTTACAGTCTCTAGTTTGGCATAGGTTGTGGAATGGGTTTGCCAACGAGATTCTTTGTTCGTGCACTGTTTGGTAACACATCCGCACTCGTCTTGGCAAGCCACACCATTTTTGCGACAAGGGCACTTGTTCGTCTTGCATACGGATATACATGCACATGGTGGCTTGGATGGTTAAGAGAAGAAAAAAAAAAGTCTTTTACAATGACAATATCCCATGGAATTCTATGTCTTCCCAGCACCACTGATGCATCATTACAAACCCTGATCTATACCTGTATAAAGGCACTTTTCAGATGTCATCAACTGCAGCTATAGTTGGTAGATTTTATTATTTATGTTCAGAACACAGAGAAAACAATGAAACCTGTTTATAACAAACACCAAGAGACCACTGAAATGTATTTGTTCAAGCCAAATTTTTTTTAAAAGTGAGAGACAGAAAAAAGGATAATATTATCATTTAGATGTAAATTAATACCTTGATATATCCAAAAACTGGTTAAATCTGAGCTAGAACCAGCTTCCACTGCATGCTGTGAATTAATATATTTTCATGGATATCACAATTTTCTGGATGGTATTTAAATTCTTGGATAGAACAGAGGTCCCAGTGCTTCCAATGAAGATAACCATTCATTTGATCTTTAAATTTGTGGATAGTAGCAACAAAATCCATGAAAATTTTTACCTGATGAAAACTATTGAATTCACAGTATTCTTGGAATCTCAAGAAATGCAATAGAATCTCTCTGACTCTAACACAGTTGGCTCAAACACCCAGGATATCTCAAACTTGTGTTTATAACAACAATTCTCTCAAACTAATTTACAAGATAATTTCGATATGCAAACCATCAAGCTTCTACATTGTGCAGTAAAGCATAGATCAATTGAAAGAACTCAAAAGGTCTTTCTGTCAGCATCAATATTAGGAACTTTTGTGCTGATTTTTGTGTTTTACATGAAAATGGCAAAATATGGTTGACTAAAATAGGACAAGCTGCAAACCTGCCCTCCATAAAGGTAAATGTATGCTCAGTGAGGATGACAACCTGCTAATGACTTACTGCAGAGTCTAAAGTGTACCTTAGTACTAAAGAGCAAGTTTTGTACAGTGGTACCCTTTTTTTATAATCATTGGAAAATACAAGGGCCTATAACTGTATTAATACAAGGCATATAACTGTGTTAATACAAGGGCATATAACTGTGTTAATACAAGGGCCTATAATTGTGTTAAATATGACTTAACAAGAGACTAACTTTTTGTTCAAGCCTGCCTTTTATTTACCTAGAAAGTTAAAAAAAAGAGACTTTAACATTGAGCTTTATCACAGAATCTTCACCACTGACCTTAACCTAGGATGTGAATGACTGGACACGTACATGGATGCTAAAGTGATCATTATGTGGAGCTTCTGCCAAAAATAAAACTGGCAACTATTGCAATCATGTTGTGACAATTCTATGTACATATGCACAACAAAAATTTATATTGCAGGCCTAGAATTTAACAAATTTCTTTGTAGCCAGAAGGATTAGCAGATTGAGAAATTTAGTAGTCCTGTTGAATCTTCACTAGTCCTTTTTCACTAACTGACTGGTGACAATAGAAACTTTTCTAGCTGTCATACTACTGAAATTATGAAAACAACTTTTCTGATAGGAAATTTGCTAGCCTTAGGCTAGCAGAATACTGCTAATTTTTAGCCCTGTATTCTAGGAAACAAAAGTTCACAAATGGCATTAAAAGGAAAAGAAAAGATTGAGACCTATCACAGAATAAGAATTAAACTGCACATCTACGGTAAAAGAAAGTCCTTGCATTTTCTATGTCTTTCATTTAATCAAACCCACTTCCATTTAACAGCCCATCTCAAAATGCCCTTATCGACATGTAGGTTTGATTAGAATCATTGAACTCCATCAGACTAGCTATCGCTGAACTACTTGCCATCCCTGAACTCCACCAGACTAGCCATTACTGAACTCCATCAGACTAGCCATTACTTAACTCCATCAGATTAGCCATCACTGGACTGTAGCATATTTAATATTCCAATGGACTACTCATCAGTTATATTGCTGACAAAGTGTAAATCATTCTGTAACCACAACTGGACAGTAAAGTTTGTAGGCCAGCATGGTAAGAGACTTGGGGCTATTCCCAATTCTATATTTTGGAGTGCAGGTAGGTTGAGGGGCCCCAAGTGACCAAGTGGTTTTAAGGAGCTCGCCTTTACCGATCACTGCCATCTCACCTCTGTCTGCGTGGGTTCTTGTCTCGGACTCGGCCAATGTGGATATGCGAGAAAGCTTGTCAGTAGCTTCCATTGGGCTGGTGGTTCTTCCTGGGGTTTTCCCGGGTTCTTCCTCCACCAGATAAAACTGGCCGCCATGTATAGCCTATCATGTGCTGAAAACCCACTACAACAACAACAGGTGGGTTGAGGTTGGATGACACTTTTTCAAAGACTACTATGCATCAAATTTTGATTAGACTGGTTGACATAAAACACTTAGAAAGGTTTCAATTACCACTACCAGAGATCATTCCCTAAGACTTATTTTCCAGGTGTACAATTAAGCAGTGGACAGGAGTTTCTTGGTATCCCAGACAACTAACAAATCATTGTTGGACTAGTAAACTTTAATGTAACAAGCACAATTTTTATGTTGAAAAAGAACAAAACTTAATTTTGAGACAGCTTTCTATGTATCCTTTGGTCAGTCTAGAACAGGCATGTGCAACTTCCTCCAGGGCACGGGCCAGATTAGCAATTTTTAAAACCACACCCTAAAATGTAAAAATAAGTGGTCTAGTAGGTTCATATTGGAATTGTTGCCTCCTTTAAAGTCATAAACATTTCAGTATGCTCACTCTTTTCTTCATACATCGCTGACAAGGTGTAGGAACATATTCTGGATCATTATCATTGTCCACCTCAATATACTCATCTAACTCAGATTCTTCAAAGTCATCCTCGACATCACCATATATGTAAACCACTGGTTCTTTGGTCTCCTTCTTAGCCTTGGATTGGAAATTCCTTTTGAGCATCTTTTTGGGCTGAGAGGAAAAATAGTACTAATTACATGACATCATCAATATCACATTGCTTTAATTCATTTCAGTTTTTATATGTAATGTATATCATTACAATTTATGTCTCAAGTCATGACATCATCAATATGACTGTCCTTATTCAGTTCAGTTTATATGTAATGTGTGAACATACAATGTGTCAATGCATGACATGGAGTGGATCAAGTCATGACATCATGAATATGACCGATTTATTAATTCCTTTCAGACCATATGTAATGTGTGAACATACAATGAGTCAAGTCATGACAAAGAGTTTCTAAAGTCATGACATTATCAATACCACATTGCTTTAATTCATTTCATATTTAATTCTGTGAACATACAGTTTATGTGTCAAGTCATGATGTCATCCATATGACTGCCTTAATTCATTTCAGTTTATATGTAATGTGAAAATATAATGTGTCAAGTCATGACAGTGTCAAGTCATGACATCATCAATATCACATCACTTTAATTTCAGATTTGAACATACAATTTATGTGTCAAGTCATGACATCATCATTATCGCTGCCTTAATTCATTTCAGTTCATATGTAATGTGTGAACATACAATGTGTCAAGTCAAGACATAATAAATGTGATAAAGAACTGCAAAGGTATAATGCCTTAAGTAACAAAATATACATTAGTCATTTCATCACTAATTTGCAGTTTTTATGGAAAAAATACCGATTGTGATCAATTGAAAAACATTGTATAAACACTTACAGAACAAACCGACAATAAGTGCAGGGTGTATTTGCATATTTGATGAAGTGTATTTTATATCAAAGCTAACAAAAGATAGCAATAATTCAACTCACTTCATATATTTCATTTGAAATGAGTACTCATGTAATATTCTATTTATCACATGATAAAAAAAGCTTTGTTCAATAACGTCACAAAACAGAGCAGTGAAATGACTTTAAAGGACATATGAATGCCTTGGACATGTGAATGCTAAGGACATCTGCATGCTTGGACATGTGAATGCCTTTGTCTTGTACATCACTTGTGACATCATGTGATATTATTAATGCATGTATATAAGAGGGAATAATATTACAGTGGTCCCATTCGTGAATGGCATCCCTGACCAGTAGCAGCCATATTTTATTTTCAGAATCCCTTGGTACCAACAAGTTTTTATTCAAAAGTACCCCTCTAATAAGGCTAGCAACCAGCATATCAATGCAAAAAGTTTAAAATTTACTTTCACAAGCAGACACATATTGGGGTTTACAGATGGAAATCTCACGCATTTTTTAAAAAATGTCTAAATTTGACACATTGACATTAGTTACAACATGCTGATAAAGAACCAAACTTTAGTCCATATGAAAAGGTAAGTAATATGATTATCCTTGTTTCTGTGTTCCTTAGATGTCAGGCTTTGTCACTCTGATAATTACTTGCTATTATTACCATAGATAATTCTCAAAGTGATAAAAGCTAACAGGTGAGAAGCACAGTATTATTCAGCTCAAGTCAGTGTGACATCAAGTCACCATAAAGAAAAACTGTTATGTTAGCTGTCATGAACTGTCTCCTAAATGCTTAAAGGGTACCAGACTAAATACAGTTGATCATGGGACAAGCTTACTTCCTTTGTAACATAGACCATTTCATGCAATAGCTACCAATTAGTTTGACAGTGGCAGAGTTGCCAGTGAAGAAATAAGATGTTGCAAAAAGTGCACAATTCTGTCATTCTCAGTTTAGAAACAAAAATGAAAGCAATTCAATTGAATGAAAAGAGAGGTGTCCTTTGATCGCTGCTGAGAAATTGGACATCAGAAATATTCAAATATGCATTGTCAGTTATACATCCTGCAGCAGTGGGAAAATGATATGGATGGAGAATGGTAGTTACAGCCGGATGTTTGTACCACTATTTTAATGACCAGGTTTTCGACTGGTTTTACATTGCAATTGATGCTTATTCATAAAAATTTACAAATAAAATTAATATAAGTTTTATTACTCCATAACATGCATGTTACTTTTGAATGAAAAAATTACATATTTAAAATTTATAATTGCCTTTATTACTTTATATGTAATTATTAATCACATCGGTGTGATGCCCCTTTTATATTGCCACTCTCCTATGAATGTTAATAACATGGCAGCAATGTAATAAAAAGAATGATGGATACAAATATTTGAGGTATCAAAACTTTCCCTATAAACATATTTTCAGTATTTGTACAGAACTAATGATTAATCAGAACCAAAATGAACAACTGATGTGGACTGAATTTAAAATATAAACTCTGTGCCTAATATTATTATTAAAAATATTGAATTTTTTATTCTTACCTTTGGTGTGGGACTCAGGAAAGTGGATGATCCAGGGTTGTTTAGGTCTGGCATTAGTTGGACCTGTTTGGACATATACATCAAAGGAAGTTCAGATGCCTTGTTGTTTAATACCAACTGAGTGCTCAATTTTGCAATCATATTGACATATATGCAATAAAAAAATTATTGAGTGACATGAGTGTGTGTGTGTGTGTGTGTGTGTGTGTGTGTAAGAAATATTACCTATGCATAACTGAGTCTATTCCAGGAAAAGGTCCCATAAGGAAGTGTGAAAAGCAATTTTATACCCTGTTGTTCATACCAAAATGATTCAAGTTAAGGTGCTCACAGCCTCTTCCCAATGCTAGTACTTAACCAAGGTGTAATGGATCGATGTACATATGGACGAACATGGGTAATACTACATGCCCTATCAGTGTTGTGGTGGAGCATACAAATCTTAACACTGACAATGTCCACACAACTGCCAACATTGCGACTAGAAAGTGATGTCCACACAACTGCCAACATCACTACATGAAAGTGTTGACAATGTCCACATAAATGCCAATATTGCTAATAGAAACCTAGTGATGTCCACACACCTGCCAGCATTGCTACTATAAACTGATACATATTTCTTGTCCACTGGTGAAACTTATCCCAAATTTACCGTGAACTAGACAAGGCTATCATACCCAAGGAGCTATAAATTCTTGCATAATGTATGATATCATTAACCTGACATCATTATGTGCATACTGAAATACACATACAGACCTTGAAACAGGTAATTTTACCAAATTTGCATTTTGCTTGTATTTCATTTGTGTTCCAATTGTGTTCTATTCACGTTTGCATTTTATCTATCACCTTGTTGTTTCTCATTTATGGTCACAGAAATACATTCAGATTTTGCATGTATTGCTTTCATCTATCATTTCCTTTTGTTTTTGCCCATCTGGAACAAAATGTAAATGCATGAACTGAAGTTGAGTTTTCCATTTTCGAGAGTATTAAAGGGAAAAACTTTAATGAAATAGCCAAGGCATAAAATGCAAAAGAAAGCACTGAATTTAAATTAAAATAAAAGCTAATTCTTTCATGATTTGTGTTGTTTATCATTCATCATTCTGCATTGGGTTTAAAAAAAAAAAAAAAGATTCATCATTTGATTTGCATTCATTCTGATTTGTTTGCATTCAATCTGTATTCAGTTTTTGTTTCACTGATAAAATGTCCTTTTTCAGAGTCTGTCTCTATGATGTCAGTAACCTAACAACATACTGAAATGCACAAATTGTACTTATTATTTGTTTCAACAAATTTGTTAGCTGAAAAACAATGTGATGGTAAAGAAATATCATTGTCCCTCTATGCAGACAGGGTTGGAAAATCTAACCCTAGGATGACAATATACATGCAATTGTTGTCCCATTTTCTCTGCAGGATATAGCCAATAATGTGTTTAATATGCAGTTAAAACTAATCAAACAACCAGCTGCAATCCTTGTCCTTGACATAAATCGGATCCCATCATGTTCAATTTTCGTATCCTGTCAACATAATTGGAGATTGTTATATTCTATTTATCTCCTAATGTTGACCAGAATTCTGCATCCTGTCAACGTATTTTTTGAGATAGTGATATTCTACTTCTGTCTTAATGTTGACCCGACAAGAGAGGTGCATCTATATACAAAGGCTTATAAAAACGGTTTGGGTGGGTGGGTGTGTACTAACCTGCTTGAGTGATTTACATTCTCCATTCTCCTGCAATTTCTTGATGGTTTCATTCAGTCTCTTTATTTCCTCCTCCTATTAATAGATAAAATTGATGGACAATTCAATAAACTAGAAATATGAGTGCCCCACTGCAGTGTCAGATAAAAATGACCCCAACAAAGGGTCAGAACAGACAGATGGACAAGGGAAAACTATCACTGAAAACTGACTTAAACAAAAGGCAGAAGAGACAGATGGACAATGTAAAACTATACACCATTATCATAGAAAACTGACATAAAAACTGGGCACAACAGACTGACAGACAAGGGAAACGATATATACCAATATCACTGAAAAACTGATCTAAATGGGCACAACAGACAGATGGACAAAGGAAACACTATATACCAATATCACTGAAAACTGACCTAAACAATGGGCACAACAGACAGGTGGACAAGGGAAACACTATATAGCAATATCACTGAAAACTAACCTAAACAATGGGCACAAAAGACAGGTGGACAAGGGAAACGCTATATACCAATATCACTGAAGACTGACCAAAACAATGGGCACAACAGACAGGTGGACAAGGGAAACACTATATACCAATATCACTGAAAAACTGACCAAAACAATGGGCACAACAGACAGGTGGACAAGGGAAACACTATATACCAATACCACTGAAAACTGACCTAAACAATGGGCACAACAGACAGGTGGACAAGGGAAACACTATATACCAATATCACTGAAAAACTGACCTAAACAATCGGCACAACAGACAGGTGGACAAGGGAAACACTATAAACCAATACCACTGAAAACTGACCTAAGCAATGAGCACAACAGACAGGTGGACAAGGGAAACACTATATACCACTATACAAGTTTGTCCCTTCTTTCAAGTCAATCTCATTTATCTAATCAGTTTAAAAATATAGGAAATTTTAAAACCATGAATGTTCACAAAAATCAAAAGTTAATGCGGTACTGATATTTGCTAGTAATTTTAATATAGGCCCGAGTCATTATCTTCTTAAGTAATCTTTATAAATACACCCTGAAACATTGGTTAACATGGTTTTAAAGAAATATTACAAACGGACTGTTCCAGAAAGAAAGAAAAAAAAAAGTTGTTACTTCATTCCACTCGATCTTGGTTTCTTGTTAAATTAATTGTAGGGGAAATTAATCCAACAAAAGATATTCTAAAGATCATCTGAAGACAAACAACGACCATTTATTATAAATTTTTTCCCATTTATCATTTATATATCATATCAAGTATGTTGCTCTCTAAAGAAGAATAACAAACAGAAACAAAGAACAAGCACAATTACAACTTGCCAGACAACTTTTACAAAAGGGAATGCTGGTATCAAGGCCAACGCTAAAGTGACTGACAAATATCTTAAATCTTTAACCTTCCATACCACAAACTTGTATAAACAGTTTACCAAGAGTACCATGAATGGCACATTATACACCCACCCCATGGTCAATAGTCTGATGTGTGGACACTAGTAGGATATGGTCGATTTTGAAGATTATTGACCAACAGATCTCAACGAGTTCGACCTTTGGTCTAGGTATGCAGTCTTGAACTAAACTTCATCAAGGAACTTATTTTAGAACAAATGTTCTGCAAAACCAATTTTTCTTTGAGCCACAATGACAATGACTTTTGATCCCAATATCATTAGGCCTCTTCCATACCTTAACCCTTTAGCTACGACTGCCGCATCTAAGCGTCACCTGTAAATAGCTCCTAAACCCCACTGACGCATATATGCAGTGTAGATAAGCCTCGTTTACTACCCCAGTGTCGCTTATGTGCGTATAGTTCAGCGGTACTCAAAACCCCAGTGTCGCATCTATGCGGACGTGACCGCTATGTTAAATGAATGTTGATTGGTTGAAAGTACAGAAGTTTACATATTTTTGATTATCATAACCAATGAGAGGACTGTTTACTCAACATTTTGATACAAGTTTGAAAGCTGAGAGGTTAAATTTACACACACAGGAAGGGTTTTCCTGCACTTTACGAAATACGTGTAGTTGAGATAAACAAAGATGTATTCCGATTCAGATATGAGCGACTTTGAAGGGTTCAATGCAAGTGATATCGAAGATTTTAATGGATCATTCTTAGAAAATGGATCTGATATTGATGTTAGTCCCGTTTCAACACCAGACGTAAGTGATTTTGAATCGGATGACGAGGAGGACATAGTCCCAATTGCACAATGGAGTGACGACCTCGCCGTGTTCAAGGTCAATGATTTTGATTCTCATGTTGGTTCAACAATCGAGCTTGGACCACAAAGCAATGAGAAAGATTTTTTTCTCAAGTTTTTTCCTGAATATCTGGTGGAAAAGCTTGTGAAAGAAACAAACGATTATGCCAAGAAAATGGGGGACCAAAAGAAAGACCCGAAATGGTATGAAACCAGCATCACGGAGATGTGGGCATATCTTGGAATATACATCGTCATGAGTATTATGCAGATACCCAAATATTCCATTGCCTGGATGACATCTGTATATTTTGGGATCCCAGGAATACCAGAAATCATGACAAGAGAAAGATATGAACAAATAGGGAAATATTTCCATGCCAACGACACAAGCGTCAACCCACCCAGAGGCCAACCAGGACATGACAAGATTTTCCATACAAGACCTTTCTATAACACAGTCTTGCATAAATGCCTGGAAAATTATGACCCTCCCAAAAACCAGTCAATTGATGAAGGAATGATTGCTTATAAAGGAAGACTCTCATTTAAGCAAGACCTGCCAGCCAAACCCACAAAATTTGGCATTAAAGTCTGGGAAAGAGCCCATCCCCAAACCGGCTACGTCCATGAATTTCAAGTGTATGTTGGAAAGCCCGATGGACAGAGAGGGAGAGTGGCAGAAGAAGGATTAGGATCTAGAGTGGTGAAAGACCTTACCAGAAAAATAATAAACAAAAATCACCATATATATATGGACAATTTCTTTTCAAATCCCCAGTTATTTGAAGATTTACGGTTACTAGAAACACCGAAATACACTGAAAAACCGAAATACACATGTATTTACATGTTCTCTCTGTATATATCGGTTTTCACACACAAATTATTATTTGTTTTTGTTTGAAGAGTAATATAATGTCATTGACCTTTGACTGTGACCCCAAAGTCAACAGGCTTTCTTTATTACTCCAAGTGGAAGACATCCACAAATTCTGGACCAGATTTGTGGTGTAGAATTAATGTTCTTGTGCAGAACAAATTTTTTCTTTCAGTCAAAGTGAGCTTTTTTACCCCCAAATCCTTCCTCCTTACCCCAAGTGCAAGCCATCGACAAAGTTTGGTTACTGTAGCTGGTGGAGAACTAAAGTTATTGTGAGGAAACCATTTTTCTTATTTCAGTCACAGAGATTTTGATTTTTGACCTTTTGAACCAACAGGTGTCTTCCTAACCTAAAGTAATAGCCATCCACAAAGTTTGGTAACTTTAGATGGTGGTGAACTCAAGTTTTTGTGCAGAAACGAAATTGGTAACAGACAGATGGATGCACAAAATTATAACATAATATGCTGCACTTTATTACAGGCATATGAAAAGCAAATCAGCAACATTCTGCAAAACAATATTGTCAAAGGTATCAATTATAAGATTTGTAGACGCAAGTACTAAACACTCTACACGTACCAGTTTCCTGAGATGAATTATTTTTGCAGTCTGTGGATCGCTGTTAACTGGCTTGCTTTTCATCTTCCTAACTCCATCTGCATAACGCAGTGTGCTAAATGTCTTTTCTAGGTCTGAATATGCTAGACTCACACAAGCAAACATTAAGCTGCGACTATTTCCACCGAGAGAATCTAAAAATAGATAATCATGAATGCATTTCCAAATAAAGCTACAAAAGTAAAGCTTTTAAAGAACAGACAATACAGAAAATTGAAAAATGTACAAACTTTTAAAGCTAAAAAAGGACAAGGAGTATAAAATCTTGTCCCACATCCTCACAAAGGCTCTTAAAACTCCAATGGGCATAATTTTTCATCAACTGTTTGGCCAACTTTGTAAGTCAAGTTTGTAAATAAAGGAACATGTATTTATAACAGTGATCCTGCAATTTTTCTTTTTTTTTTTTTTTGTGGACCCCTCTTAGACTTCTAGCTATGTTAAGCTATCAGCCATTAAGGTGTCCCCCTTTGTGCCGAAATGTTTTAAAAGGTTTTTTTATATCTGTTTGTACCCCCATCAAGTCTGTTGTTGTGGGTTTTGAAAAAATTCGAAAAGAATTTTGAAAAGAAAATTTCATTGTTACTTTTTAGACTAGAGTTCCTTTTTGTATATTATTTTTGAAGGGCGTACTTGATTTGAAACCTGTTTCCAGGTTCCCAATCGTTCCACCCTAGGCCTAAAGAATTTACTCCATGGCTTGTACTCCCCTCCTCAGGTATTGCCCTTGCGGCTGGTTTCCTTGCCATGTTATAAAAGTTGTTTTCAGTGATCCTTGCCAGGGATCTTTTAAAGTCCAGTGCATGCTATATGTATGTTGCTATATTGTGTTATCGTGTGCTATAAACCCCTGTATTCTTGTTTGGACTGGCTTTTTAGTTTCCAAATTTTGTTGTAGTTGTTATTTACTTTTAAAGAAAAGATAAAAAAAATATATACATATATATATAGTTTTGAAATAATGAAATAAGTTCCAAAATGTATAATCTCTTAAAGAAGATAAAAAATTGGATGCTGGTGGCGCAAAATTTGTTGGCCCATGTTGGAGGTATTATGGTTTGCAGATTTTATTATATGGTACCTTTCCTCCATCCATAGGCCATACTTGTGCTCCCCCTGTGTCCTTTTGCTCTGGTTTCTAAGACCATATTTAAAATTTCCAAGTTTTATTTCCTATTTATGCTACAAGTTATGTAAAAAAAAAAAAAAAAAAAATAAGTATGGTTGGTTTGTGTGTCTGAGATGCGTGTAGGCATGGTAGAATTTTGCAGTTGTTAGTATATTTTCTTGTTTTCCCCTTGTTTTCTTGTTTTGTAATGTTTATATCGGTTATGCCTCATTTTTCGGGTACTCTGATGTGACCCTTACTACTTCGCGTTAGCCCTGTAGCCTCGGTGTCACTCGTCCTCATATCCTACTTTGAGTTACATAACCCCCCCTGTATTTAAATCTGCTTCCATTTTTTTCCATTCTGTTTGTTAGATTATGTTAGCACTGCAAAGTTCTTATTAAATGTTATAAAACATATGGTACACATTTCCACTATTTTACACTTTTCAGGGATGAGGGGTCCAGCTCCTTAAAGGTACTCCCTTTAAGAGGGAATTTATCCTTCGCCCTCATCCCGCTAGTGTTTTATTATTTATTAGAGTATACAATCTTACTGTTTTTATTTTACCCTTTTCAGGGATGAGGGGTCCAGCTCCTTAAAGGTACTCCCTTTAAGAGGGAATTTGTCCTTCGCCCTCATTCCACTATTGTTTTATTATCTATTAGAGTATTTTAACAAGTTTTTTTTTTTTTTTTAAATCCTTCTACCCCTCTATAGCATTTTATCATAGTTTTTGTAATATATGTTACTACATTATCATACAATCTTTTATTCCTTATCTTGTTGGTATATAGTAAATTTCCTTCCTCATATACTCCATTTTCCCTTTTTATCATATTAATTATTAACACCCTCTCTTGTTCTATATCCTTACATTTTAATATTAAGTGACTTTTTGTGTATAATGCATTTTTACACAAAGGACATTTTATTATTCTATTTGTTATATGCCTTTTAAAGGCAACAGCTCCCGTCAACCACACATCATGGATGTACTTATACGCTAAACTTTGTTTATAATTTGATTTTACTCCTTTCCATTTTTTCCATATTGCCCCCCATTGGTGCCCCGGATTTTCTTTTTCTACCTTATGTATGACATCTTGGTTCACGCCCTTCATTATGTTTTTATACGCTAAAATATCTGTCTCTTCTGTCCATATTTTAATATCCCCCCTATATTCCATGATGACATTTTTATTGGAAACAGTTTCCTCGGTGGTTCAATTATTTTGATTAGTTTGTAGTTTCTATATATTTCCAGCATATTATTAATAAAAAAACCATAAAAATATATATATAAAGCCGCCCACACGTATTCCTTTTTCCCCCATAGATTTCGTATTCTGTTTATAATGTAAGCTCTTTTCCTATATTTTAAGTATGGTATTCCCAGTCCTCCTTCCATTTTGGATTTATATAGATTTTCTCTTTGGAGAAGGTGCATCGCCCCTCCCCATATAAAGTGAACTATCTTTTTATCTATAACTTCCAGCCATGTATCTCTAAAATCAATTATTTGCATAATATACCACAAAGTACTGTATATATATGTATGTGCTATTTGCACCCTTTCCATGATATTTAAAGGTGTACATAACCATAAATCAATTTGTACTTGTACCTTATCTTTTAAAAAATTAAAATTTGTTTTGTCAGCATTTTTTCCAAAATACACCCCTAGAGCTTTCACTTTTTGTTTTATTAATTCTGGTGGTAAACCTGGGTGATTCCTGCGCCAATTTCCTATTAGGAATATTTCTGTTTTCATATGTGGTTAATTTTCGACCCTGATGCTTTTCCGAAATCAAAAAATTCTTTTTCCAAATGTTTAAAAGAAAAACCATCATTTATAAAATTCGTACAATCATCTGCATGTTGGAGCATTTTAAATTCCTTTTTTGGTTGGGTATTTTTATTCCTCGTATATTTCGGTTATGATTTATTTTTATACATAGAACTTCAATTGCTAAAACGTATAATAGCATAGACAGGGGACATCCCTGTCTAACCGATCTTTCAATTTTGAATCTTTTTGTCTGGACTCCATTAATTTGTACTTCTGATGTTATGTTTTTGTACATCACTTTAATCCATGCACAAAAGATGGGTCCAAACCCATAGTTTTTTAAAATATTCTCTATATAGCTATGTTCTATACGATCAAAAGCTTTTTCCTGGTCGTATAGAATCATAGCTCCTTTCTCTCCTTTATTCTCTATATACTCTATGACGGTTTGAATAGTTAATAGATTATTTTTAATACTCCTCCCCCCTTCCCCACAACTTTGATTTATATTTATTATTTTCCCCATACACATTTTAATTCTATTAGACATAATTTTACTGAAAATTTTATAATCCGTATTCAGTAAAGAGATCGGTCTCCAGTTTTTTAGGTCTTGTATGTCCCCTTTCCCTTTATATATTACCGTAATTATTCCCTCCTTCATTTTTCCTGGCATTTCTTTATTTAATAGGATATTGTTGTATACATTTTCTAAAATTGGCATTAGTTGTATTTTTAATTTTTTATAAAAATCTGCAGTGAGGCCATCTGAACCAGGCGATTTACCTTTATTTAATTGTATTATAGCTTTCTTAATCTCTTCTGCTGTTATAAATTTTTCGCATATATTTCTATGATCTTCATTTATCTTTATAAAATGTGCATTTTTACAATAGCTATCTATTTCTTCATACTCTATATTTTGCAAGGTATACAAATCTTTGTAAAAATCATGTACTGCTTTTAAAATTTGTTCCTTTTCCTTAAGTATTATATTATTTTCCTTTAGGGTTTCCATATTTTTTCCCTTTCCCCTCCGTATTTCCTCCCTCCTATATATTCCCTTTGCTTTTATATACATACTATCAAATTTCCCTGCTCTAATTTTATTACCTTCCTTTTTATATTTTTGTACATTCTCATATTCTTCCTTACATTTGTCTTTTTCCTCCTCACTTGCATCCTTATTCATACATATATTTTTATACCTTTGTTCCACCCCCCTTATTTTATCTTGTTTTATGGTACTGTATATCCTCGAAAGTTTTTTTATCAATATTTTTAAGTCTTCCCATGCTTGGAGGATATCCCTTGTACCCTCCCTATTAAACTTATTTAAAATTTCTGCTATTCTCTCCGTATATTCACTTTCTACTAAAATAGAGTTGTTAAGTTTCCAATATCCTTGTCCTCATTTATTTCTGTATTTAATATTTATATTTAATATAACCGAATTATGGTCAGATATTTTATCCCTTTGAATTTCGCACATTAAAACTTTATTTATTTCTGTTTTGGATATGTAAAATTTATCCAATCTACTTCCTTGTCTGATTCCATATTCATATGTATATTCTATTTTGTCAGGATTTAGTTTTCTCCATACATCTTCTAACTCATTTTTATCTATAAAATTTTTAATTATTTTCCCCCTTCTTGCATCTAAATCTTGCCCTTTCATACCCCCCGTCCTATCTAAATTATTTGTTACCCAATTAAAATCTCCTCCAATTATAAAATTTTCCATAGAAAATTCTTGAATATATTCTGTTAAATCATTTATAAATTGTAACTTTTTTGTTATACTTGTCTTTATATTATTTGATACTGGCACATATACATTTAAAATATGCCATCCATTTATTTTTATATGCTTTAATCTCCCATTAAATTTCTTTTCCGTTATAATTTCATCCCATGTTACTTTTAAAGCTTTATTCTGTAAAATTATTGCCACCCCCGCCCAGCTTTCATTGTTACTATTATTTTCTAGCACTATCCCATTTAGTTTTTCCTCTATCTCCTTTTTATGTTTTAAAATTTCTACCCTTACTGTGTCACGTTGAGATCACTCCCCGTGTCACTTTCTACTTCTGTATCCTTTTGTTCTAATTTAGTTTAGGACTTTTCCCTATACTGTTCTATTGTTATTATTCTCCTTTTTCTCTCCCCAGTCTTTTTTCCCTCCCTCGGCAGGGAGGCAGATCTCCCTGATTTGGGGGTTTTAGGAGTTTGTTTTCTTTTCATCTGAGTCCTCTCTTGAGGGCCATTCTGCAGAGACAGTAGTTCGTCGCTTTCTTTTCTGCGACTGTTTTGGTGTGGAGGTTGTTGGGAATGTCCCATCCACACTCTGGCTGTTCTCTTCTAGCAGCGTTATATGGGCTGTTTGCTCCTCCATTTCCCTTTCAGCTTCTTTCACTGGGCTAGGTTTGGGAGCAACTGCCACTTCTTCTATCTGGATTTTTCCAGTTTCAAATCCATCTTCCGAATCATTTAAATTGGGTTCTACTAATTGGTAGTACGGTGCCGTACTATTTTCCTTCATTGTCATTTTTTCTTTTTTTTGTTTTTTCAGATGTTTTTTCTTTTTGTTTCTTGCCTTTTTTTTCTCCTTTTGGGTTTCAAAAGGCAAGGAATCCTTATTCTCAAAATCTACCCATTCGAGACCTATGCCTCCTAGAATGGTTTCTTCTAAAGAATTTTCCAGAACATTTGTTTCCCCCTGGGATTTGTTTATATCCTTTTCCTGTTCAGGGTCTTCGCCCTCTAGGGCGTCCATGTCGCCCAAGGGTGCATTGTCTGGTATATTTGCTGCTTTGGCAGCGTATGTATTTACTCGTATGAAGGGCGGATTTTTACAATCCCTGGGCACATGCCCAGTTTGCCTACACCGGGTGCAGGGTCGGTGATGGATACACCCCCTGTACCAGGATTTCAACAAGAAACCCATTACATAGAAAAAGGTAGGTAATGTTTTTGCTTGATACGTCTCCATTTCCACTACCCTTACTCCTGTTTTTATATTGGGATAGCCCCAATATGTGGCACTCTTTTCTTTTTGGACATGTATTTGGAATTTGGACTCTAATTTTTCCGTAAGTTCTTTGGTTGGAATTTCCAACGGGAGTCCAGTAAAGTGGACTTCCACCGTCTTTGTTTCAATATTCCTTTCTATAGGGGGTGCCCTTACTACTTTCATTGGTTTCCCCTTAAGTTTAAACTCCCCTTCAGGCAAAATAGGAATACTTCATACTGCGTACAGATAGTACCGCCCTCTCCCTCCATTTTGTAGGGCACCTATTGCCTCCACAGGTATTCCTTGCTTTACCAGTTCTTGCAGGAGTTCTGCTGGTCTAGGCCTTTCCATTTCCGGCCAGTCCTGGCAGTCCAGCATTTGGCACCCAGCATACCTGTGCGCCAAGAGGACTCTGTTGCCATCAGTGTTATTTATTTGGGTCTGGAAATATTCTTCCAATTTTTTCCCCATTTTGCTTGGTTTTTAAACTCAATGTGTAATTTATACTAAATTGCAATACTCCAGTCTAATTTAGATTTGTTTTGGTTTGCATTCACAATAGAACAAAACTCTAAACCATCAAATGTTCATTTAACAATTCGACACTTTTAACTCGACAAATTGTTCATTCAAACTTTCAGTATTCAAACAAAAGGTGGCTTTTTAAATAACCACCTCAAACAAGGTACATGCACAATAACATTCAAACAAACCACAAAGTTTGCTTAAATATTCAAAAGTAAGATATATAAAGAAAAGAAAGAAAAGTATAATAGAATACAATTCAGAAAACTACCTCAATACCCAAACGGCATATCAGGGTTCCTGAAATCCTCATGTACTGCAAAACTGCAAGCTTTTAGGTTTTTTTCACAGATCGCTGGTGAGCGATCCGTGAGTAGAATTCACACCGAATCAATTTCCTTTCGTCAACAACTTTCCTTCGCAAGTATCAGTGTGAGAACATGTATTTATAACAGTGATCCTGCAATTTTTGTAGCTGGTGGAGAACTAAAGTTATTGTGAGGAAACCATTTTTCTTATTTCAGTCACAGAGATTTTGATTTTTGACCTTTTGAACCAACAGGTGTCTTCCTAACCTAAAGTAATAGCCATCCACAAAGTTTGGTAACTTTAGATGGTGGTGAACTCAAGTTTTTGTGCAGAAACGAAATTGGTAACAGACAGATGGATGCACAAAATTATAACATAATATGCTGCACTTTATTACAGGCATATGAAAAGCAAATCAGCAACATTCTGCAAAACAATATTGTCAAAGGTATCAATTATAAGATTTGTATGCGCAAGTACTAAACACTATACACGTACTGGTTTCCTGAGATGAAGCACTTCTGAAGTCTTTTTTGTCCCGGTTAACAACTTGCTTGTTTGTTATTTTCCGACATTCATCTGCATAACGCAGTGTATCAATCGTTTGTTTTCGTTTTGAAATTGCCAGACTGATACAAGCAATTAATAATGTTCTGCTATTTCCACCGAGAGAATCTAAAAATAGATAATCGTGAATGTATTTCCAAATAAAGCTACAAAGGTAAAGCTTTTAAGGAACAGACAATACAGAAAATTGAAAAATGTACAAACTTTTAAAGCAAAAAAAGGACAAGGAGTATAAAATCTTGTCCCACATCCTCACAAAGGCTCTTAAAACTCCAATGGGCATAATTTTTCATCAACTGTTTGGCCAACTTTGTAAGTAAAGTTTGTAAATAAAGGAACATGTATTTATAACAGTGATCCTGCAATTTTTCATATCAGAATTCCATGACTTTTCCAGGGCATGCAATGAGTATCCATTACTTTCTCAAGATGAATTATTTTACTCAGATCACTTGAAGATGTTGAATATAACTGTACAATGTTTCCATAATCTATGTTTATAGCTCTACAATGTTTCCATAATCTATATTTATAGCTCTAAAATGTTTCCATAATCTATGTTTATAGCTCTACAATGTTTCCATAATCTATGTTTATAGCTCTAAAATGTTTCCATAATCTATATTTATAGCTCTACAATGTTTCCATAATCTATATTTATAGCTCTACAATGTTTCCATAATCTATATTTATAGCTCTAAAATGTTTCCATAATCTATATTTATAGCTCTAAAATGTTTCCATAATCTATATTTATAGTTCTACAATGTTTCCATAATCAATATTTTATGCCAACATCATACATTTTTTATTATTGAAAACAAGTTTCATATCAAAACATCAAGTTTACATTCTATAAGGTTCAATGTACTTGTAGCTATAGTCATACATTCTGTGGCAATAAACATCAAGTGTGATGGTAACTTTGCTATCAAATTCAAAGTTAAACCTGCTAAATTTTGCTTGCCTGGATGTACAATTGTCCAGCTTGAACTCAGACCATGGACGTTAAAACTCCTAAATGCAGGTCCTTAACCTTGAAGAAGGCGGGTCAATTTGGAGTCTCTGTAGGGGATATGGGATTTTTTTTAGTATCATCTCCAAGGGCTCTCATTACTCTGCCAAGGGCAAGTAATCCCATGTTAATATTAACACCTGTAAACAAAAACATTCATTTTTAATACAAGGATATCTCAGTGTGAGCTACTGTTATAATATAACTCTATGAGCCATTCATCTTAGATACCTAATTCAACTTTATGACAACAGCAAATCGGTAGGTCATTGTCGAGGCAATAGACTGGATGTGACTTAGTTACATCACAACTGTATCCATCATGGCAACTTTCCAAACCTTGAACTGAATTTTCTCCAAAATTGAACTTTCTCCACATTACTTTGTTTATCACTGCATAAAAAGTAGAAGGAAAAAAACAACGTAAGCAACAAGTGTGTCACTATAGCAAAGGGATACTACTCTATCTGTTGTGTGTCATTTGATCCACCCAATTTTATTCCATTTGATTTATTTTTATTTATGGAGAAAATATGTAAACAACAACAATTATGAACTAAAAAAGTTATGTTTTATTTAGTTTTAATTTTTTTATATTCACAATGATAAATTCAAGTAGTTTGGGGAAAAATTCAGAGTTTTTCAGCAAATTCAAGGAGTTTTTGAATATAAAACCAACTTTTTCAAAATTCAAGGTAACCCCTTAAATACAAGGATTTGTCAAGGTTGTATGAATGATGGTATCATATTCCACTGTCTTAACATATATAGTCTGTATCAACCACAAAAGGTTGTATGAAACAAGGTATCATTTTCCATTGTCTTAACATATGTAGTTTGTATCAAACACTAAAGGTTGTATAAAACATGGTATCATTTTACATTGTCTTAACATATGTAGTTTTTATCAAACACTAAAGGTTGTATGAAACATGGTATCATTTTCCACTGTCTTAACATATGTAGTTTGTATCAACCACAAAAGGTTGTATGAAACATGGTATCATTTTCCATTGTCTTAACATATGTAGTTTGTATCAAACACTAAAGGTTGTATCAAACATGGTATCATTTTCCATTGTCTTAACATATGTAGTTTGTATCAAACACTAAAGGTTGTATGAAACATGGTATCATTAACCGCTGTTTGCACCATTGGCTCTTTGTGTGCAGCCATGGCATCAAAAACCAACAGCAACTTTGGTGAAAAAAAACACACCTGGACATGTTCTGTAGCATTTATCTATCCAGATCTTTATTACATCGGTATTCATCAATCCCTTTTTGTTACAGTGGACGACAACACTGGCTGGCACATGGTCAGTTCATGTGAGATTATGTTAGGGTTTGTGCAGGGTATAAGCATGGGCGGGGTATATTAAATATTTTTTTACACAATTAGTGAATTTCTGCAGGGTATATGTGTGGGTGGGTTATGCGTGTGGGCAGGGTATATGCGAGAAAATACGGTAGTTGGTATCAACTACAAAAGCTTCAAAAGATTGGCGCCACAGGAATAAAATGTACATTCAGTGATATATAAGTACTAGAATATTTATACCACTAATTTTTTTCAGTTCTGTTCTGATTTGATCAGCAATTATTAATGATGTAAGTGTCAACATGGGACTTCTGGATATGGACAAAGTCAAAGTAAACTGAATGTTATCCTATACTGGGAGCTGGGTAGCGTTAAGTACAGCTACCATTATGCTCAGTTAGTAAAAAAGGCAATTTGCCTTTATTGAATGGACTAGCCTGTTCTCTCGTGGAAATTTTCAAAATGGTGGACAAATGCTTGCACCAAGTTGGCACTGCATTAAATTTTTTATTTTTAAACCGTGATCTTCAAAGAAATATAAAGAAACATTACTTGCCTTGAAAAATGTATACTTAATCAATATCATCAGGTAAAATGGTCTAAATACATGTCAGGCATACAAAATTCAAGGTAGTTTAACTGTATATCTAGGTTTTCCAAGCATCTGCTTTCATGTCTCAAATGACAAACTCTTCTTTGAGTCAAACAAGACCAGGGCCTGCATGTTGAGCCTGTGATCAAGGTATTACTGTAAAATGTGTGACCTTCATACCATGGTCAAAAGTTTAAATGAGCATGTCACAGAGTGAATTGTCTTACCTTCATAATGATTAATCCAATGTATGAACAAAATCCATCAGGGTGTTTAGGAAATATAAACAACTGAAAAAACATCAACCAAAACCTTAATGCAAATTTTCTATGACTGTGACCTTGACCTAAAGATAAAACAGGAAAGAGTGCATGTCACAGAATGAATTGTCTGAGCTTCATAATGATTCATCACAAGAATGAAGAAAATCCATCAAGGGGTTTAGGAAACATAAGCAAATGAAAGCATATGAAAAAACTGTAGCCAAAACCATAATGCAAATTTTCTGTGACAGATAACTTGATGTACGGGGACGAGCAAGCATTTCACAGAATGAAGAACCTTAGCTTCATAATGATTTATGCCAAGTATGAAGAATTCATCAAGATGTTTAGGAAATATAAGCAAATGAAAACACTTTAGCCAAAACCTCAACACAAATTTTCTCTGACTGCAACCCTGACCCCAATGTCAAAGGGGCAAGCATGTTTGTCACTGAATGAATTGTCTTAGCTTCATAATTATTCATTCAAAATATAAAGAAAACTTATCAAGGGGTTTAGGAAATATACAGCAAATGAAAAAACCTCAGCCAAAACCATAAGAAAACTTTCTATGACTGTAACCTTGAACCCAAGGTTATAGGAGCAAGCAAGCACATTGTAGAATGAATTGTCTTAACTTTATAATCATTAATGCAAAGGACCAAAAAAAATCCACCATGGGATTTAGGAAATATAAACAATTTAGAAAACTTTAACCAAAACCTTAGTGCAAGGTCAAAGGGGCAAGCATGCATGTCATCTAATGAATTGTCTTAGCTTCATCATTACTCATCCCAAAAATGAAGAAAATCCATCAAAGGGTTTAGGAAATGTAAAGCAAATGAAAAAACGTTAAATAAAAAACATTAAAGCAAATTTTCTATGACTTTAACCTAGAGCCCAAGGTCAATGGGGGCAAGCATGTATGTCACAGAATGAATTGTTCCAGCTTCTTAATTATTCAATCCAGGTATGAAGATAATCCACAAAGGAGTTTAGGAAATCTAAGCATATGAACAAACTTTAACCAAAAGCAAGCATGTCACAGAATGAATTGTCTTAGTTTCATAATGATTCATGCCAAGAATGATGAGAATCTATCCAGGTGTTTAGGAAATCTATGCAAATGAAAAACTGTAACCTAAAGCTTAGCAAACTGTTGATGACAACACCAATGCTGCCACCAGAAAATGACAGCTGTGTCTTGCTTCCCACTAATGTGGACTCAACAACAAAATCTGCACATACAGTATGATTATTAGCTAAAAAAATGCTACCTAACAAGTTAGTCTAATGCAGCTCAGGGCTGTAACCAGAATGCACAGGATATGAATTTCCCTTTCATTCCTTGAGTTGTCATCAGAGTAAAACGTGCATTACCCATCTATCTCTCTCCATTGTTTTAAAACAGACTTGGTTGTCCCCTGGATAACACAGTAACCACTACTGCAGTCTGATTAAAACCGAGATCTACTTATAATAAGTAGATATGACAGGCATAGATAAAGGTTCATGCTCTTGATTATAATCAGATTGAACCCTGCCACAAACTCAAACTTACCCTCCTTAAACCTCTCTCCTTCTGCCTTCGTCCTCTTAGCGCTTTCTGACTCTGCCAGATCAACCAGATGGAATTTGGAAATGCAGAAATCATCCCTAGAAGGTGAAATATTGAAATTTAATGTTAAGCTTGGGGGAAAAAAAGAGGGAAAAAAACCCACAATCATGACATTGAAATTGAACGTTTCATCACATCAAACAAAACATTTTGGAAGCGCATAGGTTGTTCAAAGAATTTTGCAGACTGAAATCCTGTGTCTTCTTTCAAAGAGTGTTACATCTTTGATACAAAACTTTTACATATGGATTAAAACAACTCCTGGCAAACATGACAAATTCTGAGGAAAACTTGAAGACACAGAGAAGATCACCTAAAAACCTCACAAAAATTGTATGTCTGACAAAACTGACAAATTCAGCATGTGAGGGAAACTATAGCAAAATGCAAATTTAACAAAATGAGTATGTTCGACCTTTAGGATTCAGTACTGTACACATTGGATAGCCTGATGCCCTGGACTAGTCAGTGTTTCTGTCAGACATGTGCCTGACAGCAAGTGTTTTAGTTCCAGAAAAGTTGCAATTTTTCAACAATTAAAAGTCCCAATTCCATATGCAAGATTCATGCATTTTTTTTCCAATACTGTCATCTTCCACATCAGCACTTTCTCCGTAAACTATCTTACAATTAATGTGCAGACTGGATTTGACTTTGAGTATGTGCCAATGGTGCTGAAATGTGTAAAAGATGTGTTCGCAGACACAGGGCTTTATTGATTGAAACTGGAATAAAATGAATGTTTCACTGAAGCAAGAATAAGTCAGCTGATTATTAGTGATATGTCTGGGTTCAGATTTCTGCAGGTAGTAAGTCACACTGGTATTAAGCTGGTTAATTTAAAATAGCAGAAAACTTGATCCTAAAAACTACTTAGTCAATTCAATTATTCCTCCTCCAATCTATTAGTCCATTACAACCCATTCTTGCATGTCATATGTTCTCTAATGAATGAGAAGACCCATGGTGACATGAGCAATTTCTTAATCATGATACTGTGTATACAAAAAGTATGTAATACAAACACCAGCACATCACACATGCATGTAACCACCATAAACAAATTACATTACAGTACATAAATTATAGTCAGAATCCAATCCATTCTGAATTGTACGCAACCTTTAAGTTTGAAAATACTTACCAGGCACAATTACAAACTAGCACAGATTTATGTAATCCCTTCAAGCCATAAATATTTTAAACAATAACTGCCTCCATCCATACAAATATTTTCAATTTGGAAACATTTTATCAACCGCGAGTACAATGTTAAATCCATGCTATTTTTGGAAGACAGTGAAGACTAGATGTAAATGATGAGGTGCATTAACATTGATGCTGATTCTTGCACAATTATTTTACATGACAAACATTTCACAATAATGTATTCTGAATAAAAGTGATTTTACCCTAGAAATTATTTCTTTTTTAAATTCATATATTGGTTGTATTTATGATATCAGCAATCTGATTAACATTTTAAAAATAAGTAATAAGGGCATTATTATTGTTATTATTATTGCAATAAGAGAAAAAATAATTCCTAAAATATAAATAAACAGGATAAAATTAGTATATAAAATTAGTATATAAATTAGTAAATAAAATTAGTAAATAAAATTAGTATATAAAATTAACAAGATAAAATTAGTTTATAAAATTAGTAGTAGTAGTAGTCAAATAATTTGTTCATTTCAAAATCTGATTAAATTTCTTAATTTTAAAATCATGATGAAACAATATTAGCCATTATTTTAAATATTATTTATATTCTACTTTTATTGTTCAATGATTATTTTCTAAATGGATTCCACATGCATATGCTAATATTTCTTTATGTCTTTAATAATAATAATAATAATAACAATAAACTTAATAATAACATCAACATTACTTATTTTTAAAATGTTAATTACATCTTAAATACAACAGATATATGAATAAATTTTCTGGTGTAAAGCATGCTAAAGAAAAGCTCCTTTTATTCAGAATGCATTATTGTGGAATGTTTGGTATGTAAACAAAATGGATTAAAAAAAACTAGACTCACTTTGCATGACATTTTTAAGATTGAAAGACTTTTGTCAGCCTGATTTTGTCTCCATTTTATTTTAATTTGTAGCAATTGTAGTGGTGGGTATATTACATGCTGTATACAGTATTTATGTAGCATCTTTTTTTAATCTGCACGAGAATCCCAATCATGAGAGTGTAAAAATTGCAAAAGCACTAAAAGTAGGCTGGAATTGTGTCAGCTTACTTGGGTCTATAGGCAATATGACATTGGGGGAGGTCAAACTTGAATTTTAGGCTTTGACAAGTAAATAAAATGCAATTTTCCTAATAGCTTTCAATACAATTTGGTCCCAACAAATTACAATAAATGGACATTAATGAATATTTAATGCTCACTGAAATCTCTTAAGTAGAGAAAAAATATCAACTGAATTAAGGGAGTATATGATAAAACAAAATATCAACAATGTTTACCTCAGTACAATATTATACTCACCAATACAATAAAAATAAAATTCCAACATATGCAGATTCTATTCTATACCATATTTTACAGTAGGTTTTGCTAGATCTATGTTGTCAGTTTGTCGAACACAGTCTCTAATTTCACACTATCAACTACTTCCTCCATTGTTTGGGTCCTCAACATATCCAAAATATCAGTTGAGGCTATGCTATCGTAACTATCAACTTGCTTCTCTATTAATTTTTGACAATGAACAAAACAATTGTGCACCACTCTGAATTTATTGCAATTTGTGGTGGGGTATACAAACTAGGCACATCAAATTAATTAAATCAATTCAATATATAAAAAAACAAATTGAAAATACGCCCAATATTCAATTACCATATTTCAAGTCATGAATAATATGAAACGGACTATAGCTTAATAATATTTTTTTAAAAACGATATATCTAATTATGTAGTAAAAAAATTTCTGTTGATAATTTTTATTTCAAGATACACCCAAGGTTTACAAAGTGTACTGATTTCAAATTTTGGTTCAGGCTTATCACACTTTCCTTAATCAATACATAAATAATGAGCAACCATAATTCACATGTCAATTCCAAAATTATGAAATAACAGTCTTGTATTTAATGATTTGCAAAAGTTAATGGTGGTCTTATAGTCCAAAATTGAGTTTTGATGTGGAGCTGGTAAAATGGATATCTGCATGGTTCGTACAGCCCAGAGAGTTGTTTTTCAAGGTCTTTTCAAAGACTTCTCAATTTGTATGGAAATTGAATTTGGTCCATATGTAACTTTGGGGACAAAAATAGAAAAGAAAAAAAAAAACTAATTAGCACGCCACTATAGCAAAGAGGTGCTACTCCATCTGGTAACTACCCATGTTATGTATCATTTGATCCACCCAACAGCATAGAGTTTTATTTATTTTCGTTCATTATTTTTAGAAATGCAAATACAACAAAAACCTGAAATTAAAAAGTGACATATTTTATTCAGTTTTAATGTTTAGTTTTGTGTCATATATATATATATATATATATATATATATATATATATATATATATATATATATATATATATATATATATATATATATATAAAAATCAAGGAGTTTGGGGGAAAATTTAAGGACTTTTCAAGGACAATACCAATGATTTCAAAATTCAAGAAGTTTTCTGGGCAACCCCTTAAATGCAAGGATTTTTTTAAGATGCACCAACCATGATTTGCAATGGAAAAACCACTATTGATATTGTCACTGATGCAGATTATTAAATATGAGATTCTTATTTACCTTCTAACACAGAAAGTCAATCTATCTATACTTTACATCATAAGGAATTTCATGACATCATAAGAGTGCCCTTATATCCGGTTTCCTTTTTGTAGATTTTACTTTAAAATTTTGATGCTCCACCAATCAAATGGTCTGTTTTATCTGTGCTTTCTTGGTTACAAATTATACAAAAACAAAAATCACAAAGAATGTAAATTGCATACATATCAATCTTCTTCCTCCGTTCTATCATGACAGTAAAAATGGCATGCGATCTTGAAGAGGCGCTGTTCATAGCTGTGGCACCAGTTGTTCTGGATTGTGAGCCATTTTCTAGGCATCGCAGTGCCTCTTCATAATTTGCAATAACCACCTCTTGTTGACCTGGTATCTGAAATATAAGTTACAAGGGTTCACCATAATGAAGAGTTCCACCTATGACGCCTGCCACAATGCAACTGTACTGAATCTGACATACAAAATGTAGAATATTAATGTTTATAATGTCACTGCAAATGTGATACTTAAGTTTGATTTTTCGTGTGCTGACAAGGCAAAAATCAATTCTATCTCCTTAAACCTAAATTGTCTATGAGTGGCTTTACAAGGACATTTCAACAATAAGATAGCTGTCAATAATCAGTAACCTCAATTCAATTATTGGTTCATGTACATGGACATAAGAAGTGAAGAATTTGGCTTGATTTAATGAATATCATATATAGTCGGTTATAAGTTGAGTTCAACTACAAACAACAAAGACCCTGATCTGCCATCACATAATGTGCCAGCAGATCAGGTTTATGTTGTTTGTTTGACTGATTACTCCTAACCAACAGAAAACAGTTTGCTATGCTGAAATATTTGCCACAACATGAGGGAAGTATATGAGCACAAAGACAAAGTTTAATGACTGAAATATTTCAAACTGCAATCCTGAAGATGTTTTCAGTAACATTGCAAATTATGTAAACCATGACTGTCAATCTTTAGTATTGGAAAAATAAACTCAGCCTCTTATCCTGACATGTAGTTTGTGGCAAATACAAGTAGACTTTTCTTGAAGAAACAACACACATTATAGCAACAGATCAATTTCATGCCCTGGAAGATGATTAGCAATTAGAAAATTGTTCACTGAAGTTTTTATGTAATTAGTTACCTTGCAGAGTCCAGACCTAAATAGTTTTTCCTGGTGTTGCACATGTAACACAGCACAGCAATAATAATCTTTTTGATAGAAAATTGTTGACAATACTTATTTCTGCTCCTAGAAAAACAGTAACATGCCTGATGCAAGAGTATCCCACAGAGTTGGTTGCTAAAACTAAAACTGTAACCTACCTGATGCAAGAGAATCTCATAGAGTAGGCTGCTAAAACTAACATGCCTGATGCAAGACTATCTCATAGTGTTGATTGCTAAAACTAAAACTGTAACCTGCCTGATGTAAGTGTATCTCATAAAGTAGGCTGCTAAAACTAACATGCCTGATGCAAGACTATCTCATAGTGTTGATTGCTAAAACTAAAACTGTAACCTGCCTGATGTAAGAGAATCTCATAGAGTAGGTTGCTAAAACTAACCTGCCTGATGCAAGAGTATCCCACAGAGTTGGTTGCTAAAACTAAAACTGTAACCTGCCTGATGCAAGAGAATCTCATAGAGTTGGTTGCTAAAACTAAAACTGTAACCTACCTGATGCAAGAGAATCTCATAGAGTTGGTTGCTAAAACTAAAACTGTAACCTGCCTGATGTAAGTGTATCTCATAAAGTAGGCTGCTAAAACTAACATGCCTGATGCAAGACTATCTCATAGTGCTGATTGCTAAAACTAAAACTGTAACCGGCCTGATGCAAGAGTATCTCATAGAGCAGACTGCTAAAACTAAAACTGTGACCTGCCTGATGCAAGTGCATATCATAGAGTTGGTTGCTAAAACTAAAACTGTAACCTGCCTGATGCAAGAGTATCTCATAGAGTAGGTTGCTAAAACTAACCTGCCTGATGCAAGAGTATCTCATAGAGCAGACTGCTAAAACTAAAACTGTGACCTGCCTGATGCAAGTGCATATCATAGAGTTGGTTGCTAAAACTAAAACTGTAACCTGCCTGATGTAAGAGTATCTCATAGAGTAGGTTGCTAAAACTAAAACTGTAACCTGCCTGATGCAAGAGAATCTCATAGAGTTGGTTGCTAAAACTAAAACTGTAACCTGCCTGATGCAAGAGAATCTCATAGAGTAGGTTGCTAAAACTAAAACTGTAACCTGCCTGATGCAAGAGTATCTCATAAAGTAGGCTGCTAAAACTAAAACTGTAACCTGCCTGATGCAAGAGTATCTCATAGAGTAGGTTGCTAAAACTAAAACTGTAACCTGCCTGATGCAAGAGTATCTCATAAAGTAGGTTGCTAAAACTAAAACTGTAACCTGCCTGATGCAAGAGAATCTCATAGAGTAGGTTGCTAAAACTAAAACTGTAACCTGCCTGATGCAAGAGAATCTCATAGAGTAGGTTGCTAAAACTAAAACTGTAACCTGCCTGATGCAAGAGTATCTCATAAAGTAGGTTGCTAAAACTAAAACTGTAACCTGCCTGATGCAAGAGAATCTCATAGAGTTGGTTGCTAAAACTAAAACTGTAACCTGCCTGATGCAAGAGAATCTCATAAAGCAGGTTGCTAAAACTAAAACTGTAACCTGCCTGATGCAAGAGTATCTCATAAAGTAGGCTGCTAAAACTAAAACTGTAACCTGCCTGATGCAAGAGTATCTCATAGAGTAGGTTGCTAAAACTAACCTGCCTGATGCAAGAGTATCTCATAGAGTACATTGCTAAAACTAAAACTGTAACCTGCCTGATGCAAGAGCATATCATAGAGTTGGTTGCTAAAACTAAAACTGTAACCTACCTGATGCAAGAGTATCTCATAGAGTTGGTTGCTAAAACTAAAACTGCAGCATAGTCAGGGTTAAGTACAAGGAAATCAAAGTTTGAAAATTATCTCCATCTCTCTCTCTCTCTCTCAGGGTTACCTTAATACCGGAGGTATCCTCTCTGATAGTAAGGGGCTCTCGTTTGAAAGCAGGACAGAGTAGGTCATTAAGATCTTCATTGTGAATCTATCAAACACACGAAAAAAAAATTAATTTCATTTGAGTGTTGAATACTGCACATACAATAAAAATTTATGAACATATAGGTGGATGAAATACAACAATCTTTTATTCAAATCCCCTTAATGTTATAAACTTACAAAGGTAACATGATTTTCTGCTAAAAATGATATTTTGAATCAAATTACAATTTTTTAAAATTTATAATGGAATATAATGAATTTTTTTGCAATCTCATATATTCTTCACACAACCCACATTTGCATCATTGGAAATGCACCGATGATTGAGCACTGCTAATTCCACCACACTTCATTCATCACAGAGAGATGCAAAGCCTATCAGCACTGGGTATATTATGGTGCACATTCATCACAGATGCAAAACTTATCATCACTGGGTATTGAGTAGGATGTACAGACATCACAGAAATGCAAAGTTTATCATCACTGGGTATTGAGTAGAATGTACAGACATCACAGAAATGCAAAGTTTATCATCACTGGGTATTGAGTAGGATGTACAGACATCACAGAAATGCAAAGTTTATCATCACTGGGTATTGAGTAGGATGTACAGACATCACAGAAATGCAAAGTTTATCATCAATGGGTATTGAGTAGGATGTACAGACATCACAGAAATGCAAAGTTTATCATCAATGGGTATTGAGTAGGATGTACAGACATCACAGAAATGCAAAACTTATCATCACTGGGTATTGAGTAGGATGTACAGACATCACAGAAATGAAAAGGTTATCATCACTGGTGAGTAGGATGTACAGACATCACAGAAATGAAAAGGTTATCATCACTGGGTATTGAGTAGGATGTACAGACATCACAGAAATGCAAAGTTTATCATCAATGGGTATTGAGTAGGATGTACAGACATCACAGAAATGCAAAGTTTATCATCAATGGGTATTGAGTAGGATGTACAGACATCACAGAAATGCAAAGTTTATCATCAATGGGTATTGAGTAGGATGTACAGACATCACAAAAATGCAAAGTTTATCATCACTGGGTATTGAGTAGGGTGTACAGACATCACAGAGATGCAAAGTTTATCATCAATGGGTATTGAGTAGGATGTACAGACATCACAGAAATGCAAAGTTTATCATCACTGGGTATTGAGTAGGGTGTACAGACATCACAGAAATGCAAAACTTATCATCACTGGGTATTGAGTAGGATGTATATTCATCACAGAAATGCAAAGTTTATCATCACTGGGTATTGAGTAGGGTGTACAGACATCACAGAAATGCAAAGTTTATCATCAATGGGTATTGAGTAGGGTGTACATTCATCACAGAAATGCAAAACTTATCATCACTGGGTATTGAGTAGGATGTACAGACATCACAGAAATGCAAAGTTTATCATCAATGGGTATTGAGTAGGATGTACAGACATCACAGAGATGCAAAGTTTATCATCAATGGGTATTGAGTAGGATGTACAGACATCACAGAAATGCAAAGTTTATCATCAATGGGTATTGAGTAGGATGTACAGACATCACAAAAATGCAAAGTTTATCATCACTGGGTATTGAGTAGGATGTACAGACATCACAGAAATGCAAAGTTTATCATCACTGGGTATTGAGTAAGGTGTACAGACATCACAGAAATGCAAAGTTTATCATCAATGGGTATTGAGTAGGGTGTACAGACATCACAAAAATGCAAAGTTTATCATCACTGGGTATTGAGTAGGGTGTACAGACATCACAGAGATGCAAAGTTTATCATCACTGGGTATTGAGTAGGATGTACAGACATCACAGAAATGCAAAGTTTATCATCACTGGGTATTGAGTAGGGTGTACAGACATCACAGAGATGCAAAGTTTATCATCACTGGGTATTGAGTAGGTGTACAGACATCACAGAAATGCAAAGTTTATCATCACTGGGTATTGAGTAGGGTGTACAGACATCACAGAGATGCAAAGTTTATCATCACTGGGATCTGACGGTGCACATTTGTGGAATGGAGACAATGGCAATAATTGTATAACTTTCCTTTTCAGTGATTTAGCAAGATAGAAACAGAGGTGTGCTCCCTTTCAAGGTCTCCTCTCCTCCGCTCTCCAGATTACTAAAATACCTCCTTAAGACAGTTTAATTTCATTCATATTCATGTTTATTTAATTTAAGATGCATCTATGCATGCACTTATGTGAGTTGTTAGTCCCAGAAATATGACATTCTAAATTTCATCACCAGCATAAAGATCTCTATCACCAACTGTGTCCCATTTTTGAAAAAACAAGAGACACTATTATAAAAGGTTTCCCTCTTGCTACCTCACTGTACAAAATTCCTACAAGCACTGCTTTTACATTATGGGTCAATGCTTAAAGTATGGATTTATGCGATAGACAAATATTTATACCATTTTTGTTACAAACCAAATATTAGGCTATAAAATGTGAATTTTACTTACTTCAAGGTACGAGACTTTAGTCTGGAATTCATATTCTTCCCTTTCAGTCATTCCTTTGAAAAGCTGTTGAAGAACCCTGGGAATGACCCCCATTTCCTCCGAGTTCCCTTTAAGTGATGCCTGGTAACCCCATCCCATTGTATAAGTTTTGCCACTTCCTGTCTGTCCATATCCAAGCACAGTGGCATTGCAGCCTGAAAAAAGTATGTATTTATGAATTTGGGTTTAATGGCATGTCAGCACAATAATGGTACAGATTACAGGTGAAGTTCTTGAAATGTAAATATATAAAATTCTACAAACGCTTTATGAAAATAAACCCTTCCAAATAAATGGCAACATGAAGTAGTACAAGATAAAAGATCAAAATGTAGAGATAAAGAATTGCAAAAAGCATATGATTAAACCTTCCAAATATGCACATGAAGTAGGGGTGAAACAATTCATTGATATATCGATGCATCAATACTTGTACCATATCGATACACATATCAATACAAGAGGTGAAGTATCGATACAAAACGATACTTACAAAATAAAAGTAACTTTAATTTTCAGCAGTCATGAATAATTATTAGTCATTTGATTTTTTTTTATCCCGTCAGCATGTTGAGCATAAAGGAGACATTCTTGATTTGTTCCCCATGTATGATGTACTTTACTCACCACTTTTACGCAAAGTTTTTCTGTTGCTTCGTATCTTGTCTACTTGGATCGAACTTGAAGGCTACACTTCTGGTGTGTCACGCAGTGAAATATGTTACATTATATTCTGATTGGTGATTATTGTTTGTTCCATTCCAGGGCAAACAATAACCACCAATCAGAACTTAATGTAGCTTATTCTCAGTGTGATACAGAAGTATTGGCATCCAAACTTGATCCAAGCAGATACAAAGCAACAGAGAAACGTCGCGTAAAAGTGGTTATTAAATGACCTGTAAAGTACTTAAATGGTACATGAGGAACAAGTTTGGAATGTCTCTTTTTATGCTGATACAGTGAAACCCTGCTATAACGCAAATTCGGATATAACGCGATCGTGGTGTGGCTCCCAAAATTTCGTGTATTCATTCGCACAGGAAATTTTTTTTTCAAAGTACGAGAAATAGTGTATAAAATGTTTATGTTACAGTATCCTTTTGGGGAAGAGATCACTTATGAATTCGAGTATAATATATTTGTGGTGTGGTTCCTGATATTTATATACATGTACATGTATTTTTCTCGTACACATAATTTTTTTTCTTTTAAGTACGAGAAATAGTGTATAAAAAGTTTATTATCATTTTGGGGAAGAGATCACGTATGAATTCGATCGTGGCGTGGCTTCTGAAATTTAACAATTTCACCAATTTCTTGAAGTGTTATGCCAAAATAAACATTATCGGAAATGTTACTTATTACATGCACTGATCCATGAGTAAAGTCGGTAAGTCTTCTTTGTGTTTGTCTTCAATTCATTCTGTATACACTCATTGCTCAAACAATAGCCGACATGTTTTTCTTCTTCAACTGCATATACAACGGAGCATAAGACAATGTTGTGGTTGATAAAAGATTCTCACGATTTAATAAACATCAAAAAACGTAAGCCACCAACACGTGCGCTGGACTTCAATTCATCCTGTATAATCATTGCGCAAACAATAGCTGACTTACGTTTCTTCTTTAACTGCATACACAACCAAGCACCAGACAATGCGGTGGTTGATCAAAGATTGTCATATGTGGGTGCTTATGTAGAGACTGAGCTTGGGTAGCAAGATCAAAGATTGTCATATGTGGGTGCTTATGTAGGGACTGAGCTTGGGCGGCAAGATCACAGGGAGTTCAAATAACCACTCTGTTACTTGGCACCGAACATACTCGTGGCTCAATCAAAGGGTTGTCATGTGGGAAAACAAAGACGGATCGATATCAGATAGTAAACGGTGTTGATACCCTATTCATGCTATACATTAGACGTGTATACGTTGTTCTCTGAATAAAGTATAATATATAGTAAAACCCCGCAATAACGCGACCCCGCTTTTTCCTCGATCGAATTTTATGGACCCCAAATATCGCGTTATAGTGGGGTTTCACTGTATATGTAATCAGTGACTGAACGTGCCGACGGGATAAATACAATAAACACATAATCAGCAAGGTGGCAGATTTCAAACCGCACGAGTTTATCCCCTTGTGTAAATTTGTACATTTTTTATAGAAGGGGAATGTCTGTGGCCGTGGCAGTTGTTTTGCATCTGGAGAAGTAAAATGTGATGGATTTGGTTGTTAGTCATCTCTGCTACCACACAAGGACTTGTTCTAGATGAGATGAGGAAATTGCACTATTCTGTTTCGAAGATAACACTGTAATGTCTTTAAAGTTTAAGTGAAGACATGAAATTGGTAATAAAATGTTTTTAAACATTCATTCAGTGCAAAACAAAGGGCATGGTGGCTAAGACGAGTCATTCATCCAATCAACTGGAGCAGCCTGAAATGGCCTAAAAGGTTGAATTAAAAACACTGACAACTAACAGGTAGTCTGTTTGGAAGTATTTTTGTTATCTTGTAATGGATGAGAATGGCATATGAGCAGATGATACGTCTCTGTCTGTCTGTAATTTGCATACAGGAAATATAACCAATATGACAACATGCATACAAAGGCACCACCCTACCACTGACAGACCTTCTAAAGATGAAAAGACCATCAAGTCGATATGTGTATTGATAATTTATCGTATCATAGACTGTGTATCGTGATTTGTATCGATATACGTGGCAGAGGTGTATTGTTTCACCCCTAACATGAAGTGCTACAATATAAAAGATGAAAGGTACAGATGTTAAAGTTCTGTAAATATATATATATATATATATATATATATATATATATAATAAAAGATATATGTACAAAATATAAAATTCCCTCAAAAAGTTCAACATTTTCTCTGGTGACACATCATCATAAAGTTCCTTAATTGAGTTCACAACAAAAAACTTCTGTCTCACAGGGCAGAAGTCGATACAATCTACAAAAAAGTGTTCCAGTCTTAGTGCACCCTGGCAAGGTATGCACTCTGATCGAAGTTCACCTTTCCAGAGGTACAAATGAGTTAGGCATGTAACACGAGTGATCAGCACAAAACCACCTAATTTCTGCCATATGTTCTATATGTGGGATACAACTCTCCAATTATCAATTTGATGTAACAAAGATTATTTCTGGAGTTTAGATCCACATATTTTACACAGGAAATATAAAACATACCGATTTATATAATACATGGAAACAGTACATGGAATTTTCCATTTGGGAATGGGTGACTACAGGGCAGCTTTGACTGCTTTATCTGCCCTTTAATTAAAAAAAGAAGTCTAGAAAATGAAAACGATAGTTAATTGTAAGGAAGATTTCCAAGATTTTTAGATACAAGCCGCCCCCCCCCCCCACCCTGACCCTATGTCCCAATTAGGGATCATAAGACATAATACATTATATATGTAGCCTCCGGCTATGAGTGTATGTGCCAAGTTAACTACAAAAATATTCAAAAATTTTACTGTAATTACAGTTTTTGTTTATTTTACCACCTCCCAAGGACCCTAGAGAAGAGGCTCAACAACAATACTTCTCCTGTAAATGGTTACTGTTTTTACAGTTCTTGTTTATTTTACCCTCTCCCAAGGACCCTAGGGGAGAGGCCTGAAAACTATACTTCTCTCATAAATGGTTACTGTTTTTACAGTTCTTGTTTATTTTACCGCCTCCCAAGGACCCTAGGGGAGAGGCCTGAAAACTGTACTTCTCTCATAAATGGTTACTGTATTTACAGTTCTTGTTTATTTTACCCCCTCCCAAGGACCCTAGGGGAGAGCCCTGAAAACTATACTTTTCTCATAAATGGTTACTGTAATTACAGTTCTTGTTTATTTTATCCCCTCCCAAGGACCCTAGTGGAGAGGTCTGATAACTATACTTCTCACATAGATGGTTACTGTATGGGCAACTTATCTACCAAGTGTTTGGTGAATTTCCACTTAGTAGTTTAGGACAAGACATAGACAAATGGAGGGTATCATTATATCCCTGTTGCTAAAATGTAGGGATACAAAGGGACACAATCATTAGCTGAACATGAAAGAGACTCAGAATTTCAAGGCACCTTTAATTTAACTCAATGTTTTCTCCAGGACAAGATTGCACAAATCCATGCCAAATTAAACCCCCTTGAATTTGAGCGACTGCATGATTATCTGGCACAATCTGCTGTGACCCTGACAAACACATGACCTTTGTTAATATTAAAAGTTCATACTGATCATCAGTACTGCACATAGGATTCCAAGGGCAGGGGACACTGTGTCCCCCTTCCTCCAAATTTGGGGGACATGCACCATTTTAGACGGACAAATGAAAATAATAGTACATAATGCACTAATAGTGCTATACAAATAAAATAATCTTGGTTGCTCCAACAGTTTTGCCACCTTCACTTGTGGTCTGCACTGTACTATCATATTTTCCTTGAAAACTTACATCATTGCAATAAAATTTTTATCATGTACTCAAGTAACTCATGAAAACACTGTCTGGTTAACCTGAAATGAACTGCACCATGGAATTTTCTGATCTGGATCTTGCTCTCTCATTTACCTTTAGTGTACACTCATTATCTACCAGCATGTATTATAATAAATATCGATGTTTTCTGAATTACTTTTTTTTCCAAACTAACAAATCATTAATTACATGACAAATTGTGTATTTGCATAAATTTAGTCACTTTTGTCAACCTCAAAATAAATTAAATCTTCCTTGCAGCAGGGGTGACCGTAAGATTGGAAATACTAACACTAACAGCCGTCAAACACTTTACATAGCAACTCGGCCAACTATCACAAACTTTGAATGTTTTCATTGCCAGATACATTGTTTTAAAATAGATATTCATTGTCACATTACAGTTTTATCATCTTCTGCAACTCTGGACATTGCTAGTGCCAACAGAGGCATGGGTGGACATCCACTAATGAAAAGTTGTAGGTGTATTTTTTTAAAAAATTCTGACTAAAAAAAAAAAAAAAAAATGAGACGCTTTCATTGATTATCTAGTTTTTCAAAGTGTTTTCAAAATTGTGCTTCATGAGGTTGTAAATGACTGAAATCTTATCAAATGGTTATGTCGCTGCTATTAACATGCAGTACTAATTCATATGATGTAGTATCATTGTTGCAATACATGATCACTGGCACTGTAGTATCATTGTCATAATACATGGCCACTGGCATTGTAGTATCATTGTCATCATACATGACCACTGGCACTGTAATATCATTGTCGTAATACATGATCACTGACACTAGTATCATTTTCATAATACATGATCACTTACACTGTAGTATCATTGTCATAACACATGATCACTGACACTGTTGTATCAGTCATAATACATGATCACTGACACCGTAGTATAATTGTTGCAATACATGATCACCGTCACTAGTATAATTGTCGTAATACATGATCACTGGCACTGTGCAGATAATGTTAATAAACAGCTGCAGGTTGTATCTAGTGCTGAAATGAATACCAAATTTTCCTACTTAAATATTCATTGAATGTATTTGGATAGAATTGGAATATTTGTCTATGTTAAAAAAGCTATGAAATTGATACTTATCTTTGTCTGCTTTGGTATTTAATAATGCCCCTGCTGCCAAGCCATATTCAAAATATGGTGAACTAAGTCATTGAAATCCATGTACACCGGTAAATGATATTTTGGGGTCTTGCATAAAGATTTTTGAGGGGGAAGGCGGAGGGATATTTAAACTAAAAGTCAACTGAATGTGGGTGTTATTTTCCTTGGTTTTCTTCAAATTTAGTATGACCAAAAACGTTCCTTTAGTACTGAAGAGAGTCTATAGGTACAAAATGTCAGTAACTCTCAATTACTTACTCAGTTAAATGCAGGGTCTAAATAATGAATATCAAAGACATGTGGCAAATTTAATATAATTCAATTTGGATACATTGATTGATATGTATAGGTTTTGTTGACTTTGATATGACATGCCTTGTTCTATACCATAGATCTTTATCAACTTGCCATATTACACATTATATTTTCAAGGGCGCCTGAATGACAATCAATAGAAATGGCAATGTTGTGAGCAATGTGACAATTCAGACATTATGATTACCTTGTGTTTGGGAGTTTGATTACAGGTGATTTAACAGATTTAAAGTTGTTCACTTGTAGACTAATTCAACATTGCATAGTTTACATTTCAGCTTGTTTGTTTCTTTTACAAAATGCTACCAAAACACACTTGGTAAACAAATATTTGAATAGCAATTTGAATATTTTGCAAAATGTATTCGGATTAAAAAATCTGGCTGGTTGTTTCAGCTCTTGTTATATCATCCTTACAAGTTGTTTTTTTTTTTTTCTTTACACATGATGACCCCTAAAACCTGATCATTTTGAGTTAATGCAAATATTTGGTACAATAATGGAGACAAAAATTTTAAGATATCTCTTTCTTCTGAGTCACAATGGATAAGGTGTTGGACTTGTCACCAGAAGGGTAGGGGTTTGATTCCCACCATCAGATCAGCCCAGATTGGCTACCATGGTATGTCCTTGGGTAAGGCACTTTACTTTACTTGTCTTGGCATGATATAGCCTTCATAGTGTTGCTATGCCATATAAAATGGAGGAAAACAAACCCCATATTTCTCAATAGAATCTCACAGGTCCCTTGTTTATCAAGTAAAATGCATTTTCTGTACTGACTGTAACAGAAACTTTGTTTTAGATCTTTATTTAGAGAATGGAACTTGTGTGATTGAACCAGACATAATATTTTTGAGACCGACTTATCAGAATTCTTGGATTTAAAAGCCTTCTTATACGATTATATGAATACATTAGGATAACAAGCACTTCTGGATGGGATTGTAAACTCAATATTGAATATAAATGATAGGAGTTGTTTCCCCTTACAGCTCTTTGTGAATTTAAAACATTTAATGCATCATAATTAAAGGTATTGTACATAATACCCGAGTATTGGTCCCTAGAAGGTATTGTACTTAATCCTCTAGTATTGGTCCCTAAAAGGTATTGTACTCAATCCACTAGTATTGGTCCCTAAAAGGTATTGTACTTAATCCTCTAGTATTGGTCCCTAGAAGGTATTGTACTCAATCCTCTAGTATTGGTCCCTATAAGGTATTGTACTTAATCCTCTAGTATTGGTCCCTAAAAGGTATTGTACTTAATCCCGTAGTAGTGGTTCATAGATGGTATTGTACTTAATCAACTAGTATTGGTCCCTAGAAGGTATTGTACTTAATCCACTAGTATTGGTCCCTAAAAGGTATTGTACTTAATCCTCTAGTATTGGTCCCTATAAGGTATTGTACTCACTCCTCTAGTATTGGTCCACTGAAGGTATTGTGCCTAATCCCGTAGTAGTGGTTCATAGATGGTATTGTACTTTATCCCCTAGTATTGGTCCCTAGAAGGTATTTTACTTAGTCCCGAGTATTGGTCCAAAAAAGGTATTGTACTTAATCCTCTAGTATTGGTCCCAAGAAGGTATTGTACTTAATCCTGTAGTTCTGGTCCCTAGAAGGTATTGTACTTAATCCTCTAGTATTGGTCCAAAAAAGGTATTGTACTTAATCCACTAGTATTGGTCCCTAGAAGGTATTGTACTTAATCCTGTAGTTCTGGTCCCTAGAAGGTATTGTACTCCGTCCCCGAGTATTCGTCAGTAGAAGGTATTGTACTTAATCTCCTAGTACTGGTTCATAGAAGGCATTGTACTTAGTCCCCGAGTATTGGTCCCTATAAGGTATTGTACTGAATCCTCTAGTATTGGTCCAAAAAAGGTATTGTACTTAATCCACTAGTATTGGTCCCTAGAAGGTATTGTACTTAATTCCCTAGTATTGGTCCCTATAAGGTATTGTACTTAATCTCCTAGTACTGGTTCATAGAAGGCATTGTACTTAGTCCCCGAGTATTGGTCCCTATAAGGTATTGTACTTAATTCCCTAGTACTGGTCCCCAGAAGGTATTGTACTTAATTCCCTAGTACTGGTCCCCAGAAGGTATTGTACTTAATTCCCTAGTACTGGTCCCCAGAAGGTATTGTTACTTAATTCCCTAGTATTGGTCCCTATAAGGTATTGTACTTAATCTCCTAGTACTGGTTCATAGAAGGCATTGTACTTAGTCCCCGAGTATTGGTCCCTATAAGGTATTGTACTGAATCCTCTAGTATTGGTCCCTATAAGGTATTGTACTTAATTCCCTAGTACTGGTCCCCAGAAGGTATTGTTACTTAATTCCCTAGTATTGGTCCCCAGAAGGTATTGTACTTAATTCCCTAGTATTGGTCCCCAGAAGGTATTGTTACTTAATTCCCTAGTATTGGTCCCCAGAAGGTATTGTTACTTAATTCCCTAGTATTGGTCCCCAGAAGGTATTGTACTTAATTCCCTAGTATTGGTCCCCAGAAGGTATTGTTACTTAATTCCCTAGTATTGGTCCCCAGAAGGTATTGTACTTAATTCCCTAGTATTGGTCCCCAGAAGGTATTGTTACTTAATTCCCTAGTATTGGTCCCCAGAAGGTATTGTACTTAATTCCCTAGTATTGGTCCCCAGAAGGTATTGTTACTTAATTCCCTAGTATTGGTCCCCAGAAGGTATTGTTACTTAATTCCCTAGTATTGGTCCCCAGAAGGTATTGTACTTAATTCCCTAGTATTGGTCCCCAGAAGGTATTGTTACTTAATTCCCTAGTATTGGTCCCCAGAAGGTATTGTACTTAATTCCCTAGTATTGGTCCCCAGAAGGTATTGTTACTTAATTCCCTAGTATTGGTCCCCAGAAGGTATTGTACTTAATTCCCTAGTATTGGTCCCCAGAAGGTATTGTACTTAATTCCCTAGTATTGGTCCCTAGAAGGTACTCACACTAAAAAACATCAAAAGACAGTTTTAAATCTCCACTGAAATGCTGCTATGAATATATGATGAGTCACGTGATCACATTACACAGTGCATTCCCATTTCTAAAAATTTTTGAAACTTTTATCCAAGCTTTTGTGTCTGTGTCTCCATCGATAATTCGAGACACTATGTTTGGCAAGAATGCTTCTTTCTTTGCATTTCCATCAGGTTCTGTTATGCAAAGATTCACTGGACGGGTATAAACTTTTGACCAATCAGAATGCTCTTTACAACGATCATCTGTTCAATAACATACAGAACAAATACTATTATAAGGACCATTTTTACACATTTAAATTATTGCGGAATGGGCTGGACAGACCGTTATTTTAAAACTGGATCAGAGATGATAGAAAAAAATGGACCATATCGAGGAAAATTGGATTCAGGCCAGGAGAAAAGTGGAATTCTGCTTTAAAACGGAAGAAAAAAAATCATCACTGTAGGCTATACATGGCAGCCAATATATATGGTGGAGGAAGAACATAGGAAAACCCTGGGAAAAACAACCATCCCACCAGAAGCTACTGACAAGCTTTCTCACATACCCACATTGGCTGAGCCTCAGACTCACTCGAGGTCCTGATGAATAGCTAATCAAAAGACGCCATATATGGCTATTTTTGTGATTCATAAACCGAAACTTCAAATATTGAATGACCCCTGACCCTAATGAATTGGGATGTAATTCGTATCTCTTCTCAAAGATGAACTTTTTTCACCAGAGATAGCTTTAATTCACAGACAAAATAGATGAAGATATCAAACTATACCTATCACTGGCACACAAAAAATGACTTCAATTTCTGCTACGATAACATGATTACTTTTGCCACCATCCAGCAAATGAATTGTTTTTACCCTCTATTGTAAGGATAAAAACCGCTTTGCTTTCAAACCCGACATATTGACAACTTTGAGTTAGAGTGTTGATATCTTTGTGGGGGTTAAACAACATTTTTTCAGCACATGATAGGCTATACATGGCAGCCAATATATTTGGTGAAGGAAGAACCACCAACCCATGGGAAGGTACTGGCAAGCTTTCTCACATACCCATGTTGGTCAAGTCGTGACTTGAACTCATGTGGACAGAGGTGAGATATGTGAGTGATCTGTAGAGTCAAGCACCTCAGACCACTTGGCCACCCGGGACCCCATTGAGCTAGACACTGAGTGTGACTGGAGTACAGTGAGTACAAGCGAGATATGAAATGTTTACACATCTATTCACATGATACGCCTTTATCTAAGCAATGCCTTGCTCATCAAACAAAAAGTTTAATCTGCATACTTATAGCGATCACTGTTGATATGCTCCTGCGACCGCTTAAAGCAGGAAGAAACCACTGTTGGATATGGAAACACCTGGCCGCTGAATGTAGAAGGAAGGTGACCATTACACACAAGACATTTATATAGTAAATTTCCTGGGAGAAATTAGAATGGCTATTGTGACCAGATCACAACTATGTACAGGTGACCATTATAACAGGTTTGTCTGTAGATAGGTAGTGAGATAAGAGGGTTTACAGATATCAGAATCTATGAAACAAAATGTACTTTTATGTATTCGGATCAAGATACGTACAATCATTCAATATATACATTCTTAAATTATTCCCTTGACTTATGTGAAAAGCAATTATGTATTCAATCATATAACAATATTTTATATTAAAACTTGACTGCTTAATTATGAAATGTGTGAGTAATCAGAGTGGGGTGTGATTTCTTTAAAGTAGCAATTAACAAATAATTACAACAATGAGCAAAAGGGTGCTGTTCTTTAATGTGTGTGACATTATTTTTTAAAATTTAAATAAGAAATAGGATCAAAGAGAGGACAATAAAGGGTGTGCAGTCAATTAAAAATTGAATGAAGCTACTTAAAAGATGAATTAACCAACTTTTAGTGTCTGTTCCAGTGATCCTATCCACCGAATATAACACTATTCTTATGAATGAAGGATATCAGCATTAAGTCTTTATTCTTTTTTTTCACATATTTCCCACATAACTTCCTACTGAAAGTATTTTATGGTAGACCAGGACACCCTATTCTTAATGTCCTTACTGTTCAAATTGAAATTTCAACATATTTCTGGGAGTGTACATTTTTCTTTTTTGGGGAGTGGGTGTGTGTGTGTGCAAATTGCCAGTATTGTTTTGGGTTCTCTGCTAATAATTTTGCCATATTTATGGAGGTTACAATTTTGGTCGCTAACAAGCCTATGTAGCACTGAATGATGAGGATGACGCCCTCCCCCTCCTCTTTACACCCAACAGAGGGGCTAAGTCCGAGTTTCCTCTGACCTTTCCACCCCCTAAAATAAATCTCCAAATATCAAAAATGGGGTAGAGGGTACAGTAAAGGAACGTGTCTTACACAAATACGGGAATCTTACATTTGTCTGCCACTTATTTCAAGATGAATCTTGCAGCTAAAACAAAGTTTATTTTTTTAAAAATCGCTTTTTACAAAGATAGCTCTTGGAATCAGCAGTCACTGATATGTGTTGTAAACAAATTAAATGGAAACACAAAGCCATAAACCCACGAACCAATGCACCCGAATTTCAGGACAAAATGTTATTGTTTTGATGTTTAAATTTCGTGACTGATTAAAAACTATAACATCTGACTATTAACAAAAAAAGAATTACCTTTAAGACTTAGTTTCGTTTCAATAACAAACCATCGGGTAAAACACTTACAATGGATGCCACAGTTGATTTGAAAACAGCGCGACTAAATTTTATGTCCAATCAAATGGCCACCTCTTCGACTTCCGGGCAGGTTATGGCTAAAATACGTTGGGTAAAAAAGGCTATCAATGTGATCAATCAGCGATAATAGTTATCAGGTCCGGAAACGATAATAGGGGAAATGAATTGACGTATATATTTTTAGCAGTTGGGAGATATGTTCATTGAAAAACTGTAAGAGTCAAAAACAGAGTAGCTAAATCATATTTATTTAAATCTAATACTGTATAACCAATGAACTACTTACTAAAATGCACATAGAAAGAAATTTCTAAGCAATTTTAATATCCTGGTGTTTGTAAAATAAGAACAGTATGATTCAACGTCATAATAAATATTCACAATATAAGATAAGCTCTGAAGTACTTCTACCGACATTACTGACATGGCCGGGGATACAAAAAAAAAAAAAAAAAAAAAAGACCTACTCAGTTCAATTCATTTATTGTATAAACTATCTACAACAGACATTATGCAATGTAACATAAGAAGGGAAAAAACGAACGAATAAAAATGATAGTCATATTTTGTGGAAAGTATACAGAATGCAACTACCATGTCGTTAAGGGCAGTGTGTGGTTTTGCGAATTTCAATGACTTGTATACAAATCTAGCCACTTATATACAAATCTAGCAAAACTTGTGTCCATTAGAAATATAAGACAGTGGTAAGGGTTATCTGATTGACAGTGGTAAGGGTTATCTGATTTTATATCAAAACTGTTTGAAAGAAGCGCATCAAAAAGAAGTTTTCTAATATGTTTATTTACAGAAGATGACAACAGGAACAATAGGAAATGGGTTTTTTTGGGTTTTTTTTTTATCATCTATCGAGTTTGGACAGAAATGACAAAAACGTTGTCTTGGTTCAATTTTTGTATATCGACCTGTTGTAATCTCTAGAGTATGACTGCTAATGCAAAGACCGCATAGTGTTCTCTTTTTGTAAATAGCATATATCCAAGTTTATTAGATTTAACAGTATTTGTAGGAGTTACATAGTTTAGGAAAGGGGTGCATAATTCAAACGATTACATGGGTAAGAATCGACCAGGGGTGTACAGGGTAAGCAACTCGGCCCTGGACTTATCTGCCGGGACAGGCCCGGGGTTTTGCTGACACCAGTAAAACACCGGTAAAAACTGATTTTTTTGACGGCCCACCGATGCGGCAGTCTGCCGGGACAGGCCCGGGGTTTTGCTCAACACCAGTAAAACACCAGTAAAAACGGATTTTTTTGACGGACCACCGGACCACCGATGCGGCGGCCCACCGGGATTTGTCCCACTATGCCAAATGGCCAGTTCAACAGAATCGACCTTAACCCTTTAGCAGCGGGATACGACTCCAGTCGTACTTACCATTTGACAGCGGGATACGACTCCGGTCGTGTGTTCAAAGCATTCTATGAAAGAGTGGATTACGTCATTATTTTACGTGTACTCTTTTGAAAAGAAGGAAATAAAGGTAGAAGGTACACAAGTGCTTAGTCATCGAGTGACCACGAAGTTCAAAATTGAAAAAAATCTTTGAAAATTTAATTTTAAAAGCAAGGTTTAGCGTGCGAAGTTCAACATGGATGACGCATTTCATGAGGCGATTGATGGCAGCGACTTGAAGGCCGATTTTGATGAAAATATTGACAATTTTGTTGGTGAAGTTGATGTTTTAGGCTGCGGTGATTGTGATGCTGATTTGCTTGAAGTGGGTCCAGCGGATGATAACTGGTTAGCTGTTGTTTTTTTTACTCTGACGACGACGATGATAATGACTTCGAGGGCTTTCAAGCTAATTGGACAACTGAAAATTTTACTTCTCGTAATGTTCGTCCATATACCGAGATCAGAGGGTCAGTAATTCAACACCCAGCAGAAGCATTAGCATGCCACTATTTTGAATTAATTTGGGATGAAGAATTTTGGCAACATCTTGTCACAGAAACCAACATTTATGCGGAACAAGAGCGCAGAAAGAACCCACCTCCACCTTTTGCAGCAAAATGGCTGCCAGTTGATGTTCAGACAATGAAGGCGTTTTTAGGTTTATGTTTGTGCATGGGTGTTTTACGTCTTCCATCTAGGAATGACTATTGGAGACAAAAGAAAAGGATGTTCAAGTCCAATTTTAATAGTATCATGTCCCGGGATCATTTCAATCAGATGTGGCATTACCTGCACCTGCAGAATAATGAAGCTGCACCACCACCAAAACCTGATAGGCTCCAGAAAGTACGTTGGATAATAAATTATTTGAATGTGAAGTTTATGTCCCTGTATATGCCCAATGGAGATGTGACTGTTGATGAAAGTATGGTGAAATACAAGGGGAGACTTTCATTCAGGCAATATTTACCTGCAAAGCCCATAAAGTGGGGAATCAAGGTTTGGTCTCTTTGTGAAAGCACCACTGGTTATATGCACAGATTTCAGGTGTACACAGGAAAAGAGGAGTAAAATACTGGAAAGGGACTCACACACAGAGTGGTTGCTGATTTATTGGGACACCTACAACACAAGAACATCAGGGTATACATGGATAATTTTTATACAAGCCGCTCCTTATTTACTGAACTGCATATGAGAGGTATAAATGCAGGTGGAACAGTTCGATCCAATCGTAAAGGTCATCCTGCGGAACTTTTGCCGAAACACATCAGACTGCAAAAACACTAGTTTCGTGTTGCACAGAAAGATGAACTGTCATATTGTATATGGATGGACACTAAACCGGTCTTAGTGCTGTCCAACTTCCATGATCCAACAGCCATTGGTTCCGTCGATCGTAGAAACGCTGATGGTCAGAAAGAACCTGTGCAAGTTGCCAGAATTCTTCAGGATTATCAAACGCATATGAGGGGGGGGGGGGGGGTATTTGTGACCAGATGCTGAGATCCAAAAAATGGTGGAGACGTTTATTTTTCAACCTTCTGATGGCAAGTGTGTATAATGCGTATGTTATTGCAAAGGATTCCAATTCCAATTTTATAAATGAAGAGTATCCATCGTTTCAAGATTGTGTTGAAGATCTAGCTGAAAGTCTCATTGGTGATGTCAGAGCAAGAAAGGATGCCCCAGTTGTGAATGAAGTGAGACCTACTGCTCGCCATGATGTTGTGAGGATGTATGAAAAGAAGAAAGTATGTGTCGAATGTAGAGTGAAAGCAGGGCCAGGTCAGAGGGCAGGAACTTCCAAGTTTGGTTGTGTGCAATGTAATGTACCTCTGCACTTAAGCTGTTTGACATTTCACATTGTCAGAGCAAATCATTTGTGATATGGTACTGTGTTGTAAAAGTGACAATAACTACATACCTTGTAAAACATTTTGAATTCTGTATATGAAATTACTGATGTTTTTCAAACAATTCAATTGTGAAAGTATAAATATGTAAGAAGTTACTTGTGTTTTTCAAACAATTCAGTTGTGAAAGTATAAATACGTGTGCATATTATGAAATTGTACAGCAATCCTGGAAATAACAATGATAACAACAAAACACTGGCATTTTTAAAGCAGCATATAATTTATTATGGAATGAAAATACAGAATTAAAATGAGCAGCATTGTCTGTCAACTTTCCACATGAGGATCTGTGTCTGCTGCAAGCTCCCAAATTTTCACGCGAGTAAATTAAATAAAATTGTAATAACTTTTGATATTCTTGGTGGATTTTTATAATTTTTCGACCATTTTAAACAGCATAAAATTCTCCACATTTTATATGTTACATATTAGATATAAAATGATCATTTCAAATAGAAAAAATTGCATTGAAATTTAGTTGTAAATTTTTTTGGGAACTATTTTTACTAGTTTGCTTCTCTTTAAATTGCAATGGATTTTTTAAATATGAATATTTTCAATTAAAAATTATAAGGCTTTGTAGAGAATTTCATGCATTTTAAAATGGTATATAATGTTGAAACATTATTTGAGAAAATTGTCCTGTAGAGCCAGGTTGACCAACGTCACAACATTCACTCATGATGGTACACCACTGACTGAAAAAATGTTCAGTTCTACACAACTGCCTGTCTGTTTGGGCTTCAGTATGAAAAGGGTTAATTTGAACTAAGCGGTCCACACTGTGAATGTTTTGCATTTATAATAAAAGCATAAATACACACAGAGATGCTGCCAGAAATTTTCTTAAGAGGGGGAGGTCCCCCACACCTACATCTAGAGGGGGGGGATCGGGGGGGGGGAGGGGGGTACAATGCCGAATGGTAGCTGATGGGTGACAATATTATTTTAAGGTATATTCATACCTAATTTAAAGCAAGCATTTAATGATTTAATGACTTTTTATCACTTCTTTGATATCAAATATATAAGATATCTGCATACCTAATTCAATTTGCTGAGCTTGTAAATATTCTTCTCTGTTTCTTATCACTTCACTTCTTCAAAGCCTCTGGAAACTGAAAATCGTTTATATGACCCCCTTGTATCTGAATAGTCATCAGTTTATTCACAGTTTCTGATGTTAACCTATTCCTTAGAGCAGTGTGAATTCTGTTTTGTGAACTGCATTTACCGCTGCAGACTGGAATTCTTTCTGCATTACACTTTCCCTAAGTGCTTGGACATGATCTGCCGATTCCATATGCCGTGTCAAAGTTGATGTTCGAAAATTTTTGCAACCATTTTCAGTAGTAAATGGATTATCTTTCTTATATTCTCGACACAAAACACATGACATCCCTCCTTTTGGTTCTTTCCTTAACCAGTTGTAGGTACTCAACCACTTATCTTGGAATTTTGATTCCTTTTTTCTCTTTTTCTCAGCCTCCTGTTCCTCTTCCACATGCCCTGTGGACGAGGTGCCAGATATTTCATTGTCATTAGTTTGTGCGACATCTTCAGTTCGCGTCAGAACATGAGAGCTTTCCTCTTGCTCTATAGTATCGACCGTAGCAGACGATCTTACCGTAAAGAAATCGGTTAACTTCCGTTTCGACATTCATGAAACTCGATGCTTCTGGTATCACGGTACCAATTGCGCAAGCCCAGGGGGTGGAGCTTAAGGTGTAGGAACATTGTATTCAGAAATAAACAAGAAAACTAGCTGTGATTGGTGTATTATGTAAGAGTTGTAGTTTCTGTCTGGCTTAAAAAAAAGTTGAATCTCTTAGCAACATGTGAGATTATGTTAATTCATATGTAGATCATGTTTTGCATTTTTTATGATTTTTTAAAAATGTGATGCACATCGCTGAAAATGTGTCTGTTGTGACTGGACAACTCTTACCCCTGTCTAGTTCCAGCAGAGTTATCTCTCTTAAATGCAATGGAGTACCTGGTTCTATCACTGTCAAATTGACAATCTAACATTGCTCTCTATGACAGTGTGTGACATGCATGCTAAAATAGGAGAAAAGGTATATTTATTTCACCAAATGTTAACATTAAGGTCTATGGAAAAACAATTGGTACCGTGATACCTTCTTACGCTCTATAAATGGACTAGGGACTATAGATCACAGTAATGGCCTCAGAAAATGTCCAAAATTTATTTTCTTTATTTTAAAGGCTGTTTTATTTATTTTGTATAGACATACCTTTGTCGTTAATAATACGTTATATTTTTCATATTTATCGCGTGCGATGACGTCATCGGCAGCCGCGCGTGAGGTGTATAATGCGGAAAATGTGAAAAATTCGTCTGACTATAATGTATTTATACAAATTTACCTATTCCCGCAGTCATGAAACAACAGGAAACTTTCAATACATTTCCCTTATTAGATAAATTGTAATCTCAGAAAATTTTATTTTGTTTCACTCATGTGGGATACGATAATTTTAAAGAAAATGGTTAGATTCTATGGCAGGCAACAGTGACGCTTTTATCGTAGCAGCAGTTTACAAGGTATGTAAATTTCATTTTACAAATATTATGCCACAATAAATGAGTAAAGTATGAAATTAAATGCAGTTATACTTTATCAGACACACATATTCTTTAGAAATCATGGAAAATATACCAGTTTCTATAGGGGACTCTAGTTCCAAACTCACTTTGTTTATAACTGGAAGGGTTAGTGAGGAAAAGCGCTATGAAAAGAGTATTTATACTGATTTGCAAACAATTACAAAACCATATCTTATATAAACAGTCTGCTAAAGACCAGAAATATTTAGTAGCAAGATAATACTTGGGGTCGCTACAATGTACAAGAAGATTTATATAGCTCATATAATTACATTTCTTGTACACATGGTTTCATGGTCCAATGGTATAATGTCCGCATGTATACTCAACTGACCAGTGTTCGATTCCCAGTAGAGTAAGACATTTTTTTTTTCTTCTCATTTCAACTTAGCACAGATAGTAATCAGTAATAAATTTATTTTCAAGATTTATATGAAAAAATCTTAATGGTCGCCGTTTATTTCTTTTTTAAAAGAATTGTACCACTAAGTTAAGATATTAACATGTAATGTATTTTCCTGATGATTATAAAAACAATCTCATTAGTCACCACGGATTTTTTTATTTTTGCAAAAAAAAAAAAAGACTAATTGTACATAGTATCATACTCAGTGTCGTTATATATTTTATTCTTCAGCATTTAATTTGAAGATGTAGTGACAAAGATTAGTAGTAAGGAGATTATGTGATGCAGGAAAAGATGGCTGACTCTAAAAGCAGGTACTTGAAGAAGAAAGTTCATTATTTGTTACGTCACAAATTAATTGCCTCATTGGTAAAATATTTTTTAAAATGACATCTTTTTGCAAGGACATGTGCTAGAAAAAAGGATATAGACTGCAATGCAGTCTCGAAATGCATTTCATATCACTAATTATTTATCTAACTGAATATTCAAATGAATATATAACATTTAGGACTCAAATATCAATCGAATAAGAAAAATATCACTAATTACAAAAACATACATGTCACGTCCTTTATCGTGCACCACCATTAGTACTAACATTTGGTCATTTTCCTTCAGATTATATGAACTCAGAAATTACCCATTTATTGTCTGCTCAAAACGAACTACGCCCAAAGAAAGAAGAGACCTTAGTGGTCCAAGAAACAAAGAGATTCGAAAGTTTATGCTAAGAACTTTCCTGACAAATGTAAAAGAAACGGATGTGACTTGTGTTAAATGTAGAAGCAAGTACTACAGACATAGAGGAGCGTCTTTTCATGAAACAGCTCAACCCAATGACGATAATGTAGATCTTATTTACAATCTACCAGAAAAGAAACACAAAGCTGATGTTGATTCTCCAAAGAACATAACCTTGCCCCTGTCTTCTGTTATGGGTTCATCTCATTCATCCTGCTGCATATGCAAACGTAGAGGGCCAAAATTTATTGTAGTTCCAGCTTCAGTCAGGTATCACACGTTTATTGATAGAAATATAATCATTACAGCTGGTGCAAGATGTTATCCTGGTCATATTGAGGATGACAGATTTAAAGACGGAGCATTTGAACGTATTTCAGACTTGAGATCTGAAACCTGTTTGAACATGACAGATATTGTCAAGCTGATAGAAAGTATTAGAAACATTGCCCTTGAGAACAAAAGCAGACGGATTGATTTTGACTTGTCAACATCTATGACGGACGCTGATTATTACAATCTACTCGGGATTTGTAGTCATGTACAAAGTCTACGAGATTCAAAAATTAGATCCTACAGAACATGCATAGGCATCCTTTTGACAAAACTTCGCTCAGGTATGTCAAATAAACTGCTATCAACAGTCTTTAATATCAGTGTTCATTCTGTGAAAGAAGCTATTACATCAGCTAGAAAAGCCTTAGATAAGGACTTTACTCCGAAATATGTTGGCTTTGAACACATAGACATAGTATCTGTAATATCGCAACATACTAGAAGCCTGGCGCAGGCCGTTTTTGGTGGAAATAACATTCCAGCAATTTTAGTCATAGATGGTACCTACATATACATACAGAAAAGTTCACAGTGTAATTTCCAACGTCGATCATTTAGTCTTCACAAACGACGTCCACTTGTGAAACCAATGATGGTCGTTAGTACAACAGGCTACGTTGTTAGTGTTATTGGTCCATACTTAAGTGATGGTAAAAATAACGATGCCAGCATATTAAAACATGCCCTCAGCAGCAATATTGAAAAAATGAGAGAATGGCTGCAAGAAGATGATGTTTTTATTGTGGATCGAGGATTCAGAGACTCAGTCGACCTACTTGAAGATTTAGGCATCCGAACTGAAATGCCTGCTTTCTTGCAGAAAGGACGGAAACAGCACACAGTGGAGGAGAGCAACGCAACACGATTAGTAACTAAAATAAGATGGGTAGTTGAATCTGTCAATGGTAGGGTAAAAACATGGAAGTTTCTAGATAATGTTGTACTCAATTCACAGATACCATATATTGGCGAATATGTGAGACTGGTATGTGCTATTTCGAACAAGTATCGTCAAGCACTGAGTGCTAGTTATGTCACAGATGAACAACTTGGTTCGAAAATGCTGCACCTATCTAAACAAAGTAATGAGCTCATGCAGAAGGTGGAACGTGAGGGTCTAGACAAGAAGAGAAATCCTTGGGAAAATATAGATGCCTCAGATACCATAATTCCTGACTTTCCAAGGCTTGATGAGGAAGACTTGTGAAATATTACTTTTGGAGTATACCAACTGAAGTTAGCAAAATCTTACACCCGTGAGCACCTTAGTGAGGATGGAGGTTATGATTTATTAGTGCATAAAGACCAGAATGGACTTCTAATGGCCAAAATTCAGAGTCGGCATGTGTCCAGTAGAGCGTACAAACTCTGGCTTGATTATGATCAATATTCAGTCAGAGGTTGGTACTGCCAGTGTCGAGCCGGAGCCCGTGTTGTTGGTACGTGTGCGCACATAGCAGCCGTCATCTGGTACCTTGGATATGCACGTCATCAAAATGCACCTTTTAATTCGATGTCTGACTGGAGTTCTTATTTGAATGATGCGCAAGACCTTCCTGAACCTCAGTTGATTGATGATGATGATGATGATGATGACGATGATAATAACGGTGGTGATGATGATGATACAGCTGACATCGAAGAGTAATAAATCATTTAAATACGTTAAAAGTTGCTTGTGAAGTAATTAGTCCAGGTTAAAAAAAACCCAGTTAATAATGTTATATCAGATTTCTCTGTAGTTTTAATAATGTATATCGTTTTGAATGATCTAAGTACATACTGTTTTGGACCGAGTAATTGGACACAAAATTCTTTGTGAATAGGTCATTATAAGAACATGCATTTGCTTGCTTAATACTTTTATTAAAACTTAGAATAATAACTATACGGATAATTTAATAGTATTGCATTGTACATTCCAGTCAAGTTATATACTGTATGTATTCTAGTTATACATGTGTACATAATTAGTTCTTTTAAACATACAGTGACGATGTACAACATTTCGATTTTTTGTGATGATAAATGTATGGTGAAATACTCACATATCTGCTATGTTGTTAGCTCATTTGTATTGAAATTGTTATCGACAAAGGGCCTGATGTCAATATTATTCTTACCATACATTACGCTTGTAAATGTCACACCATATGTTTGCTTTTCGGGGCAATGGTAGATAATGTTTGAAAATCTGCTGAAGCGACATTCCCCAAACCAAAACCAATTTGAAACTAATAATATTGCGAGTGTGTTTTCTTTTGTCTATCATTACTTAGTGAAATGATTTTCTTTCTCTCTAATTGATCCAAAGTGTTCATTGTGGATAGTTAAGTTTTCATTTAAGTACTGGCATTCTGGAATAAAAGTGTTATTGAATGCACTTAGTGATCTGGAAACTAGCTTTGCAAAGATTGTTAACATGCAATGTGTTTAAGTAGCTGTTTTTTATCGTAATTTTGTTTTCTCAAATACATACTCTACACTATATTGTGCCAACTCTCAAAGTCAATTGTGAATTGGTTCTGTATAAAGTTATGGCTGCTCAATGGATCAATTTGTTATACCCCTCTAGGAGACAATTCAATCGGAACCCCTGGAGCGTTTCTGCAAAAACCGCAGCAGATCTCAATCATACAGATGCTTGTATTCAAACATTAAATCTACCTCAGTATAGCCTGATTGAGATCACTGGTAAAATAGACGACCAAAAGCTGGTATTGTCTTCTCTGGCAAAATTCGTTTCCCTATTTTAATAACTCCTGAAAATAGTGCACTTTTGACTAATTCAGGCTAATTTTTCGAGTACTTTAGAGCGGCCATTTTGTCTGCCATGTGCTTAGATCATGTCCAGTGTCCACAAGTACAATATGTAAAGAAATTTCAGCCACAGTACATGAAAGTAACATAGAGGTATGCCAACATTCTCTCCACTGTGCATGTTGCAAATGCAAAATACTTCATCTTACACCTGTCACTCTCTCAGAAGCATGTATTATCTGTAGAGCGTTTATTTTTAATTTTTGTGTTTAAAAAAAACAAAGCGCGCATTGGGTACCAAAAATTGCGGGAACCGCCGGTAACTTGCGTGACTTTTCCCCCATTGATTTTTAGAAGTTGCGTGACTAGCGATCGTTGTTGCAAGAAACCCGCGATCGCGCGGCCTGGCAGCATCTCTGCATATTGCCATTCCCACAATGCAGCTAAACGGAAATATTTAGTAATCTCCCTTTCCTTAGTTACCGACCAAGCCACAGACAGTAAAAGGCATATAGACGATCGGACATTTTCTGCAATTTGTGCACCTAGGTTTCTTTTTAAAAAACTTTTTTGCCTTTTATTTTCTTAGAAATTCAAGCACTTTTTATGGATTTTTGCTCATTTTCAAGCACTTTTTAAGCACTTTTTCCCACTGACATTAAAAATAAGCACTTTTAAAGAGGATTTTCAAAAAATAAGCACTTTTCATCCAGCAGTTGAAAATTCAAGTACTTTTCAAATCTGTGCGAACCCTGTAATATCTGCGTAAAAATAATTAAAAGTATATTTTATTTTTATATTTTCGCCGTAGAAAAATGAGCAAATAATAGGATACACGTGAAAACAATACATCCATGCAAAATGCTCTAAACTTGTTGGAAATTAAAATCTCAGAACATCTCAGATTTCATAATTTTCCATATTATTTTTCATTTCGGTAATAAGCCAAGTTCAGATTAATTACTAACAATTATCAAACTTCCGTTGTTAATGGCGGGACCATAATTGCGGCTACGCGCTACATCAGTTTGCTTCGTATGATAAAACCACTCTGTTCCCAAGCTGAAACTTACATCATCCTTTGATGCAAACCCTTGTTGGTATTTTACAACAGTGTCCATATCTCAGAGAACTACTTTCCTTTGGAACAAAATGATAAATTTATTCTGCTTGAGAGGCTCAGCAATGTGTGCTTCTCAAGTCTGTGCATAAGTTTGTTCATATTTCTTTGAAAAAAATTAAAAGAACGATAAACATCGAACAAATTAATAACAAAGCTGCAGTCATGCCTGACTGAAGTGAAACAAGATCGCTCAAGTTCCGATGGTTACTCCATGCGTGAGTACTAATTCACATATTGTACGATTTTTTCTGACATCCAATCGCTTAAATAAAGCATTATTAAGATTTCACATCGTTATTTTATTTTAAACTGTACTAATTCGCATTAATTACCAATGTAGCGGGGTTTTTTTAAATCACAAATGACCGCAAAAGGTCATCCTAGATACTTGTGGTTGACACGTGCAAGTAACCTTGCACAAGCGAATATCATCATGGATTTATACAAATATATGAAAAATATAACGCTCGTTGTATCTTGATTAGTCTTCATGCAACACAATAATCACATTGACAACCATTAACACCTCGTCACTAAATTACATCAATTACACCAAAATGGAATTAAAGACTTACCTTGTTTCAACTGCGCCCATTCTTGTCCCGCGCAAAGACTATCAATCATTTAAGCAAAACGTGACGGCGCTAGAGGGCACTGGCGATCAAGATTAACATTTTCTCAAAATGTCAACCTCATTACATCTGGAATCAGGACACAATTAATACTTCCGGTTCAGTACCTACGAATGTAGTCCGAGTCTATTTTTAGATCATTTACTCCTCTCTCATTTTGGTGGTGATGTATGCATTAGATTTTGGTTATTGTTTAGAATATGAGCATTATAGTGTGGTTGTCTGTGTGTATTTTGGCGACAGTGCACAGTGAGTAATGAGGCATTGGTGCTGATCCGGAAGTGAAATCTGTGACTCATTGCATGTTGCTTCTTTTTACAGTCCAGCCATTCATAAAAATGCCGGTTAACCTATGACAAGAACTTCAGCGTGAGTTCATCTTTGAAGATACTTTGCAGCAACATATGAATTATTAGGATTTGGACACAGTGGAAAGTTCAGTACTGACAAACAAATGTAGAGACTATATAGGAAAATTAATTGTGGTCTTAGTCCATATAAGCTGCAGTGGTGTACTGGCCATTGGGCATACCGGGACACATCCCGGTGGGCCGCCACATCGGTGGGCCGTCAAAAAAATCCGTTTTTACCTGTGTTTTACTGGTGTGAGCAAAACCCCGGGCCTGTCCCGGCAGACCGCCGCATTGGTGAGCCGTTGGTCCGTCAAAAAAATCCGTTTTTACTGGTGTGAGCAAAACCCCGTGCCTGTCCCGGCAGATAAGTCCAGGGCCGAGTTGCTTACCCAGTACACCCCTGATAAGCTGTATTACTAATAAATATAATTTTTACCTATCATTTTAACTTAAAGCCGAAAATTAGAATAGTTTCCCAAGAAAAATGTTTGACCAATTTCCCAATTCCGTGAACCCACTATTGTTCTTAACCCTACAAAATCCGTTAAGAGGTCCTGAATTTGTGGAAAACTGCCGCTAAGAAATTTACACTCACTACGGAATTGTTTCAAACAAATGAAAATATTAAATTAAAAACAACGTAAAATATCTTAACAGAGCAACTTATTTTGTGATATATATATATATATATATATATATATATATATATATATATATATAGATAGATAGATAGATAGATAGATAGATATATAATTTATATAAAAATTTATATAACAAGTGGTATATCAAAGATACAGCATACATACTATACATATATTTTATTTATACTACATACAATTTATGTGTATTTTACATTTTAAAACAGAGATAAAACTGACAGCCATAAACTGTGCAATGTGGAGGGAGTGAACTCTTCACAACCCCACTCATTTATGTACGCCCCAAAAAATAGTTCTTTAGTGACTCTTAATTTATTATAAACTTCATTACGATTAATTAATATAGTTTTCTGTTTGTTTTTAATAAATGAAATGAACAAACAGAGCTGACATTTAACATTCAAAGTGTTTTAATAATGTAAATGCAAACATCAAATTTCCAGCATTCAGTGCCATGTACAGTACAATGACAACACATTTGCATTGAGCTACGAGGCACGTCGAATGAAGTCAGAAACCTCAAAATAATGAAGGAACAAGAGGTAATGAAACACATTTAACCCTAATTACAGTTCATTCATGTCGTGACTGTCCATATTTCGCTCATCCTACTTTCTATCAGTGTCACTTTTTATAATTCTCCGCCGTTTCGGTTGTGGGGCCCCAGAATGAGAAGTCGACTGTTGAAAAAAGTTGACCCAATTAGGAATCTCATTTACATTGTTTTGAGGGAGGTTTATAACAAACATATTCTGTACTGTGATGTTTGATCCATAGAATGGGTTGCTGATAAATATGATTCTGTTGGGAACAGGAGATATTACAGTCTGATGCGGTGCAGTTTGAAATCTGTTTGTTGCGGGGTTGGGGGTTGACAACATCATTACTCGGGTGGCCGGTGTTGCTCAAGTAATTGGAGTATGTCTGTTGTTGTTTTCACTGATGTTTGAGTAGCTGTTTATTGACTGTACATTTTTTTGGCCAGAAATTAGCATGATATCAGTTGGGGGAATGTTTTTGTCTCTTAACTTTTGAATTAGATACTTCCTGCTACTGGTGTTTGTCAATTTCTTTCCCTCTGTCATATTTGCTTTTTCTTTCATTCTCTTCATCATGCATCCTGCTTTGTTCATTCTAATGACTTGTTTTCTAAACCATTTTGGGTTTGTAGCTGTGATCAGCATAGTATTGGGTGCAACATAGAAGGGATCTTCTGGTTGACAAAATTCTGCTGGTCTTAGCTCTGCATACCTTTTGTAGATAGCAATTGGATCTCTCTCGTGGTTGTCATTATTTTGATACATTTTAGGATTAATGACCCTTATGTCTTTCACATTGTCTCCTGTTCTTGTTTTTGTCTGCCTTTCATTGAGTTCAAGGTACTCCTGGCCATTCACGTCTTTTTTTAGTATAACATCCCCCCATTTCAAATTGTAATGTTAAGTCACTCCCCTCAAACCAAAATGCAGAGAGTTGTTAAACCACATTTTGTTAACAGTGGCTTCTGGTGTTTCCATCCCCATCAGTTTTTTGTTATACAAAGCATTTATTTCTTCATCTGTGATTGGCTGACTGTGATTGGGTTCATTTCCTTTTCCTTTAGATTTTAAATCTCTTTGCTTTGCCCCGACGAGCTTCTCTTGATAATGTAAAATTTGTGTCATTTCCTCTTATTATTGTACAGATTTCTTTATTTTTAGGTGGCGATCAACAGAGCTGATTATGCTTCTTAAGCCGTTGGGCTCAAACTCAAATCCATCTTTTTTCCTAACACTGAGTATAAAACCGGCCAGGTGCTGATCCAATTCAGATGGGGGAATTTCGTGTAAGTTTCTGAATTCATTTTTTTACAGCAAGAATTCAGTCACAAGCCTTACATCAAAAAGTATTTTTGAGTATTTGCATTTTGCTTGCTATTTATAAATTTCAATATGTCATCAGGCTCATGGTGTACAAATCTGTCTTCACTAACAGTCTCACATTTGGACACAGAATGAACATTTTTATTTACAAATTTATCAGCCATACCTCTATCAAACTCTTCAATTAACTCACAGTTTAGTAGATTGAAGGTTGCTTCATAATCTTGCTCCTTTTCTGATGTCATTGTTTTCTTTTTTCTACAGAGTTACACAGAATGTTTGCCGATGTATTGCAAGAGGGAGAGGCTGGAAACAGCAGTGTTGACAGAGATGACAGCAAACGACAGAGGGTGGAACTCAATAATATTTATTTCCTGGACTCTATGTTTTATTTTATTTGTTTACAAAATTTACTTTATATAAAAAAAATTGAACATGACAATTTTTCTTGTTATTTTCTTCTTTTTTAATGTAATATTCCAAGAAATCCATAATCAAGTTCAGAGAGTATATTAGCTGTGAAATCACAATTTGATATACTAATAGTATTGGTATATCAAATTGCTTTATATCAACACTTCAAAAGCCATGTTATTTTTAATGTATGTGGTATAAATAAATATAAAAAAAATATATATATATATATATGCACGTTCACATTCCGGTCTGGACGTATTACAAACGAAAATAGGAAACTGATATTTTTGAAGAAGAGTTTAAAAAGGGGAGACAAATCTAAACAACCACTATAAGCGACTGTTCCAACTGTAACAGCACATACACACTCTCCAATAGCGCGCATTAAATTTAACCCCCTTAATTGTGGGGAACCATGCTGCGCTGGAGGGGTGTACTCAGTAAAGTCAGGTGTGTTGCAAACTGTCAACACACCTGACGATAATAATAGTGTTAAATCACACATTTAATCCCCCTAAGCGTGCTCTGCACGCTGTAGGGGGTAAATCGTCGTACATGCCCGAATGGGCGAACACGACGTTAATTCAATAATCAATCAATCAGTCGAGCTGCCAATTCAGCAGCGAACACAGTAGTAACAAGACGAACGAAATTTGCTAGCGATGGAAATATTAATCCCTGAGCACGCTCTGAATGCTCTGAAAGTCGTAGGCCTCGAAGTAGCTACAGGGTGGAGCCTTCGGGCTCAAGAAAGGAGAACAACTCTTCTCCTCATTTGGGAAGATAAAGAAAGAAGGAACCCAACTGAAAGCAGTACATGGGAAAGAAATAGACCCATACCAAACAGAAGACCGGGACAGGGAGGAAGAAGAAATTTTCAGTGGGACCGTTATATGCAGATGTCGTCCACACAACAGAGGCAGGAAATATCAATTGCACCTCCCGTGGAACCATGGCAAATCAAATGAACCCCACCACATAGTACTACTAGAACAATTACTACATCAACTTCCGACTTTCCAACTACTAGAACAACTACAACATCAACATCCGACTTCCCAACTCCAACCATTGAAGTCAGGAAAGAACCCCCCAAGCCAGCTGAGACAAGCAGTCCGCAGCAGGGGGCCCGGCAAGGGAATGAGGAAAGTAGTAGGAGCAAACTAATATTGGTAGAGGCCCCTAAGGTAACTATTCAAGAGGCGAAAAAGGGGAAAATACCAGAACAAAGCAATGATTGCACTCCAATACCAGCACCCCAAATTAGGGAAAAAGAAAAAAAGTCGGAACGGACAATAGTTGAAGCCAGCAAACCTCAACCACCCCTTCAGGCTCCAAAAAGTCAAAGGCAGCAACAACAACAACAATCAAGGCAACAATATCTACAACAAGAACGACAACAACAACAACAACAACAATATACTCGCAAAAGAGCCAAGAAGGAAAAAGATTTGATACATGAAGCAGACCACTGGCTCATTAACCAATACGATCCACATAACATCTCAAACATCGTGGAAGATTCAACAGGCCATACTGCCGGAAGTTTCCACTTTGACTTCAGCACCGCCTTAGATGTAGCCAAGCAAATAAAATCAGGAGGGAAAATTTCGGACAAACAGATGCAAAAAATTCAACCTTCGAAAGATAACATCAAGAAAATGGGACAAAAATTTGCGGAATGCCCCATACCATTAGCAGTTTTGCTGGTAAACTGCGCTGTTGAATTTTTCAAGCTACCTGTACCTCCAATTAAACTCTGGGCACCACTCTCTCAGCTAGTGGTGGCTGATCTTTTCGACCCTCCGGAAAAGTGCAAAAACAGAGTTAGACGTAAGTTCGAGCCACCAGAAGACCTGAGGCCATACCTGCGACCGCCGGAAGACACAGAATAGTCCTTATATGGACGGGCCAAATTGCCTATCTGTTTTCACTTTGGCTTGAAAACCTTTTCGAAATATAACTAAATTTCAACACAAATATGATCAATTATCCACCGAATCCAATGATAACTTGACAATATCTGATTAAGATCACAAAAAATAAATTAATGGGGTACTTAAACCTCATTTTTCTATTTATCATTTTTTGGAAAATATATGTACATTTCGTACACGAAATTTCAAAATTGATAGGGAAATAGGAAAATTTTATTCAACTGTGAAAATGTGACCATAATTACAACATGTGGCTAACACAAAATTGGTAATAAGGACAGCCCGACTTAGCTAAATGGGCAGAATTAGATCATATACGTTCCTGGCGTTACTGGGTTTTCTGTCACACTTCGCGCCTTTGCTTGCCTAGTCCGTGCCGCCTGCCACTCCATACTGAGCCCTTGAAATTATTCTGTAAGTGCGCTTGCGCACACCTGTATACCTGTAAACATTGTGGTGCTAATCCTATGTACAGGTATAATTCAAAATTTCAAAATTAAAATATACACATCCTTTTGGGGGGTGTAAATTGTACACATGCTAAAGTTGCGCGCATCCAATTAACCCCCTTAATTGTGGGGAACCATGCTGCGCTGGAGAGGTGTACTTAATACTTAATAAAGAGTCAGGTGGTTGCAATCTGTCAACACACATGACCATCGAACCCCCTATGCGTGCTTCGCACGCTGTGGGGGTAAATCGTCGTACATGCCCGAATGGGCTCACACGACGTTAATGCAAATATCATCAAATATCATCATCAGTCGAGCTGCGCTTTCATTCACATTCAGGTTCCAGCCGTCGAGTGATCAACATCATACGGGAACAGCGTGGCGGAGTTGTGGCCAGGCCAGCGAGGCGATTATCTTGTAGAAAGCTCGAGGTAGGCGGTACCATCTATTGCTACCATGAGAGGCAAGCCATCCAGATCAACAACATCAGATCAGCCGTTCAATGCGGCAAATATATGGGAGAGGCCAGCCATCAAGGAATGCGAGGAGAGGGAGCCCCCCAGCTACCGGAAATCGATACCAGCGGGTGTATTCCGGCCACTCCATTCACATGCTGTTAGACCCAAATAATATAAAGGGACGGGCCAAGAGAGGGAAGCGGGATGGGTTTTAACTGCGACCTAATCTACGCCCTCCAAAATAACAATAATGCAGCCTGACGGAGGAGTAGAACTTCACCAGGGATGCTGCACAATGACGGATGGAGTAAACAGCATAAAAGACTACTTACGAGGGGAAAACATATCAGTCCTTTTAAGGGCTAAAATGCCTGAATCAATGGGGTTTTCAATTTGTTTTTTTTTTCGAAAACCCTTTTTGATTACACTCTTATAAAACACAAATTTTATCAATTTCGAACCACCGTCCAAAAATTACAACTCAAAATTGTAGTGTGCGTGATACGAAAATGATATGAGTAATTCTTACTCAAAGATTGGTATTGTTTTTGAAAAGAATATGCACACTTTGTACACAAAATTTCTCCAAAAACTGGAATATACACGTTAAATGGAAAATTCTTTGAAACTTGAAGTATTGTCATAATTGAACAAGTGGCTAACACTTTATTGGTATTAGGGACAGCCCGACTTGGTTTAACTGGGCAGAATTTGATCATGTATGTACGTTACTGGCGTTTCAGCTTCCGTCACGCTTCGCGCTTTCGCTTGCCTAGTCCGTGCCACCTGCCACTCCAGACTGAGACCTTGAAGCAATTCAATCAACAAGTGCGCTATCGCGCACCTATATACCTGTAAACATTGTGGTTCTAGTCCTATGTACAGGTATAAACACACCTCACAATATCATGCCTTCAATGAACCCCCTTTGTGGGGAAACCATGCATTGATGGTGGGGTGTGTTAAATGTACACACTCTCCAATAGCGCGCATTCAATTTAACCTCCTTAAGTGTGGGGAACCATGCTGCGCTGGAGGGGTGTACTCAGTCAGTAAAGGGTCAGGTGTGTTGCAAACTGTCAACACACCTGACCATAAGTGTGTTAAATCACACATTTAATCCCCCTATGCGTGCTTCGCACGCACTGGGGGTATATAGTCGTACATGCCCGAATGGGCGCACACGACTTTAATTCAAAAGTCAGTCAGTCGAGCTGCTAAAAAACCTACCAGGAGGAAAAAAAATACAAGACCTAAAAAAGGAATTAAACATCTCAAATATCCAGGGCGGAAATCATAAATTACCCTGATAGCGCCCCCTGGACAAGTAAGCCCCCCCCCCCCCCATAATAAATCCAAATGCACTAAAATATGGGAACAAAAATGACCAACCAATGGAAATGAGGGCAAAAATCCTTGAAGAAATAGAAAGCAAATACGAGGGATTCACCATCGTATACACAGATGGCTCAAAATCCCCGGACCCAGAACGCACTGCGGCAGCAGTGGTCATTCCAAGGGAGGGGATCACGCTGGGGGCGAGACTACTGGATCTCTGTTCAATTTACTCTACCGAATTCTGGGCCATTAAACAAGCCATTGAAGTCTGGAAACCAAAAAACAAAAAAACAGTTATCATTAGCGACTCCCTCAGTGTGCTGCGCTCCCTGGAATCGGGAAACTCCAACAGCAGAGATAACCTACTCCGAGAGGTCAATTTTAAACTTAAAATATTAGATCAAAACCACCATACTGTGGAATTTATGTGGGTGCCCTCCCATATAATATCCCTCGGAAATGAGAGGGCCGACAAAGAAGCAAAAAACAGGCTAAATGAACCCACAATTCAAGAACTGAACTATAGCGTCCAAGAAATCTACAGTATTATCAGAAATTTTTTTAAGCAAAAATGGCCGTCGGAATGGGACAAATCGAATAAAAAACGCAGACTATACGATCTGCAGAAACAAATCAATAGAAATATTGATCATCCAATCCTGGCAAATCAGTACGATTATAAAATTATAAATAGGATCAAAACAGATAAAACGTTATTAGCAAATAGCTTTGGAAAATATGTGTCGGGACTAAATTTAGCAGGAATGAAAACTGCCCAAACTGTCCCACACCTGAAACATTGGAACATGTTTTTAATATCTGCCCCAAGTATAATAACGAAAGAAACATGTTCCAAGAAAAACAGAAAAAAATCTGTTGCCCCCACTTACTTATCCGGATTTCCTTAAAGAAGTAAAAAACAACATGAAATCAGTGTATGCCAATATAGTGGGGTATATCACAGAAATCGGTAAAAGGGGTAAAATCTAAAATGATCACAATCAACATCTCATACACATAGAGAACACTAAATAATAAAAACTCATAGGAAGAAGTAATAATCTTATATAAAGGCAAAACCCCAGGTACGGGGCGGGAGAGGAGGGGCCCTACCCAAGGAGGAAGGGATTGGTATGCCGGGCCATTAGGGGCTACTGGTACGCCGTGTAGACGAAACAATCTCTGCCCCCCGGGGGTGGAGGATCTCCACTCCCATGGATAAGATCTGAGGTCAAGTCTAAAAATTAAAAAAGGAACAAAAAAAAGAAACTTATAGGAAATTTAAATTTTTTTTTTCCCTCTCTGTCTACTCTAATTAATTTTATACCATAACAACACCGATCCTTACTAAACAATTAACCTTAACCTCTGTCGTACGGATTGGGCTCTGGTCCGATGCGAGTTTTTCGGTCACGCTTTTAAACAGGTGCTAGGTATCATACTAGCATACACCTGGGCGGAATCCCTGCGTATCCTCAAGGTCGGAGTGATCGTAGGATTTTCTGTTACCCAAAGCACTGGTGTCTGGAACCATACGGGCCGGAAGTGTGGTCCTGAGAAAGTCTTTTTTTTTTTTTCACAATAGAATGAAAACTAGATTTGTTTTCAACCCTAAACTGTCAAGACAATAAGGTGGTCATAAACCCTGATCATCAGGCCCTGCCGCACAAGGTGGCATTCAATTGGAAAAAGATCAAAATAATTATTTTCATAAGGATGTTATTAAAACATACAAACTATACCACAAAATATTAACAATATAAGGTGGTCATAAACCCTGACCATCAGACCCAGCCGCACAAGGTGGCACAAAATTGGATTTTTCAATCTAAGAACATAGATAGACATAAAAACCCCATGGAAATTCAATGCATAAGGTGGTTTCAAGTCCAAACCATCCGGCCCAAAACTGCACAAGGCGGTTACCAAATCTCTGAAACGTTCTTAATATTAAGTAGGATAATTAGATCTTGAAACTAAAGACTAAGAGATAAAAACCGGTACAACAAAATAATCAATATAAGGTGGTTCTAAATCCCGGACCATCAGGCCCAGCTACACAAAGTGGCAACTCTCAAAAACTTAAAACAACATTTTTTTATTTTTTTTTTATTTTTTTTTATTTTTTTTTTTCTTTTACTAACCAATAACCACAGCCATATGGTATAAACATAACATTCAATTTTTTTTTATTTCTCAACAAATCTTTCCTCCTTTCGGTCAAAATATCAAAATCAATAAATGTTAAATAACCCTGGACCAGCCGGAGCCCCCTGGGACGCGATGTCGCAGCCTGCCGACCCTTGCCTTCTTTTCCGCGCCCTGACAGAGTCAACGCAACAAATAAGTAATCCTGTAAACATTGTGGTTCTATTCCTATGAACAGGAAAAATATTCAAAAACTTAGAATTTAAATACACGCACCCCTCCATATCACTCATTCAATGAACCCCCTTAGTGGGGAAACCATATAGCGATGGAGCGGTGCGAAAATAGCGTCCATACACGCATCAACTCCGTCTAGTGGATTGCAGCTCTGTAACCCACTGGACGAAAATAATAAGTGTGCGCATCACATAGTTTAATCTCTCATTGCGTGCTTCGCACGCAATGGGGGTAAATAGTCGTACATGGCCAAATGGCCGCACACGACTCAAATTCAATCAGCATCATCATCATCAGTCGCACCATTCAACGTCGACTGAAGACCAGAATGAATGTGCTGGAAGCTTTACAGGAAGCCTAGTTTTTGTATGGTGGAAGTAGAATATTGTTTAGAAAAGATAGTGTTATCCAGCTACCCTGCAGTCTGTGATAAAACAAATAACAGCAGTGAAAATAGCCAGGAGGCTTATCGAGGAAGTGATGGAGGAGAAAGCAATGAAGATGAAGGGGTCCTCTGAAGTTTCACCCTGTCGAGTGGGGCTGTTAAAAGAAGGTTTGGCCTTGATGGAAGGGGTGGATAGCTTCCTAGGAAAGGTGAAGGAAGACTTTTGGCTCTGTCCACCCATCAGTAGAGAAGAAGCTGCCCTGCTCAAAGCCAAGAGTCTAATTAGACAAGTCATTGAGAAGGAAGTAGTAAAAATCAATGCTATCTGGGCTGAAGAAAGAATGGAGAAGGAGAAGGAGAAGAAACAAGAGGAATTCCATCGCCTGAATGTCAACTAGATGAAGGTCCAGGAGAAGTTCAGGCGAATGTGACATCCAGACTTGATCCCTGATCCACCACCCAAGAAGAAGAAGAACATCCTAGGTTTCCTGACCACATGCTGGAGGAAAAATTAAAAACTCCAACGGCCCTTTTCAGGGCCATCCACTTTTCTCGAAAAGATTATTTTTCATTATTGCCTTTCAACAAAAGACTATATATATATATATATATATATATATATATATATATATATATATATATATATATATATATATATATATATAATTATATATATATATATGTGTGTGTGTGTGTGTGTGTGTGTGTGTGTGCTTGTGTTAGGTGTATGTCTATATTCTACCCCTCTCCAAATACTTCTGACCCATACACATTCCGTATAGGTCTCAAGTACCCCACCACGTATTTGGGCCTCTCCAGGCTCACCATGTTCAATTCCCATTTGGACCTCTCCAGGCCACCATGTTCAATTAACATTTGGGCCTCTCCAGACCCACCATGTTAAATTCCCGTACGGGCCCCAAGTAGCATACCGGACCCGGCGGGTCCCAACACCCACATATTGCTACTTATGTCCTCTTTGATGCAAATCTGCAAATCTCTTTATAATTCCCTTCTGTATAAAAAGTCACTATTTTGCATAAAATTTAATCGAAAAGTCACCCAGATAAAACTTAAATGCAGACAAGTCTTGCGTGTCAAGTACTATGTATTCATTAAGTCGTCAGGTGACGTGTACTAAAGTCGTCACTAAAAGATATCTGTTGTTCTAATAATAAAAAGTAATATTTTTATATGTTTTCTCTCTCTCTCTCTCTCTCTCTCTCTCTCTCTCTCTCTCTCTCTCTCTCTCTCTCTCTCTCTCTCCAATCAGTTATACGTGTTTCTATAACCGTTTCAAACCTACCTGTTATTTTTGCTAAATTCAGAAAGAAATGTTATTTCCTTAAACTGTGAGTTGGTCTGTTATTTTTTAAATTGAGGATATTTAAAATTATGGGAACTTTTTATGCATCTAATAATATAGTCCTTCAAACTTTTCAGTAACAATATGCGTATTATAGAGAACTTATCAAAGAAAAACTTTTACCCGAAAAAAAGTCATATTGTAATGAAGTTTTCAGCCTGAAGATTGTAATATCAATGCTAAGAAATTTCGAATTGTGGGAAAATGGGTTCGATTAAATAATCACAAATTAACGGTCTATATTTGTGTTGTATTGAGATATCGTTCAAGAGTTAGGAAGAATTGCTCATCATTTTATGTGTCTGTACGTATTTTGTTTGATACTAATCTTGTATTGTACCAAGAAACAGATTCCATCCAGATACGCAAACGGTAGTTGGCCAAATTACAAATGGCAGATGCGCACCACGCATCTTTGAATGACGTCACGTCATCAAAATGTTTCTTTTTTTTTTGCAAATGTTTTATGACGTTAAAAAAATTACGTCACAATGAATCATGTTGTCCTCACCCGTTTGAAAGGGCTGAACACATTATATTTAAGGATTATTTTTTACGTTCATTGAAGTATGAACCCGAAACAACGTTGTGCAAACTGTATGATCTGTCAATTCTTATAATTAAATTCTACATCTACTAAAGAGAAAATAATGAAAATTTATTTAAAAAATTGTATTAAATAGGTCATTCTAATCTTGTCTAGCGGTGCATGAATACATGCAAAATAGCAATCAGTATCCGTAATTTGCATACAGCCAATCGGAAGACGCCAACCAGTTCCCTGACAAATATGGCACAAACTGACCATTAGTCATTCAATTATTATATGAGCAACCTCCATTGGACTATGTAGTCCAAGTACATGAAAAGTGAAATCCGTCCGTGGTAGAGAAATACGCATATTATTAAACTCCAACATTAATTTCGATTTGTTTAATTACTACTACCCTTATTTAACTATGTCGAAATTTGGGAGTAGTACCGACTTGTCCTAGCTAGTGTACAATATTCGCTATTAAAGAAAGACGTTTTATTCCTTATCTTTTGTAATATTGTCTATCATAGTTTACTGGAACTGACACATGTGTGTATTTAACAGGATGGTCTTTTATCAGAGAGAGAGAGAGAGAGAGAGAGAGAGAGAGAGAGAGAGAGAGAGAGAGAGAGAGAGAGAGTTGCCATTGTTTATGGACTTCGCCAATGCACGAAGTCATCAAAATAGTGAAAATGAATCTATTCTGGTTGATAAAAGCTGATAGCAAATTATTTAAAGCTTAAGCGAGGGGCGGGAGATGCTCGTAATTACTACCAATGAAAAATCGTTTCTTAAACAAAAAAGAAGCAGTTGTTTACGTTCTTTCAACAACAACAATGATAACAACAACAAAAATGTCACATGATGGGACCGCATATAATATAGACCTATGTATTTTTGATCGACAGCATCTATGGAAATCTGCATTTGTGTGTATATAAACTAATGTGACCGAATGTGTTTGCGTGTGTGTGTGTGTGTGTGTGGGCGTGTGCTACAGAGAGAGAGAGAGAGAGAGAGATTGCAATGTTGCACCCTCGAAAATATCATGTCTTGACTTCCTTTTTGAAAAATCTGGTCTAGAACTCATCAGTTCGATTCACCCAGTGTATGTTTTACTTCTTTGCTGTATCAGGGTCTGTCCATAATACATTCTTTCAAAAAACACGCTTGCCATCTCTATAAATCCCAACACTAGGTTTAGTTTCAGCAGATCCCCAACCCCCACCCCCACCTCCACCTCCAACTTTTCTACGATTGTCAAGGACAGCTTCACTTTTTTCATGGGTGAGTACGCTAAACTTCTGACGATAAAATCTACGACAAATTATTTAAATTGGAATTACAACTGAAAAGAATATTAACTTCTTGCAGTATTTCTTTGAGGACACAATTTCATTGAAAACATAAAAACACAACAGTATACCAAGATCCAAGTCTTGTCTAATCGCAAGACGTAAACAGCTATTTAGTCACGCCCGAATAATCGACTCAACAATGCTTTAATACAGTGTAACAATGTTAAAATGTACGTGTCAGAATGTAACTTGGAAGAGCATTTGAGGGCCCGCGACCCCTCCCCCCCCCCCCTTTATTTACAGCATTATTTATTATTCACCGTAAACACGATATGATCGCATTGCCCTCGTTGGTGATGTAAACCAACATTACGTCAGTGCAGCTTGCAAATACTTTACACATAATTCTATACGAATGTGGGAAAAAGTAGTGCCAGTGGGCGGGGATGAATCATTATATGATTTTTTTCAGTTCAGACAGGTATAAACAAAACAAATTTAAAAGGGCCTGGTCAATCAGATTGCTGAAAATCGTAATGAAGACAGAAAAATGTAATTATTGTCATATGTACACTAAATGGGGTCGGGGTACATGTCATCACAACTTAGATATCAGCCATGGCAAGTTGAGAACATACAGAATAGAGGCTGAGATATAAGGGTATACCATGGCAAGTTGAGAACATACAGATAGAAGCTGAGATATAAGGATATACCATGGCAAGTTGAGAACATACAGACAGAGGCTGAGATATAAGGATATACCATGGCAAGTTGAGAACATACAGATAGAAGCTGAGATATATGGATATACCATGGCAAGTTGAGAACATACAGAATAGAGGCTGAGATATATGGACATACCATGGCAAGTTGAGAACATACAGACAGAGACTGAGATATATGGATATACCATGGCAAGTTGAGAACATACAGATAGAAGCTGAGATATAAGGATATACCATGGCAAGTTGAAAACATACCGACAGAGACTGAGATATATGGATATACCATGGCAAGTTGAGAACATACAGATAGAAGCTGAGACATAAGGATATACCATGGCAAGTTGAGAACATACGATAAAGTGTTCAAAACAGATAAGGAATACTAAAAGTGAAATAAATCATCTAATACATAGTTTTATTTTTGTTGTGTTTCTTCATCTACAAAAATTAGAAAAAAAAATGCAATGATTTGAACAACGACTTGTATACTGATTTCTGGAAAGACGATATGTTGTGTCCATATTAAGAACCGGATGACAATGTCTACCATTATATTTTAATTTGTAAACATTTCTCTGAACAAAGCACAACATTAATATATTGCCTAAACCAACTTTTTATTCTTGTTTCTATAAACCTCCTAATGTATGGGGTCACCAGAACTGTTACTGTTTGGGTCACCAGAATCGTTCCTGTGTCTGTCAGTCTCCTGTTCTATTCTATCAATCTCCCATAGCATGGGTCACCAGAATTCTTCCTGTTTCTACTAATCTCCTATTGTACGGGTCCCCAGAATTGTTCTTGTTTCTATCAATCTCATATTGTACAGGTCCCCAGAATTGTTCATGTTTCTATTAAATTCATATTGTATAGGTCCCCAGAATTGTTCCTGTTTCTATCAATCTCCTATTGCACGGGTCCCCATAATTGTTCCTGTTTCTATTAATCTCCTATTGCATGGGTCACAAGAATTGTTCCTGTTTCTATCAATCTCCTACTGCACGGGTCAACAAAATTGTTAGACCAATTGCTATTATAATGTTTGAAATATTTAACAAAATGCATTAAAGAGGCAACAAGATTTGAATAAATTTTATTTGTAATATTTATAAATATCTTCATAATCTGTTAATCCTGGTATTTAGGTCCCATTGATATTTAAGTTTGTAATACATACTGAAGTTCCCAATGTATATAAGATCAATTTACGAATTTTCATCAATGATGGCAGGACTAAACTGTAAAATTGAAATGTAAATATTAAAAATATAATAATCTGATTTATTTACTTTATTAACAATATATTATATTCGTATCCAGTGTTGTCAAATTTAAACGTTTTTGGACTGTGTATGGATATAGATGCACACATAAGGTAATTAGTCCGTTTTTGGACTGTGTATGGATATGGATGCACACATAAGGTAATTAGTCCGTTTTTGGACTGTGTATGGATATGGATGCACACATAAGGTAATTAATCCGTTTTTGGACTGTGTATGGATATAGATGCACACATAAGGTAATTAGTCCGTTTTTGGGCTGTGTATGGATATGGATGCAAAGATAAGGTAATTAGTCCGTTTTTGGACTGTGTATGGATATGGATGCACACATAAGGTAATTAATCCGTTTTTGGACTGTGTATGGATATGGATGCACACATAAGGTAATTAATCCGTTTTTGGACTGTGTATGGATATGGATGCACACATAAGATAATTAGTCCGTTTTTGGACTGTGTATGGATATGGATGCACACATAAGGTAATTAGTCCGTTTTTGGACTGTGTATGGATATGGATGCACACATAAGGTAATTAATCCGTTTTTGGACTGTGTATGGATATAGATGCACACATAAGGTAATTAGTCCGTTTTTGGGCTGTGTATGGATATGGATGCAAAGATAAGGTAATTAGTCCGTTTTTGGACTGTGTATGGATATGGATGCACACATAAGGTAATTAATCCGTTTTTGGACTGTGTATGGATATGGATGCACACATAAGGTAATTAATCCGTTTTTGGACTGTGTATGGATATGGATGCACACATAAGATAATTAGTCCGTTTTTGGACTGTGTATGGATATGGATGCACACATAAGGTAATTAGTCCGTTTTTGGACTGTGTATGGATATGGATGCACACATAAGGTAATTAGTCCGTAAATATCGAAAGGACAAGGTTCGATAAGGGCCTATTTTGGCCCCTACATTAGCAATAAATTAAAGTGTCTGTAAGAATATTTGTTATGGTGCCTATTTTGGCCCTTACATTAGCAATAAATTAAAGTGTCTGTAAGAATATTTGTTATGGTGCCGATTTTGGCCCCTACATTAGCAATAAATTAAAATGTCTGTAAGAGTATTCGTTAGGGTGCCGTATCCACTATTTGTCAACTGCAATATACGTACACATGATATAAAGAAATAGTGTGAAATTAACACTTAATTGTGTTCCTAAATAGGTGTCTGTTCCATAAAACTCAAATTTTGCCTGATTTCCGCATCTTCCAAGCCCTGAAAAACTAGCAGCGCAGTCGAGAAGACGTTTGTTTCGTTTTTTTGACAGAAGACGCCTTTTGTAAACATCTAACACATATGCAAATTGTATATATGTTATCGCTTGCGCTCATCTCTAACACATATGCAAATTATATATATGTTATCGCTTGCGCTCATCTCTAACGAACAGAAAAATGAAGACAAGCTGCGTTTTTTTCTTTTAGATCACCCGTTATATGTCCGTCGCCATATAGACCTACTTCACAGTATCACTAAAAAAAAATTCTGTGTTTCTTTAAACAAAACTGGCATTCAAATGTCGATTGCAATTAGTATGGGAGATTGTATTCTTTTCTTCTGTTGTTGATCGCGTTTTGTGGAATTCTTCAGCACAAATCATAATCAACGTAATATTTGGATAAGAGTAGCTAAACATAGAAAAGGCGCATGAAAGAATGATATCCACAGCAACAACAAACACAAGAAGCAACCGATTATGCCATTTTTGACTAAAATGGTTTGAAAAAGGGAATGATCGTAAGAAATAAAATTCCCAGTGTATTTTTTCATTACTTGGTCATTTTAAGTTGCATGTATTATCTATATTCTAACCTTCTATGATTTAAGATATATGAATAACAATGTGAATCAAAATGGCTGAAGAATATTTAGACTGGTTGCAAATCAATTTTCAACATAATTGACGGGTAGAACAAAAATCTAGAATTTTGAGCACTTTGTCACAAGTGATTGGTATTGAGGTAAAGTCAAATTATTGAGAGAAAGAATATCGACCCAAAATGGATACATAGTTATAGGGACATACGGACGGACAGAGAAGCAAAATGTATAATCAGGATCACGCTAGAAATTTACTTGCTTTTAAAATATAAAAAAGACGTTTAGCAGCTGTGGGTTGTCACACATGTATGAACCAATCTTAATACATTAAGAAATATTTACTTTTATTTCCCTAACTTAAATGATGGCCCTTTATTTCTTTGGATCATATAGTTCAACTGTAAGTCCTCTAGACATGGTTCATGTCGAATTATATCGCAGTGACAGAAGTTACTGAGGTTCATACAGATTTGTCTAGTGAACTAGAAGAATAGCATGACTGTAAAAACGTGCAGGTCAATAAAGATATCAGAGAAAAAAAACTATAAAAAAAAAAAGCGGAACGCAAAAAAAGCTGAACAAAACAAGCGAATGTCAGTTTTGATTACAAAAACATCCACTATAGTATACATTTGATGTTACAACTAGAGTGTTACCAAAAGGTCACATTGTAACGTAAGAGTGTACAATGACGTGAATACAACTAGTTACTTAGGTACAACTAAGAAGCGTTACTGACAAAGTTATATTCCAACTTGACTGATTGATCAGACGGCAAGAATAGTTTCTACACCTATGATACGTTTCCAACCAAATAAGAGGATATATTTTTTTTCTTTATGATTACAACGATTCTTTGTATTTCAATTTCATTTGCCGTACGCTGTAGCGAGGTGCTTGTACAAAACGTAGCTATTTACATTATCAGTAAATCTATTTACAAGAAAAGGTTAAACATACTGGTAGTAAATATAAATATATGTGAGGATTGACACCGGTTTAGGTTTCTAAAGCTGTCCACTGTGTCTGCTGATGCTTCAGATGATACTATTAAATAAAGAAAAGGTACTTGTTCCAGATCTACACAGATGATTATTCCAGCTGCTAATTCAAATGATTATTTAAGTTGTTAATTCTAATGATTATTCCAAGAAGTGATAAAGGAGATTATTGCAGCTGATAATTCAAATAATTATTTCAAAATGTCTAAAAGGAGATTATTTGATTGTTAATTCCAATGATTATTTCAGAAAGTGATAAAGGGTATTATTTCACAAAATATATAAAACGGTTATTCGAAAAATGTGATGAAGGACATTATTTAATTTTTACTTTAAATATGTATTTGAAAAAATATGATAAAGGGGCTTAGTTCAATTGTTAATTCTAATGATTATTCCAATTGTTATCTTAAATGATTAGTCCAGTTGCTAATTCAAATGATTATTATAACTGTAATTTAAATGATTATTCCAAAAAGCGATGAAGTATATTATTTAAAATAAAAATTAAAATAGTTACTTCAAAAATGTGACAACGGAGATAATTTCAATTGTTATTTGAAATGATTATTCCAGTTGTAAATTCAAATCATTGTTCATGTTGGTAATTCAAATGAGTATTACAGTTGGTAATCCAAATGGTTATTTCAATAAAGTCTTAAAGGTGATTATTCCCATTGCTGATTCAAAGAATTATGTTAAAAACCGATGAAGGATGTTATTTTAAATGATTGTTCAAGTTGTTAATTCAAATGATTTTTTTGATTGTTAATTCAGATCAGTACTTCAAAATGTGATAAAGGACATTATTCAATTTGCTAATTCAAATGATTATTTCAAAAAAAGTGATAAAGGATATTATTGCAATTTTTAATTCTAATGATTATTTCCAATTGTTATTTCAAATGAGTATTCCAATTGTTTATTCAAAATGATTATTCAAGTCCTTAATTGAAATGATTGTTGCACAAAGTGATAAAATATATTATTTCAAATGTTTATTCAAATGATTATTTCAAAAAGTGATAGAGGATATTATTTTACATACAAAATTAAAACGGTTATTTTCAAAAAGTGTTAAAGGATATTACTTCATGTGTTCCTCCAGTTGCTAATTCATATAGTTATTTCAATTGTTAATTCAAATGATTATTTCTAAAAAAAACTATTAAAGAGATTAGTTCGATTGTTAATTAAAATTATTATTCCTGCTGTCATTTGAAACGATTATTCCAGTTGTTAATTAAAAATAAAATATTATTCCAATTGCTAATTCAAATGATTTTTCAAGTTCTTGTTTCAAATGATTATTTCAAAAAGTGATACAGGATATTAATTGAAATAAAAATTAAAATGGTTATTTCATACAAGTAACAAAGGAAAATATTTCAATCCTTAATTCAAATGATTACTCCAGTTTTTATTTCAAATGATTATTCCAGTTGTTAATTCACATGATTATTCCAATTCTCAATTCAAATGATTATTCAACTTTTTAATTGAAATGATTATTCCAGAAAAGTGATAAAGGATATTATTTCAAACAAAAATTAAAATGGATGTTTCAAAAAAGTGACAAAATAGATTATTTCAATTGTTCTTTGTAATGATTATTCCAGTTGTTAATATATATGAGTATTCAAGCTGTTAATTCAAATGATTATTTCAATTGTTAATTAAGATGAAATATTAAAAAGTGAGAAAGGAGATTATTCCAGTTGTTAATTTAAATGATTATTCCATTCGTTTTTTTTTTCAAATGATTATTCCAATTATTAAATCATCTGATTCTTCAAGTTGTTAATTCAAATGACTATTCCAAGATGTGAGAAAAGAAATTATTGTAGCTGTTAATTCAAATGATTATTTTAACAGAGTCATGACGGAGATTATTTTTTGTTGATTTTCCAAGGATTATTTCAAAAAGTTATAAAGGATATTATTTCACATAAAATTAAAACGGTTATTTAAAAAAGTGATAAGTTTATCTAATTTTTACTTCAAATAATTATTCGAAAATTTAATAAAGGTTTTGTTCAATTTTTAATTCAGATGATTATTCCAAAGGTTATCTTAAATGATTAGTCCAGTTGTTAACTCATATGATTATTGTAATTGTTAATTCAAATGATTATTCCAGTTGTTAATTTGAATGATTATTCAAAAAAGAGAGAAAGAATATTATTTAAAATAAAAATAAAAATATTTACTTCAAAAATGTGACAAAGGAGAATATTTCAATTTTTATTTGAACTGATTTTTCCAGTTGTAAGTTCAAATGATTGTTTCTAAAAAGTCATTATGGAGATTATTTCGATTGTTAATTAAAATGATTATTCCAGCTGTTATTATTCCCATTGTTGGGATAAAAACTGTAATTGTTGGGCAAATGGTGTAACAAATATATTATTAATATATGGATTTGGTAATGTTTGGTTAAGACAGGGTGTCACTGATGAACGACTGTTTATAGAAATATTTAGACAGCGATGTAAAGATATTTTCATGCAATAACTGACTGATGAGATTAACGGAATGGATAGATTACGTTTTTATAAGTGTATTAAAAGCTAACTTTATACGGCAAAAATATTTAGATGACCTAGGTGAGTCGTACTTAGGTAACCTAATATGTTGGTTAAGAGCAGGAAATTTACCAATTAGAGAAAATACAGGAAGGTATGAATATATTCGGTATGAAGATAGAATATGTCTGATATGTAACACAGAAATAGAAAACGAGTATCACTTTATAGTGACATGTCCTATTTATGATGAAGTAAGGAAAAAGTATATACCCTTGAATATTTACAGAAACCCAAACATCCACAAATTCTAATCATATATACATATGAGTAATAAGAATTTGATAATGTCAAATTTATCTAAGTTTATTTGTAAAGCATTGACAAGTAGAGAAAGTACTGTGACACCATGTCCTGACAGGTAACTAGGCATGTATTAAACTAGACAACTATAAGAACCAACTCCATGTTAAAACCCTATTTAGGAATACTATCATGCACGAATAGTCATAAATTACAGAGACGAAAGAGTATGTAAACAGTAATGTTATACCATGTACTTATGTCTGCCATAAAATGATGTACCGTATATTAAATTGTATGTATTTTGCGACTGGTTGCCTACAATACGAAATACAGATCATTATTATTATCCCCATTGTTGATTCAAAGAATTATTTCGAAAAGCGATGAAGAGTATTATTTTAACTGGAAATTGAAATAGTTATTTCAAGAAGTGTTAACGAATTTTATTGAGACTGTTATTTCAAATGATTATTCAAGATGTTAATTCAAATGATTATTTCAGTTGCTAATTAAGATCAATATTTCAAAAAGTGATAAAGGACATTATTCATTTTGCTTATTCAAATGATTATTTCAATAAAGTGATAAAGGAGATTATTTCAATTGTTTGTTCTAATGATTATTTCCAGTTGTTGTTCAAAATGAGTATTCTAATTGTATATTAAAATGATTATTCAAGTTCTTATTTCAAATGATTGCTGCAAAAGTGATAAAGGATATCATTTCACATAAACAATTAAAACGGTTATTTCAAAAAAGTGATAAAGGAAATTATTTAGTTCACTTCAAATAGTTTTTCCAGTTGATAATTCAAATGATTATTCAAGTTGCTAAAAAAGTATTATTCAAATTTTTGGTACAAATGATTAATTCCAAAAAGTGTTAAAGGAGATTATTGCAATTTTTAATTCAAATGATTATTTCGAAAAGTGATAAAGGATATTATTTCAAATAAAAATATAACAAGTCACTTTAAAAATGTGTTAAAGGATATTATTTCAAGTGCTATTCTATTTGCTAATTCAAATAATTATTTTAATTATTAATTCAGATGATAATTTCAAAAAGTGATAAAGGAGATTATTTCTGTTGTTAATTCAAATGATTGTTTCTAAAAAGCCATTAAGGAGATTATTTAGATTGCTAATTCAGATTATTATTCCACTTGTTAATTCAAAAATAATTATTCCAGTTGTTAATTTAAAAATGATTATTCCAGTTGTTAATTTAAAAATGATTATTCCAGTTGTTAATTCAAAAATGATTATTCCAATTGCTAATTCAAAAATGATTATTCCAGTTGTTAATTCAAAAATGATTATTCCAATTGTTAATTCAAAAAATGATTATTCCAGTTGTTAATTCAAAAATGATTATTCCAATTGCTAATTCAAAAATGATTATTCCAGTTGTTAATTCAAAAATGATTATTCCAATTGCTAATTCAAAAATGATTATTCCAGTTGTTAATTCAAAAATGATTATTCCAGTTGTTAATTCAAAAATGATTATTCCAATTGCTAATTCAAAAATGATTATTCCAGTTGTTAATTCAAAAATGATTATTCCAATTGTTAATTCAAAAATGATTATTCCAGTTGTTAATTCAAAAATGATTATTCCAATTGCTAATTCAAGTCATTTTTTAAGTTTTTATTTCAAATGATTATTTCAAAAATGTTATAAAGGGTATTATTTGAAATAAAAAATTTAAATGGTTATTTCAGACAAGAGATAAAATAAACAATTTCAATCGTTGATATAAATGATTACTCCAGTTTTTGTTTCAAATTATTATTCCAGTTGTTAATTCAAATGATTATTCCAATTCTTAATTGAAATCATTATTCAAGTTGGTAGTTCAAATAATTATTCCACAAAGTGATAAAGGATATTATTTCAAACAAAATTTAAAATGAATGTTTCAAAAAGTAATAAAGGCGATTATTTCAATTCAAGCACCAAGACTTGCATGTCCTGGCAGGATCAACACATCGCAGACATACATTCAGACTAGGACAAGAACTGCCTCATCAGGCACCAAGACATGCATGTCCTGGCAGGATCAACACATCACAGACATGCATTCAGATCAGGACAAGAACTGCCTCATCAAGTCCCAAGACTTGCATATCCTGTGAAAGAATGTTCAATTGACTGTTTAGAAAAGTGTTAGAATAGATCTGCATACCTGTTTAGTTATCATTCAAAAACCAGCATATACAAACTGTATTTGAATATTTCTTTTGTTACTAAATTATCATTAATTTCATACAAGACACTTGGTCTTTCTAATTACGAAATATGTACTAATGTAATATATATCACTACTTTTTATTTAAATTTTTTGGGTGTGTGTCAGAGAGAGAGAGAGAGAGAGAGAGAGAGAGAGAGAGAGAGAGAGAGAGAGAGAGAGAGAGAGAGAGAGAGAGAGAGAGGGAGAGAGAGAGAGAGAGAGAGAGAGAAAGAGAGAGCACTTGTTGGAGAGAGTGGAAAATATATTGTATTTATGCAAAAATGGTTTTTTTAAAAAAATGTCTTGTGTACAATCATATTTAAATTAAATGCCAATTCTAATAGAAATATTCAGATGTTACCATAGTAAAAATTCTTAAACCTTAAATTATTTCAGGGGCCCCGTTCGGCCGAGTGTTCTAAGGCGCTTGCCTTTATAGATCACTCACACATCTCACTCTGTCCGCGTGAATTCGAGTCTCGGCTCGACCAACGTCGTTATGTGAGAAGGCTTGCCAATAGCTTCATGTGGGTCGAGGCTTCTTCCCAGGGTCTTACCGTGTTCTTCCTCCACTAAATATACTGGCCGCCATGTATAGCCTATCATGCGCTGAAAAATGATTTTAAACCAAAACAAACCTTAAATTATTTCAAAATGCACCCAGATTATGCCTAAGTTATGCAAGCTGATGAAGTTATGACGTATGAATAAATGAAAAGCTTCTCATATCACATTAGACTTGCAAGAGGAAATCCTTTGAAGAAAAGAGGTCTTGATTGGCCAGCTGTTTATTACTACAGCTTCACCATATATTCTACATAATATGGGGTAGGGTTCATGGTATTCATTTTAAAGTCAAATGTTTTTTCAGTAAAATTATGCAGCATGCCAGAGTTCTGCTCATTTATTAGATTTTGTATCGATATCAATGATATGGAAGCCAAGGTTTTATCGCAATAAATTTAAACATCTGTATGATTCAGAGTAAGAATATCACCAATGACATAGGAAAACGACAAATGTCTGCATATATCGGCTGCTTTCTCAGTTCTGTAATAAGGAGATAATATTAGTAGTCATTTTCTATGTAGTAAAGATGTACTACATCTCTGATCATCATGGGGACTCCCTAAATGATATTACAATATTTGACCAAAAAGAAAAGAACATTGAAAACAAGACATGAAGGTAATCAAGACATTCCCATTATGCATACATGTATCCTGTGGGGAAAAAAAAAACTCTTATGAAAGACCAACCACAACAAAATATGCATGGTGTACTCGTATGTGTTCAATTATGATACTCTACCCTAGCGATTTGTATCATATGCAACTGTAGAGTAAGTTAGGCAAAAAATTAAGTTATGTTGTGTACATTGTTAACTTATGCCAGGGTCCAGTATTAAATCTGGTGCCTTGAGATTACTAGAATGTTTGGTCGGCTTGGGCTACCATATGTTGAAAAGCTGCAGCCCATGGTACTAAGGTTACTAAAATGTTTGGTCTGTCTGGGTTTCCATATATTGAAAAGCGACAGCCCATTGTACTAAGATTACTTGAATGTTTGGTCTGTCTGGGCTATCATATATTGAAAAGGGACAGCCCATTGTACTAAGGTTGCTCGAATGTTTGGTCTGAATGGGCTACGATATATTGAAAAGCGACAACCCATTGTACTAAGATTACTTGAATGTTTGGTCTGTCTGGGCTATCATATATTGAAAAGGGACAGCCCATTGTACTAAGGTTACTCGAATGTTTGGACTGAATGGGCTACCATATATTGAAAAGTGACAGCCCATTGTACTAAGATTACTTGAATGTTTGGTCTGTCTGGGCTATCATATATTAAAAAGCGACAGCCCATTGTACTAAGGTTACTCGAATGTTTGGTCTGAATGGGCTACCATATATTGAAAAGCGACAGCCCATTGTACTAAGATTACTTGAATGTTTGGTCTGTCTGGGCTATCATATATTAAAAAGCGACAGCCCATTGTACTAAGATTACTTGAATGTTTGGTCTGTCTGGGCTATCATATATTGAAAAGGGACAGCCCATTGTACTAAGGTAACTCGAACGTTTGGTCTGTCTGGGCTACCATATATTGAAAAGCAACAACCCATTGTACTAAGGTTACTCGAATGTTTGGTCTGAATGGGCTACCATATATTGAAAAGCGACAGCCCATTGTACTACGGTTACTCGAATGTTTGGTCTGAATGGGATACCATATGTTGAAATGTGGTAGTCAATTGTACTAAGATTTAACGAAATGGCTTTAACCACGTTGTTTGTGAAATATGAAATTATGTCTGTAAACGTTGGATATTTACTAACGTGCCCCTGCATGGAAAATGGAAAATGCTACACAGCTATTCTTGGCAGCACAAATGTGTTGGAACCCCTTCTTGTATGAATTGTAGCTATTGGATTAAGTGTTTATAGCAATATTTATAATCCTTTACCTCTCCTTAGGAAATATGAACTTGTTAGTTTAGCTGTAAGTCAAAAGAACAGAACTGGCACCATTATCTTTCGTCTGAAAGAAAACGTCTTCCAGATTTGAACAGCTATCTTTCAAGGTCGGACAGAAACACATGCAAATGACAACAAACAAACACTATAATTTCGTCTAGATTAATACACCCCAGACCCCAGACTCCAGACCCCAGACTCCAGACCCTAGACTCCAGACTACACTCCACACTCCACTCCAACACTACACTCTGCATTTTACGCTATGCCACCCACGATATCGCTGAACCAGATCGGATTCATTCTTACCAATCTGAAAAATGGCCACGTTTCTCGATTTCGAGAGAGAAGATACCTGGTTCAAAATGTGATGGAACGTCGATATTTTGTTGTTGTTGCTGTTGTTGTTGTTTTTAATCCATCAAACGATTTTTAACAGGAATATCTTTCAAGATTCAGTATTATTTAAACAAAATAGCATATACGATTTTTAACAGGAATATCTTTCAAGATTCAGTATTATTTAAGCAAATTGGCATATACGATTTTTAACAGGAATATCTTTCAAGATTCAGTATTATTTAAACAAAATAGCATGTACGATTTTTAACTGGAATATCTTTCAAGATTCAGTATTATTTAAACAAAATAGCATATACGATTTTTAACAGGAATATCTTTCAAGATTCAGTATTATTTAAAGAAATTGGCATACACGATTTTTTTAACAGGAATAGCTTTCAAGATTCAGTATTATTTTAACAAATTGGCATATACGACTTTTTTACGCATAACGGCGTTATTTTGTGGTTTCGGTTGTTTGCAATAGCAACAATCAGCCAGGTAAAGTCAACGATTCATAACCTGGCTCGTTGCTATATGCTTGCAAAATCTCTGCAGTAAATGGTGGGTTTGTTTATAGCAACAGGACTTTATCCGGGTAAGTGATACAAGTACCTGGTTTGGCAGTAAACACACCAGATAAATCGGGAGCTAACATTTTAAGGGATTTATACACATTTTGTAAATATCAATCTACTATATATTATTATGAAACTTTAGAAGTGTATTTAGTATAGAACAGTACAAATACACATTCATATTACCTGTGTTCACAATTGCGGGAACTTCTGTCGAGTCAATGTAATGAAGGTCATCTCTCATTGGGCTGAGTTTAAAACTGGGTCTTTAGCCTTTATGAAATCGTTAAGGCTTTTGTTTTGACGTACTTACCATATTATGTGCTTAAGTAAAGTTATTAAGAGATTACTAAAGGGTTTATCTGTAAATAATTCAGTTATACTTAATGTAATTTTTTAATTCAGTATAGTAGCTTGAATTTTATTTCTGTGTCATGGTACACCTAAGAGAAAATGCATAGTCGTTCGAATGAGCTGGTCCTTGTAAGGCAGACAACAACAAAAGGCTAATTACATCATGAAAAATCCACTTACTGAAGTAAAGTTATATTTTCGTAGGTATTTTCCATTCAGTATTGACATCAATGCATAACATAGTCGAGCTTATCATTAATCTTTCAACAGTATAAGCCCATCTAAATGAGCCTAGAAGAAAACTGAAAACTTTTCACCAATTATTCTACCTTTCCTCACTATACTGCACTTTACAGAAAACTTTGTTTGCATGAATTGTATCAGACACTGCCAAGTTCCATTCCTAGCAGTTGATATTTTTAGGTACGTCTATTTCACTGAAAGAGAGTGTGCTTTGCTTAAATACTTTTTTACCTTGCAAAACGTTTATTTAACTTAAATCGAATCAAAACTGTCAAATGATGTGCAAAACCTAAATTAAATATACCATATTACGATAACGGGACGTTTCCTACCAAATCCAGTTCATTCCAGGGTTGTTGCGTACCATGGTCATTTCATTTCTTAAACTTTGTTACTACCATTAATTTAAGTATTTTTCTTTGATTTCCGAATTTTAGTTTTTCCTTCATGGATGTATTATCCATATCTATACAAATGTGAGTGTTGGTTGAAGGCCTCCGTTAAGAGTATATTACACCGAATCAAGCATGCTAATTACCGTTTCGACATTACGAAAAAAAAAAAAAAAACGCTCTCAGGAGCAGCATTACATATATATATCAGGGGAACACAGTTTTTTCCCACTATTGATATACATTCTTTTACCGACTTTCATCTGGTCAAAATACATCAGCCTTATTTTATTGATAAGAGTCAATTTTCCATTATATTCATTTGAAGAATTGTATTTATTTTAGTGTGATTCTCTGATATATATATATATATATATATATATATATATATATATATATATATATATATACCGACTGAATGGGTGCAGGTTCGAAAACCTATCAATCGGATTATCCCTGGTCGGCTTCTGTGGTGTGTCATTGTAAAAGACTCTTTGTTCCAATTTCCTCGGCACTAAATAACCGACTTGTATTGTTGTGCCGTAAAACACCAAACCCAAACCAAACTCTTTATATTCCTATCAAATAATACTCATATTTACCCCAATTAACAAGAAATATTATTTTTAAAAGTGTAAATTGAATGGATTTTTATACAGAAGTATTTTACACATAAACCCTGAATTGAATGTTTATACTTAAAACAAGGGCTAATAGTCACCAAGAACTCAATGATATTTTATAGATGTGTACGAGGATCGTTATCATTCCATTGATGTGTATGAGGATTGTTTTCATGAGATTTGCCTACCAAAGCTAAATTGTCACTGTTTCTAATGTTTGTATGAGATGTGGGTCATAATAACCTTTAACAATTTCTTACATTTAGTGTCATAGTCAGAGGCAATTATTTTCCAATAATATGATCCATGATTCTGGTAGGTTAATTTAAAATACACACGTCGCTGAAAACATTTTAATAATTCAAGCATAAAAAATAAGTTTGTTAACTATGATACTTAGAAGGAAAAGATTACTGATCTCTTTTCCCATACTTATTTTTAAACAATTTTTAATTTAATATATTCCGATTTTGAAGAACGAGAATAAGATATCAAAAGGCCTCCTTCAATGATAATGCTTAGATAATATACAAAAACAAACATAACATAAATGATGAAACTTATAAATAGAATAAATAGAGATCTGAGCAGATATATAGAACAGAAGAACACGAGCCCCCGTACATGAAATATAACAATTTAATCAATTACATAAACAAAATGGGAAAATACATTACATTAGGAAGAAACACTTCTTTTTGAAATAAATCATTTACTGAATTTGAAAAACGAATATACTTATGCAAATAGCCGATCTGTTTAAACGATAGAATTAGTTCATCATACAATCGAGTGTACAATCGAAGTCATTGCCTTGTACAACTTCATAACCTGCTTATCACTCCAACTTCACTGTGGCTGTTCTCTTTGTGCTTTAGCTTTTCTTCTCCTCACCCTCTCTTGTCTCGCCTCTTTCGCCCCTCAAACTTTGTGTGGGTAGTTGGACACATGGATACGTAAGTATGTAGATACGTAGGTACGTGGATACGTCAGTAGAGCTATTTCCCTTTGTGCTTTCAAGTCTTGCTTGCTTTTTCCGCCAGAATTGTGTCCGTCAATTTTCCAGACATCCGGTCCCTTGGATAATTGTTTTACGAGATAATTTCTTCTAAATTCAATCTCGGAGTCCGCTATATTTTTACTCTTACAGAAAAACGTAGACTGGCTAAATTTTGCGATGTATCATATTAAAACCATGAAATTTCGTGTGGGAAACACGCCCCATATTTAGCGTAGCCAATCAGATTAAACGGATCTACCGCAAATTCAGAGAGAAAGAGATTTCCATTCAGAAGGGTCTATGTTACTCACATGGATTCCCAGTGACAAGCATACATTGTTAAGATGCAAATGTATGGAAACTACACCTATGATTACAACTACATCTTGAAAGTAATATATGTCTTTTCAAAATACACATGGCCTCAGAGAGCAGAAACAAAAAAAGGAAGATGACATAAGCCATAATTTCGGATAAGCAACACCAGGAGAGTTAAGGGTTTGCTCGAACAGGAACACGGTGAGTACTTTCCAAATATCTCAGACAAAAAGGCATTTGTAGTGGAAAGGTGTAATACAGCCTTAAAGACTAGAATGTGGAAGTATTTCACTCAAAATTAAACCAGAAACGGTTTGACTTTTACCAAAGCGCGTTTCTTGATTTTTAATTATGGACTTAAGATTTGTTTGTTTTAAATCGTAATCAGTACAGCTCCCTACACTTGTCTTCTAAGTTTAACAAAAGTGTAAGTGAACGATGCTCTTGATGATAACTGTATATTTTTATTTCCGAGTGACACGGTAATAAAATTGGTTGCATCGTTGGATACAATAACAATTTACAAAAATCTTGTGCCTCTTCTAAACTGGAGTTAAATCTTAACATCAATACCAATGTAGTATAAAGTGGTATTGCAAATACTGATAAACAGTCTGTGACATTACGACATGAACTTGTAGAATTCAAAAAATAACCCAAAGTGGATAAAACATATGTAGCGTAGAAGTAATATTCCTACTGTTAGGTCCGCCATTTTATTGTACCTCCATCACACGCTGTATCTGACACGATGACTCTTGTACAATGTCCAAGTTAGAAACACCTAAAACAATACCGACCGCGGGGCGCAAAGTCTGACCACGAAATGAACGATCATTTATGTTGATTCTGAAGCTGCTGTGGTTTATTTTAAATAGGTTTAAAACCTTTAAGTCTTCTAGTTGTTTTGTTTATACCTTTGACCAAAATTGCTAGTAACAAACATAGTAATGCCCATACACGGAACAAAACTTGTTCTGCAAAGAAAGAAACACTTTATCCAGTACTCTTGAATAACCAGCCTATCACGCCATCAATAATTCCAGGCAATACTGCCGATGTTTTTGCTTCTTCTTTTTCTATTTTTTTTTTTGGGGGGGGGGAGGAGTTGTTTCTTTATTTTTCTGGATAAACCAAACAAATAACCAGCTAACTTTTTCGATCCGTTGTTGATTTGTCAAATAATGAGCCACTTAGAGAAGGTGGGGTAGGAGTAGATGTAGAAGCAGCAACAAATCTTGCCAAATTTGCTCTAGATAGAGCAGCTGTTCATATTATCATTGCTATCATTCTTGATCAATAAACTATTGTTACACCCTTTAACTAATAGTTTACAACTTTCCACTATATAAAGTTTCTTCTGATCATTTATTGTATTTTTTTTTTCATGTTGAATTTGTAAGTATTTTTTAAAATGTTGATATTTTCAACTAGTTCTGACCTCGTAAACTTAAATGTATCTAGTTTACTTTGTAACAAATGTTTGCTATTATTTGTTTCGTTCGTAATTTCTTCTTCAAGTTGTTTTATCTGCTCGTCATGGTGTTCAAGCACTAATTTAAAAGCTTATATTTTGAACCTGCAATTACAACAGATTCTATATATGATCTCATCTATATTTCTTCTTGTTGGGTAAATATTCTGATAAATTGTTCTTCTTTTGTTCCGACTTTCTCACTTGGATGGAAACTATTAAAAGTATGTCAGCTTGATGATTTATTTTATCCAATTCAGTATTTATTTCTTTAGCTTCCCTATTTAAATTCGTTCACATCATGCAAATTTGTATCCGGTAATACATCTAGTATCTTGATTCCATTTATACGACAAGGGTAGGTTTACTCGGATATTTAGGTTTCGTTTTTCTGTGTTTCTGTGTCTATTTAAACTGTCTTGAAATTGATCTACTATTGTGGAAGTTGAATATTGTCTGTTTAATAAATCCGCACTGTATAATGCTTTCATACAATATAATCCTCCGACTTGTCTCTCTATTGAACTAGCTGATAAAAGTGTTTGCACTAACATCCTGAGCTATAATTTACCCCTACTATCTCTATGCATATGTCATACCTACTGTCTTACAAAGTCCGTGCTAACATGATAGCCAAACTTCTGAACACTTCCGTGAATTTAATTATTTGGACTTTTGTATCTACCATATCATCATTATCTTCAATTGCAGAAATTTCACATTTTTGTAGTTCAAAATCTTCACAACCTTAAGCCATTTTATAATTATTTATGAAAGGAAGAAATGGTTAAGTGACATAGAGGAAGCAAAAAAATGGGATTCACCTCAAGTGACGTTGTTCCTTCGAGATAAGGCTCACTCAGCAGGGGCGAGGACGCTTCGCGATTTATGGACGACAAACAAAACCACACTTATCCAGAAATTGAAGTGGTCAAACTGGAATTAAATATGACAATAGCAAATGGAACATACAGAGAGATCACTGGATACAATGTGACTGCAAACGAGGTGGAAAAATAAACAAGAAACAAATAGAAATGACCGATGAAATCTTTCTAAATGCTGCAGCAGCTAAAATTTGCAAATCATTGTCCGATGTTGTACTTTATAGTGTAAGATTGTTTATTAGCATATTTCATCGGATTGACAACTTGGAACTTTTGCAATCTGAACTTAAAGATGAACACAAGACATCAAACGGAAATTGATACTTCACTGGATATGTGTCACTTAAGTTAGGCTCGTTTCTATCTGCATCCAGTGCTAGTTCGATAACTTTCACAAATTTCAATTGAAACAAGACATCAGAAGGATGTTATAAAACAGAAACTGTTGAAAAAATGCTTTACAAATAAAATGCTGAATAATAACTTCTATCAGTGCATAACAGAATTGCGTTGAAGCATAGCTTTGCTCGATAATGAAGATAGTACCTCTGAAGAACAACGTGTACCGATTGATTTGTTGATGTTGTTACAATAGATATCATTACAGGATTAGCTGATTACCATACATCAAAACCAGATTTAGCAATACCGTTCAATATATCCACAGTGATGAAGTTAGCGATCTTGAATAATTCGACTTTTTCTGGTGATCTTCTATCTCTTTACTTGAGAACATTTTGTCGTTTTAATTTGTTTTTGCCAGGTATCATGTACCTAGTATTTGTGCAGTTGAAACATCTTTTTTGTTTTGGGATCAGATAAATCATAAGAGGCACATGGAACAACGTGATCTATGTCTAAGTTATCTTCACGGACACCTTCAGGTTTTGTAAAATTTAGCCATATCTGATAACAATCAACTACTGGAACACAAATCATTTTCAATGTCGTGTCTGATTTTTGATGTTTCGGTTGAAAACAAAAACCATGGAGAGAAACCTCGACATAAACAAAGAGCACGAATTATTGATGTCTCCTGCCAATCCTGAGATCGACGATGGAGTATTGGCACAGCTCGCAAAACAAGTTGACATCGAGATGGAATACAAGCCACTGGTGCAAGAGTATCTGTGAAAACCTAAGGTTGACACATACCGGTTCAAATTGGGACGTAAGGAGGATGCAAAGCAGATCGACATTGAGCACTGTGGTTGCCCAGAGCACCCTACGACAAACCACGCTCAGCTAGGAGTAATTGCGCTTTCGCTGTCAGAACAACAGCCGAAAGTACAGCACTCATTATGTCTCAGGCGCGATTGCTACTACAATAAAGAAATGGTATTTGGCAAAACGTTTTCGTCGATAACCTTTCCGTCGGATATGCAGGGTTATATTCAAAATATACACGTTCTGCTGCATCACAGTCATGGGTCAGAAAACAAACAGTCGCTGCACCTGAGAACATATGACATGGTATATGTGACTCTTTTTGAGCGCATTGGCAGGATGTTGAAGACCGTGTTATTTCAAGATCAAGTGATATCAAGCAAACTGACATCTTCTTGACATTATCGTTGTCTTCCCAGTACGCCACAGCGACAGGGTAGAGGCGCGTGTCCACAGAGGGTTTCGCGACTATCACCCAGCACCCCCCCCCCCCCAGATTGATTGAATTTTCATACCATGCTCTTAATAGAGGAATTATAATAATGTCGGTGTACCCAAAGCTCCAAGATTTTAAACTGGAAACGATGAGAGGCTAAAACCTCTTTACGGGCTGAGACTTAACAGCGGCGCTTCCTCTACAAAAAGTACAAGCGCACAGTAAGCGTGGTTGATGGGTGTGACACAACACTGACAGCTGTGTCTCTGGACACTGGTGTGGCAGGGATTTGAATCTGGTCAGCAACCACGACAAAATCCGTGTCTTGCCGAAACAAAGCTCAACACAATCTCTGACCATATATCTGAAGCGCTACACGACAACGGCATCTATCAGGAAGAGTTCGAGCTTATCCTCGATGAAGTCGACAAATATTTGACAATGAAGAACGAAGTAAGGTCTAACGAGTACAAGGCATACACTTCGGTTGTAACTGACGAAGTGGCAAAAAATCAAATTAATAGCCTGCGGAAGAGCTGAAGTTCGCGAGATTATAAAATGTTTCTTTGGAAATGTATCATAAGTTGTGTACTGTCTGTCGGAACATCTAAAATGACCGAACCGTCAAAACGACAGCCTATTCCCAGCGTGCCCATGCCATACGATGTGGTCTTTCAATAACGAGCGAATAAAAAATGTGATGCTAAAATGACCTATTTTTGCGTTTTCGCCTCCTTTTCAGCACATTTGAAAGAATGGTTACCTCCTCAAGCGCTGTCGCTGTCATTTGAAATGGCCTGTATGTACGTAGTTGAAAATTATGAACTACCAGTACCATAGTAAACAGATCCGTTTCGACGGATGCTTTTTGATGCGGACATACCTAAACCAACCTCAAACAAGGCTGCCACAGTCAAAGTCGCCAAGGGTACCAAGTCATCAATACAAAAACAGCCGTTGCACCTTTTAGCCAATGGGCATACTCTCTAAATTTTCATTGTAAGACAACTAATTATCTATTGCCTCCACAATTGATTATTTACTGTCTTTTAATTATTGTTAAGCTTATAGTAAGTATTTTAGATTTGTGCAAAATTCCTTCTACCCACACTTTGCCTGTCAGTCCAGAAGACAACTACCTTAAGTGTTAGAGTGCGCTGGGCGTCCTCGTACTAGAACCAGTTTTGTTCTCTAAAATCATATTGGGTGGTATGAAATTTCGATTAATTGAAATACTTAGCGATCTGCGTGTTCTCCTTACGTTTTACGTACACCAGAAACTCGTAAATTGCTTATATTTCGTCAGTCTTAACTCATACCATTGCCAAATTAATTCCATACTTGCATTGCTGGTCGGCAAGAGTGGATAGATAAGCCCAATTACTAGAACAACTATGCCGAGACAGAGGTTCTAACACTCAATGTCGCCAGTGTGTTCGTAAATCCATCTGTTCTACCTCTAGACTACAAGGATTGAAGAAAAAAAGAGAACAAAACTCCCTAGTAGAAATTATATAACAAAGAAGATGGACATTCTTGTCATATCTATATTACGAAGCTGCAGAATATAATTTAAACCCAGAAAGAATGTATTGATAGTGCATGTTGGAACTAAGAACGTGAATTCCCAGTCAACGGAAGACATTTTAAGGTTGTAATAATTTAGTCACTTTCATCAGATCAAAGCCTCGGTGAGTAAACTTCAGGTTGATGTAGAGTGATTAGGATTAAAATATTCTGCTTTTTATATCAAAGTGTTGTAAAACCCCTAGTTTTGCCTGTGTAAGTAAACATCCAGCTGATATATTATCATCAGGATTAGAATAGTCTGCGTTTTATATCACAGTGTTCCAAAACTCCTAATTTGAGACGGTCTTTCAAACGTGGGGGGCGAGCACTGCCGGATGGGCAAAAAGCGTTTCGGACCAGCCCATCAGGGCGGTGGGGGAATGGGGAACGGGGGAGGGGGGCTGACTGGTCCGAAAACAAGCTTTTAAGGACGAAAACAGGCACAAGCCGTGGAAAGCTTCCTGTGACGAATATTTTCCTAGGGCCCTTTCCTCGTCACGGGGAGTCTTTGGGGACTAACATCCAGCTGGGGGTAAATACGTGTCGGATAAAGCTTTCGGTGACTACTTCCAGCTAGGGGCGAATACTCGTCGGAAAAAAACGCACAGAGACTATCTTCCAGCTAGGGGCGAATACTCGTCAGAAATAAACCTTCGGCAACATGCTTCTCCGTGAATTTCAAATTTCTTTCCTGAGCGGTGGTGGTGGTGGTGGTGATGTTCCCCTCCCTGCTGCTGTAATGCACATATAATGGGTAAATTTGATAAGGATTCAAACATGCCAGCTATCTGTAAGTTCTCATCCTAGAAGAATACATTGGAGGTGCTCAAAAATAGAAAACAGTTGAAAGGTTCAGGGATTGTTATAAAAGAGGACCTAACTAAACAGACTCATGAATTCTTGGACAAAATAAAGAACTTATATTGCATCGATAAAGTGTGGATAGTTGACTGTAAATTCTTTGTAAAGTTATATAATAGCAAAAAAAAGAGAATAAGAGAAACTGATGACATGTCCAAAATAGTGGATAAAATAGTTACTGAATTTATATAGTGTTGCTGTGAATATTTAAGTAACCTTTTATTTTGCAACTTCTTAAGTTACATTACATACAGTTATTATTTAGATTAGTCGTTGGAAACTGCTGAATTGTGTATGTTCTCAAATATATTGCTGACCTACGTAAACATTTAGTAAGTGAAGGGAAGTAGCTCTGGGTATAATTGACAAAAGTAATTTCCAACAATTGTCAAGTCATTTTAGAAACAGTCGATTGTTATACTTCAGTGGCAGGACTCCAATGTCCTTTGCAGAATATTAATAAAGATGCGTTAATAATTATATCAATTACAAGATAAGTAAGTCACTGCTTTTTTTCAGCTTAAATGGCAAATCGCGTTACAGAGGCCAAACGTGTTGAAACATACCAATGTATATCAGTGTGTTACATATGAACATGTATGCAACTCCAGAGAAAATATCCACGTATCTAAAGTAACACTTTAATGTAGTCGAAAATAATTATAGTTCTTCTAGTATTACTTTTTATGTTGTGGAGTAAGGTATAAAAAGGTGGAGTGAGGGTAAAGGTAGCATAGGAATCAATGTGTGTATTGCCTTAAGAGAGTATATATTTTAAAGTGGAATACATTATTTTGCACTTATGCTAAAAGTATGCATTATATATATATATATATACAATTACAGAAATTATAGGAGGATTCTGTTGTTTCTGCCCAACAGGCTGCCTTTCCCACTCTATCAATCAAATTAGGATTTAATTCTCCTCTGATGTATTCTTTAACTTCTGCTTTTCCCGTTTCTGCGGGACACCATATAGACATCCAAATCCCGGAGACTGGGGGACAGGGGCCGAAATGAGAATTAGGTCCTTTTTTCCAACACACACTAACTCTCTCTCTCTCTCTCTCTCTCTCTCTCTCTCTCTCTCTCTCTCTCTCTCTCTCTCTCTCTCTCTCTCATAACCAGTATAAGGAAGATACATTTTTGTATCTTCTTCTCTTGAACATCTTTCCTTTTTTCTCTTTTTACCTCCTCCTGTTACTCCTCCTACTCATTTGTTGCTTTTTTCCCTTTCTTTGTCATTGCTATTTTACTGTATCTTATTTTACTTGGCAAATATTACAAGATATAGGAAAATTTATCACAGGGGAGGAACGTAAGGTGGAACAGATATGAAGCCTCACTCTATGCATCTTAGCTTGATACACTGTATGCGATTTTGCATTTGGTCAACCATACTTAAAGGACGTGTACTGTGAGTTACATTATTGCTGACTCATATGTGTAAATATTATCATATTTATGCTTTTTGCACGCCATTTACATTTGCTGTAGTTAGGCAGACAGTCTACCTCTGGTTCCAAGTTTTGTTCAGTTTTGTTTTGCTGGTATTTTTTTCACTCTTTTGCGATTTTTATGTTGTACTTGTTAATTACAATGACATTCTACTTTCCTTTTTGTGTCTTTGATCTACTCTGTTATGACACACACCAATCATGGTCTTTTTTCCAAGATCATTACATTTTTCTTGAGCCTGAAGATTTATTTACAACTATTGAAAATGTAAATGTTGAACCATGATATAGCACTGATCATTCTCTTTCAAACATGAAGATAATCTTTTCAAAAGCATATGAACAGAAAACATTCTAGAAATTTATTTATTCGTTATTAAAAGATATGTTATATATTAGAGGAGTAAGAAGGTTATATTTAAAGTTAAACACCAATATGTATGTGGTAAACAATTATACACTTTTTAGAATATATCTTTCTGTAATCTTTAATTTGTAATTAATGATCAACTTTTCTTTGAATTGCTTCTATTAGCAATTGCAGGAACAACAATTTAATATGCACCTTTTAAGAAAACAATATCAAGATCGACAGGAAAATCAATCAAAAATCAATTAAACGAAGATATAAGCAATTTGGACGAGAGAAATAATGTACATGAATTGCCCAAAACCACAAGAAAGAAAAAAAAGAAATAGTTCAAGATATTAAGACGAAAAAGATTGATGGAGTGAAGGCTAGAGGTAAATCTATATGTATTGAAGAAAGAAAGTGACCAAATATATAAATAATTTAGAAAATATAAATTACATAGGTGAAATCATGCCACCACTTATTAAAAGCAATGGACTTTTAACAGACAGTCGGAAAGAAATTTTGGATGAAGCAAAATTATTCTATACGAGATTATATAAAAAGCGTGAATTTAATCATGTCGGTCTTCAAATGATACTTAATTATTGAGACATTCCCAGATTAAATGTTTTACAGAAATCCTTAAATCGTCCTACATCATATATAGAAGCAGCAATATGTTCTGCAAAAGATTCACAGTAGAACCGCACAAATTATTTTGGAAAGGTATTTGACAGTTTCTAGTGAGGGTTATTAACTATGGGTATGAACTTTGGGCATTATCTTCCATGTAGAAAGAAGGAGTAATTATATACATACATACAGGGGATAAACCTAAGCAGTATTTTTCAAATTGGAGATCCATTTCAGCTCCTAAATGTATCATATAAAATTGCTTCGGCATGTATTGCAAGTCGGATTAAAACTGTTCTCCCCAAATTTATACATAAGGATCAAACATGGTTTCTATAAGGACGATAAATTGAAGAGAACATAAGAAACTAATATGATTTAATGTTTTACACCAAAAAGCACAATATTCCGTGAGTGCTTCTTTTGATAAATTTTGTAAAAGCGTTTGACTCGGTTGCACGACCATTTGTTGATATAGTTATGCATTTTGCTTAATTCTGAAGAGCCAAAAATAAATTGGATAAAGCTTTTTTTTTCGAAACATCAAATCTTGTGTAATTATTAATGGTCAAGTCTCTAATTAGATTGGCATCAAAAGAGGATGTAGACAGGTGGATCCACTATCCCCGTATAGTGTTATACTGTGTGGAGAGATTTTAGCCCACGTGATAAAAGAAAATGAAAATATTAGGGAATAAATATAGGCAATATAATATATATTCTTTCTCAGTATTTACATTATATATCACTTACTCTTGATGGTTCAGAGAAATATCAGATGTCTGCTATACATCTGTTATTTTCACTATTCCAAATTGTCTGATCTTATTGTAAATATTGAAAAACAAAGATAGCTTCAATTTGGAGTAGAACAGGCAGAAAGGAGGAAGGTTGGTCAAGGGTTTAAGATTGTTTAGCGTCTGTCCTATATCAGAACGTGGGGAAAATCTATCATAAAGTTCTGTGTGATTCTGCATGATGTTGTTAAATCAGTTTTTCTTTTAGCTGCATATGCTATCTTGGCTAGCTACATATGTCCTAGGTCGATCTGTAACGGCGTGGATCGACGACCTGTGGCTAAACAACCGAAACACCCCTTCCAAGTGGACTTGTCCAAACATAACTTAACCTATCAGCATTGTTCCTTCCGCTTAGGATTTCAATGGGATAGCTGGCTATAACGGCAGGCAGCCAGTGGTCTATTACCTTTCAGTGTGATTTCAAAAATGAATTAAAATACATGTCAACTTTTTCAATAGATTATCAATAGTATGATAATTGAACAAAAAAAATTGAATAATCACTAACTATAATTATTACCAATACAACAAAGTTGATTCACCTTGGTATAAAAATGAAATATACAAAATTACAGGTGATGTCTTTCAAATTAAACATTGACATGAATAAGATGAATAAATACTGACTGTTGTTGTTAAATTCACAATTGTTATAATGCACCATATACAATTGTCGTATTTTAGGTCCATATAATAACAGTAGTGAATCCTGTATATGTCCTCGTTTAATAGCATACAGTTCCATTGACACATTTAAGCTGCGCTTTAAAATGTAGATGGTGTCATAGATCTCAGCACTGTTCAGCATTCTTTTTATTATTAACCGGCAATTATTCAGCTCTTTTGAATCTTTCAGTTGTAACCCCTAATGGTGGTATTCCTTCTTCAATAGTCTCTTCAAATGTTTTATGTAACCTCTTTTCTCGAAAACAAGTATTGTGGGGAATGTTTGAGGCAAAACATTGATCAGTTTCCGGTGACCTCAATTTGCATGTTACCTTGTTATAGATTTTAACTCTAGCCTAGTGGATTTTAATTGTCACGCAAATATTTGAAAGCGATTTTATCATGGGCACTTTAATTTTCTTTTATTATTTTTTTTAATTCACCAAAATGTACAGTTCCTTTAGATCCTGTATTGCATCGTAGTCTTGTTTGAATTACTCTTCACGACTGAGACTCAGGTTTAAACATTCAAGATTTTAACTAACGTCATGTAATAAACCTGTCTGTGTGTGTATATATATATATATATATATATATATATATATATATATATATATATGAGTGTGTGTGTGAAAAGCAAGCGAGGCAGATAATCAGAAAGGCTTTTAGAGAACGAAATACATATTGTAAAAATGTAAGTGTTTACCTGTATATTTGTGCTTGGGTGGTTGGGTGAAAATGTGATTTCATGTATGTGTTTGTGTGTGTGTGCGTGCAGGTGAAGATAAAGAAAAGGATAGACACAAAAATAGACAGAAAGGGTAATCAAAATATGTGCATGTATTTATTGATGGTTGGGTAAAAATGTAATTGCAAATGTGTGACTGTGGGTGTACATGTGTGTGTGAAGAGACAGAGTCATATAGACAAAGAAATATGCATTTTATTATCTTTGTACTCAGGCGCTTGGGATTGTTTATTTCAGACGTGTGTTAGACTCTATGGTCTAAGAAAAATGTAACAGAAATATAGTGAAACCAATAATGAATGTAAAATCAACAAACAAATATTTCTAGACAATTAAAGTGAAAATTAAAAAGACACTTACAGTAACGTGAATTAGAATCCAAATAATCAAATAATCCTAAGTGTCCTAATCACAAGTCCTAAATATAGGATGTTCTGAATGAATGAATGTTCTGAGTGAAAGAATGTTCCGAATGAATGAATGTTCCGAATGAATGGGTAGTCTGGCATGTCCTGATGTACCAACGATAGTGTTTTGAATGAATGAATGTTCCTAGGGAATGAATGTTCCGAATGAATGAATCTTACGAATGATTGAATGTTCCGAATGAATGAATCTTCCGAATGAATGGGTAGTCTGGCATGTCCTGATGTACCAATGATTCTGTAATCCACATCATCTTGGAGAATGTTACTGCATTACAGCATTACGAGACTACAAGATTACAGCACAACTATGATTCCAAACAATCTGATTATTCGAAAGACTGATAATAAAGACATGAATGTTAACATGAATGTTTTTAACACATGATTTAAAATTGGAATGGAATCTTGTTTAAAAAATGCTGCATAAAATAAAACAAATCACATGACAATGTTCTAGAATATTATATGGTGTGTGTGACGTTTAACACATAACTCTAAGGAAATTTTGGTTTTAGATGTAAACAAAATCAACCCTAACCTCAAATGGAATAAACGAATTGTTTATCAAAACCGTCCTTGAATTCAAATATAAAGTAAACAACCTAATTCAAGGACAAGAGATAAACATGTCAACATTATACTTAACATTAAGGTTTAAGCAAATATTAAGGACAAGAAACATTTATAATTTTCTAAAATATTTATAATATTATATAAACATCATACATAACACGTGTTAGTGTATTTATAACATGTATCACTACACTAATTATGTTCAATAAATGTGTCCTTCAGGTGTTCTACATTTGTTTATGAATCCAGTGCATTAGGTATAAGTTCAGATGCACAAAACTATTTTACTTATGTGAAACACTAACTTGTACACAAACATATTCGACAAACATCATAGGTTATGTTGCATTTCCCGGAAATAGTTACGTTTTAATGAATGACTGGAATTGTTAGTGCATGTAATACTCTTTTAATCGGCCATATCACACCTGTTTACTTTGTCATCAGACTCAAAAGTCCAGAGGCTAACCTAAATAAACATTTTATTTTCTGTTATACTTTGCTGCTGATTTCTATTAGATGCAAGTGAGACTACCCTATTCATTGTTTCTAACATCTCAATTAAAAATCAAAGAAAATTATTAATTTTTTTTAAGGGACTTCAGTAGGATGCAAAACAGCTGATTGATTCAAATAGTGTAAATGATATATATAATACACGGATATCTGGATAAAATACAATAGTGACTTTATCATACCCAGTTATATTTAATCGGTGTATCAAATTGATACGAAATTCCAAACTGGAACAACTAAAAGTGCTGACCCTTCATTCCAGCTCAGCCAACGCATTTCGCCCTAAGACTATAGAGTTATTTCATTCAAACGAGTTATAATACTGTGAATCCATTTACTTGTTAGAACCAGTTTATGAAAAAAAAAGACTTTTGCTGATACTCAACTTCACGGGTATATAAATTCGGAACCAATTATACTCCTGTTCATGACCGACGTTTACATGCGAGGAGCTACCCATGTCCTGGATCAGAACCAAGCTTAGAAAGAGATCTATCAGCGTATATCCGCTGAGAACCTGACTATCTACACGTCGTATAGGTATGTCCCTGCTCAGAACTAAAGTTGTCCTTGCTCAGTACCAAACATTAAAGCAGACGGAACAGATTGATTTTACAAAACATTCAACAAAGTTAATGCCGAGAAACATACTTTAAATGAAGCATCTTAAATGTTCTTTTTCCGAATAAATACATTTACAAGGATAAGGTCGTGCTATGACTCAGAAATACACTATTCACACTCCTTATGGGCATGTCCCCCCCTCAGGTCCAATCTTTTAAACAGACACCAGGGTATGTACCTGCAAGACCAGCTATATCCCAAAAAGCTAAGCTTTGAAGCACCGCATACAAGCGTATCCCAACTTTAGAATGAACCCATTGAAACCCAATAGGTGTATGTCCCTGCTCAGAACCAAGTTGTGTCCTGTTCATAACTAAAGTTTATAATAGACTTGCAGATGTTTACGAGCATATCCCCGCACAGAACCACACTATTCATACGGGTATGCCTGCGCTCAAAACATATATTTAAAGTAATCACAATGTTATGTACCTGCAACGCATCAACTATGTGCCCAATTGGATTGAAGGTTTAAAAATGCGCGACAGTGTGTCTGAACTTGGAGCAAACCTATTAGAAAGCCCTAGGTTAATGTCCCTGCCCAGCCGATGATGTCTCTGCACTTAATCAATCTTTGATTTAGACTTAAAGAGGTTTACGAACGTCTCAACTTCGAAGCACACTATTCACACTAACGTTTCCCCGCTTAGGACCAACCTTTAAAACAATCATGAGGGTATGTACCTACAATGAACCAGCTGTTCCCAATCGGAGCAAATCTTTATAAGAAGCAGCATTAGAGTTGATCTCTGATTAGAGGGGACCTATTAAAATACAGTTGACTTGCGACCCTGCTCAGAGCCAAAGCTTAAAATAGGCTTATAGGTGTTTATCTGCAAACTACCACCCATGTTCCAGATCAAATAGAAATTTATAAACGTGTATGTGCTCAAAACCAGACTAGTTATACGTGGTATAGGTAGATCGGTATGTTCCCGGTCATAACCAAATTTGTCCAATTACAGAACCAAACATTTAAACTGACGGAACCGATTGTTCCTGCAAAAATCCAACAAGGTTACTGATGAGAGACAGGCTATTTTTATGAGACTTTATCAAGTGTTCTCGCTCAGAATCAGTATATGTATGCGGATCCTTAACTTCGTCTCACCGCTCAAAACTGCACTATTAACACGCCTTATGGGTATACCACGCTTAGAATCAGCCTTTAAAACAGACACTTAGGTATGTTACAACAAAGAAACAGCTACGTCCACAATCAGAGCGAAGCATTAAAATTTCAGCATAATAGTATGTCGTTACGTCGAGTGAACTAATTAAAACGCCGTAGGTTTATATCCTCGTCCATAAAAAAGTATGTCCCTTCTCAGAACCACAATTTACAATACACTTAAAGGTAATTTCTCAAAAGCAAACATTAAAACAGACGGAACACACTATTATTGCATAAACCCAACAATGTTACAGTCAGAGACATACTTTTGATGAGACTTTACTGAGTCTTTTCGCTCAGAACCAATATATTTATATTCATAAGGTCATAAGGTTATGGGGTGGTTTCAATGGTCGGAAGGTACATCATTGACCCTGACCGTAGACAAAAACTATTAGTGCTACCTTACAGACCATTTGTACACTGTTCAAGCTTACTTCTTCGGATTTTAATTTCATACTTGAAATTGATTGATACTACTGTTATGCCTAAAATGCCTAAAATAAAACCTATCTATCAAAAAAGTGTAATAAAAAAACCTAAATCTAATGAAACATGCCTGCAAAAAAAACATTCATAGGAGAAAATTTTGATTAAAAAACCTAAACCTCTAACCCTTCCACTTCATTCTTCATTCAAATGAATCTACAACAAAAATTGCGATTTTTACTATGCACTACATTTTGCACACCAGTAACGTGAGTAATTGGTAATTTATAGAAATGAACACATTCACTATTTATTCCTTTGGTGTCTACAATTCAAATTACTGTGTTGCCGTTTGAAAGAATGTCAATGTCAACAAGGTCAAAGGTACTGAAAAACAAAGAGTAATATTTCAATTGTATGTCAACATTTGCGGTATACCAGCTTAAAAAAGCATTATTCTTGTACACTTTACGAAATATGTGTTCATAATTTTTATGCTGAAATAAGATATGTTGTATCAAGTGGATAACTTTGATTGCATTTATTATACTGTTTCGCATTTTTGTGATGCATGTAACGTGGTGATACACAGCTGAGTTTTAACACGTGGGTAATACAAATTTACTGAATTACAACCCTAAATGACACTTTAGATGGGTTCGTACGTAGTTTAGATTTGCGTACAAGAAGGAAAGAAAAGGTTCTATTAAAGCATATCATCCTGTAGTAGGGTGACAGAAGATTGACAAACTTACGAATTTTCCGTTAGGTAGTAATAAACAGTTCTATGAGATTGGCCATGGGGGTAAATGTTGGATTGAACAAATGACCATACTTTATCTCAATGTTTCTCCGTCGTTATTTACAGTGGTGTCAAGACTGCATTATTTCATATTATATGCATAAAGGACGATTCTAGTGCAGAAACACATGTATGCAAGCTGAGTTCGAGATTATGTTTGAGCCTACAATGTGTATGAGTGGCTGTCAGTTTTCTCCTAGGATTGCTGTTATGTTTAGTGATATTAAGGAAAATTGGTTTCATTATGGTCCGCTTTAGTTAAATAATGTTTCAGACGCAATTGTCACCGCCTTATATATGAAATCTAGTCGATTTTGTTCAGCATAGGTTCCTCGTGGACTAGAATATTACGTTACGTTTACGGAGATTTTCAATCTTTGTGTGTGTGTGTGTGCGTGTACTTGCGTGGGGAGGGGGTTACCATGGATACACAGCAATCCAAATATGAGTTAAATCCAAGAGAAAATATTAAACAAAACTTACAAAGTTGTATTTTATACATTTGCTTTACTTTAATAGTGTTGGCTATTGATTTGATTAGCTAAAAGAAGGTTCATTGTATGGGTGAAAATAGGAGAAATGTAACTGCTTTAATTTAGGGTTTCCATGGTCCGGTAAGAATATAGTTCCGACCCTTCCATTGATTCAAATCGATAAATTCATTTTTGTTTCCAATTTTGAACTTTTTAGGAACCTTTAATCAAACTTTTAAAACTGTATAACCATCATACAACCTACCCTGCATATATATATATATATATATATATATAGATAGATAGATAGATAGATAGATATACATATATATATACATATATACATATATAGATATAGATATATATATACATATATACATATATAGATATAGATAGATAGATAGATATATGTATATATATATATATACATATATATATATATATATATATATATATATATATATATATATATATATATATATATATATATATATATATAAGTTACAAGTCATACGGCAAATAATATCTTTACAAAAGCACTGGATTAAAAACGATCATGTTAGTCAGGGAAATAAAACCACAAAAAACGGCTACACAAGCAAAACCTGAACAAGACACAAAACACAAACACGTAAGTACTATACGAAATCTACATTATGTTAACTGTAGATATTTACACAGACAATACAATGAAACAATAAATAAGACGAGCAAAGCTTATGAGGTTGAACGTTGCTACTTTTTAGTGCTCGTACGGCGGAAATTGTTAGAACAAAGAGCCCCAATTGATGCTGTACGTAAGTAGGCCAGCAATGAAACCTTTGCGCCATTTACAATTGTCTAGTTATATATTTTATCCAGGATCTAATATTTTGTTTAACTGGCGGTTTCTTAAAACTTGCAGAAGATATTTTAAAGTAGGATTACATAATTAAGTTCGCACTAATTAAAAGCTGAAGGGCGCTTTTAAATTAATTTATATATGTGTTTTTATATTTGAATCTTTTTACAGATAAAGTTGGTTTAAGAAATGGAAGTGGCAGGAAAAAAAAATATGTTGTTTTTTGGGGGGGTTTTTTGTGGGTTTTTTTTAACTTGTCAATTCCTTGTTACCTATGTACGGGCAAATGCGCGCTTTACTTTTCACGAGGAGGTCCGTTGTATCCTGAAGGTAGGAGGGTAGTGTAGTGTATGGACGTGTGGCCTCATAAATTAGTGTAACTATTCCGAAATTGTTTCGGTTGGGTGACTGTTTGCAGAGATGACAGTCCGACCTGCGTTTCCTAGTTTATGTATTTTGGGTAGGAGATAGAATCTCCCTACTCTCTGATTTGGGGGGATAAGATATTTCATGGTCTTTTGGTTTATATGTGCCTCTTGGAACATTTCATTAATGACATGCTCAACTGTCTTAGCATATTCCAGTGTTGTGTCATCTTTTAATTCCTGATATAATCTGACATCAGTTAGCTGTCTGTTTGCTTCCTTGACATAGTCTTCTCGATACATCACAACGACCACAGACCCCTTATCAGCTGGTTTGATTATGATGCCAGTTCTAAGTTTTAGTGACTTTGATGTTTCCTTCTCTTCTTTGCTTAGGCTTGAGTATTTGCTTGTTCGACAGGAGTGGTTCGAGATTTCACTTTCAATCAATGAGATGAAAGCCTCAAAGTTAACAAAAGAACTATTTGGAGGGTCCCAGTCACTTTTTTTTTCCGAAATTTATGTTCTTTAATCAGAATTTCTTCCTGTGTGTCTGCTTTGGCCTTTGTTCCAAAGTAGGCTTTGAGTCGCATTATGCGACTGAACTCTTCTGTGTCCTTTAACAGGCCACTTCTATCATAAATACTGGGGCGGGGACAGAAGCTTCAACCACTTGAAAGTAACTTAGTTTCTGTTTCCGCCGTACGAGCACTAATAAGTAGCAACGTTCAACCTCGTTAATCCTTGTTCGTCTTATTTATTATTTCATTGTATCGTCCGTGTAAATATCTACAGTTAACATCATGTAGATTCCGTATAGTACTTACGTTTTTGTGTTTTGTGTCTTGTTGAGGTTTTGTTTCTGTAATCGTTTTTTTTTTTTTTTTTTTGGGCTTTGTGTCCTTGAAAAAGGAATCGGTAGATTCCGAAAGCGCTTGGGCTGATCTCACACCAGTTTTCCACTGCTGTTTGTCAGTTTTTATTTCATATATATATATATATATATATATATATATATATATATATATATATATATATATATATATATATATATATTCATAACTGGTCTCCATTACTTTAGAGATTATATAAGCTTTTATATATCACGTGTAGCACTTAGAAACTTAGAATCTAATTCATATCACGGAAATTGTGCCGTTTCGTGATACATGGCAGAAAGAATGACGTGATCTTATTCTGTTAGTACAATCATTATTCGGAGTTAAGATCGAATTATTACTTCTTTAATTCAGTCAGTCTTATTAAACTGAAGTAAAAATTATTTAACCATGCAGTCTGATAAGGCTGATATTATCGGAAGATAATATGCTACTTACTAAATATGAAAGTAAAATAATTAGGATCACGGTACTTTAAAAAAAGCAAAAAAAAAACACAAGCAAAAAATCTTTAATGCTGTCTTATCTAAGTGTTTACTTAGAGTTATTTGCATATCAGAGGAATCTAATTCTGAACTCAGTATTTGTTGCTCTGGCTTTGTATAGCTTATAGTGTGAATTGAAAAAAGGGCCGGTGACATTATATTACTAGACATATGTTGTATCTGTCGTCTTTTTTTGTTTGGTGTTTTATTTGTTTGTGTTCGGTTTGATTTTGTGTTTGTTTGTTTTGTTTGTTTGTTTCGGGGGGGGGGGGGGGGAGGTTGTTTTTGTCTAAATTCAAGAATCATGTGCACATTTTATTAAGAGGCTTTTCTTCCAAATACGACCATAACTGTCTCGGGCATAATTAGCTAATGTGAAGGTATGTTCTCAATTTACAAACTATAGAGTAGAGGGATTGTGTTTTAATATCTACAGAAAGCAAATGTTATGCTCTGAAAAGTAACGCTAATATCATACAAGGACAACTGTGAGGTTAACCGAATATGATTTTAATTTTTATGTAACTCCATTACGTTCGTGACAAACACAGGCTGAGCACGCACATGTGTATATTAGGGTTGTTATGGTGAGGACAGGTTCCACAATGTAAGGTTCTGAGCAAGGCAAGCGGCTGGCGGATAATTATACTGGGACTAGACGTGAAACAGAAACACGTTTTAATAATAAAAAAATATTGCTAAAGAACTATAACCAAATGCTTAACAAATTGCTGATGCCGCCGGCGGAACGCAACTTCCCACTAACGTGGGCTGGACACAAATTGCAACAAGATTGATACAAATCAAACTTCTTTAGCAGAAATACATTTCTAAAGATTGTTTTTTAAATGAACCATGGATATGGCTTAAAGCTACAGTCACAATCCCTAATGCAAGCCAGTACACTACAATTCTTTTTCCTTCATAGCTTGCAGTCTGATATTTTGTTTTGTGTCGAGTTTGAACCGAGCAAGATAGTTTCTGAAAGTTTACACAAAATCATATCACCACTAGACAATATGTAACATACCAAACCCACAAATCTATATTAAAGGTCATAGTCACTGATGGAGGTTAAATGTAAAACTAAGTAGTTTTAGTGCCCATTATAATCGTATACATTACTGAAGTTGTAACATGTGCCGTTGCAGTGCTGATGCCTATGCTCCATGACACACAGCATTTGTTCTACCATTTTTTGATTACGTGTGTCTGTTTTTGTTTGTGTATATATATATATATATATATATATATATATATATATATATATATATATATATATATATATATATATATATTGAGGGAGATAATACAGCATCTAAAGTATTTCATAGGTAGTAAGAATTACAAAACTTTTAGAAACATATAGTTTCTGACACGTATGGTCGCAACAAGGCGTCGGTAATGTTGATATGTTCCTACAAATAGTAAAGTAACGCTTGAAAGATAATTGTGTTCAAAATTGGAATTCTATGCCTGAATTCTTCAGCAGAGCAAGACTATATATTCATCGTGCAAATAGCTTTACATAGAAAAAATATCTTAGTTTTAGTACTGTTAGTTTAGAATAGCACTAACTACAGGGGCCGATCGTGGAGTGGGGAGTGGGCAGAGCCGGTAGCCCCCCCCCCCCCACTAACATTTCTCTAGTTATATCCTAAACATTTATTAATGTGGTGCATACGTATGAATGCGCACGATTGTACTTCTTATTGTGTATAAGGTACACCGCCTGGAGGGTCTCATTCGACACCCTGTATATTTCTACAATAAAGAAAAGAGAATTAGGTCTTCCTCACCTTTCCTTAGATAGAGTATAAAGTCTAAATCCTGGTTACGACCATAAGACATAAGACCCTGATTAAGCTACAACGTCTAAAACTCTACATTTTATAATAAATAGTGCACGTCATTTAATAAGAAAAGACTAGGGGTGGATCGAGGCAGAGTCAGCGTGTGCCAACTCACCCCCACCCACCTCATAATCAGCTCGAAACAGCTGAAACGTTTCCTAGAGTAAGTCTTCTGTACAGTTAGATAGTTAAACTTATGCTTTGGATACTCTTAAACTGCATGTGCTTCGCCATCTGGGCCCCTAATAGTGGTTCAATTTGACAGACCCCTCTCCTACTTACCTTCTGTGGATTTGGGTTGTAAAATAGGCCCGATGTATCATTGCGGCATGTTGTAAGAGACGAATTAGCAGAGGCAACCTGTTTGCCGAGAATTGCGTCTCGTGTCGTTGGAGGAGAGGGTCCTTGTAGTTGAGTACAGGTGAGGCCAATGGTTGCTGTTATAGTGCAACCCACTACTTTGACCTCAATTTCAGGTCGACGGGTGGTCAGAAGGACGAGGTCTGATGAATTGGGTAGTCACGCCATAATTCGGGACCCATGTAAAAATATTAAGTTTATCTGTTTTGTATACAGTTTAAAAGTAACCTTTGTAATTAATCACAGTGCTGTTGTTCTCCAAAACTGACAAAGTACATAGTGTCTCAATTTGGTAGCAAAAGTCAAGTGAGTACAAGTTTATACTTTCTCTATATCACCCTGTGTAGCTCTAACATAAGAAATGCAATAAATGAGCGTAAATCTGTCCCCTTATTGGGCTTGTAGGCGGATGTGGATCACAGGTGCTAAAATAATAATCTCACGTTATGGGACACGAATCACCATTCTCCGCAACGGCAAGTTGATTCCCACAAACACTTACATACTGATGTTCAAATGCGCCTGATGTTCAAATGCGCCACTTTGACTGATCGATCAAAGCCGGGACTTAAATATTACTGTCGACCCTTTCATTCATAATCTTTTGCGGTGTTTCAACTCCCAGAATAATGGCCACCACAACGATGGCTGCAATAGGAAACCAGTTTATCCCTGATAGGGGCAGGAGGGTCACAATGGACAGTCCTGCTCAGAAACAATCTCTTTTGTGAATTGCCAGGCAGATCATTTATCATGCCCTATGGATTATCCTAAGTAGAAACAAGAGAAGGAGATTTAACGATTTAAACAGAAAAAAGGCATCAGCTGTTTTTAGTTCAGGAAAGTTCTGGAAGCCAAAGCTCCACTGAACACAGCTTGCAAATCCAACTGCAGCTCAGTGGAGACGAAACTATACACAAATGCTGTCTGTACCCAGATAGGCACTATATAACTAGAAGGTCAAACCAAATTCACAGTTGTGACACCACCAAAACCCATTCTAGCAGCCACGCAAACCGAGAGCAAGGTAGTTAACTCCGATAATTAGTGTGATAACGAAGTAATTAGGACATCTAATGTCACATATGAAAAACCACAAAAATCCAGCCCAGGAAAAAAGCAGCAATCCAGTGGCCTAAGTGAACATAGCATCAGTATACCACTGAAGATTCCCAAATCTACTACCGAGAAACTGGTTAAATCTGGTCAACCAAAAGAGCAGCAGACCGCTGGCACCAGTGGCAATGCATGATCTAAACCACACTAGGAGAGGGTTAAATAATCTGCTAGACTTCCCAAAAGATCTGACGATCCTATCAAGCTCTTTAATAACTTTGGGAGTCTACAGAGAACGGACACCAGAGAGCCTCATATTGTTTCACCAGGAAAAGCTCCTAGAAGCACAGTACTTCCACCACTTTCATAAATATGTTTGACACCATAATACAATCAAATTGCAGAGGATTAAATGCAAATATTGATGAAATTAGTCTTCTACTTAAAGAACATGATTCAATACATGTTTGTCTTCAGGAAACCATTTTCAACAGAAATTGATAGAGTCAATCTTAAAAACGTCACCACGTACAACAGCTTTCATGAAAAATTGATAAGGCTGCTTGAGGAGTGTCCACAAGCACAAATAATGAAACTCCGTACAGCCAAATTAGTCTCACTACTACTTTACAGTCCGTACCTTCCTGTGTCATTACATAACACTCTTTCACTTTCTTCAATATATCTCGCTCCACGCACTCTATTCAATCAAACTGATCTTGACCAATGTATTGAATAGTTGCCCGAGCCTTTTGTTTTGCGTGGCGACCTTAACGGCCACTTTACACTTTGCGTCTGTAAAGATATCAATGAAAGAACACGTCACGAGAGAATTATTCTGAATCCTTCAGCCGTGTCCACCTGAAAGAAAAAGGTTCCTCTAAATTTCAAATCTTCTAATGCTGAAGATTACAATAAATCTTTCACTTTTAGAGAACTACAACATGCTCTTGATCGAGACCATGACACTTCAGCAAGACCAGATGATATCCACTATCAACTTCTGAACTACTTACCTGACACAGTTCTAAATACACTGCTATACATTTTCAATAACATTTGGAAAACTGGCAACTTCCCGCGGTCTTACAGGAAGCAACGGTGATACAAGTATCCAAACCTGGAAATTTCTAAACCGACCCATTCAACTATCAACCCATACCATTTACAAGCTGTATTTGCAAAACCATGGGACGGGTAATAAATGATAGACTGTTCTGGTATCTCGAATCCAACAACCTAATATTAGACGTACAATGTTAAGTCAGACGCCAGAGAAGCACAATATGCTGTCTTGTCAGACTTCAATCATTAAAGAAAGAACATATAGTTGTCGTCTTTTTCGACTTGGAGAAATTTTACGACACCCAATATAATGAATTACCAATTCAACATAGGTCTAAAGGGCTGCCAACCTAACTTTACCTCCAGTTTTATGAAAGATAAAAACTTCAGAGTTTAGGTTAAAAGCACCCTTTCTGAAAACTATCCTCGGGGCATTGGTGTGCCTCAGGGCAGCATCTTGTCATTCACGATGTTCAACATAGCAATTAACAGCATAGTGAAATGCCTTAATCCAGGAACTGACTGCCCTTTATAATTTGACGAGTTTTTGATCTGCTATATATCAAAGAGTATGCAAACTATCGAACGTCAACTACAGATAAGCATAGACATAAGTTCACAAATGGGTAGAAAAAAAGAAGGAAAAGCACCTTAAACAAGCAAAGCGTTTAATTTTCGAAATCGTATTCATGATGACCCAAAGCTCTATCTTGACGGTTGTCTTAATCCTGATGTGGAGGAGACCAATATTCTACGGCTTAGTTTCAACCGTAATCTAACATTTATTCCACATATTTGATACCTTCAGGATAAATGCCAATCAAGCTCTGGATTTAATATGAATCGAAGCAAACACAGATTGAGGAGCTGATCGGAAGGTCTTGCTCTGGCTATACAGGTTATTAGTAAGATCCGAACTTGACTTTGGCTCGATTGTGTACAGATCAGCTTGTAAATCGTACCTGCAGATGCTTGATCCGATACACAGTCAGGGACTTCGACTCTGCCATTGTGCATTTAGAACTTCACCGTCAGAAAGTCTTTATGTTAATGTAAGACAATCATCACTTCATCTCAGACGAAACAAACTGGCTCTAAAGAATGCTACCAAACTATATTCTAACTCATCTAACCTTCCATATGATGTATTGTTTAGACCCAAATACCAAAAACTTGTACGTCCAGAAACCAAACTTCATTCGAACTTTTGGCATACAAATTCATCCGCACTTTTAAAGAGCAACAATCAGTACTGGACATATTGCAAACTTTTTGTATTCCCAAATCATCACCGGGGTTATCAAAACCTCCTAAAATAATATTTGACCTTTGCGAATTTAGAAAGTCCTCAACACATCCTCTAACTTTCCAAAGTTAATTCAATGAAACCAGAGCATCCTAGGGTAATCATTCGTCGGTGTATACATACGGTTCGAAAACATGGGGCACCATCTCGAGTCGGTTATCGGATAAAGCCTCAATTATATATGCAGAAATTACAGCCACTCTCAAAACTTTAAACTACGTTGAAACCTCTCAAAAACAAATTATATCATCTTTTCAGATTCCATTTTCACACCGAAAGATGTGCAGAACCATACATTTTACAACCCGTAAATATCCCAGAAACATGATGCTATCGTACAATCTAGGAAAAATATTGTGTACTTTTGACTGCCTAGTCACATTGGTATAAAGGGTAATGACAATGCAGACAGAGCATCAAAGCTGCCCTGTAGTCACCCATTTCCGAATGGAATATTCCATATACTGACTTCACATATTGTATACATCACCATGTTCGTTTATACTTGGCAAAATATGTCAAATGAAATATCCATAAACAAACTTAAGAACATCAAATCCACTATTGGAGTGTCTCTCGTATAGAACAAATCGGAGATATGATGTGCTATTGTGGCAATCGCGTATCGGAATCACACACCTAACCTGTGCATACCTCCTGACCTCGGCCAGAATGCATGCGATGCCAGTGTCCATTGGCAGTGGAACACATTCTTGTCGAGTGCATAGATTTCCACACTGTGAGAGAAAAGTACTTTCACGTGAAATGCTTAAAGACACTGTATGAGCACGTACTACGTTAGAAAATCTTGGACTTTTTGAGGAAATGCGGTTTGTACAACAAATTTTGATCACGGTTTAAGGATTTTACATGTTATCATTATCTGTTAGTTTATATACATTTTACAGAATTTTAACGCCTTTTGGTGTTATATTCTATTTTGTTTTACTTAATGTTTATATTTATTTGGAAGGGTTTATCTTTCTAAGTTTGTGTGCAATTATTTTTTACATTTTTTGAACTTTAGTTTTAGCTGGCTCTACGTGGCCACTTATGTGCTGAGTTGCCGTAAAACACTAGTACATGCATACATTGTTTACGCCCGTCCCTTCCCGTCCCCACCACCCCATCGATATTTCTGATCGGCTTTTGTACTAAATTGCAAGCAAAATCTCATATATTATTCAGTGGTGATCAGGTAGATGCGGAAGCGTGTGATAGGAAAATAGAACATGTTGTTTTTGTAATGCGATATATGACTAATTTAATTTTGAAATAGAATATAGGCATTGATATATATATATATATATATATATATATATATATATATATATATATATATATATATATATATATATTGGAGACATCCAAATGTGACCAAATTTATTGATCTACTCTCAAGTAAAACAAAATATCATACGAAGTTTAAGTAATTTATTTTTAAGATCTGTTAAACTTCACAGTAAATTATTGCAGTCTGTACCATAATCTTTCAATGAATTTATTGAATACTTAATAAAAAGTACACTTTCTCAACAAGCCTCAGTTAACTACTATATAAAGCGATAATTAAATAATGTTTACTTTTGTTGTTGTAACTGCTTCTGTTCCTAATATTGTATTCACTTTTTCGTTTTCTTTTTAATGTGATTGCTTGTATTTTCCTTCTTTCTCTATTTTTTGTCATCTCCAGATTGTTAGTTAGTTTGTTTGTAGTAATTAACACATACACCAAAATTATAATACTTTGACTCATACATCTACAGTTTGGTTTAAGACTGTTATCAATGTGTGACTTGAAGATACTGATTTATTTTGCATATTGATAAATACGTGTCTGTCATCACTTCACTATGACAATAATTCATATGTATATTTATATTTTACAAACGTCCGATAGCCAAATATTCAATACAGAATACACACAGGCAAACGCACACACACACACACACACACACACACACACACACATATATATATATATATATATATATATATATATATATATATATATATATATATATATATATATATATCTATATATATATCTATATATATATATATATATATATATATATATATATATATATATATATATATATATATAACCTCCGTAAATCTTGATATAATATCTGATCGTAACGATAATTTGACCGACTGCAAAATGAATACTTTATTTTTCTAATTTTTTCTTATCTTTAGCTTCATAACTGTAAAATCAAACAATTTTAAACCACTTATCTGACACAACATGCACAGGATGGAAAATCTTCGCATGACAGGTGTCAGACTGCTTCTAACCTCGGTCATAATTATTCACTAATTCTGGCTTCACACTTCCACCAGCAAAGCTGACTAAGTATACACTGCCACGCCCGAGTGATCCCATCTACACTGATATACACAGGAGCCTCGTTAATCCGGACTCCGTTTATCCGGAAACCTCGCTATCCGGACAGAGTTCAATGGGAACGGATTTCCTAAACGTTATTTTGCTCCGTTAATCAAGAAATCCGCGTTCCGGATCCGGAAATCAAGATCGGAGACCAAAGTGTAAAATTACTATTAAACTTGCCTCGATAATCCGGAAATAATCTGTCCAAAAATAAGAAAATTCGAAAACTCGTATATGAAAATACAGTCAGTTGGATAACACCGATTCACCTACGCAAATTTGGAGGTGTGTAAATGTATCAATCTCTGATTGGTCAAATTCTAGTGGCACGTTAAAGTTATAAATTGATCACGTGATCATGTGTGTGGAAAAACTTCAAGTAACGTGACCGTATTGTAACCAGCGATTGTATAAACAATGTCTGTTTTAGCTAGTCGCCGACGGGGGTGTTAATAATTAAATAAACACACTGGGATCAAATCGTCCACACTTTTTGACGTAACATATGGTTAATAAATTAAGTGTGTCATTAGGTCTCTTTGTTGTTTACCAATTGTATGTAACAATCACAGTTTGTTGATGCCTGAACAAATAAAGTGGATTGAGCTGTGGACAGCATAGGGCTTCATTTCAGAATAAAAGTAGACGTCAATTATCGGCTTATTATCAGCTATAACAGTTGTAAAATACGACTTATAGAAATGACTGCATTTTATAAGTTTACCATAACTCATTTAACTGCGAGATATCAGTTTGTATTCGTTGTACTTTTTATATTATTATGGCGACACCATCAAGCAAGCGTAGACGAGTAGAGATATCTGCCAGCATAAAAAAGAAGATTTGCCAGCACAAAGAAGATCACCCAAAAGCTACCATTCAAGATATCCGCCAGCATATTATAGCTTACTCATCCTTAGACATTGGCAAGTCGACAATTGCTGACATCATAAAAAACAAGGACAAATGGTTGTCCGTACCTGCCGACTCAGCAGACCTAACCCGCGCTCACCACGCCAGATATCAACAAGTCGATGATGCCGTATTCATGTGGTTCTCAGACATGCCGGCCCACCACGCCGCCGTCAGCGATGAAATGCTCATTGCCAAGGCAAAGATAATCGGAGACCAACTCGGCATCACTGACTTTGCCTATTCTCGTGGTTGGCAACAACGCTTCAAGAATCGGCGGGGCATCAAACGAAAATTGTATGAGGGAGAAGCAGATAGTGCCGACATGAACAAAGTGCAGACCCTACAAGTGCATGTTATAATAAAGTGAAATAAACACAAGTCAATAGATGTATTCATTAATTTCTTTCAACCATTATTGCATATCCAGTACATTTACAGCTAGCAAATACATGTACATGTACATGTATACGGTATGATGACATCGTAAAATAAAAATGTGGATGATTCAATTATCCGGAAAACTCGTTAATCCCGACATATTCACTGGGAACGAAGGTCTCCGGATTAACGAGGCTCCTCTGTACATGCTTTCAAGCGTCAGACAGATTATCCACATTAAATTATCGGCACATCTTCTCTAGCCAAGGTCGCCGATCTACTTCTATCCACATCGACGAAGTGGATCGACGACCCTTGATTAGAAAAGATCTTGTCGACATTGCTGTAACAATAAATACCATTGCGGCTTTGTTTCAAATAAAAGTAATGACGCAGAGAATAATAGAAAAGTAAAGTTCAATCAAGCAAACAAAGCAACTATTCGAGTTTTGCTATTTTTTTTATTTAGTAGTAAAAACAGCCAATACAATAAGTTTGATATTGTAAATCGCCCACTGATTAACTATTTAACAATTAATAATACCTTAAGATGAACATAGGCACTATTATTGTCATAGACAGCATTCACCATCCTTAATTAGAGAATGAGAGGTGATCGTGGTGAAAAGTTTACCAGACGGAGCCAAGAAGTTTCAAGACCAAATGGACGAATCAGTTCTCATCGATGAGATACTACAAAACATTGAATGCGACGTTTTGCGAGTTATGTTAAAAACACAACAAGAACACTATTGTCAGTACAGTTGCTTCAAATTTTTGTAAGTCAACCCTTTATCGACCATACTGGACGTAATAAACACATACATTACTCAAAAACTGAAACAGTGGCAAAAGCAACTTTCTTGTTACTATATTCAACAAGTGTCAGACAAGACAGGTGAAGAGATGACAATGATATGTTCAATACCCATGAATTATATACCTTTTCCCCATCGTTCGCTACTTCTAAACAACTTACAGTATCGGACGCCGGAAGCTCAACTTACTAGAGATAAAACGCACGTCACACAGATGCAGCACAGGAGTTCGATGTTTCATGCATGAAAACAAGACGAAAAGTTAAGGAAACAAGATTCCATGGAAGGGACTATCGCTGTACCGTTCGACAATAATTTCGAAGAATTTTAGGTAAGAACATTTTTTAACTGTTTGGTGTTGAAACCATATCCGATTTTCGGGAGCGATACGATTTTCAAATTAGCTGCTGTATTGACCTAATTCGTTGTAAGATATATCACCATATACATTTAGGGCAAACTAGACACCATTTGAAGACTTTTGGTGAAAACCCATAGTCAGTATGGCCATACATTTAGGAGAATTAGCGACAAGATTTTATATAGTTTCTTTGTGGCAGCCACATTGCATGTCTGTGGGGCATCATTTCATTGAGGACAATCTTGATATCATGAAAACCCATGTCGCTATGACCATCAATTCTGAAGGAGTAGCGACGAGATTTTCAAAATGGTTGCCATGGTGGCCATATAGGATGTCAAATCGGCATCATTTATATTCCGGACCAACTAGACATGATAAGAAAAACTACCTATTAAGAAGTAGCTCTAACAAGATTTTGAAGATGGCCACTATAACGGCTTCATTGGATCATAAAAGTACTACTCTACAACAACACGAAGTATCAAGAAATGTAATCGATAGGTTGTGGTGATATAAGTAAATGAAAAGCTTTAAGCAAAAACTAAATTCAAACATTTGAAGTAATTTCACAAGTGTGCAACGTCAAGGTTATGGATGTGATAGATGTGTGATGGAATAAAAATTGAATTCATCCACAGGACGTGGAGATATGTGCGAGTCAATTCCGCAGGGACCTTGAGATGACAGACAGATGAATTTAAACATAAGAGATCAGCAATCTTTATTTAGACAAATACATCTTTGCATTCTGTACAAAGGTAAACCAAAGTCAATGAAGGTGGCATTTTTCTTCATAAAAGATGGTAAAGACTTTGAACATGCGTGTCGCATGCCAAGGATTGTCCACCCCCACCTCCAACCCCAGCCAGTAAAAGAGCACTGAAATATTGGACTCTAATATCAAAGTGTAATGATATAATCATGGTGAAAATATATTGAAGTATAATATAGTAATATAAAAATGTTGACTTTCTAGTTAAAATGTTGTATCTTCAGGGACATTATCAACACTGACAGAAACAAGAACAAAAACGGCATGCAAGTAATCCGTGTATCTGCCATGCTATTGAGGCAACACGAACAAACCTTTCTATAATATATGTATACTGTAACTATTCACAAGTTACCTCTTGACCTGACTTATAGTTTTGAACTTTCAACACAAGTCACTTTAAGAGACTAGTGCTCCATTGGCGATAGATAAATATAGAAATGTAATATATATATATATATATATATATATATATATATATATATATATATATATATATAGTTGTAAAAAGCAAAAAATGCACTCTTCTTGAACAATCACCATGAGATCACATTTTTCATATGGTATGTATGTATTGAGTTTAATGACACATCAACACAATCGTGGCTATATAGTACTGATCAAGTTTATGAATCCAAAAAGGACTACAAAACATGAAGGCAACAAAAGGGCAAAATCCTTAAAAGACAAGGTCAATTGTTGTATAACAACAAAAGAGACAATTTCCGGAGTGATGCACACAGGAAACACTCGGCTAAATAAACATAATAAATAAATATACAGACGAAAACAAACATAAAAAGGAGAAGAATGAAAAAGACAATTCTATTTAGACTTTTTGCGGTTCTCTATGAAGTACTTCCTTCAAACACTTTATTCTTTTTTTTTTATTCCCAAGCTAAATGTGCAGTGGCAATGGCAATAAGATTAATTTTTCCACTAGTAACATACATTTTTGTTTCAAAAGACCTTTAATTATACATGACCATGTATTTATTAGTCTCAAATGGTGGGTAAACACGATTTAATTTTATTTTGCTGATTATGTTGTTAATTACTTATACCACAATAATAACTATTTCATTAATATCTTCAATCTTAATTAATTAATAAATATTAATTAATATCTTAAATCAATACACATATATTTTCAAATGAAAATAAGATTTACTTCATTTCTCCATTACTTTTGCCTTTGACTCTCTGGGGAGCTGCAGTTGACCAGTTGGTAGAGCATCTGACTCGTAATCCAAGGGTCGCAGGTTTGTTACCTGTCCAGGCCAGCATGGGCAGGCTGCCTTGCTGTGTCCTTTGGAAAGGCACTTAGTTCCCATTTCCTTTGCACGATATAGCCAATAATGTGTTAACCCCCGTAGTATACAGAGAAAAAGACGCTTAAGTCCAACTGATTAAAAACCTGGAGATTGAAATGGTAAGTTTCCGAGAGGAATTGGCCCACTCTCGCCCGCTGGTGATGACGCCCGCCAACACCGCAGCGTTTGAAGTGGTTAAGGTCTATCACATCTGCCGAAATTGCCTGGGTGATGACCGGGTAAGAGATCCACGCAACATCACAGGCCGATACCGTGGAGTTACCCATAACAGCTGTAACCTCCAGCTACGACTAAGCCCAGAAAAAAAAAATCCCCGCTATCTTCCACAACCTGAGAAACTACGACGGGCACCTTCTGATGGCAAAGCTGGGAACGGCCTCAGCGGCAGACATCAGTGCCATACCCACTAACATGAAAAAATATATGGCCTTTTCCCTGAGCCAGCTCTAGTTTATAGACAGCTACCAGTTTCTACCCTGCAGCCTAGCCACACTGGCTACCGATCTTCCTCAGAAAAACTTTCACATCAACCGTCGATATCCTGCACACGATGTCCCTCTTCGGAGCTCCAAAGGTGTCTATCCGTATGGGTGGGACTGGTTTGAGGAGTCTAAGCTACCCACCATTGAAACCTTCTACAGCACCATCAGCCGTACATACGTCTTCCGAGGACTATCAGCACGCCCAGAAAGTATGGGATACCTTTAGCTCTATGATGATGGGAGACTATCACGACTTTTATCTAAGGCGCTATTCTTTACAGATCACTGACATCTCACCTCTGTACTCGTGGGTTCAAGTCTCAGGCTCGGCTAACGTGGGTATGTGAGAAAGCTTGCCAGTAGCTTCCCGTGGGTCGGTAGTTCTTCCCGGGGTTTTCTCGGGTTCTTCCTCCACCAAATATACTGGCCGCCATGTATAGCCTATCATGTGCTGAAAAATGGCGTTAAACCCATAACAACCAACCAACAACCTGTACCTCGAGACATAGGTGCTTCTTCTGGCCGATGTATATGAGGTCTTTCGGGTCACCTCCCTAAAGACATATGGCATATACCCTCCCCATTACTTTAGCACACCCTGGATGAGCTGGGACGCCCTTCTCAAAGTCACTGGTGGAGAGCTCGAGATACTGGCAGAAATCGATATGGACCTGTCTGTCGAGAGAGGGACCCGAGGTGGAACATCCACGGTCAGTAAGCGATGCGCGAAGGCTAATAACTCCAAGTGCCCGGACTACAATCCCTTGAAATCCCACCTTCTGGATCGTCTACCTTAACTCAAATAATCTTTATGACTGGCCAAGATGCAGAGTCTATCAACAGATAGCTTTCGCTGGGCCAACCCCGAAGAGATTGGTTTAAGTAGCATAGCCCCAGACGCCCCCAAGGTGTGCATGCTAGATGTGGACTTGCACAATCCAGAAGAGCTGCACTATGCTCATAGTTACTTTCCACTAGCCCCCGAGTCGATGAATATTCCAAAGGAGTGGCTATCAGCCTACCTACATGCCCTAGTGGATAAGCTTGGAGGTCGCTACACCGGATGCACAAAGCAGGTACCCAACCTGCTGAAGAAGGAGCGATACATCATTCACTAACGACACCTGCAACTATACGCTAGCCTTGGCATGCACATCGCCAAGATTCATAGGGCGCTAGAGTTTGATCAGTGGATGGCAGCCAACATCCAGAAGAGCATAGACCTGCGGGCTATAGGCACGAATAGTTTCGACAAGGACTACTATAAGCTGCTCAATAATTCCATATAAAATCTGCAGAAGCGCATAAGCGTCTATCTGATTAAGCCCGATGGCCAAGAGGACAAGCTACGACGCCTGATTGCTGACCTAGCCTTTCAGACGCGTAAGATCTTTGAGGATAACCTCATGGCGGTAAATTCCACCAAAGCCAGACTCAATCCTAACTGCCCCATCTACACAGGCCAGGCCGTCTTTGACCTATCGAAATATTTGATGTATGACTTTTATTACAACCACATACATGCTCGTTACGGTGCTAAATCCCAACTGCTCGACACCGATACCGCCAACCTGCTGCTGGAGATAGAGATAGAAGACATCTAGAGGGACATGGCAGAGGATGCCAATCTCTACGATACGAGTGACTTTCCGGAAGGTCTCCATCTGCATAGTGACGCAAACAAGAAGGTGGTAGAAAAGTTTAAGGACGAATATAACCGAGTTCCTATCGCTGAGTTTGCGGGACTACGCCCCAAGATGTACTCTATCCTGCGAGAAGACAGTTTCGAATCCCAAAGGGCCAATGGTGTAGCGAGATCGCCTGTCAAGGCTGCCCTATGGCATAAGCTATACCTCGAGAGCTTCATGCAGAGAAGCGAGTTTCGCCACACCAACACAGCTATACATAGAGAAAACATCAGATAGGGGTGTATAGCCTGACAATGACGAGCCTCTCCCCGCTGGACACAAAGAAATAGATCGGACCCGATGAGATCATGACCTGAGCCTGTGCCCAAACACATGTAGAGGCCGACAACGAGTTTAAAGAGTTTATTAGCTCCTACTCGAGACCTAGGCATTTGGGAATGAAGTACCAAAACAACGAGCCGTGACAAAACCGGCAAGTAGACACTGCACAATCGTTGGAGGAAGGTTCTTCTTCTTGCTCCTCTTGTGGGTGGGGGCACCATATTTGCAGTGCGCAAGGAAGGGTCGTTCTCTACGTTCAAGCCACAAACTCCGCCGGATCCACATTACCCGCTGAGCCCCAATCTCTGTTTTCTGCTCATTTGACAGGTATTCGGAACACATTGCGTTATTGCTTGAAACTTACCTCGAATGTGACTCCAATTTGAGCTTTTCGCTAGGTGAGAAGACTCTTGGGAGGTAGTTAAGTATCTTCAGGTACGACTTATAACTCTTCTTGCACGTCGAGGCAGCAGATCACAAACCCTATCTGGGGACTGATCAGGTGAAATATGAAGAGCTAGCCAGGGATTTCTCATTCGTCGAGTATAACGTATGTATCCAGCGCCCGTACAGGATCGCTGGTGCGATGGGTCCCAACTTTTACCGCACCAGGGCCAGCGCATTGAGGGGCTGCCCGGGCGGTTTTTCCTGGGACGCCGAAGGTGCCGCAGGCTGAGCGCGGATGGCGTCGACCGGCTTTACCGGGTCACCTGTCCATTCAGATCAGACACTTCGGCAGGCAGTCGCCGAACCCACTCCACGCTGCTAGCAGCCGTCCCTTTCTCAGAAAGCAACAGCTCCTGAGCGTATTGGTGCCCAAAATCCCTCTCTGTCAGGGTTCGTTTAAACAGCTCCACGATGCCCTGGACCAGGTGGACGCCTGCCTCGCCGCGCCAAACGCAGACCTCACCCCTAGCCAGGAGCTCCGGCACGGCGCCCATAACCTCCCGCCCGGGCTCGACCAGTAGCAGCTTGGGCCACATGAGTGGGCTCAATTGTAGATCCACATCAGCGCGGTGGTAACCTCGGCAGCCTCCTTCCTGGTCAAGGGCTCGGCTGCCTTGCAACAGCTGGTGACGTCCACCACGGTCAGTGCTTATCTATACACGCGTCGTCGAACCTTTTCGTGCGGCAGGAAGAAGACGTCGGCCTGGTTCACCTCGATGGTGGTCGAGACACTAAGACTCGTACGGACGACTTTGCGCGGCACCGGCAGGTACACGGCCTGTTTTCTCGGCCAAGCCCTGGCAGTGTCTCTCGTGAACCTTGTGGCCGCTGCCATCTTTACAGCCTTCACAGCCCTTCTAGCAACACATGGGTTTTGTCTAGATGGATAAAAGACGGACCTCCATCGCTTCACCCTATTGGGCCCACCTTCAGATCCTGCGCACCTGCCGACACTATGCTTTGCATTCATCCCACCCATAACGAGGATACGGCCAAGTTGCTCGCCAATGGTAGGTCCCCAGATGGCCTATACGTCGTGGATCGGGTCCACGTCGACCTTGTGCCGGTCTTGCATGTCGTTGCTGTGCGAGTACGACAGGTCGTGCAGGTAGCACGCGGCCTCCACACGATTGATAACTACCTCGCCCGGTTTCCAGCCAGATGTCCAGCCCTGGTAGCTTTTCGAGGTTGGCGGCAATGTCGCAGCCGCGCTTTACTACCTTAACGGCTGGCACAAATGTGACCTTTCTCGCCCTAAACACGGCGCAGGCCCCCAAGAGGGTCATCGAGCAATTGCCCAGTGGGTCGCCGATTATTTCGGTCTTTATCCGGCAGCGCAGACAGTATACGAGGATTTAAGAAGATGCTTCAGTCATTCAATAAGTGCCAACGCCGCGGATCCAGGCAAGATCACGCTCTTGAAGCTCACCCAGTGGATGCCCGCCGTAAGGCCAGCGCTGGGGGTGGAAATGCGTGGAGGGCAGAGTACCTTGTCATTCCAGGCCATGACCACGGATACCCCGCAGTCTCTGGCGAGTTCATCTGGCAGATCAGCGCCCATCAGTGCTTCGCCTCACCCAGGCATGTCTTAGTAGCCCTTCAGCTCTCGAATCGGGAGAATGATCGGGAGCGCAACACGATGGTGTTCGACAAACTTGTCGTCACAAAAGTGAGCCTGCGCCTCAGCGGACACCAACGGCCAACCGAAGAAATCCTTCTGAACCATGCAACCACAACGTGGCCTGCGCTTATTATCAGATCGTAAGCTTCAAGGGTCGCGGCCAAAACGTGGACACGGGTCTGCAGATCGGCCAGAAGGACTTCACCGGACTCTACCCGATCAACGAGGGCCCTTTTCAACTTTGACCTGCTGCAGCTCATCATGTTGCTGAAGTACTTTACGGGCGTCTATATGAGAGAAAAGCTGGAGCGTCTGCCGGTGTGCCTTTAACCTCGACACCTCGCAGAAAAGCGGGACTCATTCGGTGGCGTTCCGGGCGCTCGCTGACAGCATGCTTTACTTAAACTCTTATAGCCTCGCCCCGCAGCCAGAGCTCAATGCATACCTCCGCCGGGTTCGCGGCTGCGACCCATTGACCCTCCCACTTACCTACTTGGCCCTACCAGTTCAGAAAAAAAGTGACGGGCTAAACTGCCGCCACGCATCCAGAGGTGCTGAAGGCCCTGAATAGCAATACGACGCCCGGTGCACTGCTGGATGCGGCGCTCTCGATGACCCGCCGGTTTGTTTAGAACCATGTGCGCACTTTAGAAAATAAAAATAAAACAAAATTATTTAACATTTCTGCAAAAGCCCAGTCTCAGACTGGGTGCTAGCCTTACTAAATATTTCAGTTCCTCAGCAGATAAGAAACATATCGGAATCGCTGCCAGCCGCTAGTGTGATAGTGTGAACGGCTTTGGAAGCAGGTTCACCCATAACCTTTTCAACTTCCTGCGACCTTTGAGTCTGTTTAGGCAGTACCCACTAACTGATCATGGGTTCCGGATGGACCCCGGCTTGAATGTTAAGACAGAGTGACCTACCCCGTGAGACACCAGACTTTTCACATCTGTCCATTCATACACTTCAACTTATATATAAATCAGTACTATACTACGTACCTAAGTTTATGGTGTAGGTAAATTTGCATAATTGTGCAGCTAAAAATAGATATAGTCAAGGGAATTAAATTGTGCACGCCATATTTCCGACGAGCCGGTGTGCGTTAGTAAAAGGCTAATTATAACGATGTAAGTGTGCCAAAACAATAGGGGAGTGGAAGAGTGGCCTCATCCATCGAGGTGCTGAACGTGCTAAATCGCGATCCGATGTCCGGCGCGTTGCTGGATGCGGCGCTCTCGCTGACCCGCCGGTTTGTGTAGAAACAAGCCGGCTGTATCCATATACATCATGTATGAAGACATCTTCGGGCGCTCGCAGAAAGACGACGAGGTACGCGGGACTCCCGGGGACCTCGCCCAATATGCCACCAAGGCCGAGCTGGCAGTAGCCTACAGCAACCGCGTCAACGCCTTCGACCCGAACGACCTAGCTGTATTCACCGATAACGTCGGGAACATGTAGGCCTTCGGCGTGGACCTCGACTAGCTGTTGACCCGCCTGGGCAGCGTAGAGACGACAGGCAACTTCGTCGTCTTCCAGGCGCTATGGCGGCAGGCCGTTTGATAGGCTACAGGCCGAGGAGGCTGCCACGCGGGCCCTTCGCAACATAGCCGACCACACTCGACCCGCAAATTTCGCCACAAAGCGATACGTTGACCGCCAAGACTCGGACGGAAAACGTACGCGGAGGTGAAAAAAAAAAAAGTACGTCAAAGAACAGTACGCGGCTGCAAAAAAGCACACTGACGACACGGACGTGGCTCGAAAACAACGCCTCGAAGTCAATATCGCGCGGTTGGGCGAAATGGCCTTGATAAGGTATGTTGACCAGCAAGTCGCTCTTCGGGTTGTCAAGGCTAATTACAGCATGACCGGTGACCTAAACATGGCGGCAGAAAAAATCACGGAATTGGCCTCCCCTAGGAGGGACCACAATGCGGTGAGAAAACAGTATGTCGACGCCGTGGTCGCTATCTTAGAAGAATACATAAACCGCCGGTTGCCACGGTCGCAACCTTAAAAAATATGTAAATCGTCAAGACGCGGAAAGGGTCTCCAAGGCTGGCGATAGGATGACTGGTCCCTTGAATCTGGGTAAAAATAAAATTACATCCTAGCAGACCACGTATGCCCCAAAGACGCACAGACTAAATCCTACGCTGACCATTCCACCAACTATCAGGGCGGTGCAGATTTATCTACTCCCATGCAGAGTCCTCTAAACATGAATGCGAATCAAATCGTGAGTATTCGGGGAGCCTACCAATCCTCAAGATGCAGCAAACGAAGCATATATCGATTAAAAAGACCGTGATTACTTTGAGTCTATTTAATATCGGCGCCCAGATTTTTATTGACATCTGAAGGGGTTAGGTTACTCTAGAGGAAACCCCAATTTAGTAACCGTGGAAGGTCCCTTTATTACTTAAAGCGCGGAAATCAGGGGGTCAGAACCTGCCTTATATCGTTTCACAGTCATGGGCGGGATTGTTTCGGGAAGGAATATTGGTAATAAGTTTAATGTTTCCTTAATGCGACGTACTAATAGCGACAACCCTAATGTTATTCTCAGAACAAGAACAGCTGTTGGGTATTACAAGGTCATATGGGTATTACAAGGTCACAAGCAGTGCAACCTTTTATATTACACTCATTTAGGAACCAAAATCCTATCACGAGTTTTATATTAGAATGATGCAAACCGTGTCATCACAACAAGCCTATTATGTTTCGGTTAAGCTACTTGTTGAAGAAATAGCCTGAACGATTTAAACACGTCCATCCGAGATCTAATCAAGATGTATTCCACTCATTCGGTTGTAACCCCAGAAGTCAACCAGCATAACTACCGCCTGAAAAAGTTCGGCGATCTCGATATCCAGCTCCGCCCAGATCAAGCAACTACGCTCTCTCTGCAAAAAGTATATGCGGGCTGTTAACATTGTTGACGGTATAGCGGCAGCGTCTAGCACTGTAGCCATATGCGTCGGGATCGCGGGTGTGGGGGTGTTCGCTGCTCTGGCGGCTGCCACTCTCACAATACCGCTAGAATGCGTATCACTCGTATGCGGGCTCTTCTCACTGGCTGGACAATTCACCGTCTGGCGGCTCTGGGTGAAGGCTCAAAAGCACGATCAGATTCGGGTCCTCGTAGAAGGTAAGCTGAACTCCATCTCAGACTTAGTCTTGCGAGCCCTCTGAGATGCCTCCCTGTCCGAGGACTAGTTTACACTCATTTTGGACGAGATGAATAATTATACGACCCTCAAAAATGAGACATATGGGCGGCTGCTAGAACGGCCCGTGTCGCGGTGGCCATCATCGATGCCGAAAAAAGGAGTTCTTGGCCCAGGGTCGATCTGAGGGTCGCGCTCAGCTTCTCAAAACGTTATGCGATGGTGCAGCCTAAGCTGCGTCATCTGTTCTCCCTCTAGCCTGCCCGACCTCCCCGAACTGAGTGATCCTCCGGCCTATGAGCCTTAGCTGGTAAGGTCGACGGCCCTTTTAAGCTGGCCCGTTTCGTACTGGTCCTCGAGCCAATCTACATGCTCCATTAATTATTCTTCCGAGGCGCTAAAGAAACGTTCGCGCATGGTAGCAATTAAAGGAAGCGAGATGGAATATCCCCACCGTACAAGGAAAGGGTCTTCGGTCCAGTCATATTGGATGAGGTCCGCAATTCCAAGGCGCGTCAGGTAAATATTTACGGCCACTGGAAACATTGTCTCAAAAGTGTCGAGTGGTTCTATGTAGTCCTCACTCTCATCATATTCAAAGGTGTGTCGTCATCACTAGAGGACTCCTCCCCCGCAATGGCATTCCATAGACACACCACGTCTCTAATTGATGTGTTGGTGATAGTCACCCATCCTACCTTGACCGCCAGAGGCCTGACTAGAGCAACCCCTCAACGATGCCCAGGGTCTAACAACAACGTTGCTGCTCCGTGACTTAGCAATATGTCATGTATGGTGGTCTCAAATTCCCACTTGACTAGAACCATTTAAAATAAAATAGTCATATTAGGTTTCATCTTTATGGTTTCCGAAACTGGTGTTTTTCGGAACACGGGTTCTTGCCAAATGAGACCCAGTGAAGAGTAGAATGTGGTGTAAAGACTCAACTTCTTACATATCACACACACACACACACACAGATATATATATATATATATATATATATATATATATATATATATATATATATATATATATATATATATAAAGTTCTCTAACCTGTATCATAACATTACTTTTTCGTATTTATAACGTATGTTAATGCTATCAAGCATTATCCTGTAGGATGTAGGATCCTGGGATAGCACTTTCCGCTCTGCTTGGTGTATTTTTGTAATTCTCTATAATAACCTCAATAATACCCTGATTTCTGTCGTAGGAATCCGGAATGACTGTGTACTTAGATGAGAATTATTTACAAGGTCGACATGCGGGTATGTCTGCCAGGCACGAATACCTATACCAGCGACTTTGTAGCATCATTTTTGGTAATGTGTGCATGGTCGAGATGATGGGGGTTGGTGTTTATAGGCAAAGCAATGGGTGCCACAACCCGCAGACCTGGGTTCGAATCTCCATAGAGTACGAATTATAATTTTCTAACCTGTATGTATCTATGTATATATATATATATATATATATATATATATATATATATATATATATATATATATATATATATATATATATATAAAATATAATATAATATAATATAATATAATATAATATAATATAATATAATATAATATAATATAATATAATATAATAATAATAATATAATAATAAAAATTATAATATAATATAATATAATATAATATAATATAATATAATATAATATAATATAATATAATATAATATAATATAATATAATAATAATATAATAATAATAATAATAATTATAATATATATATAATATATAATATAATATAATATAATATAATATAATATAATATAATATAATATAATAATAATAATATTATAATATAATATAATATAATATAATATAATATAATATAATATAATATAATATAATATAATATAATATAATATAATAATATTATTATAATAATAATAATAATAATAATAATAATAATAATAATAATAATAATATATAATATAATATAATATAATATAATATAATATAATATAATATAATATAATATAATATAATATAATATAATATAATATAATATAATATAATATAATATAATATAAATAATATAATATAATATAATAATAATAATAATAATAATAATAATAATAAGCTTGTCCTGGTAGATGGATAGCCAGTAACATCAATGCTCGGTATTGCTTTTAATATGAAATATGTCTGGATATCTCGAGATATTTTTGTCACAGCACGTACAATATACAGCATATAAAAATTGGTCTGGAAATTTCGGACAACTTCTAAATTAAACTACAACATCGAGTGGAAAAAATTTCTCTTTTGATTCACCATATTTTTTCAGAAAGATACTCGCAGAATTAAGGTATTGGAAACATGATCTAATGATTGAAATAGTGAGACATAAGAAACTTAAAGAGAATATGGAATTTCATTTTGTATGAATTTGCCCTGGTTACCGGGAATTAAGTAAGAAATCTGTTAAAGATATCTACTGTGTTTACCCTACTGGAGACAAATCTTTCTTCTTTTTTATGGCCTCCACCAATCAAACAACGATATGTCAATTTTGATACTATTTTCCATGATGATTTTTTTTTCTTCCTTTAATATGTACATTAGTTAAATAAGTTCTAAGATGCATGTAAAGGTACACTATATACTCCATGAAATTATGTAATTGTATGCAGTATATTTATATAAATAAGGTGAGATTTATCTATGTAGAATATTGGATGTCAGTAATATAATATAGGTAAACTTACAATTTATTTCTTTTACATTAGCATGTGTATTATCTCGCTCTTCTAGCAGTCTTAACACGGTTTACAGTGTTACAGTAGCATAAACCGATGGCCTCAATTACACATGAACAATTTACAATCTCTCTCTCTCTCTCTCTCTCTCTCTCTCTCTCTCTCTCTCTCACACACACACACACACACACACGCACACACACACACACACACACAAACACACACACAAAAACTCTGTTCAGTATGCTTAATTTGACTCTGGTGAAAATATGAAGATTTTCATATTTTGGGTGGCTTGGAGAATCACGCTTACTCTTCTTTTTGCATTCATACGCGTGTTTTCTCACGTATGCATACAGAATATATACTATTTTGTACTTTATACACGTATACGAGATTTGTAATCGACACAAATAATTTGTTTAATGTTAAACAGGTCCCTGCAGATCCCTGGGTGGAAATAAATCCCCAATAATTTTGTTAGAGTTTTTTTTCAAAGCTATGAGACAAGCAGATCGACAAACACACACACATATATATATGCATGCATATATACATATACTACAGATCGATAGATAGATAGATAGCCAAAATATCGTTTTTAGAAATACTTCCTTTCCAAGGTATATAAGGGTGAAACACTAAGTATTTAACAGAAAATTACTTACGTCAAACTGACGCACAATCTCTCTCTCTCTCTCTCTCTCTCTCTCTCTCTCTCTCTCTCTCTCTCTCTCTCTCTCTCTCTCTCCACAGTTTCAAACAAAACTATAAAGTCCATGTAGTCTTAGATAAAATCAATAAGGAATGAGCTTGCAATATTTTCGATTCCCATGTAAATTGGAAGAAAAAGGGGCATTAAATGCAGGGATTCGTAAGAAATGTAAGTTTAGTAGTATAATCTCGATTATGAAAAAGGTCTCAGTTCTGTAGTATCCGGTCTCTATCTTTGCAGCTATGACGGAAAATTCATATAATCCAGAATGGGCATAAAATATGCAAACTGCGCAGCACCGGAGTTCACTTAAGGGTACACAAATTTTGCCCTATGAGGTGTGGGTTAAAGGGTTGGTCTAAAATGAATACTACTGAATTAGCGTCTGGCGTTTGAACCCGACACGGCGATGATGTGTTTTACCCATCTCTTATTGATTCATGTGAAATATATCTTACAGACAATTGCAACGTTTGAAACGCATTATTGACATGGGGAGAGGGGGGGGGGGGAAACTAAACATTCGAAGTTTTAAATGACTTGTAGATAGGCAATCACATTTCTCAGTAGTCACCACTATGTAAGAGATGCTTAAGGACCTGACGATATACAGACCAGGATAAATTCGCGCAAGTTATCTACCGAAGCTAATCTTGGCCGTCTTAATGACACAGTGTTAATCTAGACTGATTGGCTGATCGCCCATCTATCAAGCATAGATTTCCGGTCAGCCAGGCAATTGAGATTTTGCGTGTAAATTAAACTACTCTAATTTATTTCTACAAACAAACTCAGATATAATCAAAACACATTGATCCTGAAATGTAGATCTCTTAATAAGGTACAATTAAACCTGTAGTTTAAGACTACTCTGTGAACCATTTGGAAGTGGTCTTTATAAGCAGGTCATCTTTCAATACATGTCTTGGTTTATGCATACATGGGACCTATATACCTTTGTATTTTTACACATGTGGTCGTTATATGCAGGTGGTTACTATAGATGATTTGCTTGTATTTCATATCATAAACGATCGTTCACATTAGTAAATTTTCCATCTGGTATTCAATTTCTTGATGTGTATAATTTCCATGCAAATACATTTGTGACGTTGTAAGGTCACTGAACCGCTCCTTTATCCCGTCGATCTACTCGTTTTTTACGGCGCTAGTTTAAACAGGGTAATCAATTCCGTCATTGCTCATGTATAAAGCGTCCAACTGCGAAAAACGGACCCACATCTTGCGACGCATTACTGGACAGATCTATGGTCTGGGTCTATGATGTTAGCTGTCGGTTGGAGGATAAACACAGGTACACAGGTGAAATAAAGTAACGTGTATAATAGAAAAGTGTGATATATTATAAACATCTCTCTCTCTCTCTCTCTCTCTCTCTCTCTCTCTCTCTCTCGTTATTTTCATTCTTCTGAGCTTCAGATTCCCATTTGACAATTGAATAATCACCAAGAAGGACTATTTCTAACAGTGATAGCGCCATCCCCATGAATATTTATGTTTTCAACTTCACTATATTCATGTACTTTAATGTACTTTAATACTGTCTTCCTAACGAGAACACCTGCACTGAAATATATGGAGCAATATTTTATATTAGTTAATAAAATGCATGTCACCAATTTAAGATAATGATGAATACTGTTGTTAAATACATACCTTTAGGGGACAGTATGATAAAATGATAATAAAATTCAAAATCGTGTAATTTACAACATAGCATTACGACAATACTGTACAATTTACAATCTATTTTGATATGGTCAATATTGACTTAAGGAATGTTTTGCGAGATGCGTCAAAATAATGTCAGTTTATTGCTTTGTTCTATGGTAGCTGCATATTTTTTTCAAACTCCTTATAAATCAAAAACGCTGTTTAACCTCGAATATGTTCTTCATTATTACCATATTAGAAACCTTGTTTTGATTTTCATGCTTGATACAATCGCTTTGAACCATGAGAGAGAGACAGAATGTAGTGAAAAGTGGATTCTCTGTTGTACAAACTAGGTCACAACTGGCGGTACATAAGTCTTTGCCTACTCAAGACAATCACTTCTTAAGAAATATACAAGCCTTGGTCCAGCGTCAGAGAGACGTGTGTGTAATCGGACATTTTTTAAAACATCGTAGATATGCTTATTATGATGAGCTTCAATTTCGTGATATACGTCTAATTACCCAGAGCACAGTGCGGCTATTACGATGAATTATGGGATTTCTTATTTCCTTTAGCGTTTGATTGCTGAACATTTAATGACTAGACCCGTTAGGTATTTGAAAGTTACATTTAAATATCAAGGTTTACGTGTGTTTTATATTCAACTACTTCCAACTATTTAATGTTCACTCAAATCTCTTCAATCTAAATTCATACAAAAATCATGCATTTAATTTAAAATGAATAAAAAGAACACACACCATCTATTTTACAACTCAGTTATTTAGAGCAGCAGACAGTCTAAATGGATTTAAGTTTACACTCGAGTCGTTATTTCAGGTAATGTGAATATGAGATTGCGTGATATAATCATTTCAGCTGACATCTCAGGTAAATGTAAACAAAAGATAATATATTGAGAGGTGGGGAAAACTGAGCGACCTGCCTACTTATGTCGATGGCAAAAAATCCAGAATGGAGTGACGTTACTAAGATTTATACATGAGAAGAAGGGTCAGGTTGTAGGCGAAGTGACATATTATGCCATTAACGTATTTTTTAATTCTATCAAAAGGTACACATACTTCCAAATGCTGTTATTCATGTCCTAAATTTCGTATAAGGCTTTATATTACAAACACCTAGGTCATGCATGATTGTTATTTTTCATGCTTCGAAATTTGAGTCATGGTTCCCATTGATTTAGACATTTTTTAACCATGACTTTCATTTTTGCATACTAATTATAAAGAATTCCATAGACTTCTAGATAAATATGTGTAAGCCCTAGCATTTAAGAAGGTCAAGTTTGATTTCTGCATGTTTCCCTTTGCAGATTGATTGATTGTTGTACCCTTCTTTGACTTAGAAGTTGCATTGACATATTGAAACAAGGTTTCTTAGATTTCACAATATTGTCGGAGGCAACCATATCATAAAACACATTTGTATACTCCCAACATAAGGCAGAGCATACTATGGTATGATGTTGTCTGTCCGTCCGTCCGTCCAGATGTTACCTATTTCATTTTCGTATATTAACTCCAATCCTCTACCATCTACAACGAACAAACTGTGTGGATGGCTTGCACTTGTGGTAAGGAAGAAGCTTGTTTATTTTGGGGTCAAGGGTCAAGGTCATGAGACTGAAAGAAGAATATAGCTTCTGCAAAATAACATTAGGTATACATCACAAACCTCGACCAAACTTTGTGGACCACAAAACGCCAAAGGTTAAGGTCAATGCGACTGTAAGAATAGAAATGATTTATAAAAAAAAATTTTAAAATTGTTCTCAGTATTGTACGTTCACAAATGTTTGTGGATGACTTACATGTTGGGTAAGAACAAAGAATGTTCATTTTGTGGTTAAGAGGTGAAAGATCAATGTCTCTGTGACAAAAAGAAGAAAAATGGCTTTTTTATTATTAATACTTTTTTTCTAGACCACGTACCTTGTCCAAGGTTTGTGTATGGTGTGCATTTATATTATGGAAGGTGTCTATTGACTTTGGGCTTAAAATGTCAAAGGTCAAGGTCATTGAGCCTGAAAGAATCATGGGTTTTCCAGAACAACTGTTGTCGCAGAGTATTTTCCTCGACCAAACGTTCTGGACATCTTGCCTTTAGGATAATACAGAAATATATGGATTACTAATTCTACAGATCAAAGGTGATGGTCATAGGAAGTATAATAAGACATTAATGGTTTCTGCACAGTAAGTAAGGCTCATTATCACATACATACCTTGAGGAAAAGTCTAAGTCACTGAGACCAGTTGGGCAATAAACTCCAGAGTCAACCTTGCCCTGCTAGTGTCTACAGGCCGGGATGTCGCTTTAATTTAATCAATTACACACTTAACATTAACCCAAAATATAATTACAACGAACCAGCTAGAGAGAACAGGTGTGCTCAAGTAATAGAAAATCACTTTTTACAAGCCTATGACAGGTCCTGAACACAAACTTTTAGTTAGTATGTCATCTTAAATCCAGCACATTATCCATTTGACTATGAACGCAGTTTTGGGTTTAAAATATACGCTTCGTTTCGGCATTTATGAACCAAGTAAATAATGTCAGTTTTCATGATTAATACGAAAAATCAACAGGAATTCATAAACATTTTTATTTCAGTTCGAAAATTTAATAAAATAAGGCTAGAAAATGTGTACAGTGCATACTCTCTGCCATAACTGTTTACCGAATCACAGATTGATATTGTATCCAGCCTGTAAATATACATGTTGGTGGGTGGAGTGGTAGACTGTTGTGTTATACTGAAAGCTGTTGAGCCATAAAATAACGATTGTGTCATCAGTGGGGGTACTAAGGGTAAATGGCGCCCGGGGCGAAGTTACTGTGTATCAAATCTTGGAATTCTGCCTAATAAAGGGGATTTTTTTTATTACCTATAATACGGTATGCCCTAATTAGCCTTCGTCTTTAAAGTAGCAAATATGCTTTATATCTATAAATATATTGTATGCCCTGATGTTAAATATAATAGTGATACCCCATAACCGTAAGTACCTGATTTAAACAAGGCGTTACCTTCAGTAACTCGTCTTAATTTTCATCACTTACCAACATTTTATTATTTTCTTCGGCTGGGATTTTCTCCTTTGTTAAACTGCTCCAGCTACGCAATTATAATGATATTTGCAAGCATCTTTTCAATCAGCGGGTGTCGGTTCTTCAAATCCCTGATGTACAGTTGTATGTTCTTCAGGGCCATTATCAATGAAGTATTGTTTTCCTATTTATATATCTCCAATAATAATCAGGAGAACTATTTAATGTTTTTCAAATTAAGTTAAATTGTTTTATATGCATCTTATTATTGTGTCCATTAAAAGCTTGATCATCATGTAATCATCCAGAGGATTCCAACTGTAGCTATATTATCTGGTTTAGTTTTGGAACTATTTCTTTTACTACTACCAAAAACGCATGCAAGATGACGCACTATAAGTGATTTATAAATTGTATTTCTAATATTTGTATATTTTCAGTGATGTGTAGATACAATGGTTTTTGTGACTTTGAAAGGAAAAATTATATTGACGACATCAAATCAGGTGCTTTAATGAACTAAATATCACAATAAAAATTGTTTTCGTTTGTTTATAAAAATTGTCTTTCTTTAAATTTTTATTTCCTCCAAGGTTGCCATTATGGTTCCTCCACATCGTTAAAGCTGTATTCCCTACAATGATGCAATTACGGTTTCTCCATATGACAGTAGGGGATTCTACGAATTAAACGTGATTTAATAGTAATATAAATTAAACGTGATTTAATAGTAATGTCAAATATTACGTTGAAGAGTATCTTGGTGTTGCGAATGTATGCATATATAGATATTGCGAAGATTTTAAACTTAGATTCATATTTTGTTTACCTATTTGCATACTCACGTGTCAGCGCAGCAACGAATGAGACAGTCAAGGCAGAATGGCTTGTATTGTAGATTGCGTTTCATGCGTAAATGCTAGAGCAGAAAACTATATGCACACATGAATGCAGAAATTAAACTTTTCCTCTTAATATTTGACCTCAGCATTAAATTAGAATCGAAAATTATATATATGAAATAACTCACACCACTTTTCTTTCATATTTCTTCTAGTGATTGTTTTGTGGATGTAAATTGTTTCTTCCCCTGCCGACGAGTTTGTTTAGCTCGAAACGTTGGGAAACTGTTTTGTATTTCCGCCTTTATCAGTTTGTGTTTCAATACAATTGGGATTGCCTAGAAAGTTCGAACAACTTTTTATCTAATGCAACATGTTTAAGATAGCTGGTATATGTACAAAATTAATTTCATAAATACATATTATAATGACTATATTGAAAACAAAGTAGGAGTAAAGAAATAAGAAAGAATAGATATGAATCTAGATGCTATGTCAAATACACAGGAAAAATTCAAACATTGTTGGGATCGAACGGTTTCGTAGCTTTAATAAATTTTTCTATTGCTAAATCTACGATTTGATTTAGCTCATTCGTTAGTTTGGGGCTTCCTTAATAATAAATCCAAATTAAATTTAAATTCAACTGGTTATGTTCAAATTATAATACGTGTTTTTTTTAATTTGTATTAACATACCTTCGACATAAAAATAAATAATATTTGTTGGCTAGGGTGCCTTCTCCGTATACACAGACGGGAGCGTCGATTAAACCTACCCTGTAAAGATGCTGCCACGGGAGCTGTAATTATTCCCAAGCAGAGATCGTTTGAAGTTATGTACACACAAATACACACACACACACACACACACGCATATATATATATATATATATATATATATATATATATATATATATATATATATATATATATATATATATCTCGAACAAATAGTACCCCAAAAATCTAAAAATGTGTAAAACTTAAAACTTTAATTCTTATATTTATATTAGTAACTATTTCTAATGTAATTGATTCAAAGAAATATATGTTATATACAAAGACCGAGCGATATCGGTTGAAAACAGTTTGGGGCGTCAGGGGACATTACTTTTGCCATGTAAAATTGATGTTAGAAAGAAACTTGATCAGCAAAATAGTAATATCCGGTAAAAGGTCACATATCTGACTGGTTCCATTGATTTGGTTCCTTTTATCGCCATCCTTTTTTATTACTTTGATCTGACACAAAGTATTTCTTCTTGCACTAAGTATTTTTGAGAACGTTGCACTTTGGAGGTCGAAGGTGCTGGGTTACTCATAAGTAGGACAGTCGATGGATGGATGGGTGCTGGGATAGTGATTCCAAATATGTTTACAATGTAATCAGACAGATTAAGCAACTTTGCAGAACACAAGTAACTGAATCAATGTTCTGTCTAAAATTAACTTTCTTGTAGTGTTGGGTGTGGTGGTTACTAAGAATTGCATTGCTTACTTATGATAGTTTCAAGTATAAAGCATCGAACCGTCCCTACAGATCTGTGTGGAGACACAGCTCGAGACTGTTGCGTACAATAACTAAGGCATCTGTTTGGCCGGAAAGAAGCTCAACACTTACTAGGTATTTCAAAATAAACAATAAAAGGCGTGAAACTAATTTCGTACAGATCTTCCTTTAAATGTGGTATTTCGAAGATAATCTATTTGTCAAAACTGATTAAATTCGGTTTACGACAGGGTATGGCGTCATGAGACGTTTTTGTTGCCATGTGCAACTGATGGTGTGGAGGCTAAGTAACATGGTTACGAAAGCATTCAACATCCACTTAAAAGGTCAAACATCTAGCCGCTAATAAATATTTGCGCCCTTTCAGTTGCTTTATCGTCGCAGGAACTAAATCCACCTTTAATACTTATACAGTTGCAGGTCATCCCGTTAATTTATTTTTGTCGCTATGAGGTCACAAGGGGCGTGGGGGTGAGGGGTGGGGGCGACCAAGTGAGTTAAAATGGTTCAAAATTAATCAGATAATCATCTAATTACAACTCAGTGTACGCCCAGAGCAGTTTATACATCATGATACTTTCCTCTACATGAATATGTATTTTATTTTAAGAAAACCTTACATGCTATAAATGATACTGCAATACTTTACTATTCACTGTAATTATATATACATAATAGTCAGTAAATTTCATGGCACACATGCAAAATCTAGGGGACAAGTTGAACAAACAAATTATTAATTATTTAGTGCAATCGATTTTCCACATCGACCAAGTTTTAAAATACCCAGGTTAAAACAGAGATCTGATGGGGAACTTTCAGTGCTGGCGCTATGGTTACCTACAAATTACAAATTAGAATTGATATGTTTTGTTAAAATTCTGCAGTTGAAATTTAAAACTGGTCAGACTGGCAGTATTGATCTTTTCAGATTAAACTCTTAGTTACCTCAATATGTATATGACGTCATTGCCTAATAATCATTGGCTTCTGTTGTAAAACGGTCTTAGTAGTAAAGATGGATACACAGCATAAATAATGCCACACAGTTACACTATATTGAATTGAACAATTTTGGGAGAAGTGATAAAGATATAACATAAATTTCACAAGGTCAGTTTCAAAAGATGATTGTTATTTCTTTCCAAGGTTGTATGGATAAAAGTATTGTCAAAGGTAGATGTGTAACAAAATAGCATACAAGTGAAACGAATGTAAGTTTTATTTTTGTAAACGTAAAAGGAAATATTCCATTGCTTTAGAAATGATGCTGATTTACATATTTGATTTAATTATATTAATATCGAGATACACATCAATTACCAGATGGCAATATGGTGATAACAGGGCGGTGTGAGAACGAAACAAAGTACGTATCTGATGTGAGGAAATGCACAGATTTGGATTCGGATAAACTGTTCAACTTGCAAATCTCGTGCATTTTTTAAGGTCAATCTAGATTCCATAAAAAAACAACGATATACTTTCTGGAGGACAAAGTTAATTTCAACATAACAAATGACTCGTTTAAACTTCGATGAAGTCCTTCAATCACTACCGATGTGGAAAGGAACGGTTTTCCAAAGGCTGATAAGACATCTTTGTCAGTACAACGAAAAATTGCAGATGACAAAGTGACTAAAAATTGCGCAGAGAAGAATGATTACGATCACGATAGTATTATTGTCAGATCACAAATCCTGTGCATATCATGATTGTACATCATCATGTGCATATCAGTATTATACATCAGATACACATTTCGGGACACTCTAAGCCTACCTTGGGTGTTACTCCCTCGTCCGTGCTTCGCACCTCCTGTACAATGACAGGCGGCACTTTCAAATGCACTAAAACCAATAATGTTGCCATGAAATAAACAAATGATCAGGAGGTGCTTTAGTTTACTTTTTGAAATAGGTTATGAACGTTTAATTTACCTAATGTGACGCGCCTCGCTCATTCTTTGCTCTTCACCCCATGATCAGCAAAACAAAAATAATTACCTAAAGGTTTCAAACCATTTTTACTTCTGTCAAAAATTATTCCCTTGGAGTAGAAGTAGGAGGAGAATGTAGAGTAGGAGGAGGAAGAGTAGACGGAATAAACTGAAGTGGTGTAGAAAATTGAATCTGAGCTTCTACAACATTTACATAACCCTTTAATTATCTTTCCCCTTGTGTGGTGAAAAAATCTTTAACTTGCAAATGGAAGTTCTCCACCTTCAATTCGTCTGAGGTATTCATCAATTAGTGTCAGATTTTCTTAACCGTTCATCAAACGCTTCAATTGGCTGCCTAAATTCCAAGTCATTGCCAAATGTTGTGATTTCATTTCAATAATTTGGACAGAATAAAGAATGAACTGAAATATGACATCATGACATCAAACGAAATTAGATACTTCCCTGTGTTTGTGTTGATTAAATTGGAATTACGTGAAATAAGTACAAATTTGATTAACACTCAAACATGTTGTTGTTTCGAATAGACAACTCTCTGAAGGAGACAATTTCAAAAAACTAAAATAAAAAGGAGGAAATATAAAATATTGAAAAACTTCATACTAAAGAAATAGTAAAGCATCTGCAAAGCAGAATGGCTACTGGTTGCTCTGTTGCTGGTGAATTTGTACCCTTAATCACAGTTGTATAATAGTTGTCATTACACTATTAGCTGTTTATCATGTTTTGAAGTCGTATAGGGCAAATGGATTAAACAATATTGTTTCAATTATCATCAGTGATGAAGTTATCCATCTTGAATATTTCAACCGTTTTCTTTGCTATTCAATCTCTATCCTATGAGTCAATTTGGACCCATTTTCATCGGCGTCATGTATATGGTGTTTAACCAGTAGATGTATTTATCATATGTTCAGGATCAGACAAATTAAAGGATGAACACGCTATGATATGATCAATTTATAAATCAAATTCACTAACACCTTCAAGTTGTGCACATTTAATCACCTTCCGCAGCATTCGGTAGGTGGAACACCGAGTATTTTGTCTTCGTATCTGATTTATTGTTTTGCATTTGTGCCGATACAATTCTAACTCGTGTTGATTAAACTATCTGCAATGTGTCTAAGTGTGGTATCTTTATTATGTATCTCTCTGTATATGTATCTCATTGTCTGTTTATCTGTCTGTCTGTCTCTCTGTCTCTCTCTCTCTCTCTTTATATATATATATATTTTTTTTTTCCTGTACGTTTTACGTGCATCGCCTGCGTGTTTCTCTATTTTATACTACCCATTTCAGTTTAGTATTCTAATATACTTATTATGGCAAGGTTTCCAATACGTGCAGCTTCCGTATAACTCAGTTATCTGTTTCTATTTTCCACGTTTTAAACATGTCTGGATTTCCCTTTCTTTTACTTCAGCAATTAGATTTTAAACTGTTTTTCACGCAATAACGCACACTTGTAAGTCAGCTTACAAGTAACCTTTGTTCAGAATCAAATTTGTATTAGTCTAATCATTCAAATATCATTACAATTGATTTAAAGATAGACAAGACACACATGAAAATAGATCTAAGGTAAAACAAAAGTAATACTTAAAGAGCTAACATCACAAAACCAAAAGATATACCTACAATTCAACTTTGCACACAATTTGGTAAACGTTCCAAGCAAATCGGAAATAGCCAACGCTGAAAGTTTAAAAAAATAACAAAAAGACTCTAAAATATCAAACGTTGCACCTGAAATGAAGAAAGTTCAGTCAGCACGATTTATTATCTTGTAAACTGTGGCGCAGCTGCTGTAATAATCTTGTTCGTTTAATCTAAAATCAAAGTAGTTTATGTTTTTAATGCTGCTGAAATGGTAAAACCTGGAGAAAACATAATGTTGGAGACCACGAAAATCAATACTACAAAAGAACAACGTGACAAGATTTTTTTCTTCACACAACGTAAAGTTTTGACTTTGTCCAACCCGATTGTAGAAATACTTGAACATTTCAATAATAAATAGCCTAGCTTCTACCCACAGAACAAATGTAGAATGACACAAAAAACCTTCTCAACTATGTTTACCATGTAGTACTAAATCTGTTATCTCAGTTTGATACAGCATATTTTTCACTCAACTGTTAAAATGGCATTAGGTCCACCATCAAGAAGGCATCTTGGAGAAATTGCAAAATTAATTATTCCATCTCCACTTAGTGATTTTATAAACCGGATCACACTAATCACGCTAAAACAACATGTGCCAAAGGTACAATCGAATTGGTGAATACTTTCACTTTTCGGCTAATAAATACAATAGCTTTTACCTGAGAACAAATATCAACTGAACTTAAAATGGTCAACAACATAATTTACCATGCAACATCAAGCTCCGCTATTGCTTTTGTTTTCAGCATGCTTTTGAAAGAGATATTGAGGCTTACAAATGGGTAAAATGTCAAGTTTCCTTTAGCCAGTTAAGCTACTTGAGCAAAAAAGACTTTTACCTGACACAATTATTACTCAATAAATAAGATAGATTTTACTTATGACTAGATGAGTACTCATGAGCAAAGAATAACATTTTGAAAAGAAACCAAAGAAAAATATTACTTTCAAAACTACAACAGTACAACATCAAATGGTGAAGAGAGTACATGATGTGCAAACGACACGTGAAGAGCACGGCACAGCATTTACTAAGTAAATAAAACCGGATACCACTACAGAATACAAGGTGTCTCCTTCTTATACAGAAATGAATGAAAAAAGTGCAAAGTGCTCCACCCTTATATCCTACAACGAATATATACAATGGTTTGAATTCTAGGTTACAAAAAATATCTACATGCAAATCATCTGGCCAGAGAGATCGAACGCTATAAAAGGGTGAGAAACAAATACAAAGTTGAAAACCCAATTTGGAAATTAGCTTGCGGCTAGCATGCCACCAGTTTCATGTAGTATGGCAATAAGAACAACTGGATTAGGTGTTTCGGGAATAGCGAATTATGTACTTGTTCCGTTTGGGATTATTGGGATTTGTTGCAAACGTTCACGAGGAAAACACTATACAACAATATTTTATGATGAAATAGTAACATTTGCAACGAGTATGTTGAATAGTATTGACGACATCATGCACAAATCAATAAGAGACAATGAAATGAATCATAAAGAGTTTATTGTGATCTTCAATAAAAATAAGAGATACAGAAGAAAATCAGAAAGAAAATAAACAATGCAGAAAAGCAAGACGTCCGAAATTCACTGAAGGTGGACATAGCTGAATTAAATAAAACCTCTTTAAAGGAAGGGACGAAGTTAAAAGACAAAGATATACTAGAGACATTTACGGGATACGATTACAGAGTGACTAGACAGCAGAATACAAGTTTAAAGAAAGACTTTAAGTATGGGATGTTTAGGTGTTTTGCTGTGCTAATGTTGCCTATAACTGAAGATCTATATGACAATCGATGGACTCCCTGAAAAAGAAGTCTATTTTAGAAATTCAATTGACAGCATAAATGGTAAACGCTCTATTTTATTGCGACCAATATATTTTGTTTTGGTTGCAACATTTTTTACGGTGAAAGCGAAGCAATATGTTTTACCACATAATTCACAATAATAAAAAAGGACTGTTTTAAAAATCTGATGGTTTTTCCAATTTTGAAATGTACATGAATAAAGTGAAAGAGGGTATTGCTGCAAATGGTAACAACAAAAAAGAAATAATATTCAATGCTATAAACTCGGCATTTGAAAATGTTCAAATCAAACATAGTAACGATTGCACGAGATAAATAACGGACTACAACTCAGATCGACCGTATTGAGTAGCCGGAGATCTGTCCATGTCTCTGCTGAATCTGAGACAGCTTGCAGCTTTGAAACCTAAAACTGTATGCATTTATCAATAGCACCAAAATTATTTAAAGGGATATTGTTCGTTCTTACCAGAGTCATTGTCTATTAAAAATGTTTTTTTCTGTGAATTTGTTTCATGCAGTGTTAACAGCAACTTCAAGCAATTACAAAGAGGTACTATAAGCAGATTGAATGTCAGCATACGAGATGAGGATGGAAAAGTGATTTTCGCAGTATCTCCTAAAATGCGTTTTACACGCCAGATAAATGAAATGATGTTTGCGATGTCTGTAAGAGACCATTTGTGAGTTCGTTTATATTAAAATATTGAGAGAAAAACAGGAGAGAGAGAGAGAGAGAGAGAGAGAGAGACGCAACACTTTATCAAACAATTAACACTGATTAAACATCAATAATAACCGGATCGCCAAACCAGCATATTATATTCTAACATTGGCTGCCGCTAATACAAATATTGTACTACAAAAATACCAAAACACCTTAAGACGTTGTAAAATAATAATTTCAAACTTATTAAGATCTCGAGAAAAGACGTTGACAAATAAACTACCTGCTATTGAACAGTGTGATGCTGAAAGACCTAACACAACCCTCAATCTACAACAACAGGTTGATGGCAACATGCAAAAATGCATTAAATGCCGCGAACGTTTTGTACGAAAATTCTGTATTGTATTTACTGTAATCCTGCAAAGTCCTGCGAGTCCTGCAAACACTAAAACAAGAGCAGATGAGATACATATTATTCAACACTATATGTGTCCACTTGAGCAGAAGATAATCTGTGCAATATATGCCTTGGGGACTGACATTTAGAAAAAATCGCTTGACGACTATAATACTGTATAATCATTGTTGGAACAGATACAGAAAGAAAATAATTCACAAAACCCATCAGAACGACCTAGTAATTATCAAGGTAATAACTAATTTAGCATAAAACTTATTTACTCAAACAATACGATCACTGTTAGTACCCATACCCTGGCAGTGTGCAGAAATATAAGGATTTAACAAAGATAACAGAAAGATGGAGGAAGTCAGAAAATGGAGGAAGTCAGAAGCAAAATCATAAAAACACGAATACGGTTTTCTTTTGCAGATTTGAATAATAAGATCAATATTTTAGAATGGAAATTAAAACTGACAGCAGCATCAAAATATGTTATTCTTAAATAGTACAGTTTTTATTTATATATGAATGGCTGCAACAGGGGTATCTATTGGAGGAACAAAAGGTCAAATCATTTGATGTTAATGTATCTGATGAAGAAAGAGATATACACGACAAAACCATGGAAACAAATTGCAGAAATAAAATCAAAGTTAATTGAAAACAAATCAAAGACATTGGACTACTCCCATGAAAGCAAACAACGTTTGATGATTCAGACTTTAAACAACCTGAATGATGATTGTGATCTATACACGTCTAATGCTCCGAAAATACGGTAAAATTTGAAATACAAAGATAAGCAAACGTTAAGGGTTCTACGAACCATTCAGTGGGTAAGTAAAATATGAGAACACATTTACTGCGCTTGTGATGGGCGTTAGTGCGCTTGTTGCTAACAAATATTTGCAGGTACTCACGCTGTACGGAGCATGTGCGAAGCACAGTCATGTAGAATACATGTGTGCTAAGACAAATCTTGCTCCTTGGTTCTGATGATGACTGCAACGTGTGCTGTTACTTCGGAACATCTCGGCAAAATCAATAAATAGTTAAGATGGCAATGTAAGGTAAATGCATAACTCTTTACAAGCAGGAAAAATACCGCAAGGTGTTAAATACCTCAGAATTAAGCCTGAACAAACAAACACACCAATTCCAAAGTTAATGCCAAATATATTCACTTCGCAGGTTAATTTCTTCGTCTCTTTTGATATGCAGGATATTTATGTATAAAATATACACATATATATGAAACTTAAATTCGATAGATCTATATGATGCTCAAGACAGAGGTCCCATAAGGTGGTTAACGGGAGGCCACTCCCACGAACAAGTCTCATGTACTTACCTTTTCTATAAATTGCGGCTATTTCTATAGAATTCAGATGATTAAAGACGATATATGAATTACAACAAACTTGACTGGCGTGATTCATTTTCTTCCGTTTAGCTAGTGGACACATTTCCTTTGCATTTTGTGAAGGAAAAAAAAAATCTATTAGAACCACTCAGTTGAAATCGAAGTACAAATTGATGATAATTATTTATTATTGTCCATAGTGCAATTTTCACAGTTTTCTAATAATGGTTTTTCAGAAACGTCGCTAATTCGATTGTTTACTCGTGGCATATCAACAAAATATTCTAGTGGAAAGATAAGTTGATAAATATTTGAATTTGATAAGTGCTCGACGAAAAGGTGGCGTAACTTTATAACCTCATTACTCAACTATTTTGAGTTATTTAACCAAAAATATGTAAATATATATTTCAATATTTTCCAAGTGTATTAAGAATTTAATCTTTGACCTTTATCATATTTATTTTAACACATGTATTTTTTTCAAAAAGCCTACATTACACTCCATCCATTTCTTACCCTTGTGGCAGTTATATTGGAACTTGACCACTCTTCCACGGGAGAGGTCACATTTTCTATAGCAAATATTTATCTACGCGAGGTAATCATACTTTGTGCTCCGAATACTGCGTACACATACTTATTGTGTCAAGCGACTTTGCGCGTTTGCCGCATCTTGTAATTTGTTTTGTTTGTTTGCATGCCTTTGTTGTATGTGATTCCCGGCGAGCTTATTGCGTACACAATGTTCGTACGCAATGTGTGTACGCAATATGCTCGCTGGGAATCACCTACAAAAAAACATGTAAACAAAACAAAACAAGTCACTGTGATTGAGCCAAGCAGCCCTTGCCATTCAGCAGCACAATGCAAAGTTAGTGCATGTTGTTTGTTTGCATGCCCTATTGTTAACACTTTTATAATCACAGAGTTTGTTTCGTTCGTAGTTTATATTTTATTGTTTTATGTGTAGTGGCCATCTGTAGACATTGCGGTGGTTCTCAATTTATATAGAGACTAATATTCACCTTAAACATTGTTTCAACTTTGAAATTCAAACCCAATACGTTTGCACCACGGTAGACTGCACGGCTTGTCCTAAAGGGAAAGCAACATTTAAATATCACATTAGTAGTCTCCTGTACTTATTTTTTTGAACCAGTCAGATTTGTTTATTTTCAAAACCGCAAGTTAACATTCTATTTGACTGAAATTTCGAATCAGGTGCTACAAGATATTTTCCTATTTTTGACTCTAAAGTGTATATTTGAAAACAGAAGAGAGCAACATTAACACATACTACAAACTACATTAGAATTTAAAGCAAATATACAGTCTTTATAATGGTTCACCACATAGTTTATAGTGAAAACTTTATTTCACAGAGATAAATATATTGTATCTTCAAATATAATAGAATTTGAAACAATTTACAGCATTGCCAATGTTCTATAACAAAATATATTTTTAGTGAAATGGTGCTTTCGTATAGCCCACAGTAATTAATCTGTCATTCAATAATGAAATTTCTAGCCGGCTAGTCTGGCAAGGACCCAAAACATAAAGGCATTTCACCTGAAAAGTCATTGCAGACTACATTGTATTTAGTTATATGTCAGTCTGAGTGCTGTATTAGTTTTTACAATTTTCAATATACTCCCACGTAGTACTGGTCTAGTGATTTTCAATCTTCATTTTAAATGTTCTCTATCCCTACACGGGATTTTTTGAAACGCTAAAGAAATGATTAATCCTGCGTTGGCCTATTAAACTATTAATCAATATCAAGGTGAGAAAAATGTTGCCTCTGTGCCTCCAGCTAAGGTAGTAATAATAAAATAATAAACATCATCATCACTATTATTATTATTATTAGTAGATGTAGTAGTAGTAATAGTAGTAGAAGTAGTGTAGTGGTATATAGGACAGATGGATGTTATGATATGTATATATATATATATATATATATATATATATATATATATATATATATATATATATATATATATATATATATATATATATATATACATGCAACGTGCCGATGAAACTAACAAAACCAAACCTTTGAGACAATCATATATGTTCACCAATCAATTTAAAGCGGATATGTACATTCTTCTAAGGACAGATGTTATTATACATATGTCTCCCCATCAATCACGCCTTCCCGATATATGCGTGTAAATGTAAAAAGTTACATAAAATGCATTAATCATGGTAAATAATGTCAACCCTAAGTCCGTATATCACAAAAGGGTAATGTTTACTTCAGTGTTCTAGTGAAGATAACAGTCACGTGTGGACCAAGAAACCGGTAAATCGTGGGCATTTGAAGCTTCATAAAGGGTCACTTAATTCATGATAGTACCGTCTTTTGAACAGTAACTCATGTGAGACATTGCTTACAATTCTAACATGGAACGTGCTAGCTGCATTTCAAGATGGACCAGCCTTGCTATGTGCTTTTTATGGCTAGCAGGTGAGTGTATTTTGTAGTCTTTCTGTACAAAGAATATACTGATTTACATCTAGTAACAGGAAAGGTACTAATCTGTAAAATAAACATCAACCTCTAACAAATCTAAAATATTTAACCAAATTAACCAGAACTATTCATACCTTTGTTTTGTCTGTCAGTCACAAGGAATGAATTAAAACTATTTAAACATTAGATTTAACTGAAAGTTCTTGGCTTTATTTCCTCTAGAGTTTTCCTAAACGTCGGAAAAATAACTTAAATTGAAGCAGGAACTTATAATTCGTTGACAAACTACTCGTCTCCTGCGCTCGCTCCCCCCGTCCCACTCTCTCGTCCCCCCCCCCCAACCTGGTGGCGCATTGGTTGGTACGCCGAACTCACAACCAGAAGGGTGCAGGCTCGAACACTGTCCTTGTCAGTCCTGATCGAACACCTTGGAGCGTCTCTAAAGACACGTTACTCCCATTACCTAGGAACGATATATCCTGCAATCTAGTGGTTCTCCCTCCCCACCCCCTCACCCCACCCCCAACCCCTCTCCACGTGTCCCTTCATGGAGAGTGTGGGAAATCAGATCTAGGCATGGGTTTGGGAGGAATCCAACCCGGCGGGGGGAGGGGGATTTTCCCCTTTATTTCTGTGTCGGAAATAATAACTAAAAGGTAAAAAGCGGATAATTGGTATTGTTGTATATATGGTTTGTACATAGATATACATTTATTTTCAATAGTTTTACGTGATGAGAATAATTAGTTTAGTTTACAATGAAATATTTGTCATACAATACCTTTGCTTTTCTTACCTTAGTAAAATGTACCGTTTATGCCATCAAAGACCAATAGCTTCAGGGCACTATTATATATGTGACCTTAAAACATGGCCCCATGATCTATCATTACCTACACCAGGCAAACTATGTTACACATATATTACACTGCGAGAAAAAAAATCTGAAATATGATTAAAATTTAATAATCTTTCCTTAAAATTCATACTGAAAGATTGACTGTAAATATATTTTGATATTTTGAACGCGATGCCTTAAAGTATTTACGCACTTAGTAGCATAAGGACATTTGCACATGCACGTAGGTAGGGATGAACAGAGTTGTTTTGTTTTTTTTTCTTTTGTTTTTTTTTTCTTTTTTTTTTTTTTTCTTCCACAGACATTAAGATAAGTACAACATTTTAAATCTTAATCAATGACGGACTTCTAATGTCATCTTAATCAATGACGGACTTCTAATGTCATACCTATCAATGACGGACTTCTAATGCCATACCTATCAATGACGGACTTCTAATGTCATACCTATCAATGACGGACTTCTAATGTCATACCTATCAATGACGGACTTCTAATGCCATACCTATCAATGACGGACTTCTAATGTCATACCTATCAATGACGGACTTCTAATGCCATACCTATCAATGACGGACTTCTAATGTCATACCTATCAATGACGGACTTCTAATGTAATACCTATCAATGACGGACTTCTAATGTAATACCTATCAATGACGGACTTCTAATGTAATACCTAAGATGGGATTTCTTGAATTTAAGTTTCAAATTTAGGCTGAAAATTTGATATTTCTTTATTTAACTGATCACATGTACGGATTTTACCGTTGTACGGAATTTCGTAACAGCTGAGGTAAAAAAAAAGGCGAATAATCACATATTACCTATATTTTCTGATCGAAATAACAACGTTAAACATAATATTCTTAAAATTATGTCTTCACCATTAATCGTAGGTACTTGAAATATTGCACACTGGGGGATGAATCAGTACAAAATTCAGTAGTTCGAGTTAGTTCTATTTGTACTGGTTTACTTATTAATTCACTGTAAATGCTAATTGTATTCTGTAACTAAATCAAAACAAATTATTCTTTAAAAAAAGGTTTTTTGTTTACCCAGTTTATGTCCATTGCACAGCCGGTTATAACAACTTACTTTGCTCTCATCGGCTCCGAAGTTGTGAGCAAGGTTAGCCCTGCCACCAGGTGGCAGTAGTATGCCTTTGATCTAACTGGACAAGTAAATATCAGTTGAAATAACGATGCAACGCTAATACAACAGCCTGTGGCAGGACAAGAACGAGGCGATCTTTTCGGGCGAATAAAATACGGGAACATAAACTAAGTCACCAAATCTGAATGAACTACCAATAACCCTTACCACACAGAGATGAAAAGCAAGTGTTACCACTGAGCTTTCAACTCCAATAGAGCACTGGATAACAAAGCCCGTATCCAGCCTATCCCAGTGCCCACCTTTTGTACGCAAAGGTTAAAGGAGAACTTCGGGTTAAACGTGGTATCACCATATTAATCTTATTAAATTTAAAGCTATTGTACCTCTTGTTAAATTTTTGCTACTTATTATGTGTAGGCCCACAAACTACGATGTTGAATCACATTTTACAAACTTTCACAAACCGCCTCAACAAATCGATCATGGACAGACTATGTCGTTTGACATGGTTAACTTGCCTCGTCACGAAATAGACTTTTTTAATGCTCGTGAGCATTGTACATGAGATGAAAACTGTTTATGAAGTTGCTCATTGTTTGCACTATATGTATTAATAATAAACAATCAACAACAACGTCGTATCCGATAATATACAACTAAAAATACAGAAGACTCATTTACTAACACTTGCGATACCATAATACACAAGTGCTCTCTGTCTCTGTCTCTCTGTCTCTCTCTCTCACACACACACACACACACACACACACACACACATGAAGATCAGGCGTTGTTCAACACACTTGAGAGTGTTTACGCGGCAATAACCGGAAGTGCCATTTAAACATCACCATGCAGAGCACTGTACGAAAATACGGCGAACCTACTCTCTCTCTCTCTCTCTCTCTCTCTCTCTCTCTCACACACACACACACACACACACACACACACACATACACACACACACACACATGAAGATCAGGCGTTGTTCAACACACTTGAGAGTGTTTATGCGGCAATAACCGGAAGTGCCATTTAAACATCACCATGCAGAGCACTGTACGAAAATACGGCGAACCTACTCTCTCTCTCTCTCTCTCTCTCTCTCTCTCTCTCTCTCTCTCTCTCTCTCTCTCTCTCTCTCTCTCTCTCTCTCTCACACACACACACACACACACATGAAGATCAGGCGTTGTTCAACACACTTGAGAGTGTTTACGCGGCAATAACCGGAAGTGCCATTTAAACATCACCATGCAGAGCACTGTACGAAAATACGGCGAACCTACTCTCTCTCTCTCTCTCTCTCTCTCTCTCTCTCTCTCTCTCTCTCTCTCTCTCTCTCTCTCTCTCACACACACACACACACACATGAAGATCAGGCGTTGTTCAACACACTTGAGAGTGTTTACGCGGCAATAACCGGAAGTGCCATTTAAACATCACCATGCAGAGCACTGTACGAAAATATGGCGAACCTACTCTCTCTCTTTCTCTCTCTCTCTCTCTCTCTCACACACACACACACACACACACACACACACACACACACACACACACACACACACATGAAGATCAGGCTTTGTTCAACACACTTGAGAGTGTTTACGCGGCAATAACCGGAAGTGCCATTTAAACGTCACCATGCAGAGCACTGTACGAAAATATGGCGAACCTACTGTGTCAGACAAATTTAGAAACTTTGGACTGATCTCACCTACCCTGATGGACCTATAGTGCTCTGATTTTACATATGTCATAAAAAACATGAACGTTATGCACATATTATACCATTAGCCTGATTTTCACTTTAGTTATTAACTACACATGGCTATTGATTGTGTGCAGTATCTTTACACAATCAATACTCATGAACTGTTAGTAGCTAAAGTGAAAATCAGGGCTAAGGTATGATATATCCATAAAGTTCATGTTATTTATTACATATAAAAAAATTACAGATTAACAGCTTAACTAGTTTGATAGCTGCTTTATCAAAAATGGCGCCACAGATCGCAACAACAAGAGAACGTCGTTTAACCGAAACACGTTCATCTAAATTATTGGTTTATACAAAGCACACACTTTTCCAGACATTATGCGTTTTCCCCAAGGGGTGGTGGATAATATTGTTCCACTATATTAATTCTTCCAATTAAACTTGGAAGACTGTTATACTTTCAACGACATGGACCGAGGTTTCACATTTTCATCAACATTTTTGGGGTTAAGATGCAATATTGTGTATCCTATGTTGATCTCCACGACTTTGTTTCATTACTTGATTGCCATCGATGCACCTAATGTGTTGAATATGGCTTCAATAATCAAAACCTCAAATAAAAGACTAAATTACCTGCGGCCTGGTAAGTCTATCAAGATCAAGAGTTCTCTTTTTGGCATTATTGATCTTGGACTGATTGATTAATTGGTATTAATTGGCAGATCATCACGTGAAAGGATAAATCTTGCCAAGTAAACTGAGTAATGTGTCCTGCTCAGAAGTACACCACGATTGGCGACCTGGTCTAGTCTGTGAAGGATTCAAACCCGCAGACTTCTTGTCATGGGTCTAGCACGCTAACCATTGAGCTACTGCGGTTCCCATTGATCTTGGATATGTTGTTTTTTTTGTTTCAAGATGGCATAGAACTACACGCACTCACACACACAGACACGCACACACAGACGTACACACACCATGTTGATTCGAACCATCGACTCCAGGATTCAGTGGTGAACCCTTTAGATAAATCGGCAGTGGCAGTCACAAAGTAAAACTTTGGTACAGTTAGCGCAGATTCAGGTGTTACTCAGATTATGCATTTGAAACGTGTCGCTTCACATTGACCACAATTTTTTTTATTCCCTACACTTAAATGCATGTTTCTTCTAATTTTTCCACCACACTGGGTTTTTGTAATGCATATGTTCTTAGTTGATCCAATTAAGGATGGCATTCACATGGGTTGTATATAGTCTCGTTCATATTTAACGTCTCATCTAATGCTGACACTTAAGACCTTGGAGTGTGTGTGTGTTAGTGTGTGTGTGTGTGTGTGTGTGTGTGTGTGTGTGTGTGTGTGTGTGTGTGTGTGTGTGTGTGTGTGTGTATGTGTGTGTGTGTGTGTTATTTTATATCCCTTAGACGTTGGACTGAACTCCCCTCCCCACAAAAATGTATCCATCGATAATTCATTCGTGAGTTCGTGAGAGCTACATAATATAAATCTATGACACAATGGTCTGCGAAAATTATTAACACTTTTTCTCTGATTTGTTATTTTAAACCATTTTATAGCTTGGTTGAACTGCTCAGTAATAAATATAGAATACGTGTAATATATAATAATATATTATACCCCTTCGATTTCCACAAACATTTTGTCTTACAACGACGACTCGTACATAATAACAGAGTCCTTCTTCAATAGATTTCGCAGATCACCGGGAGCGCAAGGAGATTGCTTACTCCCTGAACCTTATAAATAACCTTGAACTCACATTTGATATCAATACTTAAGAACACAGAACTGTGCGATAGCAAAACTGTCTATTTAATATAAATGACAGTGTAATGTACGGTCTTTTAATCACTAGGGTCACAGGTAAAATTGTTTAGTTACCTGCAATTGCTAAGCAGATAACCTCATCTTAACCCAAAACAAATTAGCAGCCAAAACATGTATATATCGGTACAAAATTATTTCAAGACAATATGTCAAGTATAGAAATTTTACAGTTTAAGGATCCTTAAAATGTCAAACATTTGCTACTTTTAACATCAAAATGATTTAATTACAGAATTATATCTGAACGTGAAATTGAATATAACTTAGAAAAGATAGATTTCTAAAGAAGTGTTCATCTGTTTCACATAAAAGCTAATCAGAGAATAAAATGGAAAAACAAAGGATAAAGAAATATAAATAAAAAATATATGGAGGAAATTTTTTTTCCATACTTTACCAGGATAGAAAGGAAGGTGATATATTTACTGAGTGCATATAGAACTAAAAAAAAGGTAGATTTTGTAAATCATGCGAAGATTAACGATGCATTAAATTTAATAACACGAATAAAGCTGTTTGAGAGACTTCATATGTGTAATTACAGAACAGTAATGAAAAAGCAAAAGCATAAAAGAAGAAAGATTTAACGAAAAGTTCGCCAGGATTTTAATTGGGAAGAAAATGGTAACATCTATTCAAAGCGAAGCATTTCTTTTTTTCTTTCTTTGAAATAATCAACTGGCTCTGAGTGGAATATCGCTAAAATATTTACGTTTAGCGCCGTCACAACGGCAGGCAGCCGTCAAACCTACTCAGTGCAACGCTTTGCATGCGCGCTAGCCGTCTTGGCTGAAAACAGAATCTCCTGGGTTCACTGCTGACCAAAGAGCCGCTTTGCTAGAGTACGGTTGAACCTTTCCACAATGCCCTGCGCACGGTTGACGTCAGCCTCGCCCCGTCTCAAGTGCACGTGGTGCTTCGCCAAGAGTTGGGACACAGCACCCATAAATTCCCGGCCGGGATCAACCCGCAGCAGTTTGAGACACTTTAGCTGGCCCCCCTTGATATGTGCCAAAGAGTCGGCGATATTGGAAGCCTCTTTAGTGGTCAGGGGCTCTGTCTCCTTGTAATGGCTGGCGACATCAACCACGGTCAACGTGTACTCAGCAGAAGCAAGAACTGTATCTTGTTAGAGGTTGGAACATCAAACTGCGGCCGGGGGATTTTGTACAGTGCCGGCAGGTAAATATGCCACATTGCGTGCCTCTTGAGCCATTCCCTGGCAACATCTTGTGAGACTTTAGGGCCTCTGCCAGCTTTATATTAGCTGCCACACCATTCCAGTAACCACGCGAGCTGGAATATATTGCGAGCTTAGTATCGATTGCAGTTTGTCGTTCCCGCGCTTAACGCTGTATTGGTATGCACACGATCTGCTCCAATTTGCCAGCGCCAAAAAGGCCGCAGGCCGGCACTTGCCCGCTCCGCTGTTAACAATATTTGACAAGTACTTCTAAGCCATAGCCGACGGCGGCGAGACCCCCGACAGCCACTGTAATTTCGTATATTTCCTGTTCTGGCAAGGTTTTGTAAAAATCGGAAGACTTGGGTTCATCACCAATCCCGTTTGTACTGCCCTCTAGGTGTTTCGCCGATCACCTCATAGTACTCGTGCAGAGCTTCTCTCGTTAAGGTAGCCTAGATGTAAGGTGCGCTTACATTGGTACTCAGCCTGCGCAGTTTGAAACTCTTCCATACTCTATCGTGGCGAACGCGTTCCTCGTTGGTCCGTTTTCTAGCTTTATGAGAGCAGAGGCAGTTTGAGCCAGATAATGCGAAGGCGTTGACAATCGACCCGCCAAACATAAGAACAACGGAGGTCCTTATGCAGCCGTTATATTAGCATGAATTCTATCTTATTTAATTAGCATGCCTTGTGTCCAAAGACTCAGTGCCGTGATGGTAACGGCCTTTGCTGCATCTTCGAAGTCCATGCAGCCAAGGTGGGCCGGTTTAATTCTTTACAAGCGTTTGACAAACATCCTTTACCCAACCACAAGGCCGCTGAGTACTGCTCCATGGTAAATTATGTTTCCGCGGTCTTTGGCGTACGGTGGTGTAGACATAACTCTTCCGGTGGTTTCGCACACTTTCAATACTACTATTCCATATAACAAGGGTCGGGTGTGTGTTTAATAGTGGCTGCTGGCTCCAATGGTGTGGTGAACCGCGGAATAAGGCGTAAGCGAGACCAGTCACCAAAGCTAGGAAGACCCAAGGAACATAAGACGACATAGTGCTATCTTTTTCTCGTACTGAATTCCAGCCCTTTGGGCGGTTCCGTGTTGTTCCATCTGTTTTAGCGGTTCCGACTGAGCCGCATGAGTCTCGAAGTTTTTCCCAGCCAGTCGTTGTTTCATCATAGCAGACAGTCTTTTACCTGCTGCATATCTTTAACCTTAGTGACCTGTATCACTTCCCGCAACTCTGCTGCTGGTTTCTACTTTGGTTCCAACATCTGTCCTTCCGCGTTCCGCAAAGGCACTTTTGCAGGTTCCGACTTCGGTTGTGCTGACGGTTCTGGCTTCAGTTCCGATGTCGCACTCATCATTTGTTATTTTTTACTCTGTCTTTTTTCAGCATGCCGGTAGGTTATCATGCCAGCGGCAATGGCGCTAGTACTGGACCGTACCTAAAAGAGAGGTGGTTGCTGATGTTTGTTAAACAGGCCTGCACGATCGGATCTTCTTTGAAATCCCTTGCAAGGTGATCGCGGCCAAACAAAATGGTACACACCTGCCATGTACAAGCCAAGCCTGGACGACCCCAGCGAAACTGTCATTTTAGCTCCAACTTTAGCCTCGTATATGGCATAGTTTTTGAAAACCTTTCATCGCTCATCGCCTTGAGGCCCTCAAAGGTAAGGTGCCAGCCTATGTATTGTTTTACCGCTTTTCCTATGTACCACTGCCAGATTTGGCATTCGAGATCTGCGATGGTCACGGCATCGAACTCCAACGAGATACTGCTAATAGTGTAGACCACGGCATTATTAGTGCTCCGGATCACCCCGCTGTACTGGTTAATCGTGAGCTAAAAGATGAGACGGCCTGAGAAGCCGGACTGGTAGTATGGCATATGTTCATTTAGCAGTGGCACGAAGAAGCGGTTCCCAAACGCGGATACGATAGACTCATCCGGCTGGGTGGTTCCAACGGCATTGCAAGCGCCGACACGTATAGCGGCAGTGTTTGCGTTTTGTATACCTTGGTAGACTGCGTTGGTCTTCTGTTCTCAGCCAAAGATCTTTGTAAGCACTCAAAATGTCGGCGTCGTTCATGTTGGTGGGCTCGTTGTTCTGGAGCTTGACACTTATCTTCTTAACAATGACGCAGCATAAGTTTTTCACGATTGTACGGTTGCTCCTGTGCAGCCGCTCAAGGCAATTGTGAATGCCTGTCTGGTGTGCCGGGCACAATAACATAGTTGCTGCCAAGATTTGGAAATCTGACAGTAAACATATGGTTTGGACATATGGTACATGGATTGTTGGTCACAACAATGGTGTCTGGGTCCCTTTTGCGACAAGCGTGCGGCGGAGGGGGGGGGGGAGAATGGGTTGAGTTTACTGCCGTATTGACATATGCTTTAGCAAGCTTACTGTTCAGCTGCGGTGTTCGCACAAGTTCCATTGGAGCTCACTGGCACTCTCTTTAATAAGCGTGCATAGCTTCGTCAAGATGGTTGAAAGTGGCTTTGAGATTGAGGAGTTTGACCCTCGTGAAGCCTATCAGTACGATGAAGATGAAACCACAGTTAGCACTGAAGTAAATGTGGTAAACGACAAGAGCCTATCCAATCAGAACAAAAAATGGATGAACTAGGAGATACGAGATCGCATTAGAAATCTAGAAGGCGAACGCAGACTGCGACTAGAGGCTGCCAGCGCTAACCGATAAACCCTTCGTACCTAGTTTAGCCAGATTAGGGAAACCATCATCAGAATTATCCATGAGGATTCAACCCAACTCAGAGGCTACTAATCATCTTTCGCGAAGAGGAATCGCTATAATTTCGATTCTCACCGTGCATGGGTTCATTATAAGCACAATCGTACACGCAGTCATAAGTGGAGGCGGTACAACCTCAGCGCAAGCGCCAGACTCGGCGCCTAGACCAGATTCTGGTGGCGCGAAAGAATGCATCCGCAATGCTAAAAGCGCTAGTAGAAAATGGGGCAACGTCTCTGCCCGGAATTATCGGATCAATCGTGTCGTTCTAGCTAAGGTATCGGCTGGCTCGACGGACACCTGGTGGTGCTTGTTATTACGACGGCAATTGCGTTGAGTTTCTTGCCATTCTCCGAGCTCGCTTTCGTCAAAACGATGGCAACAAGGGAGAAAACTAGGTGCCCTCGCAAGCGCTTTCGGTCAGAGGAAAAATCTGATGGATAAAAGACCCATCACCATCTCGCCCACGACTAGTGCCGTTTTATTGACTTTGTGGTTTTCGGCTCCTTTTGATCCCTGCACAGAGATAACCACATGCATGACGCTGGTTTGCGCTCTCGAAGATTCACCTGTCTGCTTTTCAGAGGGGTCAAAGCTGACCTCTTTATGATTCGTTGGCTGCTGTTGTTGTGCGTTCTCTTGAGTAACGGCGGACGCTGATATCCTTTTCGAACTAACGCTGACGTTGATGCCTGGCTCCATGTCGTCTCTCGCTATGAGAAGTTTGTTATCATACATTCGTAGGAGCTTACTTTAAACTTCATGTCGCTTCAGGCCGCCTCCAATAGCATAATCTAGCTTGCTTCTGGCATATCCAAGTACCCTTTATACTTCTGTATCGACTGAACTATATCTACTTCGTGCACAATCAATTTTTCTACGTTTGAAAGAAACTGCTTGTGTGTGTCAAAAGCCATTCCCGTTCCCATTATCGTGCTTCACGTTTCAGTTTGCGCTGACAGGATGGACCAAGTGTATGCCCAAATGCTGGAGCTGATATGCAGTATGCCAGCTTGAGTACATCCACTTGACCTGTCAAGCATAAATGTTGCCCATGCATGTTCCGTTCCCGTCTGTGAGTAGTAATCGAATTTTAGATCATACCGCCTTAACATTGCAGGTGCAAATTCAACGGTTTCTGGAAATGCTCTTTCGTGGGCTGGTGAATAGTAAATACATCATCACCAGCCCACCGTTGGGGATTCGCTTTCGCCAGTCTGAGTTTGGGTCTACATTAAACTCTCTGCAAATATCTTCATAAACTGTTAGGTCAAAATGATTATCAAGCTTCTAGTAATTTGTTTGTTTTGGAATGGGGTACCACATCTGGTTGAGCAATGACCTAATCTCAAAATAAACATGAAACATGAAGAAAAAAAACTTCATAACTTCGGATCATCTACACGCATATGGTCTCTAACGCTGACGCCACAGACCGCTGTTGCACACCAGGCGACAAAGTTTATCTGATTTTGCCAAATTCGCATCGGGATGGTGCTCCACTTGCCAATTATATTCTTAGATTTTATATCGGGTATGAAGTATTTATTGGGGTTTTTGGCCACTCTTTCCTGACATGAACCATCCCTTCGCCCAACAACCTTAATAGTATAAGGCGAATGATCTATATGTCCGCATTGCTATGATTATATTCGTCGCAATATTCCGTAGTAATTGTGGCAATACCATCCCACTAGCGCTCACACAACCGTAGAACGTGAGGTTCTGACAATTTATACTATACTGACCAATCCTCTAATTGGTCCCATGGCTCTAAGACAGTGATATGCACTGACTCAAATTCCGAGAGATTACCGACAAACTAGGATGGTTCACCAATTTGTCTGCGCTTTGAAACAACAGATTTCAAGTGATCAGCTTGTGTGGCTCGGAAATCCTCCTCATCCCTGACGGGTATTACAACATAGATATATGCTAAACAGTAAAAGGGGATACACTTCTAGAGATGGATGCGAGCTACAATGAAGCGACCGGGCGGGTCGACCTTACGATCATTGCGGCTCACTTTCCGAGCTCTTGCTCTGGCGCCTCGCCTCAATCTTTTGTTTGCCAGTTGATAGCTTCACTGCAGGTATGTACAATCCTCCTGCGTTTCTCAACATCCCACAACTCTATGCCCACCTTAACCAGATAAACACAGCAGATAATATTCTTGATGGGGAAAATATATAATTTTCAAGCACACATGCAGGTATTACCATGAAATAAGGTAGTTTAATATCCTTTAACGCTTGCTTGCTGAGCATCTAGGGACTAGGCACGTTAGTTATTATGAAAATGAAATTTAAATATCAGGTTTAAGTGTGATTTATGTTCAGGTACTTCCAGCTTCCTAGGTACAATTTAAAATCAGTTTTAATGGCAGCCTTAAAACACTTAAAAGGAGTTTAAAAGTATGAGAAGTATTTAATGTTTACCAAAATGGTTTCAGTATAAAGTTAATACAAAAAATCATGTATTTAATCTAGGATGAATGAAAAGAACCCACAACTTATATTTTACCAAATCAGGGATTTGGAGCTGCAGATAGTCTAAATGGATTTACCTTTACACTATACACTTTAGTTGTAATCTCATGTCAAGATGAGAGTGCATGGTCTAGCCACTTACGCTGACATCTCTCAGGTAAAATGTAAACAAAAGGTAATATATTGAGAGGTGGAGAAAACTGAGGACCTGCCATCTTATTTCGAGGGCGAAATCTCAGAATGGAGTACGATGACCCAGCTTTGAACATGAGAAGCAGGGTTAGAAGCATGCAAATGAACATAGTATGTTATTAACGTATCTTGTAATTCTGTCAAAAGGTACACACACTTCCTAATATTGTTATCCATGTCTACGAATCGCATATATTTCTGCTTCTCCATACATTATAATGTAGGTCGTGAAGTTTGGTTCAGCTCAAAAACATCTGAAGGACTTACAGGTTTGAAACTAAATTTGGTTTAGGCTTCAGATTAAAAATACAGAGGTCATGCTTGATTGTTATTTTTCGTACTTGATTGTTGTTTTTCATGTTATGAAATTTGAGCTTAGAATCCCATTTGACTTAGGCATATTTTTAAACCATACATTTTATTGCTGGGCAATAATTTGTAGGATTCCAAAGATTAATTATATATATATATATATATATATATATATATATATATATATATATATATATATATATATATATATATATATATATATATATATACAGTTAAACTCATCAAAACTGAAACTTTAGTATAGCGGAATCCCCTCAAGACCGATATTTTTTAGGCCCGAATTTTTCTTCCTTTAATATCGTCATTTTTCCCCAGCAATCCGAAACTCCTTAACTCCTATTACCGAAACAAATTTTGATCCCAAATTTAAATTTTACGCTAAACCCCACCCCCACCCCCCACCCCCAAAAAACCGAAACTCAATTCAAACTCGGAAATATATTTTAGCTGCTAAATTCCTGACACACGCTGGAACATATTAATTACGGTTAGCAAGTACTGTAGTGGGCTGATCTGTGAGACAAAGATCCGGAAAATGTCCCAAGGGCACGCGAGGTTAAAACAGTACTTAACACGCGCGCCTACACAGAATAAGGCTGAAAATAGGCTAATTTGAAGTCTTTGTGCCATACAAAATAGCCAGCTTCTAAGGCGAATTATTAATAACTAAATACTTGTAGGTAAGCCATTTAAGAAAGACTATGTTTATCTGCTTATTATCTAATTGTGGTTGATGTTATTCATTTGTATACATGATCATGTTTGCTTGTTTGTTTGTTTCTTGGCCTTTTTTAAATTAAATATCAGGGCTTTATTAAACAGGCATGTGGCCTCACTTTTGATGCTTTGCCGATGGAGTCAGATTCACTCAAAGACATACATGAAGTTTAGATCTTATACAGAGATTAAAAACCTTCGCGATTGCTAAAGATGATTGTTATTAGCTACGGCTCAATAAATGGAGTCATTAACACAAGCCAAATTAGTTAAAGAAAGATGTAAGAAAAAAACAGACAAAGCTCCACGCCTTCTTCAAGCCAGGCTCTCGAACTGTGAACATTATGAATTATACGGAGTATTTAAACATTGTGAAGTATCATTCATAATTCTAATGGACTTATAGTAAAGTTATAAAGGTATCTCATTTCTTAGATGTTTCTTGTGACGAGGACTGTATTTCTATGTGGAATAACTATTTATGTATGTGACAGGATGTGATATTTGGAAAGAAGGTATATTATTCAGCTAATTCGTCATTAAATATATGTATTTAAAAAAGAAATAAATAACAGCTTTCTTAATTGTATGCACTCTTACACACACAGACACGGATGCTCTCATAATTATCATAATTGCATTCTCTCTCTCTCTCTCTCTCTCTCTCTCTCTCTCTCGCGTCCCATGAGCGCTTAGAAAAAGACTCTTTTTTTCAAATCTGCTGAAACTTCAATAAACCGAAAACTTCTCAAAACCGAAAAAAAATTGGTCCCGAGGGTTTTCCGTTTTGAAGGGTTTCATTGTATGTAATATATATATATATGTGTGTGTGTGTGTGTGTGTGTGTGTGTGTGTGTGTGTGTGTGTGTGTGTAAAAGCCCAAATATTAAATGGATCAAGTTTGATTTTCACCTGTTTTCCTTCACAAATTGACAGATGGTATTGCCTTTCTTTGACTCAGAAGTTGCAATGACATATTGAAACAAGGTGTCTTTGATTTAGCCATATTTTTGGAGGCAGACATGTCATATAGACACATTTTTATAAACCCGCCATTAGACAGAGCGTATTATGGTATGATGTTGTATGTTGGTACGTCTGTACGTGTAATACCATTTTTGTTTCCGCACATTAACTCGAGTCCTCTACCGTCCTCAGTAAACAATATGTGTGCATGGCTTGCACTTGTGGTAAGGAAAAAGCATGTCAATTTTGGGATCAAAATGTCAAAGGTCGAGGACATGAGACTGAAAGACGAAAAACAGTTTCCTCAAAATAGCATAACTAGTCATCACAGACCTAGATCAAACCTTGTGGATGGATTTCATATTGGGTAAGGAAGAAGTATGTGGATCTTAGATGGAAAATGTCAAAGGTCAAGGTCAATGTGACTGAAAGAAGAGAAATGATTTCTGCGCGAAAAATCAGTTCTCAACCTTATACATTCACCCGTTTTTTGAGGCAGACTTACACATTGGGTAAGAAAGAAGATTACTGATTTCGTGGTTAAAAGGTGAAAGTTCAAGGTCACTGTGACTGACAGAAAAAATGGCTTTTACATGATATCTTTATTTATAGACCACGTATCTTGACTGAGATTTGTGTAGTGTTTGCGCTTAAAGTATGGAAGGGGTCTATTGATTTTGGAGTCAAACGACATTGTGACTCAAAGAAAAATTGGTTTTACAGTTTTACAGAAGAATGTTTGTTGTAGAGGACGTTCCTTGCCCAGACTTTATGGACGGCTAGCACTGAGAGTAATAAAGAAACACACACACACACTCAAACACACACACACACACACACACACACATATATATATATATATATATATATATATATATATATATATATATAAGGCGATGGTCATCGTAAGAATAATAAGAAAATAAAGTTTCTGCACAGGAAGTTTAGTTTATGACCACATACCATTGACTTTACCTTTGCGATCAAGTTCTATTGATGATAATTAGATGTTCTGGGCTCACTTGTTGTGGCAGGGAGAGCAATTAAAAAAGGAAACCTTCCTAGGCTGCTTGGTTGGTGTTAACTGTACAGCAGCACACCAATAACTAGCTAGTGCCAAGGCAATGTGATTCCGGCATCTGCCACTGAGCCACCACACTTTCCGTGGTTAACTCAGCTGTAGTATTTTGGTTGCACTATTTTCCCCTGTTTTTGTCTTGCCAGCGACGAATAACACAAAAGGTGAGAAACAAGTGTCATAGTGTTGGTGCATCCATCCGTCGTACATCCATCTGTCCATCTGGGTTTGATTAAATTTTGGTTTATGATTTATTGATGGACAATATCTTCTGCTGATCAGTGGATTATTAAATATATATGGATCAGTTCGGATCGGCTACTGTGGTGCTTCCTTGGTCAAGACACTTGACTCCAGTTGCCTGGGCACTAAATAACCTACTTCTATTGATGTGCTCTAAAACAACAAACGAAGCTAAATTATTTTTCAGTTGGAATATGTTTTATCAATGTTTTACCAAAAAAGTCGGGGATGACCTCCGCCTCTCTATCTATAACGCTATCTCCACCTAAACAGCTTGGTGGAAATGTAATATTATTTGTAGTATAGTCAACTCTTGTTACAACGACCAAGCGTGTCAAGCCATTCTGTCATGATGAGGCTCTGTATTTAACTCAGACCACACTCTGGTGCTTGTACCTCGATACATGATTGTCCCCTCAGAATTCATTGATAGTCACATTAATTATATATGGAATTTCTTTGCGAGCTATGTACCTGCTTAAAGTGGTTCATGCCGTTCAATATCAATGATATTTATCAACAGTAAACTGTTAATAACAAAAATAAATGTTGTGATTTTTGTACATAAAATATATACATATACCTGAGTCATAAGCAGCTTAGTTTCATGAAACTTTTTTTATTCTGTTTTAAGTCTTTACATTATTATTATTATTATTATTATTATTATTAACATTATTATTATTATTATTATTATTATTATTATTATTATTATTATTATTATTATTATTATTATTATACCTTGAATGTTTATATGATGTTGGAGCCATTTTATCACAACACGTTGCTTTATACACATGCTAAGTCTGTGATACAAATTACTATGTGCATTATAGAACCTGCTGTATATGTTTTTCACACTTGCAGTTAAAACTTCCCTTTCTGTCCGTACGGTTAGCACGTAGACTGTCACTGGTAACAAAATAACATATATATCATATGCATTAAAAAGTGCCATAAGTAGTAATATAAATAAGAGTTTTAAGCCACTTATACCGTTCTTTGTTGACAATTCTGTGCGCATTATTTGCTATAACTATTTTATGACTTATTTTATCGATGCCGTATCTAGTCGTATGAGTGTTGGTGATTTATTTGGTGGAATATGGCGTTATATATTTACTGAATGATATTCAGTCATTATAATGATCGTTTCCCATAAGTTAATAAAATATAATTACTCTGCCCTTAAAGCAAAAAAGAGACACGGTTATCATTTAATATACTATACATTAGTACATTAGTATATATATATATATATATATATATATATATATATATATATATATATATATATATATATATATATATATATCTTTTCATAGAGAGATGTTGCATGTAGTAATTTTAAATCTATTAGGACACCCTATATCCATCAGAGCCTAATATCAGTAAGACTTTACATTTATTAAATTCTATCTCTGTTCTTGTGAAAATCAAAAGACTTAGAGAAAATTCTAACATCTAATTCAATTTTAAATTGAAAACAGCTGCAAAATATTTTAGTTGTTGGCTTATATCCAATGTAAAGTCATTATTTGTTTGTATTTTACTGGGGTTTTTTCTGTGTGTGTGCTTTTGTTGTTGCTGTTTTGTTTTGTTTTGGTTTTTTTTTTTTTTTGGTTGTTTTGTTTTGTTTATAAGCAATGAAGAATACATTATTGGATACTGGAGAGAGTTACAATCCAGGCCATACGATCTTCTCACAGTATCTTTCAAGATGACCATCTTGGACTATACTTTGACACCTTCTAAACTGGAAAATAAGTAAACATCCTTTTCAGATACTGAGACAAATATAAATATTCGACCTCTTTTAAAACAAAAGAATTTGATTTAAGAGATCTTATTGTGTTTCTGTTTTAAATTTAAATTCTTATTTTAATTTAAATCGATGTCTGACAAGGAATAATATTTTACATTTTCTACTACGACCTCGATAGCCAGGTCGCTTACACAAATAGCATGCAATTATGCGAACAAATTAAAAATGACATGAATAAAATAAATATGTTGAAGAAAAGCAATCCACCTACACATTACTCAAGCAACAAAAAATAAATAAAAAAAAATAAAAAAATCATTTCCATCTTCGTGTAACTCATGTTGATTCACAGTGGCAGACAGGTATCGTTGACATGCAAGCAACAACGAATGAGCCAGTCAAGGTAGGTACTTTTATGTATTAGATTGCGTTTCGTATGTGAATGTTAGAAAAGAGAACTACATGCACACATGATGCAGAAATTAATCTTTACCTCTTAACTTTTGACCTCGCCATTGAATCGAAACCAAAATTTATATTATGTAGTTGACCTTCTTGACCAAATATATCAAATGATGTCATACGTAATTCGGTGTTTTTATTATCAAATAATGTTGTTAGCCTTTACCATTTCATTTTGTCGTTTATATTACTACCTTCATTATTCAGTTTTCTACCGATTCGATATCCCCACAGGAAATGCCTGTTCATGTCATTCAGATTAATTCTTATCCAAACTCAATGTAATTTTAAAATACCACTCCCAGCTTTTATTTCATAATTGTTCCGGTAATTAAAAGTAAATTTGTTGCTATCGATATACCGAATGCAGTTGATATTGCTGTCATCAAGAATATGTATTCAAAGTGTTCTTCCCTTTGTTTCATTTTTAAAACCGCGCTGTATTTTTTAAGTTTCCATCGCAAAACACATTTATGTTATATTGAAGAGAAAAGAAATTAAAAAGTCTCAAGATAGCTATCACTTTAGAATCATTTTGAAAAGTAACCATGTCCTCTGTGTAACATACAATTCCCAATGCATCTTGACCGAATGCCTTTTTATTTTCATAACTCGTGTGCTATTTTAATGAAATATTTGGTGATTCCAATTTGGATCCGTCAATTATAGCAGAATCGGTTCAAAACAATAACAAAAGAAACAACAAATAATCATCATTATCATCATCAGATGATGATGATAATAATAATTATTATTAGATTCAATTCATGGTTACAAAAGTTCCATTAATCAATATTAGAATGAATATTAGATATAAAATATAAGTAATAGATATCTTAGAAATAAAATAAACAACAGCTCCAATTTACCAGGGAGTATCACAGAACTGAAAAAATTATGATTAACCTTTTTTCTTTTGCTTATTTAGATACAAGCCTTGATTCATATTGAAAAACCCTCTATATGTGTATCAATTATGTTTATACAAATACATTTATCCCAAGAGACATACCAAAAGACATGATAAGAGATATGTGTAACCGGTTTTCTGGTGGCGTCACCGATTTGATTCAGGGAGAAGTAACTAACTTTTATCTCCCATTAATTGAGGGTGAGGAATATGTCATGATACGTTCTTTTTATCGACGGAGTGTAAACATAGAACACACACGCATACACACAGATTATTCTTGCATTAGTAATTTCTTGGCGAAATCAAGTTGCACATTAATCTAGGTATCAGTGAATAATATGTGTACATGCTCTTGTTATTCATGCAACCATTTCCATATCACCTCCACTGGGCATTTTTAACCGGATGTGTCAAAAGTTTAAAGCCGTTTTACTGCTTACAATTTTTTTTGAATTTTGACATAAAAAAACAAGACTGAAAAACGGCCTGTCTTTCCATACATCATATGACGTTTTGGAGTTTGTAATAATTACACACTTGTAAAGTGCACTGAAGCACCGTTCTAGTGCTTAGATGATATAAAACATGTTACCTACTTTTGTTCCGGACGCAGTCTGAGAGAAATCAATAAACTAGCATGTTTATCTGCGGGGAAAAAATATGAGGATTTTATCTCTAGTCAGAATAATAGGAGCAGATTGTATTACCTGGAAGAGAGTCATTTCAACGAATAATAAACCACAGGTGTACAAAGCATAATCACCATACACATCTCACCAACTGAGAGTAAATATAAAATACAGATCACGTACACTATACGGGTAAATACTTGATCAATTTGTCCTCAGTGCTGCAGGTTCCTTACACTGGCCCACTTTATTTCTTTCCGAGTGTTCGCGGAGCTAATACACATGCATCAATATTTGCATTCAACGACCCGAGACAAATGTAGGCTACCTTTTTTGGTCCAAACGAGTATACCTTTTTTCATCTTCTCAGCACGACATCTTTGCCATGATGCACTTTATAATTGTAGAATTAACAGAAAGCTTATAACGGATCCGTTTAGAGCAAAGATGCTAAGTCAATATTCTTTTAAAATACGTAAACGGTAATTTTAACCTTCACTTGATCGTATTCTAATATTGGAGGACTACCAGTACAGTATCTCTAAACGTTAAAGAGTAGGTGTGTGACTTGAAGTACGTATGCATGCACGTTCTAACCAGAACATCAATAGACGAACTGGATCATACAATATACGTTTTGTCTTGTCATCTCTACATTAAGTTGTTGACAGAGCCCATACATGTGTATGGCAATGACAGGTAAAATACTGAGAGCGATTTGTATTTGTCAATTTGGATAATTAAGTAATCAATGCCCTGGAAGTAATGTAAGGCTTCGGCCATCTTCATGTGACAGGGCATGGTTGATTTTCTTCATTTTTTTATTTTTTTTATTTTTTTTCCCCGGGGTAAGTGTGCAATGGTATGCCTCATCTTCAAAATAATTTGTAAAACTCTATCATCTTAGTCTCAGCTATGCAGTAGAGACCAGACCTGCGTTGCTTTGTTGCATGACGTACTAATTATAACCAAACAAAAAAGATTAATCGAAATCTCCCCTCCCGCAAAAAAAGATTTTGACCACGTCTGATTGTTCCAGACGGAACTAAGCAAGACTTATATCTAATCCATTCATATTTCATTGGTAACAGCAAATTCTTTAGGGTTATGTATTTTGCTTTTTAGCACAATAAACCACATAAGATGACAGAGATGAGTTTGATCAGTCAATTGAAAATGATTTGTATTATGATGATGATTATAGTGCAACTATGTAACCTGCAATCATCCGTATTACAAACCTTCATAGTGTCTTTAAGAGGAAAATAGCGAAGGCTTGAATGACTTCATACTAATTGGATATTCTAGACTTTCACGCCATGTTTTGGATTTATGCAAGAGTGACATAGAAGAAGGCCTTGGTACGAACGAATCACAATACAATATGGATATTAGCAACCTTCAAATGCAAAACAAGACACTCGATTAGACATAACCAGATTGTAAGACAGTTCCAGTCTCATGGAAATGCGAAATCGAAGCAATGCTAGCACACAACACTATATAAGGTTAACCTGAAAAGGGGCTGATGGTTACAATAGACCAATGCAAAAGTTAGTAAACACAAATTAAGTGAAAGACTGTACCAACTGTTTAAAGAAAAGAGTTTTACAATAGCTGATATAGCCACCGCCGTTTGGATGACAATATATCTTGTTGTCCTGACTGTAGCAAAGTTTGCAAAAGGTTTAGAAAACGTGGTGGAGGAGGTTCCGCTCTATGAGGAGACAAAGATTGTTACTATTTTAACAAAATTAAAATGTGCTTGATAAATATTGGAATTATTTGTCTCACTTAGGCAAAAAAGCAGTAGCGGCTTGGTCTAGAATTGTTGACAGCGTACCACTAAGGTTTTTGAATACATCGGCACAGGTTGTTTCTCTCCTAACTGAACATCATGTTCTTGTTTTGTTTTTTTGTTTTTTGTTTCTTTTTATTATTATTATTGTGTTTGTTATTTGCAATTTGTTTATCGGAGTTTGAAACAAAACAACATGCAGGATTATAGGTTTTTAACTATTTCCAAAAGGTATATATAGCATCTCCTGCAATCATTAGTATCCATTTAAATAATCCTTTGTTTTCTCTAAGGATAAATATTGTTTTCTTGGTGTTTCTAAAATGTCACTTGTCATTTGAACATTCAAATAGCGAATCTTCCTCTAGGTCTGCTGAAGTGTATGTGTCGAGGGCATAGAGGTTGTTTTTTGTTTTTTTGTTTTTTTTATTTGAACGAATATTATTATCATAATCCTTCTACTCTACATAATTTTTACTCACTTAAAAAAAAAAGATGTCCTTTAAAATTTCTTGTCTTACTGTCACGGATTGTTTGTCAGCCTTTGAAATACCACCTATTACCACATTGATGTTAATTGTACTGTTTAATCCAAGTTTAAACAAGTCTATGGACCACAGATTTCCATGACTTTGTCACCCGGTAACAAAAATATACCGTCACTATCAAAACTATATTCTAATTTCACTTGTAAATATGTTACACATTGTTGCAATTTTAACATAATGTTTTCGTCTGTGTCATAACATTGATGTCTTAAAATTAATACAACAACTTTATCTGTCGCACCGTCGCTTTCTTGTGGAAAGGTCCAACCAGTAGGTTAATCTCGGTCTGCCATGTCATTCATTTCATCAGCTGACAATGTCCTTCAACATTTAACAGTAACAGCTTCATAGTTGTAATGACGTTAGTATTATTTAAGAAGGTGTTGGCTTCCGCAAAATTTGGTTTACGGTTTATTTGCACATTGTCGATCAAATAGTTTTATTTGTTTTGAGGTAGCTTCAGTCATACTGCGGTGGAATTGCAAAAACTGTTGCAGATCAAAATATATTGTTTCATATCTATGCTATTGTTATTTTATTTCGAGGCATCATCGTCAGGTAAATGTGTATTAAATTCTTACAACACTTTTCATATTTATAAATAAACGGGAATGCAGGAAACAGACTTAACTAACTCTGAAACACTATTTTCTAATAAATGGTTGCTATCTAAACTGCCCAGATTAGCTGACTTTGCCAAAATTCCATGTGGCGGTGTGCTCTGTATCTATTGATAGAGTCATCATTGACACAATTTAAAGTGTACCAATCAAATGTGTTTAATAGCTTGTATGTGAAACATCGAGCTTCAGCATCTTGCCAAATGCTTTTGCCATGTTAACTCTTGGTTGAGGTATATTTACGACTTTACGGGTGAATCGCATGACAAGGATCAGGTTCTGTACATGTTTCTTAATTATGACATCCTCCAGTGTTGTAACAGTGCTAACACAGCCAAGGTTCAGTCGTATTATATGGTTTACAAAAGAGAATAGTGTCTGTGTCTATGAGTAAACATAGGTAAGTCAAGTATTTAAACCTCTTTTAACTGTTTTCCACATTCAAGCACAATTTGTTTTCTTTTTTTCTCGTGCTAATTTCTCTCCCTAATCTCTTAATTTCCTCCACTATAATACTCGTTTACTTTACACACTCTTTCCATCTCTGGTATTTTGTGTTTCGTTTTCCATTTCTTCTATTAGATTTTATATATTGCATTTGTGACATTTTACAACTGAATGTATATACAATATTGATGGCACCATTTTGGTGTGTAGTTACATTTCAATTAGTACTAGATGTCGAATGAACGTTCTGAAAAAATGCATCTTCATACTTTGCATATCTACACATTGAGGAGCCTGTGTACTAGATTTTAAGTCGAACGTGTCAGGTTTTCGCACTTTAACGATTTATCTGAAAGATTTGTGTGTGTCATCGCACTTTTGTTTTCACTTTTTCAGCTCATGCGTATCTTGAGAAAGTATAAAATGTATTTATTTCCATCGTTGTTTTATTCATATTCTTGCACGTCAACTATGCCATCAGACTAGTGGCAATCCACGTGACTTACATTACCTCATTTGTAGGGTAATCCTTTTCTTTTACTTGCTTGTGTTATCTGTAGATAAGTTGTTCGGTTAATAGTTCTTTCAATTCAGTGTATTGTATTTTCTTTCTCTCCCGTTTTATTTATTCCCGCAATAATATATACGTAAGCAGCCAGGCATTCAGGACCGTAGTAAAGATGATTTAATACACTGTTCTTTGTCAGTCATGTAAAATGAAATACAAACATCTAGGCAATACTTTATCCTTGTTAAACTGTTTTAATGATTATGAGATACATCTAAAAACACGTACTTCTATTTTCAGCAATTTTCAAATTTTGTTCAGTTATTTAAAACGTGTGAATAATTTCGAATTTAGGTCAGATTTTGTCATTCTTAGTGTTGAAGCAAAAACAGATTTCTTCATATGCTGAATCGCAGTGTACTTTTTCAATATGACCTTGTCCTCTATTAGCGAATCTTCAAGTAGTGCTGTAAATTTAGCAGAATACAAATGTATGCATTGATCAACATCCAGTCCGTAATGTATTCCTTCTTCGCACTGCGCTATTTTAACTTTTTTTCCTATCGGGCATACTGTTTTAGATTTTTAAAATTTTTATCTTATTTTTGTCGTATCATCACACGAGTGGGTTGGTGTACAAAAAACAATACAACTCGATGGATATATCAATATATTTACTGCTGCACTTCTTATTCTATCTGAGGCATGTAGAAAAATGTATGTACCGTCAAAAATGTTAAATTATGCTGATGAAAATTGATACCCACACAAACGAATACATTTTCTGTACCTGGAATTTACACATTCATTAATCTTATGTATCTAGATCAGCACTAGGTACAATGTTTAGTCGCCCTGTTCACTTTTTTGTAGGTACAATGTTTAGTCGCCCTGTTCACTTTTTTGTAGGTACAATGTTTAGTCGCCCTGTTCACTTTTTGTAGGTACAATGTTTAGTCGTCCTGTTCACTTTTTGTAGGCACAATGTTTAGTCGCCCTGTTCACTTTTTGTAGGTACAATGTTTAGTCGCCCTGTTCACTTTTTTGTAGGTACAATGTTTAGTCGCCCTGTTCACTTTTTGTAGGTACAATGTTTAGTCGCCCTGTTCACTTTTTTGTAGGTACAATGTTTAGTCGCCCTGTTCACTTTTTGTAGGTACAATGTTTAGTCGCCCTGTTCACTTTTTTGTAGGTACAATGTTTAGTCGCCCTGTTCACTTTTTTGTAGGTACAATGTTTAGTCGCCCTGTTCATTTTTTTGTAGGTACAATATTTAGTCGCCTTGTTCACCTTTTTGTTGGTACAATGTTTAGTCGCCCTGTTCACTTTTTGTAGGTACAATATTTAGTCGCCCTGTTCACTTTTTGTAGGTACAATGTTTAGTAGCCCTGTTCACTTCTTGTAGGTACAATGTTTAGTCGCCCTGTTCACTTTTTTGTAGGTACAATGTTTAGTCGCCCTGTTCACTTTTTTGTCGGTACAATGTTTAGTCGCCCTGTTCACTCGTTTTAGGTACAATGTTTAGTCGCCCTGTTCACTTTTTTGTAGGTACAATGTTTAGTCGCCCTGTTCACTTTTTGTAGGTACAATGTTTAGTCGCCCTGTTCATTTTTTTGTAGGTACAATGTTTAGTCGCCCTGTTCACTTTTTTGTAGGTACAATGTTTAGTCGCCCTGTTCACTTTTTGTAGGTACAATGTTTAGTCGCCCTGTTCATTTTTTTGTAGGTACAATGTTTAGTCGCCCTGTTCATTTTTTTGTAGGTACAATGTTTAGTCGCCCTGTTCACTTTTTTGTAGGTACAATGTTTAGTCGCCCTGTTCACTTTTTTGTAGGTACAATGTTTAGTCGCCCTGTTCACTTTTTTGTAGGTACAATGTTTAGTCGCCCTGTTCATTTTTTTGTAGGTACAATGTTTAGTCGCCCTGTTCACCTTTTTGTTGGTACAATGTTTAATCGCCATGTTCACTTTTTTCACACGACCGATCAATTATCGTAGACTTCACAAACCTACTTATCAACAGTCTCGTCATCTAAATGGATACAAAAAGACAATGCGTGCATTCAAATTACACGAGACTATTGTGTACACATGTTTACATGATTGCATCATTTAATCATCCCTATCTACTTTTGAAATGATATCTACTATAAATGCAGCAATGCACACGCTGCATGTACTTATCTATCCCACTGATTCTGGTACAGATCTATGAGGCCATTAACACCAGGTTAGAATTGGCTGTTGACAGAAGAAAATACTTGCGCAGATAGTCCCAGAGGGTACATCTTGATAATATAACTTACAAAGAAGAAAATGTTCCAAAAAAATATTAAAAATATCAAAATTTCTGGACCAGTTACCTATGCCAATATCTGATTTGCTTAAACAAATGGAATTTTTTCAAACTTACATAAAATACAAAACTGCATTTTCATAGGAATCTTATGGACTCTTTCTGACATTATAGTTCTTTCGCTGCTGCAAATTTCTTTACGGATAGAAAAGTTCATCCACAAAGATGACGCTGTAAATGAGTAAGAGTTTAGGTAGAATATTCACAGAGAGAGAGAGAGAGAGAGAGAGAGAGAGAGAGAGGCAGAGAGAGAGAGAGAGAGAGCAATGTTGCTTAACTCAACCTACACTTTTGACGACAGTGACTAATCACTTTTTGGGATGTGGCTGGTAGTGCAATCAAAAGGTGTATTTTCACCTGACCATCTCGATGGTGGAAACACTTCTGCATATATATATATATAAATATATATATATATATATATATATATATATATATATATATATATATATATATATATATAATATTGGGGTTGCAGGGATAACTACGATGAACCTGGGGTATGGTTTCATGCTTCTTTTCTAATTACCGTTCTGTCTTGTTGTATGACAAAGTAGCAAAGCCGTGAAATATAGTTTTGAAAACTTTTCCTTCGTTTTAGAGATGAACATTTTACATTTTTTTTTTAGCTATAAGAAAACGAAAATCAAGTGCAGCAGAAACCGTTATTGCTCCCATCATCGAGTTAACATGGCTCCACCTCTTAATTATGACTGACACAAGAAACATGTATTTTTAATCAGACGACATACAGCATAATGGTAACATATGCTTTTGAACGTTTTATGCTAAACATTAAAGATATGCAATTTCTATTTCAGACACACATAAAACGTTTCATGGTGCCTAGTACTCCGCTTATTACTTGTATAAATGAAGACGTTTGAAAGGTTTTTATTCAGTACATCAATTCTAAATTTATTACAAGGCTACTGTGCTATTTAAGTTTACATGCCCACATAATTTTTTTCTGTATGTAACACCGTATGATATAAAAAATGACGTCATAACGTTATGTAAGTAACAGAGATTTCCGAATATATTCCAAAGTCGTCAAACTCATTTCACTGCACTATTCTGCGGTTTAGTCAAATACAAAAGGCATTTTTCGTCAGGTGTTAAACAAAATATTACAGTTGTGCTGATCTGAAATGCGCACTCACGTAAGATTATCTGTGTATATTATAATTTTATTTGGGTTTTTTTATTTGGGGGGGGGGGTATAGATATTGGCAATATTTGGCCCTAACAACTATGTGCAGTGTATTAAATCGTACAATATCATTTATCATTTTCTAAAATATGTGTATTTATTATATCATTTAGAACACATTTTATTTAGACGTGACAAAAATAAATTTTATTACAGCGTGTTTTCTACATATTTCTGTAATTAATACGCTGATCAATTTTTTTTTTTTTACAAGAGCACAATCATGGTTTATCAATACACATGGACAAGGTACAATATGATCAATCTTGTTGACAAGTCTTTGTATAAATAGACAGATGAATGACGTCCCGCACGATAAACCGTTACGGATTATAAATTACTGGTAGTAACAGTTGTTAATACACTACGCTGTCTTTTTCAATTTTAAGGACATGAAGAGAGAGACAGAGAGAGAGACAGAGACTGACAGACAGACAGACTTCACCTCGGAGCTGATGATGCAAAATTGCATACGCAGTTAGTATGTTCAGAAAAGCAATTCATCTTAGTGGCTTCACAAATAATCAACCCTGGTTCCATATTTCTGCTCCTCCTCTGCTTCAAACTCCTCCTGCGCCGTGCAAAGAAAATTTTTCAAAAATTATCAAGCTTGTTTTGCAAATATTAAACTGCTGCAATCATAAAGCACTGGGTTTAAATCTCTCATAAAAAGAGTGAAAAGCAGATATGCATGTTTGCCCGCACGTTTGTGTGAACAAATAGATCATCCAATTTATGCTTTTATCTTATGATCAGTTTTAAAGGTAATGACGAATCCGATAACTATGTGATGAATACTTATTTACCAGCATAGATACAGGACATACAAATATAATTGATAGTAAAACTCGTACCATGAATTTAGATATGGCCACCGCCGTTTTTAGCATAGCATGTACATAAACAACCGGCACAAGAAAAGTCATCTATAACTAACACTCTCGTTTGTGAAACGCCTTCACAGTGTGACAGAGTCTATTTGTTTTTGTTTTGTTGTTTCCCCAGTCAAAACGAGGCTTTCCCCCTCGACGGCCCCCATTGTGACTTTCCTCCTCCAAGGGCCCCTTGTGACTTTCCCCCTCGAGGATCCTCCCTCGTGACTATCTCCCTCACTGTCCCCCCACCCCCCATGACTTTCCCCCTCGAGAGTCCCCGTCATGACTTTCGCCATCTTGGGTCTCCCTCGCGACTTTCCCCTTGAGGTTCCCCCCTCATAACATTTATTGCTTTTATCTTGCAACGGATTCAAGTTTTTACGACCTAGTTTGTCCTGTCACTACGAGAACTAGCATATCACAAACTATAATGCATGTTATTTTGGCAAAGTGTACACTTGATTCATTCATTCAAGAAATGGGTTTAACATACTTTTTTCCTCGACACATACAATCTTCAAAAAGAAAATAATAATAATAATAATAATAATAATGTTAATTTCTCTCTTCTTTAGAACATTTTTGTGCCCACCGATAGAGCAACATGGTAAGATCTCTTGGTAATTTTACTGTTATTAGCTTTTTTGCTAGACCCAGATGTGTTTTTTTTTTTTTTTTATCAGGGGTGGTGACCCGACTATTTGGGTAAACATCAGTGGGGAGAGAGAGAGAGAGAAAGAATGGTAACTCGACGCCGGGGCCTATCAGAATCTTACACTATCTCCTTGACGTCTGAGAACTACTTATATCAATGGGGTATGTTCATTGATGTATTGTTGTTGTTTTGTTTGTTTTGTTTTTTTTGTTTTTGTTTTTTGTTTTGTTTTTTTTTTTGGGGGGGTGTAACTGTGTCTGAGATAAGCAATTTTGGGAACAATGAATATGCAAGTATAAAAAGCGGAAAGATGTTTGAAGTTAACTGTACCAAATTTCGCCACAGTAAATAACGACAGAAAGGGGCTTAGTAGTTGCCTGTCCACTCGCTCCGAACCTTTGCTATGCTGGATATGATACCTTTCGCTAGCAGTTTGGAAGTCTATAGGAAATGCTCCGTTACTTTCTCCGAATACTTATCCGTTATTGAGGTTATATATATATATATAATATTGCACCTCAAACTCTGAAAAAACTTAATTCTCATATTTATATTAATCACTATTTCTGATGTAATTTATTAAAAGAACTATAAAAAAAAGAACTATAAATGTCACCTTTACACTAAGACTGAGCAATATCAGTTCAAAACAGTTTGTGGCGTCTAGGTACGCTAGTTTTTCCATGTCAAAATGATGTTGGTAAGAAACATGGTTAAGGAAATATTAACACCCGGTTGAGGTCAACGATCTGACTGGTTTCAGAGATCCGCTTCTTTTTATCGCCTGACATAGCGAGAATCAGGTTTGTCTTGACTAGTCTCAAAGGTGCACCCTTTATTCATTACTTTGATCTGACACAATGTATTTCCTCTTCCTCTAAGTATTTTTGAGAAAGTTGCACTTCGGAGGTCAAAGGTGCTGGATTACTCACAAGAAGTACAGGCGATGGATGGATGGGTGCGGAGATAGTGATTCCAAATATGCGTGCAATTTAGTCAGATTACGCAACTTTGTAGAACACATATAACTGAAGCAATGTTCTGCCTAAAACTAACTTTCTTGTGGTTTTTTGGTGGCTGATTAATAAGAACTTCATTGTTTACTTATGGCGGTTTCAGATATGTAGCATCTAACCTTAGTGCCGGATTAAGCTAGTGCGTGACCTGTAGCGGGGCCCGTAGCATTAGTAAGCTAGTGCGTGACCTGTAGCGGGCCCGTAGCATCAGTGCCGGATTAAGATAGTGCGTGACCTGAAGCGGCGCCCGTAGCATCAGTGCCGGATTAAGCTAGTGCGGGGCCTGTAGCGGGGCCCGTAGCATCAGTGCCGGATTAAGCTAGTGCGGGGCCTCCTAAATTTAAAAAAAATGATTATCTATTTACGTGATTAATTTTAAACCATTTTAACTCGCTTCCTGCCACACGCCCATGTGGCGTCATCGGAAAAAAATAAACTAAGTTGATGACAAGCAACTTTATAAATATTAAAAACGGATATAGTTCGTGCGACGTGTAAGCGATTCAAGGTACACATATGCTTGGTACAGGCTAAATTGTATATCCTTTTAACTGGATATTGATGCTTCCGTAAGCATATTGCTTATCGTCAACACTATCCATTGCTGATGACAACACAAACGTCCCATTACACCATACACAGTCTTAAAACCGATTTAAATCAGTCTGTGCTGAAAATATTGTATACGAAAATACCACATTTCAAGGAAGATATCTACGAAATGGGTTCTACGCCTTTTATTGTTTATTTTGAGGAATAAGAGATAAGCTTGATCAGAGCTTGAAATAATTACTGACTAACTTTTGTGTTTGCAGCTAAAGTCGTAATAATAAAATAATAAATATCATCAGTATTATTATTATTATTATTATTATTACTATTTATTATTATTATTATTATTATTATTATTATCAATATTGTATCATTATTAGTGTTATTATTATTATTATTATTGTTGTTGTTGCTGTTATTGTTATTATTATTATTATTATTGTTATTATTATTGTTATTGTTATATTTGTTGCTATTATTATTATTATAATTATTATTATTATTGTTGTTGTTATTATTATTATTATTATTTTTGTTATTGTTATCGTTATTATTATTATTAATGTTATTATTATTATTGTTTTTATTATTATTGTTTTTGTTATTATTATTATTGTTAGTGTTATTATTATTATTATTATTATTATTATTATTGTTATTGTTATTATTAGTAGTAGTAGTAGTATTTTTATTACTATTATTATTATTATTATTATTATTATTATTGTTATATTATTAGTATTATTATTATTATTATTGTTATTATTATTATTATTATTATTATTGTTGTTGTTGTTGTTATTGTTATTATTATTATTATTATTATTATCGTTATTATTATTATTATTATTATTATTATAAATGTTATTATTATTATTATTATTAATAGTAGTAGTAGTTTGTTTATATATATATATATATATATATATATATATATATATATATATATATATATATATATATATATATATATATATATATATATATATATATATGTCTTGCCGCATCTGAATTTGTTATTTTTGTACTGTACAGCAATTTGCCTTGGGGCTTGTTGTCAATATATTCTCGATGAGTAAATCTTCATTGAAAAGACAGTAAAATGTTTATAAAATTTACATAATGATAGATAAATGATAATCTATTACGTCCAATAGACTTAACCACACCAAAAATAACATATGATCGGAAACGTATGTTTTTGTCTCCGCAAAAATAAACATCTGCTCAATAACAATGTTGCATATGCGTTTTACATTTCCATGGGCGTTGTGAAACAAAATATGGCGATGACGTCATGGGAATTGCTTACGGAACAACGGCTTGATATCTCGTATTAGTTAAATAAAGAATTAATAAAATTAGTTAGGTCCTGTTTTTACAAGCACAGTGTGAAATAGAGTGTTGCCTCAATCGTTTGTAAATAATGTTTACTTTAATCTCGCTTAAAAAAAAAAAAGTTGATTGAAGGTAGAGCCTTAGAACAAAACGAGCGAGGGAAGATTAAATTGATTGATCCGAGCTCAACCGTTCGGATCAAGAATCTCTATTCGATCTACCATCGTTTCGTTTTGTTTTCGGGCTCTACCTTTAGTGAATATTTTTGTTTTGTTATAGATAAAGAATATGTACAAATTAATATGTAACCAATAGTATAACTTGTTTATGTATCATTCATATTAAAATGAACAACTTTCATTGATAAATAAAAACCTGTGCATTATAAACATAATTTAACCATGTACATTTGACAACTTGCGTGCACGATGACCTTCATCGAGTGGGAAGATTGTGCGTATCCTCAAGACACAGGATACATGGATACATACATTATGATATTAACATCACGAATTTAATATATGAAGTGACTACCTTTATACTTACGAATGGGTGGGAAAAATAAGCACCCCAGTCTCTTGTGGAAGTAAATGCCCCCACCCCATCCCCCCAACCATTTTCCCACAGTTCTTGACTTTACAAACCTGTCGTTCTCCGTTTTTTTTTTTTTTTCTTTCTTTTTTTTTTAGCAGCAGCAATTCTCCGGCTTTACTAACACTTTTGGCAGTGGCTGTCAGTAAATTGCGCCGGCTCCACTAAAACACTGTACAGTGTCTATCATTTTGTTTCATAATAAACATCTTTTGGGCAGCTTTGCATTTAGTAACCATCAATTGGCATTATTATCTATAAGGTCGTCATTATGCTGTACTCTTGAGTGTTGCACACATGTGTAATGTGTAACGTCACGCCATCTCTTCTGATAACGGCTTAGGCAAAAAAAAAAAAAAAAGAAATGGAGTTTCATATTGTACTGGTTTTAAAATTAGGGTAGGCAGGTATTTTTTTTTTTTTTTAATTATTATATATAAATCAAATAATATTTCAAGCGCTAAAAGTACTGGGCAAAACCGGCTCAATTAGATGCACAAATCAATTTCAGCATAGAGATTTGTTTTTATAAATAAAAAAAAAATAAAAAAAATAAAAAATTGGGGTTGAGGTGGAGTTGGGGGTGAGGAAAAAGTGCTAGGGTCGGCAATGAGAAACAGGGACGGTCGGCCGACCGGAAACATTTTTTTTTTTTTTTTTTTTTTTGGGGGGGGGGTGCCTTAAAACTTTAGGGGGTCACGTTTTAGAGTGTTTAAAATGATCGGAAATAAAAGTTCCCTCCTTTAAGCTGTTACTTACAGGAAAACTCTCATTCGGAGACACTTGGTAGAGCATACATTACTCTCAAGGTCTTTCATCCTGCGTCCGTTACACATTCAAACAAGGGAACCGCGATAGCTCAGTTGATAGTGCGTTGGACTCGTAATCCAAGATTCGAGAGATTGTTATATCGCGTAGGAGAGCCTGGGTCTGCTGCCTCGGTGTTTCCCTTGGGAAAGGCACTTAGCTCCGATTTCCTAGGCATGATATGATAATGCATCAAAAGTACCGATAAAAAAAAACAAAGACCCAAGCCTTTGTAACAATCGTATATTTACCAATCAATTCAAAGCAAGTTCATTTCAGTGATAACGAAGATTTACAATCTAAGGACAGGTGTTATGATATAAGTGTATTCCCGTTAATCACGCTTTCCTTATATATGCGTAAAATGTAAAATGTTACATAAAAAAGCACTACATATATCACAAAAGGGTAATGTTTACACCGGTGTTTAGGTGTAGATAACAGTCAAGCATTGATCAAGAAACCGAGACATCGTGGGCATTTGAAGCTTGATAAACAGTCATGTAACTCACGATAGTATCCTCATTTGAACGGTAATTCATATGAAACATTGCCTACAACTCTGACATGGAACGTGTTAGCTTGATTTCAAGATGGCTGAGCCGTGCTGTGTGCTTTTTGTGGCTAGCAGGTGGGTGTGTTTTCTAGTCTTTCCGTGCAAAGTATACAATATAGCGTGTAGTTTTATACGTAGGAACAGAAAAGGTACACATTTGTAAAATAAACATCAACCTCTAAAGATATAAATATTTAAACAAATTACCCATAATGAAACATACTTTTGTTTTATCTCTCGTTCACAAATAACAAATTAGAACGATCTCAAAACGAAATTCAATACAACGTTCTTAGTTTTATTCCCTCTGGAGTTTTCGGAAATGTTTGAAGAATAACTTGAAATTAAAGACTCTAAAGTTTCCTGCCCTTCTTTCACTTATAATTCGTTTAGAAACCACTCCTCTCCTGCCCAGCCCCCATATCCTCCAACCTGCTGGCCCAGTGGTAGGCACGCCGAACTCGCAACCAGAATGGTGCAGGTTCAAGCGCTGTCCAGATCAGGCAAGATGGACCGCCATAGAATGTCTCTAAGTAAGACATTTTACTCCCATGGACTTGGTACGATATGACCTAACATGTAGTGATCTTACGTTAAATATCATTCAATGAATGAATCGATCAATCAATCAATCACCCCCGCCCCACACCCCGCGTCCTTTCGTCTAAATTTAAATAATCATCCTCTGGAGACTGAGTTGGAAATCGATTCTAGGCATAGGCTGGGGAGAAAGGAATTCATCGTGGCGGGGGGAGAATTTTCCTCTCATTTCTGCTTCGGAAATAATAACCAACAGGACAAAACCGGATAATGTGTAGGGTTCTATATATGGTTTGTATATAGATATACATTTCTTTCAAATATTTTACGTCATTACAATAAGAATAACTAATTTAGTTTGCAATGAAACATTTGTCATACACTAGCGTTGCTTTTCTTACGTTAGTAAAATTTACCGTGTTTGCCATAAAAAAAACCACTAGACATATAGCGCCCTAGGATGTGTGATAATAAACCATGGCGGAATGATCCATCATTAAGTGTACGAGGCAAACTCTGTTACACATCACTACACTGAGACTAAAAAAATGGAAATAAAATTAACATTTAACAATATTTTGATATTTTGAAAGCGAGGCGTACAAAATATTTATGCATTTAGTAACATAAGGACATTTGCATTGGCAGTGAGGTAGGGATTTTTTTTTTTTTTTTAACCACAGGCATAAAAGTAACTATACCATTTTAGATCCTAATCAACGAAGGACTTTTGATGTCATACCTAAGTTTCAAATTAGTATGGACATTTTATATCTTGATTTAGTAATTATATGTACGCATGTATGGAATTTTAGTACTATTTGAGGTAAAAGAGACGAATAGTCACAAATTGTTTATATTTAATCATTGAAATAACAATGTTAGACTTAATATTTTAAAAATTCCCACACATATTAGGTTCCCCCCACCAACACTCGTAGTTATTTCAAATACTGCAGGCCGTGGGTTGAATTAAGCAAAAAAGAATACAAAAATGAGTGGTTTTGATTTAGTTCTATTTGTATTTATTTACTTATTACTTCACTGCTAATTATACTCTTTCACTAAATCAAAACAAAATATATTGTTACAAAATCTGTTTATTTATCCAGTTTATGTCAATTGTACAGCCATTTTAAAACCACGTACTTTGCTCTCATCGGCTCAGTTGTAGTGAGCCAGGTTAACCCTGCCATCAGGAGTCAGTAGGGTCTAGGCCCTCTAGGGTATGCCTTTGAACTAGCTGAGCAAGTAAATATCAGCTAAAATAAAGATACAAGGCTAACACAACAGACTGTGGTAGGACAAGAGCTAAGCGATCCTAAGGTGAAGAAAACCCAACAAAAAAAACAAACAAGGGAACCAGAACCAAATCGCCAAACTTAAACGAACTACCACTCTACCACTAGCCTAGCCTTTAACATGCAGACTTTAACATGCTAGGCTTTAACATGCAGACTTTAACATGCAGCCTAGCCTTTAACATGCAGACTTTAACATGCTAGGCTTTAACATGCAGACTTTAACATGCAGCCTAGCCTTTAACATGCAGACTTTAACATGCTAGGCTTTAACATGCAGACTTTAACATGCAGCCTAGCCTTTAACATGCAGACTTTAACATGCAGAAATGAAAGGCAAGTGTTTACCACTGAATTTTCACCTCCAATAGCGCACTGGGTAACCTAGTCCTTATCCATCCTATCCCAGTGCCCAACTTTGTATGTGCAGAGTTTAAAGGAGAAATCCGAATTTTACTGGGTATAACTATATTAATCCTCGTTAAATCTTTGTGTTATTGTGCCACCTTTTAAAGTTTTTCCAATTAATGTGAGTAGGCCCGCGAACCATGCTGTTGAATCGCATTTCACAAACTTTCCCAAACCACGTCAAAAATCGACCAGGGACAGACATGGTTAACTTGCCTAGTCATACGTCCTCCAAAGCACGTGATGGGCTGTTTAATGATCATGGACACTTTATATTAGATAACTTTTTATGAAATTTGCTGATTGTTTTGCACTATGTTTGTTGTTTAAATAAAAAAAATATAAAAAAAAAATTAAAAAACCCAAAACATCATATCCGAGAATGTACAACTAAATATGCAGTGGGTACTAACTCTCTATCATACACAAGTGCTCTCTCTCTCTCTCTCTCTCTCTCTCTCTCTCTCTCTCTCTCAGCCTTACACAGAAGATCGGGTCGTGTTAAACATACTTGACAGTGCTTACGCGATGTGGCAGTTATACATCACAAGTGCAGTGCACTCTACGAGAAAATGGCGAACCTCCTTTCTCAGAAAAATGTAGAAATTGAGGTCTAATTTCACCTACCCTGGTGAAACTCTCTGGTGCTCTAATTTTACAGAATGTAATAAATAGCATGACCTTATGAACTGGGTGCATGTTATATCTTAGCCCTCATTTTCGACTTAGTTATTATCTTTTCATGGACAGATATTGTGTACAGATACTAGTTAGTTATTATCTTTTCATGGACAGATATTGTGTACAGATACTAGTTAGTTATTATCTTTTCATGGACAGATATTGTGTACAGATACTAGTTAGTTATTATCTTTTCATGGACAGATATTGTGTACAGATACTAGTTAGTTATTATCTTTTCATGGACAGATATTGTGTACAGATACTAGTTAGTTATTATCTTTTCATGGACAGATATTGTGTACAGATACTAGTTAGTTATTATCTTTTCATGGACAGGTACTAGTTAGATAGCTGCTTTTCACTCAAGAATCAGTGATTGCAATAACAAGAGAACATCGATTATCCGAAACACGTTCATTTAAATTATTGGCTTATCCAAAGCACATATTTACCTGGACATTATAGTTGTTCCCATTAGGAGGATGGATAAACGAAGTTCCACTGTATGAATTCTTCCAAGAGCGGTTGGAAGACTTACACTTTTAACGACATGAACTGACATTTTCATTAACAATTTTGGGGTTAAGATGCAATATTGTGTATCTTATGTTGATCTCCACGAATTTGTTTGATTGCTTGATTACTATCGATACACCAAATGAGTTGGTCATTCATTAATCAATTCTTCAAACAAAATACTAAGTGCTATACATGATTTTATTCTTTTACCTGCGTCCTAGCAAGTCTATTTAGACCAACAGTTTTTCTTGTTTTGCTTTATCGATCTTTAATCGACTGATTGATTGACTGGTGTTTGAATGGCACATCAACACATTAAAGGATGCGCTTTGCCGAGGCAATTGAGTAATGTTCCATGCAGGCATCGGTTTCATTTGCCTTTAAATTTTTGTCATTGATCTCTTCCGAAAATTAGCAAGGAAGTGAAAGTAACCTACGTCTACCAAAAGACAAAGATGCCTCTTTCCCTTAATGTTATAAATTATTTTTATTCAGATAAGCGAAGTGATGATGCATTTCCTATGTGCCTCTAAAATATTTTCTGGTTGCATATCAAACATAGTTCCTTTTTTGTAGGAATCACTACACTACTTGGGTCAAAGAATTGTTATTGAACCCCATTGTAGTTCCTAAGAAAATCATTAATATATATTCTGCTGATTTTTCCTCGACATTTGCTAATCAGTGAAGAATGTGACTTACTTTCAACAGAAAGAAGCATTAAGGTCTAAACAGAAAATAAAATGTTTATTGAGTTCATTATGTTGGCGTCTTATTAAGACAACAAAGCTAATAGGTGTGATTCGGCTGGATTTGCAAAGGTCACTTGCATTAAAGATTCAGTCATTTTTTTCAAACGCACTTATTTCCAGGATGTAAGTGGAACATGACCAATGCCTAATTTATGTATTATATATATATATATATATATATATATATATATATATATATATATATATATATATATATATATATATAGTGTCCAATTTAGTGCCTAACATACGTAGAATTGTCTTCGTGCAACTAAACTTATAACTAATGTACTGGATTTCGTCCGCACTGTAGAAAAATGAAGGAAATATATAAGGAATCTAATTAGTATAGTGATACCTGTAATCCAGACTCTGAGAGATATGTGATATTAATAGTAACCTACTCTAAGAACTCCATTTAAACTCAGTACTTTCATTTATATATTAAGTCTATAATTTAAGTCAGAGGGTCTCTTTGAACCTTCCTAAAAACATGATTGAGTTATAATGCCCTTTAATAGACACTATGATGTATTTAGAAAGCACTAAATTCAGATATATATTCTTGTCCGGTCCAGAATTACAATATATATTTTTGGCACAGAAACTTTTTCTATTCAATTGCAAAATCAGAATTCCACAAATATATAAGTTAACCTGGAAACTATAATTTAAATATACTACAAGGTTGTGAAAACCAAGATGCGCAGATATAAATATCTCCATAAGTCTGCACATTAATGCCACGAAATTCTCGTCGTTTTCTCATTCTTTAAATCTCTCTCGGAGTTACCTCGTGGGAATATATATATATATATATATATATATATATATATATATATATATATATAGATAGATAGATAGATATATAGATATATAGATATATGGATAGATATATATATATGCAAAAATTTTATTATTCCCGTGAAAATATGCTATGCACAGTACATACTGTTACATAAGGTCTTCGTGATTATTTCAAACCTTCCAAACATAATCTCATAAAATATCAGCTTTTAAAATTTTGTAATAAATAAGGTATCGCTAAATAATTACTTGTATTTCACATGCCAAATATATAAAGAAGATTTATACATGTTGTATATCTCGTCCCCTGCTTTTATGTGGTACATGAACGTTGCCTTTGCTTTTTTTTTTTTTTTTTTTTTTTTTGCTTTTTTGTGTTGGTTTTGTTAAATTTTATTTTCCTTTTCTTGTCAAACAGTTCTTTTTTATTACATATTGTAACACTCCTGCCACAATATTGTTAGAAGGCCGTTAAATAAATACTCGTGCATCTGAACATTAATCAAATGAAAATAAGCCTTGGGATACTATACCATTTGTATATGATAATTTTAGGAAAAAAAGTAAAAAATTCTGTATTTTTAATATCCTCAGACGAGAACAACTTCCAGATAAAGAATCGGATAATCTTTGCATGTCACGAATGTGTGTTTAAGAATCTTCAAAATAGAATTAACCTAAACCTCCTATGGACTAACTCTATACATATATACAATTTTTATATTGCAAAAAAAGTGTTTTCGCATGACATCATTTATTTTCATGATGCAACCTTTAATGAAGAAGACGACCTGAAAATCCCTTTTCAATATGAAATTGAACACTAATTTTGATTTACCATTTCAAACGAAGCTGCTACGACGATATTTTGTAGCACAGACGATTCTTATTGATCTAAACTATAATTTGAGATAATTCGAACCTATTTCCTTTTGCAGTTCTCGGATCACATGCATCGCTGCCGCAGGACCAGCTGGACATGATGGCCCAGAATATTGTCATTCGAGCAAAAGTGGTGGACAACTTAAAATACAACACCGTAAAACATATTGTTGAGATCTCCTTGACAAACAAAGGCTCAAGTCCTATTCCAGAAGTTGGCTGGAAGTTGTACTTTCATAGTTTCTTTTTAGTTGAGCCCGATCACTTCCCAGGAAACTTTAGCAAAACTATACTTCTGGATGACCAGAAAATTAGATTATATATGATACAGGGCGATTTATTCGCCATTGAACCACAACAAGGTTTTGGAGACTTGCAGCCAAACAATACAAAAACAATATCACTTTTTGTCGCAGTCTGGTCTATATCAAGAACAGATTTCATGCCAAAATGGATTATTGCGTCCGATGGACTGGTACCAAGAGTTATAGAGTCTACCGACGACCAGACATTGAAATTTGTGGATGCATTTGTGAAACCTAGACAATGGAAAAGGTACAATTTTGACAGGTTTAACCCCTATACCACCCAAGAGAGGGCTCGAAAATTCATTGTAAAGGACCATGGAAAAACAGGAAGTTTGATTCTACCAACTCCGAGAGTAATTACAATAAGTGAATCGACAAAGATGCATTTTAATGCACATACCTTGAAGATACAGTACTCTGGAGATTTGGTACATGAGGCAGAATATTTGTCTAGTAAGATACTGTCATTATCCTGATTAAACCTACTCATGAGCCTGTCCATTAATATTAAAATCCCAAACATCTTTTGAAAACCTAGATTGCTAAGGACAGAAATTGTTTTTAAAAAAGGTCAATACTAAATGGATGATCCAATTCCCTTCAAGTGAATTTGAGCAAGCTGTAAACACTACTTCCCTAAAGTTTCGAGAAAGTTCTCAACAAGCCTAAAATTTGCAGGAAAGCAATCTAATAAAACTTCAATACCAAGGACTATTCTAAAACTGTTAGATAAAGACTTGTACGAAGGTGCATGAAAATTAAGATTTTGAGATGTAAATTGCTGAGGCGTTTCTTCTCTCGTCAACGGGGAATGTCAATAAACCAATTTGAATGTAGCCCTCTTGTTGTTAGAGACATTCATTTATAAATTAATACATCCAAAGTCAACATAAAATAAAAGTTACAGAAGAAATCATTTGAATTTTACTGGAACTAATAAAACAAAACCAAAGACAAAATGTATTCCCCTGCATAATGAACTCCAATGTATGTGCATGTATATCTCAAGATTACAAATCTATAAAACGGAGGAGGGGGAGGGGAGGGGTGTAGTGGTGAGGAGGAAGATTGCAATGAGGATCGAGCAGGTAATAGAGTACTGCACTTCTGTTCTTATATTTTTACAGATAAAACTGGCGTACAAGTAGTGACAGGAACTGAACAGCAAACCAATAATGTAATTCAGCTACGAGTCAAGAACGATTCAAATTCAAATCCCGAAGACTACACACTGAACACTAATACTTCTTCAAATTCTACACAAATCACGGGTCAAAGCCGAGCGGGAGTATTTTATGGCATCCAATCACTATTAAGTATTATGGCGTCATTTCCTGACAAGAACCTTCCTGACATGCGTGTGGCTGACGGACCACGCTATTCATATCGAGGCATGCATCTTGACGTGTCTAGGAATTTCCATGACCTCGAGGACGTCAAGAGGTTAATTAGAGCCATGGCAATGTACAAGCTGAACAAGCTTCATCTTCATCTGACAGACGACGAAGGATGGAGACTGGATATTCCCGGATTACCAGAGCTGACCGAGGTTAACACCTGAGTCCGTCTTCTAATAGAGCAGATATGCTGAAAGACTGTACACCTAATATGAATGACCGAAATATAGATCCTAATTGTTGTTAGATATGCATTCAGAAATGCATTATGTCTAAAGATTAATATTGCTCCTCACTTTACAGCGGCAACATTATTGAACTTAGAGGCAAGCTTGCCATGAACAATGAATAAATAAATAAATTGATAAAGTAATGTTGAAAGTTGTAAAAACTGATGCTAGCCTAAATCATCGAACCTTTTCCAAGAGATCACCCATGTGGAAAACAATGCTTTCTTAATGATATATAGTCCTTCTGTAAACGTAAAGATCGGCTGCATAAAAGCAAGCGTTGCGCTATGTATTACGAAACAAGTCCAGCATAATTGTAAATCCCCCAATTCATTACTAGATCGTTACACCAACCAGATTTGACAAGTTTTTCTTGTAGTTATAAACTGTGTGCAAAGCATTCATTGCATCAGATTATAAAGTGATTTTTTTTCGAACAGGGGCCGGTTTTGAGGCCTGAATATTAAAATTTAATAAGAGAAAATATATTGATATATATTCCACAAATCAACAGCAAATTTGTTTTAAATATATCCCCCGCCTGATAAAAAATTTATGATTTCTTTCCAAGAAAAAGAAAGAATTAAAAAATGCATTTTAGGTAACTTTTTACTGGTTTTCTAGACTTTAAAACAATATTTACCCAGAGCTCGAGGGAGTACCTCTGTAAATTTTGCTCCAAAGAATCTTAGAAGACAACGCTGTCATTTTAATGATTAATTACAGATGATGTAGACTGCGCTGTATGAGCAAAATAATTATTCAACATATTTCAATGTGCAATTTTCAAACATACTATGTTTATGGTAACCAAACGTCACCAAGACAAACCTAGTAATCAGTTTAGTTCTTTTGGTAGAGTAATTGATGCGTATGCCACAGGTCTAAAGTTTAAATCCCGCGTACTGCCATTTTAAACTGTGAAAATCAAGTTGAATCTTTTAACTTTTTTACCTTTTGTTTTTGTTTTTTGATAAACAAATCATTTCTGTTTTTTCTGTATGTTGCTTATTTATAGCTTTAAAAATACACATATAAATATAGTTGCAATATAGCAGCATTTTCCTTTGCCGTCTGATAAAACACTAAGTATAGCTTGGTAATAGACCCACAGGCGATCCCGTACTCGGGTAATACAACTATAAATAGCTGATAGATGCGTCAGTTTATGTGAGAATTTAAGCAAAAGTCCTCATCAAGGACGTTTGCATATCAAAGCGCACTTTGTCCTTTAAAGGTCTTTTATGCAAAGTGGTTTCTCAGAAAAGGTGGTTTTTAGTACAATTCAACTGCAATCAACAAGTATTTATTTATTTATCAATTTAGACACTATTCTTTGCATATATCAACAAACAAATGTCATTATTATATAATAATAGCAGCGAACCAACATGATTTAATTTGATATATACTTTTGTACATGCATTATTTCATAGGTCGGAGGGAGACGCTGTTTTGACCTTAATGAGACTTCATGTATCGTCCCTCAATACGGATCAGGACCCACGAACGAAACTTCTGGGTCTGGATTTTTCTCTGTTGAGGATTATCGAACCATTCTTAGCTACGCGCAAACGCATCATATTGAAGTCATACCGGAGTTTGACTCTCCTGGACATGCGCATAGTGCAATTAGGTCCATGGAGCAGAGATATAACAAACTTGCCGGGAACATTACCGCTGCTAATTATTTCCGACTGGCTGATGCAAACGATACATCGCAATACCTTTCTACACAAATGTTTACCGACAACGCTATAAACCCATGTATTAATTCAACTTACAATTTTGTGGAACATGTTATGAGAGAGGTCTATAAGATGCACCAAGACATTCAACCTTTGAAAATTTTCCACTTTGGGGGTGACGAGGTTGCAAATGGAGCATGGGTGAATTCGACTGCGTGCAAACATTTCCTTACACAAAACCCAATATACAATGTTCCTAAGGGCTTGAAGAAATATTTTGTTGAACGAGTAACGAAAATAGCGCAGAATTTAAATTTGACTATTGGAGGCTGGGAAGATGGTTACATGGGAGATGCGAATCAGCCTTTTCCAGTGGAGAATATGGGCAATCATAATTTGATTGCCAACGCGTGGGATAATGTTTGGGAATGGGGAGCCGGAATGAGAGCTTACAGACTTGCCAACAAAGGATACAAGGTGAATACAATGCACTGTTTGTTCTATCTAGTCACACCAGAGAGGACAACAGGAACAACGATTTTTTAGAAACCCAATCTCTAATACTACATATCAAAGAAATGCAATCCAAGTACAATTAAAATAGTTAACATAAAATTGTTTGACCTGTTGAAATGAATAAGACACGCTTGCTTTTGTCTTCTAGTAGCTCCCTTTAGTAAAACCGTTTAATAGCATGAAACATATTAATCGTTTTAAACCATAATGTTTGACTATTACAATTTGGGAGCTTCAAATTATATACATGTCATGCCCTCGAATTTAGCGTTACATTAGTACTCATTTGAGCACATGACAGGCAAATTTCCAATTTTTATCTGATCTTTTATTTGCCTTTATGTGTGAAGGAAATGTCATGGAATAATTAGTAGACATGGGCTATCTACTCCGAGAGCAAGCTGTTTCTTGTCCCCTGATTGACTTCGAAGAATTTGTTTCTGGTTTTTTATTCATTAAATAAACACAAACGTATTCATTGAGCAACGTATGGAAAGCCTTGTGTACTCTTTTCTTCCCTATATAATGGTATAACCAAATATATATGTTCTACGTCTCAAATATTTACTTCCTTCTTCACATAGGTTGTGATTTCACTCGCAACACACCTTTATTTTGACCATCCGTATGAACCAGATCCAGAGGAACGTGGACTCTACTGGGCTCCCAGGTTTACTGATACAAAGAAAACGTTTGGATTCATACCTGACAGTATATATGATAACATCGACATGGAAAGATCTGGGAAGCCTCTGACAAAAGCCGAGATATGTGGTGAACAAATGGAGAAATGTGACCCTTTAGAACGTCCAGGAAACATATTAGGTAAATATATTATCATGCAGACATACAAGCATATACATAATGCAAACATCAGATTTACGACAGAGATTTACCAGCAGCAGTGATAGAAATGCAGCTTCGGTCAGATAGATGTGGAAAAGGAATAACTGATTCGAAAATAAGTATCTACAGAAAGAATACGAGAGTGAACTGGAAGTTGCAGTCCCTTTAATGACCATTGTTAAGCCATCATTAATTTCCCGGCTTTGCTTTATGCAACTAACATATTTACCCTCTTAAGTGAGAATGAATGTAAATCTAAATAAACTCACAATCTTTTTTCCACAGGAATACAGGGACAGATGTGGAGTGAGACTGTTCGTTTTCCTGAGCACATGGACTACATGATATTTCCCCGTCTTCTAGCCCTGGCGGAACGAGCTTGGCACAAGGCGTCATGGGAGAACATTACGGATGTAGAGATACGAACTGTGCAGCGTGATTCTGACTGGGAACGTTTTGCCAATACGCTTGGATATAAAGAACTAAAACGACTAGACGGTGAAAATATTAAATATAGGGTACCACCACCTGGAGGAAGGTAGGTGTTTTTTTACAGTGCATATTACACGGGGATTCGTAATGTCTGAAATTTATGAAATAGGTTGATTAGTATTGCATACCACGAACCGCTGACAATAATTATTATGTGGTATTTTATGTCTGATGAATATGAATCGGAGATTATTTAAATTGCACCTATAGTAAGCAGCTAAGTGTTGCGTTAATTAAATTGATACCATACATCATAAATCGCCAGTGATAGTGTACTTTACTTGGTCATTAAAAAAGAGATTGTTCTTGAAACATAAGACAAATGGTTTGGGTAAACTTAATATTGTTTGTAATTTAATAAGATTATAGAAAAGTTTTCAACACTTGATTATTTTACTTTTAAAGTCAATTGATGAAAGATATAAAAGGTATCTGCATCACAATTTTATCTAACATTACGCAAGCAGTAATAATTATTTTTCAAATAATATATGGAAAGAGTACAAATTCCATTCATGGAAACACTTTAGGACCGCCACATAGTTTAAAAAAATATCAGGAAAGGAAAATTAACGAAATTGTTCTATCTTAACATTGATGCTTTATATTATATTGATACTCATTTGTTTTTAATTAAAAAAGAGTGGAGAACTCCAAGATCATTGTAACAACAACCTATCCTGGTTTGAAAGTCCAATACAGCAACGACGGTGGTGACACGTGGACGAATGTGTCGAGTGATCTCCCATGGAACAGAAACAAAACATGTCATCTCCGAACAGTGTGAGTTAATCAAGCGCTCAGATAAAATGCATTCAGATTTTAAGCTATGTTTGATGCATTATTTTATAGTTACACGTCATAATTAGAAGTTCTGAAATCAGTTCAGAGGTTAGACGAAAATAACATCTTAAAATAGTTGAAATTTGTACATAATGAGTAAATTTTATTCCCTAAAGCACAGGGTTTAATATTTCCATGACGCTGTAGAGTAAACGGTTTTATTTGAATAATTTCTGACACTGAGTTTAATATCAACAAAAACAGATACAATAATTGTAAACAATTTGAATAAATAATACTATCGTTTTTCAATAGAACTTCGATCTTAAAATAGGACAGCCGGATATATAGTTTTTGCATTTTTCGGTAGATGCTGGGGTCCATGCCTCCATAAATCACCATTAGGTATCATATGGTCAAGGACATATAAGACTCTTGATCTTTCTTTGCAAGGTAAAAACTGATGACAAAAAGATAAATTAGTGAACAGTTGCACCATTGTAATCCTCACATGACTATATTTGCAACAAGTCTTTTCCTGGTGAGAATATACAAGCTATGGAAAGACTCAAACTTCCACTAATTATCATAATTTCACCGAGTATCTAGACAGTCTCGATAATTACTGCTGGTTGTCACTAAAACATTTCTGCTCAATAGATTATGTGTACATATATAAAGTATGAATCCAAGATATGTGCATTATTAATATTTCCCCAGGTTGTATCCCGATGCAGATTTGTTTTTCAAACATTTTGTACAATAAATTTAACTCAATTTAAAACATTAATTAATATTACCTTCCTTCTTCACATGTTACAATCTCTTTAGGAAATCGAGTCCCCTTGTCTTAAAGTGTCATCATACCAGAGTTACAATGTTACACGAAGCACATCTTTATTAATATTTCCTTTCAGATATAGTTTTGCACTCAATTGACTTTTAATCTCAATCTTTGGCCTTAAAAAGCTTAATCGAGAACGGCTTCTGCCACTGTCTCGAATGCTACCAGTGAATATTGATAAAACAATACGTAGAATACCATCACAATTATTTTTAACCCGATTGATGGCTGACTATCAAAAACCAACCAACAACCAAAATCCCGGCTGAAATACGTAATTGGTTCGATATTCAAAGGATTCAACTGTAGCATGGGGCAGAAAAAGCAATTAAGAGGCAAGCTGGGATAAAAGCGTGCTATATAACGCGCGCATTTCACACCAAGAACTAGAAATGAAATTCTTATTGAAGTTGGACACACTGTGTTGCCTGAACGTTATTATTCATATGTACATGAGTATGCAAATTTTAAGTTCTGCTTTGTTGACTGCTAAAAGTCCCCACACTTAGCGGTGCTTGTGTTTGATATATATGTTAGTTACATTATCAAGAATACATAGTTAATGTAGGACGGTAGCCTTCCAATTCGTCTTCGTTCAGAAACTATAATTAATATATTGTTTCATTATTGACATTTAGATCAGCTTCCGGTACAAGATTTAGTCGACCCGTTCAGCTGTTTAAAGGTAAAGTTAAATTCATTATGCTTCTTAAATGTACATCCTACTATTCTCATACACATACTTTTTCCTTATGTCACTAACTCGACGAAAACAAATAGAAGCATAAACAAACATGATAGATCCAAAAGATAACAAAAAACTGTGGTCCTTAAATATTATGCGCATTTAAATCCCTTGTTTTTTTTAAAATTCTACACTTGAAATGCTATATATATATGTGAGACTTCTACGGATTGTCTGATGATTATGGAAATTGCACCGGTGATGAGGCAATGAAAAGGTTTAGACCGGCTCGATGTTTCTCTGTCAGTCTGTTTGTGAAGGGTATTATTTGAGTCAGACTAAATTTCAGTCATCCCAGTGTTCATCTCATCATCTGCAATCTCTGTTGTGACTCATCAGTCTGTCTTAGAAGAAGTAATTTTGAATGACAATGGCTTTAATATACCGTGATGAGAATACGGGGATGCCATTTTAGGAGATATGTCATGTTTCGTAAGAAGAAGAAGATGGAAAACAATCAGAAGAAATTAAATAATAATGATCACTAGAATCTAATACTTCATATTGCAACAGTAGTTTTGAATATAATTTATACAATATCTATACCTTAAAAACATTGTATAAGTATCCAAATGTAGCGTTTTTGACAAATATACCTGAATTAAAAGAATGAACGAATATAAGATATACAAATCTTTATGAAAATGGGCCGATAAATAAATAGATAGTTAGAACAATGTAGAAGCCAATATTTCAAACAATGTCATATATATTCAGATTTAAATCTTTTACTTCTTAATGCAACTATGTAACGTAACCATCCTTTGCGTTGCAGTGGAGCCTGTCCCCACAGCGGACCAGATAATTGTCGACAACATAGCGGACAATATGCATATTAAATATGACATCATAGACAACATAAAAAGGGAGTGTCAGGACTATGCTGCATCTTTAACGCTAACAAATGCTGGACAGACTCAAATACCTCTTGCTACATGGAAAATATATTTATATAACTGGACGAAAGTCGAAAGTGACAAGATCCCATACGCAGATGGTTCGGTGTTGGAGGATTGCGGACTTTCTGTTCATTTTGAGAAGGGAATACTGTACTATTTTACCCCTGTAAATGGAATGTTTAAAGGCCTGAAACCAGCAGAAAACATTAAGTGTATCATCCACGCTGAAAATTGGAATGTTACGGACGTGATGCCAAATTGGTACGTCACAGCTGAGGATATGGTTCCTAAAGTCATCAACTCTATCGTCCGTGAAGAACAAGGTTTGTGATACCTGTAATCCAGAATCTGAGAGTTGTGTGGTGCTATTAGCAACGTAGTCTAAGAACTCCATTTAGTCAATACTTTAATTTCAATATTTATTATTCAATGTTAGGTCTGAAATCTATTTGAACCTACTAAAAGCATGATCAAGTTCTAATGCCCTTTAATGGACACTATGAGATATTTAAATTCAGATAAATATTCTTGCCCGGTCCAGAATTCAAATATATATTTTGTGCACAAACACTTTTTCTATTCAATTGCAAATTCACAGTTGATTCATAATTACACAAATATATAAGTTAACCCTGAAACTGTTATTTACAATATACTACAAGAATGTGAATACCAACAAAAACACAAACAAACATCTACGTAAGTCGGCACATTATTGCCGCCAAATACTCGTCGTACCCAACTTACTTTTGTAATCTCCGTTATGGCTTGGAAATTCTCTGTTTCTCATTTCTTTAATCTCTCTTGGAGTTATCTTGTGGCGTATGCCCAAGAATAAAATATATATCTAAAGACTTTATTTATTTTCGTGAAAATATGCATCCCACAGTACATACTGTTACAAAAGGTCTTCGTGATTATTTCAAACCTTCCAAGTAATGTGATAAAATTTCAACCTTTACAATTTTATAATACGAATCGTATCACTAAATAAATACTTGTATTACATATGCAAATATTTAATAAGAAGTGTGCATGTAGTATCTCGTCCCCTGTCTGTGTGTGGTATATATATATATATATATATATATATATATATATATATATATATATATATACGATGCCTTTGTTTGTTCATATTTTTGGGAGGATTTCATTTCTTTTTTTCTTTCTTTTTAATGTTGACTTTATACACTGATGTTCAATATTATGTATGTCAAACAATTCTCCTTTTGTTAAATAGTTTTGACACTCCTGCCACAATATTTTTGGAGGCCGTTATATAAATATTCGTGCGTCTGAACATTCGAAAAATAAAAAAAAACTTTGGAATACTGTACATTTTTTAGATGAGAATCTTAAGAAAATAAAGTAAAATATTCTGTATCTTTAATATCCTTAGACGAGAACTTCAAGATAAGGAATTGCTTACTCGTCGCATTTCACGAGTGTGTGCTTCAGACGACTGAAAATGTTCATATAGATCTCCTCTGAAGTGACGAAATTGACCATACTTTTGATTTACCATTTCAAATGAAGCAGCTTCGAAGATATTTTGTTGCTCAGACAATTCTTATTTATCTAAACTCTAATTTGAGATGATACGAGCCTCTTTCCTCTTGCAGTTTCCTGCTCGCAGTACCAACTTGATATGATGGCCCAGAATATTGTCATTCGAGCAAAAGTGATGGACAACTTAAAATACAACACCGTAAAACATATTGTTGAGATCTCCTTGACAAACAAAGGTTCAAGTCCTATTCCAGAAGTTGGCTGGAAGTTGTACTTTCATAGTTTCTTTTTAGTTGAGCCCGATCACTTCCCAGGAAACTTTAGCAAAACTATACTTCTGGATGACCAGAAAATTAGATTATATATGATACAGGGCGATTTATTCGCCATTGAACCACAGCAAGGTTTTGGAGTCTTGCAGCCAAACAATACAAAAACAATATCAATTTTTGTAGCAGTCTGGTCTATATCAAGAACAGATTTCATGCCAAAATGGATTATTGCGTCCGATGGACTGGTACCAAGAGTTATAGAGTCTACCGACGACCAGACATTGAAATTTGTGGATGCATTTGTGAAACCTAGACAATGGAAAAGGTACAATTTTGACAGGTTTAACCCCTATACCACCCAAGAGAGGGCTCGAAAATTCAGTGTAAAAGACCATGGAAAAACAGGAAGTTTGATTCTACCAACTCCGAGAGAAATTACAATAAATGAATCGACAAAGATGCATTTTAATGCACATACCTTGAAGATACAGTACTCTGGAGATTTGGTACATGAGGCAGAATATTTATCTAGTAAGATACTTACATTATCTTGAATACAACTAATCATAAGACTGTCAATTAATATCAAATCCAAAGATTCTTTTGAAAACCTGAATTACTAAATTCAGAACTTGTTAATGAGAGCAATATTAAGTGTATCCTTTGTGTTCTTATAATCTAGGATTTTTCAGTATAAGCAAAACCAACATATTTGTCTTTGTAGCACTTGTGTGTAAAGATGGATGATCTAACATTATTCACTTCAATTGAAATTGAGCAAGTTTTAAAAGTTGTACACGCAACATTGCCAAAGTTTTTAGAAAGTTCTCAACTTAAGACAAGCATAAAATTTGCAGGAAAGCAATCTAAATAAAACTACTCTAGCTAGCACAATTCTAAATGTGTCAGATATAGACTTGCATGGGTGTACTTGAACATTAGGATTTTGAACTGTAAATTGCGGAGCAATTATCCATCTTGTCACTGGGGAATGTCAATAGACAAATTTGAATTCAGTTCTAATGTTGATAGAGGCATTCGGTTATCAATTAATACACCCAGTGTCAAAATGGAATTAAAGATAGAGAATAAATCATTTTTATGTTACTGGAATTAATAAAATAACAATCAACGAAAAAATGTATTCCGTTTAATCGCGATCTCTAAAGTCAAAATGGAATTAAAGATAGAGAATAAATCATTTGTATGTTACTGGAATTAATAAAATAACAATCAACGAAAAAATGTATTCCGTTTAATCACGATCCCTAAAGTCAAAATGGAATTAAAGATAGAGAATAAATCATTTGTATGTTACTGGAATTAATAAAATAACAATCAACGAAAAAATGTATTCCGTTTAATCACGATCTCTAATGTATATGTATGTATGTTTCTAAATTAAAAATATATGACACGGAAGGAGTGGGGGGTAGTGGTGAGTAGGGATATCTCGATGAGCTCGTAACTGAGTATTGCACTTCTGTATTTATATTTTTACAGATAAAACTGGTGTACAGGTAGTGACAGCAACTGACCTACAAGCCAATAATGTAATTCAGCTACAAGTCAAGAATGATTCAAATTCAAATCCCGAAGACTACATACTGAACATTGATACTTCTTCAAATTCTACACAAATCACGGGTCAAAGCCAAGCGGGAGTATTTTATGGCATCCAATCACTATTAAGTATTATGGCGTCATTTCCTGACAAGAACCTTCCTGACATGCGTGTGGCTGACGGACCACGCTATTCATATCGAGGCATGCATCTTGACGTGTCCAGGAATTTCCATGACCTCGATGACGTCATGAGGTTAATTAGAGCCATGGCAATGTACAAGCTGAACAAGCTTCATCTTCATCTGACAGACGACGAAGGATGGAGGCTGGAAATTCCCGGATTACCAGAGCTGACTGAGGTTAACACTTGAATCAGTCTTCTAATAGAGCAGCTATGCTGAAAAACTGTATACCTAATATAGTGACTGATATACATATATATATATATATATATATATATATATATATATATATATATATATATATATATATATATATATATATATATATATATTGTAATTGTTGTTAGACATGCATTAAGAAAAGGTTTTAGGTTTAAAGATTGATATTATTGCTCAATTTAGGCCGTATATGCCCAGAGAATTCAGGACATTATGCACTTTTTAATGCGCTTACCTAAAAACAGCGGGAATGTAATTGAGCTTAGAGGCAGACTTTGCCATGAATAAAAATATTTTAAAATTTGTTAAAGTAATGTTAAATTTGGACAAACTCTTACTAGCCTAAATCATCGAACCTGTTCTACAAAGATCACCTACTGGGAAAATAATTCTGTTCTTAATGATAAATAGTCTTTTTTATTGTTTTAAAAATGTACATACATAAATATAGTTGCAATATGGCAGGATATTCCCTTGCCGTCTGAAAATGTACTGTGCCTAGCTCTATAATAGGTTCACAGGTGATCTCGTACTCAGGTAGTAGAGCTATAAATAGCTCATATATGCGTCATCTTATATGAGCTTTTAAGCAAAATTCTTTATCAAGGACGTTTATTCATTAAAGCGCACTTTGTCCTTTAAATGTCTTTTAACTAAAGTGGTTTCTCAGAAAAGATATATTTTAGTACAATTCGATTGCAGTCAGCAAGCAGTTATTTATTTATTAATTTGGACAATTTTCTTCGCATGCATCAACAAGTAAAATATATCAATTATATATCAATAGTTATGGACCAAAGAGATCTAATTTGATATATAGCTTTTTATGTGCATGTTTTGAATTCAGTACAGATTTATTGCAACAATTAAATTTATAAATCTTGCAGTACATCACTGTGTCCTTGGGAAAGGCACATAGATCTCGTTTCCTCAGCATGATCTAGCCCAAAGAAAAATGCTGCAAGGGCCGTTAAATGCATATCAATCAACCGTTTCCGTCGTTTTCCAATACAAAACAGGCTAGTTAAACCTAAGAACTCGAAGCTATATTTTGATTAAATTCATCCATACAGATCATAAAAAGGAGAAGAAAACTGTACATAAATTAAGAGTAAATATTTTTAATATTTGTAACACATTTTTTTCATAGGTCGGAGGAAGACGCTGCTTTGACCTGAATGAGACTTCATGTATCGTCCCTCAATACGGATCAGGACCCACGAACGAAACTTCTGGGTCTGGATTTTTCTCTGTTGAGGATTATCGAACCATTCTTAGCTACGCGCAAACGCATCATATTGAAGTCATACCGGAGTTTGACTCTCCTGGACATGCGCATAGTGCAATTAGGTCCATGGAGCACAGATATAACAAACTTGCCGGGAACATTACTGCTGCTAATTATTTCCGATTGGCAGATGCAAACGATACATCGCAATACCTTTCTACACAAATGTTTACCGACAACGCTATAAACCCATGTATTAATTCAACTTACAATTTTGTGGAACATGTTATGACAGAGGTTTCCAAGATGCACCAAGACATTCAACCTTTGAAAATTTTCCACTTTGGGGGTGACGAGGTTGCAAATGGAGCATGGGTGAATTCGACTGCGTGCAAACATTTCCTTACACAAAACCCAAAATACAATGTTCCTAAGGGCTTGAAGAAATATTTTGTTGAACGAGTAACGAAAATAGCGCAGAATTTAAATGTGACTATTGGAGGCTGGGAAGATGGTTACATGGGAGATGCGAATCAGCCTTTTCCGGTGGAGAATATGGGTAATCATACTTTGATTGCCAACGCGTGGGACAATGTTTGGGAATGGGGAGCCGGAATGAGAGCATACAGACTTGCCAACAAAGGATACAAGGTGAATGAAATACGGTGTTTGTTCTATCTATATTGAAATACGGTGTTTGTTCTATCTATATACGTACCCAACCTCTAATGCCACTTATCAAAGAAAAGAGATCCACATTCAATTAAAAGAGTTAACATAAAATTGTTTGACCTGTTGAAGAGAATAAGAAACACTTTCTTTCGTCTTCTAGTAACTCACTTTATTGAAACCGTTTAATACCGTGAAAAACTGTTGTAAACCATAATGTTTTAGCGATTACAATTTGGAAGCTTCAAATTATATACATGTCATGCCCTCGAATTTAGCGTTACGTTAGTACTCATTGGAGGGCATGTCAGACAGATTTCTATTTTTTGTCTGAGATTTTATTTTTCTTATGTTTGAAGAAATTCTTACGGAGCAATTTGTAGACATGGGCTATCTACTCCGACGGCAATCCGATTCTTGTCCCCTGATTGACTTCCAACATATTCGATTTGGTTTATTATTCAATATATTAAGGAAAACGTATTCATTGAGCAACGTATGGAAAGCCTTGTGTACTCTTTTCTTCCCTATATAATGGTATAACCAAATATATATGCTCCATGTCTCAAATATTTACTTTCTTTTTCACATAGGTTGTAATTTCTCTCGCAACACACCTTTATTTTGACCATCCATATGAACCAGATCCAGAGGAACGTGGACTCTACTGGGCTCCCAGGTTTACTGATACAAAGAAAACGTTAGGATTCATACCTGACAGTATATATGATAACATCGACATGGAAAGATCTGGGAAGCCTCTGACAAAAGCCGAGATATGTGGTGAACAAATGGAGAAATGTGACCCTTTAGAACGTCCAGAAAATATATTAGGTAAATAACTTGGCATGCAGACATATTAGCAAATATATAATGCAAACATCAGTTTTACGACAGAGATTTACCAGCAGCAGTGATAGAAATGCAGCTTCAATCAGATAGATGTGGAGGAGGAATAAGTGATTCGAAAAGAAGTATCTGTAGAAAGAATACGAGAGTGTACTGGAAGTTGCAGTCCCTTTAACGACCATTGTTAAGCCATCATTGATTTCCTGGCATTGATTTATACAACTAACATATTTACCCTCTTAAGTGAGAATGAATGTAAATCTAAATAAACTCACAATCTTTTTTCCACAGGAATACAGGGACAGATGTGGAGTGAGACTGTTCGTTTTCCTGAGCACATGGACTACATGATATTTCCCCGTCTTCTAGCCCTGGCGGAACGAGCTTGGCACAAGGCGTCGTGGGAGGGCATTAAAGATATAGCAATACGAACTGTGCAGCGTGATTCTGACTGGGAACGTTTTGCCAATACGCTTGGATATAAAGAACTAAAACGACTAGACGGTGAAAATATTAAATATAGGGTACCACCACCTGGAGGAAGGTGGGTGTTCTTTTTTCAGTGTGTATTACACGGGGGTTCATAATGTCTAACATTTATGGAATAGATTGAATTATCTCGAATACCATGAACTGCTGGCAAGAAATATCATATGGTATCATCAACGAATTTACATATTTTATGGCTAATGAATATTATAGGAGATTATTTTAATTGCACTTGTAGTAAGCAGCCAAGTGTTGAGCTAATTAAATTGATACCATACGTTTTAAATCACCAATGAGAGTGTACTTTACTTGGTAATGTAAAATTAGATTGTTCTTGAAGAATGAGACAAATGCTTCGGGTAAATTTTATATCTTCTACAATTTACAAAGATTATAGAAACGTTCTTACAATTGATTATTTAACTTTGAAAATGAATTGATGAAAGATATGAAAAGTCTTTGTATCACATTTTACCTACATTACGCAAGCAGTAAAAATTATTTTTCAATAATATATGGAAAGAATACAAATTCCATTCATGTTATGCAAACACTTTAGGTCTGCCACATAGTTTAAGAAAATATCAGGAAAGGAAAAGGAACGCAATTGTTCTATCTTAATATAGATGCTGTATCTTAAATTGATACTCATTTGTTTTTAATTAAAAAAGAGTGGAGAACTCAAAGATCATTGTAACAACAACCTATCCTGGTTTGAAAGTCCAATACAGCAACGACGGTGGTGACACGTGGACGAATGTGTCGAGTGATCTCCCATGGAACAGAAACAAAACATGTCATCTCCGAACAGTGTGAGTCAATGAACTGCTCAGATAGATTGCATGGTAGTTTTCTGGCTCTGTTTCATGCAACATTTTAAAGTCACACGTCATAATTTGAACATCATATATCAGATCAGAGGTTAGACGAAAATAACAACATCTGAAATGGTTCAAGTTGTTTCATAATGATAAAAATAAAGCTCTCAACACATGATATACATGCTTTTGAGAAATGCGCATGATTGGCTTTAATATTTTCATGATACTGCAGAGTAAAAGATTTATTTGAATGATTTCTGACACTGAATTCAATATCAACAAAAACAAAAAACACAATTGTAAACAATTTCATTAAAGGAAATCATGCTTTCTTAATACAGGTTAGATCATAAAATAGGTCAGCCAGATAAATAATCATGACTTCATTTTTCCGTAGATGATGGAATCCATGCTTCCTCAAATCGACATTGGGTCAGGGGCATATACGACTCTTGATCTTACTTTGTAAGGCAAAGTTTGATGGCAAAGATCAAGCTAGTGAACAGTTGCACTATTGTAATCCTCACATGACTATATTTGCAACAATTTTTTTACCTAGCGAGAATATACGTGCCATGGAACGACTCACCCTTCCAAAATTATCATACTTTTCACTGAGTATCTCAAAAGCCTCGGTAATAACTACTGGTTGTCACTAGAATATTTCTGCGAAATATATTCTGCCTACATATATAAAATATGAATCCCAGCTATGTGCATTCTTAATATCTCTCTGCAGGTTGTACTGCGATGCCGATTTTTTCCCCAACATTTTGTACATTAAATGGCACTAAACTTAAAACATTAATTAGCATCATTACTTCCCTACTCTGTAGCAAACAGACTCCTCTCATGGTATTTGTATACTTCACTACAAATATCATCATATCAGAGTTTACAATATTACAAACTCTGTAGGAAATCGGCTCCTTTCGTGGTATTTTATATTCAACTACAAGTATCATCATATAAGAGTTAAAATGTTATACGCAACATACCTTTATTAGAATTTCCTTTATGTATAGTTTTTCATTCAATTGACTTCTAATCTCAATCTTTGGCCTTAAAAAGCGTGATCGAGAGCGGCATCTGCCACTGTCGCGAATGCTAACAGTGAAGATTTATACAGTAATACTGAGAATACGAAATTAGTCTCAACCCAATGCCAGACTGACTATTAAAACCTACAAACAAACATTGTCCCTGTTGAAATAAGTAATTTGTAAGATCTTTAAAGGATCTAACTTTAGCAGAGGGCAGGAAAAGCAGCTTAGAGGCAAGCTGGGGTCAAGGCGTACAAAACGTGTTGCCTGAATGTCATTATCTATATGTACATGAGTATGCAACTTCTAAGTTCTGCTTTGGTGAATTTCAAAAGTACCCACACTTACCTGTGCTTGCGTTTTTAGGTATGTTAATTACATTGTCAAGAATACATAGTCAATAAAGGATGGTATCCTTTCAATTCGTCTTTCTTCAGCAACTATAATTAATAGATTGGTTCATAATTTACATTCAGGTCAGCTTCAGGTACAAGATTTAGTCGAACGGTTCAGCTGTTTGAAGGTAAAGTTAAATTCATACCGCTTCTTATCTGTAGATCTCACTATTCTCTTACTCATAATCTGTTTTAATCAAGACTAACTCGAAGAAAACAGAGAAACAAAACAAACATGTTAACTCCAAAAGATGACACACGTACTATGGTCCTGCAGGATTATTCGGATTTAAAGCTGTAGTTATTTGAATTCTACACGTGAAATGCTATACATGTGAGACTTGCGCGGACAGACTGCCTGATCAGAATGAAAAATTGCACGCATGATGTAGCAGTGAAAAGGCCAAAGGTTTAGACCGGCTCGATGTTTCTATAACAGTCCGTTCGTGAAGAGTATAATTAGAGCCGGACTAACTTTCCCTCATCCCAGTGTTCATCTCATCATATAAAATCTATATTGCTACTGATCAATCTGTCTAAGAACAAGTCATTGTGAATGACAATGGTTGTATCATACCGTGATGAGAAAAAGGGGATGTCATTTTAGGAGATATGTTCTGTAAGAAGAAGAAAAAAGGAAACAAATAAGAAGAAATTAAATAAGAATGGTCCCAACTATATAATAATTCATACTGCGACAACAGTCTTGAACTCTCATATACTTTACGCAATACCTATACTTTCATAAACACCTCATAGGTATCCAAATGTAACGTTTTGAGAAATATACCTGAATTAAATGGATTAGTTACTATAAGATATATAATTGTTTTTGCAAATGGAAAAAATGTCTTCATCAAGATTTTGGCCTATAAATAGGTAGTTATAACAATGCAGAAACCAATATTTCAAACGATGACATCACATTAAACTTAAATATGTTACTTCTCAGTGCAATTATGTAACGAAACCTCCCTTTCCTTTCTAGTGGAACCTATTCCCGCAGCCGACCAGATCATTGTAGACAACATAGCGGATAATATGCTTATTAAATACGACATCATAGACAATATAAACAAGGTGGGTGGGAAGTATACTGCATCTGTAACGTTAACAAATGCTGGACAGACTCAAATACCTCTTGCTACATGGGAAATATATTTCGATAGTTTGACGATAGTTGGAAGTGACACGTCCCCATTCGCAGACGATTTGGTGTTGAAGGAATGCGGACTTTCTGTCCGTTTTGTCGAAGGAACACTATACTCTCTTTCTCCTGTTAATGGAATGTTCAAAGTCCTGAAACCAGGAGAAAACATAAAGTGCATAATCAACGCCGAAAATTGGAATGTTGCCAGAACGGACGTGATGCCAAATTGGTACGTCACAGCTGAGGACATAGCTCCTAAAGTCATCAAAACAACCTCCAATGAAGAATTGGGCTTCGTCGGAAAATATGACACTCCTGAAAAGTGGAAAAGATATAAAAATGATAGATATGATCCTTACACGCTGCGGGCTAGATATGCATTAAATGCAGATATTCGGGATATTGGGAAGGAAGGAAGCTTGGTTATTCCAACACCATATAGCATTAAACAGAGTGACACCGAGGGACATATTTCATTCAAATCAGTCGACTGGAAGATTTATTCGGAATCTGGGTTTGAGGACGAAGCACAGTTTTTGTCCCGTGAGTAAATATATTGTCAGAATGATCTTCTTCCAGATCTACCGTTAAACTTCACTACGTACATTTGTGCTATTCATATTTCTGCTGTATAATGCCACAATAATATAATGCATCAATTTGTACATCTGTGCAAGTTTTTTGTGAATACAATCTAGTGCAAAAATGTCGGAATAAAATTACAAACATTGGAAGAAAAACCGATCAGTTTGAAATACATTCTTTGAACAAGAAAGGAATTGTTAAAATGAGATCAATGAGATTTTCAATTTCCAGAATTAAATCAATTCCTTTTGCTGCCCTTTTTATAATATAGTATTATCATTGGAATGAAGTAAGCTTTAATCAACACTTATATCTTGCGATTATGTACACAATGAGAAAATAATGAGAAAATTTATAGAGGGAGCACCTTTAGGACCAATTGTTTCTATCCCAAATCAATGTACATTTTACCTATTTAATAGCATGATTAAATTTTATTGGGTACTTTAAGACCGCTTGAAGATTACATCGCGAACAGCTATAAAAAGTGTAATTTTCGCCTAAATAGATTACACTATGTATCGGGGTTTTTTTTGTGTGTGTTTCTTGATCGTACTGTGTACTATAGTGGATATTTGTGGCCCATTAATGAATTGCCTTGAGTAGATTTGAATCGACTTGTCTTTCTTTACTCTTTTTGTCTTTTTTTAAAAATTTTTTTTAGAGAAATTCAAGTTCAGCGTTGTAAATGCGCCATTGGAAACTAAGATGATTCTTATAAATAATGGAAGTCTAATGGCAGTTGCTTTGACGGAACACACGCACAATGAATATTATTCCATCAGAATGAACAAAACAAGGGAGATAATCCAAATATGGGCTACAACTGCAGCTGGGGCATTTTATGGCGCTCAAACTCTACTTAGTTTGTCCCAACCAGAAAGAGCTCGTGTTCCAGTTGTTCAGATTGACGATCATCCAAGGTACTCTTTAGTTTCTTGAGAAAGATTCAATGGTTATGCCAGATTTATTAAAATTCAGCTTTAAAGCCAATATATTATGTTATCAATTTACGATTTACGATTTCAATTGCTATGTTTTCAAGCATTTTGTCATTCTGTTGCAGAAAGTTTTAAAAGGTAAAAGGAGTTTGCGATCAAACCCGTCTTCTGTGTATGAATATATGCTTCCCCTACCCCTTTTCTAAAATCGCGCAACTCCTCATATACCGTTTATGGAGCGAGACTTCACATTATGGTATATCAATGTTATTAGTAGGTAAATTAGCTCAGTTGTCTAAAAATTAATTACATGTGTAGGGTTTTTTTGCCAAGTGTTTACATGAACAATATATTGGGACGTATTACTTTCATTTGCAAGTAAGTATCTCAATTAGAATGTAAAATCGTTCTCTGATAGATGATGACGGACAAACCAAGATTCAATATGTCCAAATTTTATTCTACCTACACATCTACCAAATAACCGGCCTCGAACAAATGCTACGTTAAAGAATGTGCTGAAATTTTACTAAAACCTTTAACATTAAGTATCTTCAATGATATTTATGATGACTGAATGGTAATGTCAACTATGGATAATTGTTTTCTATAAAATATACCTGCAAATCTCAACAAGTTTTGTTTTTGAATGAAACAAGGATTTCCAATGCGTCTGAGTCTTTATTTAAAAAGTTTTATTATTCATGGATCTTAGACCTTAAAATTTGACTAGGCCTAATCGGACCTTCCGCCAGCACCTTTTCTGACTAAAATAATGGACAGCATTTATTAACATTCAAAGGTTTAGGTACAGAGGCATGATGCTGGACGTTGCACGCAATTTCCAAACTAAAGAAGAGGTAATCAAGCTATTGGATGTGATGGCCATGTATAAGTTCAACACGCTGCAGCTCCACCTTGCGGATGATGCAGGGTGGAGAATACAAATTTCCAAATTACCGGAACTCACCCAGGTATTCATGAAATCGGCATTTTGATATTGATGATCTCAAAAAGAATTAATATTTTTCTAAACCAATTTTTGCGACTTTATACTCGAAAAGTAATTTATGAAGATTAACCAGTTTAAGTTATTGAGCCTTATAAGTTATTGAGCATTATAATATGATGCACGTCATATTGTACTCTTTCCTTTTTCTCGCAAAATCCACAGAATTTGTAATTTTTGTAATATATTACATTTAAAGTTGTATTGAATATCTGTTTTTGGCAGACACAAGACAGATCTTTTACTCCAAAATATGATGACTATATATGAAAATAATTCTCAACCATCTGACAAATACAAGAAAAATATGTATTTAATAAATATTTTCAAATCTAAGTGCAATTATTCCAGTGAAAAACTTCCAAGATAAAGATGATGATGATGATGATGATGATGAGGATGATATGAATTATTACTGTCATCATCGTCATCATCATCAACAGCAGCAGTAGTACATATTATAGTAGTAGTAGAGACGTAATGGTGGTGAAAGCAACAATAGTTGTAGTGATATTGTGTGATGCTCTTTCAATCCCTCATTCTAACATTCATACAAAAGCTATTAAAACAAGTAGACAATAAATAGAAGATATTACATGAGTGCTAATTTCGAATTAAATTTATGAAACCATGAAACCAGTTAAATTATATATTTTGCGAGTCTTTCCTATAAGTTTCATGAGTTTAATTTGAATTGAGAACATAAGTAAGGTTTTATTTTTGATGATGAAAACATGATTGTTTTCCTACAATTTAACATCAGTATAGTGAAGTAAAATGATTGAAGAGCATTCCGATGTTTCGAGCATTACTCCTTTTCTTCTTTCCTTTACATGATACGGCTGTATTAGCATAGGAAATAGAGAAGTACTGAGATAAACAGACGAACAAAAGTACAAAACGACATAAAGTTGACATCATGCCTATCTAGTTATTCTCGTGACTTAGCGTCGGGTATATATTGAAACACCTCTTCTTTCCTTCGGTGTGCCCATATGTCTATCCCTCCGTCCGTCAGTCTATCCGTCTGGCTGTAGTTACATCTGCTTCTAAACCTCTAGATAAAAATTCACGAAACTTGGTAGCTTTTATTTGCCTCATTTAGTAACCATATGCAAAAAGAGTATAATTCTTACCCCCTCCTTGAGGTTGCTTGGAGAGCTCAAAGGTCAAATTTTAAAAAATTCCAAATTACATAAGCATTTTTAATTCTTTTTAAATTGTATTTATTTTGTAATTATTTTTTTTTTAAATCAGAGACTGTGATTGCAGTTATGATGGGAAGACACATATTATATGTAACGGATTGGGGACTCTGACCGCCAGAGTCACGTGGCTCGGGGGGGATGATGGTGGAAGTAAAATGTGGGATGGGTGAGTGGTGTTGGTAGGAGTTTGAGGAGGAGGAGTAATATGTAATAAAACGTGTATTCACTTTACCACTGAGGGCCATTCAAGTAGTTTTAACTTTAACTGGCTGAGGTGAATATTTTATTTGTAGATCGGAGCCAAAAGATGTCATGATCTCCGCGAAAGAGAATGCTTGCTTCCAGCTTTTGGATCAGGACCAAATAATAAAACGACCGGATCTGGCTATTATACATCCAAAGATTACAGAGACATTTTGACCCATGCAAAGAGCAGACACATCAAGGTTATACCGGATATAGGCATGCCAGGACATTCCAGGGCAGCCATTATTGCCATGGAAAGACGTTATTCCAAGTACCAAGAGGAAGATTTTCGATTATCGGAAAACAATCATACATGGGAATCTGATTATTTGCGTACAGCTGTATATCGTGACAGTGTTGTTAACCCATGCATGAACTCAACGTTCAATTTTATCGAGGCTATCCTAGAGGAACTATCCCTTCTACACAGGGACGTAGAACCCGTTAAGATGGTGCAGTTTGGTGGAGATGGAGTGCAAAGTGGAATATGGTTTTCGTCAGAAGCCTGTCAGAAATTAATTCAAGATAACAATATGATTAGTAATGAGAACGATATAAAACTATACTTCCTGAAAAACATTGCCCGCATTGCAAAGAAGTATTCTATGGGCATTGCTTCATTAGGAAATGTATTCATGGATTCCGGAGGTAGACCGTTCAGTAATAGCAGTTTTTCTGCTGGGTAATGTTTGATACACACACACACACACACACACACACACACACACACATATATATATATATATATATATAACAAAAAGCTCTAGTTCAAATACTTTTACGTCTTACCGTCTGACCTACTGTGCGTCAGTTTTTTTTATGTTGTCCTCTGTGTGTGTGTGTCTGTGTGTGTGTGTTCAGGATCATTCTCCTTTAGTGGCATCAAATTATTATTGTTGTTGCCATTATGATTCTTATTCTTCTTATTATTATTATCTTCTGTAACGTAAAGATCTTGATATATTTTACCCTACTGGTCGAAATTGTATCAAGGATGAAAAACTGGAAGCAAATATTTGCACCGTTGTAGCTGGGGCTCATGGGTTCATTATACGTTGTTTCCCTATATATTCGCCTGTTTTTCGGTAATAGACTTTCAGTTGTGTCAAATGCAAAATAATGTATATGTTAATACAAACTATCTTCCGAGACAAATTTGCAGTGAAGTTCTTGTCATCCGATGACTGCCATATTTTTTATAGAGGCTGAATTATAAACAAAGCAACGTGCCATGGGTCACACATTTCACTAGAGGGACATCATCAGTGCCTCATTACTCACTGCGTACTATAGCCAAATTACACACCGATAATCACAACATAATCTTCATATTCAAAAGAATAAACAATTTCTTTTAAATCAGTACCAAAATTGCCCAAATCTAACCCATGGATCATCACCAAAAAAAAGACGAGAAAAGATACATTTGTTTATACTGACCAGGAAGTAATAATTGTGATCCGAATCCTCATAGCTGACCCAAATGTTTCGTCATGATGCATTTAAACAGATCAATCTAACCAATACAGCTATATCGTTAAAATCACCAGTTTTCTTGACCCCACCCTACTAGGTACATTTAGATATAGGTGTAAATTTAGAAATGTAAGCACTTTTCCGTAAATGTTTCTTCTTCTATTTTTTCCCAATTTGTTTGCGTAATTTTGAATCTGTGTCATGATGTAAATACTTATTGTTATCCTTGTTTGAATCTTTGTATTTATATATGTATGTCTTTGTATTTATATATGTATGTCTTTGTATTTATATATGTATGTCTTTGTATTTATATATGTATGCCTTTATTGCCCACTGAGGAAAAATTTGTTTAGGTTCATTCGTATAGAAACTCATTCGGGAACTTGTCGGGAAAATCGTTGCTCTTTTTCCTCCGCTCCGCGCCGTTTCCAATATATCTATATATCGCTCTCTCTCTCTCTCTCTCTCTCTCTCTCTCTCTATATATATATATATATATATATATATATATATATATATATATATATATATATATATATAACTGTTGAAATCCACCTCGATGAATCCACTAAGAAGGTACAGGTGTACATGTGATTCACTCAACCGATCCAAAATTGTAAAGATGGTCTTCATGTGTTTGTGTATTTTTGCGTAGACGTATTTAGTAAATGCTATGTACCCAAAAATGTAATTAATGGGATTTTCTTCATGACTTTCACCTGGCCTCCATTATGTAGTCGAGTTGGATTCAAACCTTACGGAAGATATAGGCGAGATCTTAAATTCTATTTTTGATTTTTTTATGATGAATAGTATTGATGGTTTCATTATGAATATGTATTTTCTTTTCAGGGACATATATGTTTACCCAACAAATAACATTTGGGAAAACGGGGAAAGCGATACCTCGTATAGGTATGCCAATTCTGGATACAAGGTACATTTTCAGTCATTTGCATGATTTTCTTGATAATTTCTCCCAGAATTAGACGCTAATTTTCATTTGGAGGCTTTTATTGTTGATATAAATGCCCCATGTCCTTGTCTTCAAGATTTTAAAATATATATATGCAGATTACAATTTACCTTTAACATACAAAATGATTCTTAAAATGTATTCATCCTTTTTTCGATTGATTTTAATCTTAAAGAGAGAATTATCTTTTTAACTTATCCTAGTTACGGTAAGTCTTTACATCCTTCATACATAATTCGTTTTTCAACACGTGTGGACCTTTACAGACCACGCCCGCGGAATGGCGAATTGTACTCTTGGTGTGGTTTTACTTTTCAAAATTACAAAAATAGATTTTGAAGAAGCTTTAGTGGAATAGCTATTTGTATTTCTTAGTAATCTGTGTCGGGGGACACTTTTAAGCGAGCTTTAATAGTTCTCAATCTTTTGTCGGAGGACACTTTTAAGAAAGCTTTAGTACCGTTTTACTCGCGTATAAATTGATACCAACTGCAAACTGCATAGACCCAGATCTGCCGTCACATAATGCGCCGGCAGATCTGGGTCTATGCAGTTTGTAGGGACTAATCAGTAGAACAAACAACATAGACTCTGATCTCCCGGCATATTATGCAACGGCAGATCATGGTCTATGTTGTTTGCATTTGGTCCCGGTTTTTATAGGCGAGTATATACGGTAGTTCTCGGTCTTTTGTCGGAGGACACTTTCCAGAAAGTTTTAGTAGACTAGCTGTTTTTTAGACCTTAGTTCTCAATCTTTTGTTGTAGGACACCTCCATTAAGGAATCAACTTTCTGTTATTTGTGTGAGTTAATGCTATGGAAAATGTTTGAATATAGTATTTGGAATTGAGATGACAGTAACATTTTAAACCACTTGTGCACAATTTTGTTTTTGTTTAAATTTCAGAATGGAGATATATGACAATTTAATATGACAGATAATAAAATTCAAAATAGTGATGATCAGTGAAAGCATAAGCTTTGATATACTTCTACTCGCCATGTTTTAACTTATTAGGTTACGATGGTACAATTAATTCATAATTTTATTTTAGCCTTCAGCAGAATTAGTTCTAATTTTAGATAATAGGCAGCAAATGATGTGATTCATGTACTTGTTTCTTAAATTCCTGTGAATAATTTAGGTCTTGAAATATTTAGATTATTCTCCTTTTCCACAATCACAAACTCATATATCTTCAATATCAAGTCTTAAAATTGTTTTGCATGCACAAAAGGCAACCATGTGATATTACAGACATAAATTCCAAGAATATTTTATACGCTCTTTTTCCAGGTTATACTTTCCCCTGCAACACATTTATTCTTCGATATCTCTTACGAACCCGATCCGGAGGAGAGAGGTCTCTACTGGTCTACCCGTTACACCGATACGCGGAAGGTGTTCGGCTTTGTTCCTGATAATATATATGCTAATGCTGACGTTAAGGTCTCTGGAGAGGAACTCCGAAAAGAAGAGATATGCAATGGAGAAGAGTGTCTGTCATTAACTAGACCGGAGAATATTATTGGTAACACTATTTTAAGATACCTATCTTCAATTATAGCAAAATGTATCTGCATAATGCAAGTTTGCCAGATCCTACTGTTAGCTGTTAAATCCCCATCGATACAAAATGAGATTTGTTTTTTTTTCCCAAAACAACAAATTACCATTTATGTAAACTGATCTGGTACTTTGTAGTCTTAATCGCAAATCCTCTTTAGTCTCAGAGTGCTACTGAAAAATCTGGTGCATATATGAACTGATGACCAATACAAACTCTGCAATTTCAAACCGTTCAAATGAAGCATATCGTGTTTAATAGCTTAGACAAATATTTCGCTGATACCGTATGGTGGACGTTTTCGCAGACGTAAACTAAAACAATGTGACGTCTCTTTTTTATAGGGATTGTAGATATAGTGAGGCTATATTGCATACGATAATAAATGTTGACGGGATTTATCTCTTAGACAGCAATATTGCTACAATTTATCAGTCGCAAACAACTATTTTGCAAGTGCAGCTCTAGGGGAAGTTAAACTTGCATTTTTATAATTTTTATTTTGGAATTATTTTATCTGGATAATACTTTCCGTATTAGGTGTGCAAGGATACTTATGGACGGACATTATACGCTCTGAAAGTATTTTGGAACACATGGCCTTCCCAAGAATCATTGCTTTGGCGGAAAGAGCGTGGCACAAGGCACCATGGGAAGACACTGAGAACGCTGAGAGTAGGAGATCGGCAATGAAAAGTGATTTGGAAGCCTTCTTGAATACTCTTGGTCATAAAGAACTGAAGCGATTAGATGAAATGAATATAACCTACAGAATCCCGCCACCAGGAGCTATGTGAGTTGCTTTGAAATAAATCTATTGAATCAAATCATTATCACATCTCATGAGGGCATTTGGGCAGTTACTAATGCCGTCCTTCGTTTATATTGAATATGCAGAAGAAAGTAGGGCAAACTTTTTAAATTATAATGCAGAGTGCAGAGTCTAATAGATTGATGCGACCTCGATAGGGTTCGTGGTTAACGAATAAATGACCAGAATCTTCATTATTCGAACAATAGGATCATCAAAAACTACTTGCGTACCCTTTTCAACACATTTTGTCTGTGTCTTTCCTGAAAATCTGCAATTTGATGGTGACAAATATTTCAACCGATGTGCTTTTTGCACAGTACAGGATAAGAAAGTGCATCGGAACTTTATCAATATTTAATGATATCAATATGTACACATAACACGCTAGTCACATACATGTATGTATGAACAAGTTGCTTTAATAACATCACGTGATGCTTGCATAATTTCAGAAAGACTTAGTGTTATATACATAACAAAACCAGTTTCAGACTTGAGTTTATCCGTGCAAGTCTGGCGGCATTCGTGTGGTATTGATAATAATTAAATCAAATTGGTCCTATGAGTATAGCTGTGGGATTAAGATGCCATACCGGCTTTTCAGAATTTATGGGCTAGTTCCTGTCCATGAATTTCGATCCTGAATGAAGGATTCCACACCAACACATATGATTGCTTATTCTTTCTCTCATCCTATATGGGGACATAATTGGTATACAAGCAAAATGGCGACTTATTGGTATAGACGAAGTCTTAAGTTACATTGCAGTATAGTTTTTTTAAAGCTTTTGTGTTATGTGTGGGAGCATTAAAACACAAACTCGAAAGTAACAAATTAGTATTTATTATTTCATACCCGCTACAAAACATTGCAGACGTCATTGACGTCCACATCATGCCAACTTTACATAGTTTTACCAAATACATTCATGTGGAATAAGTGTTTTTCGCTCATCGGACTGGATTTTGCCTTGGCTACATAAATCTATCTGTATTCGTTGGTAAATAAGCTTCATGTGCTCTGATTGCAACATCATTTACTTAATATGGCCAGTGCACGCCGAAATTATTGGTCGACTTTTTATTTTCTGCAATTCACCCACAAATACGCTTGTGGTGGACGGAAAACAAAAAATAAGAATCTTTCCCATGCTTGTGGACAGGATAGGGAAATCTGACGCTTAGGAATAAGATTTGTACGAGGGGTTTGACAGGACTCTTTCCTTACAGAACACATTCGAACTTTATTAATCCCCGGTCATTATTGAAATGGTGTATCATAAAACTGAATTTATACAAATATAAATTTTGTACAAATCAGTACGAAACTATTTTCACACATCTAACATTAATACACTAGTGACAAGACTCTTAACCCGTCGGGTTAGAGTTACCTACCCTGTCCAAATACACGGGGAAGATTTTATTAACACTAGATGGCTTTCGTATGGGTTCTAATGTGACACACATTAATTGAAATCACAGAATATATGCTCTGGTTTTTCACTATACTATTTTTAGCTAATGGCCTAATGTTGAGACTGTTTCTGATTTTTTTCAGCATTGAAAATGGACTATTAAAGGTGAACAGTCCTATCCCAGGACTTAGAATAGACATTTCTCCCAAAGGACAAAATGACTGGAGGGAGATCACATGGACTAATCCAGTTAAAGTAGGGAATGTCAAGGAATATCAAATAAGAACAAGGTACACCAACATAAGGATACTGGTTACGTTCAGAATAAATAGAAATGATAATGCAGACAAATTTACAAAGTCAATATAACATCACGTTGTGGCAACTGTAACATTGGCCGAGAACCTAATACTTTGCATACAGTTGTATACATTATCCATAATTACTTCATACACATTAATTTTATAAAGACTGTGTTCATCAGAAACAAATGTCCAATGAATCTGAATTGAATCTGATGATATAAGAATATTTTCTATGTTACTTTGTAAGTCAGGAAATTCAACGTTAATGTTTAGTTTTGTATCGAAAATTGGTTTCTTAGAAATTCAAGACTGATGCTTACGAGTGGATTAAATTTACAAGGTATATTGTCTGAGGAGTGACAGATAACATTTCCTATAATGGATAAAAATGTTAAATATTTTGCAAGGCAAACGATTCAAAACATATCTTGCAAATTAATAGCTTACCTAATCCGTATATGTAAATGACTCTTATCTAATCCGTATATGTAAATGACGCTTGTAAAGAACCATGAAACCAGAAAATGTCTAAATTAAATTAGAGTCTGGTAAAAGATATGGGGAGTTGACAGTCTTAGCATATTACATGTATGTACAAAACAGAGTACAGGAGTAGAATCGAAACTGGTAACCAAATGTTCTCACGCATTGACTATTCGCCCACTCTCCAGTTCCAAGTTCTCACCTTTTTGTCACTCTGAATTAGTGGGTCGAATTGTAAGACGTTTGTGTATATCATCAGCCTGTCTTCATTCATAGCATAACGTTTGAAGTCTCTATTTCAAACAGTGTATAAATAGTTGTAGGACATTAAATAACACGCATACACAGGGGCAATATAAAATTTAAATTCTTCATAATGTCGACTATTCTTGGAAACATATTAATTTGCCACGTTTCTTTTCAGGTCAGCAGATTCCCAGAGATATAGTCGAATTTTAGAGGGAAAAGTGGAATCCATCAGTATCGTGTCCAAAGCTGCAGGTTTCTGCATGTTTGTCCGGGTGCTAAATTTATGGCCTTGGATAACATTTTATATCATTCACAAAGTAATTGCCCAACAATAGAGAACAAAACTGTACAAAAAATGTGTGCATGCGTATGCATATGTGCAAGTCAAAACAGTAGATAGGTATAATGATTGAAGAAGCACAACCTCTATAAATCTCCATGCAAATTTGATTAATTAAAACCTCTAAACCTCTATGACACTTCTTGGAAATTGTAGCAGTTATGTCTTATCCACAGCACAAATCAATAAAGAGAGAGAGAGAGAGAAAGAGTTTTCACTGTAAAAGGGATAATTATTGTCTTTTTGTTGGTTTTTTTCATAAAGCTTTTGTGAATATTTGCGAATGGATACAACATTACCAATGTACGAATTTTATTCTGCGATGTGATGAACCTCTTTGCTTTCGGTTATTATAAACTTGGAAGGACAGGAGAAGATGCATTTCTTTAGCTTGCCTCTTTATCAATACAATACCTTAATTTGATAAAAGCTAAATGTTTCATGGAAAGAATCCAAACCATTTATGTCAAAGTGAAATAACATGGAGACATCATTATAGAAAGATCTAAACTAAGTAGCATTACATCCGTTCGAGTTACTTTCAGATACTTAAAAATGTAAGAATCAACTTAGATTTTAAATTCAATGCGCTAATTTTGGTTCACGTTGCACTATTAGTTAATATTGATTGAGTGTTCCTAATTATTGCTATTTACGCTGATACGTGTACTTAAACAGAGTTTAAAATTGTCTGTATTAGTTTGTCTTAAAACTCGTATATTTTCACAGCATTGTATTTGTGTGTATTCTGTATTTTTATACTATTTGCATGTTTCACACATTCACATCTCGTAATTGCATGTTTCACCCATTCAGGTCACATACTTGCCATTCCAACTTTGTCCAAACTTAAAGTTCTTATTAAATTCAGCCAAAGACACTGTTCAAGACTTTGTGTTCAATATTGAATAATTACTACTTTTTCTACTAATTGTAACCGACCATGTGTACAAACAGGATCTTTGATAAAAAAAATTTTAACCTAATCCAATAATTGTATAAGCCATTGGCTTTTTGCAGTAAGCGGCATGCAGTAGTATTGAATGAGTTTCATAAATTTCTTTACAAACGATCACGAATGTGAGATTCTCTGTATCACATAACTTGTATATTTATTTCATAACGATAAGGTTTACCTTTATGAACGGTGTTAACGTGCTATGTGACACTAAGATGGTCACACAATCATAAATCATTGTTCGCTTCGTTTAATTTTATTTGAAATTTGTTCGTTATGTAATGATTCAAATACTTACGTCCCCTAGAACACATTCAATAGGACAACCAGTGTAAACCATATTGCAAGGTTAATTCCAGAAAAACGAACTAGAAGAACGCACAGACTAAACTACAGCAATGACAAACATTAGATAATATTTGGTTTCTAAAGTCTTTTCAACTGTTTTCACAGATATTCATGAATTTAATTTTGCAAAAAAAACATTTGTTGCTTGAATTGCAGATGAAATTAATAAGGCACTTGAATGGAAATATTTCAAGTCTTCACTGACGGGTATCATGATAAGTTGGCTGACTCCATGACTGACGGGGATTATGATAAGTTGGCTGGACTCCATGACTGTCTTAACTACAGCGTGTATATGCCTGTAATTGGGTTGTGTGAGAAGACATCTGCATGTTTTCTGGTGGGAAAATAAATAAAGATGCCATATTGAGTAGAAAATAAATATCCAAGTTCAGCAAGGTCATACGATACATCGAATGAAATTGTTTTGAAAACTTATCTGAAATTTTTATTTCAGACATAAGCATTTGAATTGATATCAACAACTTTATCATAAATTGTAGTTGGTATATTCCTATAATATTTTGTGGGGTGAAATTATTGTACACAAAAGCGATAATCGACCTGCGTTCGATATAGCGACAACATAAAACAAAAACAAACAAAAACAAAAACGTTACTCCTTAGACCACTTGATATGTGCAGGACTTCAATCCTCACCACTGTGTTCAGGTCTTTTACATGCTTGTTTAGACTGGTTGTGCCTGATATTCAATTAAAGAGGCACATTTATCCCGTAATCAGTATCGTTACAGTCCAGATTCACTACATTTTATGAAAAAGTGTTACCGTTTAATTATTCGCTTCCTGGAAGGATTTTGTGCTTTTATCTTAAACGGCACTCAAATTGTACATCAATAAATACAACCCGTCTGCAGGAATAGCAATTAATTCAGGTGACGGATTCTTGCATTTACGAAAATGTTGCATGAGAATTCAGAAAGATACAAAACATATTTTTAAATAATTCTTGGATAATTCAGCTGAATCTACATCACAAAATATCTGAGAGGTAAGTTGGTTGAGCCATATTTCTGGTCAAAGGCATCAAAACTTGTGTGTATATTTGAAATCTCTGTACGCTCTCCTCATATTTGACTTCTGCTTAAGGAAGCCAGCTCTTTTACCACACAGAAAAGCTTGACTGCCGTTACTGTGAGCGAATTTTGTCATTTCGATTTTGATAAAATCAGATATCAAATAATCATGTAACAAATCAAATTTTCATTTCACTCTGTTTGGAGACCACTATTTGTATTGTTTAGTGATCTGTACAAAATCGATGTGTAAATTGAATTGCGTTTTTATAACGAAAAGAGTGTTTGTCGCGCGAGGATATACTTTGTATACATATGCCACTTATGATCTAGGTAACAATTTAATAGTTTGAGTCTGTATTTTGTCTGTCCCTTTGATGTCGTGTTTTTAAAATCCCCCCTGCCAAACAAAAAAAAAAGCTTTTCTGTGCATTTTAAACATCATTCGATCCAGGTTACCTAGTTCTCCGCCCACTGCGTTGATGAGTCTCTAAACCAATGTGTTTATCTGTAAACTGCCTCCGACAATCGGAAATAAATAGAAGGAATCGCATCAAATTTTACGTACGCCAGAATTCACAAGGACCACAGGCGCAAATGGACGAACAAAGTGGGCGTCTCCAATCTTAAATAGCTAATGAAAATGTTGTTTAGGAAAATAGGACACACTTGCTCCATCTATCCATCATTACTTATCTATCTATCTATCTATCTATCTATCTATCTATCTATCTATCTATCTATCTATCTATCTATCTATCTATCTATCTATCTGCCTGTCTGTTTATGTGCCTATGAATGTATGTGTGCATGTATGTGTGTATGTATGTATGTATGTATGTATGTATGTATGTATGTATGTATGTATGTATGTATGTATGTATATATGTATGTATGTATGTATGTATGTATGTATGTATGTATGTATGTATGTATGTATGTATGTATGTATGTGTGCATGTATGTATGTGTGCATGTATGTATGTATGTGTGTGTATGTATGCATGTATGTATGTATGAAAATATGTATGTGTGTATGTATGGATGTATGTATCTATGTATGTATGTATGTATGTATGTATGTATGTATGTATGTATGTATGTATCTATGTATGTATGTCTAGGTATATAGATAGACGTTTAGTTGGTTTCTAATGTCCCTTTCAACATATTATTGGCTATATCATGCCGAAGAAACGGGAGCTAAATTCTAAAGGACACAACGATGCCGTATATCCGGGTTGGTCGGGAATGGTATCGAACCCACTACCCATGGATTACAAGTTTGATACTCGATAGATAGAAAGATAGGTTTAAGAATGGCACACAGACACACAGACAGACAGTCATGTATATATATATATATATATATATATATATATATAGAGAGAGAGAGAGAGAAAGACGCTAACAGACATACAGACAGCCATGCAGATAGATAGATGTGTGTCTCAGCTTGCTGTATGAGACTTTCCTTGTATTACACATTCTATTTCGGGATGAATTTTTCATTGCGTTAAAGCAGACATGTATGTACACAGGCATAATTTTCTCCGCCCGCATCGAGTGTGTGTTTTCGGGCAGCGGTTTCGAAGTAAACGGTCCGATTTTGACGATATAACATGTTTCCTGGATTTACAAGTGCTCTGGTATACGCATTGACTTCGCCTGGTGACGTCAGTGTTTCATCGTCAAAATGTTTTCCGTGTCCTTTGCCGATATTGCAAACGGTACGTATGGCAATACACGATACATAAAAAAGATCAAAGCAGACTTATAAAACTATTATATCAAACTAAGTCAAAGTATATGAAATAAAGTCTAAAGTTCTGATGGCGTAAGGATTGTAAATATTGCTAAATGGTCTAGATTCAAACTTTGTTGCCATGGTCAAAAAGTGTTGTCATTGTAAGATAATTTATCACCTTTTTTCTCGTGTCATCATACATGGCCAAACAGTACGTCGAAGTTGTAACGTCAGTTTTTAGCACTCCAATGAGCCGTATACGTAGGTATCGAGACATAGGAGGGAAACTTTTGCTCTGTCATGATTCACGCGAATAGAAAAACTAAAATAAAAGTATTTGAAACTTTTCACAGCGAAAATTCACTTGTTCGTGGCAGATAATGTTGTCAGGAAACGAGGTGAAATTACAGTACAAATTAGAAAGCCATTTTCCTAACCACATTTAGAATACACTGTATACATATCATCATTTACGTCGAAATGTCAGACTGGTTTTTAGACGTGTATTTCGGTGCGAATGTGTTCTAAAGGTCAATACCGATAAAAGTTTTATGACTAGATTAGATGCTTTAGATTTACATTAACCAAAAGAGTGTAAAGAGAAACAACTCCTACATTTCAGCTAAAATGAGTTGACTATCCACAATTTCCTGTGGTCATGTTCAGTTAAATGTGTGACTTCTTTTTGTATTTTACTGTGCAAATTCAATAAATAGGATCATACATACGTTTTGATGCTAGGTGATTTCCAAAACTTACCTGCATTGTAGAAGTAACATATCATATCAATAGTTAAGGGGGCCTGTAAGGAGTCCATTGCGATTAAACATTGTATGGAGTCTATGGAAATTTAATATTAACGAATGGATCGGTATGGGATGTGTGGGAATTTAACATTACTCTTGGGTCACAATGGAATCTATGGGAATTTAACATTAGCATTTGGACCGGTATGGGGTCTATGTAAATTTGTAATATTACGTTTGCGAAAATATGGAGTATATGTGAATTTCACAATATCGGTTTAAGGAGTCCAACACGAATGTTATGGAATTTAACATGGATGGGACGGTATGTGGTACTATGAGAGTTTAACATTAGGATGTCGCTATGAGTCCATGGGCTACGAATATACGGTAGCTCATATTCATATGCATACTATCAACTATACCTCAAATGGGGTGAGGCACGGTCTAGTTGTGTTATTTTTATTTATTTTTTGTGTGTGCATACATACAATTAAATACACACATATGAAAACAAAGTAATAATGATACCATGGTATTTATTAATTATTTGCGTCTATAATTAAAGTGTATGTTTCTGACTTATATAATATATTATCTGCAGTATATAGGAGCATGGACTGTCCTGGACGTAAGTAGAGCTGTAATTAGACCTAAATATGTGTCTGATTAATTTCTTTTTAGTTTAAATTAACTCAATCACCCTTCTTGTGCGGCTTCATCACAAAAAATGTTTTAACTTGTTGACTTGCGAGGGAGAACAATTACGCTACTGTGCAAAGAGCACACCGTAAAATCCGGGCTCCCTTATAGTTCACTCCAACAGATATCTAGGCCGACTTGGATAAAGATAACGGATGTTATTCTCTGTCATATCTATCAGTATTAAGGTGGTTTCATCGTTTTAAAGATGGTCGTGAATCCATGGAAGATGACCCACATTCTGGAAGACCGTTGTGTGCGATTGGTGAACGCCTATAGGCTGCGGTGGGGAGCAATTGACCAAGATGCTCGATTCAAAGTTGAAGATATTGCTATTATCACAAGCATTAGTTTGTCAGTTGTTTGTAATATACTGAGGAATCATTTGAAGCTCATAAAGATTTGTACGATATTGCTCCTGCATTTGTTATCGGCTGGTCAAAAACAGGCTCGGGTTGAAACCGCCTATGGGCAATTGTCTTTCCTCAAATTTTCAGAATGTATATTTGTTAAGCGTTTCAGTGTTTTTTCAACATTTTATCATCTCACTTTTAGCTAGCTGTTCTAAAGATTGTCCAATGAATCCAAAGATTTCTAGAAAGCCGTCTGTTTTTTCAACCGTTGTTTTTATTATTATTATTATTATTATTCTTCTTTTCTTTCTTTCATAAACCTATAAATTATGAAATCTTTGCTGAATTATATGTATTAATCATCGTTGTTGGGTATGACTTTTACCTCTTTATCTGGATCATGTGGAATCAAAGCCTTGTTGAGCATATGACTGTCATAACCTGTCATGAATGGAATATAGTATTCATTTTGGATACTTATAATTTAAATTGCGTTCGTTGTGTACGGGGCTTCTATGTTTGCCTCTTAAGTGATCGTTATATTTGTTCAGCTAAATTGTTGTTCATCTTCCTCTGTGGATGTCTCAGATTTTGAATTATCGGTTTAAAATATTCGTATACTAGTCTCGCCACATCCCAACGCATCGTAAAATACCTTAGTATACTATGTTCCTCTGTAAACTATTTACTTTTATCACCCGTAGATTGATTTAACCTACAAACTGACCCCTGAAGGAATATCTTTTTGCGTGTTTTAATGACCCAGGATTGTGCCTGCAGCAGCACTATCTCTGACAAGCTAATAATTTGAACTTGGGCGAGGTATGATCTTGCCATTGCGCCAGACGTACATGCTGCTTCTAGCATGAATCGTGCATGATTCCATGTGTGCTTGAGTTACAGATATGCCGTTGTGTATTAGTTTAGATTTTACACGTTACCACTGACACGTTTATCCGTTAAAAACCCAATACTTAGTGTATGAAATTTTTAATGGTGTTGATAGTTCTTGAATTTTAAACACAAACGTCTTCATGCAGTATATCTATTGAATTATCTACATTGTACGACAGTCATTTGTGTTCTGGTATTTTTCTGGTGTGTTGAAAAACTTGAAACATATTTTGCAAATATATTTCTGTCAATGATGCTTTTCTCATTTGTGTCACCAATTTTGAGAAATACTTTATTCCAGTGTAATGATCGGTTCCATCTAACAGAATTATGTCCATAACCACCCCCACCCACATCCCTAACAAAAATAAAAATGACTTCTAAAAATATTTCGTACACATTTAAGGACACACAGCAAATTCATTTACATATTTTAATATGCTCAATTTTTACCGAACAACGTTTAAACCAATAGTTGTATCCATCTTAATTGTACTTTCATCGTCTATCAGCATAATGACTTGGTGTGTTCCGCACAGATTCCAGAAAATAAAATAAACACTCACAGTCTTTGCTTTTCTACGTATAGACAAGCATTTGTTTGTCCCTAAAACTTTCGGGAAAATATATTTATGAGCTATATCTGTGTAATGTTAAATACACAATCCTGTCAAACATCCATTTTGTACTTCGTTAAAAAATTTATGCCAAAGTTTTGCATATAAAATGTCAAATAAACGTTCTATGACATTATCGATTTTACTTTGCATAATAGAAATATTGCATTGTAGCTAACTTATATATATTAACCTTACTCTACCACTTGGCTGCGTCTTTTCCAAAGTTTGATCGTTAAGTATTAATAAGCTTTTACAAAAACAAATTATAAAATCAAAATAGTCATATAGTCTTCTTCAAATATAGTTCAAAGTTACTTAAAACTTCATAAAATGTTTATTATTACCGTCCTTAAAAATATACTCATTTATATTTATCTTAATTGAATCTCTAAATCTTTTCGTTATGATTCTGTTTCAATTTTGCTCATTCATTCGTCTCGATTCATTTCTTGTTGCAGGACGAATTCGTTTTTTTATCTTGTTTTACTATTAGTTCATCAATTATAAAAGACTTCATTTTAATTAATTTGAGTAAGATAATTTTCAATAGATAAATATCTAATTTGGTGTATCGGAAGCACACCACTTACAATACCAAGGGCGAGGCCAGATTTTCTATAGCACATATTTATCTACAATTCAGCCGAAGAATTTATCGCATTATTTGTTTGCATCCATTATTTTAAAGCCTGTCCAAATACGTAAGTATATTTCGATCACGGAGTAGGTTTTATCTGCTTTATATCTAGTGGTCATCTGCAGCTCGTGAGATTGTTCAACATTTAGCGAGAAAAGAAAACTTTCATTTTAAGCCATATATATGTATATATATATATATATATATATATATATATATATATATATATATATATATATGTATATATATATATATATTGTTACGACTCTATGGTCTAAGAAATATGTAACAGAAAGAAAGTGAAACCAACAAATCATGTAAAAATCAACAAGCAATTTATTTATAGATAATTAAAATGAAAATCAAAAGACACTTACGGTAACGTGAATTAAAATCCAAATAATCCAATAATTATAAGTGTCCTAATCACAAGTCCTAAATATAGAATGTTCCGAATAAATGTCAGTATCCTTGAATGTGTTGATGTGCCAAAGGTCTGGACTATCCCGATATGAAAGTACTTTTTAATGTACTCATTTGCCAAAATGAAGTACTCCTAAATATGTTTTAATAAGTTCAAATAAATCCCAAAATCATCAATTCAAAATCCAAAATCCAAAAGTCCATGACCACTTTTATAATCCAATGAATATTTTTAATAATTTCTCTCTCTGAATTTGGAATGATTTTTCACAACTGTAATGACTCTTTATAGACTGATGGTAAGGTCGAAAACTAAAAACTGTCCACGAAACATGGTATATATAAAGATAGGTCACGTGACAGAATGTTCTAGAAAAATATATGGTGTATGTGACTTTTAACACACAACTCTAAAGGAAATTCTAGTTTTATCTGAAACAGATAACCCTGACCTCAAATTAATAAATAACTTGTTTACCAAAGCCGTCTTTGAACTCAAATACTAAGTAAAGAACTTAATTCAGGAAAACAGCTACATATTTAAACCTTATATATAACATTAAGGTTTGACCAAATGTTAACGTCAAGACACATTTATAATTTACTAAAAATTTTATAATATTATATAAACATCATAAATATATATATATATATATATATATATATATATATATATATATATATATATATATATATAACATAAATAAATACTTTCCATCTTTAAGTACATTAGTATCTAGAACAAATTACAGTTTTTACAATGGCTAAAACCAAAGTCTATTGTGAAAAAATTATCGAGTGATATAATGACGTTGCTGCGACCCAAAGCAATTCAATTGTCATTGATGGCACTTGCGAAGTAAATTTCTCGCCCACTACTCAAGCGACGATTCAAAACCTCAAGACATTTACTTACTTAAGATATCGTAGTAGACAACGTAGTAAACTTCAGACCGAGCGGTTTAGTAATTTTATTTGTTTACAAAGTAACCCTAAGTAGTGCTGGTCTAGTGATTTTTAATTTTTATATTTAATGATCTCAAATCCCTGTACACGATTTTAAAATACAGGATTAAAAGATACGTCCATTCACACCATTGATCTAGATCAAGGGAAAAAATATACCCTTTGCTTTTGAAGCTAATCTATTCATCATCGTCGACGTCGTCGTCGTCATTGTCATTATCATCATCGTCGTCGTCGTTATTAGTAGTGGTTTTGTTGGTTTAACGCCATTTTTCAGCACATGATAGGCTATACATGGTGGTCAGTATATCTGGTGGAAGAAGAACCCGGGAAGTCAGTAATAGTAGTAGTAGTAGTTGTTGTTGTAGTAGGTATGGTTTTCGTTTCGTTTTTGTTGTCCTTGTAATAGTTGTAGTATTTGTCGCTGCATCTGCATTTGTTATTTTGGTACTGTAGTGCGATTTATATTCGCATTGTGATTATTTTCGCTATATTCTTGATGAGTAAGTCTTCGACAAAAAACAAAAACTGCAAATTTTATACAAACATATTTAATTATAAAACAAATGATAAACTATTATATTCCACGGATGACAGAAATGTGAACACAGAGAAAATATTATAAGAACGGGAACGCGAATTTTTGTCACCGCGAAAATAAAGATCTGTTCAGCAAAAGTGTTGGATGCGTGTTATGCATCACAATGTGCGTTGTCATATAATATGGCGATGACGTCACACTTTACATCCAGGTATTGCCCACAGATGCAACATATTGATAACTGAGTATTAGTAACATACAGAACTGATGAAAATATAAGATCGTACTTTTTGCAAGCATAGTGTTCTTTCAGTTATTTCAAATGATGCTTATATTAACCTCGCTTGTAAAACAAGCACAGAAAACATGGGTTAAAGGTAAAGCCCGTAAACTAAACAAGTATAGGCAGATCTAAATGAGAATCTTTATACGAAGTGTTGGGATAGATAAATAGATCTTTTACAAATAATATCAAACCAAAAATAATAACTTTCATAGCTATCATGCAAATTTAAATGAACATCTTTGCTTTAAAAATAGAAACTTGCGCATGATAAACTTAATTTGACGAAGCACATTTAATGACTTCATGCACGATGACCTACATCACGAGGACAGAATTTGTGTCTCCTCAAAACTATATATATATATATATATATATATATATATATATATATATATATATATATATATATATATATATATATATAAACATTATCAATGATATGGCGAATAACAGTCCTTTCAAGTGCACTAAATCTTGCAAGGGATCGCGTGTGTCCGGGATTGATTAAGATAAATGCAATAAACTGACAAACGAAGAGTGCAAAACTAGTTTTAACCAGCCTCAGGCTAGTTAAAAACTAGTTTTGCACTGTTTGTTGTCAGTTTATTAGTTAAAAGATAGTTCTGCACGGTTCGTTGTCAGTTTATTGCAAATATATATATATATATATATATATATATATATATATATATATATATATATATATATATATATATATATATATGCTTGAAGAAGCATACCGTAAATACGAAACTAGTCACACAATTTTATCGGCTTTGTGTATTTTTTTTTCTTTCTTTCTTTCTTTGTTGGTTGGATGGTTTGATTGTTTGTTTGTTTCTTTGTTTGCCTGTTTGCTTGTTTTTTTTTTTTCTTTGTTTGTTTTTTTTTTCGATTTGGACTTTTATGAGCGACACAATGGCATCAATAAATGATCAGCCGGAATTTCCAAATTCAAAAACAAATGAAAAACAATCTTCATAGTAGTTTTTTGAACAATTGTGTTCAAGAAGGGATTATTCCATCATATTTTCAATTAAAATGTAAAATTTACATCGGAAATGGTAGTGAGGATTTCAAAAAATCAATTGATGACCTTTCGGAAAGAGTTTCAGCGTATATATCCGAGAGACTTGTAGAAGAGCACCAGAGAAGTGACCAAGACATTTGAAAGCAGATAGAAAATGTTAGAAATGACCAAGAAGTATATGAAAAAACAAAATGTTCGAAAACTAATATACTTCTGAAGCAAAACAAAAAAGGTGGACAGTTACGAGAAAGTAAAGAACGAGGTCAACGACAGAAGAAAATTAGAAAACAATATGAAAAACATAAACACCAACGGAAACAGCAGCATTCAAACAGCAAAGCATCAAGCAGCAGCGAGGAGAACCGCATTGATCGTCCCTTATTTTGTTCATAATAAAACTATATTTTGAAATCTTTGCATTTAGTAAAGCTATTTTGGCATTACTATCCATAAGGCCATTATTATATTGTACATGTGAGTGGTGCCTGGATGTGTTGTGTGTGACGTCACGTCATCTTTTCTGAGTATGGCCACATGGCTTCTTGAGGAGACACACTTAATACCTGGAGTATTTAAGTGATAATGATAAATTGTCCTCCATTTTAGCTATTCCTTTCAAGAACAATCTCACAGACACATGGTAAAATATATTGAAGGCCTTTCATCGCTTTTCGATCCTACGTATACCAATCATTCAAGGGGCCCCGGGTGGCCGAGAGTTCTAAGGCGCTCGCCTTTACAGATCACTGACATCTCAACTCTGTCCGCGTGGGTTCGAGTGTCGGGCTCGGCCAACGTGGATATGTGAGAAAGCTTTCCAGTAGCTTTCCGTGGGTCGGTGGTTCTTCCCGGGGTTTTCTCGGGTTCTTCTTCTACCAAATATACTGGCCGCCATGTATAGCCTCTCATGACGTTAAAACCATACCAACCAACCAACCAACCAACCAATCATTCAAATAGCGAAGCTTTGCAGTCTAACGACTGGTGTTAGGATTTTTATGTAATTCCGTAAAGTACGATTCCCTTATGTATGCCTACAAATGCAAAAGGTTACGTAAAAACACATCAGTCATGGTAAATTATGTTTCAATGACAAGACACGGTGCGTGTATCAACGTTTCGTCCGTATACCTGAAAAATGTATTGTGTACTGTAGTGCTATAGTTTAGATAACAGTCAAGTTTGGACCAAGAAATCGGGATATCTGGAGCATTTGAAGCTTGATGCAAGGACCGAAAACACAGAATATTACCGTCTCTTCGAAAGTAATTCATGAGAGACATTGCTAAAACTGTGATATGGAACGTGTCAATTGGATTTCAAGATGGGTCAGCCTTTCTTTGTGCTTGGTGTGGTTAGCAGGTGAGTGTGTTTTTAGTCTTTCTGTACAAAGTGTATGGTGTATCATACTGTTTTAAAGGTAATGACAAAAAAGACAAATAAAAAAATCAACCTGTAACAAATTTTCATAATTAACAAACTATAGTTGTCTCTGTATCTTGGAATGAATGAGAACGGATTCGAAAACGAAATTAAACACAACTATCTTAGCGTTCTTCCCTCTTGCTTTTTGTTAAAAGTCAATGGATTACTTGAAATTGTAACGGATGAGTAAGTTTCCACTCATATCTTTTTTAGAAATCGATTCCATACCACCAACTCTCTCTCTCTCTCTCTCTCTCTCTCTCTCTCTCTCTCTCTCTCTCTCTCTCTCTCTCTCTCTCTCTCTCTCTCTCCTCCCAGACCTGACCTGGTCGGCAGCTGTCGTGTTTCTCTGAGGAAGACACAATGCTCCAATTTTATTGGTACGATATAACCTAACGTGTAATGATATCCCATTAAAATTCAAATCAATCAACTACCCACCCACCGCTGTAACTTAAATTCAGATAATCTTGGAGGGTTGTGATGGTGGGCGATATGTTTTCCTTTTATTTCTGTTTAGGAAATATACATCAACAGAAGTTAAAGTGGACAAATGGTATGAACGTGTATATAGTATATATTGATATTAATTAAACAAATATGTATGCATACGAATTCAATATATGTATAAGTGGTAAATGGGTTTTTCTGAACACATACTTTATTTTCCCAATCAAAATCTTATGTATGTCGCCAACAGATTGAAATCTAATAAACCCTCATTACGTATACTTATATATAAAAGATATGCAAATACAATTAATGTGACATGTCCGTGTCAATCGTTTTTGTTTAATTAGTGTGAGTATGTCAAAGACCTGCAATGCTGAATCGCATCGCATTTACCAGAACAGAAGGTATCATTCATGGCTAACTTGCCTCGTCATGCGTTCCTCACAGCACTTGATAGACTTTGCTTTTAATGATCGATGGCATTTTAAATTAGATTAAAACTGTATATAAAAGTTGCCTACTGTATGCATTATGTTTGATATTTCAAAAAGACAAAAGTGAAAACAAACAAGCAAACGCGCATCTGAGAAGTTAGAACTAAAGGTATGGAGAGGAAATGTACTATCTTACTATCACTCGCGATACAGTCACCCACAAATGCACGCTCTCTCTCTCTCTCTCTCTCTCTCTCTCTCTCTCTCTCTCTCTCTCTCTCTCTCTCTCTCTCTCTCTCTCTCTCAAAGACATGAAAATCGGGCCGCGTTCAATACAACAAAATGCAGTGTTGTCTACAACAAAATAGAAAACCTCCTTTGTAAAAAAAGTGTAGAAATTAAAGGCTGATGTCTCCTAACTGGTGCTCTAATTGGACAGATGTTTTGGTTTTGTAGCGTTTAACGCCAATTTTCAGCACATGATACATGGAGGCCAGTATATTTGGTGGAGGAAGAGCCCGGTAAGGTCCCGGGAAGAACCACCGACCCACGGGAAGCTACTGGAAAGCTTTCTCACATACCCACGTTGGTCGAGCAGAGACTCGCACCCACGCGGACCCAGGTCAGATGTTAGTGATGTCTAAAGGCGAGCGCCCTAGACCACTCGGCCACCCGGGGCCCCAATTTTACAGATGTAATAAATAAAATGAGCTGCATGCATTGAGTGCATTTTACACCTTAGCCCGGATTTTCCCTTAAATTATAATATTTGCACGGAAAGTGGTTGTGCAGAAATACTCGAAACTCGTTCATTTATACTATTGTTTTATCCGAACTACAACTATATGAGGACATTATGAGTGTTCACTAAGGAGGTTGGATGAACGAGGTTGCACAATATTAGTTCTTCCAAGAGCAGTTAGAAGACTTTTAGACTTCGGACGACATGGAAATTTGGCATGTTCAGTGCCAGTTTTGGGGTTGAGATGCAATATGCTGTATCGTTTGTTGATCTCCACGACTTTATGTGATTAGCTGCCATTGAAGCTTATTTTATTCATGTTACTATATTCTTTAAAATAATAATAATAAGCTAAAACTCCCCTACTTTGCAACTTTAATCATGACGTCAAATTTATGCTTCAGAATCTCATGTTTCCGATTGATTGATTTTGATTCAAACCTGAAACAGATTGCAGGCAGAGCACTATCGAATCATCACATGTGTTGACCATTGCTTCATGACTCAAAGCCTCAAATAAAGACCATGTCATATAAATGATTTTATTATTGTACCTGCCTCCACGCAGGTTGAGTAGGATCAATAGTTATTTTTGTCGTTGTTTATATTGAGTTGATCGATTTATTGGTGTTAAAAACGCATCAACACATGAAATGAAACTGGTTTGGGAAGGATTCGAATTTGCACACCAAGTTACGAGTTCCGTACGCTAACAACCGAGACAACACACACATACATTTACACACGCATGCATGCATGCACATATGCTCACTCACACGTTGAAACACACAAATGCACTATCTTAAACAACGACTCCGGTATTCAGAGACGAACCCTTCAGATAAAGCGACAGTGGCAGTCACAAGGGAAACATTTAGTACAGTTAACGTGGCCGTAGGTGTCACGCGGATTGTGTATTTGAAACGTGTCCCATCACATAGACTGCTACCTTGTGATTCTCGACACTTACATGGCATTTTTTCTATGATATCTTGACCTCAATTGCTGTTTTTAATACGCGTTGGTTTCATTAATCCATGATTTAAGAGTGTTATTTAAATGGTTTATGTTGTTGTTGTTTTGTTTTTTTTTTTTTTTGTTTTTTTTTTTTTCTTCATATATTCTTATTCTATATCAGACTTCTCATACAGTGCTGAACTTAAAACCTTGCGATCATATCTTCACATCTTTTTGTGCTAAATTTTACATCTTATATGAGCAAAATTTAACCATTTTCTAAAATAAAAATATAATCCATGGATAGTTCATTTGTGAGGAATGGAAATCTTTGTAGATTTATAGGTATGCTACAATTATTTACACTTTTTGTCCTTTTAAACATAGAAAAAAAACAACAACAAGAAATACACAAAAACATAAAAATCAAAACAAAAAAAAAAAGATGATCCATGTACTAGATAGTAATAAATAATGCACCTTTGATTTTTACAAGGAATTTGTCTTACAACGAGGACTCAAAATCTAGAAAAGAGTCTTTCGTCGTCAGATTCCATAGTTCACAGGGAAGTGAGTGAAATGTTTACTCTGACAGCCTTATGTATAACCTTGAACTTACATTCATGTCACTGCCTAACAACAAAGTACTTTGTGATAATAAAACCGACTATGTAATGTCTGATAAATTATCATCGTGGGAAGGGCCTCGGAATAACTAGAGCAACAGGTGATATGGTTTTAGTTACTGGCAATTGCTAAGTAGATTAGACTATCTTTACAATAACAGTAAATGCATGAATTTAATATATGATTAATTGTCGAACAAAAGGATTTAGACAAACTGGTTGAACGGCTATCTGCCAAATATAAATATCTGGAAAACACAAGCTAATTAAAGTAAAGATAATTTTTAAATTCAAATTATGTTGATTGCACCCCAGATTATACGCATTGCCCAATCTCGGGCACTATGTAGTCCCCTCCAACTTCCCCCTCCTTTTTTCTTGCTGGTCAGTTTTGTAAGCACTGTTTGAAGTTGCGTAATTGTATATTCTTCACCTTTTTCTAACTTTGACGCAAACTTTTTAAAGGGGACATGAGCTATATAATGAGAGGCTATTTAAGATTTTCGTAACCACATCGAACAGGTAGCAAGCATATTTGACGCAAGTACATGCTGTAAGTCTGTTCAGATCTTCCTATATGTTTGGGGAAGATAGGGAATTTTCTTTCTACCAGACTCCCTTTAACTATGCACTTGTTTTTATCATAGTCTGAATTATTTACTATAATTGTAGAGATCAGTATATATATATATTTGCATACTGATTTACAACAAATGACACATTTATTTATTCTTGAAGATGCAAGATCAATATTGCTTTTGTTGTTTTATTTTATTATAATATATTTATACACCGACTTAAAATTAAATATCTATTCATTTTGTACAATAATAATAATAATAATAATAATAATAATAATAATAAAGTCTTTATTTATAGGGGCTCACACATTTATCGTTCGCCGCTCTTACATGTGATCCATCTAAAGGGTATACATAACACAAGTCTAGAAAAGAAAAAAATGTCATTGAATGAATACAAAATTTACAAATTATTGAAAAGAAACATTAAGAAGAAGAAGAGTCTTTATTCATTCCAATAGCCCAAACGGACTGTGTGGATACATTCCAATAGCCCAAACGGGCTGTGAGGATACATTCCAATAGCCCAAACGGACTGTGTGGATACATTCCAATAGCTTAAACGGACTGTGAGGATACATTCCAATAGCCCAAACGGACTGTGAGGATACATTCCAATAGCCCAAACGGACTGTGAGGATACATTCCAATAGCCCAAACGGACTGTGGGGATACATTCCAATAGCCCAAACGGGCTGTGAGGATACATTCCAATAGCCCAAACGGACTGTGAGGATACATTCTAATAGCCCAAACGGACTGTGAGGATACATTCCAATAGTCCAAACGGACTGTGAGGATACATTCTAATAGCCCAAACGGACTGTGAGGATACATTCCAATAGTCCAAACGGACTGTGAGGATACATTCCAATAGTCCAAACGGACTGTGAGGATACATTTTTCAATGAATTGAATCGAATGGCAGATAGTACAATAAACAACAAGGTATCATCGTCTATAGTCTATAATATACAAATAAATCATAGTAAGAAACGAAATTACACATGCATGCAGGTGCAGATCCATGCAAATGAAATCAGCATATTAATTCACGAAACTTCTCCGTAGGGAGAAAGAGATATATACATTATTAAAGGTAATAATATGAAGATAAAATCAGAAGTTATGAAATTCAAAAACATATTGAAATGGTGGTCAATCAGAATGTTTACAAGATCTATGCATATACGACGTTATTTCTATGATTAATAGCTTTATAAATGTAAGTGGCCAAATTATTCAAAATTCTAGTATTCTGGATATTCATAAGTTCTTTAAATTTAAACATATTTGGTCTTTTTCTGAAATATTTCTATACATATGTAATGTGTACAAATGTTACAGTTAAAAGTTAGCTTAAAATTTCAAGCCTGTCATATTTGTGACATCTAATGATTTAATTACATAATAATATCGAACTGTGAAAATGCATACAACTGAGAAAAGAAAGATTTGTAAAATAGGCGCAGATCTGTGTCAAAGCAAAACTAAACATAAAAAAAGAAATAAAAAAAAAATACGAATTAGGAATGTGTGGAGGAAACTTTGGCCTCATATTTCATCAGGTTAGAAAGGAAAATTATATATTTATTGGGTGCGAGTAGATGGGTTGGAGGAGTGCGACAACACGTGATGTTTTCTAAATTATTATTATCTTATTTAGGGGTTACGAGAACAACCCGAGAGCCGAGAACACTTGTAAATTTCTAAATCACCACCATCCAGTGTAGGGGTAAGATGATGTTGCAACGGACCAACTCAGTGTACCCTCGACAAAGCGAAAACACTCCTATTTTGCATAAAACCAAATGCACCATATGCTTTGAGATCGCATTATAATATATTAGTTGTTCTTTGAGTACAGCGCAAAATAAATTTAATTTTTTTTTTTAAATAACATAAATAATAGCACAAAGATTCAACAGTTTTCAGAGAGGTGATAGAAATATTTTATGAGTTTAACACAGAAGCTACAATTGCAGTATCAAGTTTGGATGAAAGTGTAGTCAATGCTAGTTGTGTTTCAAAATAATTTTCGAGTGAATAAAATCTTGATTTGTCTATTTGAAGCATAAAAATATGTCCTGCCTGTGTGTTTTTTTTTATATCTTTGTTTATATATATATATATATATATATATATATATATATATATATATATATATATATATATATATATATATATAGAAACGATGAGGATTTAAATATTACATTAAGTCATGATACGATTAAGATAAAGATAATAAATCATGATGGTAAGACTGTCCAACAATATCATACGAAGAAGGAACAAATTACGTATTTTATGTCAGTAATACACAGATTTGCATTCGGTAAAAGTTTCAGAACAATTCGGAGTTCTTGTACATTTATATGGTCAGTCTACAATGATTCTACAAAAACAGAGACAGGATTGATGGAAAACAATGTCCGATTTAAAACACCACATAGTGAGTAAATATATAAAGAAGCTGCTTTTGAATCAACCATTTGAATGGGAAATGTATATAAATCTGAAATCATACATACGTTTGAAAGGATTGAAGAAATGTTGCAAATTGCTGAAAATAAAAGCTCCCTTTGTAGATAGATGTTCTGTTGGTTTATTGATAACGATTAAACTCAGTTTGTCAAGCGTAAAGTACTATCTGAATGTATTTATACCGTTTCAAACGAAGTACCAAGTGTTCACATCTCCGTCGGAGACGACCGAGAAAGAACAATATTTAAGGGATCTTTACCATAATCCTAAAACCGCAGTTACTCACACACATTAAATTGTGGGAAACATTTGAACGGGATAAAAAGAAAACAAAATATGTGGAATTTGCAAGAATGGTTAACTGAACAATCTACCTGCACAAGCAAGCGATGAAAACATTTCCTTACAGAAGGGTATATGTTAGTCATGTAGGTGAGCAGTGACATTGTCGATATGCAAGAAGATGAAAAATACAACGATGTCAGTGACAATCGTATAATCTAAGTACGCGTGAGCTGTGAAAGTGAGAGGAAAAAAAAGATGACAAACACAACACTTTGAGAGAAATCTTTAAAAATTTTAGCCTGAAATATACAGTTTGATGAAGGAAAAGCCTTTTTAGAACAAAAGAGTTAAGGATTTGCAAGGAAAACAAAATATTGAATACTTTTGCATTTATTCTGACAATAAAGCAGTTATAGTGAAAATGTTTAACAGAACCTTAATGACTTGAATTTGGAAGTATTGCACTCAAAATGAAGCCAGGAATAGAGTTGATGGTTTGCCAAAACTAATGTATGGATACAATAACACTCAACACACATTAACAGAAATGATTCCAGTTTAAACAATCGAGGAAGTATGGAGATTTTATTCGGTTATTTGACAAGTGATACATTTGGAACTCCTATAATAAAAATGTTTGAAACAGTCAGAGTTTTAAATATAAAAAACAATATTCGCTAAGGGTTACCTTCCTAACATTACCGAAGAAATATTCAAAGCTAAACCATTAATATTACGATATCTAGTTGTGTACAAAACTGGAAGACTTGAAGGGAGTAGGTATAGAGGGCATGTTTTAAGACCAAGAGATTTCTATGCGGCAGAGAACATGACATATACAAAGTTGAAACGATTTTGAAGACGATGGGTATAAAACAAGGGCTTGTGAAATGGAAAGGACAATATAAATAGTTTGAAAGTTGAGAACCAGCAGAAACCATCACTCTGTTAAAATGAATGATGTACCAAAAATATACATTTCCTACGGAGACGATGTGTCTAAGACACCTCGATATCCTTTCGTCGTTGGTTCAGCAAACGTTGTGCACCGGAGGTGTAACAGGACAAAAGTTGTTGCACAGCAACATCCTCTGTCACAGGTGACGACTGAAGCCCAATACATATATAGCAATATTAAAGAGCACGAAAACATTAATATTTTTTAACGATAATCAATGTCTAGAATGTAAGTGTGAAATAACAATAATGGTACACACGAGAACCCAAAAAAGGAGATCATGCAACTACAATTTGATGTAGATATCTTGGCGACTGCATTATGTCCTGGTATGGTAATAATTGACATCAAAGAAGAAATTAAAAGACGTAACATTAAAAATAAAGTTATTTCAAAACAACATTTCAAACAAGATTAAAACGAATAAGTCACTAAAGAGTACGAGCTTGTGTAGTAGAAGATGAAAAATGGTAATAATGATCACATAGATGTTTAGGAAATCACAAGAACATTTTAACTGTTTTCAAATTTCATTCAAAGAAGGTATAGCTGTGATTCACACAAACTCTCAATCGACTATCCACCTTTCCTGCACAAAATATTTACCATGAACACATTTAAAACATCCATAAATGGATAATACCAAAGAATTACAACACAATGAACCAAAATCAGTTGACACGGGAAGAAATTGTACAACATCTGGATGAAGTAAAAACCAATGCAGAATACCAGAGATCCAAATAATGTGTAAACGAAACGAGATTAATATTGTATTACAATGTAGGAAATGAACATATATGACAGGAAAATCAACAGAGAATTGCACTTGAATGTGGTGAAATATTAAATAAAGGCTCAATGTATCTGCACAAAAAGTATGATGAAATATTAATATCTGTCATCAGTAAGTTTTAAAATTATCAATGAGGTGATAAGCAAAGCGATGAAAATAAAAAAAAGAACAAAAAAGAACAAAAACCTCAATCAGAAAGAAAAAAAATGGATTCAGAAAGTAAAAGCAGAAAAAAGATATTGCAGTTACTTACAGGAAAGCTAAGTTGGAAAGAATTTGGAAAGAAAAATAAATAACTGATCTAGCCTGTGCCAAAAGAATAACTGTGGGCTGCGCTAATTACACCTTTAAAACTGTTTTGTATAAGGTACCTTTATCTCTAGATAAATTAACGTTGTCGCCTTTGCGGTAAGACCATGGTCTCTCTGAGTAAGAAATATATTTTGCCTTGGTAATAGATAGCGCAAATGACAAACTATTTTCTTCATTACAGTGAATAGATTTTGTTGTTGGTTACTACAATATTTCCTATGAACTCAAAAGCAATATATTTGACAATATTAATTACAAGAATGAAACAAAGACTGTTCTAATTCCTGGAGGTTATTACAACCTTGAAATGGGAACAAAAAATTCAAAGAGAGAATAAAAGCAAATAGTGTTAATGAAGAGAGTATTGAATGGAATGGTTCATGTACAACTCAAAAGTTTGAAACACTCTGAGTAACAAATACAGAGTGTACATAGCCAACTCAATTTAAATTTGCTAGGATTCAATAGCCAGAAAACTATACATGTATCTAATGAATCTGATACAGTTTTGCGGCATTTATTAAGCCCCCAAAATTGTATGTATTTTCCTCAATGAAATCGATCGCACCAAAATTAGTGTTTATTGTAATGGTTGTTATTCGTATTTACCAGTAATAAATGTTTGTCACGCAGACTTTGTTTCATAAAATACTAATGGCTATTACCAACAACTATATTGGGGTACAATTAACAGATTAAATATCAGCATCAGAGACGAAGATGCAAAAGGTATAGATTTTTTAGTACTACCTCTAGCATATATTCTCCATGAAACGTAATAGCGTGGATTATGTATAGAGCAAATATTTCGTACAGGTCTTAGTAAATGCTTACCATTAAACATTTTGTACAGAAACATACACAACTGATGTTTCACTAGATGAAACAATTAACAGTGACTTAAACATCAACAATCACCGGATTACCAATCATGCAGATCCAGTAAATATTCTGACGCGCAGCAAAAAGCTTTTGAACAGGGTGCTAATGAATCCCAGATCTACACAAACAAATTGATGACGACAGAAACAAAGAAGAAAAAAAGAGATTTTAGATGCACAGGAACTGTCGAGACAGAAATTCAATACTTTATCTACTTCTATACAATTCTTGCAACAGTAAGGAAAGATCGAAAGAAATACCTAACATTCAGCAATATATACAACCAATCGAGTTGAAGATAAACATTTAAATAGAGACCTCGGAGAGTGACATGGTTGAAATTTTAAGAGTCTCCCCAAGACTGTAACACTTTATAATCTCAACGAGAAAAGTTGCAGAGAGATTTGAATAATGAATTCCAGCAGAACCATCAAGCAATTAACAACATAATAAATGATTTTCGCATGACAACAGTGCTGACCTGAGCTTCAAGGTAACAGATGGTCTAAGACATTGTCGGAGTTGCACACAAATAAATCATTTAAAAGCGATAACCAAGAAAGTAGCTGACGTAAAAATAAATGAATGTGAATGAATGCAGGTTTAGATTAATTAAAACAACTTACGATTTATTTGTTACAGATTTGAGTGATACGATCAAAATAATACAAAATGTTACATTAGCCACGTTTTACAACAAATCACATGCTGAGATTGAACAAGCTAAAGCAGGTACAGGACAATATGCTGCTAGAGAACTAGTTAAACTATCGGTGTGGTACAAGGTAGTACTGACAAAATAGACAAGGGATGAAACGAGTGAAACAAGATTTAAATGATTTGGAGCAAACGTTTACAACGGATAAAAATGCTTTAAAAGCTTAAGTAGATAGCACGACGGTGGCGTTAAGTGGTATCACTAAAGCTATACAAACAAAAATAAACTAAAACACAGAGACACAGGCATCAATAATATAACCTTGTTTTAAATAATTAGAACATTGACAGAAGAGTACCCTAATGGTATAACATTAATTGAATATCCAAAAAGTGCAATTGTAACCATTAACGAGATGATGAATTTCAAGAAATAAAAGGGTCTAATGGGTATTTGTAAAGTTGAAATTTCAACAGAGACATTGGTTAACAGTTATGGATTAATCTGTACTCCAATCCTTTTTGCTGGCGATAAGTTACACACAATAGATCCTTTGCAACAAGCTGTCATTCAAATAAAAAAACTCAAGGTTATACACATGTGTTTAACTTTAATATAACATATTTTATATCTTATCCTGACAAAAATATTGATTTTCTTACTCGATTAGAGGTAAACAACCAACTTGTTTGCTCACTTATTGGAGAATATAAAAGAATCTAAAGATATAATATACAGTGTTAAAGAAACACGTACATTGAAGAAAACAATCCTCTAATAATTGGGATAAAACATACAATAAGATCTAATAATTCTCGATCAGCATGTAAAACAAAATACTGACAGCAGTATCAAACTTTGTCAACTATTGCAAAATAGCTATAGCCACATCAGCAGTTATGACTGGGGAGTAATGATTGACTGTCAAGCATTTACACCAAGCAACTCTCTCTTCGAGTTATTTCATCCTAATGGTGCCGATGAAACTATAATTAAACACGACAAATCCATAGAATAATAGCAGAGGAAAACTGAAGGGTTCGCTAAAACTTGATCCAATACATTTGACTACTTGAATGAAAGATTGAGAAAACAAGGCTTGGTGACTTGATAATTAAACAACCTGGACGATGATTTTTCTCTATTTATTCGTAGTAACGATTTTGTTAGTGTACATGTCGCTTAAAGTTTTTTTTTTTTTTTTTTTTTTTTTTTTTTGTATATAAAGAGTGAAGATGTTCTCATATGGTAAATACATAACTCTGTACAAGAAGGGAAAGATACCGCAAGGAGTTAAATATCTCATCATATCTCAGGATACCGCAAGGAGTTAAATATCTCATCATATCTCAGGATACCGCAAGGAGTTAAATATCTCATCATATCTCAGGATACCGCAAGGAGTTAAGTATCTCATCATATCTCAGGATACCGCAAGGAGTTAAATATCTCATCATATCTCAGGATACCGCAAGGAGTTAAATATCTCATCATTGTATCACATACAAACCGAGAAGCCTTAAACCCGTACATACTTTACAGATATCAGTGCCAAAGCTAACTTCAAATATATTGATTGTGCATGGGGGGGGGGGGGGGTGTTGGGGGGGTGTTGTTTTTTTTTTTGTTGTTTCGTTTGATATTAAGGTGAAATGAGATGCTAACAATGAAGTGGTAAACAATTTTGATAGAATGCTTGGGGCACACATTACCATATGATACGGAAGCGAGATGATCTTTTCAAGTTAAATAACTACAGTATTTTCGCGACATAGAAAGTTTTGTTTTTCTTGTATTAGTTTGAACAAAGCAGCTGAAGTGACTGTATGCTGAGCCAAAAATATAAACTGAACATATTTGTTTGCAGTACGATACGATTACCTCCGAATCAATTGCGCAATCGGAAAATAATAAGTACAGAAATGGAATTGCTTTATTCCACGACTACATCAGAATAGCAGACAACACAACTTTATCTAACTCAACACTTAATTCTCACGGTGTGTGTTTTGATACTGGGTAAAAGAATGGAGAAAGTGATGTTGACAAGTTGTACACTCAGCAACATTAAAATGTCGTTGATTATAGAAGGTCTGCACACGAGGTCTATTACAAGGGTTTTCAATTGAGACAACATTTTACATAAAATACAACAAATTGCTTCGATGAAAACCAAAAGCGCACTGAAATTAGTAACGTAAGTGTTAAAAATTGTACACTGACATTCATTGTATCTGGCTTGATTTTGAAGAGTACACGCGATAAAACAAATTTATGGTAGCGACCATAAATTAGTCAACGTACAACAAGGAATCAACTTTCAAATCAAAAGAAATATGTACATGCCCACACAATATATATTTATTTCGTGTCTGATGGTCAGTTGAATATTCAAAACAATCAACTGAAATTAATTATCTTTGAGAGATACTACGTAATTATGTTTGCGGCATCAATAAATAGTGTAGGTTAGACATATCGATATATGTATCTGAAAGAACTGCGAAGTCTTTACTTACGTGAGCCTCAAAACATGATAATCTCTTGAGTGACTAAATGCGGTGAAACAGATAGAGACTGACTACAGAAACCTTTTCGACTGCATAATTATCATCTGCCCAAACTTTCTATGGAACAAGACTATGATGGAAAGTAGTAAACTAAAAGATGAAAACGTAATAGATCCTGAAGATATATTAGATAAATGGTGAGAGCTACTGTTGATATCTACCAAGGTAGAATACTTTGTTTTTTAATTGCTGATTCATGGAATTTATATGACGTAAAAGAAGGCAACCAACCTCACTAGACTTGCTTGTTAGACATTATGAAATCTCAGAATGTTTGATATATGTGTGATAGACAAAAGTACAACTTTGTAACCAAACGTTTTATACAACAAATACACGCTTTTCGGTCGTCTTCCATAGCAAAAAATAAAATAAAATAAATAAATACATAAAAAATAAAATTAAAAATAAAAAAGGAGATTATCTTCACTGTAAATAATCTCATCACAGATGATGCACAAAGACAGATTGGCAATACTTTGAAATAAAAAAACAAAAACAAAAACAAATAATGCATTTAGAGATTTAGAGTTTCCCTTTCCCTGAAGAGTACCAACGTATCCGTAAGGTAAAGTGTTTATGTTATCCGCTTAACAACGTTTATCATCATGAGAACTCAGATCTGCTGTGCTCATTTTGATGCTATACAAATCATGATTGCATGATATAAGCAAACTCGTCTCTTGGTTATTCTCCTTGTAAGTGAATAAGCAACCTTTATATATCTCAAATTTCTTTTTGTTTTGTTATTTTTGATCAGGCATTTTTATGCCTTTGCATACGTAATTTCATTTGCTATCCGTCTTGAATGAATAGAGTTTGATCTTAACCTACAGAACGTCATTTTAACTTATCCTTAAAAGTGCAGGAATATTCTTATTTATCTGAGGTATATTAAACACGTCGCCATTTTGATAGTCACTTGTATCATATAACTTAATGTCTTCCTTCTTGTCGCTGTAAAGATTTTGTGTTTCACCAGAGATGCACAGTTAAAATGTATTAGTCATGAATAGTCTCATCCTTTCAGCGTATTCGATTGTCAGATTATTGTTAAAGATTTCGTACATTATCTATTTGAATAGTTCTAGCCCTGTAAATCAACTGTAAATTGTTTTTGTTTCTTAATTAAATTGGATTGTCTTTTTTTAGACTGACCAGCACAAACTTTTTACATATTAATTTTCTGCTCGAAACAATTTTACGAATCGCATTATTTTTGTTATTTTGTTTTTAATTTTACATTTGTTTGCCCAGTGCATCATCGTTCATTAACTACAAGAAATTTTTGTCTAAATTATATGAAGCTTTTGCTGTCAAAATCGTTTTCAGTTCTTTGTAGTATTTTAACCAATGTTCCTGTTCAGTTAAGATAGTTCTGTATATACCTTTGAATTTTAAACCTCTCTGAATGCATAGCTTCAAGTTTCTATAGAGAATTACACATTTCTCCTTCTTGATGAAGATAATACTTTTGGCAAAGTTGGTTTTGTACCCTTGTAGTAATTTATCACTTTCTTTTGCATGGAAGATACTCATTTTCTCATGGTACAAGTTTATTTGAGTCTACTGGTAATATGCAACCATAATCACTATCAGTTGGTATTCCGAACAGATTTTCATCTATCAGTTCAATGGAATCATCATTTGCCTATCTATTTGTACGGGCAAGTTTAGAGACTCGACCTAATCTTATCAATTATTGAACTCAATATACATACTGAATGACAATGCCTCGCCATCATGTATATTTTTACTTCATCATGGGACTTTGGTTTTGCTTACCATATAATCTTCGTTTTTTGCTTTTGCGCTTTTGTGTATTTGGTATCATACTAATTCCACTTTTTATTTTTCTCTCTAGCATCTCAAACTAGCTCAGCACCATATGTATAAGCACGCATTTTTAGCCTACCTGGTGTTCAGTAATAGTGAGCGGGGTCTGACTTACAGGAATTCTATACATGCATTCCTAAATTCTTTAAGATTCAAAGATATCACAAAGCATCAAATACACATTTTTAATTAATAGTCGTGAAGGCCACCGATTGTTTTCAGGTTGAAGTGTGACACCACATCATGTCATACCAGTAATCGTCTCAAGATATATTTAAATCGTTTAAGCGATGAGTAATATTTTGTATGGGCGGTAGGATTGTTTTCATGGAATCAGTGTATTAATATAGGCAAAATTTCTTTCGTGAAATATTTGCATGTTATTACACTTAACCGTCTCAGTGTTTCTGAATTTTTTATCACCTACATTTTTATCCATCTTTTCTAACGACTGCACCATTGAACCGAAAGCTATCTAGAAATATAAGCATTCTTTGTACAGTTATATCCCTACAACCCTTCATGAAGGAAGAAATCCTTACTAAATGAAATATATTTGTCATCGTTATTTGGTATGATGTTATCGCTTCACTGGATCAATTTTACAAGCATCTTGATTAACAGATGAATCTCATAAGCGGATTAATTGTGGAATATATTTTGGGCATCCGAAATTAAAATTACATTCTTTATGAGCATGACCGGCATTCATGACATTCAAGTGATCATGGTTTCTAACGTTGTCAATAAATATTTGTTCTCACAAATATGGCATGTATTTGTTTAGTTAAAATGTGTTTCATCATCCTCTGTGTACACCATAGTTTTGCTTTTTATCAGCCTTTTTTCTGCAGACTATTTTTGCAATCAGTATCTCTGTAAATGATCGGTCTATAACATTTCTGAATTGACCCTATGTACAAAAGAACCCTGAAGGAATGCTTTTACATGTTTGCATTGTCCAGGATATATATGTTTGATGCATAGTACTATAACAGTCCTGTGGAGCGAAGCATGGATACATTAAAAGTCAAATTAAACAACATTTCTGAACATTTAACTGATGCTGATAATGTTTAAATTTTACAACTGAAACCTTTGTCAGCCAATATATATATCCAGTGGACTACACGGTAACATACCCTTTTGTGCTCATAAACTTTGTCGAGTCTAAACGAAAAAAAGAAAAGCATTTTTTACAAATATATTTCTGTCCATTCAGCCAATTTCTTTGTGATTACCCAAATTTTGATTAAATCTTTGATACCTACTAATTGGTACCTTAAATCCTTGTAGTTATTAGGTTCGCTTTAAGCGACGATGGCCAACATGTCAACGTGTCCGATTTTCTCTACGGTAGTTATTCTTTCCAGGACAGACTTTGACGCTTAGCGCCAAATTATTTTCCTTCCAATAGTTCATACACATTTGCAGAGATGTCAAATTAAGTTCACTTCTTTGAAAAATATCGATTTTCACCTGCCTTTTATTGAACCAATGACGGTAGCCATGTAAATTGTATTCTGATGATATATGAGAAATGTGTTGTAGAGTATTTAAAATTGTCTCGATAACATGAAATAAACTTTCGTTATCCTACTTTTTTTAATTTATGCAAGCTTTTTATTGAACCCATTCAGACAAATCTATATATGAATTTCCTCCGAGATTCTAGTATTTATCTATGTGTAATGTCAAATATTGAATCCTGTCAAACATCGATTTTATTATTCGCATATTTTCTGTCCAGACTTGATATATATAATGCCTAATAAAATTTCACTGACATGATCCATTTAATCTCTGCTGATGCACCTTGTGTTGTTGTAACATTTTATGAACCACAATTTATCTTCCTCCTTCGTGGATCTCTCCATAAGTCTGATCGTTAGGTCTAGCTGTACTTTTGTACCAAATTGTCAAATTGTTCGAAAGATAGTTTTCCTTTAATACGGTTGAATGTCATAGGAAAAGTCACACAAAATCCTGAATGTTGCCGTCATTAAAACTGTACTCATTTATATTTCTTTAAAATTAATATCTAAGTTCCGTTATATTTCTCTCCACATTTTGCTCATTCGTGTGACTATATTCTTTTCTTGCTAGAGGCCGTATTAGAGAAGCTTTCAGCTCTTTTTGTAACTTGCTTGGAATCGATAAATCAAGTGTTGAAATGTTCATCATTGGTTTATTTAAACACAGTATTTCAGTATATGTTTCGGTACTAATTTCTTAGATGCGTGTTAGATGGACAGAGCTATCAATATGGTTTGTATTTGTTTGCTTGGAAAGATAGCAAGACGACAAATAGCTATCAGAAGAATGACTGATAGCTCCCCCTCCCCCGCAACGGACTGAATTTGTTGCAAATGTAAGACTGGTCCAGTGACCTTAACCACCTTGGAATGAGCACCGCCAAAATGTTCATGCCTCGCCCATGGGAAAACCACATATTAGGTTTGCGAAAAGAGACAACAGGAAACTAAAGCTATGTTGCGGAAACCACATTGTCTGCGGACGGACGGATGGACAGACGCTATTGGTTAATCCTTGCACCTCAGAGCGGGGATTAATAGACTATATAGTATCAACAAACTGATCAACAGTACGAATACAGTGAATACAGAAATATAATTTGAAATCATATTGAATAATTCAGATTCAAAATTATTCTTTTTGAATTTAAAATTATGATCCAATTAGCAAGCTAATTTAATAAGTGTTACTAAAACAAAAGTATCGAATTAATTTATTTTACAATAAGATGCCCGATAAAGAAAACACATATCTCACCATCCTAATTATTTATAAATGTCTTCGTAACCTTTATAATAAACCTGACGGGAACTTTTAATAAATGTTTCTGATTGCTCAAGACTTTGCAAAATCGTACAATATCATTCAAATTATTTGTAGTATATTATATCCATTTTCCTCTTAGTAAAGGACTGGTAAAATGCCCATTTATTTGGTTTTACAGTGTTTAGATTAAATATTACTGCACCTTTCAAACAAACTGATAGTAATTATTATGATTCTCATGTCGCCTTCAGTGAGCATGTCCAATGTTTTCAATGTTTCAATACATTTTGCGAAGAAGAAATATCAACATTTTCATTTCCAGTTATGCGTTCTTTTACTCTTTCTTTTTCGATAGTGTTAATAGTAAATGCCAGATTTGGTGGTAATATATACCTGATTTTCTTTGTTTGGTAATTTTTGCATTTGTTCTTGACTCTCATAACACTCGGGGAGGATAACTTGACTGTCCTGGTTGTCAACCAGTAATCTTCACTATTCAGACTGTGTATCTTGACTTGACTGTCTATACTGTTCTTGATTCCCTCTTGCGATTCGTGGATAGTATCTTCACTTGTATGTATATCCTCTTCCAACTCTTGCTTTTGACTTTCTTGAGACTCGGGGATCATATATTTTCTCTCTCCATACCCGTGGGTAACTGGGGTTTGCCCCTGCAGCTCCTAGATGAACACAATTATTTTTATGTAATTCGTAATTAATTATTAAACTTTCATTCTTAAGTACCATTTTTAGGACTTTAACTATAGTTCTAAATATTTAGGTCACTATTTTGTTATCAACTGAAAGAATACTTAGTCGTCAGGGAAGCAATTCATGAAGATGATGATGCAAAATGACCCCAGAAATATAAAATAAATTAGTGCTAGCTTATGATACTATATTTTTTCTTTCAAATAAGCCTTAACGAGTTCCATATAAATTTGATGTGTTTAAGATTTCACATGTCAGCTGGCGTGTAATTGCACGAAAACCCTCAAATCTCAGCCTTTTCCGGGCAGAACAGCTGGCTATCCCGATTTGGACTTAATGTGTGTCATACAAATATCTAGCATCATATGCTCTGTATTTGTAAATAACCGGTACTTAATTCTGTCTTACTTGATAACCCAACTTTATTAGACAACCCAACATTGTTGGAATCCTGTTTATTTTAACCAATTTATGAAACAAATCAACTATAATAGTAATAAATTATGAATTGTATCACACACAAACACACACACACACGCATGCAAACACACACACACACACACACACAGAGTTCTATACAGATTTTGTGTGTTCAAGAATTAAATACCAGTGCATTTCTTTCCCGAATGATTATATGGTACTAATCTAGAAACAAATATTTTACGTTACACCAAATTTCATACCGGAAAAAAATAACTCTGCCTTTTCCTATGGTCAAGTTTTGCTATACTGGTTTGGTTTAAAGTGTGCTACGCAATTATTTAACATCGAAAACAAATCGTTGAAACAGCATATGCAAAGTATTCAATTCAATTTGTCATGCACAAACTGATCTTTTCCACGCCTAAAGAAAGCGGTCATAAAATACACACAATTATATGTCACACACATAAAAGTTACAAAGAATGATTTATATGCAAATATCATCATATGATACTCCTATGTGTAGGGCAATCAGCAAAAAGCAACTTAAATTTTCCGTACTTACCTTGATAAAGGTAAAATTCCAGTATACCTCTGAATCTGACAAACAATTTTCACCGTTATCAAAGGCAGCTTCGGCTTTGGCAAAACTAATTACCAACTAATTAAAAAGCTGTACGTCACTCAATTACCCCATTTACAAAAGTTTAACCCTCCTGCCACAATATTGCGACTTAGGCCCTTAAATAAAACTCATGCTTTTGAAATTTCGTCAAATGAAAATAACCATTTCCATAATGTCCTGTTTTCAGGTGAGAAATTATAAGAAACGAATGTAAAATATTATGCATTGTTTTTATCTCCCGAGACGAACACTCCCACATAAACAGTTTGCTTTTCTTTTCATTTCACGATACAGTTACTTTAAACTTAATATACAGTTGCTCTAGACTTCCTATAGACTGATTAAATACGGATATATAAACGGTATACAGTTACTCTAGACTTCCTAAAGACTGATTATATACGTATATATAACTGATATATTGCAAGCAATATGTTTCTGTGACATTATTCATGCAATCATTAATGACAGAGACGACCTGAAACAACTGCTTGGATATGTAATTGATGTATAATTTCGATTTACCATTTCATATGAAGCTGCTATGACGGTATTTTGTAATACGGACAATTCTTATATATCTAAACTCTAATTTAAGATTATATGAACCTCTTTCATCTTGCAGTTCTCGGATCACATGCATCACTACAGCAGAGCAATCTTGATACGATGGCCCAGAGCATTGACGTCAGAGCAAAAGTGGTAGACAACTTAAAATACAACACCAAGAAACATAGTGTTGAAATCTCCTTGACAAACAGAGGCTCGAGTCCTATTCCAGAAGTTGGCTGGAAGATGTACTTTCATAGTTTCTTTTTAGTTGAGCCCGATCACTTCCCAGGAAACTTTAGCAAAACTATACTTCTGGATGACCAGAAAATTAGATTATATATGATACAGGGCGATTTATTCGCCATAGAACCACAGCAAGGTTTTGGAGTATTGCAGCCAAACAATACAAAAACAATATCAATTTTTGTTAGAAAGTGGTCTTTGTCAAGAACAGATTTCATGCCAAAATGGATTATTGCGTCAGATGGACTAGTACCAAGAGTTATAGAATCTACGAACGATCAGACTTTAAAATTTGTCGATGCATTTGTAAAGCCAAGACAATGGAAAAGGTACAATTTTGAGAGGTTTAATCCCTATACCGCCCAAGATAGGGCTATAAAATTGAGTGTGGTGGACCATGGGGAAATAGGAAGTTTGATTCTGCCAACTCCGATGGAAATTACAATAGATAAATGGACAAAGACGCATTTTATTGCACAGGACTGGAAGATACAGTACTCTGGAGATCTGGCGCCTGAGGCGGAATATTTATCTAGTAAGATGCTGCAATTTTGAAGAATCCAAAGCATCTGTTAAAAACCTGAATTGCTGAGTACAGAAATTGGTAACAGGGCAATAGAGTGTATGATTCCATGAAGCACGGTTGTTCAACAGACTTTTCTTCGCGACACTTGTTGAATAAAAAGGAATGAGATAATAATATTCACCTGAATTGAAAAAGAGATAGTTTTAAATGTTGTGAACAAAACGTTTTTGTTAAGTCTCGAGAACATTCATAACTGAAATGTTCTCTAAACTTTAACAATGTTTTGTTCACAACATGTATAACTGTAAGCATGATATTTGCAGAGAAGCCATCTAAATCGAACGTCAATCTCTAGTCCAGTTACAAATTGTGTTAGCCAAAACAATGCATTATCTGACCAGTTTGTGTTTAGTTATTGCATTGATAGCTACATTAATTTGTAACATAAGACATCCAAAGTTAAAGACAAATTGAAGTTAATGTGGAAATATGTTGTATGTTACTGAAATTAATAATCAAAATATGTATTCCCTTGTATCATGAGCTCATAGTTACGTACATGTATATCTCTAAATTGAAATGTGGGTGAAAATATCAAAATGAACATAATGCATGTAACATTGTCTAACCCAATTTCAAATGTGTTGCACAAGGAATTCCATGAACATACATAAAAATAATATTTCAGAATATAAATTCCCGAGATCTTATCCCTCTTGTCACTGTGGTGTCCATAAGTCTATCTGAATTTAGTTATTTTGTTGATAGATACATTAATTTTTAAACTATTACATCGAAAGTCGAAATCAGATTATAGTTAGAGAGATCTTTGTTATGTCACTGTCATTGATAAACAAAATTAATGAAAAAAATACATTCCCTTGTATCACAAACTCCAATTTATGCATATCTCAAAATTAAAAATCGATAAAATGTGGGGAAAAGAGATCAAACTGAGCATAATGCACGTGACAGAGGTTTGCAATTCTGTACTTATGTTTTACAGATAAAACTGGTGTACAAGTTGTGACCGGAACCATTCTACAAGCCAGTGATGTAATTCAGCTACGCGTTCAGAAAGATTCAAATACAAATCCCGAAGGATACACACTGAACATTTATTCTTCTTCAAATTCTATACAAGTCACTGGTAAAAGCACAACGGGTGTATTTTATGGCATCCAGTCACTATTAAGTATTATGGCTTCATTTTCTGACATGCGCCTTCCCGAAATCCGGGTCACGGACGAACCACGCTATTCATATCGAGGCATGCATCTTGATGTATCTAGGAATTTTCATGACCTCGATGACGTCAAGAGGTTAATTAGCGCCATGGCAATGTACAAGCTGAACAAGCTTCATCTTCATCTAGCGGACGACGAGGGGTGGAGACTAGAAATTCCCGGATTACCAGAGCTGACTGAGGTTAACACCCGAGTCTTTCTTCTAATAGAGCAACTGTGCAACTAGGATGAACGACTAGATACTTCACAATAAGGCCGATATATATATATATATATATAGATATATATATATATATATATATATATATATATATATATATATATAGATATATATATATATATATATATATATATATATATATATATATATATATATATATATATATATATCTGCATCGTAATAGTTGCCAAATATGCGTTCAGAAACGTTTTATGTCTTAAAGATTAATATTATAGCTCAAATAAGCCGTATATGCCAAAAAATGTTATTACTCTTTACTGATCTCAACCCTAATTGACGGCAACGTTATTAATCTTGAAGGCAACCTTTGCCATGAGAAACATCGCCAAATATATGTTAAATGTTTAAACTGATACTAGTCTAAAATCGTCGAGTAGTTTCCAAAGAGATTGTGCATGCCAAAAACAAATAATGTTCTTTGAGACATATACCTTTATAGATGCAAATACCGTCTGTATAAATGCAAGTTACGCGTTATATATGTAGGAAACGAAAATCTAGTATTATTCTAAATCCCAAAATTCATCATTTGGATGGCAGCGACAACCAGGTTTGGCCTTTAGGGTCGTTTACACAGCTGTAAACTGTTTTCAAAGCATGCATTGTATCGGATTTGAAACGACAAAGCTATTTATGGGATTACAAAGTAGTTTGATATATTCTGAACACATCAACTCGGAATGTTTAGAAAATATGTTCCACCCCGAACCCCCGCCCCGAAGTTACTGATATATTTTGACCCATAGATATAATACAAAAGACATTTTGTGCAAGTTTGTAATTGTTTAGGTGGGGAAGGGGGATGGGGTGCGGTAGGTCCAGCTTTTTAAAACAATTTTACACTAGAGCACAAGGCAGTACAGCAGTAAATTTCGCCCCAACAAAATCTTCGAATAAAACGTTGTCCTTTTAATTCTAAATCACAGATGTAATATACTGTGCTTTGTGAAAACATTGTTCTTATTGAGCATAATTGAATTTGCGATTTTAATTCTAACAGTGCTTATGGTAACATAACGTCACCAAGTCTAACCGAGTAATCACTTTATCTCTGTTAGTAGATAACCACCTAAACTAACCAGAGTCAGCTGTCTCGGTGTGTCTTTGGGAAAGGCACAAAGCTCATATTTCCTCAGCATGATATAGCCAAATAAAGTGCTGAAAGTGCCGTTAGAACCAAGCAAACAACCGTTTCCGTATTTTTGCTATAAGAAACAGACTAGTTTAATCCAACATATTTAAGCTTTACTTTGTGTGAACACTCTAATAAACCACATCGAGACAGAAGAAAAAGAATACAGCAATTAAGAGTGAATTTTACAATGCATTTTTCTCTTTTTGTGCATTTTCTGCACAGGTAGGAGGGAGACGCTGTTTTGACCTGAATGAGACTTCATGTATCGTCCCTCAATACGGATCAGGACCCACAAACGAAACTTCTGGGTCTGGATATTTCTCTGTTGAGGATTATCGAACCATTCTTCGCTACGCGCATGCTCATCATATTGAAGTCATACCAGAGTTTGACTCTCCAGGACACGCGCATAGTGCAGTTAGGTCGATGGAGAAGAGATATACCAAACTTGCCGGGAACATTACTGCTGCTAATTATTTCCGATTGGCTGATGCAAATGATACATCGCAATACCTTTCTATACAAATGTTTACAGATAACGCCATCAACCCATGTATTGAATCAACTTACAATTTCGTGGGACATATTATGAGAGAAGTTTACAAAATGCACCAAGACATTCAGCCTTTGAAAATTTTCCATTTTGGTGGTGACGAGGTTGCGAACGGAGCTTGGGTGAATTCGCCTGCGTGCAAACATTTCCTTAAAAAAAATCCCAAATACAATGTATCTAAGGGCTTGAAGAAATATTTTGCTGAGCGAGTTGCAAAAATGGCGTCGAATTTAAATTTGAGCATCGGAGGTTGGGAAGACGGTTACATGGGAGATGAGAATCAGCCCTTTCCAGTGGAGGAGCTGGGAAATAATAATTGTATTGCCAACGCGTGGGATAATATCTGGGAATTGGGAACCGGAATGAGAGCCTACAGACTTGCCAATAAAGGATATAAGGTAAATAAAATTAGTTTTTGTTTTACCTGGTCACCCCAGGCAGAAAAACGCAAACACTGACTCTCTAAAAACGTGATCTGTACGGATAATTATCAAAGACACGTAATCCACGTAAAATTAAAGGTTTTAAATAAAATTGTACGTCCTATCGGACTGAAGACCAAACACTTTCTTTATTTATCTATTTTTGGACAGTTCTGTTTATTAGAAAGGGTTATTCCCGTAAAAATATTAATTTTGGTTAACCTCAATGTCATTACTTATTATAATTTGGAACTTTTTAAATTATGCACATATCGTGTTTCGAATTTACCGTTACTTCTGTAAGCATTGGAGCTAATGACAGGCATATTTCCAAGTTGTATTTGCATTTATATTTATGTGTGAAGGAATCATTATTGAGCACTGGGGAATCAAGAAGAAGAGAAAATAGTCCATTGCAACAAAACTTTTGACCTATTCTCTTCTCCTGATTGACTTCGAGGCTATTTATTTGAGTATGAAAAATTGTTGAGTACTCATTTCATCCCATTGACGGTGTAACCAAAAGTTGATGCTCATTTCAAATATGTGCTACTGCTTTTTTCCTCAGGTTGTAATATCTCACGCAACACATCTTTATTTGGACCATCCCTATGAACCAGACCCCGAGGAGCGTGGACTCTACTGGGCTACCAGGTTTACGGACACAAAGAAAACGTTTGGATTTATTCCAGACAGTATATATGATAATATCGACATAGACAAATCAGGAAAGCCTCTAACTAAAGCCGAGATATGTGGTGAACATATGGAGAAATGCGATTCTTTAGAAAAGCCAGAAAATATATTAGGTAAATAAACAGGCAAACAGTGATGCAAAATATATACATAATACAAACATCATTTTCACGACAGAAATCTGCAGGCAGCAATGATATAAATTCAGCTACAATCAAATAGATGGGAATGGGGAAAAGTACAATCTAAAATTATGATCTGCAGAAGCAATACTCGTATTTGAAATAGAGTGAACGGACAGTTTAAGTCCCTATAATCACCATTTTTAAGCCATCATTTATTTCCTTCTGACATTGATCCAACAACTAAAGCATTTACGTTCTTCGGTGAGAAAAATATTAATTTGAATAAATGCACAACCTTGTTTCTACAGGAATACAGGGACAGTTGTGGAGTGAGAATGTTCGTTTCAGTGATCACATGGACTACATGATATTTCCACGTCTTCTGGCCCTGGCAGAACGCGCCTGGCACAAGGCATCTTGGGAGGACACTACAGATGCAGAGAAAAGAAACTTGCAGCGTGATTCTGACTGGGAGAGATTTGCCAATACGCTAGGACATAAAGAACTCAAACGACTCGATGATGAACACATTCAATATAGGGTACCACCACCGGGTGGAAGGTAGGTGTTCCTTTTACTGTGGACATTACATGGGGTTCTTAATGTATGACATTTATGAAATGAGTTGAATAATATTGTATACAACAATCCGCCGGCAGTGATCATATAGTGTCATTCGATGAGGTAAACATATTTGATAGCAGATGAATAGGAAGTGATGATTATTTTAATTACACCTGTAGTAATTAGACGAATACTGAGTTAATTAGAGATGATACCATACCGATCAAATCGAGAATGCTTATGTACTTGTCATGGCAATCTGAAATGATAATAGCTCTTAAAACATGAAACAAATGCTTTATGTATATTTAATACTGTATGTTATTTACTAAGAATTAGAAGCTTGCTCTAAAACTAATTATGTTACTTTTAAGGTCATTGCATCACATTTGTATCTAAATTGTGGCAAGCATTATCAAAATATTCATTGATATATGCCAAAGAGTTCAAATTCCATGCTTGTTAAGTAAACTATATAGCTATGTCACATACTGCAGGATCATTCTTACGTGTATCCGTCGGAATGTTTTTCCTTTTAACTGTATTCCGATCTATTCTTTACAGTTTTAAGGCTGCTATCAAATTTCAGTGTCATACATTATAATTGCGGCTTATTAATAGCTGGATCTTAACTTCAAGGAACAAACCTTTGATTGTTTCTCAGTTGTCAAGAAGAGTATGAATGAGTATGAATATATTTTGTATAAATATGTGAATACTACAGGTCTTACCCTTGTACAATGCATAATGGTTCAAAGTTCGAATTCAATCCATTTGTGTGTATATTTTTGTTGAAAACTATTATTCGAAAAGCAAAAGTAATGAAATTGTTCCTTCTGAATACAGATGATTTTTCTTAAATTGATAAACATTTGTCCTTAATCAAAAGGGTAGAGAACTCCAAGATCATGGCGACAGCAAGCTATCCTGGTTTGAAAGTCCAATACAGCAATGACGCTGGTATCACCTGGACCAATATTTCCAGTGATCTCCAATGGAACAGAGAGAAAACATGGCATCTTCGAACAATGTTAGTCACTAACTTTCTAGGATGAGTGAATTTCCGCTTTCTATGAATGTTTCTGCAATATTTTCAAATTAATGCCCATAAATAAAACTTGTTAAGAATAGTTCTAATGTTAGAAGAAAACAACCGTCATCTTGAAAAAATTGAAATAGCTTCATATTTGTTTTTAAACCTATATCCTTGCAGCACAGGATTTATCGGCTTTTGACAACTTCCGCAGGGCAGAAATTATCGGCTTTTGACAACTTTTGCAGGGCAGGATTTATCGGCTTTTTACAACTTCCGCAGGGCAGGATTTTACCATTTTCATGTAGCTGAAGAACAAATGGATATATTTTAATGATTTGTTACATTAAAGTTAATATCAACAAAAACGATCAACAAAATTGTAATCAATGCAAATAAAGGAAACAACAATTTGCCAATAGAGCATCAACCTTTAAAAGGACTGTCAGATACAGGCTTGATGAGTAACTTTGATTACAGTGTTCGGTATATGCTGGGATCCGTGTTTCCTCCACTTGACGTACGGCATCATTCAACCAGGGGTAGATGTCACTCTCAATCTTACTTTTTATGACAAAATCTGATAACAACGGTCAGATTGAAACGAAAACCACTAGTTCAATCATAATGTGATTATATTATAGACAGGTCGTTACTTAGTGAATATCGAAAGCTACGAAAAGATTAAAACTTCCAAATAATATTCGCAAAACATTTCGCAGATGATCTAGAGAGCCTCGTTTGTAACCACAGGTTGTCACTAAAACCTTTCTGATGAATAGATTATATTTACACATATAAATTATAAATGCAGTATATGTTCATTCTTATTATTTTACCATGATATATTGCTATGCAGATATTTTACAAAATGTATGGTCAGTAAATGAAATTTTATTTTATATATTAATTAGCCCCAGTAATTCCGTTCTAAATATGTTAACGAACATGTGGCAATTTGACTATCCTCGTGGTAATTTTAAACTCATTAAGTAAATGTAACGGCTTGTATGAGCATAAATCATAATTGCCATGTATCCCACAACACACTTTGATTAATATTCCCTTGGTGTATATTTTTGCACTTAATTGACCTTTAAATTTAATCTTAGCCCTTAAAAGGCTTGAGCTAGAGTGTCATATGCCACTGTCTCGAATGGTACCTATGAGAAATGATAAAGCGATACTTCGAATGCCACCAAAATTATTTTTAACTTAATGACTGACTCGTAAATCTAAAAAACCTGCCAACAACACTTTTCTTTGTTGAAATATATAATTTTTAGATATTTAAAGGGTTCACCTGTAGCGAAAAAAAATTGAGAGGCAAGCTTGGATCAAAGCTTATTATGGAACGCGAACATTTCCCGCCAAGCATTAGAAATGCAATTCTTGTTGAATCTGGACTTAATGTTGCCTGAATATTATTATTTATATGTATATTGGTATGCACCTTCTATGCTCGCCTTGAATGAATGTTTATGAATGTCCATAATTAACGCTGCTTGTGTGTCATAAGTATCTTTATTATATTACCAAGAATAAGTGGACAAAGTTGGCAACCTTCCAGTGTGTCTTTATTCAGCAACTATAATATACTGCTTCATTTTTACGTTCAGGTCAGCTTCCGGTACAAGATTTAGTCGACCCGTTCAGCTGTTTGAAGGTAAACTTAAATGTAAACCATTCACTTCTTGACTATAGATTACACCCTGCTCCTTCGCATGAATTTTACTTATCCAGGCTAACTCAAAGAAATAAAAAGAAGCAAAAGTAACACGGTCACTCCAAAGGATAACACAGAAACTAAAGTCCTTCAATGGTATGCGGATTTATAACTGTAGTTATTTGAATTCAATACATTTGAAACTTCTGCAGACTGGCTATCTGATCTGAATGGAGAACTGCATCGTTGATTACGCAATAAAATGAGCAGAAGTTTATTCTGACTCATTTTTTTATATAAGTATGCTCGTGACTATTGAAATTGGCGCCAGGCAAAAGTTCTGCAATCGCAGTGTTCCTCTCATCATTTTAAAGAACAAGAAATTAAAAGTACTGCATAAGCAATCTTGAATCCTCGTATAATTTACACAACAGCTATACTTTGTAAAGTACATTATTGGTAGGCAAATGCAGTAATGTCACTGAATTATTGGCATTAAATAATATAAGATGTCCATATTTTTTCTGGTAGGCACAATTATATATTCTTTAAGGTTCTGACCTTGAATAGACAGTTCTAAAACTGCAGAAGCCTTTATTGCAAAGGATGTCCTCACATTAAATTTGAAACATTTTACTCCTTATTGTAACAATATCTATCCTTTGTGTTCTAGAGGAGCCTACACCCGCAGCCGACCAGAGCATTGTTGACATCATAGCGGACAATATGCTTATTAAATATGACATCATAGACAACATAAACAAGGTGGGTCGGGACTATACTGCATCCGTAACGCTAACGAATGCTGGACAGACACAAATACCTCATGCTACATGGGAAATATATTTCGATAGTTTGACGAAAATCGGAAGTGGCACGTCCCCATTCGCAGATGGTTTGGTGTTGAAGGATTGCAGACTGTCCATCCGTTTTGTCCAAGGAACATTATACTCTCTTACTCCTATTAATGGACTATTTAAAGGCCTGAAACCAGGAGAAAAAATCAAGTGTATAATTCACGCTGAAGATTGGAATGTCGCCAAATCGGACGTTATGCCAAATTGGTACGTGACAGCTGAGGACATGGTTCCTAAAGCCATCCACTCTTCCTCCCATGAAGATTTAGGCTTCGTCGGAAAATATGACACTCCTGAAAAGTGGAAAAGATATAAAAATGATAGATATGATCCCTACACGCTACGGGCTAGATATGCATTAAATGCATATATTCGGGATATTGGGAAGGAAGGAAGCATGGTTATTCCAACACCATACAGCATTAAACAGAGTGACACTGAGGGACATATTTCACTCAAATTATTCGATTGGAAGATTTATTCGGAACCTGGGTTTGAGAATGAAGCACAATTTTTGGCCGGTGAGTAAATACATTGTCCAAATGATCTTCTTCTCGACCTGCCGTTAAACTTCAGTAAACACACTAGTGCTTTTCAAATTCAAATGATTATAAAAAGCGACTATTTTGAAACAAACTCTTTCACCAAGTAACAAATATTTAAAATTACATATAACTTTCTGTAAAAATCCATGAGATTCCAATTTTATGCATTATAATTGAATCAGTCCCGTTGCTTTTGCCTTTTTAAATTATAATTACCACTGCAATGAAGTAAGGTTTATTTCTCGATTACATTGTGAAATCATACCAGGAAAGGCAACTGTTTCTCTTTCAGCATACTGAGAGAATAAACAAAATATGTCCATCATATCTTCCGCATTTTCCTCAAAAACAGTATCATACTTGAGGGGGTGTGTGTGTGTGTGTGTGTAAATATATATACATGAGACTTAACATCACAATGAGAAAGGTTATAGAGGAAACACGTTTTTAACTTTTATTTGTGTCCTCTATCCAAGTACGTTTTACATAACTGGCAGTATTATTCTCATTGTTTGATGGTCTTTTCGACCGCTTGAAGATTATAATTTAAAGAGCTCTCAAAATACCAATTCATACTAAATGGATTACACCACATAACATATTTTTTTTTTGTTCTTAATATGTACTATAGTGGAGAACTGTTTTCCATAGATACGTTTCCTTGTGGGGAATGGAATCGACTTAAGAAATATTTTTCCCGTTCTTGTTTGCGCAGAGAATTTCAACTGCGGCATTGTAAAAGCACCAGTGGAGAGCAAGATGATTCTTATAAAGAATGGAAGTCTAATGGCAGATTCTTTGACGGAAGACCTGTACAAGGAATACTATTCCATCAGAATGAACAAAACAAGGGAGATAATCCAAATATGGGCCATAACTTCTGCTGGGGCATTTTATGGCGCTCAAACTCTACTTAGTTTGTCACAACCAGAAAAAGATCGTATTTCAGTCGTTCAGATTGATGACCATCCAAGGTACGAGTCAGTGTCTTGCGAAAGATTTTATGGCTATACTAGGTATATTCAAATTCACCTTCATAGGCAGTATATTCAGTTACCAATTTAAACTGGCATTGTTACGATTATTTTGTCACAGATTCATTTTGTCATTTTATATCAGCAACTTTTACGTAGAAGAAAACGCAGGACCTTGTGATCGCGCCCGGCTTGTGTAAGTAAGTGTATTCCTTTCCTGTCCTTTTCTAAAATATCGTGCAATTCCTCATATACCGTGTTTAGATGAGATACTTCACACCTTAGTATATAAACTGACAGGTAAATGTGTTCAGTTGTCTAAAAATTAAATATATGTGCAACATATATTTTTCTGCTGTGTGCTTTCATGAACATGTATCTTATTTTTAATTTTTGGGAAAGTAAGTTTCTCAATTAGAAATAAAAAGTTATGTGATATGTGATGAAGGAAAAACTAATATTCAACATATCCGACCTAATTTTCCACCTACACATCTACTAAATATTGGGCACCTAATGCATACAGCGTTTGAGTGTGAAGCTGAAAATTTCCTCCAACTTTCACATCAAGTATCTCCAATCATAGTTTTCATCACTGAATGGTATTGTCAATTATGGCCAATTAGTGTATACAAAAAATGGCAGCAAACTCGCAAATTTCTGTTTTGATGGAAGTAGGATTTCCAATACGTCCGAGTCTTTAACACGAAAAGTTGCATTAATCATTGAACCTTTGCCTTAACATTTTTATAGGTCTAATCGGACATTCTGCCCGTACCTTCTCTGATTTTACTCAGCTTATTTATTTTTAAAGGTTTAGGTACAGAGGCGTGATGCTGGACGTTGCAAAAAATTTCCAACCCAAAGAAGAGGTGATAAAACTACTTGATGTGATGGCCATGTATAAGTTCAATACGCTGCAGCTGCACCTTGCAGATGATGAGGGATGGAGAATACAAATTTCCAAATTACCAGAACTAACACAGGTATTCAAGAATGCAGCATTTTTTATGTCAATGATGAAAAAGTATTTTTTTCTAGACCCATTTCGCGACTTGTTAATTGAAAAGTCATTTATGAAGACAACCAGTTTTAAGTTATTGTGCATTATAATATGACGTGCGTTATATTGAAATCTTTCCTTATTGTCGCAAAATCAACAGAAGTATATGATGTAGTAATATTTTGCAGTATCAATAGCATTTAAAGCTGTATAGAATATTTGACTTTGTCTGACACCGTACACATTAATTACTCCACAATATGATGACTCCATATGAAAATAATCGTCTCTACCTCTGCCAAATTCAGGAAAAAAGTACAATGTTACTTTAATTTTCACTTCTAAGTGCATGTATTCCATTGACAAACTTCTAACTTGAAAATGATGATGACGATGATTATGAAGATGATGATGATGACATTGATGGTGGGAATTGTCACTGTTATCATTTTTATCATGAACATCGGCATCAGCAGTAGCATCTGTAGATAATGTAGTAGTAGTAATGAAGACCAGCACTAGCTCTACTGATGCAATGTGAAATTCTTTTAGTCCCTCATTTTAATCTTGATACAAAACTGTGCAAGCAAGAAGACAATAAATAGAGGAGGAGTGCAATTTCAAATGACATTTATGAAACCAGTTAAATAGTTTCTACCTGTTGAGAGTCTCCACTAGCAAAAACATTGATTTTGTCTATAAGTTTTGTGAATATTATTTGAATCGAGAGCATCGGTAGGATTTTATCTTTCAATGACGAAACCATTACATTGTTCTTCAATTTAACATCAATATAGTGTAGTAAAATGCATCAAGCACAATCGGATATTTCGACCATTAACTCCTTTGCTTTGCATGATTGTTTGACGTCATTTGTGACGTTATGAGATGTAATTACAAAATTTAATAACGAAAAAATTATATGAATTTATTAACATAAGAAACATAGAACTAGTGAGAAAAACGGATGTATGAAAGTACAAGAAGACGTCAAAATTAACGCTACACGTATTTATTTGTATGCTTTAGCTTTGGTATATTTTGAAACTTTTCGTCTTTCCTTCCGTTTGTCCATTTTGTCTATGCCTCAGTCCGTCAGTCTGGGTGTTGCTCCATCTGCTTCTAAACCACTGTGTCAGAGATTTACTAAACTTGGCAATTTTTGTTTTTCCCATACAGTAACTATGCGCAAGAAGCGTATTATTCTTGTTCCACCTCCTTGCGGCTCCTTGGAGGGGTCAAAGATGAAATTTGCAAACATGTTCATTACAGCAACATTTTCAACTAGTTTTTGACCAGACACTGTTTATGTTGTCATTATAGAAAGACCCATATTATATGTAATGGATTGTGGAATCTGGTCACACGGTTCGGGGGATAGGGGTAGCGTTAAAAGGTGGTATGGGTGCCTAGTGGTAGTGGGAGTTTGAGGAGGGGGTTTCAATTGAGGGCCTTTGTAGTAGCTACAGGTTCAACTGGTTGGAAAGAATATTTTGTTTGTAGATTGGAGCCAAAAGATGTCACGATCTCCAGGAGAAGGAATGCTTGCTTCCAGCTTTTGGATCAGGACCAGATAGCAACACGACGGGATCTGGCTTTTATTCATCTCAAGACTACAGAAAAATATTAACCCATGCAAAGAGGAGACACATCAAAGTTATACCGGATATAGGAATGCCAGGACATTCAAGGGCAGCCATTCTTGCCATGGAAAGACGATATACGAAATACCGAGGGGAAGATTTTCGATTATCTGAATCCAATCAAACATGGAAATCTGATTATTTTCGTACAACTGTATATCGTGACAGTGTCGTTAACCCATGCATGAACTCAACGTTCAATTTTATCGAGACTATCTTAAAGGAACTATTTCTTCTTCACGGAGATATTGAACCTGTTCAGATGGTGCATTTTGGCGGTGATGGAGTGCCAAGTGGAATATGGTTTGCTTCAGAGGCCTGTCGGACATTGACGCAAGATAATCATATGATTAGTAATGAGGACGATATAAAACTATACTTTCTGAAAAACATTGCCCGCATTGCAAAGAATAATTTAATGGACATTGCTTCATTAGAAAATGGATTCATGGCGTCTAGTGGTGAACCGTTCAGTAGTGGTAGTTTTTCTGCTGGGTAATCTTTCACACACACACACACACACTCATATATATATATATATATATATATATATATATATATATATATATATATATATATATATATATTCCCGTTTCTTTTTTCGTGAGTGTGTTCATCCTCAGTCACTTTTAGTACCACCAAATTAATATTATTATTATTATTATTATAATAATTGTTGTTATTATTATTAGTAGTAGTAGTAGTAGTATTAAGACACCATTTTGCTCTTTCTGAGCCAGTAGAAGGTGCAGTTGGCCTCACGTACTGAGCCTGTGTCAGCTATTTTTTTTTGTGTCTACTGGAGAGTTGCGATGTCAATGTTCAGTTCATGCAGCTCGCGGTCAATCAGTGCTGTCTTGCGGACATCTGTCAGGAGAGGATTACGCTCTCGGCTCTCTTTTCGCGATGAGCTAGTCAGCAACTGTAGCTGTAGCTACTACATTAGAAACTTTGCACCAGTCCTGTGGCGCCCCCATCAAATTTACGAACACAAAGCATTACGATACTGGTAACCAAGTTTGTGTATTTGAAAGAAAAGTAAAAACGAAACGCGTCTTTTAAATAGTTGTATAATAATATATTTTAATTTAATATAACATAAGCATTAAAGCAAATAGTAATCTTTACTTACCGACTTTAAATTATATTCTTGATTTTTTTTTATGATGAATATTATTGATGGTTTCATTATGAATGCTTATTTTCCTTTCAGGGACATATATGTTTACCCAACAAATAACATTTGGGAAAACGGGAAAAGCAATACCTCGTATAGGTATGCCAATTCTGGTTACAAGGTACATTTTCAGTCATTTTTATGAATTCCTTGATAATATCTCCCAGAATTAGAGGATAACGTTCATTTGGAATTTTTTTATAGATACAAATGTGCTACGTCTTGTCTTCAAGATATTAAAATTTACACGTGCAGTTTATAGTTTACCTGTAAAATATGTAACTGCTTTTAAAATGTAATCAATGCCATTTTCGATTGATTTATATTTTAAAGAATATGGATTTATATGGTTATAATTATCGGTTTTAGGTGTCCATGTCTCCTGTAAGTTTGCTACATTTTTTATACATAACTCATTTATCACTACGTGTTGACATTTACGGACCACACGTGCGGAATCATGATTTGTGCTCTGGATGTGATTTAGCAATTTTATCATAATTCGATTTTTGCCTTCAGCATCATTTTCTCTTTATTAGGTTTATAAACAGGCTGCAAGTGATTTCTTTCATGTACCTGCTTTTTATTTAAATCCTGTGAATATTGCATGTCTTGGAATATTGATATTTTCCGATTTTCAACAGCAATAAACTCATTTCGTTCCAATCTCAAGTCTTCAGATTAGTTCCTATGTAAGAAGACAACCGCGTCATATAATAGAGTTAACATTTAGTTTCAAACATGTTTCATACAATCTTTTTTTTTTATCTAGGTCATACTTGCCCCTGCAACACATTTATTCTTCGATATCTCTTACGAACCTGATCCGGAGGAAAAAGGTCTCTACTGGTCTACCCGTTACATTGATACGCGGAAGGTGTTCGGCTTTGTTCCTGATAATATATATGCTAATGCTGACGTTAAGGTCTCTGGAGAGGAACTCCGAAAAGAAGATATATGCAATGGAATGGAATGTCTGTCATTAAATAGACCGGAAAATATTATTGGTAATGCTATTTCAAGACATATATCTCAATTGTTAGCAAAATGTATCTACAAAATACAAGATTGTAAGGTCACGATATAAGCGGTCAAATCCCCGGCCTTCAACGAGATTTTATTCCAAATACAAAAATCAGCATATGTGTAAAATGATCTAGTACTTTGTAATATAAATTGATAATCCTCGCTTTAGTCTCAGAGTGCAACTGAAATCTTGTGCATTTATGAAGTCTGGACCAATAAAAATGCCTTAATGTCAAACTTTTCAAATGACGAATATCATGTTTAATGGATTAGATAAATAGTTTGACTGATACCGTACAGCGGGAGTTTTCCGCGGAAGTAAAACAAAGCAAATGGCTCGTTTTCTTCTCTTTTTTAACTATTGTAGATCTAGAAAGGCTATAATGCATCCGATGAAATATTTATACGAGTATTTATTTTATTTATTTTTGGGATCTCTTTCTTAGACCACTAAATCCCAAAAATCTTTCCATCGCTAAAATATTTACTCATCGGTATTTTATGACATTGTGGATATGTATTCATCTTGTAATGAAGACTTCTTTCACGGAAAATGAGTCGTACATAACCGTTACATCTCTTGAAGAAGCAGTGTACTAATTCTTCGGTCAAACATGTTTTGATAATGATTGCTTTATACAATTTTAAACTTGTATTCAAAAAACTGTTGTTATGAAAGTTTTTTTTTTTTTATCTAAATAATACTTTCCGTATTAGGCATGCAAGGATACTTATGGACAGACATTATACGCTCCGAACATATTTTGGAACACATGGCCTTCCCAAGGATCATTGCTCTAGCGGAAAGAGCCTGGCACAAGGCATCATGGGAAAACATTGAGAACGCTGAGGGTAGGGCGTCGGCGATGAAAAGCGATTTGGAAGCATTCTTGAATACTCTCGGCCATAAAGAACTGAAGCGTTTAGATGCAATGAATATAACCTACAGAATCCCGCCACCAGGAGCTATGTGAGTTGCTTTGAAATAAATATTTTGAATCAAATCAGTATTACATCTCATGAGGGCACTGGGCAATTATTGATTCTGTCCTTCACTTATCTTGAATATACAGATGAAGATAGAAAATAAATTGGAAACTGTAATGTAGAATTCAGAGTATAATAGATCGATGTGACTTCTCCATATTGTTCATGGCTAAATTTCTAATATAGTATAATATAGTATTATAGTACAGCATGTATGAACACTATGCTTTAAAAAAATCATATAATGTTAAGAGAGGATTAGAATGAGACACATAACAAAACAACTTCGGGCTTGAGTTTATCCGTGCAAGTCTGACGTTATTCAGGTAGAATTGATAATAATGGGAACAACTTGGGGCCTATCAGCACAGCTTTTGAATAAAGACAGCCCAGCGACTGGTAGGAACTTATGGGCTCGTTCCCGCCATATGAAGTGTGATCCTGAATGAAGGATTTCTCATTTCACAACTACACATGTGTTTGCTAATTATTTCGTACTCTCGTCCTCTATGCGGACATAATGGTAATACAAACAAAATGGCGACTCATTGGCATAGACAAAGTCGTAAAATACATTGCAGTATTTTTTTTTCCAAACAGATTTTATGTGATTTGTGAGAGCATTAAAATCTAAGTTTGAAAGGAACAATTTTTCTGAACTTGATTTTGCAATTGTGACTTAAACGAGTATTTTTTGGTTTATAACAGCTACAAAACATAGGAGACGTCAATGACGTCCAATGCATGACGACTTCGCATAGTTTTACCAAATACATTCACGTGGAATAAGTTTTTCTCACCCACCGGACTGAATTATCCTGAGTTTTCCGTAGGCTACATAAAGTTATCTTACCCCAGGGATAGACAACCTGAGTTTTCCCTAGACTACATAAAGCTATCTTCCCCCAGGAATAGACAACTTGAGTTTTCTCTACACTATATAAAGCTATCTTACCTCATGGGCAGATAAACTGAGTTTTTACTAGGCTACATAAATCTATCTTTTCCCCGGGGTAGATAAGCTTCATGCGCTACCATCGTAAAGTCATTTACTTTATGTGACCAATACACGCATAATTATACATAGACTTTTCATATTCTGGAATAAATTCGCCGATAAATATGCAAGTGGTGAGCGCAAAATTAAACGAATTTTCCCCACGCGTGTGGACAGGATATGGACATCTAACACTGGGGAAATATGATTTGTAAGAGGGAATCGACAAGCCCCTTACTGACAGAACAGATTACAACTTTGTTTTTTTTTTCTCAGGATATTATTGACATCTGTGGATCATAAAAACGAGCATGCACAAATATAAATGTACAGCTCAGTATGCAAATATTTCAAAAATGTAATATCAATACACTAATGACAAAACTCTTAAATCGTTGCGTTAGATTTCCCTCTCCTGTCCAGATACATGGGGAAGATTCTATTAATACTAGATGGCTTTCTTATAGGCCATAATGTGACATACATGAATTAAAATCATAGATTATGTAGTCTATATTTTGTTTCCCTATACAATTTTTAATCATTGGACTAAAATTGTAACTTTTCTGATTTTTTCAGCATTGATAATGGACTGCTTAAAGTAAACAGTCCTATTCCAGGACTTAAAATAGAGATGACACCCAAAGGACAAAACAGCTGGAGGGAGATCACATGGACTAATCCAGTTAAAATAGGCAATGTCAAGGAATTTCAAATTAGAACAAGGTATGCCAATACAACTAGGATACTAATTACGTTAAAAATAAATAAAAATGATAATATGGACAAATTTACCAAGTCAATATAAGACCATGTTATGAAAGCTTTTCATTGGCCTGGAAACTAACACTTTGCTTACATTTGTATAAGTTATTCATAATTACTTAAAACATAAACATTCCATTTATAAAGAGTATCCTAATGAGGAAACAACGTTCAATCCATTCTTAATTAAATTTTACAAGATGAAGCAATTTTCTATGTTACTTTTCATGTCAGGAATTATACGCTAATATCTATTTTTGCATCAAAAGCTGGTTTCTTAGCAATTCAAGACTGATGCACTCCGAATGGATTAAATTTACAAGGTGTATGTCTGATGAGCGACAGGTAACTTTTCCTACAATGGATAAATATGTTAAATATTGCAAACCATGCAAACTACATCTTGGCAATTTAATAGTTTACCTAAACAGTGTCTGTAAATGACGCATGTAAGAACAGGAGACCAGAAAAAGTCAAACTTGAATTGGAGACTGGCAAATATATATATATATATATATATATATATATATATATATATATATATATATATATATATATATATATATATATATGTATATGTATACCGAAAGTTGACGGTTTGATCATATTGCATGCATGTACAAAACACACGACTGGGGTAGAATCGAAACTGGTGACCACAAATTCTCACGCAATCGATTATCCATCCACTCTTTGGTCCCAAGATCTCACCTTCTTGCAAGTCCCAGTGTGAGGTTCGAAACTGTAAGACGTTTCTATACATCCTAAGATGATCTTCAATTATCTCATAAAGTTTGAAGTCTCTATCTCAGTGTATAAAGAGTTACATGACATTAAATGCGCACACACTCACAGATGGACCGGATAACGTGATCCCCGTGTGTGTTTAAACAAAATACGGGCAAAAAAAGAAATTAAACTCTGAGTAGGGACTACCATTCTTAACACTCGTGTTTATTTCAGAAAGGATTATTATTATTATTATTATTATTATTATTATTATTATTATTTTCTCAGGTAGAGTTTGTACATAAGCATTTAATTATATAATCAGCAATCAAAAGTTTTAAAAAGTCAAAATTTCTTTACACTCTCTTGTTGTTAAGCAAATTTTTTTTTTTTTGCACATTTCTTTTCAGGTCGGCAGATTTCCGGCGATATAGTCGTATTTTGGAGGGAAAGGTTGAATCCACCAGTACCATTTCCAAAGCTGCGGGTTTCTACGCGTCTGTCTGGGTATTAAATTCATGGCCATGGATAGTACTTCATATAATTCACAAAGTAATTGGCCAACAATATTGAATACATGTGTAGAAAAATCGGCATATGCGTGTGCATGTCTGCATCTATGCGAGTCGAAGCAGTGGACAGGTATAAAGATTGATGAATTGTAACCTCAATAAATCTCCATGCAAATTTGATTAATTTAAACCTTTATTACACTCCTTGCAAAATTGTAAAATCCGAAACACAAATCAATAACTAGAGAGAGAGAGTCTTCGTTATACAGGTGACGAGAAGTAACAGTGATCATTTGATCATTATTGATTGCTTTGTTCATAAACCAATCATGAATATTTGCCAGTCGATAAAACATAACGAATGTAAGAATATCAATGAAAAGGGTACATATTTAATTCTGCGACTCGACAAGACTCTTTGTTTTTCGTTATTATAAACTTGGAAGGACATGAAAAGATGCATTTGTTTTTCGTTATTATAAACTTCGAAGGGCGTGAAAAGATGCATTTGTTTTTCGTTATTATAAACTTGGAAGGGCGTGAAAAGATGCATTTGTTTTTCATTATTATAAACTTGGAAGGGCATGCAAAGATGCATTTTTTTTTATCACAAACTTGGAACGACATGAAAAGATGCATTTGTTTTCGTTATTATAAACTTGGACGGACATGAAAAAATGCATTTGCTTAGCTAGCCTCTTTAGCAATGCAACACCTTCATTTGAAAATGCTAAATGTTTCATAGAAAGAAAGGAACCCTTGAAAGTGAAATAATATGAAGAAATCATTTATAGAATAGAGATCTAAGGAAACTTAGCGTTATATCTGCTGGAGTTACCGCCAGATATTTAAATATGTAAGAACCAACCTACATTGTAAAGTCAATGCGTAAACTTGTGATCGTATTACACTATTACGTAATATTGATTAAATATGCCTAATTAATACTGTTTATGCTGATACGTGTACTTAAACAGTTTAAAATTGTCTGTATTATTTTATCTTATAACTCGCAAACTTTCACAGCAGCGTAATGTGTGTACTGTATTTCGATACTTTCTTGCATGTTTCACGCTTTCAACTTTTTTAAAAATAAATTTTTTATTAAATTCAACCAAATACTGTATTCAAGACTTTTAGTTCACTATTGAATTTTGACTACTTTTTTCTACTAATTGTAACCGCCCTTGTATACAGAGAGGATCTTACAGTGTTTATTTGATATGAAATTTATGAAACGAATCCAATAATAGTATATACCATTAGCTGTTTGCAGTAAGTGGCATACACTATTATTAAATGAGTTTCATATTTTTTTTCACAAACGAACACGACTTTGAGATATATTACATAACGTGAAGGCTTACCTGAGTCAACGATAATAACGCGCTATGTTACCCACCGTCCATTGATCGTCACTTGTTGTATTTAATTAAAAATTTGCTGTGACACTCTTGTTGAATAGAAGATAAAATATACTTTGTTATATTATGGTTCAAAGAATTACGTCCTCTAGAGCGCATTCAATTAGAGAACCAGTGTAACCCATGTCTCATGGTTAACTCAAAAGAGCGAACTTGGAGAACACAACACCCTCATTTGACGCCAAGGCTGAGAAGTAGCAATGACGAGCATTGGTTAATATGTAATTTTTAAAGTCTTCTCAACTAGTTTCACATATATTAATGAATTTCATTGCGCAAGAAACAATTTGTTTCTCGAATTATATATGTCATTAATAAGACACTTGATAGAAATGACAGATTGGGATGATTATAAGTTGCCTGGACTCCATCACTGCCATAAATAAAGTGTGTATATTCTGTAATTAAGTTAATTAAGAAGAAATGTGAATTCTTTCTGATGAGGAAATAAATAAAGATGCCCTTTTGAGTAGAGAAACGAATGCCCAAATTCATCAAGTTCCTGTGATAAAGTTAATTAAAATGTTTGAAAATTATTTCACATTTTGATTTCAGACGTAACTGTTTGAATTAATAACAACACCTTGACATAAATTGTAGTTGGTATATTTGCTATATCCCAATCATATAATGGACTGAACAGGATTATTTGTGGTTTGAAGTTATTGTATGCAAGAGTTATAATCGACATTCGTTCGACAGACCGGTTAACCAACTACCTCCACCCCACCCACACCAAAACAAACATAGAAAAAACACAAAAACAATATACCCACTAGCATGCACAGAACTTCAGCCCTCAGTACAGCGTTCAGGCTTTTTACACGTTATTTTAGACGTATAGTGCATGCTATTCAGTTGAAGAAGGACACTTTTCCCCAGGCCAGATTCACTACTTTTTACGACAAAAGTGTTATCGTTTAATTTTTCGCTTCCTGTTAGAGCTTTTTGTTCGTACCTTAACAAATGCTCAGCTTGCATATCAATGGGTACGCACAGCCTATAAGAATAATATAGTACATGGAGGTGTTGGACCCTTTTATTGACGAAAATGTTGCTGCATGACAATTGTTCAGGTGCAAAACATATTTTACATTCCTTTTTAGATAAACAACTTTCTTAAATTTTGGTGTGGGTTTTCTTTCTATTCTTCGGGATGCCTAGCAACTGAACTGTATCCTTAGCAGCTTGCTCATATATTGGTGTGGTTTAGGGCTGTGACCAGATAATTGTTTCTCTTGGTTTTTGTGGTGGCCATGGTTATGACGAATTAAAATGATTCCTGTTTATAATTCAGCTGAATCTATATCACCAAAATAAGTGAGGGGTATTTTTGACTGAGCCATATATTTGGTCAAAGACACCGAAACACACCATGTATGTCTGTGAAATCTCCGTACACTGTCCTCACGGTTGGGTTCTGTTTAAATAAGACATAATGCTTGCTATACACCGAAGTGTGATGACTTTGCATCGGGGGCTATTTGTTAATTGTATATCAATGAAATCAGATATCAATATTCACGTATAAACAACATCACGCTATAGTTTCACATTGTCTCTGGACCGTTGTTCGCAATACGGAGTCATCTATAGAAACGTGATGTGTCAAATATAATACATTTTATACCGGAAATATGGTTTATCAAGTGAGGAGATACTGTGTATCTATATGCCATTTATAATCTGAGTAACAGTGTGCTAGTTTGCGTCTGTACTTTGTCTGCCTTGATATCATGTGTTTCTCTGCTCCCCTATCTATGCATTAAAACATTTTTTATAGATATCACAACGGGAAATGAGCATCATGGCAGCATTTCTCTCGTTTGTATCGGTTTCCTATTCCTCAAGCCATTGTGCTCTGAGTCTCTAAACTAATGTGCTTATCTGTAAACTGCCTCCGATAATTTGTATATAAATAGAAGGAAACGCATCAATTTACGTACTCCAGTATTCACAAGGAATGTATATTACCGCTATGGAGTCGAAAAAGTTAATTTGTAAAGAGAAAATGTATTAGCATCAAAAGGCTAAGAGGCCGTATAGTTTTAAGCCTATGGCCGTTTAGACAGTCCTTCTTTTGATTCGTATGTATGTATGTATGTATGTATGTATGTATGTATGTATGTATGTATGTATGTATGTGTGTGTTGGGAAAACGGATTTTTTTGTTTTGATTTTTATGTTTCATGTTTTGCGTTTATTCTCTTTTCCTGTGATAGAATGTTACGATGATATAATGAAACGTGATATGATGTAGTGACGTGCGAATGTAGGAAGAAAGGAAGGAAAAAGAAAAAAAAACATGCATTATTGAATGAATGAATGAATGAAGAAGGGAAGAAAGGGAGAATGAACTAACTAACAGGGATGAAAAAGGAAGGATGTGAGAAAAGAGGAAGGAAGGGAGAAAGATGAATGAAAGAACGAATGATGAATAAAGGAAGAAGAGGAAGGAAGTAAGAAAGAGGAAGAAAGAAAGGAAGATGAAATGTGATGAGAAGAATTGTCTGTTTTGCATTTGTTTTCATTTTTCTGACACCACCTGAACGGAAACGTATACGAGATTTTTATGGGAAAATATTGTGCTAATTGAACACCATTATTTATATAACACCATATAATTGAATTGCCTCTGATCGCAGTTGCAATATGTTTTAATAACATCTAGGCTAAGATATCTAAGCTTCCACCTTTCGTATATGATCCCTAGGCTCTAGCACCTTGCATGGACCTATTCCGTTGGATCACTCTAACTAACCGCATGACAGTCGTTAATGACTCAAAGGCTCTGGATTACCGACCGGACCTTCTCGCAGGGTCGCTATCTGTACCTAAAACTTTTTCCCTTGATCCTTTAGGCTCCGACCTATCGGACCTACTCATCAGATCAGACTATCTAAACTCATGCCAATCACCCGTGATCTTAAACAGACTCTGGAACCATAACCGGACCTACTCATGAGATCACTTCTTCTCAGATCGTATCAATCGTTCTTCATCTTATAGGCTCTGGACTCCTAGCTAAACCTATACTAGTTGGATCACTACTCTGACCTCAGTAATACCTTATGTCAAGCCCGTGCACCAACATATTATCATTACGGTCATCAAGATATTTCTTGCTCAATCCGACAGAGGTTGAGGGCTACACATCACCTTGATGCAGCCCACCAAACAGCTATCAGAATGCGAGTGGTTATTACTCATTCGATATAGGTTGGTACACTGATAACTCCTTTTCCTTTATAAAGGAGTAAATAGCAAATGTTCACGTTTTCGGCACTGAGGAAACTCTTGCCGACCGGAATTATGAAATACCTTTAAAAACCAAGTCAAAGCGTCCCCATTTAATTCATAAGTTAATCAAGGTACACAGGGTCATACATTACTTTATTACATCTCCATATAATGAATGCAAAGTCATCACATCTTCATAGAGTAACGTAACTAAAGGCTAGTTCCCTCGTCACCAAAACCCTACACTGTTTGATTTGAAGCTTGTTTTAATCAGGGTTCAGTTAAGAAGTGAAAAATGGTTACTCAACTCCAAATTTTATTAAATGTTAAATATAATTCAAAACCTTCACAAAACAGAACCAAAAACAGGTTTTTGAGTAAATTAAAATAATATTTACATATGAGAGACTTTATCGAGTCATAGTTATATCTTTGCATAGCTAAATTACATGCACAAAAAAATCAATTCACAGCCATACACAATTGTTAACGTTAAACCTAATATTAACCCAACACAACATTCGTACGCTACATTTTTAACACAAAATTACCATTAGTTCAATATTCGAGAAGATTATCGGTCATTATACGATAATGCTAACCATGGGAAAAAAACATTTGACATTTTATATTCAATCAGAGAGAACGACGCAGTTTAATGCTAATATTTAGAAACTCTCTGCATTATTTCAAAACTCTTACACGGCAGGGCACGTACATTCAAAATTATTTTCCAGAAGTTTACACGACCAGGTTAGTTGAAATGATTGAAATATTATTCAAATAGCCTGTCAAGAATCAATTAAATTTAGCTAATTATTGTATAGCTTTACAATATCTATAAATAGCAATTTATATTCTCCAAAAGAAATTATAACTTATCGTTTAACACTGGTTTGAGTCTATATATACAATGTGGTGAAATCCGAATAAAGTATTTAACGCTACCCTTTGCAGTGTATCAAAATGTGTGAATTTAACATCAAACTGTATCTTTCAAATAGTACGAACTTCTACACTGAACAATAGGGTATTCCACCTTTATTTGACTAGATCAATTACAAAATTTGCTTACATAAACTTTTGTCGGATATCGCGACTTGAGTGTTTAAGTAGTTCAAGTAAAAGGTTTGGTACAAATAAAAAAATGTAATTCCATCTTCTAACCACAAAAACAGTAAAAACCATTTCATCATTACCCTTCATCAAATGGTGAAAACAAATATTTACACTATTGTCGTAAGTCAAGAACCTGGACATTCTTGAAGCTCTTTCGGATATACGTGGAAGCTCCAAATTTCACAGATAACAAGCCTAAAATGTTCTCTATAATGCAAAAGGGAGTGAATTTGCTTGACAGCGACTTGTTACTATAAATTACCTAGTGTCACCGAAGTGAAATCTGTACTGAAAAGTTGACATCACGGGTGATTCAAAGAACTTCGCCCAACCTTAAATGATATATATATATATGCTATTCAGTATTTCGCCTATTATAAAATAATGTTGCTATGCAGCAACGTAACCTATTCTAACGCGACATATGCTATTCAGCATTTCGCCTATTATAAAATAATGTTGCTATGCAGCAACGTAACCTATTCTAACGCGACATATGCTATTCAGCATTTCGCCTATTATAAAATAATGTTGCTATGCAGCAACGTAACCTATTCTAACGCGACATATGCTATTCAGCATTTCGCCTATTATAAAATAATGTTGCTATGCAGCAACGTAACCTATTCTAACGCGACATATGCTATTCAGCATTTCGCCTATTATAAAATAATGTTGCTATGCAGCAACGTAACCTATTCTAACGCGACATATGCTATTCAGAATTTTGCCTATCATAAAATAATGAAAGATGTGTAGCAACGTAACCTATTCTAACGTGACATATGCTATTCAGAATTTTGCCTATCGTACACTCAGTAAATGTTATGCAGCATGTTTGCCTAACCTACCGTTATCTAAGAAATGTGTGTTCACTATGCAGAGAATCACAGAAATATAATTAAATATTTGCAATGCATACTAGAAAGTTTTAAGTAGTCTCGAACTATTCAAATGACGGTATTGGAAACTATTTGAATAATCAAAAGCTGCATGAAATTCCAAGTATGACTCTTAAAAGTCCAAGTATGACTCTTAAAAGTCCAAGTATGACTCTTAAAAGTCCAAGTATGACTCTTAAAAGTCCAAGTATGACTCTAAAAAGTTCAAGAGTATAGTTTATTCACAGTAATCAACATTACCCAAATAAAAATATCGAACTTTACCTTCATTATTTCTTACAGTTAGTGGCATTAAATATATTCCTTGAATTCTCCCTACACCTACAAACCTCAAGACATGGGGAGTAACTGATGACCCAAGATGTAAACTTTGTGGGATACTTGCAAATTTAGAGCACGTGCTATCATCCTGAAATGTAGCTCTGACAGATGGTCGTTATCGTTGGCGCCATGACCAAGTGCTTGGTGAGATTGCTGCCAGTATGGACATAGCCAGGAGAAAGAAACATCAAGTGAGAAGTGGTCCCAACTTCAGCATTGTGAGAAGTGGTGAGCCACAAAGGCAAAAGACTGAAGAACGAGGCATCTTGACAACGGTGCAAGATTGGGAAATGCAGGCAGATATAAAAGGACAGCTGAAGTTCCCAAGAGACATCTGTAACACCAACTTCAGACCCGATATTGTACTGTGGTCAGGAGGTATCAACCAGGTGATTTTGTTGGAACTGACAGTGCCATGGGAAGCTAGAATGTAGGAAGCCCATGAGAGAAAATTGGCTAAGTATCAGCCACTTATCCATGAGTGCCAGCAGAATGGATGGAAGGCCTGGAATCTACCAGTGGAAATAGGATGCCGTGGTTTTGCAGCACAGAACTTTTGGCATGCCTTGGGAGTCATCGGGATTACTGGACCTAGCCGCAGGAATTTAGTAACCAAGGTTGGCAAACAGGCGGAGGAAGACTCACATTGGATTTGGCGGAAGAGAGAGGAGCGATGGAAAAGCTAATTGGTTCCGGGCTGAGTCTGATCAACTCAGTCGGCGCACCCCTGGAGAGTGATGTGGGCCAGCGACAAAACACTCTAGGATAGGGGATCCCCACCTGATGATAGAACCGATTGCAGTGCAGAACTGTATTCATATATTGCCATATCTGGAGACCCCAGTGACTATTAGGAAAGACTAATTGGCAACCCAAGGTCGTGCGAGAGCGAAGGAGGATGATCGACCAAAAGGTAAGACCACGGATAAAAACACGCCTGATCAACGGACAACGAAGCAGAATACGGACACATCTAGAGTCTGCAGTTGTGGCAAAACATGGTAAAACGAGAGAGGGTTGTAAATTCACCGTACCAAGATGGGCTGTCCTCCGATCCTGAATCTAGTGAATCTAGTACAACGCACAGGGCAACCTGGTGAGACGGAGGAGAAGATGGACCAGCATACACACCAAAGTGTCCAGCACCTCCAAGTGCTAGAGGATGAAAACGTGTTCAGCAACAGAGTGGAGTGTATAGATGCTTCGGTGAATTTGAGCGGGAGACAGGAGGTGGATATTCAGAGTAGGGCTACGACGGTAAATGAGAGTGTTTGTCAACAGAAATTAAGAGTGAAATGGCCTGTGAGTTCCAACAAAACAGCATGGAGACAGTTCGATCAGTGTCATGTGTAGATATGCTTTTACTTTTGAGGGATTGTCAAAAGTGTACTTTTCCAATAAAAGCTTTACATTCTTTAATTGGTGCCAAGGGAAAGGCTGCAGATGAACCTGATTATGGAATAGATGTCCTCACAGAACTTGGAGCACTTTATGCTGGGGAGTGAGGTGTAGTTACATGTAAAACATGAAGGATGACCTCTTCCAGTTCAGGGTGGTACATGCAGTAAAATCACTTGCAGGGACGAGTCTGCAGGATGCATGATTGGCATTGTGCAGGAGGTGCTTTGACTCATTTCCAGACTTTGCTGTTTTAGCTGAAATGTTGCTGGTTTCACCTGTAAAGTCAGTAGCTTGTGAGCAAGATTTCTTGTCAAATAATTGTAAGAAGACAATGGGCCATGGATATTTAAAAGAAGAAACTGTAACAAAATTGATTAGGGTGATGGAGGAAGGCCATGAACTTATGTATTTTTATCTTAAACCTGGAGTGGAGAAGTTTTTGAAAGTTTGTTTAAGAAAAAGGTGCATGTGTGTTGTTTAAAGATCAAAAGAAAAAAAAGTGAGTGGAATATGGTCAATTGTTTCTTCCTCCAGTGTCTTGGCATATTTACATGTATTTATTGTAAATGTAATTCACAATGAATGAACATTAGGACTGTGATGACATTTATATTGGTGACAGAACAATACAAACATAAAGTTCTGAGTTATTGCAAGAAAAAGAAACGTCTCATATTATTGGGACTCTGATTTTTTAGGACTGGGAATCCAACTTTCAATGAAGGAGCCCTGGACTACAGCTTTCAAAATCCTAAGAGATCACTGTCATGAAATAGACCTGGCTGCAAAGATTAAACTGTTCTGGAAATATGTACAGTTAAAAACTAAAACTACATTTTTGTTGTAAATTTAGAGAAACTATGTGGGCGATTAACATCCAATGAAATATAGAAAGCAGAGAACATTCTTTTTGCTAGTGATTTGGAGAATGAAAGTGCAGGGAATTTGCCAGGGTCCAGAGAAACCCATGTGGTCTATCCTTTAGGTGATCTTGTCATAACCAAATAAAGGAGAAGATATTTCAGGGCTTGATTCCATTTAAATCAGTTGGAACTGATAATTTACATATCAAAGTTTTGAAGAATGAAGAAAGATCCATTAAAAATCTCAGGTAATCATGTATTAAAAATCGTTAGAAGAAAACCTTTCAAAAACTGTTTTATTTTAATAGGTCGATTAAATCAGACGTCTTGCACATTTACAAAATGTTCCATGGGGTAGAGTATGTGAGAAAGGACAAACTTTTTCAATTGCTCACCAATAACAATATTAGATGTCATACAGTGCTCAAAGTTGTGACTACACTAGTTGCATATGGGACCATAAATTAAGAATTGTGACTAAATATTGTCAATTGTGCACCCTTAGGCAACTTTCATTGTGATAATGTGGCAACCTGAAAATGACATCAGCACTTTATAAGTACAAATTGGTACCAAGCTTAATGTTCAAAACATTTGGCAGATGCAATTTAATTCACAGCATAATTCCAGAAAGATGTAAAATGTTCTATAAAATGGTGCCTAAAATGACTATATTGAATAATGTATATTTCCTTCCCCCATTTTTATGAAAGTAAAAATTTTGATAAAGTTCAAGACTGTTTGTGTTAATGTGTCAATCACTGTACAAATCAAACTGTTTTAGAATTATTTTGTTTATAGATTTCAATTTCGTACAAAAACGACAATCAAACATGGGCAGATACACTGTATATTGAAAATTGCAGAGTTCAAGAACTGATAATTTGAAATTAAGTATGGGCACAAGCTTGCTCAACACACAAAATTTCAAACTTGTGTTCAAAATATCATCATGGAGCAAGGTTGTGCTGGTGTCAAAATACTAAACTATTTAAACAGTTCACGATGTAACAGTGGCATTTCATTGATGTTGTGTCATGTCCACCTCAGAGTCAGAGAATCACCACTTGTAAAGAACTTGACATGAAGTTACCCTTCACATCTTTGTTTTATTCTTGCAGTATTATTTTGTAAGTACAAGTCCACTTACCTCTCAGTATTTTGCTTCTCAAAAATGTACACTTTACATCTAACATCCTATTGTTTATGCAACTCAGTATATGATTGTTTTGATTGTGATATACATGGATGTTATGAAAGGTGCAAGTATATGGCTTGGTAGATGTCAGGAGCTTATTTACTTTGTTCTGTAAATGCACTATATATTGCCAAATGAGTGGTCAGCGGCTGCCGGTTGCAATTTGCACGAGAATGAAGAACAAAATCACATTTAATATTTTAATAGCTAATTTTGAAATAATTTACAGCATAAAAAGGGAAAGCATGAAAGTGGATGCTCATTGATGAAAAGCTGTATCAACAATCTTAAACTTTGCAATACAGTATATTAAGGATGCAACCGTTACCAAAATGTATAAACGTGTACATGGTATACAATAACTGAAATGATGCCATTTAATCAAATCAATTCGAAACTCAACCTTTCCTCCAATCTGCAAGTTAGTCTTACAGCTGACATCTATTCATTTGTTAGCCATTAACAATGTGCAGACCATACCTAATTCAACTTGAAATCATTTCATTTTCTGTTAGTCTTTAAATTCTTATTATGACATTTGTTGAATACACAGTTTCTGACAATTTAGGTGAAATATCCTTAGGATCGAAATGGTATTGTTTCATACTACCACATATATGTACTGATGATGAAAAAATTGATAATACAACTAGACATACTACCTGGACATGCCCAGCAGCAAACAATAGATGTACATGTACCATGTGCATGTTCATTTACACCGTTACTGATTTTGTAAATGTTTACATGCAGTAAACTGAATGAAGCCATTTGGACGTGTACACATTGCAGCCTTACAGTACATATTGATGAGTAGATCTGCTCAGAAGTTTTGTCCTTTGTCTCTGTATCTATCTTTTTTTCTTTATTTTCATTTCATATTAGGGCTTTTGTGATTGACTTAGATGACGTCACAATGCTACTGCAGTTGGACAGCTGAAGATATCGTAACTGTGAAAAGCAGTGATGAATTAATCATAATAATTAAACAAACTGGGCACATTTCTTTTATATATCTTGTATCATATTGTAAAATAACAAGGTTTTAGCATTATTTAAATTCCTTATATACAAGAAAAATTTCTTGGTTTTGATAACAATAAGTAGTAATATATCCATACTGAGTCGACGTAATTCTGTCACCCAGTGTTGGATCTGAATAATGAGTCATGTGACCATGTTATGTGGTGAATGAAAGGGCTATTATCTAAAAGAAGGTGTGTAAAAACAAAATCAAACACACCCTGCTGTGGCAAGATAGAACATGATGATGGTGAGTACGATAGGTCACGGCAATTCACTATGTACGTAAACGCCAGTAAATTAATGTCACGGCAATTCACTATGTACATAAACGCCAGTAAATTAAGGTCACGGCAATTCACTATGTACATAAACGCCAGTAAATTATATGGCTGGGTCTTGAGCTAATACATGCCTATAAATAACTTTTGATGAGCGAATGATGAGCCAATGGGTCGAAGAAATTGCTCGAAATACTGACAGTAATGACACTGGTTGCATACAATATTGATGCATGGAGATTCCGACACATCTACATGAACATTTGAAAGACTTCTCCCATGCTGCAGAAAGATTTATTGAGACGAAAATGACTGTTCTCCCATGCAAAAGAAAATTATAAATTATTAGAAAGGTACAAAACCAATTGCATCAAAACTATTGTGCACGCAGAAAAATAAAGAGGAATATATCATTCACAATATAAACTTCAAGCTTTACGAGCATTTGTGATTGACACTGAAAAAAAACAGAGTTGTGTTGTTAAACCTTCATAGAGCTCAATACAAGTTTGAGACCCAAATAAACACTAAAGGATTTGAATAATGATTTCTTCAAACCAGGGATCAAACTAGAGTAGCAGTTTGGAGTGAGTGTGGCGAGAAGTCGCCCTATTTGTGTATGTTGGCGATTTTAATTTCGACTATTTGTTTGGAGACGACCACCAGCGTAAAACTACCTTTGAGCCATACCCTCTTAATGTTTACAGCTGTCTACTGGTAAGCTTATCGCCCATGTGTTGATAGGTAAACAAAGTGGCCACTTGCTGGGAGATTAGGGGCTGAATAATTTAAAAGTGGCACGTAACATACATACATAAATGCATACATATATTTACCAGCATCCGATCCAGGGAATCACAGCTCAGAGTGTCGTATGTAGAACGTAAATGGTATACCAGTACCAACTGTGCAAGCCTTAGGGAGGGGTGGGTAAGGGGGGAAGTTGAATGTGTATGGAACATTGTATTCAGAAATAAACAGCAAAACTAGCTGTGATTGGTGCATTATGTAAGAGTTTTAGTTTCTGTTAGGCTTAAAAAAGTTGAGTCACTTGGCAACATGTGAGATTATGTTAATTCATAGCTAGATCAAGTTTTGTATTTTTATGGGGTTTTTTTTTTAAAATGTGATACACCTTATTAAAAATGTATCTGTTGTGACCGGATAACTCTTGCTACTATCTAGTTTCAGCAGAGTTATCTCTCTTAAGTGCACTGGAGTACCTAGTTCTGTCCTTGTCAAATTGACAATCTAACATGGTTCTCAATCGGTATCGTTGGTCGGTACGTCCTTCCTTAGAAAACCTGGACCCCCTTGGCTCCCCTTAGGGACCCATCTAGATGCCCAGCTTAGTGCGGACGCCCGATCGACATATAACATCGAGGGGCAGAGCTCCTGCCTTCAAGGCGTCCAACGACACCGGCCTTCAAATAGCTGGATTATAGGAGCACCCCACAACTCCCGGCCGATTATAGAGGAAGTGTTTCGTAAATAATCTAAAGCTACTGCAAAAACGTGCCCTCTGCATACAAAACTGACTCGTCGCAAAAAAAAAAACACATGACTATTGAATAAATACAGAAAAATAATATCAAAAACGAACATTATAATTGTTTTTCAAGAAAAATTAACATCATACATCCGAAAGTCCGTGCCATTCTCAGAAAGGGAGACTACTGCCTCAAATTGAATAGGCGTAATAACTCCTGCGAATTCTTCTGCATTATTTTTGTCAGAGTCTTGTCCCTTAATACAAATATTGAAATAAGCGTGAAATGTTTCCTTTATATTTTCAGTGGCTATCAAGGGGTTACACATGCATCTGTCACACGTGTTTACGCACATAGCTTAAACAATTCAAATACTAGTAATTCGTCCACAAAATGCAACGAAGTAAGAAAACAGGATTAAAACGCACAGTCTATTAAACACATACAAATTATTATTCAGTACATAGCACTTGTATTGTAATGTGTAATACCAAAACAATTGCGAATCTATTATTTTCATAACTTTTTAAGCTAATATTTTCCCCTCCAAAATCAGTAACAGACCAATTTTCAAATTTTGTATCGGAGACATCGAAATGAAATACTGAACATGAAAGGTTTGCCTGCGTACTCTCTCTCTCTCTCTCTCTCTCTCTCTCTCTCTCTCTCTCTCTCTCTGCAGTAAGTCTCGGAAGCAAATATACGTACAAAATGAATGCGTATCTATGTATGTCTCTGCATGTATGTATGTATGTACTGGATATTGTGGCATACTATGAAGATATCGAAGTTTTATAAGTTTATATAATAGCCAATAAGTTACGATTAAGGAAGTAATAAGAGTTTTAGATAAGCAGAATATCTGCATACTTTTCGTACACAATTTTAAAGATACATAAATATTTCGTTTTAATGCGCTCAAAGTACGCAAAGCACTTTTCTTTGTAGCAATTTGTCCAAAGCTGATAGCATATTGCTACTATCGTAAGCACAGTCCATGTTGTACTATGGCGCGTTCGATCCCTGTAAGCTATGTTAATTGTGCAAGTTCCAGATGTTCCGCGCACGTTTCAAATGATAGTACTTGATGACTGTAAGAACTAAGCCATTTGACACATTCATAGAGGCATGATTACTATCTTGATGATTAAGACATAGTCTTGTAGCGTACTTTTATGTTTTGGGGTGTTCATAAAATATCCCATCGAAATTTAAAAAAGAAAGAAAAAAGAAAGAAAAACCACACATAATTCTAATCGAGCTTTTCAGCTGCTAGAATCCGAATATTTACAATTTTGGACAAATATGAAATACATATTTTTTTGGTATGTCAAAAAATGTAATGAAAAGACTGACAATGTGATGAAATTCTATTTGATCGTCTCTTTAATCGAACCAACCATCAAACGCACAGAAATGCTGTTTGTACAATGTATGAGCTCTCCAAGAAAGGTGTTTGAATTTAGTCCGTAGCTGCCTACCTGACTTTGTGAAACATGACTAAGATCACTTGTTCTGAATCGAGCAAGCTACCAATCTCAGAATCCAGAACACTAAATACAGCGTACATGTACTACTTTCAAATCGAGCCATTTGCTAGAATATAGGCATTCTTGCTTTCTTTCTACAATTCTACGTTTCGTTCCTTACATTTATAGGTATCTTTTATTGTAATATCTATATTGTAGACCGGTACGATATGTTTCGTTTCATCAAATACGTCCACCCTGATGTCGTGTTCAATATGTATGATTTACATATGGCATAAAATATCTAAACCATCAAAACATGTTAAACGCCTGACAAGGTTTCTAATAAAATGCCCAAATTTGTATCTACTGCATGTGCGAAGATGACAGCAACACCAAAGATAAAGAAAATAAAATGCGAGGAAAGGGGAACTTGCACCCTCGTTTTCTTGCAGTTATTTTTCTTTCTTTAATCTTTTTTCAAAGAGGGGGTGGAAAGGGGAATGTGCTCATTCCTTATCTTGCAATTATTTTTTCATTTGTTTTATGTTTGAAGAGGGGGTGGATATTTTAAATGTCGTTACAGCGGCTGTTAATGATGACGATGAGGAGGACTGATGCCAAATTATTCCTAAAGTGGTAAGGAAAATGGCGCTCATATTTGCATTGTAATTTTACCCTTTGCGCTCACAACTTTTTATCCCATGGGCACACCAATTCCCGCGTTAGAAAATTTTCATTTTGTTTTCTTTTACTCTCAATATGAATAATGACATGACAAATGTTTCCCTCCAATGTCTCAATACTACCGTATACGGTTTATTGTTATTGCATAAAACTGATGTTACAACATCGACGCACTGTTTTGGGATACATGATGACACGAGATTAAACGGTGGTAACCAATCCTGAATACAATTGTACAATTGACATAACTTTTTGATCCAGGACAACGGGAATTCAGTTGAGAGCATTTAGCAAAATTTGCTTTCGTTACGCCCCTAAAGCAATTCACCTATTTCCATTCATGTGCACCGAATCGAGCAAGGGATCGTAAGTGTCAGGGATTGAATAAGATAATTGTAAAAAGCTGACAACGAAAAATGCAAAACTAGTTTTTAAGGGCTTTTGGTAATGCCAAATTCAGTACAGGTGGGTGGCGGGTGGTACTTTAATTGTGAATAAATGGCTAAAATTATGGTGATAGTGATGTCCTATTTTTTTCAATTAAGTATCATGTAACACTTAGCAGTGAATATGTGAAAGAATAACGTATAATTAAAAAAATTCCATACATTTTTTGTCCACAGACTTTGATAACGTGTACTGCAATACAGAGTCTGTAAGCACTGAAAAAGAAATGCCACTAAGACTTATGACTAATCCATTTAGTGGCAAGAAGAAGTGGATTTTGTATAAAAGTTTGAGAAATTGAAGATATGCTGCTTTTCTGCACATGATGTGTGGAAACAAACTGCATTTTTTGTCAGTCATGAACAGCCTTGACATTAGTTCCTAAAAACAGTGGGTAGGTTTGTACTGGCCATAAGCAACATTTTATGATGAAGGCAATGACACAATTGTATTTTGGTAATAATAATGAGACGATTTTCAGTCCCAAAATATAGAAAGATCACCTTTACCATGCTAGTAGATCAAAATTTGAATTGGAGACCATCAGCTACATTAAATCGCCTCCTTATATCCTCCTTTCTGACGCACCCCATGTCTTTGCAAATGACTACACTGTACGACGATAAAAACTAACTTATCCAGTTTTCAAATGTCACACACAAAACACACAAAACAATATAAATAACTATTTATGACAAATACCAAAATATGTCACTACAGCAACACTAATATGTATATAACTAATTGTGCAAATAAGTGTCAACTTTTGCCCTACACGTGGCATATTCGACGCGCCAAAGAAGTCAATGTAGAAAAACACATGGATGTATATATGTCATATTCAGCGACTCTGAGCATGTTGGGCTATAGTAAGTTTAACATTCTTGGTTAGTGACAATCGTAACATCCAACAGAGCTGAAGGGACCACCTTCTTACAAAGGATGCAACTGCTCATATATCTCACTTGATCAGTTCGTAATTTTGTTAAAATGTCTGATTTTCTTCTATTGAACCACAATCTTGCCTTGCAGGAATTGCCTCGTGATGCAGTAGTGGAAACACATGCTACAACTACAATAATGTTCAAACTTATAAGCAAATTCAATATATCTCCCATTTATGCATAAATATAAGGTATATTCAGGATATTTAGCTAATGTTAAGTACTTTTCGTTGTCTTGACACGGGTATTTAAAACGAATGACTGATAATACCGGAAGATATAAAGTTATAAATATTTCCATAACTTCATGCCGTGAAAGGAGAGAGGACAAGAAGTGAAATGTAAGCAAAGAAATAAGCCATTTGATATTGTGTATTTCACGAATGTTTAGGAATTTTCTTCGCTATTACCAGGACCGACCGCAACTGTACTATCTATATCGAAAGTTTAATAGCCATCGGGCTACATATATCCGCGAAATATGACTCTCAGTCGTGGGACTGTATTGACTGGATGAAGACCAATATGACAAGATATGGTTCGGCTTGAAACACAATTCATTCAAGTTGTTGCGACCTTGGTTCAGCTTAAATATAAACATTAATCTGTCTGTTGTGTTTTTGTTTTTTTTCATCATCGTAACCAAGGTCATCAATATACCACCACAAACAACAACAACAATTAAAGGCGAAACATACTTTTTCGTATTCCTTAAAGGAAGGCGAGTTATGTTGGTTAAAAATCAAATGCACATTTTACAGGTGAAACTGAAACGGTTGAGTCTTATTCAAGCAATGCAAACACAGGATCAAAACAACACAGGGGATAACCCTGACTACATGTTCTATGTCACATCTTATAAAGTATCTTACAGTTTGAACCGAATGCAATGGATATTTGTCAGTGACATCGAAAGAAGTCAAAAGGTAATGTTTTATGTTAGACTCTAATAATAGCCTAGGTTTTCCTATTAGCAAGAAGTGGGATCGATCAGGTCAAATCTGAGTCGAGATTTTATTGGATTGAATAAATATCTATGTAACTTCACTATTCAATTTGATTTACCCAGTGACTTACAAGTTCATTATCGTTGCCTACATCAAAGTTTACTCAAGCTTTGGCCTTCGCGTTCGTAAGTTAGATTTTGTATTATTCCAAATTTGACTTTCGCATTTCTCTTAATTAACGTTCATCTCAAAATTTAAAAAAAAAAAATTTTAAAAAAAAAATTGAATCGGAAATTACATTCTTAATTACTCCCAAAATTGTATTTTTTTTTAAAAAAAAATTTCATCTGCTATGCACTTTTACTAACCCACAAGTGAAAGTGGACGGAACTAGGACAGACTTTGCCAGCTTTTTTACGGCTTCCTTAACGCTCATTGAGGCCATTCACCGTTTAAGAAACTTTGAGGACAGAGTACCGCCGATTATTGGAGAATACGAACGTCACCTCCATGATTTCATTCTGCTGTGTAAGCCCAGTGCCTCCATATTTTCGGAACTGAGACATGCGGCAAACATTTGGTCGACTTTGGTTCAAGACTGTATGAGGAAGCACTATCAAAATTTTAAATCTGAGGCTTTTGGTGAAATTAGTATATTAGGGCCAATTTTAGATTAATGAATGTCAGTTGTTTCCTAAAAGCACAACAGTGGTCCAGAAAACATTACGAACAGATCTTTGCAATTACATTTTCGGAAGCAGGGACCCACGTTTCAAAAACTCTCCGTAAAGATCTGCACTCTGGCAGTGACGAAATATTCTCTCCTCTTCAATCCGACTGTCAGTCTCCGAGACAACGACATTTTAAGAAACTCACCAGCCAGCCCCTCTCTCACCAATTACACTTACTAACAGGTTTTCCCCAATTTCTTCTAACGACGCCCTGCAAATATCACAGCTTGTTACTATCATATTGTTTTCTAACAACTCGGCCAGTAAGAGCTCGTCTCCGAAAGTTGGTCCGTCTGTCGTTGTTACCTCCCCTAACTCGTTTCCACTGACAGCACCGACACCTAGTGCTTCAAACTGCCCAACTTCTGACAAAGCCTACGCAGATTGTGTACGCACCCGAGGGCCCATTTCTACTAACGTGCGACCTTTCACTGGACTAACCACAAGAATTCGGGCACGCAACAACACGACATCGAGGACACACAAGAGAACGCAACGGAAACATGATGACTGGTTTGTACCTAAATTTTGTAAAGAGGTGGTAGTAATTGGCACTTCAGATTTAACGCGTATACTACAAGACAAATGCCACCTCGGGAACGCCTAGATATAATCTTTTCCTGGTGCCAAGATGCAGCACCTGACACATTTGACCAAGAAGTCTGAGCCGCAAACAGACATTAAGAAAGTAATTGCAGACATGGAATTAATAATAGGCAAAAGAGTGATACTCGGACTGTATCGGTAGAACTTCGGAAATTTAGGGCTTCTTTGGTAAACCGGCGTTTCCCAATGCAAAAATCTTCTTTCAGCTGGTAAATTAATCTTCGAAACTTTCCTGTGATGAACGCATGAACTTGAACAAGCTCAATTCTTGCATATCCCAAAACTTTTATTTTATCCCTAAACTAGAAGAATCCATGTTCCGTACGGGGACAGACAACATTCACTGGACGGACGAGACTGAGGGTACATAAACTCAGCACTGGTGGACTTTCCATAGGTTTGCAATCTGGACTCGGAACTTCAGTGGTAAATCTTTCCAAACGTCACGTTCTGACTTTCGCGGAACACGGTTTACTTTCCAAAAGGTCTCAGTTTTATACTGACACCAAAAAATAAAAGGTATTTTGAATGAGAATATAAAGGATTTTGAAAAGCGTTTGTCGGTACAATTTCATTTCACCTTTTTGGCAACTCAAAACCGGAATAAGCAGCCTCGTGAATACGAATTAAAAGACAAATCCAGTTGGCAGCCTGTTTATGTACCAGAGGATGTACAGAACTGCATTTATGACATTAGAAACAAAAGCATGCCTGACGTTTTTATTCAGAATTCAAACCTCCGTAAATCAGAAATTTGGGCGTTGCAAAATGTATCCCCAAACAAATCTTTTTTGGTAATATAGAAGGCAGATAAGGAAAATGACACCGTTTTCAAGGACCGAGATTAGTATATTTTGGAAGCGGGAGCAAAATTAAATGATATGGAATATTATCAGCCTCTTTTAAAACGAATTTATCATGATATAGCATTGGAAGTACAGACGTGAACTTGTATTATTACGTGCTAGTGGGGTTTTTTAACAAAAAGGAATTCGACTAATTGATTCCGAAATATTCAAGACCAATGTATTTTTGTCTTCTTCCTAACATTCACAAACCTTTGGAAAACTGGGCTATACTAAGGGAAGTTATGACAGGAAGGCCAATCGTTTCAGATTGATCGAGTGGGACTGAGCATGTTGCCGAACGGACAGATTTCTATTTAAACCCTCTGGCTCAGAAAGAGTTTTCATATGCTAAAGGAACAAATACTTTTCTGGAAAAACTGAGTAAAATTAAACCTCCTAAAAACGGCTTCCTGGTTACAGCAGATATTGATAGCCTTTATACTAAAATCGAGTATGATCATGGTCTGACTGCTTGTAGAAAAATGATGCTTGTCTCGAAAAGAACTATTTTATTTTTTAAGATTTTTTTTTTCCTCAAAAGAAAAGGTGCAGTTATAGGGAAGAAGTTTGCGCCATCTTATGCAAACATTTATATAGCTGAATGGGAGAAAGAAATATTTGATAATACCCCAAAACTGCCTTTTCTCGACAATTTCAATGAACACTACTTTTTCAAATATGCTTAACTAAACTCCTTATATGCAGCCATAACTTTAAGGCGCATCATATATTTGACAAAATTTTGCGTTGTGACCCGCGGGTCACTGCCTGGTGTAGACATTGATTTATAGGTGGATGATTAGAGGTTTGGAATATACAGTAAAATACGTGGGAATCAGTTATGGTGAGCTATCGAAGTTGCTTTATTTATTTATTTATTTATTTATTTATTTATCTATTTATTACGGTTTACATCAATTCGTTTGTTTGAATCCATTTCAAGAGCAAAAAAGCTTAGACATATCGACGATCTAGTAGAAGTTCTGGGTCTTATGAAATGTTTGAATGCAAGTAAGCTGCAGAGCCGTGAAGAATGCTTCACTTTTTTGACAAGGAAATCAATTGATTGTCCAAAAGGAAGCAAACACATTTTTCTCTGATGCAATTTTAAAATTCAAATTAAAACAAAACGTTATATGTCTTGCTAATCGGAAAAGTGTTAAAATATATGCATCAAAATTTAGGTGTAAACTATTTAGTATAATTCCTATACACCTTTTGTGTCTCCTTCAACTATTAGTAAATAAGTACTGATACAATAGAGGTAGGTGCTGCGTTTCACCTTTTATGTTAGAAGTGGTTGCCTTTTGTATATTTTTTTTTCTTGTGTGAACATCTGTTTAAGCAGTACAGTTTTCTTAGTAAGTTTCAAATTTGATGCTCTTACATTTAATGGATTCGATTCAGGAATCGGAGACATGTTCAGCCCAGGTATTTCTGGAAGGGAGAAAAAGAAAGCTAGCATCATATGTGAGCTTCTATCCGATCCTAACATACTTCCACTTGTTGTAAGTATATAAAGCTTGTCTGGAATTATTGAATCAACCCAGGTATGTCTGGAGGGGAGAAAAAGTGAGCTAGAATCATATGTGAGCTTCTAACTGATCATGAAATACTTCCAATTGATGCAAGTATATAAAGCTTCTCTGGAATTATTGAATCTTTCAAGCACTGTATTTACCTGTGACTCTGCCATCTTATGATGTGATTGCAAATGACGGTCTTTACTGAACAAACTATAAGTGATTCAAGCAAACCGCATAGACGCTGAAATTCCTGCGCATGCACATGCAGACCTTGGTCTGCAGTACTAGAAATTACGTTTACATAGGTAAATTCGGGAAAATCGTTGCCTTAGAATCAGAACTTTGTTTTTGGAAATAAACTTGTACAAAATCATTGCATTCAAAAATCTTGGGGTTAATTCATTCAGCGATAACAATAACGATAACAACAACAACGACAACAGAATAGAGATAAAACTTTCATGCCATTATCGAGGATACTCCATTCTAAGGTTTCGAGAACATTTATAGGTCTCAGACTTTAAAGTTTTAACAAGTTAAGGCTGATTGCAATGTAACATCCTGGTCAATCATGGCGCCACTGAACTTAAATGGAGTAACCTGTATTTACGTTTAATATTTGCAGCAGCATAATGTATAAAATAGATGATATTAGGTTAACTGACATTCTAAAATGCACATATTATGTTAGTAATGAAAGGGACAAACTTTGACGGTTACATATCTTATAAATATGATATGTATATACATTTGTATATTGATGATACATTTTCAAAGCTGAGCGGTGACCCTCGTTTCTTGCGTGAAAGGACAATGGTGCTCAGATTACTTGAGGGAGCAAAAAATTTAGAACCATAATGTCTTTACTCTCATATTACAGAAAATCATCATTTTACCCAAATATTTCATGGAAACACATGAACGTACAAGGCAATAATGGTGTTTATAAATCTGCTTTGCCTGGGCAAACACTTAGTATCGATTAAAATTGCATCTTTGTATTAGCGGATGAATGGACTCGGGAGATTTAATAATATAGATATGTGTGTATCTGTGTGTGAGAGTCTAGGAGTATATATGTTATGAAAAATACAACACGCACATACACAAAAGAAAACAAAACAAAACTTTGTATCCTCAAAAGATATTAATGTTGTATTAAATTAAAGGAACCCACCTCCGGCCTCGATTCTAGTACAGCACTAACCACGATACAGCAGCAGAGGAAGTTTGCTGACGAGAAGAACAAGATCATCATCTTCAGCATCCACCAACCATCCAGACAGATGTACCACATGTTTGACGAGCTTCTTCTTCTAGCTCAAGGAACAAAGTGAGTGAACACGTTTGAGTGGCAAATGAAATTAACGTATCATTATTCACACATACTGTATATATAACATCTAGTTAATATTGTCTTATATGAGATGAGTCTTGAGATCTCCTATCCACGATCTCTGGCTCAAGGTGTTACGGAATCATACCTCTTTTCCTTCTGATAATGATATAATTTATTAGTTTATGATCTCTGTTCTTAGTGTGAACTGCGGATATCATATGAGTATACATACGGTAACCCTTCGATCGATAAATGGTCACACGCTGGTAGTGTCACGTGATCTGTCTCGCGCTCATAATCTAGATTATGTGTACTTTTACTTCATTGAAAACAACATCATGTTGATTGTTAGTTCTGGTCTAATATAGCATTCTTGAGACTAAAATTGTATTTACTGGAAGTAAATACATTCGATAGGCTTCCAAAGTCTTCGAATGCTGACAGGAACTACGTAATGGGTTTATTTGATTCTGCGCACTTGTTATGTATATATAGCAAGTAATCCTGTGATAAATTATTCTTTACAGCTACTTTGAAGAGAGAGGTCATATTGATTTAAATTTGCAGTTCAGTGTGGGATATATCTATATTTATTTGGAGATTCCTGTATTATCTATTCAGTACATTTAGGAATTTAGTACTGTCTTCATCTGAAATATTATACAGTTCCGTGGAATTATCGGGAACATTTCTAATACTTGTGAGATTCCAGACTTACAAGGGTTATTTGGATTTACTCAGAACTTATGAACGTCAGCACCGTGCAGGCTATTTCATTCGGAATACTACATCCGGATTATTTGGATTAACTTTCGGAAGTGAACTTTAAAACAATTTAGGACTTTTTAGGATATTCTATACTGTAAGTTATTTTTAATTCTTTCACTTTGATTGTTTGTTGAACTATTTTAATACTTTTAATACTTTAGGAAATCAAAGATTTCCATTTTAATCTTGAAAGCTTGTTTGTGTCTTTTATCTTGTTACATTACCCCTAGAGTCGTAACAAAGGTAAAAGGTCATGCCTTTCTTATGTACTACATCAGCTCGTAAATATAAAAATATCTAGACAAACTGGTACTGGGGCGTTAATTGAGAATATCTCCAGTGATTTCAATACTCTGCAGTTTCCAAACAAAAAAGAAGGGATGAAACAGATTTTCTTTAATTCTTACTAAATTATTCTCCACTAGTAGAGAGTAATGTCTATACAGGGAAACTCTTTTGTCATCAGATCAGATGAAAACAGATTTGTTCCTTCGATTAAGTACTGTTGACGATGGATATTATAGGTGTATCGAAGAACAACCGTGTGATGGAAACAGTAAACAAAAAACTTAATATTCAAAGGTTAATTAAGTATGAATTTTGTAAGCAACAGCTATAGGTCCGTGTGTGGAATTTCCTTTACAATTAGGGGACAACAGTCTTGTTTCTGAGGATCTGAGGACATTTATTTCGCAACTCTAAGGCAAGACTATTACCTCTATTCTGACACACTTTGGAAAGCTGTAGCAATAATAGCAGAAAAAATGAAACTCTTCATACCACGTCGTCGCAGGAAGGGTCGTGACGTCACAACGATGTCAGAATTTTCAACAGTATAGTGTGGATTTTACTGACGTAAATTCAAAATCCCCCCTTCCCCCGGCGTTCTCACTTGCTCAAAAAGCCACTACCATTGCAAGTTGAAATCTGCGACTTTCCTTCTGAAATGATTTCTATTCTTTCGACATTATTTTACAAAGAATTCGCAAAAGAATGAATGTAAATAAAGACATTTTAAGCTTTGCGCTAGCATATTGTTGACTGTTATCCTTCATTTGCAATCTTTTTCCGCCTAAATTCAATGCAAAAATATTGAAATAACAATTCAAAACTACGTCGACCACGGGGACAAACTGTTTGTGCAGGCAGCGTCGTTGTTTACAACAAAAGTCGGAGAGTTGTTTGCAGCAAAATTTGTCATTCGAACAAATGGAAATCGCGTTACATTAGGAGGTTTGCTAGAATACAAATTTCATGTCCACTTTCTATCGGTTTCAGGTGGCGTTCCTTGGTCAGAGGTCAGATGCATTATCGTATCCAGAACATGTGGGCTTCAAATGTGAAATTCATTACAATCCGGCTGACTTCCTCAGTAAAGATATATCTATAAATATGTGCTATTTTGAACTGGAAGGGAAGAAAACTAAAAAGGGGAAAATCACAGATGAATATCATTCTTAAATGTCACGAGAGAATGATCTGCCTGATGTATATTTTACCAGATGAAAAACTAAGACTGCACTATTAAAGGGGGAGAGGGACAGAATTGACACAGGTTCAGTTTGAATTTTGTTTCCACTTATAAAAGTTGCTCCTTATCAAAATATGATTGGCTGGTTTGCCCATGTTACCACCTGATACATTGGTTAGCGATTGGAACTTGACACCTGATGTATCAGCAAAGAAATGGAATTTTTGGTTGACTGTATAGGGATGCTGATTGGGCTACAGTCGTGCACCACGAGATCCGCCAATTGGCATAAGACTTTCCACACCGTGTTTAATATTCGTAGATGAAAGAGCTGTACCTGCTTCATCGATCATAGTTCAGGTGGTACAAAACTAACAGGTCTTTCTAGCTCTACCGGTTGGTTTTAAAACTTGCGATCGGCCTTTAAATTTTAAATTGACTGGCAAGGTTCTTATAGAAATAAAAAATAAAACCACTTAAACTTGCATGATTAAGCTACATTTTCAAACATGAGTGCGCCTATTCGCGCATGTTTCATGTTTATCATATTTCAATATATTAATTTATGTGTAAGATACTGGCGGATTTTATAGGCTTTCAGCTTCTGCCATAGCTACAAGTGAAACTATAACTGCCACATCAACCAGCACCGTATCCTGTATTTTGTCTACCATTAACAAAGGTTAGCACTGCCATCATTTCTTTATTATTATTATTATTATTATTATTATTATTATTAGCAATATTGTTAGTAGTAGTAATAGTATTATTAGTAGTAGTCTCCTTCCTTTTCGAGAAAAGTAGATTATATTCCCGTCAGTCCGTGTATACAGTCGTTTCTAATTTTTCGAAATTTCACCCACATTGTTCACGGTCCTTGGGATATAATTGGAGGGAGATCTGTACATGTGCACAGTCCATGGGGGTGGGGTTACAGGCTACATGAATTTTGGCAATTTAAAATAGTTATGAGACAAACATATCAGATAATTGGTGTTTGCGATCACAGGGCCAGGTATCAACGAATGTAAGAATAAAGCCCTTGTGTCATTCCCTGGGGCATAAAATTGGGGTCCGCAAGTCATAATCCCCACCCCGTAACCATACATTTACTAACTGAGCATGAGAAGAGGATATATACATTCAACTGACATTGCACACACACACCAACGCACCCGTCTATCTCTACCTCCATGAACTGCGTTCATAGGAAGCTTAGAAACTATTTAGATCCCCGCCCTATTTAAACTAACTGACTTACTGAACATGAAAAGAATAATTGATATATTCAACTAAAATTGGCCCGTGTCTGTTCTTATCCCCTGAGATTTCACCCTAAGTACAGATTTCGGAAGTGAGTGGGCATACTGAAGTTGGATGAAAGCACGATTAAAAGGTTTACAGATGCTGCTTCCAAAAGGAAATTTGTTTTTTATTGTGATTGTTTTAATGCACGCTTGTCTTTGTTAGAACTTGCGTTTAGCTAAAGTGGGATTTCCGACGACGTGCTCATGATTTCAAGATAAACATCAATAGAAGTGATTCTTCTTGTTATATGCTTTGGAACAATCAGTATTTTGTTTTATCATCATGGAAAAGAAAAACCCGTAGTTTTGCTGATCTTTACTATTCAGTGATATAATTTCTAAAGAGCTTTTCAATCATATATTTCCACAGACATGACGCAAGTTCTTTGAATGACTTTGCTCTGAATGATAAAAGAGACTCCTTAACCCTAGGCGTGACGAATGAAGCGTTCAATATGGAGGAGAGAGGTAAGCTTAGTTTTGTCCCCAGTTACTTCAATATATCTTACTCCTCAAAAAATCTTGAAGATACACGCCTTATAGTGTACCTCTGCCAGTGTTTCTTTGAAAGGTTTGTACAGGTTGACAACGATGTTATGGCCCAGGTGTATAAATATATAAAAGTTCATGTCAGGAAATGAATATGACACTGATTGGTTCAGGTAAATAATTAGTCCTGCCATACTTTGCAATATTTCACTGACAAAATGTTTATAATATATAGTCATTCAATGAGCACATTTTCCATCAAATATTCAATCATTTGTTCTGACCTCGAGGAGGCCAGGGTTTATTCATAAATTTATCTGCTTTTGCATTTAAAAATAATTAACATTTACGTGAGAACTCACGAAACAGATCAGTCAATTTATCTGTATAAATGTCCTTTCAAAATGCACTGAAGTACCTTTCAACTTATTTTATCAAAGGGACCAATTAAGTTGCATTAATAATTTGAACATGTACTATGTACTGCAGTATAAATGTCAGATATTTGAAAACAACGAGATGGTGACCAAACAATCTATCTATCTAGATTCACGTCTTTACAGTATTTGATAAAATAGCTACGCGCTTCTCTCGGGCGTCCTTTCATACACTTAATTAACAAATTATACAGGTTTACGGTCTGGATACAATTGAATTTAATCTTCTTTACTTGATAATTAACATGCATTGTATAACCGTAACATTGACATTGCATGGAGCATATAATTTAAAATATAATGACATCATTCAATTTGTAAAAAGGTCTTTGTTCAATATATCTGACAATTTAGTAAAATAACTTTAGAATCACTGCGATATTGTTTTGTAGAGTTGCCACAAATGTACAGAATAATTTTAACACAGTTCCGTAATACGACTCACAGCTTTCTAATTAAAACTTGAAGGTGGGAGAATTTCTATATATCTGAAAGAAAATGTGAATTATGTGCCTAACAAGACATAGGTGATGACTTTAATAATCTTTTTCAACATTCAATTTTGCTGAAATAAGAAAATAAAATATAAGTAAGAAGTATCTCAAAATTGGTAATGCATACAAAATTTAGTAAGTTGCTACATAACAGAAATGTAATTGTTCATGTAAGATGACGTGAATTTAGAGAGCTGATATTTACATCATTCTGTTTCCATAAACTCGGAATAGTTATGTAAATTACCGTTTTATCCCGTTTTGTCGTGCATGTCCACTATATTGATCAGAATATCTCTCTACCCTTCCCATTTCTATCCGCTATGCCATCACCATTAATAATTTGTATTTATACTGAATCTGTTACATCTATTGTTAGACCTGAGTTGGTAATCAAGTTCATTGTAGTTCTGTTTTGTTAGAAGTGCTCTATTTTGTCTTTATTTTAACTGAGTAACTGATTCAAGTTTTTTTTTTTTAAAGGGTACTATATTCGTAAGAATTCATTGTGTTATACACGTGAGAAAGAGAGTGAGAGAAAGAGAGAGTAATCCTAATCCAGTATACATGAACGCTACTTGTGTATTCGTTCGCTTGTATTTATTTTCACCAAATATATTTGAATGTTGCCATTTTATTTTGATATTATGATTAATTGTACTGAATAGTTAATAATGATCATGCGTATTACGACAAAGTATTTTCTGCTTGTATTGATTGCTTTTGACAACAACAAAAAAGCATCGGTAACAACTATGTCGATACTGCACAACTAGTCCAGTTCGAAAGTGAAATGTCCTTGTGGGGTTGGGGGATGGGGCGAGTGACATAGAAAAGGGGAGACCGAGGTGGAGAAAGAAATGGACATTTAAATAAAATAGGCGACATAAACTTGGTAAAGGTGGAAATATTACATCGATCGAGTCTTGGAAATGTGTTTCTCATATAAAGCTTGTCTGAACAAATACTATACAATTATTGAAACTTCAGACCGTGCTTCCGTCCGATTATTCACTGGACAACTTCAGTATCTGTCCAAAACTCCGTTCACTCATCTGTGCGTTTTTCTGTCCGTTTTCCCTATCAATTGGACCATCTGTTTGTCTGTGTATGGACATGTCCGTTCATATATTCATCCATCGGTATGCACGTCCTTCCATCCTTTTTTCGTCTATAAGTTTGTCTGTCCATCAGTTCCTTTAGCCATTTGTTTGCCAATTGCCGATCTGTCTATTCGCTCTTGGCTGATTGTCCGTTTTTCTTTTCACCTCTTCATTCGTCAGCCTGTTTAAATTTCTGAACACCTATCAGACATAGAATATACTTTCTTTCATAAGATAAGGGTAATCTTTCTATACCTGAGTTACCTTTGTACACAAGTGGGTCCAATGAGATCAAATACCGGAGCGCCGTCTGAGCTGTTTAAATAGTCTATTTTGTCAAGTAACCAGTTAAGCTTTTCAGATCCACTGGATACAAGCGTAAGTATTGAGTTCTTCTTTAATTTTTTTTACATCTAAAACTTTTTCTGGAAATATAAAGTCTGTCTGCCTTTCGACTATGCTTATTCAAAGACTGTATAATACTAGTCAAATATCTATCTATTTCTCTATCTGCCTGTTTGTCTCTTTGTCTGTTCCTACTGGAACTAACACACCTTGGATGTTAGTCCTAAATCTTTCTTAATTCACCCGAATCAGAAGCAGCATTATCTGCAAAACATCTGAGACATAGCCGCAATCGACCGAATTTCTTTTTCAATTGCCGCTGCTATAGTACTAATACTACTTCTACTAGCGCTGTTGTTGCGATTTCTACCACTGCTTCCGCAGCCCTCAGTGCTCTACTATCACACTGCGGCGACATAGATGATGATGACGACTATTTAATGAAACCGGTGGTTATATGATGATAACATATTTACTTTAGATATATTTTGTTAAGTATCCGCTTTCTTTTTTGTTAGTTTTTGGTTCTTTTTTCGGGGGAGGTGGGAGGCATGTATCTGGGCAAGAATTACAAACATTTGTAAAAGAAATGTATGTCTTTTTATTTAAAAAAAGGTATTCATACACACATCAAGTATGTAAGCAAGTATGAGTGTATGTATGTATTTTTGTATGTATGCGTGTATCTTATTATACCAGCACTTCAACGACGAGCGCTTGAAGTTGCAACATTCCTCACCCCACCCCCAACCCATGCGTCACAGAGCTTGTCATATCTTCCCCCATACGACTTGGAGATTTTCTTCAAATTTTGAGGACTAGATATATTTTTGATGTATATGAGCAATAAGGATTTCTTTTTATACTCTGGTCCATTTTAGGGGAAATTTCTTGAAAAATTGTCAAAAAAAAAGGTATTTTGAGAATTCAACCGACATTGCTTCTCTCCATACACCACTTAGAAACTTTTTACAAAAATATATAGGCCAGTTATGTGGTTGGTGTAGCTGCGGAAAAAGCGTTTAACCTTTCTCTGACCCATTTTTGAGGAAATTTCTTTAGAAGATTGTCAAAAGAGGGTATTTCGAAAATGGTGTTTGTAATCGCTTTTAGAAGAATTTTATTGAAACATTCTAGACTTGATATGTGTTTCGTGTAGATGCCCAATAAGGTTTTACCTTTTTTTCCTCCGGCACATTTTTATAATTTTCTTGAAAATGTTCAAAGGGGTATTTTTGAAAATGCAAATTGTCGTTGCCTCTCCTCCTCGGCTACTTGAGGAATTGTGACGAAACTTGTAGGCTCGTTTTGATGCTGAATAAGGTGTACAGTACACATTCTGATCTTGAGCGAGGGAATGCATATTATTTGCCATATAAGAAACATATGTTCACAAAAGCATGGCTGAGGTGCGAGGACATCAATGTGTATGACTGTATGTATCCATAGTTTATTGATTTATTTATTTTATGCCACCCTTGATGGCGGTATCATGCGTTTCTTGTGTGTTCGTGTATGTGTGTGTGTGTGTGTTTGCACAGCTTTACGTGCAGTTTATTTCTCAGCATTTCTATCCCCGTAAACTATTCCGCGATTCACTTCATATTTGGAATATTATATCTTCATATACTCCGTCTGTCAGCACCACACCTGCTCCATGGTTCCGCCCCTGGGTTGGGCCATAGGGTCAAGACCAACATTGGGAATACATTTTGGTTAAAGGTTTACCATCACTTTGTTATTAACCCCTATTCTTTATTCACTTCTTATTTCGAACATAAAGGCATTATATGCTCCGCTTCTCCAAGTACCACGCCTGCACCTGAGTTGAGTGAGAATGATCATGAGGTCAAGAACTATATTGCGATTTTGATCACATTTTTATCCATTTTTTAAATCGCATCCTGGATCGACTTCATATTTAGAATATAGAATCATCACATGATACGTTTCTCCTGGTACCACTCATGTCCCTGGGAGTCAAAAACCACATAGCAGATACATTTTCTTACATATTTTAAATCAATTATTTGTTTCAGAACTAACTATCCAATTCACTGTATATCATCATATATTCCCTTTAATCCCAGTATCACTCATGCGCCTTGGATCTGCCCTTGGGTGAGGCTACGAGGTCAAGAATTATATGGAGCACATACATTGGTTAAGATGTTTCCGTAAAAGTTATTTCTTCACTTATATTTCCATAATCGCTCATATAATACCCCTCAGGTTTGGAATATACCGTCATAATACACAAACCTCGTGGATTGTATTCCTTCTGCTCCATTTTCTGTCCCTTGGTGGGACCATGTCGTCAAGACATCTGTTTAGGGTCTATTTTTGGTTACAATGTTTTGGTTACAGCTATATTTTGACGCTTTATTTTAATAGCCACTCCCCTATAACCAGTTCAGTAGGTATTAAAAATGTAACATCATCACAAAATGTGCCTTCTTCACTTTACCACTCGAACCTCTGGGTCAGGGAGCTGCAGTAGCTCAGTTGGTAGACCGTCATACTCGTAATCCAATGGTTGCGTGTTCGATACCCGCCCAGACCAGCTCTGATTGGCTCCCTTGGTCTGTCCTTGGGAAATGCACTTGGCTCCCATTTCTCAGTATGATATAACCAGTAATGTGTTTTAAAGGTGTTGTTAAAACCAAGAACACAAACCAACTTCTTGGTCAAATTCTTGAGTGTGGCCATGCGGTCAAAATGAAGGATGCGTTTCATGTTTCATTTCATCTGTTATGTTTTAATACACTTTTATCCAATTTATAACAATGTTTGAACATTATATGCTCCTAAACGTCCCTATTTTTTTTTTTCTTCATTTAATAAGTTTATTTAAATAAAGCCTTACCAGATTCGATGCATATTTGAATATACATCATCATATTCTTTCCTGTCGCATTGTACCGCTCCTGCCTTTGATTTATGTCCTTGGATGGAACCATTTGGTCCAGAAAGTATCCGTTTCAGGGTGTTTTATGATTGTTTTTCCAAGGTACATTTCAATCGATCTTCATCCAGTTTACACTCTTTTTGGAACACATAACAACATACAATACTTTATTTAGTTCCTGTAGCATTACTGCCCTTAGGTCATGTCTTATTTGGGGATATGGCATGGGGTTATGGCCTTAGATAGATACACAGCAAGTCTCAGGGGGAATGTCCTGTCTTTCTTAAAACATAGTCCTCGTTTTATTTACTAGTATTTATTTATTGATTTTTCTTCAGATCATGAGTGTCATTGTAAATGGTCTGGATCCTGAGATGCGTGGGACGACAATTTTGTCACCAAAGCTTGTCCTTGAAGCAAAAAATTTAAACATGGTTATCAATAGCGTTTCCATTCTGAGTTACGTCAGTATTGTGGCTAAAAGTGGAGAATTGGTCACCATTATGGGATCTTCAGGTAAGGTAGAAATAATAAGGTAAGGAAGGCGGGTCGAGAGAGAGAGAGAATAGGGATGGATTTACCTCATAACCAGATTCTTGTTTCTGTATTTCTTATTAAAGACGTAATCTGTTTGATCCTAGAGTATGGAAGAATCTCTTTTACAGGCAAAAAACGCAGAATCTGTATTTAAAATAAAAAAAAAATAACAATCCCTTTTACACCCACAACCTGTCTGCTTCATTGTGTATATATGTAGTCAAGAGAAGTGCAACAGGTGCAATAGCAATATATATATATATATATATATATATATATATATATATATATATATATATATATATATATATATATATATATATATATATATATATGCAGATAGATAGATACGTACGTACAACACTTTTAAACAAAAAAAGTACGGTCAGGGTTCCCATCCGAAATTAAACAATATCATTAGTGGAAATCTTTCTTGATTGTACATTAAAGTCTATGTTGAAAATATTTTTCAATATTCCGTAATAAATTTTAATGACTTTAAACTTTAGTCCTTAATCCTCTAGTGGCATACCTCATAGTATACACCTATAATTATTAAACAATATTATTGATTTGATTTGAAGGCTCTGGGAAGACAACCTTGCTGGACACCATTGCAGGCAGACGAAGACCTCAGTCGGGTTTCGTCAAACTGAACGGCAAACTGATGGACGGAAAATTGCGTCGAAGGCTTGGATTCGTTCTCCAAGAGGACACATTTTTTTCCAGCCTTACCTTGTGAGAAACACTCTATGTACGTTTGTGTTACTAAGGAGAAGTAGATAACTAGTATTTGATGCCCTTTTATTTTGGTTTAACCCTCTTAGTGATCTTTCCGTGCGTGGCATCAATGTGAATCTCTTTGTCTTTATCTGTCGACACCTTGTATTCATAAGGTGATTAAACTAGAAAATTCTCAAAGATTCCCGTTCTTTTTTCATGGAGAAATGAGAACCATCTAGGTATCTTTTACTTTGAATATGCCCAAGCCCCGTGTTATCTAAACTCTCTGAGCACAAAGCTCAGGTACAAGCTCAAAGTTCCAAAACTGTGATCTTCCGTAACTTTGATTAGAACGAAGTTAGAATCATTGAACTTTCATAATCTTCTTAACATAGCATTCACTAATTGTATGTTAATTTCAATTGCGTAGGCTCGTTCCAGGTATCATATGATTCAATGGTTTTGATATTCGACTTACTAATTCAAAACGTTTCGAGAATACGGGTTAGGAGACTCGGAAAGTTAATTTTCTCGTGTATCATTTAGAATTGTATCATAAAGGACGTTTTGGGGTAAGGCTTTAAATAATAGCATCAACAACAACAACACAATAATAATAATAATAATAATAATAATAATAATAATAATTTTGTCGTAAATTAGTTACTTTTAAAGATGAAACGGCTCCTGGATTTGAAAAAGGGATCTTGGCATCTTGATGGAACTCTGAGCATGCAGTAGCTTTACGAATGTACCATGATGGAGATTTGATGGGAATAATACGAGAATGACAATAAGAAGTTGCAATTCGGGAAAAATGACTGAACTCCTATAACCTTTATTAGTAATACAGCTCCCAATTTTTTATATTTTGAACAAAAAGTAAAGATTATAAATTCATACAGTCCGTCCATTTTCCAGTACATGCTTACGTGCGTGTATTAGTTATTTCTTATACTGATCGAAATAGAGATTTTAACTTCAGAACTTGACAATGAACGTTAGCTAATTGTGTGCAAAACTGTACCAAACTATAATGAACATGACATTTTCAAATATTGTTTGACCAAGTTCCATATGTGCAGCCATACCTTTAAGACGCGTCATAGATTAGACGGAGTTTGCGTTGTAACCCGCGCGTCATTCCCTGGAGTAGATATTGATTTACAGGGGGACGCTTAGAGGTTTGCAATATACAGTAAGATACGTGGGAATCAGTTATGGTGAGCTATCGAAGTTGCCTTATTTATTTATTTATTTATTTATTATTATTATTATTATTATTATTATTATTATTATTACAGTTTACAGCAATGATTCGTTTGTCGGAATCCATACCAAGAGCAGAAAAGCTTAGACATATCGACGATCTAGTAGAAGTTCTGGGTCTTAAGAAAAGTTTGAATACAAGTAAGCTGCAGTGTAGTGAATAATGTTTACAGTTTTTGAAAAGGAAAACAATTAATTGTCAAGAAGGAAGCAAAAAACATTATCTGATGCAATTTTAAAATTCCAGTAACGACAAAAAAGTGACATCTCTTGCTAATCGGAAAAGTGTTAAAATGTATGCATCCAAATTTAGGTGTAAATTATTTAGTATAATTCCTATACTACTGTTGTGTCTCCTTCAACTATTAGTAGATAAGTACTGATACGTATTACTTATTGCAAAAAAGATCAATACAATAGAGGTAGATGCTGAGTTTCTCCTTTTATATCCAAAGTGTTTGCTTTTTTTTTTTTTTTTTTTGTATAATTTTTCCCTTGCATTGTACACCTGTTTTAGAAATGCCATTTTCTTAGTAATTTTTAAATCTGGTGCTGATACATCCAACGGATTCGATTCAGGAATCGGAAACATGTTCAGCCCAGGTCTGTCTGGAGGGGAGAAAAAGAGAGCTAGTATCATATGTGAGCTTCTAACCGATCCTGACATACTTCTACTTGATGTAAGTATACAAAGCTTCTCTGAAATTATTGAATCCTTCAAGCACTGTATTTACCTGTGACTCTTATATGCCGTCTTATGATGCGCCAGCAGATGAGGGTCTTTACTGAACAAACTACAAGTGATTTCAAATAATCCTCATAAACCCTGAAATTCCGGCGCATGCGCATGCAGACCTGGGTCTGCAGGACCAGAAGTCACGTTTTCTCAAGGTAAATGCACGAAAATCGTTGTCTTGGAATCAGAGCTTAGTTTTTAGAAAATAAATTTGTACAAAGTCAATGCATACAAAATCTTTATGTTACTTAAAGTAGCGACAACAAAAATGATAACAATAACAAAAAAAAAAAACAACAACAACAACAGGGATGAACCTTTCATGCCATTATCAATTTTTCCCTCAAGCATATTCGACTCCAAGTCTTCCAGTACATTAATAAGTCTCAGACCTTAAAGTTTAAACAAGTTAAGGCTGATTGCAATGTAAAATCCTGGTCAGTCATGGAGTCACTGAATTTAAATGGAGTGACGTGTATTTACGTTTTATATTTAAAGCAGCGTAATGAATCAAATTGATTATATTAGTTTAACTGGCATTCTAAAATGCACATATTATGCTCGTAATGAAAGCGAAAAACTTTTGACGGTTACATATCCTATAAATATGATATGTATATACATGTATATTGAAGATACATTTTCAAAGCTGAGCGGTGACCCTCGTTTCTTGCGTGCAAGGACAATGGTGCTCGAATTACCTGAGGGAGACAAAAATTTACAACAACAATGCCTTTACTCTCATATTACAGAAAATCAAAGTTTGCCCAAATATTTCATTGAAATACATGAACGTCCAAGATGATAATGGTGTTTATGAATCTGCTTTGCCTGGGCAAACACTTAATATCAATTAATATAGCATCTTTGTATTCTACGGGATAGCGGAACGAAAAATAGACTCGAGAGATTTAATAATATAGATATATGTGTATCTGTGTCTGAGAGTCTAGGAGTATATATGTTATGAAAAATACAAGACGCACATACACAAAACAATCAAAACAAATTTTGTTATCCTCAACAAATATTAATTTTGTATCAATTAAAGGAACCCACCTCCGGCCTCGATTCTAGTACAGCACTAACCCTGATGCAGCAGCTGAGGAAGTTTGCTGACGAGAAGAACAAGATCATTATCTTCAGCATCCACCAACCATCCAGTCAGATGTACCACATGTTTGACAAGCTTCTTCTTCTGGCTCAAGGAAAGGTGAGTGAAAACGTTTGAGTAGCAAATGAAATAAATGTCTTAGTATGCATACATTCTGTATATAACACCTGGCTAATTTCATATATGATATGAGTCTGGAGATCTGCTATCCACGATCTCTGACTCAAGGTAAAAGGTCATTCCTTTTGGTATGTACAACATTAGCTAGTAAACATAAATATATCTTGAAGTTGATTACAGACTGTAAACAAACTTGGTATTGGGGGGATTAATCGAGTCTATCTCCTGTGTTTCAATGCTCAATGAAGGGAAGAAACAGACTTTCGTGAATCCAAAATAAATTCTTCTCGGTTAGTAGACAGTAATGTCTATACAGGGAAACTCCTTTTTATATCATATCAGATGAAAATAGATTTGTTTTTTCGATTAATTACCGTTGACGACGGATATTATAGCTGTAACGAAGAACAACTGTTTGACGGAAACAGTGAAAATACGTAATATTTAAAGGTTAGTTACTTATGAATTTTGTAAGCAACATCTATACCACAGTGCGAGGAATTTCTGACACTCTTGGAAAACTGCATCAATAATAGCAGAAAATGAAACTCTTCCTAGAACAACAACATGGGAAGGGGCATGACTTCGGAAAAGCGTCAGAATTTTCAAGAGTATAGTGTAGATGTTACTGACGGAAATACAAAGTTCTCCCCCGCTAGCGTTCACACTTTCTCCAAAAGCCACTACCATTGCAAGTTGAAATCTGCTACTTTCCTTCAGAATTACCTACTATTCTTTCGACATTTTTTTTTACTATGAATTCGCAAAAGAATTTATGTAAATACAGACATTTTAATATAGCATATTGTTAGCTGATATCCTTAATTTATCATCTTTATTTGCGTAAATTCAATGCCAAATATAATGAAATAACAATTAAAAACTATGCCGACACCGGGGACAAACTGTTTGTGCAGGCAGTGTCGTTGTTTACAGCTAAACCCGGAGAGTTGTATGCATCAAAATTTGACATTCGGCCAATAGGAAATCGCGTTACATTAGAAGGTTTGTTAGAATACAAATTTCAGGTGAACTTTCTTTTTGTTTCAGGTGGCGTTCTTTGGCGAGAGGTCAGATGCATTGCCGCACCTCGAGCATGTGGGTTTCAAATGTGAAATCCATTACAATCCTGCGGACTTCATCAGTAAACATATATCTATAAATAGGTGTTACTGCAAAATGAATGGAAAGAAAAAGTGAAAAGAGGGAAAATCACACACGAATATCATTGTTAAGTGTCAAGAGATAATTTGCTGGCTGATGTATATTTTACTAAATGAAAAATCTAAACTGCACTATTAAAGACGAGGGGAACAGAATTGACACAGGCTCAGTCTGAATTTTGTTTTGTTTCCACTGATGAAAGTTGCTCCTTATCAATATATGATTGGCTGGTTTGCCTACGTTACCACCTGACACATTGATTGGCAATTGGAGCTTGACACCTGATTTATCAGCTATGAAGTAGAATGCTGATTGGCTGTATAGGGATGTTGATTGGTCTACCGCCGTGCACCATGAGATCAACCAATGGCTATAAAGCTTTCCACGCCGTGTTTAATATTCGTAGATAAAAGAGCTCATGCGCTACCAACTACCAGTTCTTGCTAGCTCTACCGGTTGGTTTTAAAACTTGCAATCGGCCTTTACATTTTCACTTGAACGACAAGGATCTTTTAAAAATAAAAATAAAAACCTACGCAAACTTGCATGGTCGAGGTATATCTTTAATTATGAGTGCACCTTTTTTAGCATTGTTTCATGCTTTTCATATGTCAATATATTTATTCATGTTTAAGATACTGGCGGTTTTTTTTTTTTTTTTTTTTTTTTGTTTATTTTTTATTTTTTGGTTTTCAGCTTCGACCATAGCCATAAGTAATTCTATAACTGCTACTCATACCAGCATCATATATACTCTTTCTGCCATCGCCCAAGGTTAGCATTTCCAGCATTTATGTATTATTATTCTAATATTATTATTATTATTATTATTATTATTATTATTAGCATTAGCATTAGCATTAGCGTTATTGTTAGTAGTAGTAGTAGTATTCCCCTACTTTTTGGAGAAAAGTAGATTATATTCCGGCCAGTCGGTGTGCATGTGCGTTTCTAATTTCAGTCCTTGGAATATAATTGGAGGGTAGTGCGTAGATATGCACAAGTGTTTATAATTTTCACATAGCCCGTGGGGATGGGGCTATAAGATACAGGGATTTTGGTAGTTCTACACATATTTGAAGTAGCTCACAATTTATGAGATAAACATATCAGAGAATTGGTGTTTGTGCTCACAGACCCCAAGTATCAACGAGTGTCAGAATAAATCCCTTGTGTCATTCCCTGGGCTTCAAATTAGAGTGTATGAGTTATAGTCCTGACCCCGTAACCATATATTCACTAACTGAGCATAAAAAGAGAAATATATGCATGCAACTGACATTGCACACACACATTTCAACGCACCCGTCTATCCCTACCTCCATGAAGTTGGTTCATAAGAAGCTTGTAAACTACTGAGATCCCCGTCCTATTTATTATTACTGAACATGAAAAGACGAACTCAGAAATGCAACGAAAATTGGCCCCAGTGTTTGTTCTTATCCCCTTAGACTTCACCATACGGACAAAGACTTCGGAGGTGAGTGAAACAATGTCACAAAGAAGCGGGGTATGCGTTTTCTAAACACTTTATTATTATTATTTTTATTATTATTATTATTATTATTATTATTATTATTATTATTATTATTATTGTTATTATTATTATTATCATTTAGTGGCAGTTCTGAAGTCGGATGAAAGCACGATCAAAAGGTTGACAGATGCTGCTTCCAACAGGTAATTTGTTTTTTTATTGTGATACTTCTAAAGTACGCGTGTCTTTTTAGAGCTTGCGTTTAGCTAAAGTTAGATTTCCTACGGCGTACTCATGATTTCAATGTAAACTTCCATATAAGTGATTTTTCATGATATATTCTTTGGAACAAAAAGTGTTTCTTTTATCATCATGGAAAAGAAAAACCCGTAGTTTTGCTCAACTTTATTATTCAAGACATAATTTATAAAGAGCTTTTCAATCATATATTTCCACAGACATGACGCAAGTTCTTTGAATGACATTGCTCTGAATGATAAAAGTGACCCCTTAACCCTGGGCGTGACGAATGAAGCGTTCAATATGGAAGAGAGAGGTAAACTTAATTCTTTTCCCAAGTCACTTCAATATATTTTACTCCTCAAAAAATCTCAAAGATACACGTCTTATAGTGTACTTCTGCCAGTGCTTTTTGAAAGGTTTGTACAGGTTGACAACGATGTTATGGCCCATGTTTATAAACACGTACAAGTTCATGTAAAGAAAGGAATATGACACTGATTGATTCAGATGAATAATTAGTCCTGCCACCAGTCCGTAATTTTAGATTTAAGTCGCTATTTTAACTGATATTCACTGGGCCATGAAGAAACTATGAGGTAGGTTTGCAGGCCACAATTAACTCGCCGTAAGTAAACTACAATGTGTGTTAAACTTAACATCTACAACGATAGTATTAAAGTTCATATGAGGTCGTGTATATCGAGTCAAGACGCCCAGCTGGAAGCCAAATTTGCCGGAAGGGCGGTGCTCTTTTTCAGCCTATTATACTCGAATTCCTGAACTTTCCTATGGTACCCTGTTGAGGGACAGTCACGGGGCATAGCATAGTAATCTACGTGTGGGAACAGATACATGGACAGAACTTTTTTCGGGAGGTGGGAGGGGGCGGGCTGAGGGGGGCGAAGAGATGGGTTAGGGTGGGCGAGAAAGCTATTTTTCGTTTAGTGTGGGTATGAATCCAAAGCTTATATTGCGGCAGTATGTACATGCTTTTGGTCTATTACAACAATATTTTTGAGTTTTCAATGAACATATCTCAAGTGGATAGGACAGAGATTACTTTAGTAATACTTAAGGACGGAGGGTACAGCTTATTGTGAGTACATGCAAGTATCATTCTGCTTACGCTGTGAACGAAGATTTTGTTGAATCATTAGGATAGATCAATATAAATGACTAGGTTCATTTTACCTTCTAAACGGCCCATAAAATCTGGAGAAAATTTTTTTTTTATGCATAGACGTATGTCCATCATAAAATACTACAATACTGATAAGTCTTCAACTTGGTACCCCTATGATGCCATAGGCACTTGCTGACATCATAGGCACGTGCTGACGTCATAACGTCACGTGACGAAATCGTAGTGAAATGCTGATAGCGCAATATTCGCCAAAAATATACCCTTTCAGACAATATTTAAAATTCAGCGCACGCAAACCAACACACACACACCCCGCGATATTGTGTCAAGTGTTACTGAAGGTTAATCATGACATAATTTAAAAGAACTAAGCTGGGCTGTAAATGCGCTCAATATTAAAATTATAGATAATTGTTCTATATTGCTCTTCAGAAGATCATCATAGGATGACAACAAAAAATATCTAAATTTCTAAATCAAAATTGGGAAAAAATATAACTATATAAACATAATAGATTAAGAGATATTAATGAAATATGTGTTTTGTGCTATTTTTATTCATACCCCACCTCTGTGGAGATTTGCGAAGTTCAGATCAAACTTAATAGATATATGAAAGTGAAAAATATTGAGTAAGTATAAAAACTTCGAAAGAGGACTTCATTTTCTTATTTCAGAGACAACTTAGAGATATTTAAAATAATATGGCTGCAACGTTTGCAAACATTTATAAATGTGTCTACCATACAATAAACAACATGATGCCGCTTAATCGAACCAATTCGAAACTCAAACTTTCCTCCGTTCTGCACATTCGGCAAACAGTTGACAGCTATATATACATATGAAAGCCTTTGACTTTAAAACAATGTATATATTCCGTTTTACGCGGTCAAAATTAACTCAGCATACACATTTAATTGCATGTGAAAAAAGAAAGAACAATTCGTCTATATTAAAAACTGCTGAGACATTCGTATGGCATAAATGACTATGCAAATTCCATCAAAGAACAGATTCATAAACCTTTACAGATGACGGCCTAATTTTTATATATATATATATATATATATATATATATATATATATATATATATATATATATATATCCCTTGAATGAGTTGATATATATTGTAAGTTTGTTTGAAAGGAAACAATATTGCAATATTTCATTTATAAAAATTCTTCACAGATAATAATCAATCATTTGTTCCGAACTCCTAGGAGGCCAGAGTACATTCAGAAATTCAGCTGCCTTTGCATATGAAAATAATTAGCATTTACGTCAGAGCTCACGAAACAGATCAGTCAATTTATTCGCACAAATGTCCTTTCAAAACGCACTGAATTACCTCTCAACTTATTTTATCAAGGGACCAATTAAGTTGCAATAATAATTTCAACACGTTCTGTGGACTGCAGTATAAATGTCAGATATTTGAAAACAACGAAATGGTGACAAAACTGTCTATCGATTTAGATTTACGTCTTTACAATATTTGATAAAATAGCTAAGAGGGTCTCTCAGGAGTCCTTTCATGCAATTAAGTGGCAAATTATACAGGTTTACGGTCTGGATGCGATTGAATTCAATCTTCTTTGCTTGATTATTAACTTGCATTGTGTGACAGTAACTTTGACATTGCATGGAATATATAGTTTAAAATATCATGACATAATGAAATTTGTAAAAAGGTCTTTGTTCAGTATATCTTACAATTTAGGTAAAACAGCTTACGAATCGTTGTGATATTGTTTCATAAAATTGGCACAAAAGTAAATAATAAGTTTAACAAAGTTCCGTACAATGACTCATAGTTTTCCAGATAAAACTGGAAGGTGACAGAATGTATATGTATCTGTAGTAAAATGTGAATTATGTGCCTAACACGACCTAGGTGATGAGTTTAACAATCTTTTCAATATAACTATTTTGCTGAAATAAGAACATAATATATAAGTAAGAAATATGTCAAAATTGCTAATATATACAAATTTAGTGAGTTGCTAAATAACACAAATATTAATGTACAGGTAAGATTAAGTAAATGTAATGAACTGATATTTAAATCATTATGTTCCCATATAAACTCAGAATAGTTACGTGCATTACCGTTTCATCACGATTTGTCACGCATGTCCAATATATTGATCAGGATATCGCTCTACCCTTCCCATTTCTATTAGCTACGCCACCACCATTAAGAATTTGTACTTGTACTGAAGCTGTGTATGTTGTTAGACCTGAGTTAATAATCAGGTTAGTGTAGTTCTGTTTTGTAAGAGGTGCTCTGTTGTGTCTGTATTTTAACTGTGTAACTGATTCAAGTTTTTGTAAAGGTTTCTGTATTAGTAAGAATTCTTTGTTTTACATATGTAAGAAAGAGAGGTAGAGAAAGAAAGAGAAATCCTAATCCAGTGTACATGAACGCTACTTGTGTGCTCATTCTTCTGTGTGTCTTTTCACCAAATATATTTGCATATCACCATTGTATTTTGATATTATGACTATTTAGACTAAATATTTGATAATGATCATGCGTATTACGACTAAGACTTTTCTGCTTGTATTGATCGCTTTTGACAAAATAAAAGAAATGTCATCGGTAACGACTACGTCGATACTGCAAAATCAATCCAGTTTGAAAGTGAAATGTCCTCGTGGAGGGGGTGGGGGTGGAGGAGGGGATAGAGAAGGGAGAGCGAGGTGGAGAAGAAATGGGTATTTAAATAAAAGAGGCAACCTAAACTTGATAATTGTGAAAATATTACATCGATGGAGCCTTGGAAATGTGTTTCTTATATAATGTGCTCATAAACCAACTTCTTATAAAGATTTATTTCTTGGGCATATCACATTTCCACTACTCCGAAAGTAACGAATGGGCGCAGAATCAGTCTCACCCTATTCCATCTATTCCAATGTTTGTTGACTGATAGATGTTTTAATTGGTCTCTCATTTGTCTGAACGAATGCTACACAATTAATTTAAATTCTGTCCGTGCTTCCGTCCAATTATTCATTGGACAACTTTATTATCTGTCCAAAACTCCGTTCACTCTTCTGTGCGTTTTTCTGACCGTTTTCCCTCTCAATCTGACCATCTGTTTGTCCGTGTATGGGCCAGTCCGTATATATGTTTACCCATCTGTGTGCACGATCTTCCATTCTTTTATTTGTCTATAAGTTTGTCTGTCCATCAGTTCCTTGAACCATCTGTTCGCCAATTGCCCATCTGTTTATTCGGTTTTTGCTGATCCGTCCATTTGTCTTTTCATCTTTTCGTTCGTCCGGCCGTTCGTCCTATTTTTATCCATCTATTATTTTGTTTGTCTGCCACTCTAAACAACCGTCTGTTTGTCTCGTCAAAAACGTGACTGTTTATGTCGTCTTCAATACTTTTTCTTCACACATAAGATATATTAAAAATGTAATACACCACGAAAGTTTGTTTCCTTTTCATAGTTGTATCTTTCGTTTTGCAATTTAAAGGAGGCTTGGTAAACTTATATTCAGATTGAGGAAATTAATACAGGAAGCGATAGTGAAAAGGACAGTTATTATTATTCATCATCTGCATACATGCTTACCTACATACATGCACTGTGCACATATCCAACAATTGCATATTTGAAAATAACTAAAAGCATGTAAAATAATACTTAAACTTGTTAATGTTGTCTTGATTGTTTCCTATTTGGTCGAACATCCAAGCACAGCACAAACAGAAAATAGCAGCAACTCATGTACGCGATTTAAGAAATGCAGCTAAGTTGAGAAGAAGCTAAATTATATTAGTGCATTAATATTTTCTTCATGAAACAACGAATTTGCAAGTGTGTGTTTGTGTGTGTGTGTGTGTGTGTGTGTGTGTGTGTGTGTGTGTGTTGGTTTTCCACAGAGAGCGAGCGTTTGCATGTATATGAGCGCGTGCGTGTGTGAATGTTTGTTAAGGGGATGTTTTATTGCTCCGACGAAAATAAATGATATTACATTGATGTGTAACGTGATCATGTTTCCTTCCTATAATTTACTTCCATGAAATATAAACCCATTCTAAACACCCCAGAATACTCTCATTCGGACCATCTCGGTTATTTCTACAAGACAAAAAATATGCTTCAGATGTATGTCGGCGTAGTAATTTCTTTAAAAATATTACATTTTGTTCGCCCGAAATTTCTTCGCAATAATAGAAACCGCGATCTATTCGGGCCACCTCGGTATTTTTAGGATTGGATTGCCCGTATGATTGACAGAGATTCTGAATAGAAACAAATAGTTTGATGCAGTCGGAATTTCTCGGTCAATCTTTGTTTAGCAAATGACACAGGTGGTCCGAATGGCAGCTAACGTGGGTTATCGCATACATTCGAGCTAAGATCCGTATGATTGACCGAGAAGCTGCGAAACCCAACCGTAACGCCTCAATAAGGAGCAGTAACTCCCAACGCGACAAGGGAGTTAATAAAATAAATGTGCTAATTGAAAGAAACTGTTTATCGCCTCTCTCTCTCTCTATCTCTCCCTCTCTCTCTCTCTCTCTCTCTCTCTCTCTCTCTCTCGCTTACACACACACACACACACATACACATACACTAATATGTAACTGCAAATTTGTATTAGTACTCACCCATAATTTTGAGTAATACAGACAACTTAAAATGACGATTAATTAGACTACATGAATTGACCAATTTTTCTATGATGGTAAAGAAACATTACTCTTATTTTTCTACTAAAGTAACTCCGATCTCTTTAACTAATCTAACAATTGCAAAACTTAATACACTACATTACTAACATAAATTGTTGGTATAAATTGATTAATTTCACACAAAAAAACAAAAACAATTCCCAACGATACAACTGAGAACCGTCGACGCCTGATGCAACAGGCTTTATAATGAATATGAAAATGTTCGCCATATTGAATACACTTTTGGAATAATATAACTAATAAGAAACATATCAGTTTTGCTAAATATCAACGGAAAAGAGAGCATTAACTACTTCCTCTTGCGCGTCTATGTATACATTGTAGTACACAAACAGAACGCGTCACTCATTTAACGTTGGAACGTTGATACACGTCATAATATGTTTTCCGTTGTATGTGACGTTATCATCATTTTGCATTAAATATGTGACGTTATCATCATTTTGCATTAAATATGTGACGTTATCATCATTTTGCATTAAATACAGTAAAGACTAATACCCATATTTAAAAAAAAAATGTTCTAAGAAGTACCCATGCAGTAGATACGTTTGGAAAAATATCATTAGAGTCTGACAGGGGGCCAATTATACTCAAAAGCGAACCTAGTCCTTTGAACAGAATGGGTATATCTGAGTCAGAATTAATCCGTGTACATACAAGCAGTAAATATAATTCAACTTTAATCACGATGTACAAATTCATATGACGATAACGACAACACTAGATTGTCTTACGCCAACATCTTAAGCGATAAGTGTTTGGAACCATCAGAACAGCGATAAGTGTGTATGAAAACAAGCATAAATTGGAATATCCGTTTGATGTAAGAAAAGGAAAATACATTCTAGGATCTCAGAGAATTTCCAGCGATAAAATTATTAAAATATTGTAGCTAATTATATTAAATGATAAGCATGCGTTTCTTGCTTTTTGTAATATAGATAATAAAAGTTCTTTTATTTAGAGATTAACAAGATTGAGTGCCCATTTTTATTTTAAATTTGGAGACAAACTCTACTTTATGTGCGGGAATCATATTTGTAAAGTTCTGTTTAGTAGAAATAAGTTTAATTGTTCACACTTATCTACCCAATCCAGTGTATTATCAGATCGCTATCTCAACGAGTGAGGCGTACACAGTCTGTTATACTAATATTGGGACTGTGGAACTTTACTCAATAGATAAGCAAAATATTCGACAATTTTCTTTGCAAGAAGTTTTGTAATCATTTCATTTTTCTTACTACGGGTTAGAATATTTATTGACGTAATTTTGTTTGTGAGATTCCCTGACAAATGTTAGTTCAAGACGCCCACTTGTTATTAATTATTTCCACCATGCAAAATCTCCTCTTCACACAGGAAAACTAAGAAGCTAATCTCTTTGGTAGATCAGACTATTCCCTCCGTCTTTACGGCCTTTCATATATATATATATATATATATATATATATATATATATATATATATATATATATATATATATATATATATATATATATATATATATATATATATATATATATATATGGGTACATTAATTATGATAATTGCGGAAACACACGAAAATATCTTTCTAAAGTTTCGATTTGTACGTTTTTTTGAAGAATACAACAAATATGCAGTAATAAAGAAAAAACTCATTATGTAAAAATAGCACTTCAGCTCTACAAAGGTAAAATGTAATGCGCAATGCTTCTACACAAATTATTATACTCTGATTATCAACACTTTAAGCAAGATGTTTTTTTCTCTCTCTCTCTCTCTTTCGGTAGCTAAGGTTTTTATGTGGGATAGCTGGAGATTTTTTTATGGGTTTGCTATCTTGTTTGTGGGACAATTTATGAATCCTAAACAAATGACATCATTTCTCTTGTCTACATACCATGTTTAATATATTGGGAAAACCAGATAAGCTGAGAAATCAATGTCTTCTGATTTTAATATCACAAGTTATGAGAAATATGTAATTTACGTCAGTTTGTAAAAGAGTTTGAGTAATCCATATATTCTTCTGCATCTTGTACGTTCCCTTGACCCATGAATTTCTGTTAGATTACAGTACAACAAAAGCCTACAATTATCAATAGGTATACATCATCACGCACACAACAAAAATAGCGACACTCGAGAGGTAGGAACAGTTATGTAAGAAATGACACAGTGTGCTGCTTCAAAATATGTAAAATTGCAAACCAAAACCTAAGAATCACATCCAAGATATCATTCTAAAGTTGCTAAATGCATAGACTTTAACATCACTACACAGTTTTTTTTTTGGCTGTGACGTGGCGACGTCAATTACTAAGTTTAATCCTTGTGATATGCTTATGTAATAGAAACCCTGAAAATCAAAGAGTATCAACACTGAGCTGTAAGAATTTGCATTCTCATTGGTGCGGTTCGTTTTTATAGACTCCCTCGTCGTCAAATGTGTTCAACGATTTATTTTGTAATCCGGAATAACTTAATAAAGCCTGTGACTCAACAAGTACCACAGAGTTTCGTAAATAAACAGAACGAAATATTTTGGTTGAGCAAATTTATACGTTGGAACGATGTACGGTTTTTGGAGACAAAAGGATGCTTGAAAAATGCAAAATGCAGTATATACATGAAACAGCATCACTGCCATATTGAAAACATTTTCAAGAAAATCGACTCTAGAAATCTATGAAGCGTTGGATAAGACATTTTAATAACACCTTTAGTTCTTATAGCATGAAGGTTATTTATACGGAAACAAACATCTTGGAGTCATGCAAGAAGGACAATATAGAAACATAGTTGGGCTATATTTATACAAGCTGAAGTAAGTCATGAAATGGTTAAGTCTCTTATTTATCATTGAGCCATGCCCGTATATATATATATATGGCTTCATGAAATAAGCTTCAGCTTCTGTTCCTATATAATTTTCTTTAATTTTTCAAAAAAATTAGTTAGAAAAGAAAATTTTCAGTCAATCGAAAGTCATAGATTTGCCCACACAAAATAGTCAGTAATTATTCTCGTTCAACTAGACCCTCTCGCACAGCTCCGTGAAATGTTCGCCATGCTATGGTATGGCAAAGGTCTATACAAACGACTGTAACGCTCAAAACGAGGAGTTTTAAATGATTTACATTCAGTAATGAATTAACCTCGTGACTGTGCAATTGTAAAGTTGAGATTACTCACTCGTAACACCAGTGACCACTATGGTTTTAATTGATGAACATCATATTCTTTTAACCATACAAGAGCAATATACTGAAAATAATATATGATTTGTTTGTCTAGATAAGGTAAAATGACTAAGCTTGATTTTGATATGATAATAAGGCATTGACATAGAAAACCTCTACCTTCCTTGGATTTTTCTCTCGAGGCCTATATCAAACAATTCGATCACTCTATTGATGGAGCTAATCTGAACACGAGGTTCACCACAGTAAAACTTTCAGATGACCATATAGCATTATATGCATGAAAACCGCATTTTCACATATGTTCAAATTGTATATAATTCGTATAAAGCTCTGATGAGCATATCTATGATTTATCTTTTAAAACAATAGCATTTTGTTGGATAATTTTCGAAGCAAACTTTACAGAGGTACTCCTTTATGATTTGTGGTACATATTGCCTTTAAGTCGGGAAACATCCTATGAAATTATGAAATTTTACAAATTGTCTCTTTAAATTCTTCCTGCAAGTTGAAATTATATAAGCAATTTTGCTTTTTTAGGATTTTAAGACATTCAGAACTGATTTGTAGAATATATATCCAAATATTTTGTCTTCTTGAAATTAAACTTAGCGGCATGAAAACCTGTCTCTTTAAGGAAAGCACATAAAACGCAGCCTTGACGTTTCTGACGACGTTGTTGCTGGCATAATCCTAAAACTAAATTACGTTGTTAATTAGTCTTCATTTCTCTCTGTTGCGTTTACAGTACAACTTGATGGTTGCATTTATCACAATCAGAACCACTCGCTATGGATAGCGTATGCATTTAGTTCCAGAAACATTTCTCTGAGATTTGTGGATATGAAATCATAAAACTAGATGTGTATATTGATGCTGAGGTGAATTACTCGTAGCCAAAAATGGTAACAGTGACAATTATTACGTTGAAGTGCTTTCATTTTTGTTTTGTGTTTAAAGTAAAATTTGATTGGTGCATTCATTTTGATCAGAACTATTCATCTTCTTAAAATTACGTGAAAGTAATCGATTTTTTTTTTTTTTTTTTTTTTTTTTGCGTGTGAAATCATGAAACGGGGTGGCTACATTCATGGCGAGGAGTATTACTCATTCTAACCCAGAAAAGTAACAATGGCCTATTTTATCCTCTAGTAATTGCATATAGTGTTTGCTCTTTAGTCATACTTAATTGCATCCAAGGACGACATTATTATTATTATTATTATTATTATTTACATTTGTTTTCTTCCGGTCATTTTTTTCCGCATTGAAATGCTAAATTGAATGATTTCAACACTCCTTTGCACTTTGTATTCACTTTTCTATGTAGATAAAGGCGTGGGTTGTATACTTATTTAGATAGTTTTAAATGAATGAGTTGTATCATAGCTGTTTTAATTTAGAAAAATAAATTAAAGGCTATATTGCATTTTACCAGCAGATAGAACCATTTAATAACCTTTGCACCCTGTAACAACCGAATAATAACTTGAATCATATTGAAATATATGAAGTCGGCGACCAATATTTTCAGATACTGAAGTTCATATTTCCGTACTTAATTCTTTGGACCAGAAAATGGTAACAGAAACCTTAGAAGAAACAAAGATATGGCCAACGTCATTTTCTACGCAGCTCCGTATGCTATCGTGGAGGACATTTAAAGTGTCACGAGGACGAATTCTACATCTCTATGAATTACTTCAATCAATGATACTGGCTCTTACTCTGGGGCTGGTGTTCTTTCAAATACCTCAAACGATAGGATCCATTCGAGATAGAATGGGACTGGTAAGTATACTGGTTTTTATATGCTGCAACAGCAGGCTTATCATACCACGGTTTATTATGTTCAGCACGGACACAAGTGAGAGAACGTGGACTATGAACTGCCTACTGTTTATGCTGATCGACATTATACGACGGCAGATCTGAGTCTATGCTGTTTATATAAAATTACAAGTACAATGAACAGTGTGGAGTCTGACTGACTGCTGGCGCTTTCTGATGTGTGTTCATTGCGTGCAGCTGGTTGAGCATTTTACACGAGAAAATATGATCTCATGCAGTTCATCTGAATGCAAAACCGATACCTTTTTATAGCTTATTTGTGCATTTTTAAGAGTAAAGTGCGATGTTTACAAATGTCGAAGGAAATATTACTATACTGGACTAATTTTATTTTTCCTTTCTAGACATATACGTCTGTGTACATATTTATATTTATATAATTTATCACAAGAAAGAAAATTTTTCGTCTAAAAGTAAATAATTTATAGTTTTTTAAAAGAATTCCCGAAAAGAAGTGAAACTGACAATGACTCTAAATATGTTCCAAAATCCTCGACAAGACGTTGTCTGTCTACATTATATCAACAATGTTGTGCAGAATTTCTTCCACCTTTAAGTTTGTGACACAAAAATAGCACCATTGTGATATTATTTAGATTTATAATGACCGTGTTATTGCGCACTTGTCAGTTTGCCTCTTCAGTCTATATGATTATAAAGTAAACTCGACTATATCAAGCATATATATTTGATATTATATCTGTCTTGAGTCTTATCGACATTTGCAAAGCCCTGAAATAGATTTAAGTATATATTTATTATTATATATATGTTTGACATATATATACATACATATACGAATAAAAATATTATCATAGAGGTTAGAGAATTTTAATTCGCACTCTACGGAGATTCGAACCCGGATCCGTGGGTTACGGCACCCATCGCCTTGCCTGTAAGTACCAACCCCTATACCATTTCGACCACGCATACAGCACCGAAATATGATGCTACAAAGTCGGTAGTACAGCCAATCGTGCGTAGCAGATACACCCGCATGTCGTGGCAATTTATGTAATTTACGTGAGTCAACTGATCACCTTTCCTCTCATTTTTACTTTTATTTTTCGTTATAGCTATTTATCACCGTGACTCATTGGACTTTCGCAGCTGCTTTTGATGCCATAACTACGTGTAAGTAAGCACTTTCTGATCTAAGCTCATGAACAGTTACGAGTATCCATAACTTCGATATACGAACCATTACATTCAAACATTCGGTTGACGCGGAATTTATCCCAATCATATGTAATATTGCAACGTCATTGACTTCCCGATTAAAGCACAGAAAGTCGGGGAAGGGAACTTCATAATTCTTTTCGTGACATTTATTATCTTTTTACAAAAATGCTTATTAAGCATTTTAATCATGATCGAAACTGCAGTGACTACAGGGATACATATGGAGTACTCCTCTCCGAATAAACCAATACTGACCTCTGGTTGGTTACAACATGGAATGAGGTCGATGACAAAATTGTAGATAACAATGGGAAATATGAAACTGAGCATGTCTGGATGATGGTTTATCTATTTTAGGAAATTTATTAATTGATATTGGAATCCGAATACTCTGAAATCTTGTAACATGATTTGACAAGTTTGAAATACTTACTTGTAAATAGTTTATTATAATACTGTAAACCTGCTGAATTTTCTATAAGTTTAATTACCTTCTAACTTTTTTGCGCCATTAATCTACATAGGTAATAATTATCTTTGCCTTCTATTTTTAATTAGTTCTACAAGGAGCTTTTTCAATTAAAGGTGTGCAAATTGAAATTATTAAAGACAGTTATTGATGATAGTTTTTACCTATATAACTATATTTACTCCTGAAAAATTACAGAAATTGCAGTATTTTACTCGCGTGCTATTTTTTACTCGAAATTTGTGGGGTGGGGGTTATCTATACTTGGAGCGTGGAATAAAATAGACACTCACCTGTTTGCTGTTTAAAAAATAGAATAAGAGTAGTTCATGCTGCAGCAGATACGGAAAAGTTGACCTTTGCGAAATATTGTGACCGCGAGATACTTTTCCATTCGAAAACTGCGACAATTGGTAGCTTGAATCAAAGTAGGTTGACATTATTATCTGTGCAGTGATAGACTACTGATTCCCTGAATATACATAAAAATGGAGAAATTGAAAGTATTAGGTTCGAAATATTTCTCTAAAGATATTGTCATGACACGTTACAAAAATATCTAGTGTAAAACTCATTACGGAAATTTCCAAACTTTTCATGTAAATCTTTCAACGATAGCAAAGGGTTTGTTCAATGCATATAGTGCAGTTGATCAAAATAGAAATTGAAAATATGTTGCTTAGAGATATTTACCTGATGTTTGTATTAAAAGTTCAATTAGTTCTTATATTAAAAAAACTAGTTTATTTCCAGATCGTGATTCAAATATGGTTTATCTCAATGACCAGGTCAAAGAAGTTAATTGTTTAGTTTTATTACTGAAAGACTCTTGAAACAATCATACTTGATTTGTTTTAAGAACGATAAAAATGAGCTTTACAGTTAGAAAATTGTATGGCCATTTCACGCATGTTAAGTATATTAGCTTTTAACACGAATCAATGACGTTTTGCACAATATCAACAACTACATTAGCAGGACAAAGGCTACTGCATACTAACATTTTTTTTTTGCAATCTATTTATATACGCAAAGCTTGCTAAACCATTGCACACATGAAAAGTGGTTATTCTTTTCCTCAATACATGCACATTTTCACAAAAATGTTGAACGGGTACTTACAAAACTATTAAAAATAAATCATCTCGATAGGATACTGCAAAATTGAGAAGCCGTAAAACAATGATTGTTCAAAAAGAGGAGAGCATGAAATTTTATTTTCCTTTAACGTTTCTTCAGAGAGAGGAGTAATTACGAAGGAGACGTCAGCCAAGGCTTACAGAGTTTCAGCTTACTATGTGGCAAGAACTTTAACAGAACTACCTTTGGTGCTTACACTTTCGGTTTTCTTTTACATCCTGGCTTACTGGATGGCCGGTCTCCACGGTGTTCCTCAATTCTTCATCAGTCTTTTGATTCTGCTGCTGAGCACTCTTAGCGCACAGGTGAGATAAGCCCGTGACCATATATAGTGTTAACTTTGGGATGACGCATACCGCCTTTGCCGTCTATATTGTTCATTGCACGAGTATAACCTGTCAAGACTGACATTTCGCTGCAGTGCACAGGGGACGATTGATTCTGGAACATATGAACTTGTTAAAATTTACAGGTTAACAGCATGCAAGGAAACAGAAGGTCGGTGCGTTTTACTTCTTTGATGAAAGTTTAATGGGGAGGTTAACAATATTTGCGCAACGGGCTTAAATACAAACAAATATAATAGTTTCCCAAATAAGATGAACGAACTTATAACGTGTTTTTATGATGCTGTAAAAATAGATTCAATTAAATGGTGCATAATTGTTCTAAGATAAAAAGCAACAACAAAAGCAACAAAATACCTTAATTTTAATTTTCTTTTTGCCTATTCTATCTAGTTTACTGTGATATATATTATCTGTTTTAATATGTTCCGGGAATAATTGTTTAATTGTACATAGGCCACCCACGTTGTACTATCAAGAAAATAAGTGTGATACATATTATGTTAATTATATATATATATATATATATATATATATATATATATATATATATATATATATATATATATTTATTTATTTATTTCTTATTCCTCACAGGGACTTGGATATATGATCGGTGCTGCATGTTTGGACTTCAAGTTTGCCATTTTCCTCGCCAACACAGCCATTTTATTCGCTCTTATCTTGTGTATGTTATATATATATATATATATATATATATATATATATATATATATATATATATATATATATATATATATATATATATATATATATAATTAAAATGACGAAATAGTTTATCCGAGTCATTTAAATATTGTCTTGTAGCCATAGGACTTCTTGTAACATTTCGATCCTTTCAAGTAATGAAATAACACCTCCAATATAATGATTGTATCGACACATAAAACTAGTTTAATCGTATGACAAAAGCATGGTTGCATCTTATCTACATATGCCATATTTTTCATATTGGTTGGGAAAAAGGTCCAAGATATCTGGAATGTGTTTACCAGAGTAAATGGCCGAACATCCGGCGCAAGTGCAAAATCTGCTCATATTAATCTATGTTATTACATTCAGGTGTTTGACACAGGCAGACATTTTCTGAGCCACACAAGTATCATGTGCAGATATAAGAGCTGTTCATTTCCTATAAACATACAATAATGTTTTGGTTCATCTGGGGACTGAAATTGTGATCAGTCTACGTGAAATTATAGGTTCACGGTCCTAATTGTTAAAACATGTAATGACCCTTTATGTGTAGTATGGCCAAGTAACATGATAACAGAAGTGCAATGATATCTGATGATATATTGATGGAGGCGTTGATATCTTGTATATTATTCAGTGAACCGTGAGACATTCACATGAACTAACTAGAGTTCCCTAACCTTGTTATCATAAACTTGTATGTGTTTATAATCGTAGGCCATGCAATTGTTATCTACCTGTAAGAAAAAATCAGCTTGTAAACAATACTTAATACATTTGATCAATGACTGGAGTGGTCAAATTATACGGATCTTTTTCTGTTAGTAGCAATCTGGATGTGGAAGGGACCTTTGTTGTTACTCTTGTCAGCCCGTAGCACGCAGGTTTATGTTTTTGCATTTAGATTGAGGGGTGTATCTATTGCAAAAAAGGGAAGGAGAGGTATTGGTGTTATATTAACACAATTCTTTTTCCTTCTGAAAATAATAATAACGGGTACAGGGAAGGACAGTTGCATAGATCGATAATATCTATTACTTGCAATTTTCCTTTTGATGATGATCACTATGACGAGAAGGAGGAGGATGTTGTTCTTAAAGATAGTGGTTATTGAAACACTGCCCAATCTGTCACTTCAATGATGATGATGATGATGACATTATTATAATATTTTTATTAAAAATATTATTAGTAGCATTATTTATATCATTATTAATGTTATCCCCACTCGTTTTTAAACAGCGTCGGGGATATTGTGATACCCACTCTGCCTGTCCGTCCGTCTGTACATTACCACATCTTCTCCTGACCCGCAGAGTGGGATTTCACGAAACATTGTTATATTTCCCGTATGGTAGCCACATGTCTGAGGAGTTCCATTTTTGGCTCCCGCCATTTGAGAAGCTGGAATGGGGTCAATGGCCAAATATACAATAATTGGAATTACAATGAAAGTTTCAAATATTTTCTAACCAAACTTTATGTATGTAATCATGACAGGATGACGCATTGTAATGCAAAAACTAATACACAGTGTTATATACTGTTCCTGGTATATGTGACGTAGTGTGCAATTTAACCAATGAATTCCTGTCAGATAGAGTAAGGGTGAGTACGGTGTGGGAGGGGTTGTGTACTGGGAATCTGCAAGGGCGAATCATTGTAGTTACCCTTATTATTATTATTATTATTATTATTGCATCCGGGTTCATAACACAGACCCTACCAGCGTGGTTTAGTTGGGCGAAATATCTGTCCTTTATTTTTCACCCACTGAGTGCCATGTCCATAATCCTCTTCCAGGACATGAATCCCTTGCCGTAAGTTACAGAAAATATTTTAAGGTCAAAATTTAACAAGTTTAATTTATTTAGAAGTCAGTGGAAACAAGTGTAAAAACCTTAGATTCTGTTTTATTTTTCAGATCTCAATAATTGATTTTGTTTTATTTTTCAGATCTCGATAATTTTATTACTGGACACATTATAAGTTAAAGAGACTGGCGATATATTACTCTAAGTTGTCATCATATAATTTATCATATTTACGGTCAATGTTATTGTGTTTACTGTAATCTAATACATTCAAAGTACTTTTTCATATTTATGAATAAAGATTTTAACACACGCATATATATATATATATATATATATATATATATATATATATATATATATATATATATATATATATGTATATATATATATATATTTAAGCAAAAACCAAAGAATTTACTGCTACTGTTTTACATTCGTCATCTAAATACTTCTAAGGACAAAAAATGCATTAATCTAATGCAAAACGCGTGTCTTACGTGAAACAATTTTTTATACTGATGGTAAGTTGTATTTACCACTGATCGTTGATATGTAAATCAAAGATTTTAGAGATTTACATGAATTTATCTGAATGTTTCTCATATCTTCGTTTTCATTTTTATAAATATCATCGATATTAACATTACATTACATTACACACACACACACACACACACACACACACACACACATTTCATAGTCCATTTATTCCAACTGAATGTATAATAGGTATATCAACGTTAGTTAGGTGTAGTAAGTACTTCAGTAAGATATATACTTTTTGGGCGGTCCATAACTTTTGACACTTTGTATCCATCACATTACTTGCGTATTGCATTTAAGTTCCCATTTATGTTAGTATTATATGCATGATAATTAATTTACTCAATACTGCTCCACGTTAGGGTGGAGTATAATAATTTCGAAAGTATTTAAGCCATTTTGGTCAAAAAGTAGTTTGCATCTTGATTTTTAATGCAGTTAAATCCATGTGATTCGCATCCGGGAAGTTTGGAAATAACTGTAATTGCGAGTCATTAGACCTGTAACGTTTCATACATGTATCATAGAGGCAAATTGCCATAACCGGTCCAATTAAGATATCATGCAACTATTTGAATTCAATCTATGTTTTTATGCAATTTGTTTCTAAATATATGAGAAAATGGAGATAAATCTTTAAAAAGTATTCCTGTATATCAGATTGAAGATTTGTCCTAGACACATAAAACTGCAAGAAAAATAGCTCTTTAATGAAACTGTAGCTTCTGGAAATACTCCACGGTCACAAATGCATGCAAGCATGATACCAGGAGTACCTGTTAAGACCTCACCTCCACACTGATTAATAAATAAGGTCATTTACATGTTTGAAAATGCATGAACAATTTTGAAAGCACTTAATATTCTTAAAGGCTTGATGGCACACGAAGATAAATAAATAAATCAATACAAATTTGTTCTATTTGATGTAAGCCATGTTTTAAGAAAACCACGTTGCGTCACCTGCATCATACCATAAGCGCGTGCATGATACTGCAGTTATATTCTTTTTGAAGGTAATCCAGTCGGTGCACTGATATTTTTTCTCGATATCGGGATTTTCTTAGCACTATACATCGAATGACGCTACACGATCACAGAGAAAAAGATCCCACCTTAAAGTTACACCGCACCAGCTCAACAGGAAAAAATATTTCTGCTTCTAGTAGATTACCACACCTATTTTTCCTGTCCCCTTGACACTGTTTTTTTTTTTTTTTTTTTGTTTTAATTTTTTTTTCTCCAAACTTAGCAATGAATGAATAATAGCGATAATAGCGAAGCCTAATGAATGAATAATAGCGGAGCCCTCAAGTTTTTTGTGACGCTAACACTTTTCATTCGGATTAGTTTCATTAATCATATACATTTAGTATTTACGTCTGAATAGGAAGGAATTCTTTTATAAAGTAAATCTTTGAATAATTAGTTCCCTTGTCTGCTTTGTCCCACCGACTGATTTTACCATCCATAGCCATATATCTCTGGTGAACTTACTGTAACGATCAAGGCAATTAGTGCCCGTTTCATGAACAGTTACAATTTGTTACTTGCTTTTTGTTTTTGCGATGCGCATTCAAGAAGCAGAATCATATATTTCAAGTATCCGAGTACCATCAGTATTTTGATGGTAAGCGTTTTCTAAAGATTACCTCCATTTAAGAAATAAAATATCATATCCGTGGTCAGGCAGGTCATGGACCTTCACTTTCAAACAGACATCGTTCTAATCCAGCACGAATGTTACCTGTAACACCTATGTTTTCAGTAATCCGATACGAAATTTCGTTTTATGACCGACATTTAGTATCATGCCCAATAATATATTCCTTGTTTTCTATCCGTCGCGTTTCAATGTACGCTCCTCACAGCTCATACTCCTGCAGAACATATCGCTGCCATAAGACTGTTTTGATCTCTGGGTCATCTAAACCTTAGTCTATCATCTCTGCGCATTAATACATGAGCACATTGCCTGGATTCTACCTTCCTTCTCTAATCACAGATTGAAATCAAATCAAACACGAGAACATAAAAACAGACCATGCATGCGGGATCGGATGAGCTTCATTGTGACGTTATCAACATATTGCGACGTATGTTGCGTGCTACCTTGCAACGTCTTTAACCCTGTGTCCCATCTCTGCAAGTAAAGAATTCCTGATCTTTTCCTGCTACGTATTAGGTTAAGTCTTCACTGAAGGCATTGTCAAGAAAAGATTACAGAAAATGCAATATAAACTGAGTACGTTGTTCTCCAGGTGGCATTTTCCCACCAAATTTACAGAGCTGTTGTAGTGGTAATCTCCTTCCAAAAGTAGGTAACCACCGTGAGGTTCGTGGCCTCAAGGGTCATAGGAGACAATGCATTTAATTTGAAGTCTTGTTTAATATATGTTTGCATCTCATCTGAAATAGTCTCTTTGTCATAGTCCCTGGAAAAAGATATATTGCAGAAATAGACCTCAATTAAGTAGAAATCTTGCATAGGCGGCCGTTTTTTTTCACATCCTAACGATGGCTGTCTAGGAAAGGTTTGTTTCTTTATTTTCTGTTTAACGGCAATTAGCACAGAACGTGTTATAACGTGACAAGGCAATGGAAGCAAGTGTCTTGCATAGGGTAAACACCACGGCACCTGGCCTTGTCCAGGTAAACACCACGGTACCTGGCTTTGCCCAGGTAAACACCAGGGTAGATGACTCGGCTTGGTCTGAGCAGAATTTACCTCTCGGCCTAGGGCGGCGACTGTCAATTTATTGTATGAGTATTTTTAGTAGTTCATGTCTTTTTCAGATGCAACACGCTGAGCACAGACATATTTCCTCAGTGTTTTACAAACACCACAGTGATGATTACGGGAAAAGATGTTCTTCTGAAGGCGGGGATCACGTTACCAATTTACTGCTACATCACTGGACTAGTGATTTTCTTCCTACTGTTTAGAATACTTGGACTTGTCGCATTAAGGATCCATTTTAGAGGGCCAAAATAGGGTCATTACGTATTTGAGAGAAGATGTGATTGACTTGTCAAAGCTCAGAGATCATCAGTAAACTATGCAAGATCTACAACAATATATCTACTTGCAGAATCTGCTGTCAATGTATTATGTCTCACCACGATATTGATATGGCACAGAATGTTATCCTTGTCCTTCCGTCCGTCTCGTCCGTCTGGTCAAGTTTTGCGTTTATGCCTGTTTTCAGGCACCCTTGGGAGGGGGTGGTATGAAGTTACAAAATTTTCATTAATTTCCAGTCATTGATACTTTTTTATTGTGGTACTTTCTACGTTCCATTAACACGTCTCTTGTTGATTCTGTTACATACCTATGAATATAAATAGTGATGGGGTAATCTATTGTTGTGCATTTTTTTTAAAAAAACAACAAATTAATGTCTAGGACTTGTAATAGAAAAACTGTGTCCGTATTGCAATTTCAGTGTGAATTCGTATGATTTCACCAAACTGTCTTGCACAACCTATCTTCATTAAAATCTCTTATTGGCGATTAGTTTTTCCCATCATAACTTGAGTTATCCAGAACATAGCTACATTATTTACCGGTATCAGTACCTCTGTTGAATTTTAATTTGGGGGTAGAGGTAGGTAGTTATTTAGGTGGTGACACGTGTTATCACTGAGACAAGATGTGTTACAAATAGTCCATTGTGCCTCTGTGTTCTTAGATGGGAGGTATGTGGTTGTCTATTTTTCATATATTGGACATTACTAGGATTCCCACTTTAAACTACATGAAGCATGCAAACATCCACAATTGGTCTTTGAGACACGATATTGGAATGAGACTATTTGGCCTCTGTCATAACTTAAGAAATATTGAGATTAATACTGTAAGACTACATATTGATGGACTCCGCATGGGAAGACAAATACATATTTGCAGCCAAAAAATCATTTTCAAAATTGTATTTTTTTTTAATGTGTTTACGTTTATGACAACACAATTTTTCATTGTGATTCGAAAGAATAGGAAATAAGGAAGCGGAGTTTAAGATATACATGTATGAGGAAAACACCAGAATATGCCATGATGTATAAATATAATTCTAGTTTAAATGTATTTGAGAACTAAATGCTACTTTTATTTTGTATTTTTCTCCGCTACGGATGTGTCACCATTGTCTTAAAGAGTCCTTCTATACTTCATTCTTCTTTCAGTATTTCGCAACATCCGTACGGTTGACCTTTGGGTGCAGATCTATTCTTATTTACTTAACCAACAGGGTATCGCATTTTGTATACAGATACTTCTTTGTAGGTTCAACACCCTACAGCCATAAGTAAGTCACTGAAACCTATATTTTATGCTCGTTTTTCTTTGGTGTTCAGAACAGTATCTAGTGAAGAGTCAGAGTCAATAATTATTTACACCAGCAAAAAAAAAAAAGCAAAGGAAAAATTCGATGTTCATGCCTCTTAGTAACTCAGGTTAGACTTATGATGACATCAACAATGCGTTTTATTTCTATTTTCACGCTGATATATATATATATATATATATATATATATATATATATATATATATATAGAGAGAGAGAGAGAGAGAGAGAGAGAGAGAGAGAGAGAGAGAGAGAGAGACAGACAGACAGACAGACAGACAGACAGAGACACAGATACAGAGAGAGAGACAGAGGGAGAGACAGAGACAGAGAGAGAGAGACACAGAGACAGAGAGAGAGAGAGACAGAGACAGAGAGAGACACAGAGAGAGACACAGAGAGAGAGAGAGAGAGAGAGAGAGAGAGAGAGAGAGAGAGAGAGAGAGAGAGAGAGAGAGAGAATATGCACAAAATCATTAAATAAATGAACAAGCAACTCGTGGGCCTTTATCACGTTTTAAAGATATGTTTAGCGTTATTTTGTATTTATATGGCTTTTATTCCCGGATCTTCAGTTTCATTAATACAAACAAATGTATCAATAAGTGAGTTTACGTTGCACTGACTTATAAAAAGTGAATGGGTCCTAAATCTGTCCGTGAGGGGTATTATTCTACTACTGGAACGGTCAACTTTAAAACGCAAAAACGGTATTATTCTTTGCCAATTATGGTGAGTTTGTTTTTTGGGTTTTTTTTGTTGTTTTTTTTGGGGGGGTGGGGGGGGGGGTTTAAACAACTGTTTAATTGATTTTCGATTCCCAGCAGATGGCAGACTCGGCTGAAGCATATTTTACATGCTAGAAACCATCAAAATCGTAGATTGCAAGTTTTACATTAATAGAATCGGACTTTTCCGATCGGGATTTTGACAAAATAAAAAGAATGTAACATTAATCACAAGACCTAAAGATTTCACTTTTTTTCAGGATACATTTAGAGAACCTTAAATTCTTATTTTAATTAAAATTCAAATTCTTCTCTTCAGTTCACCGTATATTACACGATAAAATAATTGCAAACTGCATAATTTCGCCCCGCACCCTCTTGTTGTATATTTTTTTTTTTTTTTCTTGGGTTTTTTTTTTTTTTGTGCGTTATTATTATTTTGGGGGTTAGTTCAGTATATAATTTTGCTCAGGTCAACTGAAATCATCCGAAAAATGTTTCCAACATTTGGGTAGGTTTTACAGACTATGAACGGGTTTGATTTTCTTTTCTAAGCAAGGATATAGATAGATAGATGCCTGTCTTAATGTCGATACAATAATTTGATTGAGAGGATTATATATTTCTATCCGCATATATATAAATTTGTGAAATGAGTGACTGTGTTTTTGAATTTCTGTCCTCCAATAATTATGAAATATATTTTGATTCGTTTAAACACAAATTTGTATTAATATTTAACGCCACACATAACAACCTCTTTTCACTATTATTTGCAAATAAATTCCTCTGTAGCGACTCGACACGACAAGAAGTCCATATGCATTTGAAGAATGCAAATGTAATTGATTGCATTGATAGCTACGGCTAATGAAATCTTGTATCATTTTTATTATTGGTGTCGCTCTAGTACGTGAAAGATGTTTCATTTAGCGTAATGTCTGCAGAATAGATGAAAAATAGCAACACCAAATGGAGAAAAAAATGTAACAATTAAACAACAGATCATGTGATGTACCGATCGCGATGGGGAATGAACACTCACTCACCATAGGTGTTACTGAAGTGAATTGAATATTTTTTTCTTTTTTCTTGACGTAATTTTTGCAGCAAAAAATGAAAAACAGCCAAGTCCAATGACAACAAAAATGAGAGAAGTGAAAAATATCGTTTATTGCATAAAACCACTTTTCATTTATCACAGTTATTGCTGGAGTCAATGACAAAGTTTTCATTGAACGAAATGTTTGTAGCAATAAATGAAACAGAGCAAAGTAAAATGAGAACGAAAACGTGATGCATAAACTATGTATCACTTAATGCACTGATAGCTTTAGCAAATGAAAACTATTTTTTCATTTCCATAGTGATGCCGAAGCACGTTATCTCTTTAAGTTCTCGTAATGTTTGCAGCAATATATGAACAAGAGCAACGAAAGAAGAAACAATTGAACAATGTATCATTTATTGTAGCAATATCAACAATGTATCATTTATTGTAGCAATATCAACAATGTATCATTTATTGTAGCAATATCAACAATGTATCATTTATTGTAGCAATATCAACAATGTATCATTTATTGTAGCAATATCAACAATGTATCATTTATTGTAGCAATATCAACAATGTATTATTTATTGTAGCAATATCAACAATGTATCATTTATTGTAGCAATATCAACAATGTATCATTTATTGTAGCAATATCAACAATGTATCATTTATTGTAGCAATATCAACAATGTATCATTTATTGTAGCAATATCAACAATGTATCATTTATTGTAGCGATATCAACAACAAATTAAAATCTTGTTTACTTATCATAGGTGTTGCTGAAGTTTATCAAAAAATTCAGCGTAAAATATTCAGTAATATCTGACAAACACTGCACCCAATCTTCATGCAAACGTATGTTAGACTAGTCTAAGAATATAATATACAGTAAATATAAAAAAGTTATATTGTTTCATCTATCGTCTATTTAAAAGGTATATCCAATCGTAAAAATGCAAATTTGATTGTTTTATTATATCGCATAGGACTTTGGCCTATATTCACATTTAAGTGGTTTCAGACAAGGTCGTTCCTCAGTACGATATGCGTTTATTGAATATTGAAAGATTCCAAACAGTGAAAATATTGACGACACCAACTTTAGCTTTTAATGCTGCAATCCAGCATTACTTTTCCAACTTCTGCCCCACTGCCACTTATTCACTTTTTCTTCTAATGTTTTTTTTTCTTCCATAACCAAGCACTACATTAAATATAACTGAAGCTTGACGCTTTTTGTGGAGCTAATACTTAATATGTAATTATTTATTTGTGTGCATCGTAGACGCACAGCAACATGTTGTAGCTCAGTTTGTCTATGTAGTATTGGCATTGCAGTATAACAAAGTTCACGACAATGTTTAACAGTTTTACCAACATATTTAGCCAGGCAAAAAAGGAAACCAAATAAATAAAATCTGAGCAGCTTAGTGTGAGGCGTGATAACAAGATTCTTTCTTCACATAAATATTTGTTTAAAATTCCCCATTTTGGACGGTTTTCTGCAAAGTTCAGAAACATGATCAGACAGATATAAAAATCCCACTTCTTAAAAGTCCACAAAGTCTCATCTTAATACGCCAAGCAGCGTGGGAAGAGACGTAATTAAAAGCTTCTTCCTAAATCAGGATTCTTAAAATACTTTATTATTCACAAATTATATGGGAAATTTACAAAAACTAAAAAGGGAAAGAAGGCAAACCTTATTGCTTATATAGATATACTCCTAATTTAGTTTTGAAACTTTCAATAAAAACAAATATCAGGGATGTAGGAGGAGTCACGACAATAATCTTCTTCCTAACACGTGATTCTCAAACCCGATTTCTTGCCAACTTTTCAGACACTTATCAAAATTATAGACATGCAAAAAAGAATAAAATCCTGCTCAGAATACATCCATACTAACTTTTAATACATTCCTCCAAGTAGTGTTGGAGGAAAGGCGATAAAAAGCTTCTTTCTTACATATGACATTCAAAATACCCCATTTTTTCAAAACTTTCCAGATATTTACCCTAAAACGAGCCAGATAAATAACTCTATTGCTTCGTTACTTCAAACACTTATTAAACATACAAAGTTCAAATAATATCCTCAGAATTATTAGCGCTTCCTTTTTCTGGGTTTTATAAATTGTACTTTGATTTGTTTCCTCATATGATACAGTCTTAGTCTATCAGTGGTAGTATATATTCAGAACAATAAAGTTTAAGTGACTGAGGATTCAGAAACTTTGACAAAAAGTTAACGAGAACAATTCTTTTGTCGACCATATGTGACCGATATGTGATTTCCAACTGAGGTGTTAATGAATATGGACACCAGTAAGACTTTGTCTTTCGAAAGCGGGACAAGTATGAGAAATTTTGGGTGAGAAGTAAGTTTGTGTCAATAGATAGGCGCTGTTTTGTTCCGATTGCCATACATTTCGTTTTATATGTATTGACATACATTGTGTTTGCCTAAACCAAACAGATTCATTTGTCAAGTCTGATTCGAAGTTTGTGTTCAATGGAGTTTAAACATTTACCAGATGTTTCCGTAATATAGAATCGTCAGCGAAGAGATCAGTATTATAAAGTACCAGATGCAGAGGTAAATTATTGGTAAACAGTAGGAAAATTATATCTTAATATAAAACCTTAGACAACATTGCTAAGAATGTGACCCGAATAAGAACTATTAATACCCGTAGAAACAACATGTAATCTGTTAGCGAGATATCATCTGAATCACGAAATAGACTGTGAAGATAACTTATAAGCTGACACTTTCTTAATGAGCATGGAATGGGAAACTAAATCCAATGCTTTCTTAAGGTAACTCAAGATTGCTTCAGTAAGTTCGACGGATTTAATTGCTGATAATCATTGGTAGTTTGACCTGAATGCTTTTGTCGGAAGCTTGGTTGTGTTTATGTATGAGTTAGTACATGTTAAGTATCTGAAAAGATGCCTGATGACGAGTTGCTCAATATCTTTTGAAACAAGAAGTAGAACAGATATAGGTCGATAGGTCATTCTTTTCATTTCCGTACAAAGTTCGAAACCTTGGCTAATTTTATTGACACGGAATTTTCCGGAAGGGATTCAACATTAATTATATATTTCTATAAATCAGAAATAGACAAAGCGGACATTTTGAGAATTGTTAGACGAATTCCATTTATGCTTGCCGATTAATGTGTGTGTCAATAATAACAGTTAATGTAATTAGTGGGGTTGTGAAAAGTAACATGATACGATACCCTTTTGTTCACAAATGCTGAAAGTTTATTCTGTAAGGCTCTGTAAAATTAGACTGATCATGTGCTTGGAAAATATTAGTAAAAAATGATGTTCGGATGATTTGCAATATAGTGGTCGTCAGTGTGTCGGGTGCTATGAATAACAATATGGACATTCAAGTATTACTTTTAAAGAAGTTAATTCCCTATGGTGATATCAGATTGATCTGTTACCAGTTATATAGAAACTGGATTCTTTGAAACGGCTTGTTTATTTTTGATAATCATGGAATTGCCATTGTTCCTCCATAAATGATAAATGGTTATGCGTTCACATTTATGATATTAGTTGTTTTATGATGCTTCAGAGCGATTTAACTAGTATACCAGTCTGGCTGTCTTGGTCGTTTGATTATATATATATATATATATATATATATATATATATATATATATATATATATATATATATATATATATATATATATATATATATATATTTAGTACAGCTAGAAAACAGTAGTTCTAGATAGACAAATAATAATTTAGGTTTTTTTATGAACGGTTAATGAGCTAATATTTTAACAGTTCATAGAGAAATTAAATTTCAATATTTTGTCTTCAAATTTTTCAAGCATCATTATTTCATATAGGAGTGTGAATTATTTTACTTTGCCATCCACTGTTTACAGGAGACACGTATCGGAGAGAGGTCACTAACAGAAAAACAAGATACGTCAATCTGGTAGAGGTTATCAATGAAAGAAATGTAGATATGGTAACTCTGTGTAGCAGCATGGACTGTTACTCTTGCTGGAACGTTGACTATCTGTGCAAGGTCGTATACGTGTATAATATGAATCCATTTGGTGTTAATATTGGAACTGAGGTCAACAAAAATATCTCACATGCAGTGGCATAGCTAACCGCCCAAGCAACCCACACAAACGGGGGGTGGGCGGTGGAAGGGGCGGGACCCAGACACACTGGGGGCCCCAAAAGGTGCAAAAGGCTACTTTTCTCATTGGGAGGGGGTCCCAGAATTAAGTTTTGCTGAGGGTGGGGATAGAATATTTTGCTACGCCACTGATCACATGATGAATTTTTCATAGCTAAATGAATGAATAGATGTCCAAGAAATCTGCATCAGTGGTATGCTTTTTTCAAGCTTTCTTCCAGTGATGTTGGTTGCATATATTATAAAAGCAACATACCCTTTTAAACATCGTGCTAGAGGTGTCTCCTGCGCTAGAAGCTGAACGAGTTTAAAGGTGTTTAATCAATGCCTGACAGTAGTGCGGCGCAAATAACACGGTAAAACATTGCAAGTTGCTCTCTTTGAATCTACTAAATTTGAAATGATCATGCATTCGGTTTATTGGGTTCAATATATATTTTTTTCCTTTTCTCAAATATGTTTGTCAAAAAACTTGTTTTATACATTAAGCATTTCGAACCCCCACCCCACCATAACCCCCTCTGCCACAAGTCATGATATCGTATAGGATGTTCTTTCGTTTGTTGCTTCGTGTGAGATTTTATTTAAACTAAGGATATGCAGTTAGTATATGTTTTCCTTTATTAATATTCATATTATTACTTTGTAAGACAGTCAATTAAGGAGGAGGGTGCATGCACCCCCGGGTCCATACAAACTATTGTCAGTCACAAAGACGATGATTGGTCTGTAGCCCTTGTCTTTTCTTGAGATAATAACTTTCCTTCCATAGAACCAAAATGAAAAATGGAAAGGACTCTATGCAAACATCTCCAAGAAATAGAATCAAAAGCCTTTTCAAAGTCAGTAAGTAATAGTAGTCCAGGTATATTTTTTTATTCGATATAATGTATTATATCATATATTAATCTTGTGTTTTCTCCAATATATCTTCCTTTTAGAAACTCTGTTTTATCTTCAGAAATCAGAATGTCTAATTTACTTTTAATTCTATTCGTAATGCAACCAGAAGCAAGTTTATATACTACATTCGTGTGTGATACGAGACGCCAATTCTTTAAATACTTTTTTGGTTTATTCTCTTTAGGTATACATGTAATAATTCCTTGTCTAAGGATTATAGAAAATGTTCATTATCAAATGCGCCAATAATTGCCCTTATTAAATAATTTCCATGATCTTTCTAATACAATTGCAAAATTCACTAGTAAAACCATCAGTGCATGGGCTTTAATTCTTCTTCATCTTCTTTAAGCATGCAAGGAATTCTTCATATATAATTTTGCCTTCTAATTGATCTGACTGACGATTAACTAATGAATTAGTTAATGTTTTTTTTAGAATTTCATTTAGATTTAAATCACTTTTCTCTTCAGTACCTGAATACAAATTTTCCTAATAAAATCAATAACTTCTTTCAATATTTCCCACTGATCTGTTATGATGGTATCCTCTACTTTTATTATTGGCTGTTTAGTTTTGATTTCATAATGTCACTTTTCTATATAAAAAGTACCATATTGGTTTCTCTCCTTCCCAACGCATTCTGCCTTAGAATTTATCTTTTTTAATAGAATCTAACAGCTGCTTTTTCATCCAATAATTCAAAGTTATTTTCATAATCTCTCTCCAAAGTAGACATGTCCGTGAGAAGGTTATTTTCCTGTTTTTGCCTATTCCTTTTTTATAATCAGCAAACGATATACTTATACTTGTTTTTTCCATCAATAGTTGATCCCAAAATAGACTGTCATTACTAGTGATTTGTTTTTTTCTTTTCAGCATTGGATAAATCTTTCAAATCACCCGGATCCCTGATAATACCTGATTACACCTGATAATATTGAGTTTTTACTCTATTAAATACATTCTTAACCTCTTTAACAAACTCAATCAAATAACAGTCTATTATTAAGCTTACATAGCCCTTTACGCCTCCTAAAGTTATCTGAGTTTAAATGTAGAGAAACTATTGAATGATCAGCTCTGTACTTAGGCTTAATTCAAATTATCTCAACTTTGGATAGAAGAATTTCAGGGACCTAGCGTGTGAAAGTGGTTTTTTCCTTCTGCATGTTTACCTGTGTAGTATTGGATTAAACTCTCTAAAGTTGTCAATTAATCCAAATGTTTCCGTTATTTCTAATGTAATCTCTCTTTCTCTCTCTCTCTCGCTCTTGCCTTGGAATTATTACCATTTACATAGTTATATAAGTCCATTTCTGGGTCTTGTACAATACTGAAGTCACCACACACAATAACATTATCAATTTCAATATTGTATATGATATTATAAACACTTTGGTAAAAGTCTGATGAATCATTATTTGGACCTTATAAATTAAAGAGTGATGAATCATTGTTTGGACGGTATAAATTAAGGTCTGATAAATCATTGTTTTGACCTTATAAATTCAAGAGTGATGAATCATTGTTTGGACCGTATAAATTCAAGAGTGATGAATCATTGTTTGGACCGTATAAATTCAAGAGTGATGAATCATTGTTTGGACCGTGTAATTTAAAGAGTGAAATGTTTGTATTATTAATATCTATGTCCAGAGCAAGCAAATTCCCCTCATGATACTTTTTAATTTAATGTTTTTTTATATTCAAAACTCTTTACAAAATAATATACACATGCCCCGTGAATTTTAAATGTAACAATTTATAATGCATTCATATCCCCACAGGGCTCTAATATGCGCAAGTTGGTTATTAGTAAAATGGGTATCTTGAGACAATATGGGATAAAATGGGTATCCTGTTTTCTGTTGATTTTTTGGTGGGGTTTTTTTTTGGGGGGGGGGTCTCTCAAAAAATCAAAAACATCCTTAAAATTTTCATAATCTTTTAATCGATAGCAATTAAATGATAGTATTTTTGGATCTCTCAAATTTAGCTTTTTAAGAATCTTAAACATTTCCTATGAAGGTCTCTAAACTACCGTTCTTCCCTCACAAGACAGTTTCCATACTCTACCTCTACAACTGTTCCAAAGTTTGACAAAAAATAAATGATGAGGTCCTCTCTCTCTGTAGTAAAAAAAATAATTGTTGTACCAAAAAAAATAGGGTTAAAACAGTATATCTTATGAGAAGTACATATTTTAGAGTCCAAATAATGATGTACTTGAAGCTAAAATGTCAGTGTTTTAGAGTCCAGATAATGACCTACTTGAAGCTAAAATGACACTGTGTTTTAGAGTTCAGATAATGACCTACTTGAAGCTAAAATGTCAGTGTTTTGAGTCCAGATAATGACCTACTTGAAGCTAAAATGACACTCTGTTTTAGAGTCCAGATAATGACCTACTTGAAGCTAAAATGACACCGTGTTTTAGAGTCCAGATAATGACCTACTTGAAGCTAAACTGACACTGTGTTTTAGAGTCCAGATAATGACCTACTTGAAGCTAAAATGTCACTGTTTTCAAAATCATGAAAAGTGATTCATGAAATGATGTTATTAACAGCAATAAAAGCACGAACACACTATCATAATATTCTACAATAAACTAAGCTAATTGAATAATATAGACCTATACAATAAATTCGTTACAATCACCACCCTTCTATTCCAAGGACTGTATACTGTAGCATGTAGTAACCAACGGTATACTTACAACTGAAGGGAGATAACTCCTTTGTCCATATTGCAATACATAGAAAGTACACATAATTTAACTTGAAAACAGCCTGATACAATAATTATTATATTATTAACAAATTAATACTTGAGGAAACTTTTTGGTCTACACAAGTACTTTCATTATGCTAAATCTTATTTAATTACTAAATTTTGATAATAAGAAATAATGTGTGCATGAACAAAGAATTATTACCATATACGATACTAACTGCAGTGTCAAACTTAATTCAAACTAAAACAAAAAGAGACAAAAACCAGGGAAACAATGCAAAGAACTCATTAAGAGTATAAAATAAAAAGACAAACAAAAGAAAAAAATAATTCAAAAAAGGATGCTCCCCTTTTATTAAAATCGTGCTTCTACCTGCAACAAGAACATAAATGTATTTGGATTGGTTTTCGATCCTCTCAACATTCATATATACAAAACAGATGGGGCCATTGTGCACTGTCTAGGAAATGTAGTCATTCATCAAACCTTTCTCAATAATTTATCTATGCCAGTTATTCTATATAGGAGACAAATAAAGAATATAATAATATATTTATTTAGATCTATATAAACTCTGCATTTTGGCTTTTTATGCCATAATAATTACATTTTTCTTTCGTCATAATGATTTCCAGCAATCTGATTGGCCAGGCCCTTTTGAATTTTTTGGGTTAATACTGTATCGAAAGATAAAGCCGAAAGTTGGATCGATCAAAAATGCAGCTAATCGGCGGAGAGAGAGAGAGAGAGAGAGAGAGAGAGAGAGAGAGGGAGAGAGAGAGAGAGAGAGAGAGAGAGAGAGAGAGAGAGAGAGAGAGAGAGAGAGAGAGAGAGAGTCGCGGGCTGTCATTCCAAACGTTCATCCAAGTTACAATCTGACATGGTCTTTGTAACATTGTTTCATATAAGGCCAAGACGAGTCGATTATTCGGGCGGGACGGAATACCTGATTTCGCCCCTCGATTAGACATGCTCTGGCTGGCTGGATTGGGCCTTTTGTAGTATTTTCATGTTTTGAATGAAATTAGTGCCTGAAAGAAGTTTAATCGTTATGACTTTAGCTTATTCACCCATAAAAACAGTGAAGCTGTCCTTGACTGTCGTAGAAAAGTTGTGGGGGAAACAAATCAGCTGAAACTGAAGCTAGTGTTGGGATTTATAGAGATGTTAAGCGTTTTTCTCGATGGAATTTAATATGGATAGATCCTGATACAGCAAACAAGTAAAAATTAAACAGGGTGAATCGAATTGATGAGTTCTAGACCAGATGTTTAAAAAAGTTAGTCAAAGTCATGCTATCTTCTGTTGTGCAGCCTTGCAATCTCTCTCTCTCTCTCTCTCTCACTCACACACACACACACACGCTCACTAGGTTACATAGATACAAACGCATATTTCCAAAGATCTGTCGATCAAAAATACATAGGTGTAAATTGTATGCGACCCTTAAATTTGTCATTTATCGAGGATATTTTGTTTGAAACAGCATCAACAACAACTGCTTCGTTTTGTGTTTAAGAAATGATTCTTTATTGATACTAATAACAAGCAACCCTCTCCACCCCGCCCCATCCGCTTAAGCTTTAATAAAAAGATTAGCTAACAGCTCTTGTCAACCGTAACTGATTTAATTTTGAGTCTTTTGATCACTTCGTGCATTGATGAGGTCTATAAACAACGATGACTCTCTCTCTCTCTCTCTCTCTCGCTCCCTCTCTCTATTTCTCTCTCTCTCTCTCTCTCTCTCTCTCTCTCTCTCTCTCTCTCTCTCTCTCTCTCTCTCTCTCTCTCTCTGCAAAAAAGATCTTGTTAAATAGGCATATTTGACATTTCTGGAAAACTATAGACAATATTGCAAAAGCTAAGTAATTAAACCTTTTTCTTTTTAATAGTGAATATTATACACTTGCTAGGACAAATCGTCGCCTCTCCCAAATGTCGACATCGGGAAATAAGGGTAAAAGTAATTAAACAAATCGAAATTAATGTTGCAGTTTAATCATATGCGTATTTTTCCACCATGGATTTTACTTTGGGTACTTGGACTATATAGTTCAATGGATGCTGCTCATATAATCTTTCAATGACCAAGGGTCAGTTTGTACCATGTTGTCGAGAACTGGTTGCTGTATTCTGATTGGCTGTATGCAAATTACAGCTGCTGATAACTATTTTGCATGTATTCATGCACGCCTAAACAAGGTTAGAATTATCTATTTAATATAATTTTTAAAAGAATTGTAATTATTTTGTCTTTACTAGATGTAAAATTTAATTATAAGGATTGACCAGTTCATTTATTTACGCTTGTCGGATCATACAGTTTGCACAGCGTTTATTCGGTTCATACTTCAATGAACGTAAAAAAATAAATGGGCAATCCTTATATTGGTAAAACCTTCCAGAGAGTATTAAGTGTATTAAATATATCAGTGTATTAAGTGTATGATATATATCAGTGTATTAAGTGTATTTAACATATCAGTGTATTAAGTGTATGAAACATAATTTTATCAAGTGTATGAAACATCAGTGTTTTAAGTGTATTAAACGTATCAGTGTATTAAGTGTATGAAACATCAGCGTATTTAGTGTATTAAACGTATCAGTGTATTAAGTGCGTTAAACAAATCAGCTACTTGCAAATTATATATATCCTGAGTTTTTTTCTCTCAAAAAATAAAAAAAACATCCTTTCATTTTTCATTTTCTTTTAAGCGATAACAATTAAATGATAGTATTTTTAAATTTCGATCTCTCACACGAATGCCTTTATCAGCGACTTTGTAGGATCTTTTTGGGAGGATATGTGTTTGGTCGAGGGGATATGGGGGTTGGTGCGTTCAGGCAAGGTGCCGTAAACCGCTGACCAGGGTTCGAATCTCAGTAGAGTACGAATTAAATATTATCTATCCTGTAGGATAATATTCTTTCTCCATATTTAAAAATTCACTTCATATTATCACGCATCCTCCTGTGAGATCCAGGGATAATACTATCCGCTAGATATAGGAAGAAACGAAAAGAGGGAAAATGGAATGAGAAGAGGAGAAAAAATAGAAGGAACAATATCAGGCGAAGCAACATGAAAAAGCAACAGAAGCAACGTGAAGTCCCTCGTCCCAATGAACGAGAACGGGAAAAATGAAGCCAAATAGTCTCACTTTTTCTTGTCCATTACTGTCAATCCTTGGGATGGAGACAAAATAATTCAGATGTGTCCTGTATGTGGAGCCCGGTCTGGGAGGTATGGAAGGAGAGCGTGCCTAAAAAAAACGGCGGCCATTTTCAGAGCCATCAATCGTTGATGTTTTATGTGTGTATGTATATTGTCCACAACAAAAGATTAAAATCCCTCTACCCTTCTGTCTTGTGTGAGAATATATGTGTAAGTGATGATATGTTTGATTCAATGTGTCAGAGCACTCGTTGATACTGAAAGTAACGGGACACGTCCTTGAGCGTTCTGATATGAAAATGACGTTACACCTTCTCATGGGATCTGATTGGTAGATACCAACATTCCATGACTAAAATACACGCATTCTGATTGGTAGAACCTCCCATTTAGTTTCGATCCGGTCCTAGAGATACGTTTGCCCATTTCTGGGATTCATCGTCGATCCTCTCTAAATAACTGCAAATTCAGCATGCTAAAGGAAGCCATGTGCTTGGAGAGGGTGGAGCACCTCTTGAGTGGACTAAACAGATGGACACGGTGAAAACAAATCAGGAGGAAATTAAAGGAGCGATGGAGGAGAAGGCTATTAAAATCAAGAGAGTTTGGAATGAAGAAAAAAGGGAGAGGGAAATATTGGAGCAAGAGCAGCAACACCTAAAACAAAGCTGCATAAAAGTCCAGCAGAGACTGGGGGAAATGTAAGAGCTGCAGCAACAGCAACATTGGGTGGTACGCAAAGCCCGGTCAAGGAGGTGTGGCGACTAAAAGCAAGTATAACAAACAAAAACGACCCTTGTCATGACTAAAACCAACCTCCCTTTTCTGGGAGACCATAATATCTCAGAAACAGAGATACTACTTAAAATATCGAGAAAATAGTCTGTGCTTATTTGTATGTCTTTGTCTATGGCTCTCTCTCTCTCTCTCTCTTCCACAACTAAAGTTAAATTCCCCTTTCACCCTTCTCTCCTTTTCATATGTGGTAGTATATAAGGATGTTTGTGTGCATGTGTGAATATTCCTACTCTTTTCTCTCCTTAAACTCCATTTTGGGGATTGTAGGTGTGAGTGTGCATTGTAATTTTGTATACTCTAGGTGTTACCCTTACTTACTCTACTTTCTACTTTACATCCTCGTTCACACTGTGTGCTGGTGAGTATGTGTGGTTGTTGGTGGGCAGAGGTGAGCACCGGTCAGTAGATGTAAGTGCTGGTCAGTCATAAGGTGTGTTACCCAATGGACATTTTTAACATCATATTTCCCGTTAGAGGTCCAGATTCATCAAGAACAGAGCACATGTCAATGATGTTTTTGTTTGTATCACGTGGCTACCACGTTGACAATGGGCTCTGTGCTTGATGAATCTGGCTTTCTCCAGGTTACTGTGACAGCGACAGGTTTCTGGTAGTTGTTCTCGGAATAAATATGTTGAGAATTGTGTGTCCTTTCGTTTTTGTACAAACATTACGTGACTTTCATTTAATGTTTTTGAATTTTTCGTAAATCAACATTGGAAAGGGGTTTATTGTTGAAATCACGTGACTATTTGACCTGGACATGTAGGTTGCGAGATTAGGGTAGTCACGTGACTAGCAATGCTAAAGCCGTCACCAGGTCAAATTTCATCAACGCTGCAGTTTCGTCTCGTCTGTCAGCGGATTAAAGATAAAACGAATGTCATACTCGCAATTTCGGAGAAGATAAATCATATTCCTATCGATTTCATGCAGGTATGGCTCGATGTAAGGTCGTTTAAGTTCGCTAGGCCCGGTAGTAAGCAGCTACCCTATGCCGCTACCGCGCGGTGGCGGCGAATTCCAACTTTTCGATAGCCAATGGGCTCTGACCCCACACCCCAACATAAATGTCCAAATATCAAAAATGGGGTGTGAAGGGTCAGAGGAAACTCGGACTAAGTTATCATATGCTGTTAAACATATGTATCAGTCTTGAGTATAACCTACTGTTTTGCAATAACAGAACCCCTAAGATCTGCCCTTTTGTAAAATGCTTGCAAGTTAGATTCATATCAAAGTATGCCCTAGCTGGATACAAGTATGTATACTATATACTATAGACTAACACGTTGTGATGTGTGTACATAAATATGCATGAATGCCTACTGTAGTGAAATACTGTAAACTTAACGTGAGTTCTAATAAGCAACAATAGCAAGCATTCTATTTATATATCTAGGGTGTAAATAAAGGTTACAATACAAAAGCAACGGTTAGTTGTTCCAGCGATATTGTTTGTGTTATATAATCTGGCTGAATTCGCTCATCTGGAACATAGGCCGGTATGCCTCCGTTCTCTATGGTTCCAGAGTTCTAGAGATAGTCAGTCCTATGTTCATGCCAGATGTTCTTCATATCAGACATAAATAAAAATGTTTACACTATATATTTAACGTTTCAGAACACCTATTTGACATAGAAAATAATTTCTTTCATAAGACAAGTGCGATCTATTTTTCTTTAAACTTGAGTACCTTCGCACGTAGATAGGGCCAATGCATTCAAATACCCTAGCACCATGTGATCTGCCGATTCATTAATAGTTAACATTGTCCCGTAACCAGTGAAGTATTTTCGGTTCACATGCTGCAACGTAAGTATTGAGCTCCTTAACTTTTGTTATATCAAAAACTTTTTTATCCAATATAAAGTCTGTCTGTCTTTTTTGTATACTAATTCAAGGACCTATAATACTAGTCAGCAATCTATCTACCTGCTTGTCTCTTTGTATGTCCCAACTGAGACTAACATACATTTTTTTATCACTTATTTTTCATTAAACCCATCCTAGATCCACTTCATATTTAGAATATAACACCATTGCATGCTCCGCTGCTCCCAGTACCACACCTGTCCCTGGTTGCGGTCATGGGGTCAAACACTATTTTGCAGACACATTTAATTAAAGATTTTTTTAATCACCTATTTTCCAGAACTCGTTATCCAATTTACTATATATCATCACATATTCCTTTGCTCCCAGTATCATTCCTGCTCCTCGATTTCGTCCCTGGGTGGGGTAATGAGGTGACGAATTATATTGGGGATATATTTTGGTTAAAATGTTTGATTGCAGTTTGTTTCTTCACTTATATTTCCATAACCGCTCATACAATCAATGTCAGAAGGAATATAACATCATCACGCAGACCTTATGGATTTTAATACTCCAGCTCCATGGGTTTTGTTTCTTGGTGGCAACGTGGGGTCACGAAATACATGTAGAATTATTTTTGGCTAAAGTTTTATTTTTGTCACTTACATTTCAATAACCAGTCAACCATGAACAGTTAACTTGGTATTAAAAATGTAACATCATCGCAAATTTGCTTTCCTTCCCATTCCTCCATAACCTCAAGGTACCTCCATGGGTGTGGCCATTTGATCCACAATGTAGGACACGTTTTAGTTTTGATTCCATCTCTTATGTTTTAATAAACGTTAATCCCATTCACTACATTGTTTGAGCATTATGCTTCCATAACTATACCCAGTGACGGAGCTTAAGAGTCAAGAAGTAGGACACATGTTGGTTTTTTGGGGGTTTTTTTGTTGTTTTTTTTCCTCATATTTGTATAGCCCCGCGCCCAGTTCATTTTTATTTGAATTATATATGGTCCCACACTTCCCTTTCTCCAGAGACCGCGGTTATCCAACGGATGTGTCCCTGGCTGGGGCTACGGAGTCAAGAAGTAAGGCACTTTTTGAGTATCACTGCTATTTTGTTAAATAATTTCATTTTAATAAAGCCTTACAAACATTCGGTGCATACTTGGAATATAATATCCTCATGCTCTTTCGACTCTCCTTGTACCACCCCCGCTCCTGGTTTATGCCTTTGGATGGAGCCATTGGGTCAAGAAGTTACCTTTCTTCTGTCAGACTTGTTTTCTTTCATAAGGGATATTTCAATAGTTTTTCACCCAATTTACACTCACTTTCACCCAATTTACACTCACTTTTAAATATATAACAACACAGTATACTTTGATGTAGAATTCCTGCCCCTGGATCATTCCCCTGTTCGGGGCTCTGCCATGTGGTTATGCCCTTTGATATAAACACAGCTCGTCTCATGGGAATGGCATGTGTTTCTTATAACAGAGTCCTCATTTTATTTATATTTTTTATTTATTTCTTTTACTTCAGGACATGAGTGCCATTGTAAATAATCTGGATTCTGCGATGCGTGGGACGACAATTTTATCACCAAAGTTTGTACTTGAAACAGAAGACGTAAACATGGTTATCAATGGCGTTTCCATTCTTAGTGACGTCAGTGTTGTGGCTAAAAGTGGAGAATTGGTCACCATCATGGGACCTTCAGGTTAGGAAGAAATAATTAGGCAGGAATGAGGGGTGCAGCACGTGCAATCGCAACCTCTGCCGGGCTCTTTTTACAGAAAATATTGAAAATTGCATTATATATGTTATATTACGAAAACTCTCATGGTCCAAGCAAGAAGTTTATTAATATCATAAACAAAACGGGAGTCGGGGGATTTCACCATAGTAACGTACATATATTACATGTATTAGCAGACTATTGTAGCCTCATTTTAATAGTTATGGATATACGTTTAGGAATTGTACCATTAGTAAAAAATCTTGTACTCTTTTGCACTTCTTTTATAGACATACTGCTCTGCAACTGTAAAGATAACCATATTAAAAAATCTCCTATATTACAAATCACCTGTTCAGTTTGTCTTTGGTTATATAACATAAGCAGTTAAGTTTTTGCTCGATTCGTTCAGATCAACAAATCAAAATGAAACATGATCCAGAAGTCGCATTACACTATGTTTATGAAAGAATCCGGCAAGAAAGTTTTGAAGAAAAAAAAAAGATGCCGTGGAGAAGGCTTTGTCGACAAAAAAAATCACTTTAGATCACGAAATATACCAAGGATACAGTGTAGAAGGAATTGGGTGCGGATAGCTATCACAGGGGGCTATGCCATCTCAAGCCCATCATTTCCTTTGTATAACTTACCTACTCTCTGTCTCTCCCTCTCTGTATTTGGTATGTATCTATATGACTATGTCTTTCTCTTTCTCTCCCATGACAAGCATACACGCACACACACAATATATAGTGTGTGTGTGTGTGTGTGTGTGTGTATTAAAAGAGATAGACATTCACACATACGAATATACTCTTTTAATGGAAACAAACCTGCAGGATTCTCATCCTAAACTTAATAATATAATTAGTGAAAATTTATCATGATTGTATATTAAAATCTATGAAGAAAATATGTTTGAAATATTCTGTAATAAGCTTTAATGACTTTAAACCTAAGTCCTTAATATTCTAGGGGTATACCTCATATTATAAACCTATAATGTATTAAAAACGATTATTGTTTTGAATTAAAGGGTCTGGGAAGACAACTTTGCTGAACATCATTGCAGGCAGACGAAAAGCGGAATCGGGTTTCATTAAACTGAACGGCAAACTGATGGACGGAAAATTGCGTCGAAGGCTTGGATTCGTTCTCCAAGAGGATACATTTTTCTCCAGCCTTACTTTGTGGGAAACACTTTATGTATGTTTCGCGTTTTCGTTGCTATCGGAGAAATCTATTACTAATATTGTATACCCTATTAATTTGGTTTAGCCATATGAGTGATCTTTGTATGCCCTATTAATTTCGCTTAGCCATATCAGTGATCTTGTGTATGCCCTATTAATTTCGTTTAGCCATATCAGTGATCTGTGTATGCCCTATTAATTTTGGTTTAGCCATATCAGTGATCTTTGTATGCCCTATTAATTTGATTTAGCCATATCAGTGATCTTTGTATGCCCTATTAATTTGGTTTAGCCATATCAGTGATCTTTGTATGCCCTTTTAATTTCGTTTAGCCATATCAGTGATCTTTGTATGCCCTATTAATTTGTTTTAGCCATATCAGTGATCTTTGTGTGCCCTATTAATTTTGGTTTAGCCATATCAGTGATCTTTGTATGCCCTATTAATTTCGTTTAGCCATATCAGTGATCTTTGTATGCCCTATTAATTTCGTTTAGCCATATCAGTGATCTTTGTATGCCCTATTAATTTTGGTTTAGCCATATCAGTGATCTTTGTATGCCCTTTTAATTTGGTTTAGCCGTATCAGTGATCTTTTGTATGCATTATTATTTTTGGTTTAGCCATATCAGTGATCTTTGTGTGCCCATTTAATTTGGTTTAGCCATATCAGTGATCTTTTGTATGCCCTATTAATTTGGTTTAGCCATATCAGTGATCTTTGTGTGCCCTTTTAATTTGGTTTAGCCATATCAGTGATCTTTGTATGCCCTATTAATTTTGGTTTAGCCATATCAGTGATCTTTGTATGCCCTATTAATTTGGTTTAGCCATATCAGTGATCTTTCCGTACATTACATCGATATGAATCCTTTTGTCTTTCCCTCTCAAAACTTCTTTTCCAGACAGGGTTTAAACCAGAAAATTTGGAAAGAGTCGTTTTCTTGTCTCATGGTGAAATAATAGACGCTTAGTTATTTGAATTAGAATATATCCAGGCCCCGTTTTCTCTCAACGTGTTAAGCATGAATCTCAGACCCAAGCTCAAAGCCGAATAATTTGATCTTCTGTAAATGTGATTATTAGGAAATTTGAATCACAGAACTTTTAGGACCTTGTTTTTACACTGGTTGCACTAATAGCATGATAATTTCCATTAAGTATGCTTACCCCCAAATATCATATGATTTTTAAGTCTTTTTATTTTGGACTTGAGTTCCACTTAAAAGCGTTTCGAAAATACTTGGTTAGGAGTCACAGAAAAGTTAATTTTCTCATTTCTGTTTTTGAAATTTGTGATAAGGGGCATTTTCAGTTAACGTTTTACGGTTGCCAAAACATTTGATTACTTTTTGACCTGCTTGAAGGAAACATTACCTAAATACTTTCCAAATTCGCTAGCAAAATTATAATAATTTTATCGTAACATTAGTTAATTGGAAGGGAAAAGGCCTCCTGGATTTGAAAAAGAGACTCTGCATTGTGGAAAGGTTCCCATAATGGTAGCCTGAGCATATAGTAGCTTCACGAAATGCAACATGATGGAGCTGTGATGAGATTAATTCGATAATGACAACGAGAAGTTGCAATTCGGGAGGCGCTTGAGGGAGGCAAATTTATAAAGATAAGATTGATGTAAATATGACTGAACTCTTGGAAACGAGAAGGGACTCTAACCTTTATCATCAATCCAGGCCTTTTGAGGTGACGATGGACTGAGAATGTGTTGAGATTTGTATTTCTGCAGATATTTATCCCCAAGCTTGAGGGTCAGGGACATTGTAATACCCTCCGTCTTTCCTTCCGTCGTTCCCTTATCAAATCTTCTCCTAAGTCGCCGAGTGGAAATTCACAAAACTTTGTAGTTCTGTTGCACCTGTGGTATTCACCTGCGCAATTAATGTAACTCTTAGCTTCCGCTCTTGGGCTCTCTGTGAGAGGGTCAACGGTCTCATGTTCCAAAATTTCAATGAACATGACAGTTTCATATATTTATTTGTGTTTACTAAACTTCATATATGCAGTTATAGCATGAGGGGACATCATATATTTAATGGATTTTGCGTTGTGACCTCGAGGTCTTTGTCTGGTGTAGGAATTGATTGCAGGGGGGGGAGGAATTATTGGAGGTTTGGAATGTGTAGTAAAAAGCGTGGAAAGAAGCTGTAACGCGCTATTGAAATTGCTCAAAAGTTACTATTATTATTATTATTATTATTATTATTATTATTATTATTATTATTGCAGTTTACAGCAATGGTTCGTTTGCCGGAATCCATACCAAGAGATGAAAAGCTTCGACAAATCGACGATCTAGCAGAAGTTCTTGATGTTAAGAAATGTTTTGATACAAGTAAGCTTAGAGACTTCAAAAACTTTTAACGTTTTAGAAAAGAAAAACTATTAATTGTCAAAAAGGAAGCATATAGTTTATTCTCCGATGCAAGTTAAATTGAAGTTTCGAAAAAAGTTATATTTCTTGCTAATCGGAAAAGTGTTTCAAAAATATATATAAAAAAATTTACGTTTAAAATCTTTTGGTATACATTTTTATCTCCTTCAGATATTAGTATATAGGTATTGATATGCATTATTTATTGCAAAAAATCAATACAGAAGAGGGAGGTGCTGAGTTCTTCATTTTAAGTCAGAAGCACTTTTTTTTGTTCTTGCATGAACATTTCTATTGTTTAGAAATGCCATTTTTTCATTAAGCTTTAAATCCGTTGCTGATTCATTTGACGGATTCGATTCAGGAATCGGAGACATGTTCAGCCCAGGTCTGTCTGGAGGGGAGAAAAAGAGAGCTAGTATCATATGTGAGCTTCTAACTGATCCTGACATACTTCTACTTGATGTAAGTATACAAAAGCTTGTCTGGAATTATCGAATCCTTCAAGCATTGAATTTACCTGTGATTCTAATCTGCCGTCTTATGATGCGCCGGCAGATGGGAGTCTGTACTGTAGGAGCCACCAGTGATTTCAAGCAAATAGCATAAACCCGATATTTCGGCACATGCGCATGCAGATCTGGATCAGCACTGTTATAAGTCGTGTATTATCTAATTAAATACAGAAAAATCGGTGTCTTAGAATAAGGACTCAATTTTTAGAAATTAAATTGTTACCAAGCCGTGGCATAACATATCGTGGGGTTAATTCAAGCAACAACAAGAATAGATATGAAAATTTCATGCAATTATCAATTATACTCACGAGAAAATTTGATTCCAAGATTCCCAGTACAATAATATTTTTCAGACTTTAAAGGTTTAAAAATTTAGGGCTGACTGAAAAGTACAATCCTGCTCAAGTATGACGTCACTGAATTTAAAATGAGTGGCGTATATTTACGTTTTATATTTAAGCAGTGCAATATTTCAAATAGATGATGTTAGATTAACTGACATTCTACAATGCACATATTATGCTAGCGAGGAAATGAAAACGTTTGCTGCATCTGTATTAGAGGGGAATTTGTGTAAATTTCAAGCGTTTCTTGGGTTCAACGATAGCGGTGCTCCGATTACCTTAGGGAGAAAATTGACAACAACAATACCTTCAACCTCATATTTCAGAAAACAAAAATTGTATCCAAATGTTTACATCAAAACACATGAAGATTAAAGATGATACTTTTATGTATGCTAAACTTGTTTGCATGTGCAAACAATTAGTATCAATTAATATGGCATGTTTGTATTAGACGGGGTAGCAGTACAAAAAAACGGACTCTGGAGATTTAATAGTAGATATTAATGGAAAATATCTGCATGTGTGTATGTGAGTCGAGGAGTATATATATATATATTATGAAGAAATAAAAAAACACTCACACACATACACACAAACACACACATAAACAAACTTTGTATGCGCTTAAATTAATACTTTTCATTGATTAAAGGAACCCACCTCTGGCCTCGATTCTAGTACAGCACTAACCTTGATGCAGCAGCTGAGGAAATTCGCTGACGAGAAGAACAAGATCATCATCTTCAGCATCCACCAACCATCCAGTCAGATGTACCACATGTTTGACAAGCTTCTTCTTCTGGTTCAAGGAAAAGTGAGTGAAAACGTTTCACCAGCACAATCATATTACAGCGCGGTATATTTCCTTTATAATTTGGGGATAACGGTCGTGTTTCTGAAGATCTGAAGACAGTACTGTTGGCCTTACTACCGCCAGTCATGTTTCTGAGGATCTGAAGACAGTACTGTTGGCCTTACTACCGCCAGTCATGTTTCTGAGGATCTGAAGACAGTACTGTTGGCCTTACTACCGCCAATGTGTTTCACACTCAAAGGCAAGACTAATATCCCTATTCTGACACATTTTGGAAAATTACGTCAGTAATAGCGGAAATTGAACTTCTTCCTAGTATTACGCTACATAAAGGGTCTTGACGTCAGAACGGCGTGAATATTTCGGACAGTATATTGTGGTTTTTACTGCCGTAAATTCAGACTACATCCAAATGGCGCCCTCACTTCCCTCAAAACGTCACTGCCACCGCAAGCTGAAATCTGCTATTTTCTTGCAGAAACGACTGCTGTCTCTTTAACATCATTTTACAAAGAGTTCGCAAAATAAAAACCCCAAACAAACGGAAAATATAGAAATATTAAGCCTTGAGTTAATAGATTCTTAGCTGTTATTCTTAATGTTATCATCTTCTTTCGCCGAAATTGAATGAAAAAAAAAAATAATTCAGAACGAGTCCGACCCCTGAAACAAACGGTTTCTGCAGGCAGTGTCGTTGTTTAAAACGTCACTTGAGAAGCTGTTTGTAGCAAAATTTGACGTTGGACCAGTCGGAAACGTACTACATTCGCAGGTGTGTTAGAATAAAATGTTCCTTTCAACTTTCTTTCGGTTTCAGGTGGCGTTCGTTGGCGAGAGGTCAGATGCATTGCTGCACCTCGAGCACATGGGCTTCAAATGTGAAATCCATTACAATCCTGCGGACTTCATTAGTAAGTATATATCTATAAATAGGTTTTACTTCAAACTGGAAGGAAAGAAAAAGTGAGAAAGGGGAAATCACGGACGAATATCAGTGTTAAAATTCAAAAGATAATTCGCTTCCTCGTGTATAGGTTAGCAGCTTCAAAGCTGAGATAGCGCTATGAAAGTGTATGTGTGTCTGCGTGTGTTGCGGGGGAGGGGGCGCAGAAATCATCTAGGTTGAGTCTACATTTTGTTTTCACTGATGAAAGCTGCTCTTTATGCCTATGTTACCAACTGACGGATTGACAGCTGAATATTGACACCTGATCTTCGCAACTACAATGTTGATTGGCTGTAACAGGAAATTGAACAGGCTGCAACCTTGCACCACGAGATCATCCAATAGGTGTAAGGTTTCTCATACCATGTTAATTACTGGTAGATAGAAAAGCTGTATTTGCTTCATCGATCACAGCTCATGTAGTACCAAACCACCAGTTCTTTCTAGCTCTACCGGTTGGTTGTAAAATTTGCGATCGGCCTTCAAATTTTCACTTTACAGACATGGCTTTTACACACGCAGAAAAACGCCAACTTGCAAGATTTAGTCGCATCTTCATTTGCGCGCGCGCGTGTGTGTGTGTGTTTATGTATGAATGTGTGCCTTTTCCCACATGTTTCATGTTTATCATACCACAGCATATTATTAGTGTATAGGATACTAATCGATTTTAAAGGCTTTCCGCTACTATCAGAGCTACATGCAATACTTTGAGTGCTGCTCATAGCACTACGTCCTATCCTTTTTCTATGTTAAATAGGAACCAAGCATTTCATTTCATCTCAAGCACTTGAGACTGTCATACAATAGGTTTTGCTATTTTCCCAGGTTAACGTTACATACATTGGTGCATTATTATTATTAGTAGTAGTATTATTATCCCCCGCTCTTTTCGGAGAAAAGGGGGGTATTGTGTAATTCCGCCCGTTTTTGCGTGCGTGCGTTTGTAATTTCGCGCAACGTCTCCTGCACGGTTCAAGATAGGGACTTCACTTCATGGAATATGATGAGGGGTGATTTGTCGATGTGCACAAGACTTTCAGAATCTTGATACAGCCAATGGGGGTGGTTGTACATATATTTAAAATAACTCACCAATTATGAGGCCAACATATCTGAGAATTCGTGTTTTCGATCACATACTTAAGTGTCAGCGTGTGTCAAAATGAAGCCCCTGGGTCATGCCCTTGGTGTCATCAAATTGTGGCCCCTGACTCATAACTTAGAAACTATTGAGACTCCTACCCTATAACCGTATATGCTCTAAATGAGCATGAAAAGAGAAGCGTAATTATGCAACTAGCATTGCCCCCACCTCCCAGAGAATCCCTACCCCCAAGGACTTAGTTCCTACTTCATACCTTGGAAACTATTGAGATCCCCGCCCTATAACCTATATACACTTACTGAGCATGACAAGATGAATTCAGAGATGCAACTAAAATTCCCTCCTTGCGTCTATTCTTACCCAATGAGACTTTTACTCTAGGGACACAGATTTTGGAGGTGAGTGGGGACAAAGCAATTATTATTATTATTATTATTATTATTATTATTATTATTATTTAGTGGGAATATTGAAGTCGGATGAAAGCACCATCAAACGGTTGATAGATGCTGCCAAGAAAAGGTAAATTGTTTTTTATTGTGATCCTTTTAAAGCACACATGGCTTTTTTAGAGCTTGTGTTTAGCTAAAGTGGAACTTCCGACGGTATCGTCATGATTGTCAACTTTACAATGTTTTGAGAAAGTTTTTTAGGAGTGATAGCACTTCAACATTAGTTGCTTAAACTGCAAGGTTAGCAAACTATTACCATATGCATACAGCCTGAACCCTGATATGCTTGGATTTCTGTTTTCGGTTACTTTAGCAGATAGTGACGTCATCGCAGCGCGCTCGCAGGCAAAACATAACGTTCCGAGGAACCCTTGTATTATTCATTCTTTGTTAGCATACCGGATTGACAATCAGTGAGTTGCGGGTTCGATTCCTGCACAGACCACGATGGGTATATTGCCGTGATTTATGTCTCTGGACGAGGCATTTTATTTCCATTGTCTCGGCATTAATTAGTTTTTCGTGTGCTTATTTGTCATTAAATAAATCCGAGAATTGTCTTTTGTTCATATAAGGATATCGACTCACGCTGATTCCATTCCAAATGATTTACCTTTTTGTAAGCATTCAGAGTTGATTATCCCTTTAAAGGTCGAGGTACAAAACTAGTCAGTTGCTGGAGAGGGTGTACGTATCTTTGCCATGAACTGTGATTGACCTAGTGGGCAAAAATAAGTTATTTCAACGTTTCAAACAAGATGTGAATAACAAAACACCTACAGCCAATTAGATCTCGATAAGAAGCGACTTTACCTGTCGACAGCTGAATTCAAACCGAAGAAAGGGGACATCCGCTTTCTTGTATAGTGGGAAATTGACTTTTAATGCAAGAGAAAGTTATACGTATACTAAGCAACCTACTACCTACCTTCGTACCAACCTTTCCACATGTATGTATGCATGAATCCAAGTAAACATACATAAATGTACATACATACGTACAATCATCTACTTAGTTTCTTTCTACATATAAACATGCATACGCAGGCACGCATGCACACTTGCATGCATGCATACATTATATATACATATGTACTTACGTATATACGCAAGCATGCACAAATACATACTCATAAACACGCAAGCATCCACACATACATACTCATAAATACACAAGCATGCACACATACATACTCATAGACACGCAAGCATGCACACAGGCATACTCATAGACACGCAAGCATGCACACATACATACTCATAAACACACAAGCATGCACACATACATACTCATAGACACGCAAGCATGCACACATACATACTCATAAACACGCAAGCATGCACACGTACATATTCATTGACACGCAAGCATGCACACATACATACTCATAAACACGCAAGCATGCACACATACATACTCATAGACACGCAAGCATGCACACATACGTACTCATAAACACGCAAGCATGCACACATACATACTCATAGACAGTCATATATAAACCCATATTGTACCAAACAGTACCGTATCCAATCCTAATATACAACAATTCAGCGTATGAAATACTTATATTCTAATATTAGAACCATGTTTGAGGAGTTCTATTCAGTATATTTGCCAAGTTGTCATTTCAGAACAGGTTAAATGTTCTTACGCTAAAACTCGGTAGGTATAATGCATAGAACCCATCAAACATGGTTCTTATAAATTTCTTATGCTAATACGCCACGTCAAAAGAAGTTACGTCACGAATCTCCGAAATGAGCATTGGCGAGTCATGCCTCCAGAATCTTAACATCTGGTACGTGTAGTGACGTAACAGTCTACGCCTGATTACGTCACAGCAAAAAAGACCAAAATCTGAACATTTCTAACCCGGTTTCAAAAGATAACCTTCATTTATCATGAAAATGAATTTTAAAAAATGGTTCTTTTTGTATTCATTTCTCAACCTATTGCTAAATAGTTACTAATTTATCATAGGTGTTGCATAATAATGAGAAAAGGCTTAAATGGATGCCGGAACAAAGATTAGCACAGTGGCATCATTGTGATAAATTGCTATACCGTCATAGTCCTCGCGTGAAATTATTGTCGATCGAGGAATGAAATCGATTGTTTCATTTAGTATTGCAAGGCAACGTAGACTAGTGGCAGTGACATTGTACGTGAGTTAGACGGGTCCTGCGTCCTTTAGTATTCGACAAATCGACAAACGTTTTCACATATATGAATTATAAGAAAATTGCTTAAAACATGATTTGATGAACTGTCTTCGCACTGCATGACTTGCAGAGCCTGTCCAAGTTTACGAAGCATCGGAAATATTTTCATCAAAGAGAAAAGAGTTTTATTATTATTATTATTATTATATATATATATATATATATATATATATATATATATATATATATATATATATATATATACATGCATATATAGTTCATTTGAGTTTCTTATTTAAACCGGTGGGTGAAAACATTTCAAGTAAACTTCTGTTCAAATTATTCTTCTTAATTTATGCTTGGTACAACCAGGATTTCTTGTATCACCAGGCAAAAAAAAACCCGTAGTTTGATCAACTCTGTTTTTTTTTTTTTTGTTACCTAATTTCTAAAGAACTTTTCAATCATACATTTCCACAGACATGGCACAAGCTGCTTGAATGGATTTGCTTCAAACGGCAATAGTGACTACTTACCACAAGGTGTGACCAACGAAGCGTTCAATATGGAGGAGAGAGGTATGCTTCATTTTTTTTTTTTTTTTTACCCCAAAACACTTCGTTATATTTTTCTCTTCAAAACTCTTGAAGATACACGTCATACAGTGTAAAGATACACGTCATAAAGTGTGAAGATACACGTCATACAGTGTGAAGATACACGTCATACAGTGTGAAGATACACGTCATACAGTGTAAAGATACACGTCATAAAGTGTGAAGATACACGTCATACAGTGTGAAGATACACGTCATACAGTGTAAAGATACACGTCATAAAGTGTGAAGATACACGTCATACAGTGTAAAGATACACGTCATAAAGTGTGAAGATACACGTCATACAGTGTGAAGATACACGTCATACAGTGTAAAGATACACGTCATAAAGTGTGAAGATACACGTCATACAGTGTGAAGATAAACGTCATACAGTGTGAAGATACATGTATTACAGTGTACCTCTACCAGTGTTTTTGAAAGTTTTGTACAGGTCGACAACGATATTATGGGCCAGGTTTATAAACACAAACGAGTTCATGTCAACAAACAAAGAGGACACAGGTCGGTTCACGTGAATACCTAGTCCTGCCACCAGACTGTTGTATTAGCTTGTTTGCGGGAGGGTGGTAATTCATTATGTTGCAATGGGCGGCGATAGACAATATCTATCTATCTATCTATCTATCTATCTATCTATCTATCTATCTATCTATCTATCTATCTATCTATCTATCTATCTATCTATCTATCTATGTGTGTGTGTGTGTGTTTGTGTGTGTGTGTGTGTGTGTGTGTGTGTGTGTGTGTGTGTGTGTGTCCTTTTGTGGAATTACACATGTGCGCTTTTGACCTCTGTTGTATCAGTATAGCGAAGGTACCAAAATTTACACGCCAGTTCAAGGACTTTCCCACGGTACCCTGTCGGGAGGTGGGGGTTTTTTTTGTTTGTTTGGTTTTTGTTGTTGTTGTTATTGTTGTTTTTTATTTCTATTAATGGATCCAAAAAAATTTTTTTTATAAACAATTATCGACTCCATCCATTGTTTTGTCAGATTAGATATCTCAAATACAAAGGCATGGAGGGTCTCTGTTATGCTAATATTGGAACCATTAGAGCTTTACTCAGTAGATTAGTAAAATATTCTAAAATTCTCTTTGCAAGAAGTTGTGTAATTTATTTTTTCTTTGATTGTTCTTACTATGGGTCAGAATTTCTATTTTTGACAAGTATATACGTAAGTAAGACATCATCTATTTATGAGCTTTCCTATACAAAAATTGTTAGTCCGGTGACACCGATTTGTTATTAGTTATTTCCACCATGCAAAACCTCCTCTTCACATAGAAAATTTAAGGAACAAACATGTTTGGTTGATTAAACTATATCCTCCGTCCTTGAGGCCTTTGATATATAACAAGATGTTCATTATTTATGATAATTTGAAAAACACTTGAAGATATCTTTCTAAAGATTCGACTTTACGTCTATTGAAGAATACCCCAAAAATATTAAGAAAAAAAGAAACCATTATATAAAGAAAATTACAGTAAAGCTATAGAAAATAAAATGTAATTTGCATGCTTTGTATGCAAAGATGTATACGCTGATTATCAACATTTTCAAGCCGTGTTGCTAAGGTTTTTATGTGACATAGATGAGGGAGTTTGATGGCTTTTCTATTTAATTTTTTTATTTTTTTTTTGTCGGCAAATTTATAGATAGCTAAACAAATGACATAATTTCGAGTGTATACATGCAATGCTTCGTATATTTGGGAAACCTGTCAAGCTGATAAATCAATGATTGCGGATTTCATATTAAAAGTTATAAGAAATATTTAATTTACTTTTTTTCAAATTGTGCATTATCAGGTTACAACGTGAAAAAAATAAAGACTTTTTTTAACTAAGTCGTTTACTACCTTACAAACTTACTAAAAATCACACGAACTAATTAACTAAATCAATAATGACAGTTATTGTGAGGGTTAAAATGAAACAAAAGCAACAACAAAAAAATAAATTTTAGCTACTAAGAAAGCTTGAATAAGCCATATGTCCCTCTCTATCCTGTATGTTCCTTTGACCCTGGAATTTTGGTTACTGTACAGTACAATAAAAATCTTAAAATTATCACACTCGAGATGTAGTACCACTTATGTAAGAAGTGGCATAGTGGACTCATTCAAATACCTAACACAGCAAACCAAACCCTAAAAATGAGATCAATAAGAGATCAATAAGAGATCAATATGAGATCAATAAGAGATCAATATGAGATCAATATGAGATCAATAAGAGATCAATATGAGATCAATCAGAGATCAATCTAGAGTTGTTAATATGCTCGGGCTTTAATATAAGTACACAGATTATGGAATTTAGAGACGTAAGTTACAAAGTTGAGTCCTTAAGTCATACTTAAAGAATGCGCTATTTACAAATTTACGCAACACTGCTTCTTTACAATTAAAAAAATCTACGCAACTGTTAAAGAGGATTGTCAAATTTCAGTTGCTGAAGTTCTGACAGTCTTGCAGAAGCTATCTAGATTTTCATGACGTTTTCTCCTTATTACACGCCTGATTATACCAAAGACGTCGAATATTGCGTGGGTTTGGACATTTCCATTAGAATCCCTGAAAAGTTAAAGAGTGTCAGCACTAAGCCTTAAGAAACTGCAGTCTCATAGTTCATTTTATAAATTCTCCCTCTGATGAACAAATATGATCAAAGGTAATTTTTTCATTGTGAATAATTTCATCAAGCCTTCTACGAGACTAGTACCATGGCGTTTTATAAAAGAATAGAAAAAGACTATTTTAGTCCAACAAATTCATGCTTTCGACACTATAACGAACTTTGAAGAAAAATAAAATGATTGAATTACAAATTTAACAGCATGCGATATACAACATTTGATCTACGTTGATATATGAGTGAAATGCAAATTCTAGTATGTGTGTGTGTATATATATATATATATATATATATATATATATATATATATATATATATAGAGAGAGAGAGAGAGAGAGAGAGAGAGAGAGAGAGAGAGAGAGATTTGACATATAAAAAAAACAACACAAACGCCGATAAATTTGTGCGACTAGTTTCGCATTTGCTATTGCTTCTTCAGGCACAAAATGTTTTTGAAAGAAACTGATGACGTCTATAAAGTTATAAACAATTACATCATTAACATAACGTCATGTTTTTGAAATAAACGGATGACGTCTATATATTTATAAATAATTACGTAATTGACATAACATCATAAATGATATGCTTTATCATACAAATATCATATGTATAACGGGATCAGAATGATACATGAGTCTCTAATGAAAACTGAGAGTGAGATTATAATGTAGAGACTAACAGTCATACATATAACTACATATTTTTATATAAATATTATATGCATACATATATATACATATACATACACATACATACACATACATACACACACATATATATATATATACACATATTCACTTACATACATACATATACACATATACATATATATATACACACATACATACATACATACATACATACATACATACATACATACATACATACATACATACATACATACACACACACACACATACACATACATACATACATACATACATACATACATACATACATACATACATACATACATACATACATACATACATACATACATACATACATACATACATACATACATACACATGTATACGATATATAAATTCCTCCAGTAAAAATCTATACAATTTTATATAATGCCTTAGTATTAAGGCCATTGGGATACAAAGTATCTAACCGATTAATCCAATAACTTTCTTTAATAAGTTTGTTCATTTCGCCGTGCACATTATCGATTGGCATGAAAGAAAAATCACGTAAAGAGTGATTATTTGTATTAAAATGTATTGAAACATTAGAGGATAACTGAGAATCCATACAATTTTTTATATGAAAACGGTGATTATTCATTCTCTTAGAAACTTGTTGAAGTGTTTGTCCAACATATTGCATGTTACATTTTTTACAGGTTATCAAATAAATTACATCAGCTGATATGCAGTCAGTGTTATAACGTAGAGAAAACATATCTTTAGTATTGGAGCTACTAAAATAGGTACTTTCTCTAATAGTTGCACATTGAGAGCACCTACGTCTGTTGCATTTAGATGATGAAAAACATCTTTGGAAAATTTGTGTCGGTTTAGTTCTGATCAAAAGATCTTGTAAATTCCTAGGTCTTCTATAAGCAAGAATAGGCTTGCTCTTGTAAAGTGTTTTGACGCTGTTTTTATCTGATAAGTTGAGGAGACTCCAATATTTATTAATTGTAAGGCCTATATTTGGCAATGAAGGATTATATTGTATTATGAAAGGAATTACATTTTTATCTTTCGTACATTCTGCTGTATTTAAAGCATCATTTTGGGTAAGAATACAGACTTTACTTAAAGCAGACTCTATTACATGTATAGGATAATTTCTTTTTTGGAAATATGTTTTTAATTCATTTAAAGAATGTTTTAATTGATAATCGTCTGAAATGATACGTCGGTATCTTTTCGCCTGACTATAAGGTATACCGTTTTTACATGACATGGGATGACAAGACGAATATTCCACATATTGGTGGATATTAGTTTCTTTTACGTGAACATTTGTAGAGATAGTATTATCAGAATTTTTCATCACATTTACATCTAGAAATGATACATGCGTACTGGATGCAGTGTAAGTAAATTTAATTGTGGGGTGAAAATTATTTAGGCTATTAATAAATTTGTGTAGATCTTCTTCTGAGTGGTTCCAGGTCATAAAGATGTCATCTAAAAATCTTAACCAAACAGTGGGATTAAAATTCTCGTTTTCAAGAAAATCTTGTTCTAATTTACCCATGAAAAGGAAAGCGTATGAAGGAGCCATAGGACTACCCATTGCCGTACCCATTATTTGGATGTAATTGGTACCATTAAATTGGAAATTATTATTTTCCAAGATAAGTGTTATTATTTTACAAATATCTTCACTCGATAGTCTGTTATGATTAAGACTGTTGTCAAGAAAATATGTACACGCCTTAATACCATCTGCATGCGGTATGTTTGTATACAATGATGTTACATCTAAAGATACAAGGAGGGAATTATCAAATAGTTGTGGAATAGACTTCAACTTTTTTATGAAATCAGTAGTATCTTTAATATATGAAGGAAGTGATTTCATTAAAGGTTGCAAAATACTATCTATAAATTTGGATAAGTTCTCCGTATATGAATTACAACCTGATATAATTGGTCGTCCTGGATAATTTAAAGGTAACGTATGATCAGGAATTTTATGACTTTTGGGCAATATGTAGAATTGAGGTGTGCGTATTTTGAGAGGAAAAGTATCAAATTCTTCATATATGGAACTATTATTCTTAGATATTTCATCAATGCATGTGGAAATTTTAGATTTAATTTCTAGTGAAGGGTCTTTGTGGACTTTTTGATAGTACTTTTCATCATTTAATTGACGTTCAACTTCTTTAACACAGTCTTCCTGATTCATAATAATAATAGTGTTTGATTTATCAGCCTTTTTAATAACAATACTCTCGTCATTAATTAAAATACGTAAAGACTCCATTTCTTCCTTAGAAATATTACTATAACGTCGCTTTTGAGGACTCTTGTGTAATATTTCTTGTGTGATAGCTTCAATGTAAAAACCTAAATGGGAGTCACGTCCACTAGGTGGTGTAAAAGATGATTTGTTTTTATTGAAATAACACATATTTTTTGAATTGAAAGAATCTGATTCACAATTGGAGTTGTCTGATTTATCATAAAAAAATTCTTTTAATTTTAGGCGTCTAGAAAAATTAAAAATTTCTTCAGCTAATTTAATTTTATCATGAGATTTTGGTTTGGGACAAAATTGTAATCCTTTACTTAAAAGTATGTAATCATTATCAGTTAGTTTTCTACGTGATAGGTTTAACACTGTCTCTTTACCTCTTTGAATTTGTTTTCGCCGTTTTTGTTCTTTTTTTCCATTGTCTCCTACTACTAAATCTCTGAAATCTCCTACTCTTTTGTCGTGAGAAGTCTTTTGTATTAATTGTTGTAAAACTTTGACAAGGTTTGTCAATGTTTTTGTCATGGTCACTGACTCCGATTCCCCCATGATTACGGCTTCTGCGTAAGTCTTCTTTGTTGTGCCATGGGGAGACCAGTTTTTTTGCTGCTCTTGCTGATCTTTACTGTTCTTGTTTGGATCCATCATATTCCTTTTTACCTCTCCCGTTTTGCTTGTTGATGCTTTGGGTGCAGCTGTAGGTGTTTTACTTTTCAGTGTTGTAGTTTGGTTCGGTTTTGAAGATTTCTGTTTGGGGGGGGGGGGTCTCTTCTCTGCTGTTGTGATGCTGTTTGAATGCTTAAATGATTGTTTGAATGTTTGTTGTTTGAATGCTGCTGTTTTTGCTGTTGTTTATGCATCGTATAACGTTCTCCATTCTTCCTCTCTAGTTAACTTTGTCCTTTATTCTCTCTTAATTTGTGAAGTTTTCTGTTTTGCTTCAGAAGTATATTATTTTTCGAAGATTCTGTTTTTTTATACACTTCTTGATCAAAGTCAAAAAGACTATGTCTTCGTGACGTAACTTCTTTTGACGTGGCTTATATATATATATATATATATATATATATATATATATATATATACATATATATATAATAGATAGTCATCTTCGCTACAACATTTTGTGAGCATTTTTGAAGACAATACCTCAGAACTCTATGAAGCGCTTAGCAAGCTTTAGTCCCTATAGTATGAATGTTATTTATACTGAAGAAAACGTACTGATGTCAAAGGAAGAACGACAATATAGAAAAACAGTTGGATTATTATCTTACAAGCTGAAGTAAGTAATGAAATGCTTAAATCTCTTATTTTCATTCCCTATTGAAACATGCAGCTGTATATATTGGAAAGTTAGATATATATATATATATATATATATATATATATATATATATATATATATATATATATATATATATATATATATATATATATATATATTGAGAGAGAGAGGGAGAGATTCTCCGTCTGGTATATATACCCGACTCTCGGTCGGTAGATCAGCGTAGATCTCTCAGTATCACGCGAGAGTCTGGTTGAACAAAACTATCTGTCAATTAACCTATTCCAATACATCCAATACATAGAGTAATGGCTGTACTGACTCCTGGTGGCAGGGTTAGTCGGCGTCTAATGGTTCGGTTAGTTAAACTAAACTTGCTATCGGCACGCTAAATGCTTAGCATTGTACTTTGTTCAGCATATTCTTTTAATATGCAACACAGAAAGGGTTCCTACAGGTGTAACAACCTTTCACCCCTAACTCAAAATGGACTGACCGAACCTTGGGTTCACGGATGTGTAAAAATATTATCGTCTGCTTATATTAATCGAAGCATAAGTTTTATATACATGTATTATGTAAAGGTTTATCCAACATATCTATAGCTATTAGGTCATGACTCCAACTTCTTTTTTTTCCAATTTTGTACTGCCTGCAATATATCGCCCTGCAATATGTGTAACTTTAATGGACAAGGGACGCTCATCGAGCCATTTTAAGGCTATAAATACGATATTATCAGACGGAAAACTGGTTTGTTTCGTTTGGTATTTTACAACACATCAAGGCAGATAGATTATTTAGTACCAAGGCAATTGGACTAAAGGTGCTTGGCGCAAAGACACACCACGGTTACCGACCCGCTCTGATCTGATGATAGGATTCGAACCCATGCCTTTCGGATGCGATTCCGGCACTCTAACCACTGAGGCACCGAGTCTCATGTCTCCATTAGTCGCCTCTTACGACATGCAGGAGGACGCATCGGGTCTATTCTAGATTCTTGCCCCCGCAGTTGGTCAGACGGAGAAAAAAATGCTGGTATTTCGCATTCTTTTTATCCTATAGCCATTTAACTATACAAGAGCAATATACTGAAAATCATATGAGATTTGTTTGTCAAGATAAGGTAAAATGACTCAACTTGATGCTGATATAATGATAAGGCACTGAAATAGAAAACCTATATCTTCCGTGGATTTTTATCTCCAGACCTCTATTAAACGATTCGATCACTCTACTAGACGAGCTAATCTGAACACGAGGTTCACGATGGTACAGTTTTCAGATGATCATGTAGCATTGCAAGTATGAAAATCGCATTTTGACATATGTTTAAATGGTATATAATTGGTGTAAAATGCAGGTGAGTATATCCACGAATTACGTTCTAAAATAATAGCATTTTAGCAATTTTGATAGCCAGATTTAAGGAGGTACACCCTTGCACTCTGGGGTACATATTGTTTTGAAGCCGGGAAGTACTCTTATAATTTTTTTTTTTTACAAACTGTCTTTTTAAATTCTTTCTGTAAGTTGGAATTATATTGAAAATTCTAATTTTGAGAATACCCGCCTAGGCCAGCCCGAGTGGGCTGCCTTGGTGTTTCCTTATAAAAGGCACTTAGCTCCTATTTCGTCGGAATCATATAGCGAATAAATGTTTTAGAAGTGCTGTGAAAACCAATAAAAACCTCAAACACAGTGATCGACTTTTTTTCGCTTCGTTAATTACTTTTTAGTGATTGCAGTTAGCTTTTGAACCATTTTTGAGATTTTGTACATGAAGTTATGAAACTGGATAGACATATTCATGGTGAGAAGTATTACTCATCGCTAGACAAAAAGGTGACCTATTTTACGCTCTAGTGATTGCATTTAGTTTAACAAGTTATTAAAACTTGATGGGCACATTTATTTGAGGAGTACCACTCCTCGTTAGCACAACTTACTAATAGATCATACTGAATGGCTTTTCACGTCGCAAAGAGCAATAAAGCGTTTAGATTTTAAACACAGTGACTGCATTCCAAGGAGAACAGTATTATTATTATTATTATTATTTTCATATTTTTATTTGTTTTTGTTTGTTTTGTATTTTGCTGTTTGTTTGTTTGGTTGTTTTTTTTTTTCCTTTAGGCCCCCTCCTCCCAGTTGATGCTGAATTGAATGATAGTAGTAGTTAGTAGCAGTAGTAGTAGTAGTAGTGGTAGAAGTATTTGATTACAACCACTCCCGTTCTCTTTGGATTCACTTTTCTGTTTAGATGAAGGCGTAGATTGTACGAGTAGTTACATAGTTTTATATGGATTCGATCATCTCTTAATTAATGTAAATAATAAAAAAAATTATAAAGTATTTATTGTATGTTACCAGCAGATTTAGCCCTTTAATAACATAATCACCACAGTAATGATATACAGTTGTACTGCGGTTACACAGATGTCATCAGCCGAGTTCCAATCCTTCCCCGGGTGTTTCGCCCCTTATTTCGGTACACCCTCCAGATGGCGGGGCAACAGTGTTGGTCAGACATTGCCTGTCTCTATTAGCTGCCAATTCTTTTCTTCACGTCTCAGGTTACTGAGTAATAATAAATTTATTTATATCAAAATATCTGAGTACGGCAACCAATTTTTTTTTCTTCAGGTACTGAAGTTCAGATTGCCATGATGAATTCTTTGGACCAGAGAATGGTGAAAGAAACCCTAGAAGATACAAATAAATGGCCAACCTCATTTTCCACGCAGCTCCGTATGCTATCGTGGAGGACATTTAAAGTGTCACGAGGGCGAATTCTACATCTATATGAATTTCTTCAATCAACGTTACTGGCTCTTATTCTGGGACTGGTGTTCTTTCAAACACCTCAGACGATCGGGTCCATTAGAGATAGAATGGGACTGGTAAGTATACTGGTTTTATATGTTGCTACACCAGGCTGATCATACCGTAGCTTCTTATGTTCATTATTCACGCAAGTGAGAAGAGCGTGCATCCTGATCTGCCGCTTCATTATGCTGATCAACCATATACGACTGCATGTATGGGTCTGCGCTGTTCACATAAAATCACAAGTACAATGAACAGTGTTGAGGCTGACCTGTTGGCGCTTTCTGCTGTTTGTACATTGTATATTGCTCGCAGTTGATTGCGCCTTTTACATAGGAAATGATGACATCATGCAGTTCATCTGAATGCAAAAAGGGGATACTTTATCGCTGATTGCGTGGAATTTTAGGCGTAAAGTGCGATTTTTGCTATACTTGACCAATATTTTTTTTCTTCCGTTCTAGGTACATACAGATACTTTCTGATTTATTGATTTTTGGATTAGCGACGTGTGCGACATTTCGGCCATGTACGTCGGTGCAGATACTTTCTACATCTGTGTACACATTTATAATACATAATTTATCACCCACAAAAACGTTCATTTAAAAGTAAATCACTTGTATGAATAAAATAATTCTGGAAAAGAAATGAAACTGAGAATGTATTAAAATATGTCCTAAAACCCACAACAAGTCTGTTTTCTGTCCATATTACGCAAAGAATGTTGTGTAGAGTTTCTCCCAACTGTAAATTTGTGACCCAAAAATAGCACTATTGAGATATATTGAGATTTATATTGAACAAACGGTTACTGGCCTTGTTATTTTCCCTCTCGGTCTATATAATTATAAAGTAAACTGTTAAAAACTGCGAATGTTTCAAGCATATAGACTTGATATAGTATATTTTGTCTTAAGTTTTGATTGATATTTACAAAACCCAGAAAGGAATTAAAACAAGAAAAAAATATAATCATAGAGGGAACATTGGGGCTTTTTAAAAAAATATTTTTAAATGTATTTTATTGTTTTTTGTTTTTTTTTCAGATCCCGAAGAATTTACAATTCCATGCTTTGAATACTGCGTGCAATTAGTTAACTGGATCATTAATTTAGTTGTACAAGGTTGATTGGTTTTAACTGCACTTTTAGTAACCTATGGCTATATCATGCCGAGGAAACAGAGTTCAGTGCCTTTTTCATGGACACACTGTGGCTGACGACCCAAGCTTACTCCGCAACCCCTGGGTTACGACACAAGCTTATTCCACGACCCCTGGGTTACGAGTCCGATGCTCCACCAACTGAGCTACAGCGGCTCCCTAATTGTAGAAGTAGCATTCAATTTACCGAGTCCTTTTTATTATGTTTTAATAAGTACAGAGGCGAGGGTATATCGGAATCTTCATGTCCGTCCGTCCTTCTGTCCGGTACAGAGTCTTGTGAACGCAAATAGTCCTGCAGTTTTTGATGGATTGCCATGAAACCTGGTAAATATTATGGCCCTCACCTGAAGATACATATAATTTTAAAACAATGTCTGTGCTCCCTTAGTTCGTGTGAGTTATTGCCCTCTTTTGACCGACAGCTGAAAGCAGTGCATGACAAAATGTTGTGATCACAACTGTCTGAAGTTTTTCAGTTGATTGCCATGATACATGGTCAATTTGATGTTCATCATCTAAAGATGCCCATATCAACATTCAACTGTGCTCCGTTATTTCTTTTAAAAAAAGTTATTGCCCTTGGTGACTGGCAGCAGAATGCAGTGGATGACAACATCTTTTCAACGCAACCAGACTCACATTTTTCCATGGTAAATGTTTTGGTCATTATCTGAAGATGCGCATATCGACAAATGACTTTGATACAACATTTTGTTAGAGTTATTGTCCTAGTGTATCACATAATCTTGCGAACGTAGCTAGTATTAGTTTTTGATGGAGTGCTGTGAAACTTGGTACCGAATATGGTTATCATCTGAATATACGCAAATCAACAAATCGCTGTGTTCCTGCAATTCTTTTGTTTAGAATTATTACCCTTTTTTGTCTTGCAGCTAAATGTAGTGTATGACATAATTTTGTTCACGCAACTACTCTCAAAGATTTTAGTGGATAGCAATGAAACTAAGGTACTGGTATGATCATCATCAGGTGATGAACATATCGAATAAGCACTGTTCTTCTGAATATTGTGTTAGAGCTGATGCCTTTTTTGTCTTGGAGCCGGGTGTGAAGTATGACATATACTTGACTTGTGAACACATCTAGCCTCACAAGTTTCAATAGATCGCCATGAAACTGTGTACATTTCCGGTCGTCATCTGAAAATAGACATACGCAATGATTGTTAGAGTTATTGCCCTTTTTATCTTGCAGCTGAATTAAGTGTATGACAGAATCTTGTGAAGGCAACTCGTCTCGCAGTTTTTGCTGCCTTGCTTTGAAACTTGGTACATATTATAAATATCATTTGAAGATGCGCACGTCGACAAACCATAGTGTGCCTTTGATTTTTGTTACGGTTATTGCTCTTTAGACTTGAAGCCTCATGTAGTGCATGACAGAGTCTTGTCAATGCAACCAGTTCCACAGATTTCAGTGAACTTTTGTACATTCATGGTCATCGTCTGGAAATGCGCTTATCGATAAATCCCTGTGATCTCTCAATTATTGCCCTTCTTGTCGTGCGGCTGAATGCAATGTTAGACAGAATCTTGCAAACGCACCTTGCCTTGTGGATTTGTATGGATCGCTATGAAACCTGGTACTTATTATGCTCATCATCCAAAGACATGCATATTGACAAATCTATGTGCTCCCACAATATTTGTAAGATTTGTTGCCCTCTCCGACTTACAGAGGTATGCAGTATATGACAAAATTAATGCAACTGCCCTCGCAGTTTTCAGTTAATTGATGTGAAATTCAGTACATATTATGGTCATTAGAAGAGGATATTCATGCTGACCAATCATTGTACTCGCACTATTCTCAGCTTAGTTATGCACTTTCTTATAGATTTATATCCATTATGGGGGTAGGGGTGTAGTGCGGGGGTGGGGGTGGGTACATTTACGTGAGCAAATTGCTCACTATTTCCTCTAGTTTAATTTTTATTTTGTATTGTAGCTATTTTTCTGCGTGACTTATTGGACTTTCACATCAGCTATGGATGCCATAACATCGTGTAAGTGAACACTTTCTGATCTAAGCTAGCAAACAGTTACTAGTATTCATAACTTTAATATAGGAAATGATATTATGTTTCCATCGGATCCAAAATTCGGTTGACGAGGATTTTATCCCAATCCTATATAGAATTCTCAATGCCATTAGTTTCTCAATTGTTTCAATAAAACCCAGAATTCTGGGACAGAGAAGTTTACAAAACCCTTCGTGACGTTTATACTCTTCTTTTTTTTTTTTTTTTTTTTCTTTTTTTTTTTTTTGTTAAAAAAATAGATTTTTTTTAGCTTTATAGTTATGACCGAAGCTAAAGTGACCATAGGAATACCGACAGAGTAGATCTCTCCGAATGAACTAATATCAATGAACTAATATCGATATCTGATTGGTCAATATATATATATAGCCTCACGAGCATTTTTGTGGATGATTTGTCCATTTTGGAAAATGCATGAATTGATATTTGGAATCAAAGTACTCTGCAATCTTTTAACGAAATGTACAAGTCTGAAATCCTCACAGCATAGAGAAAAGTATAGGTCTGTAAAGAATTTATTATAATACTGTAAACCTACTGTATTATTTGTAATTTTACTATCCTCTAAAGTTTGGTACTCCATTATTCCACAAAGTTAATTATCTCTGTCCACTAATTTATATTTTGTACAAAGAGCTTTCTTTATCATTTTTTATATTAAAAGTGTGCAACTTTTAGATACTAAAGAAAGTTATCGTTAAGAGCGTTTACCTATATAATTATATTTACACCTGAAATAAATATTGGAAAGTGCATGAAACATTACAGCAATTACAGTATTTATTTTTGTGCTATTATTTTACGCGCAGTTTGCTGGGACGGAGGATGGGGGGGGGGGGGAAAGGGGCTATACGTGAACTGTGGAATTAAATAGACACCAATTTGTTTGCTGTTGCAAAAATTACAACACATGTAGTTCATACTACAGCTGATAAACGAAATTTAATAGCTTCGAAATAGTCTTATATCAGAAAACCGCTAAATTTAGCAGCGGCGAGAAAGTCTTATGTCAGAAAACCGCGAAATATAATAACCTCGAAAAAGAGTAGGTTTACATTACTCTCTGTACAATGGTAGACCACTGATTCCGGAAATATGCATAGAAACGAAGAAATTTAAAGAACTGGGTTCAACTTATTTTTTCTTAAGATATTGTCACGATTCTAGTCTCGTTATTTAAATGCCATTGTAAAACTCATTCGGGGAATCTCCAACATTTTCCGTCTACATCTTTTATCAATAGCAAAGAGTTTGTTCCAAGCATTTAGTACAGCTGATCAAAATAGTCAATGTGTTTGTGTTACTTGGATTCTTTTAAATGATTTTCGTATTAATAGCCCAGTGACTTCTTATATCAAAAGATAACATATTCCGAGATCGTGATCTAAACTTTGTACGTCTAAATGGCTGGGTCAAAGAATTTTTTTTTTTTTTTTGATCTGTTATTGAAAGTCTGTTGTAACAATCATACTTGATTCGTCTTGGGAATGATAAAGATGAGTTTTACTGTATGGAAAGGTTATGGATATTTCACACATTTAAAGTGCATTAGCTATTGACACGATGCATCGAGGTTCCTCACAATACCTACATCTGTATCAATAGGACAAAAGCTACCGCAAACCAAGTTTTTTTTTTTTTCTTTTTTTTAATTTTCTTCATTTACGCAAATTTTGCTAAATGACTGCATACGGGTAAAGTGTATATTAGCTTCCTCAATACATACACATTTTCAATCAAACTGTTGAAACGGGAGTTACAAATGCCCCAAAATTATATCATCGCGATAAAATACCGCAAAACTGAGAAGCCGTGAAACAATGGTCTTTCAGAAATAGAAAAGCATATCATTTTATTTTCCTTTAAAGTTCCTTCAGAACGAGGAGTGGTTACGAAGGAGACGGCAGCCAAGGCTTACAGAGTTTCTGCTTACTATCTAGCACGAAGTTTAACAGAACTGCCTTTGGTGCTTACACTTCCTGTTATCTTTTACATCCTGGCTTACTGGATGGCAGACCTCCAAAGCGTTCCTCAATTCTTCATCAGTCTCTTGATTCTACTGCTGAACGCTCTTAGCGCCCAGGTGAGATAAGCCCGTAACCAGAATATGGGTAACTTTGCGATGGCGCATACTGCGTTTGCCGTCTGTATTATTTATTGCATGAGTTTAACCTGTCAAGAATGACATTTTGCTGCGGCGCATAGGAAGTGATTGGTTCGGAAACATAGAAATTGACGGAATTAACAACACCATGGAGAAAAAACAGAAGTCAGGTGCCTCTTATGTCTTTGATGGGTGTTTTATGGGCAAGTTAACAATATTTTCACGACGGGTTTAAATACAAGTACGTGTAATAGTTTCCAAAATAAGACTAACCATTTCATAGCGTGTTTATACGATGCTGTACAAACAGAATTAATTACATAGTGCATAATTGTTCTCAGATTTTTTTAAAAAAATCAACAACAAGAGAATACAGCTTAGTTTTAATTTTATTCTGGCCTATTCTACCTAGGTTATTGTTACATCTATGTTATCTATTTTAATATGCTTCTGGCCTATTCATCCAAGGTTATTGTTACATCAATGTTAGCTATTTTAATATGCTTCTGGCCTATTCTATTTAGGTTATTGTTACATCTATGTTATCTATTTTAATATGCTTATGGCCTATTCTGCCTAGGTTTTTGTTACATCTGTGTTATCTATTTTAATATACTTCTGGTCTATTCATCCAAGGTTATTGTTACATCTATGTTATCTATTTTAATATACTTCTGGCCTATTCTGCCTAGGTTATTGTTACATCTATGTTATCTATTTTAATATGCTTCAGGAATAATTGCACATAGGCCACATTGCACTATAGTTTATTGTTACGTCTATGTTATCTATTTTAATATGCTTCTTTCCTATTCTACCTATGTTATTGTTATATCTATGTTATCTATTTTAATATTCTTCTTTCCTATTCTACCTATGTTATTGTTACATCTATGTTATCTATTTTAATATGCTTCAGGAATAATTGCACATAGGCCACATTGTACTATGAAGAAAATAAATCTTAATACTATGTATGTATGTATGTATGTATGTATGTATGTATGTATGTATGTATGTATGTATGTATGTATGTATGTATGTATGTATGTATGTATGTATGTGTTATATAAATACGAATAATACAGGCTAGATAATTTTAATTCGTACTACACGGAGATTCGAACCCGGATCCGAGAATTAATTACTGGGTCGACATATGGGTGTGTCTGCTATGCACTAATGCGTGTACCACCAGCTTTGTAACATCATTTTTTGGTGATGTGTGCATTGTCGAGATGGTATAGGTGTTGGTGCTTAGAGGCAAGGCGATGGGTGCCGTAACCCGCGGATCCATGTTCGAATCTCCGTAGAGTACGAATTAAAATTTTCTATATAATATTATTTATTCACATTAAAAAATTATGTTACAGTTATCAAGCATTTTCCTGTAGGATCCAGGGATATCACTTTCCGCTCTGTTTGCTTTTATTTATATGCATTTCTTATTTTTCACAGGGGCTTGGATACATGATCGGTGCTGCATGTTTGGATTTCAAGTTTGCTATATTCCTTGCCAACACAAGCATTTTATTCTCTCTAATATTGTGTACGTATACTTGATGTATAGAATTATATTACAATAACGATATATTTTTATCCAAGTCACTGCAGCCATACGACCACTCTGACACAGATAGGCATTTCTTGAGCCAAACAAGAATCATGTACATGTATGAAAATTATAAGCAGTCAACAATGTTTTGGCACATCTGGAAACTAAAATCGTTATCAGTCTATCTGAAATTAGAGGTTGACGGTCGTCATCCTGTAAACATGTAATAACTCTTTTTGTATAGTATGGTAAAGTAATATGTTAAATAAAGCGCAAAGCTGTTGCATGCTCTGTGTGTGTGTGTGTGTGTGTGTGTGTGTGTGTGTGTGTGTGTGTGTGTTGATATATTGTATATTTCTCGCTGAACCATGAGGTACTCACATAAACCAACTAGCTAACGTTCCCTATCCTTATTGACATATACTTGTATGGTTTTATATTCGTGAGCCATAATATTGTTATCGACCTGTGCGAGAAAATCAGCTTGTATGCAATAATTAATACATTGATCAAAGACTGGACTGGTCAAATATAATGCTCTTTTCTATCGATAGCATATCCTACCACATACGTGGAAAGGGCATATAGTGTTACCCCTTGTCAGCCCGTCCCACCTTGGATAGATTTTGCATTTAACTCGGTGGATTCATCTATTGCAAAAGAGGGAAGGGCGGGGTATTAGTGTTATATGAGCATAATTCTATGTTTATTTTCCGGAAATAATCAAAACGGGTACATGAAGGGGGTGGAGATAGAAGATCGATAACGTTGCATGGCATTGATAGTAAAGATTTCTTTCAAGTTTACTTTCTCAAGTCTTTCATGATGATGACTACGACGACGATGAGGCTGTTGTTCTTAAAAGCATGTGATATTGAAACACTTTCCAATCTGTCAGTTTAATTCAGTGATGATGATGATATGATTATGATAATTTGTATTATTATATTATATTATATTATATTATATTATATTATATTATATTATATTATATTATATTATATTATATTATATTATATTATATTATATTATATTATATTATCCCCATGCTGTTTTAAAGGGTTGGGAATATAATGATGCCCTTTGCCTGACCGTTCGTCTGTCCGTTATCACATGTCCTCCAAACCCGCAGAATGGAACTTTATTCAATTTTGTTTTTGTGTTGTCCATTTGGTAGCCATGTATCTGACGAGTGCCATTTTCTACTCCCGCCATTTAGTTCGCTGGAATGGGGTCAAAAGCAAAGTATACAATAATTGCAATTACAATGACAGTTTCAAATATTTTTTAACCAAACTTTATGTATGCAATCGTAACAGGATGACGCATCGTAAATGCAGAGACTAACATACAGTGGTATATACTGTCCTTGGTATATGTCACGGATTGTACATTATAACCACTGAGTTCACTGCGTTACTGTCAGATGGGTATAGAGTGAGTACGAGGTGGTAAGGCTACTATGCAATAAAAAACATGGGGATCTCTAATGGCTAGTCATATCACTTGTTTGAGTTATTATTATTATTATTATTTTTATTATTATTATTATCTGATGCTAATTGTTACAATTCTTATAATTATTATTATTATTATTATTATTATTATTATTATTATTATTATTATTATTATCTGATGCTAATTGTTACTATTATTATAATTATTATTATTATTATTATTATTATTATTATTATTATTATTATTATTATTATTATTATTATTGTAGCCGGATTCATAACACAGACCCTGCCAACGTGGTTTGGTTGGGCAAAATATTTGTCATTCATTTTTCACCCACAGAGTGCCATGTCAATAATTATCTTCCAGGACATGCAACCCTTGCCGTAAGTTACAGGAAATATGTTAAGGTTATCATATCAAAAATATGATTAAAAGTCAGTGGAAACAAAGTGTTAAAAGTCTAGCTTTATATTTTTCAGCTCTCGATAATTTGTCATATAATTTATAATATTTACGTTCGATATTATTATAGTTACGTTAATCTTAGTACACTGACAGTAATTTTTTATATTTACAGCTGACGATTTTTTATATATATTTATATAAGCAAAAGCAAACAAGTTACTGCTACTGATTTACCACTCGTCACCGAAGTGCTTCTAACGACAAAGGTCAAATAAATTCCCTACTCTAATGTAAATCACGTGTCTTACATGAACTTTTAAGTTTTTATATTGGTGGTAAGTTCTCCTTGCTGTTAAATGTTGATAGGTAAATCAAAGAGTCAAGATATTTATATGAATTTATCTGTTTGTGTTTGTCTTATTTTTGGAGAAGAAAAAGTCAGCATCGCTATAGATATGCATAGATTTTTCACTTTTGCATTTGAGCACTAGTTGAATTTTATGCCCAGATAATGATAAAATATGGGTTCTCTTGTTGTCCAGGATCCAAATTAGCTTCCTAGATATCTGGGAAATATGACAAAGTATTATCACATGATACGTGAGACTGTATTTAGTGTCGAAATTTTATATGATAGTTCAGCATCATAACCAATAATCTATTTATTCCAACTGATGATGTGATATGTATGTCAACGCCATATCTTTATCTTAAATAAATCAGGAAAAAATACCTTTATTAGGCGGTCCAGATCATGTATCCATCAAATTACCCAAGTACTGCATTTACGTTCCCATTTAAGTTCAGAGTACAGTATAGGTACCTTATAGAGTTTTTACTCATTATTGTTCCACGTCATGGCGCTGAGTGTATTAATTGCAGAATGTATTTTCAGCCATTTTGTTGAAAATATACCGGAAATCTATCTAAGAAAGGACACCGGATTGGATGGAGTGACGCACTGACATACCAGTGCAGAACAAAATTATTGTCTCATGTCGGTGTATGCAGGGCTTGCGATTTTTTATCTTACAGCAGTTTCAGTTGGCTAAGAAGATGCCAATCGCAGAATCAAGCTGTTACCGGTATATGTGTATTTTGTGTACACTAACAGGGCTTATGTGCTGGCATGCATATTTAAGAGACCATCTGATATGAATCTACATTGCATTCGGAAATGTCACCTGTATTCTTAATGCGATTAAATCCACAGGATCTGCATTGGGGAATTTAGGCACAACCCGTACATTCTGCATATAACGTTCTGTACTCGTGTAATGAAGGCAACCTGCGATACCATTAACCTGTCCCATTACAGAAACGTTGCAGCTATTTTAATCGATTTATGTCATAATAAAAGTTATATCAAAATAAAAGAATAGGAAAAAAAAAACAATCTTCAAAAGGTATTCCTGTTTCTCAATTTGCAGAGTTTTACTAGTCACAAAAAATTGCAAGAATAGCAGTTCTTTAATGATATTGTAACCTCTTGAAATGGTCCACCGTCACAAATGCATACAAGTATGATACTAGACGTACCTTTTTACACTTTGAAAAAATCCACATTCATTATTTTGGTAGCCTGTCAGGTACCTGTGCCACAATAAAGTAGAATAAATATCTGCCTGTGCACGAAAAGAAATTGAAGGCACTTAGTATTAATTCTAGGCCTTGTGGCACCCTAAAAAAACAAAACAACAACACCAAAGAAACAAAAACAAAACAAAACTAAAACTTGCTGGTTACTATTGTATGTCAGCCATGTTTTGAGAGCCACCAGGAAACCGCATTGCGTTACTTGCGTCATACCAAAAGCTCATTCAGGTGACTGCAGTTAGGCTTCATGTACTTAGTAAAATGTTCTCTTGAGGGGTAATCCAGCCTGTGCACTGATATAGGAATTTCCGCAGCACTAGAAATCCAGTTACGCTGAACAATTACAATACAAAAAAATATCCCACCTTGAAGTTATACCACACCAGCTCAATAGGAGAAAATATTCTTGCTTTAAATAGTTTAGGGGGCTCCGGGTGGCTGAGTAGTCTAAGACGCTCGCCTTTACCGATCACTGCCATCTCACCTCTGTCCGGGTGGGTACGAGTCTCGAGCTCGGCCAACATGGGTATGTGAGAACGCTTGCCAGTAGCTTCCCGTGGGTCGGTGGTTCTTCCCAAATTTTTTCATGTATGGTCTACCATGTGCTGAAAAATGGCGTTAAATCTACAACAGCAACAACAGCAAATATTCTCCTGCACCCTGCCACTATTATTTTTCTGGAATTTCTTTCTTTCCAAACCAAACAATGAATTAACTATAGCGTAGCCTTCAAGCTTTACGGAAAACTAACAATTATAATTGTTATTCGGGTTAGTTTCATGAAACATGTACATTCTGCATTTATGTTTGACTGTGTAGTAACTCGTCTGTTAAGAGTTAGTTCCCTTGTCGATCTTGTTCTTTGTCGCCTGATTTTAGCATCCATTGCCAAATATCTCTAGTGAACTTAATGCATCGATCTACTTAATTAGTACCGTCATCAAGTACAGTAAAAAAATGTTCACTTGTTTTTGGCTTTTACGGTGCGAATTCAGGAAGCAGAATCATACGTTTTAAGTATGCGGTATTCTTCGAGCACAATCAGCGTTTTTTTATCTTAATCTTTTGTAAAGCTTAACTCCATTTCAGAAGTAAAATATCCCGTCAGTGGTTAGCCAGGTCATGCATCTTTACTTCCAGATAGCCATCGTTATAATCCAGATTTACTGTGTCTCTGTATCGCCTATTTTCTTAGTAATTTGAATCAAAAAATTTCTTGGGGGGTGTTGTTATTTTATGACCAACATTTAGAATCAAACCCAATAATATATTCCTTGTTTTCTTTCCATCCTGCTTTAAGGATCATGGGGGCTATTGCATTTAATTAAAAGCCTTGCTTATTATATGTTTGCAACATATCTGAAACAATATCTTTGTCGTTGTCCCTTGCAAATAAATTATTGTAAAACTAGACCTATTATAAATAGAACTCTGGAATAGGGGGATATTTTTTCACTTCCTAATGATGGTTCCCTATGTAAGGTTTGTTTGTGTATCAGTTTCTTTGGTGCTTAATGGCACATTAACACATAAGATGTCATATCATGCTGATACGTTGCGTGATCTGAGAAGAATTTACCTCTCGGCCTAGCGCATCTACTGTCAGTCATCTAACAGAACAGTCATCCAACAGAAATTAAATGGCCCACTGATCAATCAAATTATAGAGCTTGGCCGTTACCTAACAGTTTTGCTCGCATGCGAGTCGGTGAAGCAGTCTGTCAGGAACCCAGTCGGTTACCTATGCGGTTTGTACTATATAACATACACAACTTCAAATCTATATACCTTCAACATTACTTGTTTTCTAAAAGAAAACACATTGATTTTAAGGAAATTGCTATGCTAAATATTGGGCGGAGCGCTCTCCTCAGATTCGAAAGTTAAATTCGAACTCGCATCCTTTTCAGTCGCGTGTATGGCACGCAAACATCTGAACTATCGCGGCTAATCAAAAACGGATTTAACTGCAGATGTATATTGTAGGAGTATGTTTACTAGTTCACATTTTTTGTAAAGAACTCTCATCCTTTTTTCTTCAAATATGTCTTTTTCAGATGCAACACGTTGAGCATAGACACGTTTCCCCAGTGTCTTACAAACTCCACAGTGATGATTACGGGAAAAGATGTTCTTCTGAAGGCGGGGATTACGTTGCCAATTTACTGCTACATCACTGGACTAGTGATTTTCTTCCTACTGTTTAGAATACTGGGATTTTTAGCATTAAAAATTCGTCTCAAGGGGCCAAAATAGTGTCACTACGTATTTGAGAGAACATATGACTGACTTATTAAAACTCAGTCATCATCAATAAACTGTGTAATATCTACAACAATATATCTACTTACAGAAGCTATCACTTTTTTATGCCTCAACACGACAGTGATATGGTATATAATGCTACTCTTGACCCTCCATCCGTTTATATATCTGCCCATCCGTCCGTCTGGTCAAGTTTTGAGTTTATGCCAGTTTTAAGGCATGAGTAGTCGTTCCATTAATACATTTCTTTAGGTTTTTTTTTTTACAGACCTAATTTCAGTAACACATAGAACAGATAAATTACTTAATTGTGTACAAAATCGCATCAACAAAGATTGCAACAGAAAGATTGACTATCACTTTATGAAAATGCCTACATTTTAAAGAAAATTACATTCATTTTGTCAAGGTGCCTTTCTTTGATTAATAAGAAGCTTTAGCTACTAATTACTGGATCTCGATCTGTTGATAGTTTGGTGAATCCATTTCAGTGTCCAGTTCATGCCCACGAACTCTGATATATTTCGTGCGAGTATTTTATTAATACTAGTGTATAAAATTGCTCTGAAGTAATGTTAAATGAAAGAAATGCAATAAATGTTTTGTTTTGTTTTTCCTTTGTTTCAGTAATAGTTACGGCAAATGAAACATTTTCCCACTTAACCGTACTTGTTGCTGCCGAAAATGAAAGATTGTTCATTATGCAAGCAACTGATACGGTTAATTAAAAAAAAAAGAAATTACTCTTTTGTAAATGTTCATTACGTAATGACTTAACTCCAGACTCTGCCATAGATACGATAAATGAAATAACACGGCATATTGGTCTACAAACCACGACCGTTGCAACGCTAGTCCCACAGCATTCACGGCAGACAATCCAAGCCATGAGATATGATTGGTTATAGTGGTATGTGGACGTGCATGGTTTTTTTTATATGCCGAAAGCGGAACGTTGGTGTTATGGTGATATCCGTCGGATTTTAATCCATTTTGGTTTCAGCTCAGTAACCTGAGATGTTTTCCTCCTACCGTTAGCAACACTTCGTGGAGGATTTTCTCTAGGGGTAAGGGGAAACAAAATTTATTGATTTCGGATGGAAAAGGTTAATGTCAAGGTTAACTTGACTCGTAAAAGAAACAACATCTCCGCATTGTAACTTCAGTGTAAATTCACTTTCTTTCACCACACTCCATGGATTGCTGGCACAACCTACCTTCAAAAAAATCTCTAACTGGCAATCCGTTTTTCCCACCATAACTTGAGTTATCTACAAAATAGCTTCACTCCACTGAGAAAGTAGCGTTTTGTTTTTCTTTTTGGGTGAGATAGAAATCTATTGATTTGTTAAGGTCAAAGGTCATGCCATGTAAACTTTAATAAAAGTTTATATGCAGCGTGAATTATGTTCTAATCCATATACATGAATTGTTAACAACAGTATTGACTTGCGCAATGGAAAACAAAATAGCATTGATTATGGACTCAAAAGTCTAGATAAAGTGACCAAACAATGGAGATAAGATTTATATGTAACCGTCTTCCTTCAACAAAATCCATGGACGAGTTACACTTTGTGCATGACATTCATGAATTATGGGTGGGGATGGGAGTTTAAAAAGATTAAAAGTGATGGTCTCTGGGATGTACACAATGGGACGAGGGGCTTGTAAATTATCCGTAAGAGTACTCCTGTTGAGCCCAGACATGTATCTATTCTCCTGGGGATTGAGTTAGGCCTAATTAGGTAAGTGGTGACGTGTTATCACTGAAACTTGATTTGTAACAAGTTAGTACAACGTGGTCAAATTTGTATTGTTGGCCCTGTTTAATATATTGAAAATTACTGGGATTTCCTCCCTAATCTACACGAAGTCTTTGCAAACATCCACGACTACTCCTTCGAACATGATATTTTAATGGAAGCATTAAGCCTGAGTTATAACTCGGAATTCTTGCCTTAAGACTAAATATTCATTTACTCAACATGACAACGCAAATGTATATTTGCAGCAAGGAAAACATTTCCGTCACATTCAGAGTTATAGTTGTTGTTGTTGTTGTTGTTGTGTGTGTGTGTGTGTGTGTGTGTGTGTGTGTGTGTGTGTGTGTTTCTTCTAAGGCAACCCAGTCATTCACTGTGATTCAAAAGGGGTATGAAATAGAGAAGTGGATTTTAAGGTAGACATCTATGAGTATATGAGGAAAACGTGAAAATATGACATTGTGCATAATTCTAATTTGAATGTGTTTGAAAACTGCGAGCTGTTTTAAAGTTGTATATACTCCGCCACGAATGTGGAAGGGACATTTAGTGTCGCCATTGTCCTCAAAAGCGTCTGTATATCCGTCCCTGTTCATTCATTCTTTCCAAATTCCGTACGGTTAAATTTCTTCGTCAAGATCTATTTCTTATATACTGAAGCAACAGAGACACGCATTTTTGCAATCAGATGCTCCTTTGTAGGTTCAACACCTTCCAGTCAGAAGTGAGCCACTGAAACCTATATTTCATGCTTGTTTCACTTTCAACTGGTGTTCAGGACAGTATCAAGTAAAGAGAGACAGAGTCATGAATCAACAACGATGCAAAAGATAGATTAAGCATTTAATGTACTTGCCACTAAGTCACTTTCGAATCCTCTTTGCTATTTGCATACTAGTTGGTGCTATATACTTAGGTAAGACTTCTGCTGACATTTTCACAGTGATATGTATATAGAAAATGCACAAATCATTGAATAAATGAGGAAGCAACGTATGACTCTTTAGCATGTTTTAAAACTTTGTTTCGTGTTGATTTGCATTTATCTGGCCTATGGTCCATCAATCAATTTAATATTTACGAATGTTTAAACAATGCAATTAACGTGAAGCTAACTTATAAATGGTAAAATCTTGAATCATAAATCTATCGGTGATGGAGATTATTCTACCATAGCAGTGGTCAAGCAAATCTGAGTGGAGCTGGACGACTTCAAGTGGCGGACGAGGAAAGGTAATGACTATATTCTTGACCAGGTAAATTGGTGACAATTTGTTTGTACAAATTAATCAAGAGCTTGTTGTGCTGATTTCACTTCGCCAGTCCGTTTTTTTTTTTTTTTTTTTTTTTTTTTTCTCTCAATCCGCCTTGCTGTAGGCAAACAGTGACACCACAGTAGAATATTGTAATAGCAACGATAGTATGCACGTGGCGTCTTGTAGAGAAGTTGTAGCGCTAATTTGATACTGGACCTTTCCATCTCATAATGTCTGCTTTAATTTTTTTTTAAATATATACTTTAATGACTTCGAAATTCAAATTAGTATTTATATAAATAATAATTTTGATATAATATTGTCAATTTTTCTGTTGAATGCGCAAATTACACTGCAAAGTGTGGAATCTTTTGCATTTTTCCATCTGTAATTTTGAGATCAAAACCCAATTTGTTTCGGAGAAGGGTTCAGGGATTTTGAAATAGGTTCTGGATCCATTCAAAGGAGACGCAAACAAAACTTCTGATTTGTAAGCCGGACTATGATATATTTACATCAAACGCAGAAATAGAAGAATTAATGTTTTAAAAAAAAAAAAAATATTTTCAATTCCCAACGGACGGCACATTTGGTTGAATCATTTTAATGCTAGAAAATATCAAAAGCGTTAGAGCACAAGTTTTACTATTTTAGAATCGGGCTTTTCCAGGACCATATCAGATTTTTGACAAAATAAATATTGGATGCAACAACAATCACAAGACTTAATGATTTACCTTCTTTTCAATATAAATTTATCTTCATTTTTTTCATAGTAGGTAATCACTAAAATCAAATTAATCTTACGACGTCTCTTTATTTTACCCTTTTTGTACTCAATAAAATAACTGAAAAACTGCATGGTTTCGACCGCCCCCATTTATTTATTTTAAATTTTTTTATTTTTTTTATATTTTTTTATTAGTTTCATTTTTATTTATTTAATTTATTTATTTATTTATTAGTTTCATTTTTATTTATTTATTTATTTATTTATTTATTTATTTATTAGTTTCATTTTTATTTATTTATTTATTAGTCTCATTTTTATTTATTATTTATTTATTTTTTTATTAGTTTCATTTGTATTTATTTATTTGTTTCATTTTTATTTATTTAATTTATTTATTTATTTATTTATTAGTTTCATTTTTATTTATTTATTTATTTATTTATTTATTAGTTTCATTTTTATTTATTTATTTATTTATTAGTCTCATTTTTATTTATTATTTATTTATTTTTTTATTAGTTTCATTTTTATTTATTTATTAATTGGTTTCATTTTTATTTATTTATTTATTTATTTATTTATTTATTTATTTATTTATTTATTTTTATTTTTATTTATTTATTTATTTATTTATTTATTTATTTTGGGGGGTTGGGAGGGGGTCTGCTCAGTGTGTAATTTTGTATAGACACAAGTATTAGAATTCTTTCTAAAGTTTCATTTACCTCTATTTTTAAAAACAAAAAATATAATCCCTGGTCTACAACTGATAAAATGCATGATCTTAGGTAGTTTTGCTGGATAGGAAGAAACAAGTAATACACCGTCTACAAAAGTTTTGAAAACATTGCACTTATCTAAGTTGTTATTATAGCTACATTTTATATAATAACAAGCGGTCAAAGTTCTGTCAAATTCTGCTGACCGTTTTGTTATAGAAGTTATTAAAGGTTTTCTAATTTCACTAAGGCAACCATATCTGATGGTGGCATCATTTGTACAAACTTAAAAGTATTTTATGTTAGGATGCATTCTGTCAAATTTGGTCAAATTCTGTTTAGTGGTTTTCGAGAAGTCATTTAAAGAATTTATATTTTTAGTAATGGTAGCCATATTTGTGGAGGACTCGTATAAGCGCAAAACTGTTTGAGAACGCCCAGTTGTTCTTACCTGAGCGTCCACATGACACGTCTCAATTTCCCTATGACGCACCCTTTTCATCATCTGTATATTTACCAATAAAGTGGCCGTCTTTTTGACATTCTCGCCCAAATGTCAAGAACACTTTGTCAGATATTCTCAGCTGTTCCTGATTGTGCTTGCCCTAACAACTCGGGTTGATCTCGGAACCAAAAATATGGCGCATCGACGCTCGGAATGTTTCGCCATCTTTGTTCTTGTTTGCTCCCGCCTCCGAGATGGTGTGGGTTCTCAACTTGAGAACGAAGTTCTTGACGATTCCCGAACGAGGTTCCTAGCGTTAGGGCGAAAAAATTGCAAGAACACTGAACTCGGGTCAAGAACCTTGTTCTCGTGTCTCGCCCAAGGACACCAAATGTGTACTGGGATAGTGTGAACAAACATGCAGCCAGTGTGACCTAATCCCTATTTAAATGAACTGGCTACTGTCTTGCTTGAATAGTGATTTCACTGTCCTTATGTCAGTACGGTGTGATTATCATGTGTCAAGTGATATCATTTTCTGTAGAGGCATCAATTATATGCCACTGCTCTTCCACATGTTACGTGCTGAGGAGGTGGTTTGTTGGTGGTGGTAGTTCGCTTTATGAGGTCGAAGTGTATTTCAGCCATTTAGTTGATTTTCCTAAGTGGTAAAATGACACGTATCAATGTAGGCGGAACGTGGGCTTTTGTTCAGCGGGAGTCAGACCTGGCTAAAATGCTTCCAGGTCAGTATCCAGCTATGTAGTCCATACCTAAATTTAAATGTAGAGGTTTTGTTTGGGTATGCCTTAATTCTTTTTTTTCTTGACCATAGCATAATTGGGAAATAACCAATCTGTATTTTAATATGCATTTCATTGTGGTTGTAGCAGTAATGTGGCGGAAGTGCACATGTAGTGTGTGATATAGCTACAGTCTATGTTTTTATTGATCTGGAAAGAGAACCCTTGACATTATGATCAGATGTTAAACGTAAATATGCTGGACAAGTGCTGTCAGGTCTTGGTGTGCGTAATGATCTATAGTGGCACTGTCATCCCTAGGAGTCCTAGTGGGATTGGATAGCTCTGACGGTAAAAAAAATCCGGCCCGGTGAGATCTCCCCATTTACATACAGCAATACCTGTGCGGCGACAGCGATAAAATGAAAATGGTATAGGTTTAAGCCTGCTAACTGCGTACAATTAACACGTATGTTGGCTTCTTCGCAAAAATTAAAAATTACCAAATTTGTTTCCGGTAATTATCTTCAGCCAATCAGCGAGCTTCAATCTTTTAAATGCGGTATTTAACATACCACGCACACATAGGCTGGTTCTGTAGCTCATAAAATAATTAGTTACCCGTGACCTAAAAGCATATCTTACTTTCATAATGATTATTCACAGTCAACAGCACTTTTCATTTTCTTTTAAACCTCTTGCAAAAGCATACTTGTCTCGCAATTACAGTTTTGAAGATATCGAGGAATTTAATTCAGTTTGGGAACCCGCTTAAATGATAAATTGATAACATTTACCACAAAAGAATAAAAGTTTCCCTCTCAAATTTCGTAATATATCCGAAAGGAAATATTTTGTCCTTATGTCAATAAGTATTGTACATCCTAAGCTACATGAATTTCGACGCACATTGCAACACGACTCTTTCATATAAATTGGCACTTGTTTGGTGTGCAATCGACGTTCAATAAATACAAAAAATCAACAAATCAATTAATGAATAAATAACTCAAGTGTTTACAGTCAATGTTGCACACAAGTACTATTAGTACCCATTTTAAGTAGCGATTAAGCTCTTTTGACAGTAAGTACTTTGAACTGAGATTCATAATTTTTCACTGTAACGTTGATACTGATTGGGATATCAGTGCTATCAGTTGATTGACTTTGATTCATTCTCATCTTGAACGTTGACACCTTCATCATCGTCACCGTCATCATCATCATCATTCAACACGTTGTAAAAGGCCAGGGACTGTGTGAAACACTTCGTCTGTTCTCTCACCCGTCCTTCTGGCCGTTACTATAGTTCATCCAAAACTGCTACGTTCAAGCCTACTAAATATATTAGGATACTTGTCCATAAGGAAACAGTGGTATTATTGTTACCCCTAACCCATCCCCACCCCCGATCTATTGCAAACCTTAGAAAGAGGGCACACGGAAAAATGTATTAGGTTTTTAAGAGATATCATATTTTATGATTTATGCGGAGATTTAAAGACTGGCTAGGGCATATGTGTGAAGCATTCTTATTTTTTTCTCTGCGAGGTTGATATACAACTGATATAACAATATTTAAAGCATCTTTTTTAAACCAGAGATATCGTACGACCGATCAGCTAGATATATATATATATTTCTACATTGATGACCAAACCCATGAGAAATGTATAGATGTCAGAGATAAGAGAAGAGAGAATACTGTATATTAAATATACAGAAAAGGAAATATTATTGGGATTCCCTAATTTCGTGAATTTTACTCATTAGAACTATTTGAAAAAGTTCCCTAATTGGTCAAACAGGCAGAAAATGAAGATTGTTTGTGTGGGTACACATTATCAGGGAAAATAGTTAGACCTTTCGTGGAGTTTATACATTTGTCACGTGCATGAATATCAACATTTCGAGATGTTTCGAATTATGTGTCATGTTACGCAGATTACAAATATATATTGTTAAAAAATACGGCATTTATTTATGCGTATATTTCAACATTTTATTAATATATTGCTGAGCAATTTAATGTGTCAAGAAATTAATGCGGAACTGATCACCCGAAATTTGGGCTAAAAGTGTGTAAGATTTAGGTTTTGTGTTAAGTTTAAATATTGTTTTGGGAAGTAAGTAGTTTTATGATAAAACTACATACCTTAACTGTGTAATATGGCTAATATACCAAGAAGTTCATTATTTTCATTTCTTTGTTTTTCGTAGAGATAAAGTGATACCCTCCGTATATCCGTTCGTCTGTGCGTTCCCACATTGCTTCTTAAATTACTGGGCGGAAATTCACGAATTGTTATTATTATTATTATTATTATTATTTATACTTTAAGTCTTAGCAGTGTTTTTCAGTCATCATCATCATCGTCGTCGTCATCGTCGTGATCATCATCGTCATCATAATCATCACAATCATCATCATCATCATCATCAGGAAATGCATACAAGGATTATTATTATTGTTGTTGTTGTTGTTGTTATTATTATTATTATTAGTAGTAGTAGTAGTAGTAGTATCTTCTTGTTTTCTGTTAATTACACTATACACAGACTCTATTAGTGTGGTTGTTGTTTCGAAATGTAGGGGTTATTTGTGGAAATCTTGAAAAGTTTCTTTTCTGAACCTTTGTAGCAGCTTTGAAAAGAGCTTTCGTAATGGACGATTCCTCAAACAGCTCCTGTCATCAAAAACTTTATTTCGGCCATAACGCACCTAGCTTCTATCAACGTTCATCGTCTGAATTCTTTAGTTGTCTTCGCTGTCGTAGATGATCTCTACGATTTCGTCGTACAGCTCACGTCGTAATTCGGCAATACGGTTGGCTTTTACGTGAAGATGATGGCAGTAAACGTTGAGGATGGTGAGCCGAAGCCGTAGATAGTATTCGAAAGAGTGAAGATTTTTTTCTCTTGCTCTCATGCAACGACCAAGAAGATCGCGAAGATACTGATTGAGGAGAATGATTTGATGCCGAGCTCTCTCGAAGCGCCTTTCTGACTCGAATAACTCTTCCCTCTTTGATGAAAGTTCGTTTCAACTGTCAATTGTGTCCATACAAATACCAATTAATTTTGCTAGAAATCTTCTTGTGTAAAGTTTTCCTTTATTTCTTCATCTTTCCCTGAATGAATTGAGTAGAAACCGTCGAATAATCCAAGTCCAAATTATGGGTCTTTATATACAGACACGGTGACTTGAGACCTCTCAGTTCAGTGACAAAATAATTTGATATAAGTACGGAACGTGCTAACTCAGTCTGCATGGTTCCTTGCTGAAGATGACACGTATTATTCAATTAAAAAAGGCCTTCTTCGCATCATAACTCACTTAGTTTGACAAGTTACTAAATTGCCGGACATTTCCCGACCGCTCACGGGACTGACAGGGAACAGTTTTATGACTTATTGTTTGTTAGGAACCAAACGTTAAAATGACAGATAATTAAAAAAGGGCTTAAGGGTTAAAGACAGATTTATGGCCAATTAGGTAGAGTAAATGAATTAACGCCCGATTCATTCCAGGAATTCATGATATGTTGTCTTTGCTGTCCTTTGTGTTTAGAGGTTATCGCTAAGATATATTTTCCAATCAATTGAAGCTATTTTAATAATATAGCTAAATGTTTGATTCACGTACTTAGTACCATAAATGCGTATGAATTGACAAGTGAGAAAGAGAAAAGATCAAATGAAGGAGGAAGAATACTAGTTATTGACAAAATGAAGCTGTTGTCAACATATAATTATGAAATACAGTAGGAGTAGTTCAAAACTGATTCATTTGTTGGCATTTACATGAAAATCTTTTGAAGGCTATGATAAAGTGTTGGAGCACACGGAATAAGTCGCTGTTTTCCTCATAAGACACGGGGGGGGGGCTATCGTGTAATAAAATCTGCAACATTACTATTTGGATTAACCATATTAATTGTGTAGTTTCTCAGGGCTAAATGTATGTTACAAAAAAGTAAATACAGTAAACCTCGATCATCCTAACTCCGATTATCTGAATTATTCGCTCGTACGGACTACTACCGTTTCCATCGAAATTTTTAATTATTACAATGTGCATGTATCTATGGAACAGAGTAACAGAAAGCAGAAGCAAACACCATAGAATATAATATTGTACAACAATTATGATTAAAATGGTAGTATAAATAACTATATTTTCTTTTTAAAATTAAAATAAATGTAATTAGGAGCTAGGGTGGGATAATGTGAGATGCAAAGAGAGAAAGTTTATTCTTCACCCCATTGTCGCTGAGTGTCGCTAAGACAATATGGAATTTGTCACACAGAAATCCCAAACTCCTCAAGCCTGATTAGAGACACGTTACAATCCAATCAAAATCATTCTGTGGTCCAAGCGTGCTGAATTAACTGTCAATCAACGACCAATGGTCCTTAACGAATGATAAAAGTTAAACATCAACCAGCGCAAGTGCGTCAGCAGCAGCATTCTTTGTGTGTAGTTTGTGTCGGTTGGACGTCTCGCAGCCACGGAGCAGTAAGAGCTTGCTTACCCTCCGTTCATAACTCGGCCATTAACCACCACCACCACCAGCAGCACTTCGCAGCATCCATCAACCCCGCCTGTCTAGCAGCCCGCCTAGCAGATTTTTACCACCAACACTACTGCAGCCCGCCTAGCAGCCCGCCCACCAGCCAGCTAAAAACACACCACCACAGCATAGGAAATTTTCTTTGTTCATTTTAACCGGAATCTAGTTCAAAATCCAAATTATTAGGGTAAGGTAGGAAACATTTTGTAAACCTGCGGGCTGAACTCTGTAATTGGCGAAATAGGAATACATAACTACTTCTCGTCTCTCTCTCTCTCTCTCTCTCTCTCTCTCTCTCTCTCTATCATTCATCTTAGCAAATTTTTATTTATAAGCGTGTGTGAGTGCAGATTTTAATAACATCTTACATTTTTTCAATTTATTCACTAACAGTTTAACGTAATTCTCTGAACCAAGGCTTACAAATTCAATCTAATTATCAGCAATTTTTGGCCCCAATTCAAATATTTGATATTTCGAAACCGAGTGCTTTGTGAGATTTTAAACCAGGCTTAGAAACAGGCGCTAGGAACCAAACTAGCATAAAACCTGGACAGAATCCTTGCATATTCTCTAGCTCCGTGAGATCACTGCAAGATTTTCTGTTACATTGAGCTCTCTAAACAAAATCATCACACTCGCTCTCAAATCCACTCACCAGCCAGGATAGTGTCCACCATAGACATATCCAGAAATTAAGTGATCATACCCCTCGCAAAACCCCACATACAAAGAAAAAGCCGAGGTTCAGTTCAAAATCTAACCACCTAACAAATTTATTAACCATCACTAGTAACTCCATACTTTCTTCATATTTCAATCATATTCATTTGTATCCTTTATTTATCCTAACGTTTATTATTCTATTCTGGTGTTGGCAACGTCGAGTAACTAATAACAAATAACTTGACTAAAGACCCTTCAATACTCTAACAATTTGGTATTTTAACATCTCCTTAGTAATCTAATACAGTTCTGGTTTGGTTTTTGCATTGTTTTTAATTCATAGGACTTAGGGTTTAAATCTACATCCAAAACACAACAATAAAATCACAGTGTTTGCTATTTTTTTAAAATCACATTTCCGCTAAACTAAATAAGCAAAATACACCAGTCGGAAATGAACAAAGTTCAAATGCAGAAACAAAGGGTCCCCGAAAATTGATCAACAGAAGTATTAATCAAACCCCGCCAGTAACTCACCTAGGTAAAATAAATACAGACAAAAACAGCACAGTTAGGGAAGCCAGATTAATATTCAATGAAAGCCAGTCCTCCCTAGATAGCACGCCGCAGGGGTTGTCATTCAAATTCAACAGGTCCTATCCAAACTCCAGTCAGGACACCCCGGATATGAACGATACAGAGCCCATGGAAACCACTTCAAACCCCATGACATCCGGTGTTACGAAACACCCAAATCCACCCAAATCCACACCAAATCCACCCAAATCCGATCCAAATCAACCCAAATCCAAACCAAATATACGAAATCTTATTAAGTCTACCGTCTCGTCTCTAAATTGCAACGCACTCCCATTTTTCATTAAAAGTCGACGTTCCTGTGTTTGGTTGATATATAAATACAAAAGGACTAAAAAATATTATAAATGAAATGACAAATTGTAGTTAATAAACTTGCATATGTGTACGTTTAGTCATTAAATAAATTTATATTTTTCCCGCGTAAATTGTTCTGTTATAACTTGTTACTTTATAACTTACATGTATTACTTTGCACAATATATTGCGCATGTCCGTTATGATTCTCATTCAAAGTCGGGTTTCACTATGTCCTCCAACTCAATGCATCATTACATGTGCTAATATAACGGACTCACCCTTAGTTGTGTCCCTATATTTCGCGTTGTGACAACTATATATGCCGAAAATTGTTACTAAACATTTGGATTTGCGTTGATTTGGGTGGATTTGGTGTGGATTTGGGTGGATTTGGTGTGATTTGGGTGGATTTGGGTGTTTCGTGACACCCATGACATCCACTCCTAACTCAAACATTATGGATTCAGAATCGGATTCAGAGGTATTTATCAATAGGAATCGAAACACAGACGACTCTTATGACCAGGACCCTACCCTACCCATGTTCGAACTATCGCAAGAACCGACCAAACCCCTACCAATGATCATAACTCAAATTAGCAGGGCGGAAGGGGGGAACCAAGACACACACCGTGTCATAGAAACACCCCCACCCCCACCCCCACGATTAACACCGAATATCAAAAGAAAAGTCACAAAGAATCCAATCGAACAACAACTCATGCACAAAAAACCAAACAAACAGGATTAGGCATAAATTCTAATAACAAAGACAGGAAAAAAATAATAACAACACCCACCCACGCAGAAAATAACTAACAAAATGTACACAACAGTCAGGAAGCAGGCCCCTCAAAACCCAGACAGATAACCCCAGAAAAAACCACTAGGCTGCCACAAACCACTACGGTTAAAACAACAACAACAATAATTCAAGGCAAGGGGAAAAGGCCACTTGTAGGACAACCCAAATTCAAACGATCAGGCAATATTAAACAAAACAACTATAAAAACAGCCACAATAACCCCAGGACACAAACACACGAAATACAACCTCCAAAGGAAAACAAACAAAACCAAAATAACAACACATTCAACTGCCCTTCAAATAACAAGTTCGCGTACCAACCACGGGAACTAACACTATTCCTAACAAGCAAGGAAATAAATATTCAGAACATAAGCGACAAAACCATAGCCACCACCTTGAGCAAAACCCAAGGAGGAAATTTCAAAATCCTTCACACCAGGGAAAAGTACGTAGTGATTAGATGCGCTACTTCCAAAAAAGTCGCCAAATACCTAGAAATCCAACAAATTGGCCCATACCGAGTAACAATTACTCGCCACATGAACATCAGACCACAAAATCAAGACCACCTTACCAGTAAACCTAAACAATTAATAAACAAAATCATTAGAATAGATAGGGAGCACAACACAGAATGCATAAGACAGGAAATAAATAGACAGGGCCAGGAAATTAAACAGGCAAGACGATTAAATAATAAACAGAGCGAGCAATCAACTGCAGTGCTCTTACAATTTAAACAGACCCCCCCCCCCCCCCAGCTACAGTCCGCCTAGGGCCAACAGGCAGAAACTATCAGGTGACAGAGTACAACCCCAAAACTAGATACTGTACCAAATGCCAGGGGTGGGGGCATTTTACCACCAAGTGTAGATTTAACAAAAGATGCAGAAGGTGTGGGGGACCCCACGAGGGTCAATGCAAATTCCAGGGGCAAAAATGTGCAAACTGCAAAGAACCCCACCACCCACGATCACATGAGTGCAGATACAGCATCAAAGAAAATGCTATCATCGAGTACATGACAACAAACAAAGACTGAAATCAATAACAACATGCAAACACTAATAGCACCAAAATTACCGCCCCAACCACCAGTCAAATTAAATCAAAACCGATCAGAGAGGCCCCAGCGCCACAACACAACAAAACAGGACAAACAATCAAACAAACCAACAGACAGACACCCGAATCAACAAAACCAATACCACCAACCCCAAATAGAGCTAAGGAGCTGTATAAAATAAACACCATACCGACAACAGAACCCCCCCCCCCCCCCCCCAGCGCTGCACAAAACAATAATAACAAAAATACTAAATCAACCCCGGATACAAAATCAACTAAAGCACCTTCCACCGGCAATAAAGAAATCCCTAACAACATAACAGCTATACAAGTTCTAGAACTTATCCGGGAAATAATTGACGGGATCATCAAACTAACTAAGGACAATCAGATCCCCCGCCAGTACCGTACTTACCCAAATATTAGACCTCGCAACACTGCGGATTAGACCCCAGACCCCCACACAAACCGGAAACCACGGTAGAGAAAACACGAACGTAAATAGGGGGCCCCAACAATGAATACAACAGAAATAATCCGCATACTACAGTGGAATAGTAGGGGAATACGGAAAAACATTCCCGAATTAGTCCGTAGAGTCAATAGCGCCCTAAACAAACCGGACGTTGTGTGCATGCAGGAGACTCATTTGAATGAGCAGAAAAGCCACCCAAAACTACCAGGTTACTCTACCTGTTACATCAAAAATCGACCCCAAGGGCAGCAGGGAGGCGGACTGGCAATCTATGTCAGTGATGCTATATCAAGTGAGTCTGTTGAATGTACTCAACTAATACCAGACCCCGAGCCGAAACCGGAACACCAAATTATCAAAATAAACAATGGTAGTAGACCAATAACAATTGTAAACATGTATGACCCAGGTAGGGAAGTCATTAAACCGGAAACATACAACACAATCGTTGGCGAGCTCGGGGATCACACAATTATCTGCGGCGACTTTAATGCCCACAGCGAGCAATGGGGAGGGACCCACTTGGATAGGAGGGGTGTAAATATTGAAAGATGGGTCGCCCTATCCAACTTAGTCATACTAAACAATGGTGCACGTACCAGAATTAACCCAATAAATGGGAGCATGTCAGCAATCGATCTAACTTTGTGCACACCCAAGGTAGCGGAGATAGCCGATTGGGAAGTAGATCAAACCAGCACACTAGGTAGCGACCATTTTTCCATATTGATCACAGTACAACTCAAAACACACAAAAATAACACACAAATGCCCCCAAAATGGAGATACGATAAGGCGGACTGGGAGATGTTTCGCACTCTCTGTGAGGAGATAGACGACGCCCAATTGCATGACGAAAACATTGAAACCTTTAACGAAAATGTCATTAAAGCACTGTCATCAGCAGCGGAGCAAAGTATTCCCAAAACGGGAGGGCGGGGCATCAAACAGTCCGTACCATGGTGGAATGAGGACTGTAAACTAGCATTAAGAGAGTAAAAAAGGTCCCTAAACAGGTTTCGGCACTCCAAAAACAACCTCGATTTTCTTGTTTACAAAGAAAAAGAACGCCTGGCGAAAAACATAATATTTAAGGCAAAGCAAACCTCATGACAAGAATTCTGCTCATCCATAAATCATAAGGCTAATTCAAAGCAGGTATGGGATAAAATTAAGAAAATAAGAGGAAAAAAAATCCTTTGCAACCCCCAAACTCGCCGGGCTTACAACTGACGGGGAAAAAGCAGAAAAATTAGCATCACACTTCGCCGGGATGAGCAGCAACACAAACCATACAGCTAACTTCCAAATACACCGAAACAGGGTCGAAACACATTACCCTCACTTATTCACAGATATGAGTAACCAATACAGCCCCTTAAATGTCGATTTCACCATTCATGAATGGCGAAAAGCTCTCAGCAGGAAAAAAACTACCTCGCCGGGGGAGGACACACTAGGTTACGAAATTTACAAAAATCTCCCCAAAAGAACCGAACTGGTGATTTTAGATCTGTTGAATGCGATCTGGCGATCGGGAGAGATTCCAACAAGATGGAAACAAGCAATTGTCATCCCAATCCCAAAACCTGGAAAAGATCCAACAGATATAAATTCATACAGACCAATATCGCTCACAGATAACATATGTAAGGTTATGGAGACCATGATAAATAATAGGCTTAAATTCCACCTAGAGAGTAAGAATTTGATATCCAAAAATCAAAGCGGATTCCGCAATAAACGCTCCACATTAGATCAACTTATACGACTGGAGTCAAGCATAAGGCATTCAATGCAAGAAGGAAAAGTGACCGCCATCTAATCGCCGTCTTCCTTGACCTCGAAAAAGCCTATGATCTAATCTGGACCAAAGGATTAATTGCCAAATTAAACCAATATGGAATCACTGGCCCCATGGAAACAAATAACTCGTCCAGCAGAGAAAACATGTTGCGGGAAGTATATTTAAAACTTAAAACCCTGAACCAACACAATTATACTGTGGAATTCATGTGGGTACCCTCCCACATCGATATTCCAGGAAATGAAAGGGCAGATCAAGAAGCCAAAAGAAAGCTTAAAGAATCTGAAATACATCAATTGGATTATAGCGTACTGGAAATTTACAGTATAATAAGGCAGAAAATAGATAATAAATGGCAACGGGAATGGGATAACTCAGCAAAAGGGAGAAAACTCTACCTACTGCAAAAACAAGTTAGCAGGAATATAACAGCCCCTAAATTGGTAAACCCATACGACTCCAAAGTCATAACCCGACTCAGAACTGGCAAAACCCTTTTAGCCAGCAGTTTTGGAAGGTTTATACCAGAGATAAGAGAAGCAGGCATAAATTGCCCTCACTGCCCCGTCCCGGAAACATTAGAACATATCTTCAATACCTGCCCCAAATACACACCAGAAAGGGAAAATTTCCAGGAAAAACAAACAAAAATAAACGCACCAACCCAGTACCCGACGTTTTTTACCACCAAAACGAACAACATCAACTCGATGTACGCAAACATCTTAGGGTTCATCTCTGCCATAGGAAAAAGGGGAAAATTGTAACCAAATTAAAACAACCCCCCCCCACACACACACACACACAAAGTTCCGGTCTCCACACAAAAACAAACCTTAACATAAAAACATTAACAAATCAAATCACAAATCATTAGCACAGTCAGGCAAACTCGGCGTGGATCCCTCAAAATTTAAAATAAAATTATAAGGTCAGATCAAATCGCAGGGAGGAACCAGGTATATCCCCAGCCCTTACGGTGGAGGATACGTGTTAGCGAACTTGGGCCCTCGCACTGCAAGTATTTGAAAAATATGACAAACATTAATAATAAGCAAACCAAGTTTTGTTTTTTCTATTCTTCAAACAATCATAACCATCCCCCATGCATGACCACTAACAGAAGGAAGGAAAAGAATGGATGAATGAATGAATTTTCCTTTTTATTTATTAAAAAAAAAAAAAAAGAAAAAAAAAATTTTTTTTTAAATTTTTTTTTTATTTTTTATTTAAAAAAAAAAACAACAAGTTCTTTTACTTTCTTTTTTATTAATACATGCATGACTGTATACTCTTCTTTTGCTAACGCTTTCTCTAACACCCATACTGGTACCGATATTCGGAAAACAGTCCAAGGAGTATCAGAACAACTCACCAATGAAACAATAATAGGACCCTCACACTGGCCCAAATCGAACCTAAGAATATAAGGTGGTCACAAGTCCAAACCATCAGGGGCCGACTGCACAATGCGGTATATAGTTCATGCTTTACCCCAGATCCACTGAAACTACCTAATAGGACCCGCACACTGGCCCCAAAACGAACCTAAGACTATAAGGTGGTCATAAGTCCAAACCATCAGGGGCCCACTGCACAAAGCGGTATATAATCTACACCCTAAACCCAGTTTCCAAATAAAAGGGCAACAAATGCAATTGCAAACAAGAAACTTGAAACCTTGACCCGAAACCCTTAGATAATATAAGGTGGCTTAAAACCCAAAGCCATCAGGCCCAGCTGCACAAAGTGGCAACAATTACTTAAAACAACCACACCACGACATGCATAGGATCAAATATAGGGCAAAGCTCATTGGACTTAACCCAGCTTCAACACGGTACCAAACAGCCAATCATACAGAGTTCATTAAAAATAAAAAATAAAAAAAAAATTTCAAAATAAAATATCGACACGTGCAAGACGTCATCATTATTTCGGCAAAATTTAAATTTCACACCCTGGACCACAGACACCACCATGTGACGCAGAAGCTCCTCTCTGGCCGATCCCGACCCCGCCTTTTCCACGGCCTGACATAAAAAGCAACAGACAGTGTGCTGGGCACACAATAAAATGGCGTGAGGGTGATACGCACCCCCACGCCGATTAATTAAATAGCAAGCGGTTTTTACAGCTCTGTTTAACCACTTGACGAACCCCAAACTGATGTTACCTCAACAGTTTGGGGGCAAATTAAATAGTGCGCTGTGCGCACATTAATTCCTCGCACATGACCAGATTGGTCGCACGCGAGTTTAATCCAAATAAGTAAGTAAGCGCAAGTGTGTAGAGAATCCACGACAGCCGAGTTTACCTTGATCAAAGCTTGTTGACAGTTGCGTTTGAAAGACCACGCCTAAAATGACCGTCCACCATTTTATAACCAAAATTTGATCATTCGGATGACCGATGATTCGGACGAAATCTATGTCCCCGATCAATCTGGATAATCGACGTTTTACAGTAGTGCGTATCAGTCTCGGGTTGGCTACATATACGTAAAGCATAATTTGTAAAGTGATAAATAAACTACGCATAATTCTCAATATTGAGAGCGAGATTTGAGTTTGACGAGTTGGAAGAGTTTGACGAGTACTTGCATAAAAATATTTAAGAAGATATAATTATAGTTAATTATTGGAAAGAATATATCTTACTACTATCCTCAGAAAACAAAAGCCATCAAAGCCCACAACAACAACAACAACAAAATAATAATAATAATAATAATATAATTATTATTAGTAGTAGTATTATTATCAGTATTATTATTATTAATGATAATAAACAAATCATCATCGTCATCGTGATAATGATGATGATGTTGATCGTCTTATAATTACTACTAATCATCATTATAAACACCAAACAACATAAACAACAACAGCAATAATAATAATAATAATAAGAAGAAGAAAATTAATTAATGAATTTCAACAGCAGTTTGAGAAAAGATTTCGTAGAGCACAGACAGACGGTATGACAATATCTCCACGCTTGACACTAAAGTGTGGGGATGACAGAACTTAGCCAAAGTGTATGTTATAATGTATGTAGTCTTGTCATAAAAACTAGCATCGTCGCAAGCCACAGGCGACAATCCGCTACGCTTCTTTTTATCCGTGACTGCTAGGGCGGAGATTTCCTCTTTTTTCATGAGTTCGTATAAATAAAAATACGTCATAAACAAAATAAATGTAACAATCTCCAGCACTTAAATGAAAGTACCCGTCTTATCAATACTGTTTGAAAGAGAAACTGCGATTGAATCATTCAAACAGCGTGAAAGGTCATGTTGGGTCACAACCGCCAGAAGTTTTTACTCGCGCTCGCGGTGATTTGTTAAGCTGGTTTATGCATATTCATGAGAAAGGAGGAAATCTCTGCACAGGCAGGTGACAGAGGAGCGTTGCGGATTGTCTCCTGTGGCTTGCGACGAGGTAAAGTTACTTACTTCCCAAGACAGTATATAACTTAACACAAAACTGAAATCTAGTACATTTTTAGCCAACATTTGGGTGATAAAATTTCATATTAATCTCTTGACAAAGTAAACTGTTCAGCAATATATTGGTAACCTACGAAACATGACACAGAATTTTAAATATCTCTAAATTTTAATACATGCAGGCATGTGATAAATTTTTTTAAAAATATTGATAGGTCAGACTATTTCATTGATATTATGTACGTTGTAAAATAATTTTTCACTTTTGATCATATTGGTCAATTGGGGAACTTTTTCAGATAGTTCTCCAATCAAAACAGTTCATGGCTTTTCTACCAAAATCCATCTCAGAAATACTTTAATGGAGTGATACAGCTTTAAAATGGGTAAATCATCGGAAATTGACACACAACTCAGTCATAAACATTCATGCACGCTTTTTAAAAAAGAACCAAATGCATTAGCATACATTTCAGTCATTAGTTCAGTAAAAAAAAAAAAAAAAAAAAAAAAATAAAGTTTATACTTGGATAAAGAAACTTGGGAATATTTAGTCAAGAAAAAATATAAACTCAGATGATAAGTTTCTGTAATGAGCGCCATGTTAGTGTATGACGTCCAAATGACGTCATTTGATTAACAAGGTACATATATGTGCAATTGCAGCTACTGTAGTAATTTGTAGCAGATGAAGGGTTTCACACAATCCCCGTAGTTTCAAACCGTGCTGCTGATGATGATGATGACGGCGTCGACGACGATGAGGGCGATGACACTAATGAGAGCGACGTCGACTAGGATGATAATGAATCAAAGTCAATCAAACTCTTGTGACCGAAATCCCAACTAGTATTACCACTACATATTACCATTACATTGAAAAACGTCAAATCTCTGTTCAAAGTACATACTGCCAACACAGCTTAATCGGTACTTAAAATGGTCCAAGGTTACTGATAGTACTATTATGTGACCTAGTCCTTAAACTATTGCGATTGTTTATTTATTTATTCAACATCCATTCCGCAATAAATAAATGTTCCGGTTTTTTCGACACGCTCTGTACGGTTAAAATGTTGGCGTAATAAGCTTTTGAGGTGGAAGACTCCAGAGAACCACGAAGACAGCCACTAACCTTCGATAAGTGATCACGTACCATTGCATATAGCAAAACCGGGCATCGAACCTGGGATTGCAGGAGTACAGAGCGAGCGCTCTACCGCCTTAATATCTAAGCCCCACACAGAGCTTACAATAATTTGGACAACTCTTCTTGACACCTAGACAGCACGTATCTTACCAGCAAGGAATTTACATCTGCAAACTTTCGCACCGTGATCGAATTACATTGAAAGAAAGGGTGACTAACTAACTAACTAACTAACTAACTAACTAACTAACTAACTAACTAACTAACTAACTAACTAACTAACTAACTAACTAACTAACTAACTAACTAACTAACTAACTAACTAACTATCGTATCATTTGCTCAGCACATTATTTATGAACTTTTATATATGAAGTTTTGTTTTTATAGACACATGTATTTTTTTTAAACCAACGAATGAGGCAATCGCAATTACAAAACAGCTTCTAAATTTTGTATTAACGGGGGTGGTGGGGGTGGGGGGATGGGCGGTTGCCCCGGGCGCTAGAGGTCTTGGGGCGCCAAAACAGCTGATACAAATTCGGGACTCGTATTCTGGCCCTTTGGGCCATCATCGTCGCCCCGGGCGCCATTTACCCTTAGTACGCCACTGTCCATGCGCATATCAATCTGCGTATATATTTAGTGGATCGCAACCTGTTTAAAAACTTGCATGTCAAATGAACACATCTTTATGGTTTCTCTACAGTAAATAAGTTCCGTATATGTTTCCTTCATTGTTATACATTTTTATGAAATCCAATGCATTAGTTAAGATCAGATGCACAAAGACTCTCTTTCTTGTGTTAGGCACGAACTTAGATACAAACTCGGCAAAATCAGCATACTAGGTTATGTTATGTTAAATTTTTCTGGAAATAGATGCATTTCAAAGAAATGACTGGAATGTTTAGTGCATGCGATCTTTCCTAAACCGGCGGAATAATTCATGATTACTTTGTCATCCTAAGCAAAATCCAAACGGCTGAACTCAATAAACATTATATTTTACTTTTAGGCTTCAATGCTGCTTGCTATTGAGTAACATTCTTCACTAGATAGCAAATATCAAGAGAAAAATCTATGTAATGGTTTTCTAATCGACGAAATCTTGATGCAATACCAGCTGATTCGCTCTGTTAGTATAGTGAAACCTTAAAGATGTTAGACGCTCATATGTCAGATAATAATGTAATCGACAGTTAAATGACTACAGTGCTGCTGTAAGAGATCATACAGGCATTTGGCACACTAACCTATTTATTGACTTCTGAAACACTCAAAGACATTGTTATGTAATGTTGCTAAGTGTTACTTCACAGTGTGGTGAACAATTTTATAATATGACCTCATGACACTTATACCACTCAGCATAATGTAATCAATTAATTTATTTCGTGATGAGAATAACACAGCGACAATGTAATAATAATAATAATAATAATAATAATAATAATTATTATTATTATTATTATTATTATTATTATTATTATTATTATTATTATTATTATTATACATTTTCCATACATTTGCATAAAGAATCCTCATCATTTGGTACATATATGCATTTATCAAAGAGGCATTTTGTTACTTACATGACGTATACTGTTGGAATGAAAAGTTAAACCTAATTTAATGCACACCATAAAAGCGTATGAATTATAAAAAAGAAAGAGGAAAGATTGTAGTAATATGAGGAAGAGTACTAGTTTATGACAAAATAAAGCTTCTGTCGATATGTGACTATAACTTATAATAGAAGTAGTTTCAAACTGATTCAGTTGTTGGCGTTTATATGCAAATCTTTTGCTTGCAATGAAAAAGTTCTGGAGCACACGAAATAGGTCGCTGTTTCCATCAAAAGACACTAGGAGGCAATTATATAATAAATCTGTAATATTGCTATTTTGATTAATTATGTTAAATATATTGTTTCTCAGTGCTAAATGTCTGTTACAGAAAAGTAAATAATGAGTAACAGTCTCAGGTTGGTTACATGTACACGAAACATAATTTGTGAAGTGATGTAAAGAAAACTATATCCAATTTCTAATTTTGAATGCAGGATATGAGCTTGACGAGTACTCATAAACAAGTATTTATAAAGATATAATTGTCACTGTGCCCCAGACCCAATCTAATTATGAAGGTAAGATATGTCACGGGGCCTCAAACCCAAGTTAAATATGTAGCGAAGAGATGTCACGGGGCCCCGGACCCAAGCTAATTATGTAGCGAAGAGATGTCACAGGGCCTCAGACCCAAGCTAATTATGTAGCGAAGAGATGTCACAGGACCCCAGACCCAAGCTCACTACGAAGGGAACAGGGTCATGAGAGGAAATGAGAAGCAGGGGTCACGGAGACTGCAGGCAGTAGAGTTAGATACATAAAATGTACTAAATTAATAATAATAAAAAACAATGGCTTTCTAGTACAGGATTCTGTCATATAATATAAATAAAAGAATAGATAAGATACCGATACTAATAATCCATATCAAAAATAAGCTATATGGCATGATTTGTTTGCAAGAAATGGGAAATATTACACTAAAGGAGATAAAGAAATGGGAAATATTACACTAAAGGAGATAAAGAAATGGGAAATATTACACTAAAGGAGATAAATAAATGGGAAATATTACACTACAGGAGATAAATACATGGGAAATATTACACTAAAGGAGATAAAGAAATGGGAAATATTACACTAAAGGAGATAAAGAAATGGGAAATATGACACTAAAGGAGAAAAAAGAAATGGGAAATATTACACTAAAGGAGATAAAGAAATGGGAAATATTACACTAAAGGAGATAAAGAAATGGGAAATATTACACTAAAGGAGATAAAGAAATGGGAAATATTACACTAAAGGAGATAAAGAAATGGGAAATATGACACTAAAGGAGAAAAAAGAAATGGGAAATATTACACTAAAGGAGATAAAGAAATGGGAAATATTACACTAAAGGAGATAAAGAAATGGGAAATATTACACTAAAGGAGATAAAGAATGGGAAATATTACACTAAAGGAGATAAAGAATGGGAAATATTACACTAAAGGAGATACAGAAATGGGAAATATTACACTAAAGGAGATAAAAAATGGGAAATATTACACTAAAGGAGATAAAGAAATGGGAAATATTACACTAAAGGAGATAAAGAATGGGAAATATTACACTAAAGGAGATAAAGAATGGGAAATATTACACTAAAGGAGATAAAGAAATGGGAAATATTACACTAAAGGAGATAAAGAAATGGGAAATATTACACTAAAGGAGATAAAGCGTATAGAAAATGAATTAAATGCAATTGCAATATTTAACTTGAGAAATGATAACAGAGGCGTAACTATGACAATCTAAACTGAACAAATCTACAAAAGACCCGGATAAACATACAAATTGACACATTCTTTAAGGGGAGAATGATTCACATACATTTCCGGTCATATGAATAAATATATTCAAAGAAAAAGGAGTACAAATAAGAACAGGGCGATTTGATTGGTTATATAAAAAAGGACAAGGGCTATACAAAGGAGAGAAGATGAAAAGAAAGGGAATTACTAGAACTTAACATAAACGAGACTAAAACACCTACACCTAGCTAAGACACAATATTAGAAGAAGTCTACTAATATTATAAAAAATTATACACAACAAAAAACATAAACATAGAACTTACAAAGAATTACTGTGAGGGCGTAAATTTCCCAAAAATAAACGAGGAGAACAACCACTTGTGTGAGCTTTTCATCACAAAATTGTAAATAAAACAGCTATTATGTTACTGAATAAAAACAAATCCCCAGGTAGCGATGGTTTATCAGCAAACTTCTATTAAAAAATTCCAATATTCGAAATGGTATACAATAATATATTTCTAAATAATGAAATGACATATACCATGAGAGATGGAATTATAACGATTATATACAAAGGTAAAGGAGAACGCGATAATTTAAAAAATTGGAGTCCCATATCGTTATTAAATACGGATTATAAAATATTAAGTAAAGTATTATCAAATGGAATAAAGGAATTTTGGTCGACCAGGAAATTCTGATTTGATGGAACAGAATTATGTAAAGAAGATTTTTTAACCAATTTGGTTTTGACACAAAATTACTGCAAGTGGGTTGAAATACTATATAACAATATATACTCCAAGAACAAGTGAATGGAGCCTCTACTAAAACATTCCAAATAGAACAATCAGTAAGACAAGGGTGTGTTTTATCAATGATGATATTTGCGATTACAATAGAAGTGTTAAGTATTGGAATAGGAAATAAATAAAGCATTACTGGAATAAAAATACCAAACATAGATGAAGAGATAAATATGTTCCAACATGCGGATGATTGCACAAATTTTTATATCAGACAAGTTTTCATTTATACATTTACAAAAAGAGTATGAAGCATTTGGAGAGGCTTCAGACTCACAGATCAATCATTCTAAAACGGTAAAAATACTTCTAATAGGGAACTGGATAGGGAACCATTTTGGTCTTCCCCCAGAAAATATAAAAACTACTGTAAAAGCTCTTTGCAATTTCTATGGCAAAGATGAACAAGGAAAAAAATACCTACATGTTCTATCAAAAATAAAACAAATATAAACCTGTGAAATAATCAGACTCTCAATAAAATAAATAAATAACAAGAAATAAACATCTATCTATACAGTCGAATATGGTATATCTTAAATGCTATTAACTTCTCAAAATCAATGTTAAATGAAATATAAAAAAACTGAGATATAATTCTTTTGGGAGTGAATGCACCACATCAATAAAGAAACACTAATGAAAGATAAAGAAAATGGAGGTTTAAATATACCAGATATAAAACTAAAATCGAAGGCTTTATTATTAAATAGAATAAACAAAATTAAACATAATATTCAATTTCCGTGGGCGAATTTATACATATATTTTTTTTGGATGCTGTTTAAAAATGAAATCAGAAATTCACTATAACAATAGACTATCGAAATTTATTGAAATACATTCAAGACACAAGTAATAGAAGGAACTGATCTTAGAATTTAGAGAGAATAAGGATATATGGAAAACTGAATCTGTGAAGGAGATATATAAAATAATCAGAAACATAAATAAACAAAAAAATAAAATTGAGATTAAATTGTCACAGCTATAATTGCCAGAAATATGGAAAAGCTGGTGAACAATAAGAAACATAAATAAAATATATAAAATATTCTTGTATCTAAATAATGCATGGCTGGCAGGGGAAGTGCAAAAAAAAAAAAAAAATTCCTTTTATACAAATATGTCGTAAGTGCGAAAATGGTCAATTTACAAAAAACACATCTGATTTTAGAATGTAATATGTACGAGACAGAAAGAGAAGAAATTAAACTAGGTATTATTAAAGAATATGGAAAAATCGAACCTGATAACCTATTGTATCTTAACAACATGACAAACTATATAATATATAATAAACTAATAGACTTTATTGTTAACATTATGGATATAATTACAGGAGAATTCAAACAACATCATAATACATATATGGCAACAAGAAATGTGAAACAATAATTAACTTTAACTAATACTTTATGAAAACATATATATAATATATACGACACGGAAGTCCAATATAATACAACTATAATAAATTAATAATCGAGTAGTCATGTCTGCCCAAAACGGAGGGAGAGAGGCAGCGAAGGGGAGGGGAAGGTCAGGTAAACCCTACCCAATAGGGGGAGGGTACCTCGATAAGGATCTGACTAATCACTCCTCGGAGCTCGCATATCCCCCCCCCCCCTTCAAGAAGAGAGATACAAGACTACTAAAAAATAATAGACTAACCAAAAAATAAGGAGAGCTCACAGATTCTATTATAATTCTAACAACACAGATAGGGACAACAATAAACAAACAAATACATAAATACAGGGGAATTTTATGACCCTCACGTAAAAAATGAGGACGATGTGATTCCAATGCAATCAGGCTCACGCGAGGTAGTACGTGTCATACCCGAGTTTCTGAAACGAGGGCATAATACACACTAACATACCGAAAACATAAACACGGGGGTGGGGGTGGGGGGTGGGGTGAGAAACAATATTATGAATACTAAAACTGCAAGTTTAAATTCCTAACTCCAACCACACATCATGCAAACACACACAACAAAATATACTATCCATTGTCTACCTTCGTATTTTCGTCTTTTTTGTACACTTAAATTTTTTCCCCTCTTCCTATCCTCTAAGACTCTAACTATTACTCAAAACTGAAGCTGATTAATAAGTCAATTACTGTAGAGTGTGGGGGAATGGGACATTTATACTTACCTCATAAAGAGGTAGGTACGTGTACTGGAATGGCCATCTTCCCCCCCCCCCCTCCCTCGACAGGAAATACTTACAAGCAATAAGTAAAAAAAATATATATATCTAATAGAGATTGCAGGTTGAACATAGTAAAGCCTCTGGGACGGAAAGGGCCGTGGTGCCAGGGTGGCGCTCATCCAACTCACTGTCTCATGCTAAAAACTGTTCAACCTTCTACCTCTTTCATACCGTCATTGAAAACTTTCGGAAAATTAGTTTGTGTTATCTTTTTGTTTTATTTTATAATAAATAAGTAACAACTATAACAATACTTGATCTATCAAAGCCAGTCCATACAAATATACAGGGGTATAGCATACGACAAAACATATAAAGCACATACTGGACGAATATAGATCCCTGGCAATGAAAACTAAAACCTGCAAATATAATATGGCAAGGAAACCAGCCGAAAGGTGTGATGCCTAAGGAGAGGAGTACGAGCCATAAAAATAATCTCATTTAGACAAACGGAGCGAAAGGAATGGGGACCCGGAAACGTGAACCTAAACAAGTACGTTTCATCGAAAAGAACAAAAACATGAACCCGAATCAAAACAATTAAATTAAAAGTTTTCTTCAAAATCCTATCTGAATTGTTTCATAGCCACAACAAAAGACCTTTGGGGGAAACTTACAGATATAAAATTCTTTATCATTGTTTCGACACAAAAGGGGGTCACCTTAAATGCCTCTTACTTAAACGTAGCTAGAAGTCCGAGAAATGTCCACACAAATGAAAAAAAAAGAGAAAAAAGGTAGAGTTAGAGTAGAGCAGGGGTTAACATCAGTTTGGTTGCAGAAGATAGCTATTTTGTCGCCTTTGTTCCTAACGATATAATAGGGTAAACTTGTCTATCCGTCAGCGGTGGCGAATGCATCGTGGTTTAGTATTCAAGAGTGTTGGTCCTGTCGAATTATGCGTGTCGTCATTTGGATTGTATCAGATGTGTTATCGACAGTAGGAACAACGCAGACTGAGTAGGCACGTGCCTTAAATATCTCGAATAACTTTCTCACTCAATTGAGATATCTCGAATAACTTTCTCACTAAATTGAGATATCTCGAATAACTTTTTCACTAAATTGAGATATCTCAAATTACTTTCTGAGACCGTATATAAGACTAAGGTGCATGACATTGCATCATTTTACAAAATTTATATCCATGAACATCTCTGATCAGCAAGAAGAAAAGTTAAAACGGAGAAAACAATCTTCTTGGAGAAAGGGAAGAATAGCGGGAGCCGAGGATATAAGGGAGAACTTCATACTAGGATCAAGGTTGCCTATGAACCAGAATATATTCACTTGGAGAAGAAGAAGAAGAAGAAGAAAATTAATAGCCTGGACAACCTCGACCTACCCATGAGGAGGAATGAGCTGACTGAGTCCGAGAGACGCTTTCATATCGCTTGCGAACAGATAGTTCTCCTGAATCAGGGTCTCCGCGATCTGCAGGTTCAGTACAAGCGAGCACGACAGCAGAAATTTCTTTCTTTCCGATACAATTTACGACTTTCATGGGTAAATTAGAAAAAGATTTTCTTGAAAATGAGAATTTTAATCCCAATGTTTGGTTAAGATTTGTAGATGACATCTTTATGATCTAGAACCATTCAGAAGATGACATCTTTATGATCTAGAACCATTCAGAAGATCTACTCAAATTTATTGATCGTCTAAATAATTTTCACCCCACAATTAAATTTACTTACACTGCATTCATTACTCATGTATCATTTCTAGATGTAAATGTGATGAAAAATTCAGATAGTACTATCTCTACAAATGTTCACATCAAAGAAACTAATATCCACCAATATGTGGAATATTCGTCGTGTCATCCCAGGTCATGTAAAAACGGTATACCTTATAGCCAGGCGAAAAGATACCGACGTATCATTCCAGACGATTGTCAATTACAAAATTCTTTGAATGAATTAAAAACATATTTCCAAAGCAGGAATTATCCTATGCATGTAATTGAGTCTGCTTTGAGTAAAGTCTGTATTCTTACCATAATGATGCTTTAAATACAACAGAATGTACGAAAGAAAAAAAATAGAATTCCGTTCATAATACGATATAATCCTTCATTACCAAATGTAGGCCTTACAATTAAAAAATATTGGAGTCTCCTCAACTTATCAGATAGAAACAGCGTAGAAACACTTTACAAAGCAAGCCAATTCTTGCTTATAGAAGACCTAGAAATTTGCAAGATCTTTTGATCAGAACTAAACCGACTGAAAATATAAAAAGATGTTTATCGTCTACGATATGCAACAGACTCGGTGCTGTCAATGTGCAAATATTAGAGAAAGTACCTGTTTTAGTAGCTCCAATAGGAAAGAATTGTTTTCTCTACGTTATAACACTGACTGCATATCAACAGATGTAATTTATTTGATAACCTGTAAAAAATGCAACAAGCAGTATGTTGGACAAACACTTCAACAAGTTTCTAAAAGAATGAATAATCATAACTTTCATATAAAAAAAAATATCCCAATGGACTTAATACTAAGGCATTACATAAAATTGTATAAAATTTTAATAAAAGAATTGATATGTTTTATATATATATATATAATTGTACGTATGACTGTTTGTCTCCACATTGTGATTTCACTCATTCAGTTTTCATAATAGACTCATGTATCTTTCTGATCCCGTTATACATATGATATTGTTATGATAATGCATATCATTTATGAAGTTATGTCAATGACGTAATTGTTTATAAATATATAGACGTCACCTGTTTCTTTCAAAATATTTTGTATCTGAAGACGCGTATAGTAAATGCGAAAGTAGTCGCACAAATCTATCGGCGTTTGTGTTGTTTTTTATTTCAAATATATATATATATATATATATATATATATATATATATATATATATATATATATATATATATATACCCAGAGAGAGACACACACACAGACACATACATACATACATACATACATACATACATACATACATACATACATACATACATACATACATACATACATACATACATACATACATACATACATACAGTGACATATTTCCATACGGGCTGACTACGACTAACACCAGGCCTAAGGCGACAAATTTTACAGGGCGGCAACATTCTGGTGGATTTTTAAAAAAGAAAAGAACCGCTGAATTGAATAAATATATGTAGCGAACACAACACTCACAAGCAGTTGTCGAAACTTATATTCGCGACCCTTCTGTTCCTGCCACCCCTGACCTCTTTGCCATTTAGCGGAGGCTGCACTTCCAAATGGGCCCAGGGGCGGCAAAAACATAAATACGTTGATCTATCTATCTATCTATCTATCTATCTATCTATCTATCTATCTATCTATCTATCTATCTATCTATCTATCTATCTATATATATATATATATATATATATATATATATATATATATATATTATATCAACACCACTTTATTAGATAATATAATAAGAAATAAAATACAAGTAAATATCTAAAGCATGCATAAATTACAGAATTACAGATATTCATGCATACATCGGAATATACATGTAAATACAGTAGTTATAGTAGTAATAGATAAACCATGGTCCAGTGTTATAAACATGCAATAATAATAATAATAATAATAATAACAACAACAACAACAACAAGAACAAAAATATTTAAAAACAAAATAAGTTTTTAATATAGTTTTTTTTAGCAAGAGTTAATCCGTTACTTTATTTTGAAATGGATATTTTTGTTTTGTGACTTGTTTTTAAAAAAACTAGTTAAGAAACTTTTCTATCGTTGCTAATATCCCTCTAGTTCTTAAACTTTTTAATAAAATTCCAATGCAATATAAAATGAATTATGAAATCATGAAATTTGAAATGGAAAAATATAAAAGCCTCCTTTTTTTTCCCCTAAAATGTGAACTCGTTAATGGCGACTCAGAACAACCATTACAGAATTGAATGGGATTTAAAGTACAGTATGTAAGTAATGATTAACTATATTTGTTAGGAATATGTCATATAGCTTTATTCACAAGTGCGCCAGCATTTATTACTCTAAAAGTGCCGCAAAGTAATATCTCTGCTTGCTAATACTTTAAAAAATAGGTTCCTCTTATTGATATTGATGTGTAATGACCATTCAGTTAAGGAGATTTTCAAATATGGTGATAAATTTGTGATGTTTATGTGTAATCACCTAAACTGTGGCATTCTAACATTTGATGAATTTGTCATATTTGCCTTATGTTATGATCATACGGTTGTTAAGAAGCATACAACTTTATTTATCTCTAACTTCATTATAATAATTTTATAATTATATTGTAAACACATCATCGTCGTCACCATCGTCGTCGTCATCGTCATGATCGCTGTCGTCACCGTCACTACCAACGCAATGATCATAATCATATTCTTCATTTTCTTTTTACTATTATAATTGTAAATTCTTCTGTCTCTCCTCCTTTCTTCATGTGGCATGTCTTATTCCGTATGAAGGAAATAAAGATTACGGTGACCGCAACTTTAGCATCCATTAAAAATAAGAAAGTATTTCGATATTTGGATATTCTATCTATCTATCTATCTATCTATCTATCTATCTATCTATCTATATATATATATATATATATATATATATATATATATATATATATATATATATATCAACACAAAAATTGATAACGGCGCAAATACAGAGCAGTTGTACCAACGTTATCAGCTAAACAAGCTCGTCGTCAGCGGAAGAAACAACTTACATCCACAAAACAAACACAAAACACAAAAGCTAAGAAAAATTCTTGACTCCTGCATGTTTGGTTCACAGGAGGAAATATAATTTTGTAAGTAAATATGGCTGGATCTGGAAGAATTAGTACCTTATTGAATTAGCCGTTTTAATATCAAACACAACTGGAATTTCGCCTCATTTTATATTAAATTATTGAAAATATGTAAATTTAATGACACACTATAAAACCGCCACCAGCCATATTTATCTAATATAGGGCAGTAATATTCCATTATCATGCTTGTCAAAATCTTATTTGTACACTTTATGGAGATAATAAAATGTTTGATGATAGCAAACGAAATGGAACAAAGGAACACCAGATACCATCGTTGTAGAGATTGTGAAAGCAGCTTGACTGGGGAATACTGAAATTCTTATTGCATTGTGTTAGAAGAATTTGACACAGGTAAGCGTTAATGGTACGGAACAATTAAATACAGACATTTCCAGAAATATATTAGAACACAGTTACACACAAAATACGAACAGCAACAAGCAAATTAGATACAAATAGGACAGAAACAATTACACAGAGAAATAGAAAGAAATATTATGTCGATGCTAACCTGTAAAAGCAATAAGAGAGGCACACAGAGAGGGAAGAAAGGTGGGAATTTTGTGTTATAGTTAACAATAGTAATAATTTAAGATAATGATCATTATCGCATGTGCTGAGTCATGAGTGGAGAACTTCGAAACGTTGCAAGCAACGTAGCGAGCAAATAAAAAGTATTCTTTTAAACAACATCAATAATGGCACAAAGCTACATTGTTATTTCAGGAGTTTAACATGAACATAACAACGTCAGCATCAAGAGATAGTTCCTATTTATTTGCAGGTTTAGACGGAATGGAAGTGTGGTCAAAGCTAGTTGTTTTGAAGAATAACATTAAAGGCAATAAAAGTGCTGATTTGATGATTTCAAACATTAAAAAAAATATGTGATATGTTTTAAAAGAAAGTTGATTTACATTTTTCTTTCAGTGATAATTGGATTGAAATAAGCAGCATCAATTTGATTAGTCATGTAAATATATACTCCTGCTTTTTAACAAATGTAATCTTGCACTAAATACACTTGACATATGAATGCATCTCTAAAAATTCTAACATACCAATAGAACAAATGTGTGTATATATATATATATATATATATATATATATATATATATATATATATATATATATATATAAGTATAAGGACACAGAAGGATGAATACACAAAAGTAAATTTACAGACATCACTGTCAAAGTTGATCTTCTATTATTTTTGCGACGATCCAGGACGACCCCGTTAATTATGCGATGATGGCGATAATGGTTGACATAGACTGATAATTAAATCGGGTTATCTTCCTCATTCAATAGATGCCAGCAAATTAAAATAATCAAAGACAATTGTCAGAAAGAACTTATCATAAGCTTACCATACCACAACAAGCATTTCACTACCAAAGTCATATGCGACTTATCAACCTACTAATGTCATATGAATTTCTTTGATAACTCTCTCTCTCTCTCTCTCTCTCTCTCTCTCTCATTAAGGGATGGGTAGATATACATATGGATGGGTGGGATGTGAAAAACAAGAAGTACGTATATGAGAGAACGGATGGAAAATCTTTTTTTTTCAAATATTATTTTGTAGTCATTCAAGTTTTGCTAATATTTTTCATTTTTCCTCAATCGTATCTGTCAAATTTTAAAAATGATCTGAGTAAAATTCATAGCTACATAATTGCGAGAGCTCGAAACAAGCAATTTTGTGTGTCCTCATGGTTGGTGTCGGTACTGTCTGGGGGTATTTGTGTAGGTACTGTCTGGGGGTATGTCCTCTAGGGTGATGTCGGTCCTCTCTTGGGGTATGTCATCTTGGGTGGTGTCTGGGCAGGAGGAAGCACACTATCGTATGCCGGACCATGTGACGGAAAAGAGGTATACATAACAGGACAATATCTATAAACTATATCATTGCCACCAATCTGAGTAACGTCAGTTTAAGGAATGTATGAAACAGGGAACGAATCACCCAATCCTACCCTCACTAGATCTATATTATAACAAGTTAAAATTCCCAAAACAATCTGAACAAACAGGGATTTCCCATTGCCAAATTGCCCAAAACAGTCTGAACAAACAGGGATTTCCCATTGCCAACTTGCCCAAATGGAGCACAATACTACAACCATAAATCAGCACAGGAAAAACCATGTCAGCATTAAATGAAGGTATGTAAAACCTGCACTTGAGAATGAGATAATCTTTGTAACGTGAAAAAGGAGGCGACAAGAGGGAAAACGATAGGCAAAGTTATTGAACAAACTAATAAAATAACACACTCACACATAAGGAAACGCATATATTAATTTTGTTCTAACTCAAGGGACATAGGTGACGCATCTAGATGTAATATACGGAGGGACAGAGCTTTTGTGAACACTAAGTATGAGATGTTAAATTCGTGGGGGTTGGGAGGGATCAGTAGCGTACTGACGGGGGGGGGGGATGGGCGGGGCGGTTGTCCCGGGCGCCAGAGGTCTTGGGGCGCCAGAACAGCTGATAAAAATGTGCACCTCGTATTCTGGCCCTTTGATCCATCATCGTCGCCCCTGCGCCATTTACCCTAGTAAGCCACGGGGGGGGGGGGGGGGGGGGGGCGGGCGGAGGGCTCCTACAGGAATAGAGGACTTTCACATTGTCTGTGTGCATGCCTCTGGTCCTTCAAGTGACGTGAGAACTTGCAAGGTTTCCCTTGACGGGTCAGACCTATGAGCAACTGCGTAGGCCATCCAGAATGGTTAGTAAAGAACAGTGACACTCCACAGCATCTTAAACTTATGACACTCCACAGCGTCTTAAACTTATGACACTCCACAGCGTCTTGAACTTATGTTTTGAAAATTTATACATTTAACTTTATGCAAAAAAGATGAGAACAAATGTGGGTCCTCAATTTATAATAGATAAACAAGTTTGGATTTACCGAAGGTGTCTTTATTTATTATATCAGCTGAGAATTGTCAAAGATTTAATTTGGATTATGTTGCTATGTTCATATCAATGTGTACAAAGAACACACAAGTATAAAACAAAAAGTAGATGTAACAGATTAAATAAAATAAAAACTTTTTAATATTTTGCTTAAGTCCTCTAATTAGGGAGATTAGCAGTTTGTAAGCTACGTTGAAAATTTATATTGTGTGCGTTTAAGGGCCACCAGCTAAAAAGATAGGTGGTTTATTGCTCGGTCTAATAAAACCACTAAGCAAATTTCCATTAGAAAAAAAAACAAAAAAACAACAATATACGTTCATTCTCGGAATTAAAACCTTGCAACTGTATATCCCTTCCTGTTTCACTATAATTAGATGGTTCATTTGCTAATCAAAGCATCATTTTTTGAATAAAACGAGTAAGTTTTCTATTTGATTTTATCATCTTACTTTCTTGTAACGGTCATTTATTTATCCGCTAGTTTATTCTCATTCGTGTGTAAATTCATATATTTCGTGATTTACAATTTGTCTCTCGTTTTGTGCATTCATTTATTGTCCGTACGTTCGTTTGTTCGTTCACTTAATAATTCTTACGTCTACTCTTTCACTTACCCACTTATCTGCATCTAACTCTATCTGTTTCTTTGTGCATTCCTTTTAATTATAAGACTGATTGTTGATATAAAAAACTGAACTAATTAGATTATTACTGACAGTCTAAATAATAATTATCTATTTAAAAAAATATCGTTAGAAACATCTTAAAGCACTGGGTTATAATTAAATGTATACAGCGTCATGGAAAAATTGCTTAAGATTATTTTAATTTATTAAAATATGCTCACGGAATTGGTGGATCTCACACTGTTTTTGTTAAAATTAAATTTGCGCAAAATATTCTCGGAAGGTAGTATGGCCAAACTTTCCCAGCAAGTATGTTTCATATGAAATAATAGTGGCAATAACCAAAGCAGCATTCGTTTTTAACTTTTTTTTACGAGAAGTTATAAAGTTCATCAGATAATGGTCGATGATTTTTCAAGCGTTCTTTATATGACTGACAAGAAATGAAGAAAACATGTATGTCAGTGAAAGCATAAAAATCGACTTTTTTAATGTCATTAAGTAAACATATCATTTTCATCGCATGGTTGCAGGTTAAAAAATATTTATTTGCAAGTTTATTTACTTTAAAAAATGATAAACTTTTGCAATAAGCAAATATTCGTTTATGTATGCATTCATTTCACTCGCTCATTCAAAAGGATCCACTGGAACAATGCCTCTTCAAACTGTAATATACAGCGTTTTCGCATCTTCTCGCGCGAAGAGTAATCAGGCTAGATAACACTGTGAAAGTCCTCTATTGATGAAAACAAAGATACAACCAAACCATATATGCACTACTCACACACAAAACAAAATACACCAAACAATAATATATGCTAATAAATATGATTCCATAAAAACACACGTCGTGCAAACCGACAGTACAATAAAACTCTTTTCTTTATTTCTATTATCATAATCATTTTTCTTTAATTTTGTTCCAGAAAGAATTAAAAAAAAAAAAAAAAATGACATGAGCCAGCGTTCTACAGAGACATAAATATACATAAAAGCACACAAGATAACACATTGAACAACTGCACGCATAAAGGAGACAAATATTTAATATCTTTGGCAGGGATCACAAATAATCTAGAAAGGAATGGAAACTCCCCTTACAGATATATACGCCGAAAGGAAAGGAGTACAGATATATACGCCGAAAGAAAAGGAGTACAGATATATACGCTGAAAGGAAAGGAGTACAGATATATACGCCGAAAGGAAAGGAGTACAGATATATACGCCGAAAGGAAAAGAGTACAGATATATACGCCGAAAGGAAAAGAGTACAGATATATACGCCAAAAGGAAAAGAGTACAGATATATATGCCGAAAGGAAAGGAGTACAGATATATACGCCGAAAGGAAAGGAGTACAGATATATAGCCCGAAAGGAAAGGAGTACAGATATATATGCCGAAAGGAAAGGAGCACCAATCAGGAATGAAAAAAGAAAAGAACTCGTAACAGGAACCTCATTGAGTATACCCTTTCAAAAAACTTAAAATTAACCTCATTCAAAATGATTTTTATCCAAATTATATCCTTTTCGAAGCGAATAAAAACACAAAACAGGAGATGGAGCAAACATACAAATTTAAAATAAAAGCCTTTAAGTGTTCTGAAAGGGGTGGGGGATAGGCACTTTACAGCTTCCATAGCTAGGGGTCCTGATGTGTCCAAAAATAAAAAAGGTAAGATATATTATATGCACGTAACCAAACCAAACTATCGTTGTGAGTCTATGAAACAAAGCAATAAATCTTTCTAAGTATCATTATACCTTTATATATTAATTATCTACTATTGAAACATGTGCCTTAAATAAACAAGTTACAAATTCGTACAAATAAAAATTCAAGTTTCTAAATTTATTTGCAGAAGATTATTGCTAACAACTTGAACAGATTTTAAATTCTTGAATATCTTGAAGCAAGCTTGATATGTTTAGTTAAGTATAATTTCGCAGTTGCTAATATGGTCAGATTAAATTCCGTGAAGCACTTTATCTCATGGATTATGCATCAATTTATGGCATTTCATATATTCAATGCCATTGCTCACAAATTATTTTGAATGTATACGGGGGGAGGGTGGGGGGGGGGGGGCAGGAAGGGAAGGGAAGGGCAGACCAGTAATCCATGGTTATATAAATGACGTGTCCTAGACTATTACTATGTTTTTATCGATTCCATTTTAATTACTTTTAAATGCGTAGTGTCAAACCTTCAACAAAAAGCAAGGATACCAACTTATTTTGAAATATACATGCAATAAATGCTGGACTAAGAAATATAACGTGTAAGTCTTACCTAAACGATCGTCAATTTGCTTGATTTACTTAAGACGATACGTCCAAAAGTATACATATTTCTTCCTTTCATCTCTCAGATGGTATTATTCATTTTATTGATATTATTATTATTATTATTATTTTTAATATAGTTGTTAGGTCTGTAGAATTAGTGGTGGTAGTGTAGCTGTAATTTTTGTTGTGGTTGTTGTTGCTACTTTGTCACCATAACTCCTTTTTAACTACAGTCTCACATCAGCGCAGCTTGTAAATGAACGTCTTTAGAAACAATTCTTTGAGAATGTCTCACATATATGCACCAGTGATTCCTTACATCTTTGCATAAATAAGAGAACTTAGATGACTGTAAATTCTGTTGCATTTCTAATTTTGATCCATTCCTAATGACATCACGGGAGGAAGTAAAATATAAAAGAATGTTTGACTACGGGCCAATATGAGTTTCAACTCGGCAGTTTAAGTGGTGATGACGTCAAGGACAAACGAATACGCAGGAGTTCGGACAAGAACTAATCTACTTGTTACAGATTTATTTGTGTTGAATAGGGAAATCCCACCCGAGGAGTTATAATTTGTGTGGGGAACCAGATTTTGCCGTGTTTCTGCCACCTCTTAATTGCCCCGATTGGTCGACTCAGTGTAACTGATTGGTCAATTCGTTCTGCACTTTTACTCCTCCAATAGTTAGGGATAAAAATAGGATTTCTTCCATTCTTGCTCGCAAGTTTTGACCGTATGAGGAATCTCAGTATCGTTGATTTCAATGAAAGAATCATTCTACCAATACACGTTTATAAATGGTTGTTTTTTTCTGCAATGACATAACACATAGCAATAAACATAACCTTAGTCAAGGGAAGTAAAGCAGTCGGTAATTTTGGAATACTCACTCTACGTGGAGGAAACTGAAGAACCCCGAACAAAACCCACTGGCCTGTGATTGGTGACCACGTACCATTGTATATGGTGGAGCCGTATATCGAACCCAGGATGGCTGAGTTGCATAGCGAGACCTATTCAATCCCAGCCTATCTTGCATCAGATTTCTTGTACACATCCAGATCCAGATGATATGTAACACATCACTAAGTATTATGAAAAACGTATCACTGTCTTTGAACACTGTGAATAAAATGATGAAACGTGATGAAACACACACACACACACACACACACACATATATATATATATATATATATATATATATATATATATATATATATATATATATATATATATATATACTAGACAAACATCATATACTCGGCAGTGTATAAAGTTTATAAGAAGTTTCGTTTACTAGATACATCGATGATTTTTCTTAACATACCGGTACAAATCGTGTAATCATTGCAAATCTCTCTCTTTCTCTCTCATCATTGCACCCACGAATGAAAAGCTGACTCCATCCATAAATTTGATGGTATTATATCAGCCCTATTTATCTACCCTATTCAATAAAATGTACACTCCAAAGATGTGAATAAATATTTATTTTATACTTCTTAAAATACTTACTCCACAGGCCATCTTATTATTGAAGTATGTATCCAGTATATATGGAACATACAAGAAGATGACTACTATTCCATACGTATAACTTCAGTAAAAGAATATTTAATTCGGTCTAAAGTAGTAATGTGACTATTATTTGTATCACTTGACATTTATATCATTATTGTTTTAATAACATAATCCATGACGTCATTATTATATTTATTTGTGTGGACACCTCGAGACCTCTAAGGTTTATTTGTGGTCTTATCCTAGTCCTTCCCAGCATATATGGCTGGTTAGAGCATTGGAAAAGTCCCCTCAATAAATTTCCAAATACCAAAAGGTTGATACTATTTTAAAATTGATTACTGTTAAAATTTTGAAACCGTAAACATTTTTGTTTTTGAGTGATGATCCTCTTTTTGTTTTCCTATATTTCAAGTTTTCTTGGTTTAGGGGTCAAGGCTCGTACTCGCCTCCCTTCAGGTACTGCCTGTCGAGCGGGTTTCCGTTCCCTTCTCCCCTAAAGTAAGTTGTGGAAGATAGTGACCTTTGCCTAGAGGTCTTGTTTTAGTTTCTTTAAATTCAAGTCCCTTGCATTGTCATGTGTGTATTTGTTGTTATGTACATATTTGTTGTGCGGGGACAGGCACTATGTAGTTCAAATTTCTATTTTCAGTTTTATATTAATTCTACGAGTTTGTTTTCTTTGTATATTGCGTGTATGTGTGTTCGACTTTCTCTCTCTTCTCTTTCTCTGTTATGGTTTTTGTTAGGTTCTATTTATTTTATGTTATAGTTTGTTAGTGCATTTTATTAGTGATATCGTTTTCGATATTGGTATATCTTTTTTTTTCTCGATACATGGGCACAACAAAAAGAGACAGCTGTCCATCATCCGAACGGGGGAAAAGCCCCCCCCCCCCCCTGAGAATTACATGCTGTCTTCTTTGTGCGTTCCTTTGTGTACTTTTTCGCCGGTAAAGCTGTAAGAATATTTTGTTCTATTAGTGTTACGATTTGATCAGTATTAGTTAATAGTATTATATATTAGTATATCGATACATGGACACAAACAAAAAGAGACAGCTGTCCATCCTCCGTACAGGAAAACTGGAGACTGAGTTCTCCCCCAGAAAAATTTACATGTTGTTTACTTTGTGCGTTCCTGTATATACTTCTTCGCAGGTATAGCTGTAAGATATATTGTTGTAGATAAGTAAACCAGGTTATTATTGTTATTATTATTATTATTATTATTATTATTATTATTCTTTCTTTCCATCAGGTTTGTTGCATCCTTGAGCTCTGGGCTTTTCCTGATTGTCTTGTTCGTTTTGATAGTGGTTTGGTTGGAGATATGTCTCCATCTGATACATTTATTCCTTTGAAGTCCAGTTTGTAATATTCTTTCCTGGTTTCTGTATCAGTCTTTTTTTTCTTTGCTTCTAAGGACGTCATTATTATTATTACATCAGTGTCGTTATCATAGTAGTAGTAGTAGAATCTGCTGTTGGTGTAGTTTATATTGCTTTTGTTTTTGATTTCGGTTATGCATTATGTCTTGCTGAGTAGTAGTCGTAGTGGTAGTAGCAGCAACAGTTGCATTTGTTCATATTGCCTGATTTAAATTTGTGTTTGTTCTACTTTATATAGTTGGATAAGGTAAGTTTAATCCTTTCCTACAAGGATTATCGGTATTTAATAGAAAAAAAGACAAGAGGAAATTGCTTTTCTTTCTTTTGTCAATTCAGTTTATATTTCCTACAAAATATCGTGTTCACCCCTGCAACAATTTAGTGTTTTCGATCAGCCAGAGGGGTTGTTGGTATACGAACAATAATCTTAAGAACAATATAATCCCTGGTCTCCTTGAGATATGAATCAAACCGTAATCACCTGTTTTCTAACAAAAGAATACGATATGAAAGTGTCACCTGTCAGTCCTCTCAGCGAGTCGTCATGGGATTAATCCTTTTGATTCAATCAGATATATTATTAACAGCCAAGACCCACGCAGATTGAATTGGCAGGTGCCGTCATTATTTTTAATTAGTTTCTCACTAAACTGAGACGTGTCAAGTTACATTCCGAGACTGTATATAAAAACTCAAGCGCTAGACATTGCATCATTCAGCATAATTCCTATGCATATCTCTGGTCATTCGACAAGAATAAGTGAAAACGGCGACAAATCCTTTCTGGAAAGAAAAGAATAGAAGGAAGGAATCCAATGATAACGGTTGATTCGGAAAGCGTAAAATACTCACTTGGAAGAAAAGTACAACAAAAGATGGATAACCTGGACGGCTCTCTTGATCTTTACGTGAAGAGGCAAGAGTTGATGTTTATTGAGAGATATTTCCAAAGCGCCTGTGAACAGATCCTTCTCCTGGATCAGCGTATCCGCGAGCTGAAAGTCCGGTGCGAGCGAGCACGACAGCAGCAGCTTCGCCCGTTCCAATACAATTTGCAACTACGACTCACCGTCATGGAGGACATCAGAAACGTTTATTACAACTACGCAAGCCAAAAATGTGGCCGCATCTGCCAGTTACAACGTTATCTGTACGGCCAAGTTCTAGAAATAGTCTACACCAGCGACGACAACAACGAGCATTCAGACAACGAGAGTTGATAGAAATTGGGTGAAGGCTGGCCAAGAAAAAATTGGGTGGTGACAGATACTGCCAGGAACCATCCAATACAAAGGCTCTTTTTAGAGCCACAACAAAAATTTTGAAAATAAACTTTTCAAGATTGCCACAAATAACCCTTAAAACTGAAACAGACAACCACGCTGATAAGGCACGATAATATAGTTACACTGGCAACAACAGCATCAACAAGTTAATAATAATAATAATAATAATAATAATGTTAATGTTCATGTTAATAATAATAATAATAATTATAATAATAATAATAATAATGTTAATGTTAATGTTAATGTTAATAAATATAAATAATAATAATCTTAATAATAATAATGATTGTAATAATTCTAATAATGATAATAATAATAATGATTGTAATAATATTAATAATAATAATAATTATAATAATAATAATGATGATGGTAATAAAATAATAATAATAATAACAACAACAATAATAATGTGAATAACAATAATAATGTTAATAATAATAATATTGTTAATAATGATAGTAATAATAATGATAATAATAGTAATAATAATAATGATAATACTACTAATAATACTAATAATGATGACAGTAATAATAATATTAAGAATGATGATGATAATGATGATGATAGCAATAATAATAATAGTAATAATAATAATAATGATGATGATAGTAATAATAATAATAATAATAACAATAACAACAATAAAAATAATTAATATTTTTATTATTTGTGAATTTCCACCAAGTATTTTTGAAGGAGAATTGTCAATTGAATGACTGTCGTATAAAAGGAGGATAAAACAATATCCCCAGGACGTACTTTAAAGCGTGGGTAATGAATAAAAAATAACGATAATCAAGATTAACATTAATTGCAACACATTTACGTATAAAAGCAAGAAGTGATTGAAGTTAAGTGTCCCGCAAACAGACTGGTTCGCACTGATCCAACTAGCTACATGTACGGCTTCTTTAGATCATTTTCAAGTTACAAAAGCCGCTGTTGTAATTGTTATCTTTTATTTATGTTTTGGTTGTTGTTTTGAATTCATATTCTCGTTATTATATCTGAATGGTAAATCACTATTTGATCAAAGTTGAATCGATGACTATTTCATTATTTTGTGTCTGAGCAGACTTATTTTTTACCTGTTCATATTTGTATCATTGCGCAAATTTTCTTTACAGTTGATGTGTATTGCTATTACCATAGCAGTTTCACCACTGTTATTTGAAAGCTAAAATGTGTTTAAACGTCATTTAGACTTAATTGTTTAATGTAAACGTAACTTTTTACCCTCTATCATAATGTAACGAAATTTTCAATTGGTGTTTTGCTGTTTGAGAGTTACATCAGTATTCACGATGCGCCGTTTTGACTTCGTCCCTCATTTTTCGTTCAGACATGTGAGCAAAAGAATCCTTCATTATGATTCAGTGTAGGATAGGAAAACTCCACCTTCGGGATCAAAAGTTTGTGCCAGACACTCGGAAAGGCCTCGTGTCTAACGCAAAAATTCTGACCGTTTAATACAATTTTCCTATCCTACACCGATGCGTATGAAGGATTCTATTATCCTCACATCAATACACCTGACTGATTATTTTCTCACATTCCTTAATGAAAAACGTTGTTTGTAAATAAAATGACTCCGTATTGGTAATAATAATAATAATAATATGTCTATTTAAGAGGCTTACATGTTTAGTATTAAAAGATAATCTACCATACAGTCCTTATAAAATTTATACATACTACATTCGTAAATACGTCAGTTAACACTCGTAATCTCACTTAAAACTGGTTAAAATGACAAATATAAACGGATGATATGATTCATTTTAAATAATAAACGGAGAGCAACTATGTGCATGATTAAAGTTCACTGGTATTATAGCAAATGAACAAACTTCTCATCACCCCTTAACCATCTCGATTTTGAGATACTTACCGCTGTAGCAGACATACATAAAAGCATAAGCCAAGTTGGCTGTTCATTTGCAGCCCAAGTTACGCGTTTGATCTTCAATGCTAGTCTAACTGTGACATGCAATCACCAAACAAGCCAACCCATTTTCAAGCCTAACTCAAAGATAATGTAACCCATATTACAGATTTAGTTTCTGTGTGAATTTATAAACACTAGGGTTATGCTAATTAGGCCCATGCCTTCTACATTAAAAATTAGAGGGGTGTGAAAATACGAAACTATACACTGAGACCTTAAGGATTCACATACGATTCTGGTTAGGGGAAAAGCTTCTCAGTTTACACACTTTGGGCAATTCTAAATAAAACGCAACCTTAATATGGGTACAATTCAAAATGGTTTGTTTCGTATGATGTATTGAATTTGTCAATAACCGAGACGCCATCAAATGGAGCAGCATCTATGAGACACCTTCATACTTAATCTTTTGCTTTCCCCCACTTAAACCTAAGATCCTTATAACATGTCAGTTTCATCGTTTGTCATATCTGATAAACCCTGTAGTGTTAGTGTCTGGGGCTATCAGTGATATGTCACAGCACAAGTAGTACAACTCTTCACGAAATCTCAAAATGTAGTGATTAAAAGATGTAAAAGAACTCAAGCTGCTTCTCTTGTAAAGTAACTGCTAAATGTGCGTGCTAAGTGGTTACAAAGTATGGACGATGGTACACAACATATATAAACTGAGCACTCTATCACTAATTTCATGAAGAATATGAAATCTGAGGCATAGTATAAGGGACGCAACTCCTCTGGGAACTAAACTATATGGACCAATACTAGTAAACTAAACCCAATCATCAAGGAAAATTAAACAATGAGATTCTAGACCCAGGCTCAGGCCACCTACTGATAAGACAATATTTACGGGAAATGATTGTTTTAAGAACAATAAGAAAGTCATATTTGGGTCATTTTCAAACTGGTCAGCTCATATTATTCCTGAAGCTGCTATTTAGAGAAGTTTGTTTTGCTAATAATTGTTACATGCCTAGAATCAAATCCAAAGCAAAAAGAAAGTCACGCAAAAGAAATCAGGGGAGGAGAGAAACAATTTTAAAAGAGACATCCATTTTACATAACTCACCAAACCTTTAATGAAGTTGATGTGGATACTCCTGTGAAAGCTCCACAGCAACTGGCGCGGCTGACTCCCGCATTATCACTTTGGCAGGTGTGCTGCCATACACCTTGAGGCCTACAAGGAAAGAAAACTCAGAACTTCAAGAATGCATCCAGTCATCAGAAGACTCAGATGAAAATGTAATTATTAATTTTCAAAACTATCACATTTGTTGGAAGTTTTTCAACCCCATATGTGTGATGTTCCAACACCGCATGTTATCATTGAGAAATGAATGGGATTGTGCATTACAGCTTCAGTCACTTGCACAAAATGCAGTGTCAAAGCTACAGGTGTGGAATTGTATGAAACTGTTAAAAAGGCACGCTGGCCTGCTACTGGTGTACTTAATGAAACGCTGGTTCTACGAGTCATAAAATCCAAAGTCGGTATTGCGGATGTACTTGTAGTTCTCTCGTGTATGAACATTAAGGTTCGCAATGAACATGGATTACAGAGAAAACTGAATAATTTATCTCACAAAATGATTGATCTCGACGAAGAACAAAAAGAGAAAAACCAGCAGCATGTTCATCACATCAACCTCATTGCTGGAAGCGTTGATGATCAAGCAGTTGATAAAGAGAATATGATGTGTTCTATGCCAGTAGTTGCGACAAATTTGTCGTTTATTATTAACCGATGCTGTTTCCAAAGATAAATGTGAAATCTCTATGCATGTTTTATTGTGGCAAATATGCGACACGTGTAGATTTTTTGTTAGATGGACACATTAGGATGGTGCAAGAAAACTAGTAGACACTGTGTTATAAATTGTATTGGCTTCCCTCTGAACTGTACATGAATCATTCCATACCCTGCCGAAGTTTTTATTCAAGCCAAATTGTACATGTGTCCGATCTTACAGTTTTCTTGCTTAAAATAATATCAAATTGCTGCTTTTCTGCAAGTGTTAGATTGGTGGTGTATATATGGGCCATTATACTTAAATTTCTGTAAATAAGATGAAATCTATGTATTGAAATATTATATCATAAGTAGATAAGAATATAAAGGCATGCAATTAAAGCAATCATCATTAAATTAAGAAAATATAGAAAGTAAGTACTATAAATATTGATAAACTGAATAAGGAAAGGAAATACTTCAATTAAACCACCTTGTATGAAATTTATAAGGTTTTTTGTTGTTCATTAGCAGAATGGATCAGAAGGGATAGCTGTTAACTCTGACAGTGCTGAATTAGCTCCCTTTTTCTACTATGATGTATTTATATCAAATCTATAGTGAGCTATTTTGAATATTTTCCTGTGACAAGGAGGCTCAAAGAATCACCATGTGTCTTATGCATGATTAAAGTTCACTGGTATTATAACAAATTAACAAACTTCTCATCACCCGTTAACCATCTCGATTTTGAGATACTTACCGCGTAGCAGACATACATAAATGCGCAAGCCAGGTCGGCTGTTCATTTGCAGTACAAGTTAGACATTTGATCTTCAATGCTAGTCTAACTGTGACATGCGATCATCAAACAAGCCAACCCATTTTCAAGCCTAACTCAAAGATAATGTAACCCATATTACAGATTTAGCTTCTGTGTGAATTTATAAACACTAGGCTTATGCTAATTAGGCTCATGCCTTCTACACTAAAATTTAGGGGTGGGTGGGTGTCAAAATACGAAGCTATACAGTGAGACCTTAAAGGACAGGATGACGCTAGTAAAAGAAGATTATCCCTTGTTAAACTTTGCCCCAGGCGAGAGAGAGAGAGAGAGAGGGGGGGGGGGATGGGGCAAAAGGGGTAGCTTTTCTTGGAGCTGCTTTTTTTTAAAGGAAAGGGAGCTTTTGGAACTAAGGTATTTGTTTGAACCAAGCTCTTACTGCAGATAATAAATAATCAAATTATAGCTTGACTCCACGTGTAATATGTTGTCTGATTGTTTCAAATTTGTTTCAAAAGGAGGGATTTTTCTGACAGTGTAAGTATGGAATTTGAAATTTAAGCCAGTAAAATGGTCATATTGAGGAATTGGGGGGGGGGTGTCTTAATATAATAACTATGGAAAATGTATAATAATAGTAATTATTAAATACCATGACCGTGCTTGTAATACAGGATAGCCTGATGCCCGTGATACCTCTAAATTCAGGTCAGGCACATCCCATATTCTAAGTGAGTTGCCTATTGGATATGTGAAAAAAAAGTGTTATTTCATTTCCCAGACAAAACCTTGATCGGCCAGCCGCAATGCTGCATTTTCTTGTTCAAGTTCTTGAAAGACATATTCAGCCATCTGTTGGGGCTCCATTTGTAGGTCTTTCACCCTTAACGAAGATCGTCAGCTTATTTGCATCGCAAGCTATAACTTTGTGCATAAAGCGAAGAACGTGACCTATGAATGGAGAACAAAATTATTTCTGTTCTCCGTATTTTGTTGAAATGTAAAGATTTCTATATTTATTCTCTTAATTTGAAGACAGCAACTCATTGTACAATTCTGAAAAGAATTCATCCCTTCCAAAGTAAACATTTAAATTTGAGATATTGATGGAGTAAAGTATAAAAAGAAAAGAGATCCTTTATGCTTTCTGCTAACTAAACTTTCAAGAAAAATCACTTAAAATGTTTTGATAGATTAAGAACAGTTTCAGTCAAAACATTTTAGAAGACAAAGCTATGCGGGATTTGCTAAAATATCACTCTCTGTAGTGCAGCATTTTAAATCAGATTTGAAACTATATCTTTAAAAGTTCAGTCTAAGACGTATACAAGTAATGAACTGCCACTAACATTAAACAATACCACCGTATTGTATTTGGCAAGTTTTCTTTTGTTTGAAACTGTGTTTACGCTATATAGAACCTCATTGAAAAACAAGATATGTTAAATGTAGGATATGTACCTATTCTGGGGTGAATAATACCGCGTACACGAAAAGATATCCCTTTTGCTTTGTTCTCGCTAAATTTCCAACAAAAGTCACTTAAAATATTTTGATAGATAAAGAACAGTTTCACTCCATACATTTTAAAAGACAAAGCTATGCGGGCATTGCTCCAAAATTACTCTCTGTAGGAGGCCATTGTAAATCATATTTAAAACTATATGGTTATGAGTTCAATCTATGATGAATACAGGTAAAGGGTCGCCACTAACAGTAAACAAAATCGCCGTTTTGTGCTTGGCACGTTTTCTTTTTGTTTGAATCGGTGATAAGCTATATAGGAAACAATGGATCGCATTTAAAAGACAAGATATGTTAAACGTAGGATAATAGTCTTATGGCATAATCAGAAAAGGGATCTCTAAATAGTGGGAGACTATTTTTAAATACAATTACTCCCCCAGAATAAGCTCTACTGTGTGGGGTCACTTGAATATATTGACTTACTGTTGTCAGTTTATTCGCTCTGTTTTGTACTGTATTTACCCGCTTCAAAAGTTCATGTCATATCTGAACAGCAAAAATCACTAAAACCATGTAACATAGCTCTTCCCCGGACTTGCTTCCACAATTCGATTGCTCGCCCTCTCAATGTTAGTTCTACAATATCTGGCGTGATGACATCTCTTGTAGACGTAGAAAGTGTTTAAAAATCTGTGCTGTGGTAGTTTAGTCCGCTATAAGTACTACAACCTTAGCTTTTCCCGCTTTTTTAAAATTATTTTTAAATGCACGGAGCCTTTGAAGATTGCTTGTCTTAGCAATTCTTCCCTACTTTGAAAAATGATCTGTCCCCATTGACTGAAGCTGTCAGAGTTACATTATAAAGTATGGAGTTGTACTTTTATGGTACTTAAAAAATCATTGATATATTCTTTTTGGAGTATATCAAATTTTTGCTCGTACGTAAGATTATCAAGCCTGTTGAATCGCTGTAAACTTATTAATTTTTCCTGACTGTATGATTTATACACCTAAAGATAAATAACGCATTTATTGGCTCACGACCAACTGTCGTCACGTTTTCAGAGGTTTTTGGAGTTTGCTCTGAAATTATAGAGAGCCTGGTCAAGGCAAAAAATGTTACGGAAATATACTCTTTCCATTATTTTTCTCCAGTATATTCTGATACCAGCGACAAGTGGTCTCTTTCCTGGGGAGCATTTAATGAGTCGGTGTATCTGTTAAAAGTTTGATTGTTACATTTCCAATCGTTGCCAGCAATGAAACATTCGACTTTCAGGATAAATGAGACTATTTTAATTTTGAATTTTTTTAAATGAAAATCATTTATTTTTTGGGCTATTTGTTATGTGTACTTTATTACACACTATTTACAAGGCATTGTTTACTCCAACATCATTTTGTAGACGACATGGTGGCATCCAATGCGCCTTACAAGTGACTGAGAGACAACAGAAAAAGACAGGTGTCTTTTTTACTTCCGTTGGACAGAGAAACTCATTTAAATATATATGAATGTAACGAGAACAATAACCAACAATTTGTCAACCGGATGCAGACTGAAGAAAAGAATACAGAAGAGGGCAAACATATACTGTTGGTGGGATGTAATTTGCTGACACGTGGTTCCAGCGATACATGAACGTAAATAGTCAGGCTTTGTGAATAATTGATAGACTTTCCAATTGAAAAAACTTGTAATTCCTTTCACGACACTTGCTTTCAGATTGTAAGAAAGGTAAAGAAAACTAGGAGATATAGAATTCAAAATTTTAAAATTGTTCCCAACAATTCAAACCATCAATTATAAATTTTTTTCCAACAAACCATAATTATTCCTGGTATACAAAACACTGAAATGTGAACTTATCATCATTTGTTTCTTCTGGAGTGATATCACAGCAAACATGATCGACTAAGTCTGTACATATATCACATTAAATCCAGTTGACACTGATGTTGTATTCCTTGCTGGTACCAGGATCTGCGAATTTTGCTTGATTTCTCACTTGCCACTATCTGCTTTTCCTGTTTCTCGGCTTAACGCTTATTGCTTTTCTCAATACGAGCCATTCATATTTCTTAATTTCCTCCTTCTTTTCTTCTCTGTTCTTTTCCCATTCTTCTTTTCGTAGTACATTTTGTCTTCTTTTTCTCCATTTTCATCTGTATCTTAACATATTTCAGCATTTTAACTCCTGTTATATTTCGAGCTTCAGTAACTCTTTTTGAAGTCAGTGGCTTGGCTGGAACAGGAAGGAAGATATCTGCCAATTCCTCTGGTATCAACCCCTCAGTCACCTGTGAATTGCTCCAGCATAGCTCCCATGAGTTGTGAAAAGTGAACATTTTTGTGATGTTGCTGTAGAGACTAACTGATGGCCCTGGGCTGCAAGATTGTAAATCTTCTGCTAATTTCAGTCACTCGATTAGTTGACTAGGACAATACCAGTAGTTATGGATGACAATATGGGTTATTATGGGAACTTGACATTATGTTTGGGATATTACCACCTCATGTGACTTTAATATGGGATAAAGTCTTTAGACGTTATGGGGCTTGTGGGACTGTAACATCATGGGTCGGTACGGCCCTCTGTGCGAATCGGAACAATAGGGATGTCACGATGATCGTCTATGGGAATGAAATAGAAGTAGACAGACATACAGCTAATGACAGATAAGCACCCCCCCCCCCCCCCGTTTTCTTCTACTTTTCTTTGTGTGTGTTTGTGACTTTCTTTTATTTTTAGGTGTGCATTTTTTACCAGAGTGATCAAAGGCAAAGTGGGTCGGATGACCAAATTTTCATCCTCCTGCTGTAAAATTCCGGAATTTGTTCCAGTGGCAGATATACATCTAAAATATATTGCAGTCTCAGGAGTAGCGATGATGACGATAATGAGGGATAAGGACAGATAATTAAATCGGGTTATCTTCCCCGTTCAATAGATGTCAGCAAATTAAAGTAATCAAAGACAAATGTCAGAAAGAACTATCATAGGCTTACCATACCACAGCAAGCATTTCACTAATAGAGATTCATTCAGCTGCGAGTTATGAGCCTACTAAGGTCATATGAATTTCTTTGATAACTCTCTCTCTCTCTCTCTCTCTCTCTCTCTCTCTCATTAATGGATGGGTGGAAAGTGAGAACTAAGGAGTACGTGTACGAGAGAAAGGTTGGACAAACTTTATTTCAAATTTTATCTTCAATTTTTGCTAATATTTTTCATTTTTCCTCAATCATATCTGTCAAATTTTAAACATGATCAGAATAACGTTCATAGCTACATAATAGAGTGAGCTCGAAATAAGCAATTTTTCATGTTGCGCAATCCTCAATATGTTGATGCCCCCCGACCCCACCCCACTTTTGATGTATTCGATGGTGATGATATAAAATCAATACTTTTTAAACAATACCAAGGAACAAGCGATAGATAGATAGATAACATAAAAGATAGTATGATTTTTCTATGTGGAGAAAACTGTAACTAAATCTTTCTGTTGACGCTAAATTAAATACAGATGACATCAAGCATTCTAAAACATATTGACACATATAATTTTCGTCACTTAAAGAATAGGAAATTCGATATGAATTTTGACAAACCAGCTACTGAGAATTATATTAAATTACGCAATTTTTATCTATGCATATTAGTACAGTTTTGAAATCAACGCCGAAAGGTAATAGTTCTTTCAAACTTTAGTCTGAAATCCTGTACAACGTTTCCCCCATTTTACAAATAGTTCTTCTTACTTGCGTGTAAATGGACTAATAACCCAAAAGAGCGGCGTTTTTTTCCTTACATAACAATTATTTTGAAAGAATGTGATTCATCGATGACAAGAGTAAAGCTATGACTATATTTACCTTCCACGACTCTGATATTATTATTATTATTATTATTATTATTATTATTATTATTATTATTATTAGTGTTGTTATTATTATTATTATTATTATTATTATTATTATTATTATTATTATTATTATTATTAGTGTTGTTATTATTATTATTATTATTATTATTATTATTATTATTATTATTATTATTATTATTATTATTAGTGTTGTTGTTGTTGTTGTTGTTAGTAGTAGTAGTACCTTTGCAGTATTATTTTGCAGTAGTAATCCTGGTAGTTATAGTAAGGTTGCTCTATTGTCGTTTATATTGTTATATTTGCTACATCGTCCCATGACATCTTTTCAACCGCTAACTATCAATACAAATATTTGTTGGGTTCTTTTTAATTCTGAAGAAGCAAAGATACAGACTACGCAGAAAATATTACTTCTGTTTCCTGTATTCCTTAATTTCCAATTTGTTCCAATTTATTGTCTTTAAATTGTATAATTTGGTTATTTCAGCTGCAGGTGTAGAGCTTGTTTGGATTACAAATCCGGGTAGCAACAATTAGAATTAGCTCTTGACCACCTAATTTCTCGTCTGCTAGATATGTCAATCAAACGGTAAACTGTATTATTAAAATAGACTTCACTGATGGGGAAAATATCTATCTTTGAATCTCTAAACACAAAAGAAATCAATAAATCGGGCCTTAATTCGTTTACTCTAATTAATCGACCGCAAAATCAGTCAACAACCCTTAAGCCTTGTTGCCATATCTATCATTTCGACATCATGTTCTTCATAAAAAGTGACACATACAAATGTCCGTCAGTTCAGTCAGCGGTCGGGAATGTCTAAAGGTATAGTAAGTCAAGAAACCTGATCCTGTCAAATTATGGAAGTTATCAGGCGAAGACATGTTTAATCCCTTCTGATTCATTAATACGTGTAGACAGGGACCAAGCAGACCGAGTTGACTCGTGCCGTAATGATCTTAAATTACTTTCTAAACTGAGAAGTATCGCGTTACTGTGATTGTATATAAACACCCACGTTTTAGTCTTTGTATGACACAACGGTTTCCATGAATAGCCATAACTGAATATTCACAAGAAAACAACGTAACCAGTATATTCGTTCAGGGGAAGGAAGGAAAAAGTAACGAAAAAAGCTTTACACTACAAGATCACTAGCAAAAATCGTTGGTGGAAAAAAAGTATGGACACAGCAGACAGCTTTAATGAAATGTCATTGAAGAGGGAAGAATTGACTGAGTCTGAGAGACGCTTTCAAAGGGACTGTGAGCAGATAATTCTCCTGAATCTGCGAGTTCAGTACAAGTAAAGACGGTATGAGAAGCTTCGTCCTTTCAGATACAGTATATGTCTTCGATTCTTCGTCGTGGAATGTTTATTACGACTATGCCCACAAAAAAGTCAATCAAGTAGCCCCGTTACGGCGTGAACTGAACGGCGAAATCGTTGAAAATCTCTACGACAGCGACGGTACATAGAAGATTCAGACAACAAGAGGTGATAGGACTTGAGCGCCGGATGACTGAGAGAAAACGTCGTGATAACAGTTGTTACTGGGCAATCGCCCAATACAAAGGCACTTTTCAGAGCCACTACAAAAGTTTCGAAAAGAAAATTTTCAAGATTGCCGCAAATGATCCGTAAATTTCTAACAGCCAACCACACTGAGAATGGCTGCATCTAGTAAAATTGAAAGGAGCAGTAGCAACAATAAGAGGAACATATTAATAATAATAATAATAATAATAATAATAATAATAATAATAATAATAATAATAATGGTAATACTACTACTACTACTACTACTAATAATAATAATAATGGTAATACTACTACTACTACTACTACTAATAATAATAATAATAATGGTAATACTACTACTACTACTACTACTAATAATAATAATAATAATAGTAATACTACTACTACTACTACTAATAATAATAATAATAATAATGTGCTTTCATACATTTATAATGACTATGAAGATGATTATGTATAAATAAAAAAAGAACTAAGACTTAACTAATAATAATAATAATAATAATAATAATAATAATAATAATAATAATAATGGTAATACTACTACTACTACTAATAATAATAATAATAGCAATAATCATAGTTATCGGCATAATCATAATCTTCCGCTTCTTCTTTTCTTCATTATCGTCTTATAATGACAAATCATTATTATAAATACAAAATAATAATAATAATAATAATAATAATAATTACAAAATAATAATTCGTGAATTTCCAACTATTAGTTTAGGAATAGATGTGGTTCAGCACAGACAGACGACTATATCAGTATGTCAGTATCTCCATGCTTGAGTTGGGGATGAGAAAACTGAGTTTCTTAGTATATTAGCCACAGTGTACTGATAATGCATGTAGTCTTGTCATAAAAGTACCTACTTCCTAAGGCAGTATTTAACTTAACACAAAACGAGTCTTTAATACTCTGCATACAGCTGAAATTATTATGTAGCTGAAAACCTATTTCATTTGTCCTTTTATGCTTCTTCCTTGGAACTCGGCGGTGGGGGGGGGGGAGGGGGAGAGAGTGAGGGGGCGTGGCATAAATAATATCCCTGTCTGTTGGGTAGGTATACTTATTCACATAAGTTTAGGACCAAGTAGAGTACGGAGAGACGGACAGGGGGGAGAACACAATTCATGACATTTTACAGTGCGTTCAATGATGATGATGATGATGATGATGATGATGATGATGATCATCATCATCATCATCATCATCATCATCATCATCATCATCATCATCATGATCATCATGATCATCATCATCATCATCACGACAACAACGACTACGTTCATAATATATCAATGGCAACCAAACGTTTCTAACTGATATCCAAACAAGTATCACCAATTAAGTGAAAAATTATAAAACTCCGTTTAAAGTAATTACTGTCAACACATCTGAATCGCTTTTAAAATGTTCCAAGTTTTCTAATAGTACTTATCATCGCGCTATAAAACGACAACATCGCCAATGACAATAAAATTCTCAGATGTCGATTCACTGAATAAAAACAACACATATGGTATTTTTTTATGGAAAATGGAGGGCTTGGGCTGTTGTCTGCTGATTCATGTCCTGAATTGGCAGACGTTCGCTTGCGTAACGCTTCAATGATGCTGTATGAAGGATTCAAGTGACTAAATTTCGTAACTAAGGAACGTGCTCAAACGGATATTTCAACAATAAATCAAACTCTTTTACAATCGGAGAAAGTAAAATTTATGAACGAAAATACTCGTCATAATGTGTAAAGTCTACTTAAACCAGATGTGGCCCAGACAATTAAATAGCTTGGCCATTTTCTGGTACACAAGACGCTCGCACGTCACTATTTATCAGAGCAAAATTTGACGAGTACTAAGGTAATTCGAGCACCAACATTGCAGTACTAGTGTGTTTAACATGGCTTTAACTCTTGCATTATTTTTTTATTTATTTACTCACTGAAAATCTCATATCATTCATTAAGCTAATTAAATGATGTGCACCTCCTTGTTGTATTTGTACAGCAACATTCACTTTAACCTTATTCAGACAAAACCAACATGGCAACCCAAAATGCAACTGCAAATGCAGTGCGCTGCCAAGAGACGAGGAACTCACGGGTGTTGTAGTTTTAACAGCTCTTGAAGCTATAGGACTAGACGCTGTACTTGTCAAAGGCCTGCAAAACATGGGAAATGGCCAATTTCTGCTTATCCCCAAAGAGACAACCAAAAGGACAGAGAAAAGAAAGATTACATCTGGAACCAATAAAAATCCATTCAGAAGAATTAGAAGACAAAAATCTTTCGTTATAAACAGTTATTCGTTCATTTCACTCAACGGGAATCACTGGAACAATGCGTCTTCTAACTGTAATATACCGCGTTTTCGCATCTTCTCGCGCGAAGAGTTATCAGGGGAGATAACAACGTGAAAATCCTCTACTGATGAAAACAGAGACACAAGCAAACTATATATGCACTGCTCACAAAGAAAAAAAATACACAAAACAATAATGCATACTAACAAATGTAATTCCATCAAACCACAAATCATGCAAACAGACAGTACAATAAAAATCTCTTTTCTTTATTTACATTATCATAATATTTTTTCTTTACTTTTGTTAAAAAAAATTAAAACAAAATTGACAAAAGCCAGTCTCCTTGAGATACACAAATATACATAAAAGCACACAAAATAACGCATAGCGTAACTACATTCATAAAGGAGACAAATATTGTATATCCCTGAAAAAGATCGCAAATAAACTTGAAACGGATGGAAACTAGCCTTAGGGATATATACGACGAAAGGACAGGAGCGCAAAACATATAACCAATTTCAGGCCTAAGGATAAAAAGGGAGGCCTGGTTACAGGAATCTGATTCAATACACCCTTTAACCGAGAAACTTCGAGAAAAAGTGGTCATTAGAAACTCAGTAAGGTGCTTAAATCGTACATGGGGGAAAGGTTTGGAATGTTTTCTTTACGGTGGTGTAAGTTGTGAGTGACAAAATGTGCAGACGGTATCAAAACATTAGTACGGAATCATCGAGGTGTCAGATTTCTAAACGAGAGAGTGTTAGTTGCCTTGTGTTAATTGGGAGTAGTAAAGTGTGTAATCAATAATTTCCCCCTTTTCACTGATAGAAACAAGAGCCCGTGGCACACAACTAAACCAAACTACCGTTGTGTGTCTCTGATACACACCAATGAATGTTTCTGAGTATAAAAATATCGATACATATTAATTATCCACAACTGAGGGGTTTGCTTTTAATAAATAAATAAATAAATAAATCCAAGTTTATAAAGTATTATTTGCAGAGAATTATTGCTAAAAGCTTGACTAGATTTTAAATTCTTGAATATCTTCGAGCAAACTTGACTTTTTTTGGTTACAGAGAATTTAACAGTTGCCTGTATGGCCAGATTCAAATGCAACATTTAAACCTGAAACATTTGTCGTTTATAGGTTATCACATATAGTGTGCATTATTTTATGGAATTTCATATACTCATTGCCATTACTCACAAATTATTTTAAATGTATATTTTGTACTTTTAGCTTTTAGGTAATTATCTAACTTGATATACTTTCCTCCTGAAATACTTCTAAATTTAATTATTAACGGCAAATAAACTCATGACCTTAAACAAACAAAAAAACACAAAAAAAAAATCCGTAGTTGATCCAGACTGATCAGATGGTAGGAATCGAACCCTCAGTCTTCTGGTCACGAGTCCAACGTCCTAAACACCGAGCCACCGCAGCTGCAGTGGGTGTGGATCTCAATGGTTTCCAAGCTATTAGTTGGGCTGGAGGAGGGAAGAGATGGTGGTGCTGGAGGTCAGGACAAAAAAGGAATCCATGTTGACTGCACAAATTAAATCCTCCTGTAATGTCAAGTAAGTACATATACGTACGTGAGTTTGCATTCACAAGCTGACATATGTCAAATAGCAAGGTGAGCGATATCACACCCACTTGGACCTCTTGGTTTCCTTATTTCATTGATATTTCTTCATATTTCTGAATATATGGACTAAGAACCCCAAAGTGGGAACTTTTTTTCCTGATTGGTAATTTCTTTTGAATTTGTACAGGTAATGCCAAATTATATCTCAAAATATCGCTGGTTATTGAAAATATCAGAAGCTGATAGACGCACAATGAATACCTTGAAGACGACAGGAACATCGAATATGTTTATATCGATTCCATTTTCATTTCATTCAAATGCATAATGTTAAACCTTCAGCAAAAAGCAAGGATACCAACTTATTTTGAAATATACGTGCAATCAATGCGAGACTAAGAAATATGACATGTAGGTCCTAGGCAAACGATCGCCAACTTGCTCCAAAAGTATACATATTTCTTTCTTTCATCCCTCAGATATTATTATTATTATTAGTAGTAGTAGCAGTAGTAGTAGTAGTAGTAGTAGTAGTATAGATGTTGCCGTCTGCAGTAGTAGTGGTGGTAGTGTAGCTGTAATTTTTGTTGTGGTTGTTGTTGCTACTTTGTCGATATATCGCATTTTCAACCACATTATCTGTCGGTATAGTAATTAGATAACAGAGAAAACATGACTTTGTGCTTATTTTATTCCTTCAAGTCCGATTTCCTCGAATTCGTGGTTTTATGGTTATATCATGTCGATGTCAGCTGCCGCGATGTGATTGCGAAACCGGATTATAACATTAACCATCATGTACAGAATCCCACGTTTGATAGATATGTCAATCAAGACGGTTACCAGTGGCCTTACAGTAGTCTTAATTCATGGGAAACACATCTTACTACTTGTATTATCCTCTGAGCACAAATGACATCAAAGACAACGAATCGTAAAATCTTTGCATAAAACAGGCCTTTGATTCTTTTATCCTGCCTTATCGACGACACAATCATTATCTGTCAATTAGACGCCTGGTTCATAACCAAAATACAATCATACGTTTTGTAGCTTTGTCAAAAAACTACGTAGTTCTCAAGTTAGTATTTAACTTCGCACAAAACCGACACCTAACGCCCCTTTAGGAAATCTTTGGGTGATAAGGCAAATATTATAATCTCTTTAAATACATAAACTGTTCAGCAATATATTGATGGAAATATGAATCAGAAATACCTTTCGTACTTTTTCGCCGTAACTTACTAAATATGAAATATAATTGTAAATAAAAATGTAGGAGAGATACCGAATACCGTATGCTTTCCTCACATTTATCTATTTTTGTCTCAATTATCAAATTGGTACAATTTGCATTCTATCTCTGTCTCGCGCTCTCTCTCTCTCTCTCTCTCTCTCTCTCTCTCTCTCTCTCTTGTATATTTGGATGTTTTTAGCCATCAATATACAAATATAAATACACAAATATATAATAACCTGGTTGCTCCAAGGTAATCTTTGTTTTTAAATAGTTACTTAACGTCTATTTATATCAGCACAGCTCGTAAATGAACGTCGTTAGAAACAATTCTTTAACAATGTCTCATATATATGCCCGAGCGATTCCTTACATCGTCGCATAAATAAGATAATTTAGATGAATGTAAATTCTGGTGCATTTCTCATTTTGGGCCAATATGCTAACTTAAGTGAGTTTCGCCTCCGCATTTTAAGTGGTGATGGCATACAGGACAAACAAACAGACGAGAGGGCGGACTAGAAATAATCTACTTGTATCAAGTGTATTTGTGTTGAATAGGGAAATCCCACCCGAGGACATATAATTTGTGTGGGAAACTAGACATTGCCGTGCCTCTGCCACCTCTTAATGGTCCTTATTGGTCGGCTCAGTGTAATTGATCAGTCAATTCGTTCTGCACTTTTACTCCTTTAGAAGAAAAATTAAAGGATTTCTTCCGTTCTTGCTCGCACGTTTTAAGCGTATGATGCATCTCAGTAGCTTTGCTTTCATTAAAATAATCATTCTACCAATTTTTTTTTTTTATAAACGGTTGTTTTATTCTGTAATGACGTCACACATAGCAATAAACATAACCTTAGTCAAGGGAAGTAAAGCAGTCGGTAATTTTGGACTAGTCACTTTACGTGGAGGAAACCGAAGAACCCCGAAGAAAACCACCGACCTGCGATTGGTGACCACGTATCCTTGCATATGGCCGAGCCCAATATCAAACCCTGGATCGATGAGTAACAAAGCAAGAACGTTACCGCTATACAATCCAAGCCTATCTTGCATCAGATTTCTGGTACACATCCAGATCCGGACGATATGTAACACAGTACTGAAAAATGTATCACTGTCCTTGAACACTATGAATAAAAGTATCAAACATTTTATATGTATATATATATATATACTAGACAAACAGCATCTGGATATACCTGGCAGTCTATTTATAAAGTTTAAAAGTAGTTTCGTTTACAAGACGCATCAGTGATTTTTCTTAACATACCAGTACAAATCGTATGATCATTACAAATCTCTCTCTCTCTCTCTCTCTCTCTCTCTCTCTCTCTCTCTCTCTCTCTCTCTCTCATCACTGCACCCACGAATAACAAGCTGGCTGCATCCATACAATTTATGGTATTATATCGGCACTGTTTATCTACCCTATTCAGTAAAATTATACGCCAAAGTGGTGAAGAAATATTTATTTCATACTTCTTAAAATATTCACCCTTACACCATCTTATTATTGAAGTAGATGTGCAGCATATCAAAGATAATGAGGATTATTCCATATGTATAACTTCAGGAAACGAATATTTAATTCTTCAATATATTCATTTACTTCGGTCCAAATTATTAATGTGACTATTATCTGTATCACTTGACATATATGTCATTATTGTTTTAATAACATCATCAAGGACGTCATTGTTATTATTATTATTATTATTATTATTATTATTATTATTATTATAACATCAGTGTCGCCATCATAGTAATAGTAGTAGAAGCTGCTGTTGGTGTTGTTTGTATTGCGTTTGTTTTTGTTCTACCTCATCCATTATGTCTTGCTCAGTAGTAGTAGTTGTAGTAGTAGCAGTTGTTGTTGTTGTTGTTTATATTGCTTTATTTTTGCTATTGCTCTACTTCTTCATATAGTTGGATCAGGAAACAGGTCTATAACAAGCCTATAATTACCCCCTTTCTATAAGGTCATTCATTTTTGGATGTTGGGGTGGACTGTCTATATTTAAAAGAAGAAAAGATATGAGGAAATGGCTTTTTCTATTTCATACAAAACTGGTTCTCACAATTGCAACAATTCAGTGTCTCAGATCAGCCAGAGGCGTTGTTGTTACACCAACAATAATCTTATAAATAATGTAATTCGTGTCTGCTCGAGATACTAATCAAACGGAAATCAGTATCAACATAGTACGCACGATAATCAGTAAATATATGTCTTACTATTACTATCTGAATACAAAGAAGACAAAATACGCACACGTTAAGATATCTGTATAAATCAGACCTTAATTCCTTTTACCCTGCCATATCGACCTTACAATCAGTCTAACCCATACACTCATTAGCATTATCACTTATTTTGACACCTGTTTTCTAACAAAAGAAGGGGACATAAAAGTGACCCCTGTCAGTCCTCTCAGCGGTCGTGAATGTCTCCCGGAGTAGTAAATTGAAGACAGTAGGTCCCATCAAATTATGCGAGTCGTCATGGGATCATGCTGTTTTGATTCAATCAGATATGTTATTAACAGCCAGGAACCACGCAGATTGAATTGGCACGTGCCGTAATTATTTTTAATTGGTTTCTCGCTAAACTGACACGTCTCAAATTACTTCCCCGAGACTGTATATAAAGATTCAAGGCCTATACATTGCGTCGTTCAACAGAATTCCTACGAAAATCTTTGTTCCTTCAAAAAGAATAACTGAAAGCGACGAGAAACTTTCTTGGGAAAGGGAAAGATAGACGAAGGCATAAAGGGGAACTTCATACTTGGATCACGGTTGATTCCGAAACCATAAAATATTCACTTTGAAGAAAAGTAAAACAAAAGATGGATAACCTGGACAACTCTTTCGATCTTTCCGTGAAGAGGGAAGAGTTGATTGAGTCTGAGAGACGTTTCCGAAGGGCCTGTGAACAGATCATTCTACTAAATCATCGTATCCTCGATCTGCAAGTTCGGTACAAGCGAGCACGACAGCAGCAGCTTCGTCCTTTCCAATACAATTTGCGACTACGACTCTCCGTCGTGGAGAACATCAGAAACGTTTATTACGACTACGCATTCGAAAAAGCTGATCGCGTCGCCGAGTTACGACGTGATCTGTATGGCGAAGTTGTAGAAATAGTCTACACCAGCGACGACAACCAGGAGCATTCGGACAACGAGAGCTGATAGGAACTGAGTGAAGGATGGCCGAGAGAAAATTGTGTGATGACATGTGCTGCCAGGAATCATCCAATATAAAGGTTCGTTTTAGAGCCACAACACAAATTTTGAAAAGAAACTTATCAAGATCGCCACAAATAACCCTTAGATCTCAGAGAGAACGGCACTATACTATATATACATTGATAACAACAGAATCAACAAATTAATAATAATAATAATAATAATTTACGAACTTCCAACCTGGAGTTTAGAAGACGATGTGCCAATGAAATGACGGATGGACAAAATTAATTAAGTTTGTAGTTAATTAATCAAATAACATCTTTTTTTTTATTTTTCTGCGCAAGCCTACAGACCGTGAAAAGTAATATGATACTATTCTCACATTCATAGTGAGGTGATTTAGTTAATTGCCTAATATATACATGTATCCAAGATCCGGGTAAGATTGAATAAACAAGGCGCATCAGCAGCAAACGTCCCCAATTCCTCAAATAGTATGAATAACCTTAATTACTGCAGAAAACTTCCAGTTTGTAATGTCAAACCCTTGAGTAAATAGCTACATCAAAACTTAAGTTAATAAGACTGGCACTTCAATCATGGCATTTACGTTGACTAAATTTCATTGTCCGAATTTTTTAACAACCATCGTGCAGGAAAATGTAGTAGTATTCAAATCTCCATTTAATATAAATGAAACTTGGAAATTTATTTAAAAGATCTTTTCAAATTATATGTAAAAAGAGACAGAAATGCCCAAGTCATTAGAGAATCACCGATCTGAAACACATGATGGTTTCATCTTTTACCGCCTTGATATATCATCAAAAAATAGGGGAAGAAATGTAATATACGAATTCGAAAACGAGTGGAAGGATCAGATAGATGTTGTGATCGCGTGTGTTTTTATCATCTGCAGTTCTGTTCCTTTTCTTCATTTGTAATTTAATTGTAATTAAAAAAAAGTATTAAAAAAAAATACTATGTAGTAAACAGTATCGTCTCTATTAATGTCGAAACATAGTGAATATAAGTCATTTGGAAAATTATTGTATTTATTTATTCTTGTGAAATAAAATAATTCTTGCGAAATCCAAAATTGTTTTTAATAAACTAATGTTTTCGATTAAAAAAAAAGTTAATATCTTTTCAGTCTTCAGTTCATTAAAAATTTTACATTCATCAATGGACATCCATCAGTGTATTGAACTTAATTTCATTTATTAATACATTAATTAATGTAATCATTTGTTTCATTCATTACTTATTTCAGTCATTCATTACTGTGTTTATGTACGCACTTATGTGATATTTTCATTATTAGAAAAAAAAAGAACTTAAACGAATTAGGGAAAAAAGAATACGCGAAGGAAAATGACAGGACAAAACTTAATATCTATTCTAGCTAGATTGATAAAGTCGAGATATTTTACCAAAATTTCCTTTGTGGGCAATTTGATGAAATTAGTTAAATAATTCAAAATTTAGAACAATGATATAAATAATTGAGAAAAAGAAAACTCCCCGTGAAATGCCTCGGGATCTAAACAGGAGAACAAACTAATCAAACGAAAACAGAAAACGGCCCGAATTTTAATAACAAAGAACCTTTAGGGTACCCAATCTACTAAATATTGTTTTTCTGAGGACAGAGTTAACCTCAATACTTCTGCAAATATGAATTGACATTTACATCCAATCATGTAAATATGGATGAATACAATTTCTAAAGTAACGAGCAAATAAGTATAAAATGAGTATAAAGTAAGATATCAGTACCGTAAAGGCGGAATGTTACGTGATATGAATATGGACGTGCCCTTTAAGACCATAATGGAAAAGTCTAAAGTACTACCGGTATTATGTGACTTCAACCTTGTCATTACACTCCCATTTTTTTATTATTATTTATGTTGTTTTTTTATTATTGTTTATTTTTTTTTTTTTTTTTTTTTTTTTTGTTGTTGCATGAATAACCCTCGGACGAGCGCAGCTTACTGCTCGTGATTTCAATAACTGACTTTACGCGTGACACCATGGACATGTGTCGCAATACGGCACGTGATCGTTCTTAGCCCTATCTACTACATTGCACGATATATGTCTTGACTTTGTTCGATTGCTATCCATTTTTATACGTATATTTTTTTTAAAATTCCAAACTAGTTGACTTTTTAGTAAACGATACTGCTTTACCAAAGTGTAGAGATCGAAATAAATCTAATTGATTGGAGATCTTCAATTTTATCTCACGCCCAGCTCTCTTCCGATTTCACGACAAAATCTCCGCCAACGAAATTTATTCTAAGCTCACACTATGGAAAATCTGTATCTTGATATCCACATTATCAAAAGAGCTGGCTTCTCGAGTTGTACTTGCTACTAGCCCTAGCACAAATCACGTGTGGGTCTTTAATGCACGTGGCATTAACTTTAGATTATTATATCCACTGTTATGTATGATGTTTATATAATATTATAAATATTTTAGGAAATTATAAATGTTTCTTCTCTTTAATATTTGCTTAAATCTCTTATCAGGAAAAACATGTTTAACTAGTGTCCTTGAATTAGGTTGTTTTGATCAATATGTTTTCTCAATTTGAAGGTCAAGGTTGATTGTTGTTTACAAGTAACATTCCATTAAGATGACACATGTTCTAGAACATTCTGTCATGTGACCAATCTTTATATATACCATGTTTGGTGGACATTTTTTCAGTTTTGACATTACCATCAGTCTTGTAAAGAGCTATTACAGTTGTGAAAATTCATTCCAAATTCTAAGAGAGGAATTATTTTAAATATTCATTGGATTATAACAGTGCTCACAAACTTTTGGATTTTGGATTTTTAATTGATGATTTTGGAATTTAAGTGAACTTATTCAGAGATTTTGGAATACTTCATTTTGACATCAGCACATCAAGATTTCTAGTACATCAGGACTTTGGAGACCATTAGCACATCATAACATTCAAGGACACAGCCGTGAATTCGGAACATTCTATATTTAGGACTTGTGATTAGAACAATCATTCTTATTGGATTATTAGGATTTCAAAACACATTACTGTAAGTGACTTTTTGATTTTTTCATTTTAATTATCTAGTAATAAATTGCTTGTTGATTTTTACTTGATTTGTTGGTTTCACTTTCTTTCTGTTACATTTTTCTTAGACCATAGAGTCGTAACAGAAATTGGGGGCTCGTCCGGGATTGAATTTCTTTAAAGCATATTAGAGATATTAAATTTATCTTTGAAATTCATATTGATTTTGTCTCTGAATTTTTTTTGTCTTTGGCAAAGATTTTTAATAGAGAAATTTTTTGTGTGTGAAACCAACAAGCATTTACAATGGCATCTAATGTTCAGAATTTCATTTCAAAACCTACCCAGGAGAGGTTAGAGTGCATGAGAAAGGATGAGTTGCTCTAGCTTGCCAGAAAATACAGTCTATCTGAGGCAAAATTATCATTGACAAAACAGGAGATAAAGATTATCTTAATTCAGTATTTAGTAGGAAAGGGAATTTTTGAAAATAGTGCTTTAAGTTTGAAGAGAAAGCCTGTATCTGGTTCTGACAGGAAATTAAGGGAATTAGAGTTAAAGAACCAGATGGATTTAGAATTGGCAAAGCTTCAGATTCAGAGAGAGAGAGAAAAAGAAGAGAGGCAGATGGAGAGAGAAAAAGAAGAGAGGCAGATGGAGAGAGAGAAAGAAGAGAGGCAAATGCAGATGGAGAGAGAGAAAGAAGATAGACAAATACAAATGCAGATGCAGATGCAAAGAGAAGAAAGGGAAATGCAATTTAAGTTAAGAGAATTAGAACTGGCAAACAGAGCACACTCCACTCCTTTAAACACAAGTCCAGGTTTTGATGTTACTAGATATATTAGGTTAGTACCCCCTTTTCAGGAAAAAGAAGTAGATAAATACTTTCTTCATTTCGAGAAAATAGCTGAAAACTTGAAATGGCCCAGAGAGCATTGGACTTTGTTATTACAAAGTGTACTTATTGGCAAGCTCGTGAAGTCTACATTTCACTGTCAGTACAACAAAGCACTGATTATGATGTGGTTAAGGAGTACATCTTGAAAGCTTATGAGTTGGTACCAGAGGCATATCGACAAAGGTTTAGGAATTGTAGAAAAGAAACTGGACAAACTCATGTCGAATTTGCAAGGGATAAAGAACAACTATTTGATAGGTGGTGCTCAGCCAAGAAAGTTGATCAAGCTTATGATAACCTCAGACAGCTCGTATTAATTGAAGAGTTCAAGAGGTGCATCCATAGTGATGTTAAAACCTATCTTGACGAGCAGAATGTGGAAACTTTGGAAAATGCTGCTCGTATGGCTGATGATTATTCCTTGACCCACAAAATTTCATTTGGTAATAAATCGTCCTCTCAGCAGTTTTCTGGTAAAAAACCATTTCAATCTCATTCGAGTACTTCCAAATTTCACAACAGCACAACTGTTAGGAATCAAACATCTGATAAGACTGATCAGAAATCCTTATCTCTTCCTACGTGCACTTATTGTAAAAAGAAAGGGCACGTTATTTCTGATTGCTTCAAGTTGAAAAATAAGCAACAGAGAAAAGACAGAGCTTTTCCAAATGCTCTTATTTCTACGAGGTCAAGGTCACGGTCTTGTATTGAAAGCAATACATTTGTTGGGTCAAACAAACCCCAGTCTGATTCTATTTTGGAGGCTTATGAACCATTCATGTCAGAAGGTTCTATATCACTTATTGGTGATTCTGCCAAACCTATCCCAATTAAAATATTAAGGGACACTGGAGCTTCTCAGAGTCTTTTATTATCAGCTACTTTGCCTTTGTCTGAGGAGTCTTCTTCAAGTGAAAGTGTTCTTGTTCAGGGAGTAGAGTGCGGCATTGTAAATGTTCCTCTTCATTGTGTAAATTTGGCATCAGACTTAGTTTCTGGACCGTGACTGTTGGGGCAGTGACTTCTTTACCCATAGAGGGTGTTCATTTATTACTAGGCAATGACCTAGCTGGAGATAAGGTTGTGGTTAATCCACTTGTAACTGACAAGCCTTGTTTGGATCAGAAAGTTGATCCTGTCGAAACTGAAATCCCTGATTTGTACCCTGCTTGTGCAGTTACTAGAGCTATGGCAAAAAGAGCTCTTGAGAGTGATGTTGATCAGGATATTATTCCTTTAGCTGACACATGTATTGGTCAGTCTTTTGATGAGGTCACTTTTTCCTCAGGTATTGATCAATCAAACGGTATTGATCACAGTGATCCTCTTTTGGCAACTCATTCTCTTTGTTCTAATCAGGATGACAAACGACAATCCCTTGTCGTTGAACAGGACCAAGATCCCGAGATATCTTGTTTGTTTCAGAGGGCTATTAGTGAAACTGAAGCCACACAAGTTCCAGTGTGTTACTTTGTGAAAAATGGGGTCCTTATGAGGAAATGGAGACCACCTGATGTACCCGCTGGTGACGAGTGGTCAGTGAGCTATCAAATTGTTGTTCCTAAGTCATATCGACAGGAAATTCTTAATTTAGCCCATCAAACTCCTTTGGCTGGTCATTTAGGAGTCCGTAAGACTTATCACAAGATCTTGAATCATTTTTATTGGCCGAAACTCAAAAGTGATGTTTCTAAATACTGCAGATCTTGTCACACTTGTCAAATGGTAGGAAAACCCAATCAGAAGATACCTAAGGCTCATCTGCAACCTATTCCTGCATTTGATGAACCATTTAGTAGAATAATGGTAGACTGTGTTGGTCCTTTACCTAAAACCAAGTTAGGCAACCAATACTTGTTGACCATCATGTGTGCATCTACAAGATTTCCAGAGGCAATTCCTCTGAGAAATATAAAAACTAAAACTATTGTGAAAGCTTTGGTGAAGTTTTTTACACTTGTTGACCTTCCCAAATCTGTCCAGTCGGATCAAGGATCAAATTTTATGTCTGGAATTTTCCAACAAGTTATGCATGAATTAGGCATCCAACAGTTTAAATCTTCTGCCTATCACCCTGAAAGTCAAGGTGCTTTGGAAAGATTTCATCAAACTTTGAAGAATATGATTCGATCATATTGCTTTGATACAGAAAAGGATTGGGATGAGGGTGTTCATTTGTTGTTGTTTGCTGTTAGGGAATCAGTTCAAGAGTCGTTGGGTTTTAGTCCCTTTGAACTAGTTTTTGGTCATACTGTCCGTGGACCATTGAAATTATTGAAAGAGAAACTTCTTTCAAATGAAGATTCAAAAATTTATCTTCTTGATTATGTCTCTGATTTCAAATACAAGTTGTCAAAGGCCTGTGAAGTAGCAAGAACTAATCTTCACACTACCCAGTCAAAAATGAAATTAAGGTATGACAGAAATTCACAGGAAAGGAGTTTTAAACCTGGTGACAAAGTTCTGGCTCTCTTTCCCATACCTCAGAATCCTCTTCAGGCTAAATTTTATGGTCCTTATACCGTTGAAATGAAAGTAAATGACTTAAATCATATCATTAACACTCCTGGGAGACGGAAACAGAAACAACTTTGTCATATGAATATGTTAAAGGAATATTTTGACAGAGATAGCTCAGCTAATTATTCTGTTAATTTAGTTGTACCTGTCCCACACAGTGAAGATATCAACGATGGAATACAATCAGACTATAGTGACTCTGGTATAACCAATCTTCGGAATTCAGAAATATTGAACAACCTAGACCAGAAACTTTCACATCTACAACAACAGGAAAGAAATGAACTAAAACAGCTATTACATGACTATGAGCACTTGTTTCCTGATGTTCCAACACGAACAAGTAAAATTTATCATGACGTTGACATTGTAGATTCTGCGCCTGTGAAACAGCATCCTTATAGGATGAATCCTCTCAAACAGAACTATCTGAAGAAAGAAATTCAGTATCTACTGGAGAATGATTTCATAGAACCAAGTAAAAGTAACTGGAGTTCACCATGTATTCTTGTTCCCAAGCCAGATAATACATTCCGTATGTGTACTGACTATAGAAAAGTCAACAGTGTCACCAAAACTGATTCATTTCCAATCCCAAGAATGGACGATTGCATTGATAAAATTGGAAATGCGGAATATGTCACCAAGTTTGACCTTTTAAAAGGATTCTGGCAAATTCCACTGACGGAAAGGGCAAAAGAAATTTCAGCATTTGCAACTCCAGATGGACTTTATCAATATAAAGTCATGCCGTTTGGAATGAAAAATTCGCCAGCAACGTTTCAACGTCTGATGAACATGATAACATTTGGTCTTGATAATTGTGACGCTTATATCAATGACGTCATTATCTACAACAACACCTGGGAAGATCATTTGGAAACCATTCGAAAATTCTTTGATCGACTCAGCGATGCGAATCTGACAACTAATTTGAGCAAAAGTTAGGTTTGCCATGCTTGTGTCACATTTTTAGGACATATTGTGGGACAAGGTCAAGTTAAACCTATAGAAGCTAAGGTCAAAGCTATCTCTGAATTTCAAGTTCCAATTTGTAAAAAGCAACTGATGCGATTTCTAGGTATGGCTGGATATTATCGGAAATTTTGTTCCAATTTTTCCAAAATTGCTGAACCTTTGACAAGTTTATGGAGTAAGAAAGCCAAATTTTATTGGTCTGACAAGTGTCAGGAATCTTTTGACAAGTTAAAGGCCATGCTTAAGAATGCACCAGTTCTTTCTGCACCAAATTTTAGCCAATCATTTAAATTATCTGTTGATGCAAGTGATGTAGGGGTTGGTGGAGTATTGATTCAGGAAGACAAAAGTGGTGTGGATCACCCTGTGTGTTATTTTTCTAAAAAACTAAACAAGCACCAGAAAAATTATTCCACAATTGAGAAGGAATGTTTGGCTTTGATATTGGCTGTACAGCGTTTTGAAGTGTATGTCACCTCAGCTCTTTCTCCAATTATTGTGTACAGTGATCACAATCCCCTTACTTTCATCAACAAAATGAAAGATAAAAATCGGAGATTGTTGAGATGGAGTTTGATATTGCAGGAATATAACATTGACATCAGACACATCAGGGGAAAAGATAATGTGATTGCAGATGCACTCTCACGTGCCTAGAAATGTAATATTGCTTGATGTAATTAAGTCCAGTATCATAAAACATGTTCTTATGTAATTTTGGTTATTGTAGTATTAGATGTATATTCAAAAGAAAGCTTTATTATATAAATCATTCTTTTTCTTTATGAGGGGAGGTGTTATGTATGATGTTTATATAATATTATAAATATTTTAGGAAATTATAAATGTTTCTTCACTTTAATATTTGCTTAAATCTCTTATCAGGAAAAACATGTTTAACTAGTGTCCTTGAATTAGGTTGTTTTGATCAATATGTTTTCTCAATTTGAAGGTCAAGGTTGATTGTTGTTTACAAGTAAAATTCCATTAAGATGACACATGTTCTAGAACATTCTGTCATGTGACCAATCTTTATATATACCATGTTTGGTGGACATTTTTTCAGTTTTGACATTACCATCAGTCTTGTAAAGAGCTATTACAGTTGTGAAAATTCATTCCAAATTCTAAGAGAGGAATTATTTTAAATATTCATTGGATTATAACAGTGCTCACAAACTTTTGGATTTTGGATTTTTAATTGATGATTTTGGAATTTAAGTGAACTTATTCAGAGATTTTGGAATACTTCATTTTGACATCAGCACATCAAGATTTCTAGTACATCAGGACTTTGGAGACCATTAGCACATCATAACATTCAAGGACACAGCCGTGAATTCGGAACATTCTATATTTAGGACTTGTGATTAGAACAATCATTCTTATTGGATTATTAGGATTTCAAAACACATTACTGTAAGTGACTTTTTGATTTTTTCATTTTAATTATCTAGTAATAAATTGCTTGTTGATTTTTACTTGATTTTTTGGTTTCACTTTCTTTCTGTTACATTTTTCTTAGACCATAGAGTCGTAACACCACAATTGTGTGATCTTGTACAAAACTATCAACTTTTCTGTTTAAATGAAAAACGATTCAAATGTTTATGTCATGAAACTTTCAGAGTATTTTCCCCTTCAAAGTAGGAAACGAAATTAATAATAGCAAAAGTGAGGATATAGGTCTGTTTATTAATAATCTATCTCGCCTTATATAAATGTACGATACTATCTTTAAGTCTGTCTTTAATATTAAGACTTGCAAGAAGTATAAGCGGATCATGAATCACTACATTAATAGAGTTACAATAATTATCAGTGAATTTGCATGACTAATGTAGTTTCAAAAATGGCATATATATATATATATATATATATATATATATATATATATATATATATATATGTATATGTATATAAATATTTGGGGACACGATACTAGGGGCTGAGCGAAGGGCCATTTGTATATCTAACAGAAGCACCTTACACAATTAAAGGGTAAATCTGGCCCATTTTGATATTCTAGTTAAATTCTAAGACATTGTACTAATTTCCAAAATTGTGGCTATTCAGACAATCAAGATATTGGCAGAAATGTAATGATCACAGGTCAGCGACATATTGACTTTATCCAGGTCTCCCTTTCTCTTCGAGCGAGGTCGTCCCATCAAATCAGGCTCGTAATTTTGGTAGGGACATACACATATATGTTCAAGTTTACATTCCTCTGACTGCTTCAGAACTTTTGTATTTGCTTAAATTTTGCACGCAATATTTGTTAACATGGATATTAATTAAACATTTTTATAAGCTTTCGATTCATTTCTCTAAACACAGTTTATACAAAATCCATACAAGACACTTTTCTCAATCAAACTCCTGTAAACGCCGACTGTATAAAATAAACACCAATGAGAACTGTGGAGACTGAGAAGTACATTTATACATGTAGAAATATACAAGTGCTAGCAATGATATGCTTCTTGTATTGTTTAATTATAAACTGTGAAGAGGGCTTTGAGAATGCAGAAAAAGCCCGATCCCCCCCCCTCCCCAGCTACCACCATCACCACACCGTATGTCAAAGAAGGCGACTAATGGAGATATGAGCCGTGCCGATGCTGTGGTTAGCGTGCCGGGCTCGAGACCAAAATGGTGCGGATCCGAATCTTACCATCGTATCAGCCCAGCTCAGTTGCCATGGTGTGTCGTTGGGCAAAGCACTGGTATTAATGTGGATACCGTGACGACAAAACCCTTGAGCGATAATGAAAATTAGCATTACTGGCGCCATTCTGAAAGTATCCCGGGGGACAAGCTGAATTTAACATTAGTCCATAGGTTTACCATTAGCATAACCCTCCAGGGACGAGGGAAATGGTATGCGAAAAACGTCCATAGGTTGGATAGAGTTGGACGGTTTGGAGGACGAGGTGAAAGGTAATGTGCCGAAAGCTTGACACCGTCTGACTAACACACCGTCTTACTAATCAGCACTCACACCTCCTGACGAACACCGTCTTATTGACCAACACCTATCTCTACTCACCATCATGCTTCCCCTCTCTACGCATCAACACCCACGCCAACTGACCAACACCCTCATGGGAATTAAACGCTGAGGGGCACTATAGCCTTCTATAGACATTGAACAGAATGCAGACAAGAACGAACACACACTTAATGCGCTGTTTGTGATAAAGACAGCGAGACATTGCTACACTGTCAAACAAGGTCAAAATGTAGCGGAAGATAAAGTTTTCATGTACTTTAAGGCTCTTATAATATACGTTGTTCTTCTATTTGACTGATAAATCGAAATGATGAAAAGTGATCTACACATGTTTGTTACTGTCAAACAAGGCCAGAATTTGGCGTAAGATGAGCTTTACATGTACATTAAGAGAGTTACATTTTTAAATTCTTTTTCCCCTTCTTTTTGTACTCGACAAAACAGCAAACATAGAATGTTCTGATAGTGTATCAATATCTCGCTTTCTTTTCCACCATGAGCGCATTTCAGAATTCTAATAGAATCGCATACGAAAATGTTACTCCCTTAAAGGTCTGTCTTTTTCACCAGTAGCACACTGCAGAACTGCAATAGAGCCAGCTACGAAACTTGATCCGACATCGAGTTTAGCCTTGATTGTTAAAGTGATTGTTAACCTGTCATTCACTGTGTTTGTTCTTGTCTCCATCCTGTTCAATATATCTAGAAGGCTATAGTACCCCTCAGTGTTTAATTCCCATAGTGAACAATAAATCTTTAATATTAAATTTCCATAGAGGCTCATACCAACCCATCATGTTAAATTCCCATAGACCTCCATAGTGACATCCGTAATGTTAAAATTAAATAGCCTCCCATAATCTGTAATGTTAAAATACCTTAGACCCTTCAATATTCTTTTTTTCAAGTAATAATTTACTCAGCTATATTTCTTTTCTCTCCAACTTTTAAAGACTACCGTAAAATAAAAATAAAAAAAATAAGACTATGTGTTAGTCAGCTAGGATGAGTATTGGTCAATCGTGTCAAATATTTGCTATCTCAATAAATTAGTCAAGTAGCGGAGCAGTGTATGTTGTTTGCTGTTTTCAAATACAATTAGAGAATGTAACTCTCTTAAAGCACGTGAAGATTTTGTCTTACACCACTTCTGACCTTATTCCTTATTTAACAGTGTTGCAATTTCTAGCTCGTTTTCACCATTTGTTCTCTCAATAAATGAGTCAAGTAGAAGAGCAATGTGTTGTTCATTGTTTAAAACAACAACACCCCACCCCACCCCGAAAATATAACTCTCTTAAAGTTCACAAAAACATTATCTTGCCACTACATTCTGGCCTTATTTAACAGCGTAGAAAAAAATGTCTCACTCTCTTTTCACCATTTGCTCTCTCAACAAATTAGTCATGTATCAGAACAATGCATGTTATAACAGCCTTAAGTACATGAAAACCTTATCCTTATCTTATGCCAAATTCTGTCTTTATTTGACAGTGTAGCAATGTCTCACTGTCTTTTTCAGCAAAAGTGCATTGCAGAATTGAAATAGATCTCGCCCATAAAACTTGATCTGACACTAAATTTACCCTTGGATTGTAAAATATGCCAATGCATGTCATTAAGTGTGTGATTGTTTTCTCTGTACCCTGTCTATAGAAGGCTATACTGTCCCTCAACATTTAATTCCCATAGGGGTCTTGGTCAGGAGGTGTGGGTGCTGGTCAGTAGATATGGGTGTTGGTGAGTGGGGGTGTTGGTGAGTACAGGTGGGTGTTAGTTAGCAGGTGTGCATGTTGGTTATTACGATGGTGTGTTGGCCAGTAATATGGTGCGTTGGTTAGTCAGTGTCAGTGTTTCACACATTACCTTTCCCTTTATCCCTCAAACCATGCCATCCTGTTCAACTGATTAATCAAGTAAAATGTATGTGTCCTTTGACATGTTAAAGTTCTTCATCAAATGTGTAATTCACAACAAGTGACAGACTTTATTTTGTAATGATCGTAGGCATCATGGATTAGCTGAAATGTTTGGAAAACAGCTGCTTATTCTTTACTGTTACATATATAAAAACCATATGCATCTAATAATTTGCTACTGAAAATGAATCAAGCCTAAAATACACATGTGATATCTCTCTTCCTCTTTCTCTCTCTCTCATGCATGCCACACACACACACACATTGATCTGGTAAGGATCAATACATCTGGGACCAAAAACAGAAATGTGGCTCTGGTAACCTGATCTGCCCTATTTTAATGGTCCTGACCTGATAATCTTTTTATCAGGTATGCAAAAGTAGAAAGAAAAAAACGGTACTGACCATGACCAGTTTTTCCATGTCCAAACCAGTAACTTTAGATTGGAAACTGTGACATAGACTAACATGAGCTGGATAAAAAGTATAATACAGTGTAAAAATTAAAAAGTAGTACTGAACTTCCTACAGTATTTTCTTTTCACACTGTTACCAGAACAACTCAGGTATTTTTATTTTGGCCTGGCCCTCTATTATAAGACTTTATCCAACAGTTTGAAAAATACAATTTTACTCCATGCTTGGAAATATTACTCAAGATAGACAACTGCAGCCTTTTAATTGGTGAGAATATATTTGAGTAAGAACTGGAGCCAAGTATAGTTTCATAATGGTGGGGCCTGATATTGCTAACACATCAATAACCAGAAATCTGGTAACATGTCACAAATGGAGTGACCTCTATGAGAAAATGGCAAACCTTCTTTGTGAGAACAAAATGAGATGTAAGAATTACTGGCTTGCATATTTGTGTCAAAATATGTTATGCAGAAAGCAGCATGTGTATTTCCAAATTGTAACACAGCATTTTACACAGTTTTCCCAATTTTGAATTGTTAAACAAGACTTTATTTGGAGAGAAAAAAGCATCTGGCTCATCCTTCCATAAATTTATCAAATGCTACAATCGTAGAGCTTCTAATCAATAAAATTTAGAAATTCTGAATAAAGATCAGCATGCTATTAATGATTAAATGATTGGTTCCTAAGAAAATTTATACTTCAGAAGGAATTTATTCATTACTAAATGACCTTATGGGATAGCATCTACAAATAAACAAACCCCAAATTAGCCTGGTTGCTGATTGATACAGAAATGGTAAAAGCAGTGAATAAAACTTTTGAAATTTAAATGGCAGTGTTTACGACAGAGTTAAAAACATATGGAACATACAAATTAAATGCTCAGATAACATGAGGTTACCGAGATAACTGAAAAGAAATGAATACTTTTTTTAAAGACAATACGTATGTAAATTTCATGTGGATACCCTAATGGGGAAAAGATTAATTCAATACTTCTTTTTTAAAAGTTACATTGATAGTAATAGGTAGATGCACATGTTCCTTCTGTTAAGTACTGTTGAATAGACTCTGTTCTTCTGTCATTGTATCTTCTGTCAAGTACTGTTGAATAGACTATGTTCTTCTGTCATTGTATCTTCTGTTAAGTACTGTTGAATAGACTGCTCTTCTGTCATTGTATCTTCTGTTAAGTACTGTTGAATAGACTTTGCTCTTCTGTAATTGTATCTTCTGTGAAGTACTGTTGAATAGACTCTGTTCTGTTGTCATTGTATCCTCTGTTAAGTACTGTTGAATAGATTCTGTTCTTCTGTAATTGTATATTCTGCTAAGTACTGTTGAATTGATTATGTTCTTCTGTCATTGTGTCTAATGCAAAACTCTTATGTGCAGTTCTATTAATGCCTTACCTTAATTTAAAATAGAAAATCACAAATGTTTTCATTGTTTGCATGCTTTTGTTTTTAAACCTCTGTGGTGGACAATACACATTTTTTTCTGGATAGGAATAGCTGTTAAAAGCTCATAAAGTGATCTTTGGTATAAATAATATTTATTAGCTTATCATAATCAAGTTCATCAAGAATTAATAAATACATCTACATATGTAGGACTAAATAACAGACAAATATCCTTTTAACAATAAACTTGACACAGATGATCTTTAAACATGGCTAATATTAATCAGCAAAACCTGAAATGTTCCACAAATATTGTAGAATTAAAAAAGAATCTGGACAACAAATTGCTAGCTATCAGAGATTATATCATTTGAAAGTGTAGGTGTTGGTATTCACAAGATGGGATTGGTGGGTGGATTAATAAATAAGAACTTCAAAATTGGACTTGCATTTGTTATTTTTTTGACATAACATTACCATATGAATTATGACATACAGTAGGAAATGATAAAGTTAGACAGAAGTAATTAAGAGGATCTTTAAATTAATATTATAAATATTAAGACAGCTCTAAATATCTCTACATCTGCATCAAGAGATAGCTAGTAATTTCCACATTTCACTTTCATCCAATATATTTATGAGAAACTCCAATATACAGCAATGAGCATATATGCGTTCCATAATGTTAGATGTCTTTAGTAATGGCCATGCTGTTTACCCTAATACACAAAAGCATGCATGTCAGAACAAAACCTGCACATGTAGTGCTTCACACAATACTTTGAAACTTAGGCTCAGTATACTACAATATATGCACAAACATTGTAACACACTATTAAAGCTGATTCGTCATTAAAAACATTTTATCAAGCAGGTGTCAAAATAACAGTCTCTGCATCTGTGTGACATTTTACTGCAAATGTGGGCCCAATCATCAATAATGTGACATGAAAAGTTAATTTAAAAGGAAGCAGTTCTTGTTCTGTTTCTGTCAAATGCCCATGATTGTTGTTTTTGTTGCCCCAAAACCATAGTCAGTATTGAAATGAGAAACTACTACCATTAGCACATTTTCTTAAATTTCATCCTCATGCTCTGTGATGTGTATGACTTTTGAACATGAAATATCAGATATCAATATTAAATGGCCCCAGTTCAAACTAGAGCATTATTAGTGTTCTCCCTAGGGCCTTTAACTTCTAGTGGTCCTGATACGCTATCATTTCAGCCTGCCATGCTTTAGAACCCACTGATACACTATGCCTCAGTGCCGATATGCTTTTATGTTTCACGTTATCCTTTAAAAATTCATCTGTTAAATAAACATTCTGTCACCTAATTCAAAGCACTGTCACTCAAATTACATCTGTTCATACCTTTTCTTGTGTATGTAATTAAGATAATCTAAGAAAATTACTGACTGACCTAGCCATTATCTTTTGTCCCTGCCTTGGCCCGACTGCTGGTGCTCAACCTTTGATGCTGATTTTGTCTTTTCACTGAAAGAGTCATGTGATCAGCCAGCGAAGATGGAGTCTACTGGTCGTGGGTGTTATATATATTTCACTCATTTCCACTACCAGCTCAAAAAGGTACACATATTACCTTTTAAGTTAAGCAAATTCTTAATGCTCATTCTGATAAATGGAGACAACACCCTCAAAGAAACTTAAAAAAAAAACCCAGTACTATTGATACTATCTTGGCTACAAATATCAGAGATTGGTGTCACTAATGGTGACTCAGATTCAGATAGTGGGATTTCCCCAAAAAAGAACATAAGAAATGAAGGTTTCAATACTGAATGGTGAATGGAAGACCTCATATCCTTTTGTGGAAATCGCTGGAGCAGATAGCAAGTTTTCCATATTGCTAACTTTTGGTTCTGATTTACTTAGTTACCAATGGGTGATATTGGGGGAGGTTGATGTAAAATTCCCAGGGCACTCATTAAAAAATAGTATTTTTGTTTTTATAGTTGTAGCAGTAAAAGTTGTTGTTGTCATTGTAGTTGTGATTGTTGTAATTATTGTTTTTTTTCCTGAACATGTGACAAGGAAATTTTTTTTGAATGAAATTGCATCTTACCCATGAGTTGCTCTTACTTTTACAAAGTATACTCTGTGAAAGAAAAAAAAAATTTGATCAGTAAACCTTAACTTAAAGTGAGTGCTGCCCTTTAAATTTCTCTTTTCTGTCTATCCATGTAACAACATGTGCATTATTGTCTTCCAGGATATTGTTTATTTAAATTCAAAGAGTAATGAGTTTTGACATTAAGTCATGTTATAACTTAAGGAAATAAGAATACTATGAAAATATATTTTTTATATTTCATTGATATTAATTTTTTCACAGTTTATGATGCTATTGCAAGCATTAATCCTGATGATATAAATAATTTCTTTGGAGAATAATCACTGTCATGATCTTTAAAAAATGTAACACATAATGACTCGACTCAGAATCGGTTTGCTCAAATTTAGTGTTTTATTGAATCAGTTTAAATCAATGGAAAGAAAAAATAGTTAACTAAGACATGTAAAATGGCTCGTGGCACAATCCTGAACAGCTGAATGGTTCAATCTCAAACTGTCTGAATGATTGAGCCATTAAATGGATTGGTTTAAACTCTTTCTAATAGATAAGCGTTTTGTGAACTTGAACTAATCTCACTCAGAGTTGAAAGTGGTGTCTAGAAAACATTATTGTTTGGGAAATTCCATATTTTAATGTGTTTTTCATCCAGTATGTTTTTCATCCAATATGTATCCTCATATGCACCTTTAAGTTTGAACTCCTAGTAAACATTCTATAACACACACCACACTTGAATGGTTTTTTTCCAGTATGCAACCTCATGTGTATATTCAAGCTAAAACTCTGGCTGAACATTTTATCACAAATTGTGCATATGAATAGTTTTCTCCAGTATGCATCCTCATATGCACCTTTAACTTGTTACTCTCACTAAACATTTTATCGCAAACTTCACATTTAAATGGCTTTTCTCCAGTATGTACCATCATGTGCCTTTTTAAACCATAAATCTCCCTAAACATTTTATTGCAAACTTCACATCTGAATGGTTTCTCTCCAGTATGTATCTTCCTGCGCTTCTTCAAAACTCCACCCTCACTAAATATTTTATCACAAACTTCACATTTCAATGGTTTTTCTCCAGTATGTATTCTCAAGTGCACCTTCAACTTACCACTCTCGCCAAACATTTGATTGCAAAGCTCACACTTGAATGTTTTTTCTCCTGTGTGGATCCTTACATGCTTCTTCAAATCACAGCTCTCACGAAACAATTTATCATAAATTTCACATTTAAATGGTTTTTCTCCTGTATGTAACCTCATATGTACATTCAAACTACAGTAGAACTGTGTCTGAACATTTTATCACAAAAACTGCAAATAAATGCTTTTTCTCCAGTATGTATCCTCATATGCACTTTCAAATTTGAACTCCTACTAAAGATTTGATCACAAACTTCACATTTACATTTTTTTCCTCCAGTATGTAACTTAAAGTGCATCTTTAAAATTGAGCTTTTCCTAAGCTTTTGATTACATACTTCATATATGTATGGATTCATTCCGTGTGACCCAGTTTTTACATTCAGACTAGAATTCTGGCTGAACATTTTATCACAAAAGTTTTATATTAATTGTTTTTCCAGTCTGCCAAAACATTGTCCAAAAATTCATATTTGCATGGTTATTCTCCAACTGATGGCCATGCTCTTCCTGACAGGACATGAAAAGATGCTTGAATCTCTGCATCATGAGTTGAGAAGATTAAGACTATAATAAGGGACCTACCATTGATTACTGATGACAAATAAATAAATAAATAAATGATGGACCGTCCATTTCATTGCGGGGAGGGGGGTGGTGGTGACATTTTCATTCGAACCGGAATATTTTTTAAAAAATTTGTTTTAAGCTCAAGATAATTTATTTACTTTCAACTAATAAAATAGATATAAAAATGTTTTCTATTTTTTATTTTTTTATTTTTTTATTTATTTATTTTTTTTTTTGTTTTCTTCTAAAAATTACAGTAGTTGAAGAATATATTTTCAAGCTACTAAGGTAGGATTTTTTTCTTCCAAAAATCACAAGCCCCCACCCACACCAAATCTCCCTCAAAAAAGAAATGGTTGGTCCCTAACTTATTCTGTACAGATCGCCGGTGGGTGAGGAATAAGCACATCGACATGTCATCACGGTCTTCGAACAGTTGACCGGACATGCCTCAGACCACAATTAGCTCACCTCGAGGTTGACACAAAATCAGGAAGATATTTAGACAAAATAGAACCAAGTTTGAACGGCGTGTTTTTCACAGCTGCCTTATTCTAAAATGTTACAAGTTATGTACATAGTAAAAGGGTAAACTTCAAAATTTTACAAAACTATTGATTGTTGAAATTGATTCCTCTGCAGTGAACAATATAGTATGCAAAGTGTCGTCTAATTCCATGTAATTTAGGCTCTTCATTGTTTACTTCCTCCGAATTTCTGTCTACAGTATGAATACACACACACACACACACACACACACACACGGGCCGGTCACGCTCTAGATGAAACTTCCAGGATTTCATGCGCTAAAGTTAGTGTGTGTACACAAAGCTGCAAGTTCTGTGAGATATGGTAACAAATGTACAATAATGAATGGTTAAACAGGACACAAAAGGAAAATCATTGTGGTCTGAGGACAGAGGAATCGGTCCTGTACAACTTCGGTTCCGAGATGCTCGAGCCCTCGGTTGTTTCGGCCTTTTTCAACTTCGGCCAAGGTCAATAAAACTTCTTCTCACTGGACAAGAAAGATATATAATTTTGAATAGGAATGATTGGTTGTATTGTCTGAACATTTTTTAAACTTTAATACCCAAACTCTTACTCAGACTATAACGTTTATTGTACAGAAGATCTATTACAAGACTGTTTACAAGAAAGAATACATCATAGAAAAAGATAACCTGTTTGATTACAGATTTACATTTTAGAGACCAGAAGTCTCCTGACTTCATAAAGTAAAGATATTTTCACAGGATGTCATTTATTAAAATTATGCAAAGCTAATAATCTTATGGGGCATACACCGATGGAAGCAGTCTGGACATTCTGGACTTTCTAAGTTCAATCAAAGAAGCTATAAATCTTCCAGTTTGAAGCACGGTTACTGCGGGAGGATCGAATCAAGTCAAGTAAAATATCTTTATTCAGTGTATGAACAACATTGTGGTAAAAGCGTATATCATATTTTCTCAAATAAGTAAAATTAACAGCATTACTGTACTTTCTCGCAACATATAAACACATTCTCACAACAAGATCACGCCTGTATTGTCTCCCACTCTTTGATACAACCCATATTTAAAAACTGAGATGGTTCAGTTTTTGTCGTGGACGTCGTCGGGGCGATCCTCTTCGTTCTTTGTGTCTAAATACTAGCACATCTTATGATAGCAAATTCAAAACGTAAAAGGTGTTAAAATAAACAACACTGAATGTCTCATATCGCAATATACAGATGATACATGCCTTATCTTGGAAGCCGTCTAATAAAAACTGCTTTAAATTGAATAAGTTATCTTAAGAAGTTTGCTGGATTGCATATGAATATAGACAAAACAAGAGTGATCTGGTTAGATTTTATGCAAGACGGTAATTTAAGATGTTGACATGAAATCAATCTTAACTGGGATTAAGGTCAATTCACAGTATTTGAGGGCTCAGTTCTCCGTCAACCTTCAAGAAATTGTTGAACTAATTACAATTCTAAATTAAGAGCTATTAGGAATTCCTTAAGCAATAGTCTAAAAGAAATCTTACACATTTTGGAAAAATTGTTGCTTAAAAAACGTTGATAATATCAAAATTGAATTATCTGCTGTTGCCTTTACCAAATCCTCCACAACAAAATATTCAAGGGCACTTTTCCTTTTAAGTTTTTTTGTTAAGTTTGTTTGGAATTGTTCAAGCGATAGAATTAAGAGGAAAATGTTCGTAAGAGATTATTCCCAGAGTGGACTAGGCATGATTGATATATACTCTCTTATAGAATCTTTAGAAATGTTATCGATTAGTAAAGCTTATATTATTGACGGAAAGTATAGTTCAAAGTTTAGGAAAAGCATTTCATATTTCATTGGTTTACACATACTGCAATTCGAATCGATGGTCGATGGAAATGCTGAAAGTTGTATCAACTAAGTTTTTAGTTTTGCATGAAAACTAACGTGTTGTGAATTAGTTGTAACAAGACAAGTTGAACATTTCTGGTCTAGTATGGCAATGCACGGAATTCTATTTTATACATGTAACTAGAAAGTAAAACAATAATATGAATGAATATTTTCTTTCAATAACACATATAGTTCAAAAGTATTTTAACAAAACATTTGCTCTTGGAATGAAATGTTAAGTCCAGAAAGTAAATTTTAGCAAATTCTGCTCTTGCTTGCCCAAAATATTGAATGGCAAAGAATTGAATCGGATCATCAACATATATATATTTAAACGAGCCTTGCAAATCTCATTGCCATGGTTGAGCGGTTTCTGTTATAACGCGCTTACAAACTTTCAAAAAAAGATAGTCTAAGACCAACGCTCAAGAAAACTTATTAACCAGTCCAAAAGTCATTCAAATAGCTCAAAAATCAAATCCAGTCATCTACATATGGAACGAAACGTGCTTGCAGAATTTCATCAATCTGATTCAGGTGGTTTCGCTTAATCGTGCTAGCAACAAATTTGCATTGAAAAATCCAAGTTCAAAAAGTAAAAAGAGCCCAATGCAAAACTATTCAAAACAAAACATTTAAAATAAAAAAATCTGAGAATTTGAAAATCTAAAATGGTTATCTGCATATAAATAGAAACAAGCCGACCAAATTTCATTTGTCTTTGTCAAGTTGTTTCTGCATAATTATATTACAACTGTTTGAAGTGAGAAAGATTCAGTAAAATATAAAAACAAACCTTAATTTAAAAACAATTCAATATTCATTCAATTAATATAACAAATCTACTAAGGTCATCTAAATATGAATTAAAACATGCCAATTAAATATCATTTTGTCTATAATGAGTGGCTTTTAAGTAATCATGCTTATATATTTCCAGGAATGGACAGGCGGGACCAAGTCAAGATTCCCCACCCCATGTAGAAGTAGTCTCATTAATACTTACATAGCAACTAAATATGGCATGCTACTAACTAACTGACCATGTAACTAGGATAAAAAGCCTACTTCGAAAACGTTTTCAAAAACAAACACAGGAAACCATTACAATATTATTATTTTAACTCTTCACACAAATTTCAACATTTTGACAACGAATTTATGTATGATCTGCATAGTCTATTGCTTAGTAGATCTGTTTTTCTTCATATAATTATAATTGCATATGGGGATTAAACGTTTCTTATTATTTTTCCAATCTCTTTTTTTCTATATTTCATACAAAATATTTTCTATATAGTTTTCTTTATGTTTATTTTTCTTCGAAATACATGTACTTTTATTAACTAGCGTGCAAGTAATTTTCTTTATCAAAGTCAGTTACAATCCATGATCGTGGTGGTAACACTGAGTCTATTTACGTAAAGTTTTAGTTTGATAGAGAAATGCAGCCTATCATATACGAACATTTTTGACGTTTTACAGCAGTTTCTTTTGGTCTGATGACTTTCATTCTAGATGCGAGCCAAGTCATAGAAACGCTAATTTTGATTCAGATTAAAGTTTTCATATGTTTGCCCATTAGAGCAAGCATATGCAGTGTAATTCCCTAATATGAAAGTGTGTACTCTATCAGTTTTCAAGTCTATTTCCTGACTAAACATGAAGACAGCCTTTGATAACAAAAGTTATACTTTAAATTTCTAAGACAGTGTATTGCGTCATGCACTAAACGAGACCTCGTATACTCGATGGGTGCTAACCTAGGTCAATATGGATATTATATTCAAACTCCATTAATGTTTTGTCTTTGCTTCATCTTCCTACCTACTCAAAATCGCAAACCCCTACTCAACATCCCAAACCGCTGCTCAACATCCCAAACTTCTACTCAACATCCCAAACGCCTACGCAGTATCTCAAACCCCTACTCAACATCCCAAACCCAATCACCGCCCTGGAGAACTCAGCACATAAAGCTTGAAAAAAGTCACACTGCATTATATATCGCTTTAAGTTGGTAGCAGTGAACGTCCATCAAGAGGGCCAGTCAGGTTACAAACCAAATGAAGATCACGTATCTTCACGTTCACCTTTGTACCTAGGTGCTGCTGTTATTGATTATTACACAATACTTTGTTAATTTTCTTTTTTATATCTTTGGGAACTTTATAATAATAATAATAATAATAATAATAATAATGATGATAATAATAACGACTTTATTTAAAGAGGGTGACACAATTAGCTGCATAGGACTAATCTTCCTTGTGGCTCTCTATTATATGCATATGTACATACAGTGTATATGTACATAGTTGCACACACAATAAAAAAGAAAAAGAAAAGCATAGATAATAAGCTACATTTATATATGGACATAATAAACAGAAAATTTTGTAAGAACATGCTCCAACTAGGTACATTGTATATATTGTATATATATATATATATATATATATATATATATATATATATATATATATATATATATATATATATATATATATATATATATATATATATATATATATAGTACAAAAATAGCGATACAACAAAGTGGAAGGTTTGCGAATTTATACTTTAAGTTAAAATGTATCGTCAAATCAAACAGATTCCGCTTTCCAACCATTGAATAAGATTATAATTAAACGCATTTATATTTGTACTTTTTCTAATTTCCTTTAGAATTCTGTTCCAAATTAGTGATCCCGAATATTGAAAGCTTTTCTTAAAGAGTTCTTTATTCAGTTTTGGAATGGAAAGGTGGTTAGCCGAAATTGATCTTAAATTGGTCGTATTGCCTTGTTTTCTAGCATTAAATAGTTCCTTGAGATATAATGGGGCCATATTGTTTGAAACTTTGTACATAAGTCTTGCCTTTCTCAAACATATTCGTTCACTTACTGTTAACATTTTAATATCATTGCATTTGTGATGTTCTCAGCATTATCTAGTATGAATCTGCAAGCTCTTTTTTGCAAGCGGAATAATTTACAAATATTCTTGTCAGAAGTGTCGCACTTTTATTCCTCTCCTTTGCAAGCATCGTGCGGGCCACGCTTTAATTTTGCAACATTATTTTGTGGGCTTCCTGACCGATCAGTGAAATACTAAATCTAAAATAAGAATGATATATCATAAACATTATTATGTACTTTGAAATTGTATTACTTTTTTAATAACGGCAATTTTGCGTATTTTGACATATTTTTGTTCCTGTTGATGATTAGGAAGATTTGTCCAACTTTCAAGTAATCTCTATATTCAGACAAGTCTGCTGAAAAAGCAATAATTTAGTCACATACTTAAGCTTGCGATACGTAGGTTACATAGTCTTTCAGTTCATATGGTCATCCAAGTTGCAAAATAATTCAATAATAAAGAACAATTGGTCTTTTGACTCTTCACTTCCCACGAAGACTTCGAAACTATTGACTACAACAGCGTTCGTAAATTCATAATGATACACACTTTCGCACCATAACAATAAAAATGAATTCACAGTAATATGGCCCACTAAGACATTTTCCATGTCGTTAAAAATTAGTTGAATATTTAAGTTTCAGTCACTTAAGCAATATGTTTGCAACGATATTTTCATCTCTTCTTATCACCTGGTTCGTGTAAACGATTCTTGGACAATACAGTTTGCTGAAAAGGTTTGTAAATGGAAAAACATGCATTATGCAGTTTATCAGTCTATGACAGCTGTAGTTTATGAGCAAATGTCATCTCTAAGTTACGACTTGGGTATTAAAAACTGTTTGTATCACACCAGGTCTCTCTCTCAGTTACACAATTTGTATTAATTAGAACTATTCTCTTCCATTACCGCAATTATAAATATAGTTATTATATACGTTTCTCTTGTATAGCGTTATTTGGATGTTCTTTCATTTTATAAATGTTTCATATGCATTAATTATCTATGCATTTTAAATTAACCTGTTAATATCTTCTGTATAACTGTCTAATTTTGTTACTCTTTTACTCTTACGTGGCAGTTTGAATAAGACCGATAAAATGCTTTAAACATAATAGCTATCTGATGCTATGATTCAGGAGTCCTTCTTGCTTATCCTATCCGTTTGATCTATTGTATATAATTATTGTCCATGGGATAAGCATTGGAGTATTCCTCAATCGAAATACACGCCTACATACAAGGAACATTTTGAGCTTTAATGATGTTGTATTTGCGAATCTTCTACTGGTTGTAGGTCTATAGTCACTACATATAATGACAGACTTTTCTCAACAGAATTTGATTATAAATATTCACATGAGGTAGTCAATCTCAAACCTTTAAATCATACCACAAAGAAGGTCATTTCTAAGTTGTGTTTATATGCGTTGTTTAGTCCATTGGTATTATCAGTAATCATGTTGTAATGTCAATGGCTCAAGAAAACCACTCATCCTCTTGTTCTGACCGGGCGAAAATTGGCTGGGCCGAGTAAAAGTTTACTACGTACTCGTCCCTGGGCCGAATAGATGCAGATTCGCACATTGAGAATAAATCTGAGAGCATTTCTACCCTTAACAAGCTTCGAAGTTCAACATCGCTTAACATTTGGCATGCGTCAGTTATAAAAAAAAACAACCTATGCCTGATTTGCCTCATTGGTGTTAGTCTAGAACATGTTGCAAAGGACATGAGTTCATTTTTTTAAAACAAGTACCGGATTTAAGCTTGGTACTAAAATGGTTAAATATTATGAACATATTATGTTGCAGTTTCTCACATTTACCCTTGGTTTCTTAATGGTGTTTGCATTTTCAGTGACACTTTTTTTGTAATTTAGTCTTCATTTTGACGTGGAGAAAGTTTCCCTTTCAAAGAGCTATCACAAATCTGTAAGAGTTAGATCTCTGAGACGTTAAAAGAGAAATTGTTCCATAGTGTCTGTTTTGTACGGCAGCTGTGTACTAAATTTTACAAAGACTGTTCGCACGGCTGCCATGTACCCAACCGTCTTTAACAATATTCGCACTGAGTCCAGTGTCTGGCTCACAGTTTGGATTATAATAATCACGATAAGGTGTGAAAACAATTAGCGGCCAGTCCGTAAATTAGTAGTTTTCCCAAGTGAACACATTTTGATAATTCAATTTGACTTTAACATTTGAGGGATGTCTGTTGCTAAGTTATGGGAACTTGTACCCCAACCCTATGTGCTGAAAATATGACAATAAAATATATTTAAACCAGTAACACCTGAAAAAGAAAATATAAAAGTTCTCGTTTTCTTTTAGTTTAAAGGTTCTATAATTCAGTTTCCTTTAAACAAATTCCAAATCTGACCATGATTAGATTAAAACATTTTGCTGTCTCGTCTTCACATTTATAACAGAGACCTGTAATTTTTTCGTGTCGGCTAAAGGCAATCGACATTGGTTACACGAAAATTGATTCATGTAAAGCACACCATACAAATAGCTATGCAGAATGTTTATATTTTATTTGAAAAAATACAAATTGGGAGATAACTTAAATCTGAACATTTTTAGCTTTTTGTGTGTTTTCCGGTGAAGGAATTATTTAATATATATATATTTTTTTACATTATCGTTCTTAGGCAATCAATTCCGTTACCAGTATTATATAATTAAATGTTTACCAAAGCGAAAGACTCGGGTAACTTTTTAAAACGTTTTATTGAGTTGATCATTTCTCGACAATGATTTGCTGCAAATATGTCCTCATTTTTCATAGAAGTTGAAAGAAATAAAAGAAACGATAACATCCGTTACCATTAACATCGATGACCACGACGTCATTGGCCTACAGAGCAATGCCTTAAAGTTGCTATTGAGTTTTGCATTACCTATGTTAACTGAAATTACCAGAAATGTAAATATCAGATGCCCACAAACCAGTTCTACACTTTTAGATTGGAACTTAGGCAACTTTATGGTAATTTTGTGAATTTTTGTAATGGATCAATTCAAAAAGCGATGATATAGTATAAGGGTATTGATGTATTCAAAATAATTCTACAAGATTACCCAAACTATGCATTCTGCACGATTTACAAATTTACCACCATATACACAGACGAAGCCGTAAATTTGTTATCTTGTATTAAATTACAGTAACGGATGGTAACAGGCTATTATTGTTCATACTTTTTCCTTTAACAAATTGAGGATTGTAGAAGACAAGTTAGAGCCATGTAAATCGCTTTTGTTGCCTTTTCGTCTGTTTTAACAATGAAAATCTTTGTGTCAGTGTTTTTGATCACGCTTCTGAAAAGACTAATTCTTTACGCCGTTTCCGTCGAATCAAATGTTTATGTAAGTTTATTAAGAGACGTGATTGGTCCAAATTAAGTGAATTGCATATAACGAGTATGTTTTTTTTTTTTATAATCATAAACAACTACAAATGCATAATGGAAAATTAAAATCAATCGCACAAGTAATAAGGGATTTATATACAAATTTGTCAGTTTTACTACTTGTCTCGGTTTAATAGAATTGAGGACATAAACATATTTTCCTGAACCTTTTACCTTGACCTTCAGGACAGGATTTACAATGTAGTGTAAAAATATTTATTTCACTTGATTTTACATAATTTAGTCATTTCTTTAAGAAAACAAAACATATTAATTAGGATAAAAGAAATACAGAATCATGTATCTTCATCTCTAACCTTGACCTTGAAGATAGGCATGGCTCAGGAAAACCACTCGTCCTCACCGGGTCAAAATTGGCCGGGCCAAGTAAAACGTTACTACGTACTCGTCTTTGGGCCAAGTAGATGCAGATTCGCACCTTGGGAATAAATCTGAGTGCATTTATACCCTTAACAAGTGCCGAAGTTCAACATCGCTTAACATTTGGCGGGTGTCAGTTATAAATAACCGTTGGCTAATTTTCCAACATTTTGCCAGTCTAGAACATGTTGCAAAGGAACGATTTCGTTTTGTTTTACACAGGCACCCGATGTAAGCATCATACCAAAATGGATAAATATTATGAACACATTATGTTGCAGTTTCACAACTAGCCTAAATTTCTTAATGGTGTTCGCATATTACAGTGACAATTTTCAGTAATTTAGGCATCCTTTTGATGTCGAGGAAGTTTCCATTTCAACCAGCTATCACAAATCTTTATGAGTCAGACCTCTGAGAAATTATCTGACAGAGAATGTCAAACTTTTTGTGATTTTCATCTGGTCAGGGAATGTTGCAGTTGCCACAGGTAACCGGTATTTTCAAGACTGAAGCTTTATTGATATATTTATTATCATGCCAATGGGAGGATGTCAGCAGATATTGATATAAGTATGTAATTACGTTTCATAAGAAATGCTGCCAACTTACTTTCGAAATCAGCATTTTAAGTGTTTCAACCGATCCATATCAAATTTCACACAATGCATGCTATTGTAATATATCTCTAATGTCGAGACAACAGCTGATTCGTCGAAATCTAGTTGGGGTATTGACCTAGCAATGTTTAAATTCTTTTCGCCAATCAGCAATCATCCTTATTATGGCACCCGTTTGTGGCTCTCTAGAATGGAGGTTTGACCAAAATGAATTATCGAGTAAGACAGTTGGTGGAAATTGAGACGGTTGTACTTCATCTTTCAAGTGTAAGTTACTAGTATGCTGTCGTCTTTTCTTTGGCGTGACAATATATTAAAAATGCTGTGCAGTCTTGAACATACCGGTGATCTGAGGGGCAAGCGTAACAATGTCCGACCAGATGAAACAGATAAAATTTTGACATTCTTCGTCTATTAACTTCTCCCATATCTAACTTAAATATGTGTGATAGCTCCTTGAAAACGAAAATTATTACACCTAGATTACTGAAATATTTCACTGTAAATGCGAATAGCAGTAAGAAAGGGGTATGTGTGCAACTGCAACCTCTCGAGTTACAAACATTGTCTCTTTTTATATGCTTATCAAAGGAGCCATGTATTAGAACATAATAGTTTCATTGTTTCTACCATTTTAGTATCACGCTTTCATCAGATAGGTACATGTCGTTCTTTAGTAAAAGCGTAAGCAGTGTAGTGGAGATGTGCAATGTGTTGAGTATAATGAGGACAGGGATGAGTAACTCTTGCAACTCACTTGTCCCACGGACGAGTGCTTGGGAATTTTTTTCTGAACCCTGAAAGGGTGATGAACGTCGCACTCCGTGCACGGTCTAATAGTTAGTTTTAAAGTGTATAAAGCTTCCTTCCCTTACAAGGCTAAAGCAATAAACATAGCACAATAATGTGATCTAACAGATGAACAAACAAACATACGGATAGAACAGACGAAATGATGGATGCTGACGTGAATTTTAAGCCCCTGCCCCAGTCTTTCACAAGGTGGAACAATAGATTGAACACTTAGTATCAGATTCTTGTATAGTAATCAAAATGTTCACAAATACTTTAACTCTTTGTGTGTATATGATAGATTTTGAAGCCAGATTCATCGAAATAATGATATTTACGGGGTTTTTGTTCTATTATTTTTTCATTTCAAGTTTATCATTTCAATCTTATAGCTGCGTTTACTAAAAAAATGGAAACTGTTGCTTGAAGCATATTAATCTACATTTTGGCCAACCGCAATATTAACATTCTTTGTTCGTGATAGGAGCTCATTTATCAGATTTTTGGGGAAAACTATTGGTGCGGACATAAAATACGCCTTTATTTATCATATATATAAAGTATTTTTAAAAAAACTTAATCAAATTAAATATAAAGACGGTAACTAGTTTCTAAGTCGTAAAGTATAATTAAAACTTTGCTCTCGCGATTCGAGGTTACTAAAAGCTGTTACAAGTCTTTGTTTATTGCTTTTGTGTCTTTGTGCCTGAAAGAAAAAAAAAAAACAATATTTGACTTATCAATATTGCGATCTATAAAGATTTCAACTTTCTACTGAATGCCTAGAAATTGCATTTGTTTGGTGTTTTTTGGTGTTTTTTAGTTATATGTAAAGATGTTTTCTTAAATAAATATGTTTAAACTAATATTGCAATTAAATGGCGTAGATAAGTAGGAAAGCAGAATCTGTACCTGAAATTTGGAAATTATTCAGAGTAATGCCTATATGTTCATAATTTGATATTGAAAATACAAATTGCAATACATAATTTTTCCAACTTTCGCTCGCTGAACGTCGGCCATGTTTTTGAGCATAGCTGTGCACTTTTACGTGAATCTAATGGTAACGGGTCATGTCGCACCCCGGTCATGTCGCACACAGGTCAAGTTGCTCACTAATAAAGTTATGTCACACCCAATGCTAAAGTCATGTCACAACCAATGCTAAAGTCATGTCGCACCCAGTATAAACCAATACCAAAGTCATCCGCATTTAAGATATTATTGACTTTATTAGGATACGTTATCAAACTGAAATTTGGATCCAACAAAATCACAAAAAATGAGAAAAAGAGAGAGACAAAGAATTTAAAAAAAACTGATTGCTTGAAGGCACCAGCAATTCACGCAATATACGGTGTATGGTGAAAAAGAACCAAGATTGTATTATATCCAGTTGAAAATATTACAATATTTCCCAAATAAAAATCATTATTAGGAAATACATTCACTGTGAGTGCAAATGGCAATATTTTCGCTAGCATGGGATACAAAACATATTCTTAAAGACAATTAATGCTGTGTATGATATTGTATCCTGATATTTACCATGCAGACATCAATTATCTTGATACAGGTGGCAACAATAGAACCTTGGGTGGTGAATAAACTCACCTGGTAGAGAGCAACAAACACATTGTTTCAACTTAGACTATCAAATACAAAGATTATTTTATTACAAAGGAAGCTAACCCCAGAAGCCGACTTTGGATTCTTTAAAGTGTGCAGTTTCTTATATTCAAAGTAGGCTGACCTAAGAAAGTCGACTTTGGTTTCTTTTTATCGGTATTCACAGGAATTTCGAAAGTAAATTGAAATTAGGAAATATTACTTGGGAATTAGATCTGGCTTATGAAAAAGGCAAATATAAATCAAATCAAAACTTGTATTGCATGAAACACAAGCAAAACACAAAATATAATACAATTATGGGTTGTTCGGACTTGCACGAAAATGAAAGCAATATATTTACTAGTAAACACCGTAGGGTAAACAACATTGATGGACACTTAACTTTGCGGTGAGTAATATTTAATTCAATATTTTCAGATAATTAAAATCCAAATGTAGATACAAGTATTGTGTAATGAATACCGTAATGAAACGGATAAATACAGTGCATACCATACATGCATTTCTAAATGGTAATAGTGGGATGAAAACGTAAAAATATTTGAATTTACAGTATTTTGTTCGTATTGCAAACATTTAGAGTTTCCATAGATTTATCAAATTTTGTTCTTCAAAAGTTTGTAGTTAGAAAGAAAAGTTTAAACAAACAACACTGACAAAATGTAAGCTTGAGTGCATTTTTTGACCAGCTAAGCATCGATATTATTATTGATAAGGTGTCCCAAAACTTAGTGCATACAACGGGCTGTCCAAAAACTTAATTCATAAAAACAAATTTCTTTAAAAATTAAAAATTAATTTATGATGTCCCAACATATACGGTGTCCCAAGATATGCGGTAAATTCAGTGCTACTAATCTGAACTAAAATCAATATAACACAATAAAAAGACTAAATATATACATAAAACTAATAAAATAAGTACTGAACAACTAATATTTAATTACTGCAAAGCATGCCCATTTAAATTGATGCAAGCAGACAACAATTGGGAAATGGTCATGTTTCTGTCGTTAAACTTGTATCAATTATTAAACAATTTTGCTTGCATTTCTTTGTAAATTTGTTTCTGTTGTCTCTTAAGTTTCCCTTCGGACAAGAGCCGCAGCTGAATATTTACAAATAGGGCCTCCTTAAATAAAAGTATAATCAGCATGTAGAGTGGTAGTTTCCCCCATGTTGCAGCTGAATTGAGCCTGTGATACCACCCCTTAACACCGTTGTTTGTCATTTTTTTTGCTGCATATATACGGCCCAAAGAGCAGATGTGAATAATGGATTTGTTATCCATTGCCCTTCTAAGTAGCTACATAGATAGGCTAAGGGTCTGTTATTGGTGGTTTTCTCTTGCAGGACGACAAAGGTTGGCTGTATGTATTCTTGTGGTAAAAATGGTTGAGCCATTAATTTCCTGACGAAAGCATGAATGGACTCGTTTACTGTATAAGGTTTCTGAAGGCCGATCTCCTCACATTGCCTCCAAATCGCTTGGGTCCAAGACACAACCTTGCATTTGAACTTCTGGAAAAATCGACGACACTCCCTTCCACATAGCAGCTTCAAAGTCGGCTATCACTTTTTTCATCTTTGGCTCAGTGGGGAATATATTTGTAAAAGCTTTTAGCACTTTTTGATAATCTTTCTTCCTTTGCCCCGACATCAATGCAAAAGCTAGGGGAACTTGTTTTATTACTCCATCTTTTTTTACGAAGGCATGCACACTAAATAATTGGGTAAATGGTGGTTTAACCACTTGGAAAGTGTCAGAGAAACTGAGCTAAATGCAGAAACTTAATGTAATCAGTGGAATGTAAAATGCATAATCTATTTTGGCCCGAATAAATATATAACAAAAAGTAATTAATGAATTAATAAAATAATCAATCATTTCATCAATCAATCAAGCAGTTTATAGCTAAGTCGCACACTTATAAAGGATAATGCAATGGAAAACATATAACATGATAACAATAATTTCATATATGATATCTTCCAGATGGGTGAGAATTGACTATATATTTAGGTGCGACATAACTTTATATTTGGGTGCGACATAACTTTATTAGTGTGCGACTTAGCGGGTGCGAGATAGCAGAGTGCGAGTGACTGTGATTCGAATCTAATACGGTTCGATTTGACTAACCCGAGTCTATGATAATATAAGAAGCAAATATCAATGTACAGTCTGTATATTATAAAAAAAAATGACTTCAAACAAAAAAGTTATGGAAAAACACACAATACCTACCTCCCACTGAGTTATTCATGGACGTCTTTTTGGGGCATGTAAATTACTAACGGAAACTATGCCATAGACTATGCCGTAAGTCGGCCATTCAAGTTTGACATAATTAATATGTTGGTAAGTAAGTAGCTTGGACTATTTACATGTACACGAGAAGACCAGCTTTTAATAGATATACATGAAAAAGACCTTCTGTAGGAAAGTCCGATACACAACGTTAAAATTCACTCTGAAAACCTACATATGCCTTTTTTCTGCATGATTTAATATTTCATGAATGAACACTACAGGGGAAAGGCGAAACTTTACGTACAGGAATTGGCATAATCATTCGCGTCCATTGAAAATAGCGTGATTTCATTCACGATTTGCATATTCTCTTGTATATGTTACTAATCAATTACTCGAACGGAGAACAAGCCAATGATAACATCAAAATATTGACAGAGAATCTAATGTTAAGTAATGATTATTGACAGACGTTTAAGAAACTAGACATAACAGAACGTTCCTAATAAGGAGAACAAAATCAAGTATTCTGCTTAATTTATACAGTCAGTGACAAGTTAAAACACGAGTCCTTCGAAGAGACTGACACTCTACTGGGCAAAAAGAATTTCCCAGGAATCCATGAGAAAACGGTTCTTCTTTTTAACTGCTGGGTCTCTGATATTCTTGGGTTACATATGTCAGTGATGGTCCAATCAGGAGGAGAAACTATTAGACTTTCAAGATGGCCACCGTATCGGCCATATTGGATGTTATATGGACACCATTTTTATTTAGGACCAACTAGATATGATAAGAAGTATTTTGGTGAGAGCCTCAAGTCCATATGACCATCCCTTCAGGAGTAGCAATAATAAGATGTTCAAAATGGCCACCATATTCAATGACAGCTAGGCACCATTTTCATTTAGGACCAACTAGACATCATTGGAAGTCTTTTGGTGAAAACCCATGTCGATATGACCATCCATCGAGGAGGATTAGTGATAAAGATATTTTCAATATAACCGCCATGGCAGCAATAATGGAGGTCAGATCGGCACTATTTTCACTGAGGGCTAACTAGGTACCATAATAAGTCTTTTGGTGAAATCCCCGTGTCCATATGACCATCCGTAGAGGAGTACCGATATCAAGATTTTAAAGATAGCGGCAATATTGGAGGCTAGATCGGCTTCATTTTCACTTAGGACCAACCAGATACTATACGATGTCTTTCAGTGAAAGACCAACTTCAAAATTTTGTTATTGCTATTCCTCCTAAATTTAAAGCTATATTGAATGGGGTATTCAATATAACTTTAAATTTAGGAGGAATAGCAATAACAAGATTTTTAAGCTGGAGGCGATATTGGAGGCTAGGTTGGCACTGTTTTCATTTATGACCAACTATACATCATAAAAAGTCGTTTGGTGAAACCCCATGTCGTTATGACCACGCATCCAGAAGGAGTAACAATAACAAGATTTCAAAAGATAGCCACTATGATGGCCTTACTGTATGTGTGAGCAGCACCATTTCCATTTAGTACCTACTGGACTCGGATCACAATTATTACTACTGGGTCAGTCTCCATGTATATAGTCCATATAGATTTTTAGAGTAATTGATTCTATTTTTTTCCTGTGGACTTACTTGGCTTGGATGTAGACAAAGTTGGTACTGATTTAAAAGTAAATTGTTATTCTTTTGAACATTAGGACTATGGTGTGATTGTCTGTGAATTTTGGCTAAGGTGGAGTGACTAATCAGGCATTGATGCAGTCAATAAAGTGAAATCTGTAATCCATGGTACATTGTTTTGTTTAAAGTTTATCCTCTCCAAACAATGCTATATAACCTATGGCAAGAACTCAACTGTAAATTTGTCTAGGAAGATACTTTTGATTAACATACGATTTATTTGGATTTGGACACATTGGAAAGTCCAGGACTAAAAGGCAAATTTACAGAATATATCGGGAAAAATAACTGTACTTAGTCCAATATACCTCGGGATGAAGGTGTGTGTAAAGTTTCATGGCAATCCTAAAATAGTTTGGAGGAGTAGCAACAACAAACTTGCGTTAATGGAAGGATGAATGACTTAAATATAAATCGTAAACATTTTAATGTAAAATTTGACAAAATTTAAAACTTTGAAATACTGACAGCTTTGCTTCATTTAAGTTGTAACAGTATAAAGTAAAGTGCCATTTTTGTATTGTCACTGATTTATCACAGCCTCATTTTCAATTTTTCCTGACTTTAATGTCAGAATGAGGTCTTTATTCAAAAACACATGAAGACATCTTTCTACCTGATATTGTGTCAGCAGTTCATTTATCACATGTCCAAGCTGTTAATTTATGTGCTTATGATGGTGTGATACATTTGTAACCCATACATGTATCTGCTTATATGTCTTACAAATAAATGTTTGTAAACATAGTTACATGGTACCTAATGAGAGAGTTACATGGTACCTAATGAGAGAGTTACATGGTACCTAATGAGAGAGTTACATGGTACCTAATGAGAGAGTTACATGGTACCTAATGAGAGAACAGAGATGAAAACTGTATAGTACAGTTCACTTATTTTAAATATCCATTTCAACCTGTCAAAGAATGAATAATGTGAAATGAAATACATATCAATGGGATAATATGTGCTTTCCCCTAGTCTTATTAAAATGGATGTAGGAAAACAGGAAAATGAAGTAAGTCTAACACAAAATACATTTCTTTTATTGCTAATTTTGGTTGAGACATTGAATGAGAGTGTGGCAGGTATCACATACTAATGAACCACTGTACTTAATAAATGTCAACTGATACTCTTAAAAATACATCAGAAGTATTTGAACAGATTATCTGAATTAACTTTGTATCACTAATCTTAATAAGTACATGGTTACATGTCACACATGAAAAAATGTCCATCCATCAGGGTTCTCAATAAGCACGTACCCTCTGGTTTTGACTTGAAATTTGACCCATTTCTCACACATGGAAATTTCAACCTATGCATTTTTATGATGCACGTTGATTTGGCTGAGCATCAGTCTTAACTATGCTTGATTCACCTCCAGCATAATTTTCTACTAAACTCACGCTGTCCATAACAAATTGACTGTATGCGCCAGTGATTGACATTTGCTAGACTACTGTTTGTTTACACTTTACTGGCCAATAATATTGCCCCTATGCAAAATCAATATGAACTGGGCATAGCTAACACGTCACTGATGTTATGCTTAGGATGGCATAAATGAATAAAGGTTCGATTGTTGTGAGATTATCTTTGATGTTTATGATAGTTAGAGGAAAAGGGAATCAATTATGATTTGAATGGATAAACTTTTGATCAAATATCTGCATTTGTTTGATTGCCAATCAAATTATAATCAATTGGATAAAACTGTGGAAATATGGTGGCTCAGGAAGCCTATTGTCAAAGGTAAGTGGGACAAACTTTAATTGTGTTTAATTGGCGATTAATTTGCTTCAATCGGTTAAACGTTTAACAATTCTGGTGTTTTAATGTATCATTGAGTACGAATTTATCGGACATTATGCTCAGTGATTTATTTCATGCTTTGGAATTACTGAAGATTAAGTAATGAGATGGAATAATTTTGATATATTAGATGTATTTGTGAACTGTTAAATCACAATGGCTCAAAGTATATTTTCTTTTCTGTCTCAGTCTCAGAAATGACCTGCCAGTATGATCATGCTGACCCTAATACTCCAAAGAAACAGAAAGTTAGTAACAATTCTGAGGAGAATGAGAATAAATCTAAAGTTGTAAGAAATCTTAATCATCAGTTTGTTGCTCATTGAGGTAGAGCCTCCCTGGAGCTGAATTTTGTTATTACAGTAACACCTTTTATTTATATTGATATGCTTTGCAGCTTTGCTATAAAACATGGTACCTGTCCCATCAATATGGGTAATTTGAATGTACTATTATTGATCATAACAACTGGCTGAATACCTGACACAATAATGCAGAACATAGCACTTGTCAATGTTTCTTTAGTGTGTACACCTATACACATTTGAATAGGTATATTGCAATTTGCCTCGAAAATAACTGTGAGCTATCATGATTCACTACCCTTAGATAAAATGTTATAAGCTACACAGACCCAAGCTACCACTTGTCTTAAATAGCATTCAATGGTCAGTCATTGTTGTTGTTTCATGCTTTCAATTTGTATGAAAATTTAATTCATATATTTCAAAAACCTTTTAAAATGTAAGTTTTTAATTTAAAATTCTATCAAAATACAATTATATAAGTTTTTTTCCATTTCAAACATATATATTCAGATATAAATTATCTTGTATTAGAAATAAATTTTAACTGCATTGACAAATTCCTATAATTAAGGAAGATATGGCAAATTTAGTATTGGGGTCTCAAAAATGTTTAAAGTGTACCGTAAGTGACAAATTTTCAACACTGATATAGATGTAAGGCTCAGATGCCTAGAGAATGTAGCTCATTTAAACAGTGGTGTAGCAATAAATTCTGGTCCTACCCTCCCCCATCCCCCCGCAAAACTTAATTCTGGGGGACCCCTTCCAATAAAAAAATGTTTTTTGATCGGAATTCTGGGCCCCCACTGGGTCTGGCCTCTCTCTGGCTTGGACAGCTATTATGCCACTGTCTTTAAAGGATGCATTTGACTAAGCTTGATTAGTATGTGCAGGATACTTTTGCTAGGCCTCCACTAGGATACATTTCTAGAGGGTCAATGTAGACAAAAAAATAATAATTCTTTAAACGAAGCATAGTGACATCCATAGAATTTCTGGGTTAGGAGTCCAGGACTCTCAACTCCCATAACCTGAGAGTCCCTTGCCATTTTCTACGAGTCCCAACCTCAGTCTATATAGTCCCCAACTTTGTTAATGTCTTCTTATAAGTTTTTTCAAACTGATTTTTTGATTTACTAATTAATATTGTACGGTAGGTAGAGAAATAAACAGATAGATAGAGGAGGCTGAGTAATAGGTATCATAGAAGGGTGAAACACACACATACACATCCTTGTAATTTTAAAAGCCCTAAGGCCAATTTAATTTTCAAAGGTCATATGCATATAACAGAATATATCTGCTTTTTGTAATATACCGGTAATGAATGTGTGATCTCACCATGTTTTAAAGATTTCCTGCCTTTCTTAAATTAATAATTTTAGTTATTTCTCTAGTCACAGCAAACATTTATTCATTTACCTTATTAAAACTGACCTACAGTAGCACTGTAATGGAGAAATCTTAACGGGGGATTTAATAATCAACAATACGTACAAAAGGAAATGATCTGCAAGATTTTTGCATGTATTTTCATTAAAAATTACATCTCAACAACACTAACATTTGAGATGATCAACATAGGTAAATTGTATGATATTATAATAAGGTAAAGTAGAACTACAATGAATATAATAAAAACTTGGCGTAAGTACACCGAGTTCTCAATACTAGAGACCATATGTGTCTTTTAAGACTACTGGCATAAAAAAAAAAAATACAACTCCCCTCGTGTAACATGTGAAAGGGCAATGACATATAATTCATGGCATTAAAGTAATGGTACCACAAGGCTAAGTAAATTCTCTAATTCTGTTAATATGTGTATTCGGTAAGTCTGACATTATGCAAATGACGCCCAATCTTAAAATGTTAAAGTACCATTTAAATTTGAAGTTAAATAATCTATTTTTTGCTCATAAATCACATCCCATTATCTTCCATCTTACAGCTCTTTCCATCGGTTTGTGTATTTGATTGTCATTATACAAGATATCTTGGTTGTATGGTTTGTAATTTTTTTATGTATATCATCATTATAAACTGTTCGTTTAAACTGCTTATTGTTTTATGTTATTCTTAAAGATTTTGCCCCTTTAGTCTTGAACCACAACTAGGACCCCATTAGAAATAAGCTCCATAAAGGCTTTATGGGTAATTCTAGGTTTAATCAATATGTTCTGTTATACTTTTGTAATGTGTAACTCTTTTGTATTTTGGTTACGGTTTTACAAAAATAATACTAGAGCGTAAGAATTCCTGTATGTATCTTCGTATGTACCTTCAAGACTGAACGCCTACAAAACATTTTATGACAGATTTCACATTTAAATGGTTTCTCTCCAGTATGTGTCATCATATGCATCTTCAGACTGCCACGTTCTTTGAACATTTTATCACAAACTGCACATTTGAATGGTTTTTCTCCAGTATGTATTCTCATGTGTACCTTTAAGTTGGAGCTACTACTCAACATTTTACCACAAATGTCACATTTGAATGGTTTTTCTCCTGTATGTAACCTCAAGTGTACATTCAAGCTAGAACTGTGACCAAACATTTGATCACAAACATTGCATGTAAAGGGTTTTTCTCCAGTATGTATCGTTATGTGCTTCCTCAGACTTCCACTCTCACTAAACATTCTATCACAAACTTCACATTTGAATGGTTTTTCTCCAGTGTGTATCCTCATATGCACCTTCAAAATACCGCTTTGACTAAATCTTTTATCGCATACCATGCAATTGTATGGTTTTTCTCCAGTATGGATGCTCATGTGCTTGTTCAGATCACCACCCGTATTACACATTTTATCACATACTTCACATTTGAATGGTTTTTCTCCAGTATGTATCCTCACGTGCTTCTTTAAGTCATAACTCTCACGAAACAATTTATCACAAATTTCACATTTAAATGGTTTTTCTCCTGTATGTAGCCTCATATGTACATTCAAACTAGAACTGTGTCTGAAGATTTTATCACAAAAATTGCATACGAATGTTTTTTCTCCAGTATGTATCCTCATATGCACTTTCAAATTTGAACTGCTACTAAACATTTTATCACAAACTTCACATTTAAATGTTTTTTCTCCAGAGTGTAACTTAAAGTGCATCTTCAAAATTGAGCTTTTCCTAAACTTTTTATTACATACTTCACATTTGTATGGTTTCATTTCATCGTGTGACCCAATGTCTACATTCAAGCTGGAACTCTGGCTGAACATTTTATCACAAACGCTTAATATAAATTGCTTTTCAACTCTCACAAAACATTCTCCCAATTTCATATTTGCATGCTTATTCTCCAGCTGATGGCCTTGCTTTTACCCACCAGAAAAAAATGCTTGAGGCTCTACATCAGGGTACAACCGTTGTGCGAGAAGAGCTGAGAATACTAATAATAGTACAGCAGCAGACCCCACCTAATTTTCCAGGTACCCAAACCGGCAGTACCAAATTTGTAAACATAGCTGAAAATGAAGCTCTGGGTCTCAGGATAAAGAATATGGCTGACGCCACCTCCAGTGGCGTACTAAGGGTAAATGGCGCCCGGGGCGACGATGATGGCCCAAAGGGCTAGAATACGAGGCCCGAATTTTTATCAGCTGTTTTGGCGCCCCAAGACTCTGGCGCCCGGGGCAACCGCCCTGCGCCCCCCCCCCCCCCCCCCGCCATTAGTACGCTACAAGCCAACTGAGAAAACTTGCGCGAGCTAAGAAATCTGCAGTCTTATACCCTACCCTCTGTCCAACCCACGCGCTGTGAAATAACTTATTTGGTAGCCAGTAAATCACACTTGCATGTACCACCTCTTAAAAGGCAAAACATCAGGTATATGGTCATACAGGTAACTGTTCCAACCCCTGATTAATTCACATTTCACCTTTTGTAATGTGCATGATGAGCAAATAGATCACTTCTAGTGTCATTACTCATAATCGGTTATGTAATGTCCCGGTCAAATAATCGTACTTCTGAAGTTCACAAAACTGAACATATCCTTCCCAATAATTATTTTATATGCTCTGTAATAATGCTTTACATCACATGTCACAGGTATGTGAATGAATGTCGCAAACAACTGATACTTATTGATTTGTGTAAAGGCAAGCAGCATTAATGCACATCTACCATAAAAAAATAAAGATTCATTTATATAACAAAACAAGGCACAAAAAGAAAGACAACCTGAATGAGGAAATAAAATAATTCACAAGATAGATACTTGTATCTCTTCTTAAATATACCTTCAGCAGTTCTCTCTACAACTCCAAAAAAGCAAAGAAAAGCTCATTTTTAAGGGTGGTGCCAGCCCAAGTGGATAATTGACCGTCTGGCCAACTAATCATCAGAAAGCAATTATCTACATTTGTATGCTGGCAATCAGTCAATTCATCTTCCTGGGCATTCCATGGAGTTCTAAATCTTCATAGGCAGGAAACATCTACCCTGCCACAATATATCAAAATACATCTTAATCTTCATTGTCTTCATTGCCCTCAAGAAAGTCAAAAGCTTCTTTTGTCAATGTATTTGCACAGTTGTCTTCATCTCAACGACGTGTTGCTTCACATAAACAGGTTGTTGTTCAGGGTTGGTTGTACATGGGACAGGAGCAATTTTCCAAGCACAGGTCAGAAGTGCACTCATATACAAGATCATTTAGCAACTCTGGTGCACCCGCTGATTGGCTCATTAGTTTTGGCTTCAGTGTACCATCCACTTCCTTCTCATAGACAAATGGTATTTGTGAAGGAACGTCAAGCATGCCGATGTCATCATGCTTTGAAATGAACACTTGGTACAGACGTCGAAGCAGGTGCAGTATTAAGCCGTCATCAGTTGGTGGAAGCTTCTTAGCAGCAATCCCTTTCTCAGATTTTTTTTATTTTTATTTTTTTTACATCTGAGCACATTCTGAGATCCAGAAAATTTACTTTTCCCATAGAGACAACTAACAAACTGTGTTGCAGCAGCCTTTTCAGCATCACTAAGCTCAGTGGTGTCTCCCAATGTTGCCATGGCCTGATATCTGTCTTCATACTTCATCGTGATTCTGAAGGCTTGTTTCTTTCCATGTCTAAATATGGCACTGACAGTGTCACATTCTGTTAAGCCATAGAGAGGTAACAGGATATTGTGCTATGTTTTGGTTAGATTGCCATAGATTGCATGGATGGAGATGAATCTTGTGCGCTTGCACGTTTTCCTTGCCTTCCAGTCATGAAGTAAATTTCTTTGGCCTTGATGGAGGGACGATGGTGCAGAAGCAGCACTAAGACGTTTGTGTTTGGGTTGTACACAACAATGGCATCCGCCCCAGCCTCTGCTGCTGTGATGGCATGTAGAATACTCGTTATGTCTGCTTCTTCTTGACTGGAATGAAGTTCAGAACAGTGCGACACTTAGTTGAAGGAGATGCCCACAGCTACCTCCTCATGCCCACCATTAACACAAATTGACTGGTTCGCAGCCAGATAGTGTGCACTATTCTTTATCATGTAATCTGTGTAGATAGATGCAAGATTTGACTTGTTTTCATTCACACTGAGGAACTGTTTCCAGTCATGTGGTAACTTGACTTCACCCTACGCTAGATAAACACAGCTGGATTTTCCTTGACTGCGTACCTCTCTTGTTTCTGACTTGATGCTGTCCTCAGTGTATCTGTCAAATACAATATTCACCTGAGACAGAAAGTTCTTGGCCATATCCTGGAATGTAACCCGTAGAGCTGTATTGGAAACAGGTAAGACCTGAATTACTGCATGTCCGTCGTAGATGACAGCATCTGCACAAGGTCAGACTTGTGATTCTTTCTCCAGCCACTGTGTCCTCCAGTTTATGCATAAAGTCTGCCTTTGTGCTGGCTATCATTGTTCCATCTTCACTGAACGGACTCAATGGTACAGGGGCATTTTCAAAGCCCAAGCCACGCTGCAGGGGGACTCTCTTAAAGGAATTGAAACTAGAAGACGAAGGTACATCACCTCTCCATTCATTGAGACACTCTCGGCCTTTACCATGACTTTTGTGTTCATTTCGGATATTGTCTTGATGTTTGAACGTGGCAACGGATCAAACAGGCTTTTGGAATACTAGAAGCAAGATGCTCATGTACAAATATCTTTGCCATGGCTTCACCATTTTCCCGGGCACTGCACAGACTATCTTGTGCGGCATCTGGAGCAATTGCACCAGTGACAATATTCACCAGCTTTGCAGAGCCAGTGAGACCAAAGGGATCTATGTAGATGTCATTGAACATGTCCTTCAGTTTTCTTGCATCACTATTCCATCTACTCTGTGTAACATTTTGAGTTGATTGATGTTTGTGATCATCTCCAGATCTGCCACCACCAATGGGTACGGAAATGAGCTGCATAAAGAGCTGTGACTGGACATGTCAGGAACAATCTAATCTGAGTTCATTGTGAGCCCAATTATTCCTCCTGCTCCATTCAAGCCCTTGTTCTCGGTAGTTTCAAGGGTATGGTCTAACCATACACCCTTGAACTGGCCTCTAGACTATTTGACAACACAGTTTCCCCCCATGAATTCACTTTCCATCTGAGGTCTTGTAGCTGGTTTGTTATAGAGAACTGTCTTGGCTAGGTCTACACCTAATGAAAATACATAAACAAAAAAGTAACAGTGTATAACAGAAATGCATTCACTAAAAGACAAAAAGTTTCACATTTGCATGCAGGAGTATTTAAATAGTATAATCTGCAAAGTTACCTTGAGGACTACCTGTATCCAATGTCCGCTGCGGAGCTCTTTTGATGCGGCTTGATCGGCTTGATTCTCTTTCAGCTGTGGTCATTGGCTGCACAAGAATGCTGGTCATGGCGTGCGTAGTTTTCTTGCCATCAACTGTGTGTTCATTGTGATCCCAGTTGTCAGTCGCTGCCAAGAGGATCTTGCCCCCATCAACAATTGGTTGAAGTTCTGTTGGAATGTATGAGTCTATTTCCGAGAGTTGCTGCCTGGAATCTACATAAATAGCAGCTGATATTATAAATGTTCTCAGTTCAGTATAGGATATGCAGCAACTAATCATGTTGAGTGTATATATCAATGCCCTGCTTCCAAAGGTGTGGTGGAGATAGACAGCAAGACCTAAATGCTTAGGTGACATGATTGATGTAGCTAATGTTGCTATTTCACAGGCAATACTCAAGCATCGTGGATCCAAATCCATGTCTTAACCATTTCTGTACCTTTTTTCATCCATTAGCCAGCCAATAACATTGTACAGTAATGGACCAAGAAACTTTTTCTGTGCATCAAGATTTGTCTCACTGGATGAAAAGTATTCTCTGCCAAGCTTTTTTGGTGAAAGACATATGCTGACGCAAGATGCCAATTGCACGATGTACAATACTCTCTGCAGAAACAGGCTGAACATCCTCATCACACGATTCATCCACCGATTCCTCCTCAGCAGCAGTCAATTTTATGTGACATTTGATTGGCCTTGGCAAGCACTTCACCAACGGATATTTCACATGAGCAGACAAGGTCAGAGCCATCCTGTTGTGGAACAAATGACTAAGTTATCCACTCTTTCATGAGCCGTCTCTTCAGATGCTGTGATGTGTATACAATGTAGTTCTCCACTCCTGCTTCTTCAAGAAGTTTCCGGAAACGTGTGCGAAGAGTATTTAGTACAAAAACTTACTTGGCCTCTATGTCAGGCCTGGACTCTTCTATGTGTTTGCCAAGCGCTTCTGTAAACACACTTTCCTCCTGCAAAATCTTCTTAGCTGCTGCAACATTTCTTGGGTTGATGTATGAAGAGTCACAGTTTTTCTTTATGTGGTACCTTGCCTCCATTGCCACTAAGTCCCCGTTGGTGATGTCTCGTAAACGTGTAATCATTTTTTTTACGACTCTAGGTCTTAAAAATATGTAACAGAAAGAAAGTGAAAACAACAATATAAGTAAAATCAACAGGCACTTTATTTATAGACAATTAAAGTGAATATTCGAAAGACATACATTTTGTGAGTTAAATTCCAAATAATCCTAAATGTCCTAATCACAAGTCCAAAATAACAGAATGTTCAGAATGAATTCCAATAGCATTGAATGTCCTGATATACCACAAAGATGTAATCCATAATGTATTTGAATGAGTTCCCATAAATCCCAAAATCATGTTTTAATCCAAAAGTGAGTGAGCACTTTCGTATTTCCAATGAATATTGTAAAAAAAATCGTTCTTCTCGAATTATATCTGATTTCAACAACACAACTAAAATAGATTCCTTACAGACTGATCTTTTAGAACCGAAATTCTAGAACAGGAATGAATTTGTTTACCAAAATCTGTATATAAATACACATGCCTACATGACCTATGTCACATGACAATATGAGTAATTCTAATGAAAACAAATACTGGGCTACCTGACATATGTCACAAAAGTCTAATTGCGAAATGCCTTTGAAAATACTAGGTAAACAACTGGACAAAAGTTAAGTATCCATTTTCAAATATCCATACTACTTACAATCATAGACAAAAGTTAAGTATATACAAATCATACATAACATTTGAATGTCATTACACTCTTCTGCAGCTTGAAGAATTTTAGCGTACATGGTCTGTTTATTAGAATCACCACAATAGCACTTTCTACCATCGACCATGTTGACCGTTGCTTTAGGTGGCACATTTCTTCACAAATGAAGCAACTACTTTTCCAATCAAATCCAGACTCCCCTGTAACAGATCTAGTTAGCTATGCACTAGAACCACATTCACAAGCTTCCGCACAATTCTAAACAGCATCACTACCACCAACACTCCAAGTTAGTTTTCTAAGCTTTTCTACTACCTTTTTCACATATGCAAGGCTACAGTAAGTAGCTCTATAGTTTCGATGATAATGAAAGGTAACTTCTGCTCATACTTTAAAATTTGGTTAGCAACATCATCAAGTCTTTCTCTGCATGCTGAGAATAAAGTAGTCACTTTGGATACATCAGGCGTAGCAGCAGTGGATTTAGCAAATGTCTGTGCACAAAAGATGCATGCATTCTTGTCAAATATTAGTTTACATATCTTCTGAGAGGGAACAACATCAAATTCAGCAGCCATTTTAGAGTCTGAGGGAAAATAAGCAACCAGATCCTGCACATTTAAAGTTGTAAATATAGTTAAGAGAGCATTTATATTGAGCAAACTAGTTATGCAAATTATGACCTTAAACTTATTAATGACAAATACAGGTATTTCATTATTGGTACTGTATATTTAGGAACATATCCCTCCAATGGTATTGAGCTATCAGCCAAATAATCTTTCAGATTTTGTTTTGCAAGTCATCTCTGATTGATAGAGGTTTTCACACTTGACTATTTTTGTAATAATATATGTAAGGAAAATAATATTGCAATAATATAACATGAGTCCAAACATTTGGTAGCAAAGCATATTCTCTTTTATCACTGATAAATACTTTTTTAAAACTTATACAATCAGTTTATTGCTCTGCAGTACAGATTGGTAAGCAAAAGTTGCATATTCCATATATATTTTTTACTTGTATAAATATAGATATTGTGACACTATTTTCAGTTGCCTCTGTATTAAGTGACATTATTCAATTTGAGGAAACATTTTAATCTAAACATACCATATTTGAGTGCAAATGGAGTCATAAAAAGAAGTGACTTATTTCCACAAGCAAAAAAGTCGCTGATTACGATATTTACGGTACCTTCAGTTGTTATGTATGATGTTTATATAATATTATAAATATTTTAGGAAATTATACATGTTTCTTCACTTTAATATTTGCTTAAATCTTAATGTTATCAGGAAAAACATGTTTAACTAGTGTCCTTGAATTAGGTTGTTTTGATCAATATGTTTTCTCAATTTGAAGGTCAAGGTTGATTTTTGTTTACAAGTAAAAATTCCATTAAGATGACTCATGTTCTAGAACATTCTGTCATGTGACCAATCTTTATATATGCCATGTTTGGTGGACATTTATTCAGTTTTGACATTACCATCAGTCTTGTAAAGAGCTATTACAGTTGTGAAAATTCATTCCAAATTCTAAGAGAGGAATTATTTTAAATATTCATTGGATTATAACAGTGCTCACAAACTTTTGGATTTTGGATTTTTAATTGATGATTTTGGAATTTAAGTGAACTTATTCAGAGATTTTGGAATACTTCATTTTGACATCAGCACATCAAGATTTCTAGTACATCAGGACTTTGGAGACCATTAGCACATCATAACATTGAAGGACACAGCCGTGAATTCGGAACATTCTATAATTAGGACTTGTGATTAGAACAATCATTCTTATTGGATTATTAGGATTTCAAAACATATTACTGTAAGTGACTTTTTGATTTTTCATTTTAATTATCTAGTAATAAATTGCTTGTTGATTTTTACTTGATTTGTTGGTTTCACTTTCTTTCTGTTACATTTTTCTTAGACCATAGAGTCGTAACAGAAATTGGGGGCTAGTCGTTCCGGGATCTGAATTTCTTTAAAGCATATTAGAGATATTAAATTTATCTTTGAAATTCATATTAATTTTGTCTCTGAATTTTTTTTGTCTTTGGCAAAGATTTTTATATAGAGAAATTTTTTTGTGTGAAACCAACAAGCATTTACTATGGCATCTAATGTTCAGAATTTCATTTCAAAACCTTCCCCCGAGGGGTTAGAGTGCATGAGAAAGGATGAGTTGCTCGAGCTTGCCAGAAAATACAGTCTATCTGAGGCAAAAGTATCATTGACAAAACAGGAGATAAAGATTATTTTGATTCAGTATTTAGTAGGAAAGGGAAATTTTGATAGCAGTGCTTTAAGTTTGAAGAGAAAGCCTGTATCTGGTTCTGACAGGAAATTAAGGGAATTAGAGTTAAAGAACCAGATTGATTTAGAATTGGCAAAGCTTCAGATTCAGAGAGAGAAAGAGAGAGAAAGAAGAGAGGCAGATACAGATGGAGAGAGAGAAAGAAGAGAGGCAGATACAGATGGAGAGAGAGAAGGAAGAGAGGCAGATACAAATGCAGAAAGAAGAGAGGCAGATACAGATGGAGAGAGAGAAGGAAGAGAGGCAGATACAAATGCAAAAAGAAGAGAGGCAGATGGAGAGAGAGAAAGAAGAGAGGCAAATGCAGATAGAGAGAGAGAGAGAGAGAGAAAGAAGATAAACAAATACAAATGCAGATGCAGATGCAAAGAGAAGAAAGGGAAATGCAATTTAAATTAAGAGAATTAGAACTGGCAAACAGAGCACACTCCACTCCTTTAAACACAAGTTCAGGTTTTGATGTTACTAGATATATTAGGTTAGTACCCCCTTTTCAGGAAAAAGAAGTAGATAAATACTTTCTTCATTTCGAGAAAATAGCTGAAAACTTGAAATGGTCCAGAGAGCATTGGACTTTGTTATTACAAAGTGTACTTATTGGCAAAGCTCGTGAAGTCTACATTTCACTGTCAGTACAACAAAGCACTGATTATGATGTGGTTAAGGAGTGCATCTTGAAAGCTTATGAGTTGGTACCAGAGGCATATCGACAAAGGTTTAGGAATTGTAGAAAAGAAACTGGACAAACTCATGTCGAATTTGCAAGGGATAAAGAACAACTATTTGATAGGTGGTGCTCAGCCAAGAAAGTTGATCAAGCTTATGATAACCTCAGACAGCTCGTATTAATTGAAGAGTTCAAGAGGTGCATCCATAGTGATGTTAAAATCTATCTTGACGAGCAGAATGTGGAAACTTTGGAAAATGCTGCTCGTATGGCTGATGATTATTCCTTGACTCACAAAATTTAATTTGGTAATAAATCGTCCTCTCAGCAGTTTTCTGGTAAAAAACCATTTCAATCTCATTCGAGTACTTCCAAATTTCACAACAGCACAACTGTTAGGAATCAAACATCTGATAAGACTGATCAGAAATCCTTATCTCTTCCTACGTGCACTTATTGTAAAACGAAAGGGCACGTTATTTCTGATTGCTTCAAGTTGAAAAATAAGCAACAGAGTAAAGACAGAGCTTTTCCAAATGCTCTTATTTCTACGAGGTCAAGGTCACGGTCTTGTATTGAAAGCAATACATTTGTTGGGTCAAACAAACCCCAGTCTGATTCTATGTTGGAGGCTTATAAACCATTCATGTCAGAAGGTTCTATATCACTTATTGGTGATTCTGCCAAACCTATCCCAATTAAAATATTAAGGGACACTGGAGCTTCTCAGAGTCTTTTATTGTCAGGTACTTTGCCTTTGTCTGAGGAGTCTTCTTCAAGTGAAAGTGTTCTTGTTCAGGGAGTTGAGTGCGGCTTTGTAAATGTTCCTCTTCATTGTGTAAATTTGGCATCAGACTTAGTTTCTGGACCTGTGACTGTTGGGGCAGTGACTTCTTTACTCATAGAGGGTGTTCATTTATTACTAGGCAATGACCTAGCTGGATATAAGGTTGTGGTTAATCCACTTGTAACTGACAAGCCTTGTTTGGATCAGAAAGTTGATCCTGTCGAAACTGAAATCCCTGATTTGTACCCTGCTTGTGCAGTTACTAGAGCTATGGCAAAAAGAGCTCTTGAGAGTGATGTTGATCAGGATATTATTCCTTTAGCTGACACATGTATTGGTCAGTCTTTTGATGAGGTCACTTTTTCCTCAGGTATTGATCAATCAAACGGTATTGATCACAGTGATCCTCTTTTGGCAACTCATTCTCTTTGTTTTACTCAGGGTGACAAACGACAATCCCTTGTCGTTGAACAGGAGCAAGATCCCGAGATATCTTGTTTGTTTCAGAGGGCTATTAGTGAAACTGAAGCCACACAAGTTCCAGTGTGTTACTTTGTGAAAAATGGGGTCCTTATGAGGAAATGGAGACCACCTGATGTACCCGCTGGTGACGAGTGGTCAGTGAGCTATCAAATTGTTGTTCCTAAGTCATATCGACAGGAAATTCTTAATTTAGCCCATCAAACTCCTTTGGCTGGTCATTTAGGAGTCCGTAAGACTTATCACAAGATCTTGAATCATTTTTATTGGCCGAAACTCAAAAGTGATGTTTCTAAATACTGCAGATCTTGTCACACTTGTCAAATGGTAGGAAAACCCAATCAGAAGATACCTAAGGCTCATCTGCAACCTATTCCTGCATTTGATGAACCATTTAGTAGAATAATAGTAGACTGTGTTGGTCCTTTACCTAAAACCAAGTTAGGCAACCAATACTTGTTGACCATCATGTGTGCATCTACAAGATTTCCAGAGGCAATTCCTCTGAGAAATATAAAAACTAAAACTATTGTGAAAGCTTTGGTGAAGTTTTTTTACACTTGTTGGCCTTCCCAAATCTGTCCAGTCGGATCAAGGGTCAAATTTTATGTCTGGAATTTTGCAACAAGTTATGCATGAACTAGGCATCCAACAGTTTAAATCTTCTGCCTATCACCCTGAAAGTCAAGGTGCTTTGGAAAGATTTCATCAAACTTTGAAGAATATGATTCGATCATATTGCTTTGATACAGAAAAGGATTGGGATGAGGGTGTTTATTTGTTGTTGTTTGCTGTTAGGGAATCAGTTCAAGAGTCGTTGGGTTTTAGTCCCTTTGAACTAGTTTTTGGTCATACTGTCCGTGGACCATTGAAATTATTGAAAGAGAAACTTCTTTCAAATGAAGATTCAAAGATTAATCTTCTTGATTATGTCTCTGATTTCAAATACAAGTTGTGAAAGGCCTGTGAAGTAGCAAGAACTAATCTTCACAATACCCAGTCAAAAATAAAATTAAGGTATGACAGAAATTCACAGGAAAGGAGTTTTAAACCTGGTGACAAAGTTCTGGCTCTCTTTCCCATACCTCAGAAACCTCTTCAGGCTAAATTTTATGGTCCTTATACCGTTGAAAAGAAAGTAAATGACTTAAATTATATCATTAACACTCCTGGGAGACGGAAACAGAAACAACTTTGTCATATAAATATGTTAAAGGAATATTTTGACAGAGATAGCTCAGCTAATTATTTAGTTAATTTAGTTGTACCTGTCCCACACAGTGAAGATATCAACGATGGAGTACAATCAGACTATAGTGACTCTGGTATAACCAATCTTCGGAATTCAGAAATATTGAACAACCTAGACCAGAAACTTTCACATCTACAACAACAGGAAAGAAATGAACTAAAACAGCTATTACATGACTATGAGCACTTGTTTCCTGATGTTCCAACACGAACAAGTAAAATTTATCATGACGTTGACATTGTAGATTCTGCGCCTGTGAAACAGCATCCTTATAGGATGAATCCTCTCAAACAGAACTATCTGAAGAAAGAAATTCAATATTTACTGGAGAATGATTTCATAGAACCAAGTAAAAGTAACTGGAGTTCACCATGTATTCTTGTTCCCAAGCCAGATAATACATTCCGTATGTGTACTGACTATAGAAAAGTCAACAGTGTCACAAAAACTGATTCATTTCCAATCCCAAGAATGGACGATTGCATTGATAAAATTGGAAATGCGGAATATGTCACCAAGTTTGACCTTTTAAAAGGATTCTGGCAAATTCCACTGACGGAAAGGGCAAAAGAAATTTCAACATTTGTAACTCCAGATGGACTTTATCAATATAAAGTCATGCCGTTTGGAATGAAAAATTCGCCTGCAACGTTCCAACGTCTGATGAACATGATAACATTTGGTCTTGATAATTGTGACGCTTATATCGATGACGTCATTATCTACAACAACACCTGGAAAGATCATTTGGAAACCATTCGAAAATTCTTCGATCGACTCAGTGATGCGAATCTGACAATTAATTTGAGCAAAAGTGAGTTTTGCCATGCTTGTGTCACATTTTTAGGACATATTGTGGGACAAGGTCAAGTTAAACCTATAGAAGCTAAGGTCAAAGCTATCTCTGAATTTCAAGTTCCAATTTGTAAAAAGCAACTGATGCGATTTCTAGGTATGGCTGGATATTATCGGAAATATTGTTCCAATTTTTCCAAAATTGCTGAACCTTTGACAAGTTTATTGAGTAAGAAAACCAAATTTCATTGGTCTGACAAGAGTCAGGAATCTTTTGACAAGTTAAAGGCCATGGTTAAGAATGCACCAGTTCTTTCTGCACCAAATTTTAGCCAATCATTTAAATTATCTGTTGATGCAAGTGATGTAGGGGTTGGTGGAGTATTGATTCAGGAAGACAAAAGTGGTGTGGATCACCCTGTGTGTTATTTTTCTAAAAAACTAAACAAGCACCAGAAAAATTATTCCACAATTGAGAAGGAATGTTTGGCTTTGATATTGGCTGTACAGCATTTTGAAGTGTATGTCACCTCAGCTCTTTCTCCAATTATTGTGTACAGTGATCACAATCCCCTTACTTTCATCAACAAAATGAAAGATAAAAATCGGAGATTGTTGAGATGGAGTTTGATATTGCAAGAATATAACATTGACATCAGACACATCAGGGGAAAAGACAATGTGATTGCAGATGCACTCTCACGTGCCTAGAAATGTAATATTGCTTGATGTAATTAAGTCCAGTATCATAAAACATGTTCTTATGTAATTTTGGTTATTATAGTATTAGATGTATATTCAAAAGAAAGCTTTATTATATAAATCTTTCTTTTTCTTTATGACGGGAGGTGTTATGTATGATGTTTATATAATATTATAAATATTTTAGGAAATTATAAATGTTTCTTCACTTTAATATTTGCTTAAATCTTAATGTTATCAGGAAAAACATGTTTAACTAGTGTCCTTGAATTAGGTTGTTTTGATCAATATGTTTTCTCAATTTGAAGGTCAAGGTTGATTTTTGTTTACAAGTAAAATTTCCATTAAGATGACTCATGTTCTAGAACATTCTGTCATGTGACCAATCTTTATATATGCCATGTTTGGTGGACATTTATTCAGTTTTGACATTACCATCAGTCTTGTAAAGAGCTATTACAGTTGTGAAAATTCATTCCAAATTCTAAGAGAGGAATTATTTTAAATATTCATTGGATTATAACAGTGCTCGCAAACTTTTGGATTTGGGATTTTTAATTGATGATTTTGGAATTTAAGTGAACTTATTCAGAGATTTTGGAATACTTCATTTTGACATCAGCACATCAAGATTTCTAGTACATCAGGACTTTGGAGACCATTAGCACATCATAACATTCAAGGACACAGCCGTGAATTCGGAACATTCTATATTTAGGACTTGTGATTAGAACAATCATTCTTATTGGATTATTAGGATTTCAAAACACATTACTGTAAGTGACTTTTTGATTTTTCATTTTAATTATCTAGTAATAAATTGCTTGTTGATTTTTACTTGATTTGTTGGTTTCACTTTCTTTCTGTTACATTTTTCTTAGACCATAGAGTCGTAACACAGTTAAAGTCTTGCTCCAAAAAATGCACAGGTTTTATGCAATGGTATTATCAATGCGATTAATGGCTGCATTACTACATCAATAGAAAGAAGTTCAGAAATTTTTCAATAATTTTATGACAGTAACCTTTTACAAAGTTAGCTTGTACATATAATGCTTCAAAGTGTGTATTTTGTCAAATTAATGACATTTCAACGAAAATGAAGAGATTTGTAAAAGTTTTGTTAACACATTTCTTGCGCGGATTGATACAGTGAACATTGTTGGTGAGGGTATACTGTAGAAACGTCACAGAGCGGTCGCAGAGCATAACATATTTAAGCAAAATATTTTAAAAATTGTGAGTTTACTTGCATGGATTTTAGTTCTTTATTTTGTTTATTTTGGCATTTTTGGCCATGGCAAGCTTAAAGTCTATTACGCTAAGCAAACGCTGCACACAAATTTCGATTGCCACTTAATTTTGGTTTGCAATCAACACGCATCAATGCCCGATTTCTTCATAGTTTTCAAACATGATTATGACTGTATTGAGACTTAAAATCGTTACCTAAACAATTGTATTACTATATTTAATCAACATGATTTTTTCCAAAAAATGTGTCCGTTTGTCGTAGAGTACAAAAGGTATACGATACTGTATTCATCTGACACATAATATAAAATAGAAACAGATCATGCACGTTCAATCACTAATAATTTGCATGATTCATATGGAAAAGTAATTTTTAAAAAAAGTCAATAATTGAAGCATACTTTTTGTCGTTTGCAGATCGTTTTTAGGCATTTTGTATGGCGTCTACTTATTGATTACATAAATGTATTCTAGAGGGTCCAGTCACAATACATTTTAAGATCTGTTCATGTTCATCCTGATGGAGAGAGAGAGAGAGAGAGTGCAACAGAAGAAGAAAAATGAAATAGGCCTGAATATGAAAATACAGATGTCAATAACATGCATAAAGGCAGATATATTTCCTAAATGGGAAAAGACAGTAGTTACAAAAGTGATATCACCACTGTGGCGATAACAATGGTATTTTTCTCCCACTAATATATTTCAATATCTCATTATGAAACACAAAATAAAATGGATATAGCAATTTTTTATAAAAAAAAAAAAAAAAAAGTTCTGAAAATTAGAGAAAGAATTGTTTTCAAGCTCCTCGCACACCCTAAAAAAAACTAAATGGCTGGTCCCCAACTTATTCGGTCAAGACCGCCAGTGGACGAGGAATAAACACATAGATCTATCATCATGGTCTTGGTACAGGTTAGCTGACAGGCCTCAGACCACAATTAGCTCCTCTCAAAACTGACCCGAAATCCCGACAAAATAGTACCAGATTTAAACAGCATGTTTGACAATTGGATTATTTTGAAATGTTATAAGTTATGTTGATAATAAAATGGTAAACTTCAAAAGTTTACACATCTGTATTGATTTTTGCAATTGTCTGCTCTGCAGTGAACACAATCGTATGTAAAGTGTCCTCTAATTGCATGTCATTCTCTGAATTGCATGTCATTCTCTGAATCTCTGTCTACCATATGAATACACAAGAACGAGCCGGTGCACTCTTGATAAAACGTTCAGGATTTCATTCACTAAGGTGTGTGTGTGTGTGTGTGTGTCTGTGTGTGTGTACAGAGAGCTGCAAAGTTCCATGAGTTACAACAACAAATGTACAATAATGAATGGTTATACCTGACATAGAAGGAAAATAATTGAGGTCTGAAGCCAGATGAATCAGCCCTATTCAAGTTCGACCCCGAGATGCTCCACCTTTCGGACGTTTCAGCCTTTTGAAGTTCAGTCCCGGTCAATAAAACCTTTTCTCACTGGATGAGAAAGATATTTAATTTTGAATAGGAATGATTGATTGTATTGTCTGAACATTTTTTTAAAAAACTTTAATACTCAAACTCATATTCAGACTCAAAAGTTTATTGAACAGAATATCTATTACAAGACTGTTTACAAGAAAGAAGATATCATAGAAAGAGTTTACTTGTTTGATTTACAGATTTACATTTAAGAGACCAGAAGTCTCCTGGCTGTATAAGGTAAAGATATTTGACAGGATGTCATTTATTATATTATGTAAAACTGATAATCTTATGGTGAACACACAGAGGGAAGCAGTCTCGACATTCTGGACTTTCTTACTCCAAACAGTGAGGCTATAAATCTGCCAGTTTAAAGCACGGTTACTGCAAAGGGATTGAGTCAAGTAAGAAATCTTTATTCTATGCATGAACAACATTGAAAGATAAAAGCATTTATCATATACTGGGTACAGTTTACATACAGTTTTTGCGGTTTATTATTTTTGATATGTTTACACGTTAATATATACTTTCTGTGAATCTGATTGGTCCAAATAAGTGCATGAAAACCTTGCGCAGTTTTCTCATTATTGATTGACTGCGGCCGTGGGGGTTTTCCTTACCCGGCCTTCTGGAACCACTTTATTTTACTATTACTATTAATAATATGGCGGCCGACTTTCCAATCAGTAGCCGAATTGACATTAGACAAAAAATAGGTCAGTAGTGGTTACATATGTCCGAATATGTCCCTTTCGTCCTACATAGAATTCTCCTAATGCCAAACTAAAACTAGAACATGGAGCAAACCTGCTTCGCCTTGTTAAGCCAAAAATGTGGGAGAAAAAAAATCCATCATGCTGTCCAACACGAACATACAGAGTCTATGCAGATAAACGCCTGGCAGCCTATTGTAATGCAAACAGTTCCATTTACATTGCTGTTACCACGCGGTATAGATATCGTAACCCACCCGACGACAAGCATGGTTTGAATGTCAACCTATAGGAGTAAATAAACTCGTCTCTTTTATGAAAAGAATGCCAACAAATGCTGGTCTCCCAACTGACCGAAAGTTAAACAACCGCAACACTTCCAAATGAAAAAATGCAAATATCCGGTCACAAAAACATTAAATCTGGGTATCACTATAGCCATATAAATGCAAATCAGCACCGGCATATAAGTTATCCTCCATTCTCAGCAACACCTCTACAATGGTTGTAATACAATTTCTGCATCCAGTATTCCTTCATCCAACAACTAAAATACTATTTCTTCTGGAATATCCAATACTGCATCTTTGATGAATGACCACAGTGGAATCGACATACTTTTCGATGGAAACGTTGTCAACAGTCTCATCAAAATCCATGTATATTCTGCCTCTTGTTTAATTAGTTCTCAAATTACTTAACTTTCCAAATCATCTAATAACTTGTGTTTGCTGGAGTCTTTCAATGATCTGTTCTAGGTCCAGTTTTATTCTTTGAATAATAATAATAATAATAATAATAATAATAATAATAATATTTTCTGAGGATAATACACTTGGTTCTGAATCAATCAACCAAACTTACATTCAAAGCTGGCTGGCTTCCATTATCGGAAAGAAGAAAATGTTATAAATTATGTTCCTCTCACAAAATTACATATGGTTCCTTTTCCTCTTACCTCCAAGATCTAGTACCATCATTAGTTGGAAACAATTAGTACCATCGTTAGTTGGAAACAACACAAAGTAATTTACAAAATAGAAATAATTTTCAACAAATGCATGCTAGACTTAGAAATGTCCAGAAATTCATGTATAGCTTCTAAAATAAAGGTTTGGAACACTCAGCCGAATCCAGTAAAACATCTAACATTTAGACGTAAAATTTAACCAACGCCCAATTATGTACCACTCTATTTTTATACTAGTAACAGGAAATTATCTCGTATTCATTCTAGAATAAGAAACAACTGCAATGATTTAAACAATGTTTTATTTTTTAAATTTTCTCACTGATACTCCATTGTGAGCATGTAGAGAGGACGATTAGACTGTCTATCATTATATTCTTAATTGTAAGAAGTTTACAGTACAAAGACTGAGACTTGTGCATGGTCTAAACCAGAGAATTCATCCCTGTTAGTACTCGTGTCTTGCTGTTTGGATCAGCTGAGCTATCAAATGACATAACCACCCGCATCTTTGAAATTGTTCTGGCCTACATTAAGGATACTAAAAGGTTTTAATATTCGTTATATAAAACAAACTACCTTATTGGCACGATCTCCCTCCACCACCCGCCACGGTATCCCTTTATCGTCTCTTTCTCCTCCCTATTCTCCCCCAACCTGTCTCTTCTTGTACTCCAGTTGTATTACACTTACTTTGTATTAATTTTTCTTTCTTTTAAATTGGCTCTTTCTCTATACTTGTATCATGAATTCTTCAATATTCATTGTATTAATACAACATCTTACGGATCCACAAGTATAGACACTTACTATTAAGTCTTTGGAGACATAACAGTAGTCTCGGAACTTGGAATCCTTCAAATATTCCGTCACTTATATTGTGTGCATTGAAGATCAATTAAATATATTAAATAGGTAAAAAAAAAAAAAGAAGGCAAACATGGGAAAGACACTCATTGCATACAAGTCATTACAGAATTATTATAAGAAAAGATCTTATATGAATGCTCTAATGCTATGTCGATAAAACTACATCAAAGGGGAGATAGCTCGTCGCACACACAAACACGTACGTATATAATCAAGGTCTTTGATATTATAGTAACGGTATCTTACAAATTATATCTAATTATCCTACTAGAACACTTGCTGGCATGCTGGAATTGAAATTATCCGTACTTGCACAAGAGTTGGTTGAAAAAAATAAAAAATAAAGGAAAAGGAAAAACAGTTTTTATAAATATCAAAAATTAAAATGAATATAAACTCAAGGTCGACTAGTCCCTGTATGTAATTCATTTTGAATCGAATAATAAAATTAGCTGATTGAGAAAGGCATTACAATGCAAAGAAGTACATACGCAACTAAATTATTTTAAATACGGGTGATTAAATTAAAATTGTCAAACAGTATAGTAATATTTCGAAGAATCATTTAATCAATTACTCGAACTGAGGACAAAACTGATGATAGCATCACCATATTGGCAGAGAATCTAATGTCAAGTAATGATTATTAACAAACGTTTAGGAAACTAGACCTAAGAAGAAGTTCCGAGTGAGGATAACAACATCAAGTACTCTGCTTAATTTATATAGTCAGTATCAAATTTAAACAATAGTCCTTTTAAGGAAAGGATGCTCTACTGCCCGAAAAGAATGTCCAGGAATCCAAGATAAGACCGTTTCTTCTTTCTAACTGCTGAGTTCTGAAACCATCCCTGATATTCTTGGATTGCTTATGTCGATAACGATCCTATCAGAAGGAGTAGCTATAATAAGATTTTCAAGATGGCCACCGTCTTGGCCAAATTGGATGTAATATAGGCACCATTTTCATTTAATACCAACTAGATACCATAAGAAGTCTTTTGGAGAGAACCTCGTTGATATGACCATTCATGGCGGCAATGTTAAAGGTCAGACCAGCACCATTTTCATTTAGAACCAACTAGACATCATAAAAAATCTTTTTGTGAAAACCCATGTTAATATAACCACCCATCTCGGAGAAATAGTGATAACAATATTTTCAACATACCCGCCATGGTCGCCATATTGGAGGTCAGATCGGCATCATTTTCATTTAGGATGAACCAGATACCATAAGAAGTCTTTGGTGACAAATCCATTGAATATAATTGTCTATTTAGGAGGAATAGCGATAACAAGATTTTGAAGATCGCGGCCATATTAGAGGCTAGATCAGCACGATTTTCATTTATTACAAATTCGACACCATAAAACGTCTTTTAGTGAAAACCCCATGTCGATATGCTGGAGGTCTGAGCGGCATCATTTACATTAGGACCTACTGGACTTGGATCACAATTATTACTTCGGGGCCAGTATTCATGGAAGTCCGAATCTATTTTTGGAGCAAATTTTCCTTCTTTTCTTTGGTGGTCTTCTTTGGTTTGGATGTAGACATCGTTGGTACTGATTTAAAATGGAACTGTTTATTCTTTAGAACAGCAGGACTATGGTGTGATTGTTCATGTATTTTGGCTATAATATACAGTGAGTAATCAGGCATTGATGCAGTCACGAAAATGAAATCTGTGATCCATGGCATATTGCTTTGTTTAAAGTTCAGCCTCTCCAAGCTATGCTGGATAACCTATGGCAAGGTCTCAACTGTAAGTTTTCCATGGAAGATATTTCTGATCAACATATGATTTATTTGGATTTGGACACATTGGAAAGTTCAGGACTAAAAAGAAAATGTAGATAATATATAGGGAAAATAACTGTATTTAGTCCAATAGACCTTGGGATGAATGTGTGTATAAAGTTTCATGGCAATCCTAAAGTAGTTTAGGAGGAGTAGCAACAACAAACTTGTGTTAACAGGCTGGCTGATTTAAATTTATACCATAATAAATTTAATTGATAAATTTAATTTATTAAACTTTGAAATATTGATAGCTTTGCATCATTTAAATTGTAACAGTATGAATTAATGTGACATTGTTGTATTGCCACTCACTTTTCACAGCCTTATTTTAAATCTTTCCTCATTTTAATGTGAGAATGAAACCGTCATTCAAAAACACATAAAGACATATTTCTATTTCATATTGTGTCAGCAACTGATTTACTCTATTTATTATAGGTCCAAGCCATTAATGCATGTGCTTATGATGGTGTGATGTATTAGTAACACACAAACATGTATCTACTTATATGTCTTACAATAAATGTTTAATGAGAGAAGAGATATAAAGACTGTATAGTAAAATCCACTCAGTCTGTCTACTAATCCATTTTAAAATCCACTCAGTCGTCCTACTAATCCATTTTAAAATCCACTCAGTCTGTCTACTAATCTATTTTAAAATCCACTCAGTCTGTCTAATAATCCATTTTAAAATCCACTCTGTCTGTCTACTAATCCATTTTAAAATCCACTCAGTCTGTCTACTAATCCATTTTAAAATCCACTCAGTCGGTCTACTAATCCATTTTAAAATCCACTCTGTCCGTCTACTAATCCATTTTAAAATCCATTCTGTCTACTAATCCATTTTAAAATCCACTCGGTCTGTCTACTAATCCATATTAAAATCCACTCAGTCTGTCTACTAATCCATTTTAAAATCCACTCTGTCTGTCTACTAATCCATTTTAAAATCCACTCAGTCTGCCTACTAATCCGGAGAATGAGAAATATGAAAATAAATATTCATCAATGGGATAAAATGTACTCTCCCTTGGTCTTATTAACTTGGAAGTCTAACACAAAATACATTTCCTTTTGTTGTTAATTTTGGTTGAGACACTGAATGACAGATTGCAGTATTGTAGCATAAGTTGATATCACATTCTAATAAACCATTTTTACTTAATCATTGTTAACTGACACTCTTAAAAATAAACCACAATGTTCAAACAGATCATCCGAATTAACTTTGTACAACCAAGGTTAATAATAACATCATTATGTGTCCTACATGAAAAAATGTCCATCACTGTTTAGAATTCTTTTGGGATCAGAATTTCACATGTAGTTGGTGATATTAGACCTAACCCAGTGGTCCTCAACGCGGTACCCACGGGCGACATGGCACCCGCCAAGGTTTTTGTGTACCGCGGAATAGGTTAAAATGAATAATATTTTTTTTTTTAAATGGGTGAAGTTAATTGGTTGGTGCCCGCCACTCTCTTATAAACTCACAAATGTAACTCTTTCAGAGTAAAATGTGCACCAGGACTTGGTAGGCATCATCTAACACAAATCTAATCCTCCCTTCTGAGTTTGAATTGAATAACTGCCAACACACAGTAATCTTGCACACATGCCACACACTATCATATACCAAGACATAATTGTCCACATATGTGCCATCACGTTGTTAGACAGATTTTGAAAGACGAATGTTTCAATAGACATTACCTTACCTGACTTCAATGAATTTTTGAATGTTTTTCAACTCCAGTATCAGAGAATTAAGAAAGATTCACATTTATGTTACATGAACATTTGAAAAATGTTGAAAACCTTGCCAGGATTGCAAGATTTTGGGTTCACATGAATTTATCATGACCATAATTTTTTATCATAATAAAATATCTACTGTGCAAAAAGAAAATAAAAACTACCACTTGTTTTAAATATCACTCATTGGTCAATGTTGCTGTTTAAAATGTGGTAGATTCATGCTTTGAATTTGGATGAACATATAATTTTTATGTTTCAAGTTTTATTTAAAATTCTATCAAAATTAAATTTATAAATGTTTTTTCCATTTAAAACATATTTTCAGATACAAATTATCTTGTGTTAGAAAAGTTCCCATAATTAGGTTTGTTTTTGTGGAGTTTAATGCCATTTTTTGATAACATAATACGTTATACATGGCAGCCAGTTTATTCAGCGGAGGAAGAACCCTGGAAGACCCCAGGAAGAACCACTGGCAAGCTTTCTTACATACCCACTTTGGTCAAACTAAGACTCAAAGTCGCACTGACATAGGTGAGATCTGTGAGTGAGTGCCTTAGACCACTTGGCCACACGAGGTTCCTTCCATTACTTAAGGAAGATGTGGCAAATTGAGTTTTTGGGTCTCAAAAACATTTAAAATTTATGGTCAGTGACAAAATTGTAACACTGATATTGATGTCAGGAACAGCTGTCTGGAGTATGTAGCTCCCCTTTAAAGGATCCATTTAGCCAAGTTAAGACTATTCTATGCGGGATACTTTTGCATGGCTTCCTCTTGGACATCTTTCATGAGGGTCAGTGTAGAAAAAAAATCTTTCAATGAAGTACAGGGCTATCCATAGAATTTCTGGATTAGGAGTCCAGGCCTCTCAATTCCCAAAACTTTAGAGTTGCTTGCCATTTTCTCGGAGTCCAGAACTCAGTCTAGGTAATCATCAACTTTTTGTTAATGCATTCTTGTAAACTTGTTTAAACTGGCTTTTTATGTACTAATTAATACTATAAGTAGGTATGTAGATTCGACATATTGGAGTAGGCTCTGCAATTGGTATCCTAAAAGGGTGAAACAGCACATACACACAAACACACAGCTCCTTGTTATTTTAAAAGACCTAAAGACAATCAAATTTGTAAAGTTTATATGCATATAAAAGATATATACATATTTGCTTGTTTTAATATGATTATTGCATGATCTCACCATTTTTAAAAGATTTCTTGCCGCTGTTAAATTATTAATTTGAGTTATTTCCCTTTTCACAGCAAACATTTTATTAATTTACCTTTTTAAAACAGACCTACAGTAGCACTATAATTGAGAAATCACTTGCCCTGGCCCGAGTCTGAAAAACAAATTCTTTGAGCAATGTGTGTACTGAGCAAGCCTGACATTATGCAAATGATGCCCCATGATGCATGGATTTAGCTTGGGGAGGTAAATTCATGTGTACTTTATACAATTGGCCATTTGGATTGGTAAGTACATGTATCGGTATGCCTGGTTGTTACACATGCAAAAGTCATCTCCCTTCATCTTGCATTTTCTCATGTGAGCAAAAGCAATCTTAAAAAAACAATGACGTCCGCAAATTTGAAGACATTCCCAAAATGTGAGAGTTTCCTCATATGGTATGGCACAAACACTGTGTACAAGGAAGCTCTCCTTTTGCCCAGACTTGGATAAAGCTGCCTAGTTAAAGGTACCCCGAGTTGATAGGTATCTGGGCAGAGAGAATTGCCAGCCAGATAATACTGCCTTTTACACCTGTGTCACTGTATCTGTATAATACTGGATAGACCTCAAAATCGATCATCACATCCACTGTATATATCATTTTTTTCAAATTTCCACTCACATATATGTGATTCTACCAGCGGTAGGCCCAAAATACTGTTGTAAAGGCCGTCTACCACACATACCGTTTAGTAGTTAAAATCTACTGCTTTTGAAAATTTTAAGAAATTTTTTTTTACTCTTCCCCCCCCCCCCCCCAACACACACACACGGTATTTGGTCACGTTCTGTCAACACATTAGAGAAACCAGCCAGAACCAGTCTACTGGGGACCGGAAATGTTCCACAAGTACAATGACCGGTGCGATGATGCGTGGAAGAGCAATAGGATTAGAATTGTTAAAGAATAGCAGACGTGTACACAGCAAGCCGCTAATTGATTACCTTATTGTTGGAATTTGGGGAATTTAAGGCCAAATGAGGAGAGAGATTGGATTAAAGACATTTTCGGTCATTCGACCATGTACGTCTATCCCCAAATGCGGGGGGGGTTTGAGGTGTTATAAGTAATAAAGGGATAACAGGTGGTCCATGATGTCTTCTGAGCCTTTGATGAAAATCGGCGAACCCTTAGCGGAGGGGAGATAAAATGAAGAGATCGACTATAAGAAATGATTTCGGAAGAGACACTAGAGTAAGTATTTTGATTTTTGTCTTGTTTAATTGTTATTGTATTGTTCAAGATGTTTTAAGAGGACAGCTCTTACATTTTTTGTTCAATTCATGTCAAAATGCCGAAACGTGCTTTCTCCCAATTCTAAGAAACCACCAGCTAAGAAATATTACAAGTTCAACAATGCTTGGATATATCGGAGTTTAAGTGTGTGCAGGCGAGTAGCATAGGTCCTAAGTTTGCATTGTGTTTCAAAGGTATGCATCTTTTGTATTTCATAAACCAACTGAAGTTTTCATGCACATAAATTAAGTTCAAGCCCTAGATAAAATATATCACTAAAAACTATATTACAAGATAATTGATTTTAAAGTTGGATAAGTTATTCATAAAAGCATAAATACATCATGTATTTTTTTATATTTTTATTTCAAGTCTAAATCAATCTTTATTTTGTTATTTACAGTGGTGAAACTTGCCAACAGATTTTTGGATCTGAGCCATGAGAGAAAGAAGCCCTTTAGGATGAGGCTCAGGAATACATCCCATGTCCAAGTCAGGAACTTTCTCCTCGGGGTGAACATAGCTTGGAGGAGTATTGGAGAGTAGTCAGCAACCTTACAAAATCAGCAACAGGAAACTGAAGCTAGAATTTCTTTTCAGGCTGAACGTGGTTGTCCTGTCGTTACAACATTCTAATCCTGATACAGAGAGGACATTCTCCATTCTTTGCAAAAGACAAAGTGATTGAAGGGGAAATCTGGACCATAGAAATATGGAGAGCCTGTTAAGTGTGAATCTTAATAATCACAATGAATGTCATCAGTGATCACTAGACAGTGATCTTGTGAATGAAACTAAAAATGCTATTGGATTTTATAGAAGAAAGATCTTTGCAGTGAACTATCAGATAAACAACTTTTCCGTTTTCATTATTTGACCGTATACTGACACATATTAATTAATTATTATTGTAACATTTTCCATCAAAATCTGAATCTGATTCATGTTCAGACTTGCTTTTTTATTACAGTATGAAGAGAATACATATTATGGCACACACAAAAACAGCACTTGTTTTGTTTTCCATCCCCTTGAAATGTAAAATTTATGCAGATAAAAAATCTACTGGTTTAGAGGCCAATCTACTGATCAAAATTTTTAAATCTACTGGTTTGAAATTCTGGATCTGTCACATGTAAGCACTCAGACTCTGACAAATGCTACACTTTAATGGTTTTACCAGAGATTCTGCTAGGGTTGCGCAAATACCTGTATTTTGTACCAGCAAGGACAGAAAAAGTCGGTACAAGGCCAAATGTTACCGGTACAAATGCTAATCTACCAATCTCATCAATGCATGGTTTATCTTTTGCATATAGTAGGGAAAATTGTAGTAAAGAACACTTTAGAGAAAGAAAATGAAATTAATGAGTTTCTGTTCTTCACAGGAGCTGTTTTCATAATGAACAACATCAGAAGTCAATACCAAAACAGTAGTGTCATCCCATTTCAGTATCGTTACTGTCTGTCACCAACTTAATTAACACTTAACAACTTTGGTTCAGAGATCACTTATAAAGTAAATAGTTAAGTCGTTTACATACACCGCATACAATGTTTAGTTTTTGTGGTTTGGTTCAAGTGAAAGACTTCAACTTCAGCATGACTTACAGATCACACAACTTACAGTCATCAATACATAGAAGGCAGCAAACTCCAAAACAAGCCAGTCCCTCAGCAAACAAACATGTGGTTATTGATTTGTTTTGAACAAAAGAAGAAACAAAAGCTTGGATTAAAGTCTATAAAGCAGAACGAGGGGTGCTTTATATTTTTATTGTTTCACACACCAGCAATTAGTCACACACAACAGCACTGGAAGGAGAGTCGACTTATCTCTTTGATGGCTTCAGGCTTTGTTTTGACAGCAACTACACATGATGAAATTGGCCTCTAAGCTCCCTCACCTGTTGAGCTGCAGCAGCAATCCAATACTATGTTTCTGTAATTTGATAACCATGGGAACTCCACCCTGACTGTAAGTTGTCTATTCTAATAGACTAGGGAGGCAGAATTATATTGTATGTATATATACCATTACACCGCCTGAATCCATGAATGAGGTAAGCCGACTCTCCTTCTGGTGCTGTGTTGTTGCTGTCAATCACTTATCATAGTCACCAGGGATATGGGAATACAATTGCATGAAAAGAATTGGTCAGCTTCTGACAGACTTTGATGTTGAAACAGTTAACTTTCAAGACTTAAAGCACATTTTACAATTTTGTTGGTACACGAATACCAACAGTCTCATTTTTTTCCAGTACAGGGGCAAATTTTATCTGTAAAAACTGGCATATACCGGTGTAATCGAATCTCTGTTTTACTCTTCCATGTATCATGTGCTTCATCAAATTACAACTCTCACGAAACATTGTATCATGGAATACTGGCTGATTCAGACCATGGCTCATTCGGACCAAATTACCGGTTCGCACAGACCAAATGCCGGTCTGATTTGGACCATGTGAAATATTACAAGAACAACAATGGAACACATACACCTGATTTATTTTAGATGTTATCACTGTTTTCACAAACATAGGAAGAGAATGTAAAAGGGTTGAATTTCAGCTTTTGAATTTACATAAGATAGTTTTTCATAAATTTATTTACCTGAAATCAGAACAAAATAGATATGAGCTATCGCAATTAAAAATAATTTAAAACCAAAATAACTTTTCAGTGCTTACAAGAAAGAGAACATAGAGTTACTCTTTGAATTAATATCTTTGAAAAACATTTTGAAACTTTTCAAAAAATCAGGCAAGGATGGCTGGCTTTCAACAATATCAACCAGTAATGTATATAAAATTCTCATGTAAATCATCTTTTCTTCGTATTATATTTACCAAATAACTATGTGTAAAGAGTTATTAATGAGTAACACAACATTAAAACTGACTTTACTGTTATCATTGAATGTTTATCTTGTGAGTAAAATCTCAATCCAGTAAATCCACTTTTTTTATTTTCATTCTAACCTTTCAAAATATTGCAAATATTAATGAACATAAATATTTCATTGAAAGCACATATTACATCCATTAAAAGGTTGATTTCTGAATAGAGATTTTATTATACTAACACATATATAATATAATAAAATTTCCACGTAAACAAAGAGCGCAAAGATATTTCAATATTTTGTGTTCTAGAATAGTATTAAATTCAGTAAATTGGAAAATGACAACAAAAGTGCTTTAATTGTAGCAGCATTGATCAAACAGATTTTGCAAATTGATGGTCAGATGATTATACTATTATTGTTTGCAATTAAATTAATTGCTGCATTGATCAAATAGTCATTCCTTTAAACATGGGGAAGACACACTTTCGTTGTCATTCTCAAAATCTTTAAACAGAAATAACACCACCATTTTCGTTATGTTATCACTTTCTTCATTATAATTAATATGAGGTCCACAAGATTTGCAGAATATAGACATATGATACTGTATTGAATTAAATCATAAATTTGACAGGTCATTAGTTTAATTTTTTAATATATAAGTGTTATTTAGCACTAGTAGTATACAGTACACTATATATGATAGAGATAAATTCTACATAAATCCAACAAAAGCATTAACAGATATAGATATAAAAAAAGTTTAGTGTATGGGTCCTGTCTTCTCAATTTTTTTTGGTGTTAGTAATTTTATTATTTCTCAATAAAATAAACTGTTTCAATTTTGCATAAAGGTGAATGATCAGCTTTGAAAATATTTCACTACAGAACTGGCAATTCAAGATAAAAAGACTTACATTATTTCATTTCTATATAGAACAATGCCATTATCTCATGTAAAATCAGGGATCTGTTTCCAAAAATGAAGTTTTCAACTGCTCAACGTACCTGAAAAGTAATGAGAAATATCATATTTTAAACAACTGTAAATGTCACATTTAAATCGATGAAAAAACTTAATATTTCACATGGTCCAAATCAGCCTGACTTTTGGTTTGATTCAGCCCATAATATGGACTTAATAAGTCTGGTCCGAATCAGCCTGCACCTGTATCATGAACTTTACATTTGAATGGTTAAAATGCCAGTATGTGTCATCATGTGTATGTTCAGACTTTCACTTCCACTAAACATTTTATCACACAATTCACATTTGAATGGTTGTTCTGCAATATGTATCTTCATGTGCATCTTCAAGCTGGAACTCCTCCTAAACATTGTATCACAAAATACACATACAAATGTTTTATCTCCAGCATGTATCTTCATATGTGTCTTCATGACTGAACGCCTACAAAACATTTTATCACAAATTTCACATTTGAATGGTTTTTCTCCAGTATGTGTCATCATATGCATCTTCAGACTCCCACTTTCTTTAAACATTTTATTACAAACTGCACATTTGAATGGTTTTTCTCCAGTATGTATTCTCATATGCACCTTCAAATTCGAGCTTCTACTCAACATTTTATCACAAATGTCACATTTGAATGGTTTTTCTCCTGTATGCAACCTCAAGTGTACATTCAAGCTAGAACTGTGGCCGAACATTTGACCACAAATGTTGCATGTAAAGGGTTTTTCTCCAGTATGTATTGTTATGTGCTTCCTCAAACTTCCCCTCTCACTAAACATTCTATCACAAACTTCACATTTGAATGGTTTTTCTCCAGTATGTATCCTCATATGCACTTTCAACTTACCGCTCTGACTAAATCTTCTATCGCAAACCTTGCAGTTGTATGGTTTTTCTCCAGTATGGATGCTCATGTGCTTGTTCATATCACCACTCGTATTACACATTTTATCACATACTTCACATTTGAATGGTTTTTCTCCAGTATGTATCCTCGTGTGAACCTTTAAATCTGAACTCCTCCTGAACATTTTATCACAGTCTTTACATTTGAATGGTCTTTCTGCTGTATGCATTTTCATGTGCATCTTCAAGACTGACCTCATAGCAAATATTTTATCACAGTCTTTACACTTTAATAATGTCTTGCCAGTACGCATCCTCCGTACATTCAAGCTAGAAAAACTCTGGCTGAACCTTTTATCACAAACGTTGCATATTTATTAATGGATTTTCTTATCCTTTTGTGCGCCGTTATGTAACCACTTTTAATAAATAGTTTATCACAAACGTCACAATTGAATGGCTTTTTCCCCTGTTATGTGATTTTTGATGTGCAATTGACGCATCACTAAGCCACAACGGTAACGGGACATTTCGTACCAAATCCAGTTCGTACCATGGTCGTTTCGTACCTGGACGATTCGTCCCTTAAACATGTTCATTTAATTCACACACTTTCTGCATGCCATTTCCTTTCCGATTTAATTTTTTTTTTTTTTTTTCCCATTGAGACAGAGACTTTGTGATGTGTTGGTTAAAGTACTCAGTTAAGGGCTATTGGTAATGCACAATTCATTACAGGTGGGTGGAGGATGAAACTCTGAATGTGAAGAAATGGCTACAAAATATGGTAATAGTGATATCCCGTTCCTTTCAGTTAAGTATCCTGTAACATTAAACAGTGAGTGTGTGAAAGAATAACTTATAATTAAAAAAATGCCATACATTTTTGTCCACAGACTTTGATGCAGTGTACTGCAGTATGGAGTCGTTATGTTGTGACAAAGAAATGTCACTGCCACTTATAAAAAATCCATTTAGTGTCAAGGAGAAGTGGATTTTGAGTAAAACTTGGACATATTGAACATAAGCTGTTTTTCTGCACATGCTGTTTGCAAATAAAATGGATTCTTGTCTGTCATGAACAACCTTGACATTAGTTCCTAAAAAAGGTAGGGGGTCATGTACTAGCAATAAGCAGTATTTTTACGATGAAGACAACGACACAATTATACATGCATATTGGTAATAATAATAATGTCACAATTTTCAGTGACAAACATTATGATGATCCAAAAATGAAAGTTCTGGAATATTTTCATATTTTCTGCTCACATGTCTTTCTGTACATGCTGTACATGTATCTATTCTACCACAATTGGTAATTTAGTTTTCTATACTGTATTAATTATGGAGTCGTGAGTTTAAATCTCTGACCACTTTCTTGGTATCTTTGTAATTGGTTCAAGGCAAAATGTACAAAATGTAAGACTTCAATCTAATATTTCCCCTTTATGTAGCCCACCAGCCACATTAAGTCACCTCCTGTTATCCTGCTTTTCTAAAGCACCCCATGTCTTTGCAAATTACTACACTGTACAACGATTTAAAAAACTAATTTATCCAGTGTTCAAACGTCACACACAAAACGATATCAATAACTATATATTAAAATACCGAAAAATATCACTAAATCGCCACTGATATGTATATAATTAATAATATAAATAAGAGTCAACTCTTTCCCTACAATTGGCCTATTTGACACACCGTAGAATCCACTGTACAAAAAGCACATGAATATATATACATGCATACATGTCATATTCACAATCAGTAAGCATGTTACGCTGTAATTAGTTAAACATTAACGATTAGTGACAATCGTAGCATCCAACAGAACTGAGCGAAATAGTTTCTTCTAAAGTATGTAACTACTGATATATATTACCTGATCAGTTTGTTATTAAAATTTGTCTTTTTCTTAATTTGAACCACTCTTTTGTTTTGTTTTGTTTGGTTTTTTTTTTTTTGGGGGGGGGGCCTTTTTACACACTAGCGGATATTAAGCAGAATTCACGCTCAAGAGCAATTTCGTCCAGATACAGTAGAAAATGTACAGAGACATTGGGGGTTATTTGTGTGTAGTTACTACTTGATTTCGCAATACAGACTGAAATGACAGTGTTTCGTATGCAAAAATTGCAATTTATATCCTATGCCAGACTACCGTGCAAACACTTACAAGAGCTTCTATCGCGAGACGATTGCTGACCCGCGCGTTTTGTTATGATAATTAGCCTTCCTGCAAATATCAAGCAATGCACGTGGAGAAGTCATAATATTGATAACATCATGTATACGCGGCTCAGTTACTGTGACAATTAACTGCTCATGATCTAAAGTTGCCGAAAAGACTGAGAACAGAGAAAGCGCTACAAGTTAATTTGGATTTAGGTGGATTATTGCATGTGTGTAATCATATTTCTCCAGTTCATTTATCGCTAAGTGCTGATCTAATTAATGTAAAAATTATATTCATTTTCATTTCATTTCTCCCGTAACCTTGCTGGTCGTAGGGGCGCCACTGATGACTTTGCGACAATCTCTCTCCATTTTGCCATGTTCTCCACTGCTCTTTGGGACTTTGCAAAGTCCATGCCTGTCCACTCTTTGACATTGTCTTCCCATCTCTTCTTCTGTCTGCCTCGTTCCTCTCACTGTGCCCTGTAGGATTGTCTTTGACAGGCCAGTTGAGCGCGAGACGTGACCATACCATCTTAGTTTGCGTTTCTTTACAGTGGTGAGCAGATCTTCATAAGGTCCAATTGCACCTTGGATTTTTAGTGCGCACCTCCGCATTAGAGACGTGGTCTAAGTATCAGATTTTCAGGATCCTTCGATAACATCTCATCTCTAAGGCATGGATTCTTCTCTCTAATTCTGTTGTTAGGGTCCATGTCTCACATGCATATAGGAATATGGACATGACGAGGGAGCGCATAAGTATATATATTCCTTAAATTCGCTAGTGTTTAACAAAAAGAAACGCAGAAGGAAATGATCCCTGATGATTCAAGTTGACCAGCTGCATAGATCATCGGGTCATAGCTGAATTGGTCTAAAGTATCATGGTTTACTTTATGCCTGTGATAACTTACTCTTTATTTTAATTTAGTGGATGAACTGCAAATTATTATATCAATTCATGGTTCTGGTAAACCGATCGTCCGCTCGTCCTGACAGGGTAAAAATTGGCTGGGCAAAGTAAAACTATACCATGTACTCGTCCCTGAGCCGAGCAGATGCAGATTCGCACCTTGAGAATAAATCTGAATGCATTTTCTACCTTTAAAAGCGCCGAAGACCAACATCGTTTAATATTTGGCGCGCGTTAATTACAAATAACCTGTGCTTAATCTGAGTACTTGCTGTCAGTCTAGAACATGTTGCAAAGGAAACGACTTAATTTTAATGGTGTTTGCATTTACAGTGCCACTTTTCAGTAATTTAGGCGTCATTTTGATATGGAGAAAGTTTCCCTTTCAATGAGCTTATAGCACATCTTTATGAGTCAGAACTCGGAGACATTAAGATACAGAGAATGTCAAAATGTTTGAATCTGGTCAGGCAATGCTACAGTTGCCACAGATCACCGGTATTTTCAAGACTGACGCTTTATTAATACATCGTCATGCCAAAAGGAAGATGCTAGCAGATATTTCTGTAAGCATGTGATTACTTTTCACAAGAAAAATGTTGCCAACTTACAATCAAAATCAGTACTTTAAGTCTCTCAACCGATTCCCACCAAATTTCACACAATGCATGATGTTGCAATCTACTTGTAAATCAGAGAATGTCGAGACAACTGCTGACTGGTCTAAATCTAGACCGGGTAATGACATAGAAATGTTTCAAATCTTTTGGCCAATCAGCAATCTACCTTTTTATGGCGCCCGTGTGTAGCTCTCTAGAATGGAGGCTTGACCAAAATGGATCATTTAGTACGACAGTAGGTATGAAATTGAGACTGTTGGAATTCTTTTTCAAATGCAAGTTACTAACATTTTTCTTGTGAAAAATAATTACATACTTATATAAATATTTGCTGGCATCTTCACTCTGGCGTTAGAATGTATTGATAAAGCTGCAATATCTTGAAAATACTGGTGATCTGGGGCAAGCGTAACAATGTCTGACCAGACGAAAACCATGCAATTTTGACATTCTCTGTCCCTAAACTTCTTCCATATCTAGCTCTTAAAGATGTGTGATAGCTCCTTGAAAACGAAAATTATGACACCTAGATTACTGAAATGTTTTACTGTAAACGCGAAAACCACTAAGATATCAAGGCTATGTGCGCAACTGCAATTTCTCCTTATTATATGTTTATCTAAGGAGTCATGTATTAGAACATGCTATTTTCATGGTTTTGACCAATTTTAGTATCAAGCTTGTATCAGGTACATATGGTTCTTTAGTAAAAGCGTAAACAGTGTAATGGAGAAGTGAAATGTGTTGTGAATATAATGAGGACAGGGACGGGTAACTCTTGCAACTCACTTGTCCCTGGGACGAGTGCTTGGGGAATTTTTTCCTGAACCCTGAATCATAAATTATTTGTAATAAATCACAGAAATCGGGTACGCTATGGCATGGTAATGTTTTGACTTAATGAGCACGTTTTAACTTGGGTACGTGTTGGCATTCATAGGTGCGTTTTGAATTGGGTACGTTTTGACTTGAGTACGATTCGGTCAAAGTACGTTTTGACTGTAAATCGCAAAGACTATCCGCACGGCGCCCGGTGAATACATTAGAGGCGAGTTTAAAATACTCTGAATGATCTTACATCATATCATCCAATTAACACAGAGGCTCGTTACATATGAAATTAAGAGTATATGTTAATAGATTGACGTTGGGGGGGGGGGGGGGAAGCGGGGACAAACCTGTAATGACATTATGAAAATATGAGACTCTAGTATGAAATTATCAAATACCCCTCCCCCCTTTTCTGACCAAGTGTATATGTGTGAGTTTGTTTGTTTATGGGTCTAATTGAGAGAGAGAGAGAGAGAAATAATGCCATTTCTATAATATACATGACTTTATACTGGTAAATGTTATATAGTTCTAATGTAATACCAGAATACACATTCCAATACCAAAGATATATAATGAATTTGCTCAATACTTAACTGATAAATAAAATAGTCTGTATACGTCAACGTCAAGCGGCATATGTTGTAGATGAGGACACATTTGTTGTCGCAAGAACTACTTTCTTTTTGCTAGTAAACAACATAAATGGCCAGTCTTTTAGATGTTCACGACGGCGTTTTCGATCAATTGACACATGAACAGCTTGAGGAGCTCCTTGCGCACTTCAACACTAATGCGCGATGCAGTTCTAATGATGTTCACGAATTCATGGAGGGCCAGAAAAAAAAGTGAATATGACTAAATGTACAAAGAGACGTTGCAAACTGCTGGTTGTGGGAGCAAAAGCGAGAGCCGCGTTTGATAGAATTGATTGTACCTCAACAATTCAGTGCGTATTTGGCTGAGATGTTCATCGAGACACGGAAAACTGACGGCATAGAGTATGAACCATCGACCATTGAGTCTATAAAAAAAGAAAGCAAAAATAACAGCATAGAGAGCCATTTAAAAAAAATGTTAAGAAAAAGAAAAAGCAAACTATGCTATTTCATTGCAGTAAATCATGCATTAACATCGAAAAAAATTGAAGTAAAGGAAAAAAGTATGGGACGCAAACCAAACCAATCATTTGGTCTGCTGGCGGACGATGAGAATCTTTTATTTGAAAGGGGACAACTTGGAACCCACACTCCCAAAACCCTTAAGTTTACTGTTTTTTTTTTTTTACTTTCTTGTAACCCACACTCCCAAAGCCCTTCAGTTTACTGTTTTAACTTTCTTGTAACCCACACTCCAAACGCCCTTCAGTTTACTGTTTTTTACTTTCTTGTAACCCATACTCCAAAAGCCCTTAAGTTTATTGTTTTTTACTTTCTTGTAACCCACACTCCCAGAGCCCTTCAGTTTACTGTTTTTCCTTTCTTGCAAGATGTTTAGTTTTAGCTGTAGAGATAAACAGAAGGGACTAAAGTTTGGTGATGTCACTCTGAAAACCAATTCTGCAGGTAATTTCTTACACAATATATGGTTTTACTTTAAAAAAAAACAATTCATCTGGCTATAAACAAAACTCATTAAAACATTATAGAAAAATTGAAGAATGGGTTTAAAGTCTGCTAAAAAAAATTTCCCATTGCAAACTTGCTGAACAAAGAAAAAAAGAAACAAAAACATTGATACCGGAGATGTTATACTCCTTTAAATTATGAATAATAATAATAATAATAATAATAATAATAATAATAATAGTTTGTGATTAAATCCAATATCCAATATAACGATATATATATATATATATATATATATATATATATATATATATATATATATATATATATATATATATATATATATATATATATATATATATATGACAAATACCTGGAATTTAAAGCTAGAAACAGCAAGACACGATCAAGAATATTTATCACAAATCTACCAGATGATGGAGATCCTTTTAAGATATACCAAAAGTTTGTTTCAAAGCGACCAGAGTCAACGAAACAGGACGACAGCCCCTCCTGTCGTGTTGCCTGTCCTTGAAGCTCGTCTCGAGAAATCTTCAAGTCCAGATATTTGGTAGGATTTTAATTTCAATTAATCGCAGTGAAGTTCTGTGCTTTGATTACATCAGTAACAACGTGATTATAAGTAGATGATTGTGACCGTTATTATTATTATTATTATTATTATTATTATTATTATTCCATTATCACAATGTTTTCAAGTAGTGATGAAAAGATATTTTTATTTGAGAGAAACAAATCGTTACATGAAAAAGAAATGTAAAAAACGCAACAAATTGTATACATGCGAAACACATACACGTATTGTCTCTTTCTTTTTCTCTCTATCCAAGGTACTATCCAAATCTCACGGGGACAACCACTCTAGGCAGCCTGATGAGAAAAGTGGCAATATAAGCTGGACATGAGCTGGACAAAGCTAACAAACCGTAGCATTGGAAAAACCATTGCGACAACTCTATCGAAACAGAGTGTTCCTCATCACAAAATTCTCCAAATGACCATAAAAAATATTCAGTCAACACAGCATTATGATGCAAAATTAACAACGATAAAACAAAAACAATTGTCAAATCTTCTTACCTACAGCACCACAATTTTCACTTCAAACATCCCTACACATCCATCAATATCTCCAACTCAAATACAGAATATACAGAATCCTGAAGAATCTTTATTATAAATGTTCTCACTTGTCTAGTAGCAATAATACTTTCAATATTTGCACAATTGACTTGAATTTGTTCGTAACGGAACAAACCAGCTGTCAGAATTATGAATTGAAGTTATGTACATGCAGTCGGTAATTTACTAATTCGAAGTAATCCTTTGTATTGACGTTGACGTTGTTTTCACACGAGTCATACTATCTTCATCAAATCAGAAAACACCGATTTTAATCTAAAAGTGGGAGGAGCTTGTATTGAGCGTTGATCCAACCTTACATATTATTACGCGTCATGAATGAGTTGATTAACAATGAAACAATTTTTAAAATGATCTTGTGTTGCTTTTACGTCAGCATTATTGTCAAAATATGAAAATAATGTCACTAATGTTGCAGAGTATATAATAAAAAGGTTATTGTTTGGATACTGTATGGTATCTCGGTTGGATTCGTCGTATTGAAGTAGCCAAACGTCTCGTTTACCCAATATATCACAGAGTATCCAAACAATAATCCATAATTATTACAATAATCGTTTGCGTGAGTTTAAATGCATATCGGTCAATTCTTTATTTGGTCATTTAAATCGGATAACATTTTTTTCTAACATCACAGGTAAACATGTTATCACATCCATATTGGTCAATATTATATTTTAATTGTTTTATTTGTTTGTTTTTTTAGTGTACGTGATATTCTATACTATATCTGTCAAATATAATAGCTGAATTTCTTTCTTTTCTTTTTTCTTTGTATATCGTAAGTAGTTTAAGATCATTTTGAGCTGGTATGGCTCTAATGTGAATTTAGCATAACGGTTTGGCGGGATTCTGTGTGAATGTAATATTCAAAATGTCACAAGTTTAACATGGTGGGCCACCATGTGGTCTAATGAGAATTTGATATCACTGTTCGGGCCACTGTTGGGCCCTATGGACATATAATGTTATAAACGTCCATAGGTTGAACATTGTTGGTTGGTATGGCGGTTATGAGAATTTAACATAGGCAGCTATTTTAAAGAATAAACTGGACCTGCATTACGTTAACGGGAATTTAACATGGCTGCCATTTTAGAAATAAATGGGACGGCATGGGGTCTAATCCGAATTTACAATTGTAGGTCACTATGGGGATTTAACACACTTAATGAGAGTCCAACATAAATCCTTACTAGCCTAATATAGAGGAAATAGGGTGTCCATAGACTTAACATTGAAAGTTCGCGTGATTAGGTAAAATTCAAACTGGCGGCTATAATGAAGTTATATAGGTGAAGGAGGAGTGTTTCTAACATGGTTGCATCCATATATCAAATATCGCTGCTATTAGACAGAGATTAAAATTCGTGCTAAAATTCAGAAGCAAAACACGGAATTGTGCAGAGACACAAAACTACAGAATATTTTACTAAACTTGCCAAGACTAAAAGTAATACTAAAGTTACGAAACTAACACGGATTTTAGCGGAGATTTAAGACCCCCCCCCCCCCCCCGAATATTTGACTAAAATGACCGATATTAAAATTAATATTAAAATTCCGAAACTGACACCGAATTTAGCGGTAACTAAACAAAAAATCGGAATATATTATCAAAATGGATGAGACTAAAAGTAATGCTAAAACTGAAAAAGAATTTAACAGAAATTATTTTTTGAAAAGGACTAACAAAAATTGTAAACAAAATTTTAAACATTGTAAACGAAATTGAAAGATTTATAAACAATGCAAAAAATTAACCTTTTTGAAAAGATTTTAAAAAATTAAAAATTATTAAAAACAAAGCAAAAAACATAACATTGCTATAACATATTTTAAAAAATTGAAAAATTCAAAAGAAAAATTAAATATCACGCAAAATTATTTAAATAAAAATAAAATGTATAAAATTAGAGAAAAAGTTACAAATACAAAAACTCCACAAATGTAAAAAATAGAGAAACAAAAGCAGTTAAAAAACATGAATAAAAATAATAAAGTTTAAAGAAATCAAAACTAAAAATGTCTTTAAAAAAGCGAAGTTAAACAAAAAATGACAAAAAAACAAATTTTTAAACAAATATAACCAGTAAAAAAAATATACAAATTTTGAACAAAAAAAAATTTAAACAAGAAAAACATGTAAAACAAAATAGCAAAATTTTGCAAATTTAAACAAAACAAAATAAAACCAAAATTTAAAAACAAAATATTTAAACAAAAATAACATTTTGAAAACAACCAAGCTTTAGTCAAAAGGAAGTGAAGAAAAACATCCCCCATAGAACGTGAACAAAATATCGCAAGAGAGAGAATGAAAGGTCATTAAAGAAATGACAAAATATGATTCATACAATAATAAGCAAAGAAATCCCACTTTTTCTAAATCAACATTTTTTTAATAAGCCCCGCCAGATCAATTTTTTTCCGATTTAAACGTATCGTCCCATAAACCCACACATAATGAATATACAGCCAAAATATTCTTTAATGATCTTCCTCTGTTTCATGTTTTCCCTGGATTTTACATTTATTTGTCACCTAAATTCAAACATAGCAAATATGAAGTTAAATTGTTTACACAGATTTACAGTAGTGAACAGAGATTTGCATAGGCATGAAATTTGGGTGATATATAAATGCTCCATGCAGCAGGTTGTCATAATTTAAGTGCTTTTGATTGTTGGCACTATTATGGTGGCCGTTGATGTGACAAAAATTATAAGACCTGAGAGGAAACCACCAAAGCTGAATGGTGACCCTTGCTTGAACCTAGCATTGAACCCAGGATCACAGAGATGTAAAATGTTGAGCGTGTAAGACTATCTAGACCTTTCTGCCGGAATTTAAAATGGTATGTAAGCATAAAGTATAAACTGATTGACATCAAAGTTGTTTATTATAAAATTTGCAACAGAAAAATTCTACTTCTGTTGCCAGTAAAGATTAATAAAAGATAATATTGTAGGCAACATTAGTTTGATCATGATGAACCTATGACAATTCATTCTACGACACGCACGGTCACCCCTCTGACCTTAGGGTCTATGTCACAGTCATCGAAAATGTACGCTAAGGTTTTGGTCAGTATTTTCATTTGCTTATCTTTTCTAAACCCATTGATGGATTTTTTCATACATGGTGTTAATCATTATGAAGGTATTACAATACATTTTGCGACACATAGTTTCATCTCTTTTATATTGGGGTCAAGGTCACATGAATATTTGCGTTAAGGGTTTGGTTAAGATTTTTCATTTCCTTATCTTTCCTAAACCCATTGACGGATTTTCTTCATACATGGTGTTAATCTTTATGACGGTAATACAATACATTCTGCGAGACAGTGTATCATCCCTTTTATATTGGGGTCAAGGTCACATAAATGTTTGCGTTAAGGGTTTGGTTAAGGTTTTTCCTTTCCTTATATTTCCTAAACCCATTGGTGAATTTTCTTCACACTTGGGATGAACCATTATGAAGCTAAGAAAATTGATCCCGTTACACACGCTCTCGCCCTTTGATCTTGGGGTCAAGATAATATTCAACGAAAGTTTGCGTTACTGTTTTGGTTCAAGGCTGTTTATATTTGCTTATATATCCAAAGCCCATTGATAGATTTTATATACTTTTGTTGAATCATTATGAAGTTAAAACAATTAATTCTGCGACATGCTCTTCTGAGTTTGGGGAAAAGGTCGCATGTTTTACGGTAATGCTTGGATCGTGGGTTCAACAGGCAGGCCCTGGCCTTCTTGTGAATTACTAGTATTTTCATGTATTATTTGAACATTTGTTCTCATTATAATTGTTTATTAATTTATTTCTATTTCTTTGTAGTTTGTAGAAATATAGACACAGATATTTATTATCTTTTAAAATTCGTATCTACTAGTTTCTTACATATTTGATAATTTGTTTAGGTTCACTAATTTAGTTCTAGTTGGTAATTTGCATGGCGCTATTTCTATTTGCGTATTTATTTTCTTTTTAACCTCAATCTGTCTTGCTAAAAAAGAAAAAAAAAATAAGCTACCTGAGGGTTGGTTGAAAAGAATATGAACCATGTCAATATGGTTGTGTTTCTCCGTCTGGTTTTATTAAACAATTTTATTTCCAGTTGCTTATTGACAGCAAACAGCGTGGAATTTAGAGAGGGAAGATCTGACCAATTTCTTTAACACTGCTTTAAAATCATTAACCAAGGGTGTCTGCATGAAATGATCAGGGAAACTCTTTGAGGACCCCACTAATATACGACTAAAGTCATTTGTCCTAATGCCGGTAATAGAACTTTTCTTAAAGAGTTTTACGGTGATACTTCTTGTTCTAAGGCGAGGAGTTTAATTAACCTTACCAATGTCATTTGTTTGTTATTGGTGCATTTGTATCATATCTGCTCACAGGGGTCCAAGAATCGTGAGCGTTTTATGATATTCGTGTTGCTCTCCTTTGATATTTTCTATGGTTACTCTATCTTCTAGAGATAGGGAAACTATATATCAGAGACATACTGCAGGTGAGGCGTGATTAAGGATTAACACAATCAAAGAAAGAAACATTTCTTTGTTCATGTATAATAATGACTTAAATATAACTCCCGGTATAGTGTTTGCCTTACTAACTTTGTTCATTTATATGGGCGACAAATTTCATGTTTAAAAAGTGCAAAGACTCCTCCTCAAAACAATTTATCATAAACTTTATGAGATTGAAAGTAAAGTGATGTATCAAAAATGTAAGATATCACGAATTTAATTGTTGAATAGTTGTTGCACCTAAACATACCAGCAATATGATTCGTATTACACCTTCCTCCATGTCGACACTGTCTAACGAATGAATTTTCTGCAACAATAAAAAATAAAAAGTAGCACTGAAGACTGATACCGCAACTAGAAATAAATTTCAACAACATGAAGTTGGGCACAAAAAGGCAGAAACCAGTCTCTTCTTTAAAATTTGAAGAACATATTTAGTAAGACAAAAAAATGTAATAGATATTAGAGATTACAACACAACTTGGAAAATACATATATTCATATTCAGTGAGGTGCCTCACATTTAACTCTTTGATATACACCATTATACCCAAGGGAACAAATTAGGTGGCATCGCAATATCATATGATAGCTTGGTATCGATTTCAGCAACTTGCACTCTGGTTTCCAGAGTTTCATATTTTGTATCGACGTAAACATTAAAAAAACCCACCTTGTTTTGATACTAACACTAAAGAAAAGAACATGCGGGTATCATTTTAACAGAGAATAACTTAAAAGTAGCCCGCTTGCGTAAAATCAGCGCTTACTGCACAGCTTGAAATGACGGAGTCAATTACATTATGATATCACCGATATGATGTCACATTTTACCTAGGTGTATCGTAGCGCTATCAACTATAGGGGATATTGGATTTAAAATAACACTGTTACAACTTCTGTTTCGTATTAAATAATGAAAAAGAAACATTATCATACAATTTTAATAATCGCAATAACAATCCTGTGGGAAAAAAACAATAATGTAAGTGAAAACTACCGGAGACATTGCGAATAAAAACTGATGTGATCTCAGCAGTTGTGTGATGCTAAATTCACTCAACAACATACCCTTCTCTTCCTGTATTTGATAAGAAGAGTCGTTGATCTTCAACCTGTGAAAATTGGATGAATTTTATATACTTATGCAGCTATTATTGTATACGCAATTAGTGACAGGGTACGTTTACCCTAGGTTTCTATGTAATAATAATAATCGCACTGGGATAGATATTCAACTGAGATTGGCGCTAGAAAATGCACACTCACCTATAAATGTGTTAGATAATGTTGGATTGCTTGAACTTTTAGCTATGTAAAAAAATATAAATTTAAAAAAGGCAAATATTTGAAAGCATTGTATCCTTTTAATATCTGACGCATCAGTTATTTTCTTTTCTTTTAAGACCAATATTCCAACAGGTGACATTCAAGTAAATAAGCAAAAATAACTTGGAGTGGTGAATTGATGCCAACTCATCGTGTGTGTTTAGCAGGAATTAAGTTAACTGCTCCGTCTCATTTTCGATTTTCTTCAAGCAAACCTGGCTAAGGTAATGAAATTCCTAAACGAAGTATATCAGTAAGTCTGTATCATACCACAGAATCGAAAGAAATTTGCAGCTCTAGCCTTGCACAGTGCAATTCATAATGGTTGTATAAAGTATTTACAATAGCATATAGAGTCTAATAATATAGATTCAGCAGGCGATTGTAGCATCTCATATTACACTTCTCTTGTGCATGAAAATCTTTAGCTCAAGACATGAAAATAAAAACAAAATAACATTGTACTTTCATATCACATCATGGAATTAGTTTAAGCTACTTGCACTCTGGCTTAGTGTTTGGAAAAGAATATACATGTATCTTTTAGCAATTGGAGCAACCTTGTTCTAAAACCAAATTTTACAACATATATGCCACATACCCACAATATGGAGATGCATAAACCAACTCATACCTTGGGTTTGGAAACCACATCTCAGTACGTATTGCTGTATCTCAAAGCATTACTCCTATATCTAGTTACTAAATTCTACACAAGAGATGAAATTCGCCACAGTTTCAACATTGTTTTGAAAACGTACAGCTCTGACCTTGCAAGGTGCACAATTATCTTTCTTTTAATAATAAGAGTACGAAACCATGTTCCACAACCAGAATTGCAAAAAGACGCACATATGTATATCACACAAGCAATGGCGACTAGCTTTGATCTGCATGAATTCTTGCCTTGCAAGGCACAAAAACAATATCTGCTCCAATAGTTTTGAGTATAATCGTTGTTATAAAACCAAGTTATGATATCACACTACAATTTGGTATAGTACACTCCAACTCATTCTATGACTCTGGAATGATGTTGTAGCATATCACATTGCACTTCTCTCCATTGAAACCCTACTAAATGGGGTTAAAATCCCAATAGTGTCATGTTAGGATATCACAACAGGGAACAGCTGTAAGCAACATAATTGTGCTAAAAATAAAACAAATAAATTTAAAAAAAAAATACAAAACATTGTCTCAACAATATTTAGAGTATCAAACTGTATTCTCGGACCAAATAAGTTCGTATAAAGTGGTCTGTCATACAAGTATCACCCAACACTTTGGAACAGATTGCACCTGCTTATTATGTAGCTTTGGCATCTTGTTTGGTTCTGGCAATTCCAAGTTGTTGCATGATGCTTGCTGACATCTTTTAGGAATTTTGACTTGCAAGAAGAAAGAACTTATGGGTAGAAAAGTGAAGAACAAGAGGGCTATCTTGTCCAAGATTTTCAAATGCGTAATGATTTCGGGTCATTTATTGTCTCGCCTTTTTGGAGAAAAACAGGAGATAGAAATCACGATGTTGTAATTGATGCAGGCTGTAAGGGCGTAAACTCGATGTTAAATGTTTTTCCACGCCCACAAATCCAAAACTACCAGTACAAATTTGATAAAACTTTGTACACTTGATGTTCAGCAAATGGGGATTGCTTTTTTGCCAAAGTCAAGTGCAACCACAAATTTATAATATAAAATTAAATGCACATTTGCTGTGATGCATGCTTTTACTTTCGGATTTATCCTTGGTATATTGCATAAGTAGACGGTAAACATTCTTTTTAAATCAACATTGTGCCTGTGTCTTGTTCCCGTGTCTGCTTACACCTTATGTGGCCCAGTGCCCGAGTCATAACTTGGAAACCATTGAGATCCCCAACCTATAATGCATAAACACACACACACACACACACACACATACATATATATATATAAACTTCTCGGCGGGAAAAAGCCATAGGATATCCTGGGTCTTTCCGTATTCCTGCGTCACAACTTAGAAACGGTTCATGACCCCACGCTTAAAGTATATATCAACTTATTTGGCATGAAAAGGGGAATTAATGTATGTAGTTAGCATTTGTTCCTGGGTCTGTCCTTAAACCCTTGAAACGAAGCGCCTGGGGAAATACCCTTTAAAACTGTTCAAATGCCATTCTAAAAGTATGTATGCACTTGCCTGGCAGGTACAAGGGAATTAACGTTTATGGTATTCAACAGTAAGACGTTAGTCTGAAGTCGAAAAAGGCGAGACATTGTGTTCCGTGGAACCCCTGCTTTGATCTTAAGTTTTAAAACAATTTTTGAAAGTGGACAAAAGCTGAAAGTCCTTTCTATCCAATGAAGGCCACACAAAAATATTCCATGATGTTTTCAGGCCATGTTTTATAAATCTGGGTTTAATAAATTGTATACCCTGTTAATCCATAACCAAAATTACTATCCAAGTTGTGCCATGATGTCTGAGTGTCGCTTTTTAGATTCTAGTAAACAAAGTTTGAAGGTGCAACAGTTCTAAAGAACCTGTTTTCGGGGGGGGGGGGATATCTTAAGTTATGAACGGTTATTCCATGTTTTTGCATGTTGCACGCAGGCCACTCTTTAAAATCTATACTTTTAAACCAGGTTTGAAAGCAGAAAAGAGCAGATTGGTGGCAGAATTATGCAATGTGGAAACGAGTTATTACTGCTTAAATTTATCAAAACCAATGAAATATTCAGCTTTTATAATGGATTTAAATAATGCTAAAGTATTCTTATTTGACAACACGATAAAAGATATCTGAACATTTCCTAAGTTGTTGAATTATTTAGCTTTATTTATCACTGCTTTTCACAGTTCCCATATCTTTTGCTGTTCTCTGCAGTAGCGTTGTGACGTGATCCAGGTCAATAACGAAAGCCCTAATAGGAAATTAATAGAAAAAAAAAAGAAACAGATAAAAGAATAGAAAACGAGACAAAGAACAAAACGTCTTAGTAAATCAAATAGTATACTATATTGCAAAGCTGAAGAGTGTTGATACAGCTTCCTATCAATAAGCAGCCGCTTTCTTGCTCTCTCTTTCTTATTTTAGTTATGTTAAAAATTATTGATTAAAATGTTAAAAAAGCACACTATTCCTGGACCCCTTCTTTTCATTGATTTTCAAAAAACATTTGACTCAGTTGCATGGCCATTTATTGATAAAGTTATGTTTTTTTCTTTTTTTAATTTGATGAAATGATGATAAATTGGATAAAACCTTTTTTTATTGAAACATTAAAACTTTTGTAAATATTAACGGCCAAGTCTTCAAATGGTTTGGTATCAAAGAGGATTTAGACAGAGGGATCCACTCTCCCCATATATATTTATCCCGTGTGCAAAGATTTTGACCCATATGATAAGAAAAAATGAAAATATCTCGGGAATAAACTGTTATGTATGATGTTTATATCATATTATAAATATTTTAGGAAATTATAAATGTTTCTTGACTTTAATATTTGTTGACATGTTTACCTATTATCGTTGAATTGGGTTGTTTACTTAATATTTGAGTTCAAGGACGATTTTGGTAAACAAGTTGTTTATTCCATTTGAGGTCAGGGTTGATTTTGTTTACAGATAAAAACGAAATTTGCTTAGAGTTATGTGTTAAAAGTCACACACACCATATAATATTCCAGCCCATTCTGTCATGTGACTTGTCTTATATTTATAAAGTATTTGGTAAACAAGATTCCATTACAATGTTAAATCTTGTGTTAAAAACATTCATGTTTTTATGATCAGTCTATGGAATCATCAGAATGTTTGGAATCAGAGTTGTGCTGAAACCTTGTAATCTTGTAATCCTGTTGTGCTATAATCTCGTAATGCTGTATACATACTTCGAAAGGAATTATTTATTGGAACATTCATTGGAGTTACCTAAAGTGATCATCTACCTTTGGATTTAAATATATAACTTTTGGATACTTGTGGCCATTCTCAAAGATGATCTGAATTACATTATTGGGGTACATCAGGACACTCCAGACTACCCATTCATCCGGAACATTCATTCACTCGGAACATTCATTCATTCGAAACATCCATTCACTCAGAACATTCATTCAGAACATTCTATATTTAGGACTTGTGATTAGGACACTTAGGATTATTGGATTATTTTGAATTCACTTTACTGTAAGTGTCTTTTGATTTTCACTTGAATTGTCTAGAAATACATTGTTTGTTGATTTTACAAACATTCTTGGTTTCACTTTCTTTCTGTTACATTTTTCTTAGACCATAGAGTCGTAACAAAACATAGGTAATATAACCTATTTTCTTTCTGAGTATGCTGATTATACATCACTTGCTCTTGATGGTTCAGATAAATCCCTCTACTCTACAACTTTTATAACAATATTCCACATTTGCTGCTTTTGGAATAAATGCTGAAAAAACAAAGGTAGTTTAGATAGGAAGTAGAACAGGTAGCAACAAGAAATACTGTCCAGAAAATAAACTTACTTAGGGTTGTACTGAGTTTGTTGTATTAGGTACAAAGTTTTCAACTAACTTGGAAAAAATTACAACTCTTATTATTCATCTAAAATTCGTTAATTAGGAACCTGCTTATTCAGTGAAATAAGAGAATTTTAACTCCATTTTGAAAGATAACCGTGATTAAAAGTTTAGCTATCTCTACAATTAATCATCTTTTATTGTCATTACCAAATCCATCTACACAGATTCTTAGTGAACTAAATACACTCCTTTACAAGTTTGTATGACATGGGTCAAAGGACAAAATCAAAAGAAAATATTGCCGTGAAGGATTATCATGAAGGGAGGGGGGGGGGGGATCAAATATGATTGATATATTTAAGTTTGTGATTACGCTGAAAATTACATGGCTTAGAAAAGTGTTTGATGAATCTAAATGGAAAAGTGTTACAATTTTCTTTCAGTATCAAATACTAATAATTTATTTTTATTTGGAACATATTTTCTTAACTCAGTGAGAACAGATCTTAATCCTTTTCGATATACGTCTTTGAGACATATTTAGAACCAGCTAGATCAAAATGGAATAGAAAAAAATATATATATGTAAACAATATTTCATTTTCTATTCCATTTTCTCTCTCCTTTCTAAGCTTCTTTCCTTTCATCTTACAGTGACGAAAATGAAATGTCTGGAACGATATATATGTTTGTCTTATGACTGAAATATTGTACCAGTGCGTATGTATCATATATCTCTATGTCAATAAAACCTTTAAAAAAAAAAAAAAAAGATTGTCAGTAAAACCAAAATTTTTTTAATGTGATATTATTCTTCTTTTAATACAAACGTCCACTAAACCACAACTCTGCGCCGCAATATTGTGCATTTACCAAGCCAGGTATATGCACTCACACTTCTCCTAACATATTACAAACAAAACAATCGCTTGTGGGGTAGCATAAACAATGAGAAGGTAGATGTACAGAGGAACATTTTGAGAAAGCAAAATGATGAGAGGTCATGGCCAAGTGGACTTATACTTAAAGAATAATACCGCTAAGAATAAAAATAAAGATAATGTGAACAATTGCAAGCGGTTCAATTCCTTTAAATGTAACATTTCTCCGATTCCTATGTGGATATGATGCAACAGCAGCAAAATGTCAACGCTACAAATAAAAATTTAAAAAATATTTTAGTGTTTTTATAGCAGCGCAACCTTGTTCCATGATGATATGCTGAAAGTAATATATACACAATCTTTCGAAATTTCATCGTGGAGCAAACTTCCGCTCATATCTAATTTCGAGTTTGAAATTACTAAACTGAGTACATATTTTGCAATTTCCAATAAACCAGCACGTTTTACAATATACCAGCACATGTTTTACGGTCGTTTTTGTATAAAACAGAAATCTATAAACAAAATAAGTGTAAAACAGTTAGAAATGTATATTGAATGACACACTGACACAGTTAAGAAATGTATATTGAATGACACATTGACACAGTTAAGAAATGTATATTGAATGACACATTGACACAGATAAGAAATGTATACTGAATGACACATTGACACAGTTAGGAAATGTATATTGAATGGCAAATTGACACAATTAAGAAATGTATATTGAATGACACGTTGACACAAACAGTGTTGAAATTGATCAAAAGTTTTATTTTCATAAAAAGGGGGCAGAAAATGACCATTATTCAATATAATTCTTTTCTGCAACTTTTTTTTATAGAATGTTTCACCTTTCTGCCCAATATTGCATCTATGCCCAAGAAAGAAATATTTTGAGCAGGTGAACAATTGGAAATTTCATTTAATTTTTTATTCACTTTGGGTAAATATTATATTTACACTTATAAATTGAATCTGCAAAATCATTTCACAAACGTTTGTAAACAAATAGTTTAAATATCAGAACAACACCGCTAGAATAAATAAGAGATAATTAGTTTCTTCGAAAATGGACCGTGTACATTTTTCCTATTGTTTGTTTTTACTCAAAATTGCTGTCAAAACCTTTGTGTAAACAAATAATTTGTCAAATACGACTTTTCTATTCGAAAATTCGCAAACATGCATTCTGATTCGAATGTTCGGTTCTTCGTCTCAGCTCTAGCTCATTCATCGTGAAATATTAAGTATTATTATAACAGAATTAAAATCTGAGGCAACTGAAAACAGTGATTAATTATTTGATTTTGTGGGCAGCTAAAATGAATCAAGGAAGAGATTAAAGTTTCTTTTCTATATTAATTTACTCAATTGGCTTTATTCATTTTTAAAAAAAAATATATATATATATATATATATATATATATATATATATATATATATATATATATTTGCCAAGATGCTGGAAGAACAAACCAGTGACTATATTCCATTCATTATTTTCATTTCATCTTTAACATAAGTGTATTTAAGCAACATAACATACTACAGCCACTTTTTTCAAAAATAAACTTTAACAAACTTTTACAATATTTCCCTACATGTTTAGGATTACTAAAGATCAGGGCCTTCCTCTATCATCTTTATCAATTTCATATAGGTTTTTTGTTATAAATGTCCTGGGATAGTAGTTCTCGTGTCTTTTCCCTGATGTGCTTCAATAGCAAATACGTGACCCTTGAATGTTCAGCTTTGCAAGTTTTGTGTTCCATGGGTAGTCACTACATTTTTCCTTCCACAATCATGACACCAAGCACATACAGCAAATACTATTCCATTGTTTACTCATTGTGTAGCACATGGGAATGTCTAATTCCAAGATTCATTCCACAAATCTCTCAGTTTCTTAGGCGTTCTACAAAAGCATGTGTATATCCGTACATAACACTGAATAACAGCTAATTTTAGAAACGAAAAGCACCAAAGATGCACAAAACTTAGTCATTTTATTCACTAATTTATTATAATTTTTAACCTGATTGTCGCCAGGGGGTCCCTAACACTGTCATCTTGTCCGCGTTTCAAACCAAACGGGAGTTTTCTGTGTAAACAATGAGTAATCACACTGTCCTATTCCGGTTCCTGGGAAAGTCCATTTTCATTGAAGGGGTGAAATTCTAGTACTACACATACACAGAAGATAAAAAAAAAAAAAAAAAAAAAAAACTGTGTCGACTGCATCCAATATTTGCAATGTCTAGTTTTAATACTTGTTAAAAAAGCTGAACAAATTAAAAGGGCAAGCGGTTTAACTATTATGTACATAGGTTCAAAGGATGTAACTGCGTAACTCCCTTTTGTTTTGAAACGCACACAACATGGCAGTGTTAGTGACCCCCTGGCGACAATGGGGTTAGAAATTATAAATTAATGAATGAATTGAGTAAGTTTTCTGCATTGTTATTTTTTTAAAATTTATTATATCATTGAGACTTTTCATTTTTAAACTCGGTAGGGGGTTACAAACTGACGGTGGGGGGTTTGAGGGGGGTAGATTGTGAATACTATTATTTATCTGACAAACATACAATTCATTTATACTTAATGGAAGAATTCCAAGCAGTTCTCCAATCTTACCACTATTTTTCTAAATATGGAATACAACAAAATGCATGTATCCCAAACATTGCAAAATGATTCAAAGTATGATGGATTCAGGTGTGCTAAATGTTGCTTAACGAAGCGCAATCAGAACACGCTCGGGCCTTTCCGTCAATGTTTGGAAAAACACCTCTGAAATACTACATCAGTAGCTTTTTCCTATGCATCTATCTAGCTTACTAAATAATGTTACATGCACATCACACACCATCATAGCGTTCCTCATAGCGACTCGGCTGAGATGACTTATTTTTCCCCATCCCAAGTTTCTTATTTCAAGCTGCAGAAAACTTTTTTTTCTTATTGAACTTGTGCCAACATAATAATCATGGCATTACATGACTGATACTCACTTTATAGAAACAGATGAAACAGCAAAGACAAGTATGTAGGGTTACCATATTTGAACTTTAAGAAAAGAGGACACACACACACACACACACACACACACACACACACACACACACACACATATATATATATATATATATATATATATATATATATATATATATATATATATATATATATATATATATATATATATATATATATATATACACACGAGACAAAGAGGAGATTTAAGAACTGAAAAGTACGACATGCCCGGAAAAAGAGGACGTATGGTAGCCCTACAAGTTTGCCGATTGAAAGGAATGGGCACACTACTGGTACGCGTAGAAAGATAGATTGTTTTCATACATGTTCACTCCAGAGAGACTATTGTCGTTCATGCTTCATGCATGTAACCTCATGTGAATCTTCAAGTCCGTATTATGACTGAACATTTTATCACAAATTTTGCATATGAATTGGTCTTTTATAGTATGTATCCTTATGTGTATCTTCAACTGATTACTTGTCCTAAACCGTTTATCACAATCTTCACACCTGAATGGCTTTTCTCCAGTATGTATCCTCATGTGTTTCTTCAAATCACCACTCTCACTAAACATTCTATCACAAACACTGCACACGAATTTTTTTTCTCCAGTATGTATCCTCATGTGTGCATTCAGGATTGAAATTCTACTAAACATTTTATCACACACATCACAATTGAATGGTTTTTCTCCAGTGTGTACCCTCATGTGGGCATTCAAGCTAGAACTGTGGCTGAACATTGTGTCACAAACTTCACACTTAAACGGTTTTTCCCCAGTATGTATCCTCATGTGCACCTTCAAGATTGAACTTTTACTAAATAGTTTATCACAAACTTCACAATTGAACGGTTTTTCTCCAGTATGTACCATCATGTGCAACTTCAACTTGGCACAATCACTAAACATTCTATCGCAAACTTCACACTTGAATGGTTTTTCTCCAGTATGTATCTTCATGTGCTTCTTCAAATTACCACTCTCACTAAACGTTTTATCACAAACTTCACACTTGAATGGTTTTTCTCCAGTATGTATCCTCATGTGTTTCTTCAAATCACCACTCTCTTTAAACGTTTTACTACAAACGTTACATGTGAAAGGTTTTTCTCCAGTATGTATCCTCATGTGCACCTTCAAAACTGAACTTCTACCAAATACTTTATCACAAACTTCACAATTGAATGTTTTTTCTCCAGTATGTATCCTGATGGGCATTTTCAACTTATCACCTGCACTTAACATTTTATCACAAAATTCACATTTGAATGGTTTTCCTCCTGTACGTATCCTCATGTGCGTGTAGATAGCATCTCAAGAACGGAGGTAACTACCGGAACGGACCTGGAATTCTTCATATGTGCAACATTTTTGTACTCAACGTTGATTTTTGTATTAGATTGTATAATTCACAGACCTAACTATTTATAGGGCAATAAATTTGGGGTATTGTTTCATATTATTTATTATTTCTTCTGGGGAAAAATGTATTGCGCATAATTTCTGACCATCTCATAGGTCACTACAGGAGTGTACTGGGTAAGCAACTCGGCCCTGGACTTATCTGCCGGGACAGGCCCGGGGTTTTGCTCACACCAATAAAACACCGGTAAAAACGGATTTTTTTTTGCGGCGGCCCACTGGGATTTGTCCCGGTATGCCCAATGGCCAGTACACCACTGGGTCACTATAAAAAGGAGTCTCTTTTTTTTTTTTTTTTTTCTCTCATCTGGAAAGACTATTCGCACGGCCGCCGTGTACCTCATCTGGAAAGACTATTCGCACGGCCGCAGTGTATATAATTTATGTATAGCGCTATTCGTATGGCTGCCGCGTACTTGATCTGCGAAATATACTCATTTTTGCCACTGATGACGTTTAATTCATATTCGCAAGACATTGTTGTTAAAACCAGTACAATGCTATACTCCTTCATCTCCGGTAGAAATATAAATTTTCGAATAAATATTGAGTGAATCTCGTGGGTGAAAATCTCCAGTATTGTCACCCAATCGATGCATTTTTTCCGTTATTCACTCAGAACAAACAAATTTTCTTTTTTTTATGCTCATTTGAGTTGGCTAGCTAAAGTGTATTAAGAGTTTGAAAGTAGTAGATTTCTTAGGTAATGTCAGCTGTTTACCGTTTGTGTTCTGCAGTGTTTTGTGTACATTCGCACAGTAAATCTGAGTAACATAATTCTTTCTTAATTCAAGATAACAAAGCATACACTGAAAATAAAATATATAAAAAAAACTATTAAAAAAAAAGCATAGAGTGGGATTCGATATAGGATCATTTGCACGATAAATTGACATATTTCCACTGATACGTTGGTAGGTGATATTTCTTTGCTTATGTTATGTCTGTCTATTGAACAAAATTCTGGACTGTTAAAGTAAAATTGAATTATCAAAAAGTTTTCTAGTTTAGAAAACTACTAATTTACGGGCTAGCCTCTGATTGTTTGCACACCATATCATAATTATTATAATCCAAACTGTGAGACAGACACCGGTCGCAGTGCGAATATTGTTATCAAACGGCAGTCATGCGAATAGTCATTGTAAAATTTAGTACACGGCCGCCATACGAAATAGACACTATTTGGAACAATTTCCTTTTTTTATTGTGTTTTGTAGTCCGATAAATCGGCCGCCAAGCCTGTTATGGAATTGATGGGTATACGTTCTGTTTAGATGAGTTTACATAATTCGGAATCCTTTTGACTCGTCCCTAATGCATTGATCGGTCGCCATGCGGATAGTCTTTTCTATTCCGGGCACACGGCGGCCGTGCGAATAGTCTTTTCAAAAATTGGCGCACGGCGGCCGTGCAAATAGACACTTCCTTACTTTTTCATGACTCTTTTTTTAAATGTATTTAAATTTACTTGATGTTTTTAATTGAATTTTTCGGCTTGATAAATATAAAATGTGTTCTCCGTTTTGAATGTTTCTTTCCTTTTCTTTTTTTTTTTTTTTTTTTTTTTTAGATCTATGATTATATTAGAGTCTAATAAAAAAAATTAATATTGAATACCAACATCTTGCACATATTCCAAGTCTGTTCCAGTGATTACCTCCGTTCTGGTGATTCTATATACCGCTCAGGGTGACCTTCAAGATTAGACTTTCATAAAACACTTTATCATAAAATTCACATTTGAATGGTGTTTCTCAAGTATCTACCCACAAGTGCACTTTCAACTTACTGCTTGCACTAAATATTTGCATCACAAACTACAAGACTGAAATCTTACCAAAACGTTAGAGTCTATATCAATATGTTCATGTTGAGCGACAACCTGGAACAGCTTCACAATTTTTTGAATCCCGATTTGTTGCGTTCCTTCTCGAAAATTGCTAGAGTATTCGAAGTGGTGTAAATAAACTGGAGCGCACTGGTCAGTTCCGTGAGTGTATTGACGATAAAGAATGTTGACAGTGAGAGTTTTTAAACATTTTTCAGTGACAAATATATTGATAATAAAACTAGGAATACATCAGTGACTCGAAATTATGTCAATAGTGTATTTAATATAATGGATCGAAAGAACGAAGAGGCTTTAATTTTATATGCTAATTGAAGGCGAAGCTGTAGAAAGGTAAACACAAGGTAAGTTTATTCTATTTGAAACTTTCATTAGTTTTAAGTGAAGTTTAAGATGGGTTGCGAAATGGGATCTTGAAAGAGTACTTACAAGTAGTATCATTTATAATTTTGTTAAATGACTATTATCATGCAATTGATATAGTTATTGTCAAGATCATATGCAATATATTAAATTAATAATTTAATTTAAAGAAAAATAACACCAATAATTTGGTAAGATACACTTGTGAATTATGAAGAAAATATCTTATACTCCTACACTTTATATGAACATGATATGAATGTTGATATTTGTATATAGAATTCCTATCAATACCTTGTTAAGTAAGACAATAATGATCCAAATATTTTTAAACTTTTCTGTTAGTTAAATTTTGAAACAAATTTGTTTCAAATTGATTTTGATTTAGACAAATAAATGTAAAGAATGTGTTGCATTTCATTCGGATTACTATTACAAGCATGTAATATAATTAAGATAAAAGTATAAAAGATAGCATTCATGAATGAGTCTAGTACATGCCTGAAATTCTCGACAGTTGTCTTTATGAGTTTTTGGTGTACGATTTCGCTCAGAAAACTTTAAACTGGTTAAATATTCTAAATTTTCTAGCAGCTATATTATTAATCTTGGTTTTCTTTTTCTTTTCTTTCTTTTTTTTTTCAGGCCTGTGAATTTATATGGGTACGTGTTCATTTCCCCAAACATTTTAGAACCTGTTCAATCATCTTGTCCAAAACATTGCACATATTTGTATAATCATCAAAATGCCCATGTAATGTACAAATTAAGCGTAAAATTGTGGAACTAATTTTATATTTTTGTCTCCAACTTTGTGCATTTATTAATGTATCATTATTTTGACAGAATAAACGATGCATCTTTTAGACAGTTATTTTTATTTTCTTTTATTCGTAAAAGTCATTCATGTGTATGTTCATACTAACTTAATGAAAAATTTTGGGACTAAAAAAGGAAATAAATATCATAAGACATAAAGTGAAATGAATAATTGGAGAGAATACTGACAGTAAGAAAAATGGTGAGATCACTTCCGTGAAAATTATTTACACTATGTCATCATATTTAATGTCTTTTTTGTACTTCTAGTTTGATGTAATCAATATTGTTCAGTTAAACATAATCATATTACATTGAGATTTTAGCACTTTCATTTTCATTACAAAAATGGACATAATTATTCTTGACTTTTATTTGCAAAACTTAAAACTATTTTGAAATATTTTTAGGGTATGTTGGGGTGAATGGCCATTAGTTTAATGGATTGAAAATACGGGATTTTGTCATCTAAAATAAAATAAATCATATTTTTAAAATTTTCGCTTTAGTTTATTTGTTGCTCAGTAGATATATTTCCGTCATTTTCGATAACGTTGTCGCAGACTAGAATTTGCCAATGAAATATCATATTTAGGGAATGGATACTCAGACCCATTTGACAAGCAAAGCACATAATTTGACACCTAAGAAAATGACAGGGAATGGATACTCAGACCCATTTGACAAGCAAAGTACATAATTTGACACCGAAGAAAATGACAAGGAATGGATACTAAGACCCATTTGACAAGCAAAGCACATAATAAGACACCTAAGAAAATGACAGGGAATGGATACTCAGACCCATTTGAAAAGCAAAGCACATAATTTGACACCTAAGAAAATGACAGGGAATGGATACTCAGACCCATTTGAAAAGCAAAGCACATAAATTAACACCTACCAAAATGACAGGGACTGGATACTCAGTACCATTTGACAAGCAAAGCACATAGTTTGACACTTACAAAATGACAGGGAAAATAATGCCAGTAGTAGCAAAAAACGTCAACTTTCAAACATAATTCAGCGACATTCCATTGACGAATTTGTGTCTAACAAGAACTTTTCATACCTAAATGTCGGGAAAATATCCCAGCAATGCATCGTTTTCTCAGCTTCCGGTCTACTAGATGGTCAAATGTTACCCCTAATTTTAGCTATTAACAATATACCTGGTATGTAACTACTAACTACAAATATACTTCCGGTGACTCCTATGCTGTTCACAGTATTTAAATGCTTACATGTTAACCTCAGATAATACTACATTCGGTCTGCGGACCTGACATCACTCGTAATCCAAAATTGCCACTGTATGGACATTAATAGTCAGTGCGCTACACCATTGTTTAACACGCTCTTCTCATCATCGGTTCATCAGATAGAGAATCAAACACAGGACCCACACTCGTTAAGTTCTCCTGTGGGATTTGCCATAAAAGTTGTTGTCTGGAGTCAGAAAACTGTCTTTTGCGATGAACGTGACACATGATCCCATGCTTGCTGCATGAATATAAAGGCTGGCGTATATCTTCCATTCCTAAATCTTAACATTGCCTTGACTTTTTGCACCTGTGGCCTACCAAGGTTCTCCTGTTTTAGAGACGGTATTAGCAGATCCAGTTGAACATATCTTGCACATTTAAGGTATGTATGTATGTATGTATGTATGTATGTATGTATGTATGTATGTATGTATGTATGTATGTATGTATGTATGTATGTATGTATGTATGTATGTAGTAACAGCACAACAGAGGCTATATGGGGCCACGTAACGGTGAATTTTAAACAATGTAACAATGAGTTGCAAATAAAGAAGATAAAACCCATCAAAATCTTTGTAAATATCAAGTGCAACATGCAACATGATATGATAACATGTATATAGTAAAGATGTTATATATATATATATATATATATATATATATATATATATATATATATATATATATATATATATATATATATACATACAACAAAAGATACAGGTAACATATATAAAATCCATAAAACATCTGCTCAAAACTTACCATGCAAACCGCATTCCTCAAAAGTCCATTTTTTTTTCCGGATGGTACATCATCATGCAGTTTATTCATACAGTTCAAGTCTAAATATTTCTGTCTCACAGGGTTGAAGTCGACTGTCAGTGGATACTGGCAGGGTATGCACTCTTATAGAGGTTCTCCCTTCAGGAGGTATGTTTCAGTCAGGCATGTGTGTCCTATACACGATCGGCACAATACCACATCATTTCTGCGATGCCACTTCCCAATACTGGGTTTGATGTTCTTAAGTTTGTTTGTGGAGTTCACATATCTTGCCAAGCATGCCGAACATGCTAATTTATATCAAATTTGATATCAGTATATGATATAATTCATTCGGAATCTGGTGACTGCATGGCAGCTTTGGCAGCTTTGTCTGCCCTTTTATATCAATGCGACTATGCAACCAACAGTACAGAATATTTTCCCCAGATTGTATGCGCACGTCATGTTTTTTTTTTTTTTTTTAGTATGGATGTAATTCTTTCCTTCCTTCCTTCTTTCTTGCAGCCTGACTTTTGGTTCGAATCAGCCCGTAATTTGGTCCGTATCAGCCACAGCCCGAATCATTCTGCACCCGCGAGAATGCATCGTGCAATTATTCACTTTGTTAAATTAATGTTAAGTTCGTTTGCCGTAATAATTAAACATTAAGCGAAGTGATAGCTTGTACGTTTTATTTATTCATAATTAAAACACGAGAAGACAAAATCAACTCAGCTATTTTTAAAAAAATAATTCCAGCTTCTTAATTAATTTGCTCTCCAATTCATGCCTGTAACATTTACTGTTCCAGCACTTTTCGTAAGTAACTAAAGTACACATTACTCTGTTATATAACTAATATTAAATTATTAAAGTTATGAATTATACACTCACAACCAACGATACACTGTAGTATATACAGTATAATTGCTGTTTTCAATGCGTTCTGATGTTTCGGTGTTTCTATGCTGGGTGCATATAACTCATTATGTAGTTTAATTAGGCATTTGTTCCATCTTTATTTCACTTCTCTCTATGAAAACCTTATTCACCTTTATGAAATTTAAACAGAAAGAAGCAAATCAGTAACTTTGTATCGTGCCACCTATATGAAGGTCCACATTAGGACACATACAGGAGAAACATCATTAAAACGTAACATTTGTGACAATGTTCAGTCAGTGGTGATTTAAACAAGCAAATGAATTTACATACTAGAGAAAAAAAATTAAAATGTGATTTTTTAATAAGATATTTAATGGTAGAAAATGTCTGAAGGTGTACACGAGGACACTTCATTGGAGAAAAACATTCAAGTGTGATATTTGTGATAAAATGTTCTGTCAGGGTGGAGGTCTTAAGGCACACATGAGAATAATGTGACGTGTAAGGGGGCGTGAATACACGAATATTTACAGTTTTGGTAGCGAACCTTCCCACTTGTTCGTACTCTGGTTTTCCAGAGATTGGTATCGGCGCCCGATAAATCTTCTCCAGCCCTGGCGCTTGCCTATGCAAACAAGATAAAAAAGAACTATTCCTTTTATCGCCTTTAATATTGCTACAGTCGTGGAAAGACTTTTTTAGGCACTTCACCCCTAGCCCTACTTATTAGAATAATTACCTAATGATTGTTTTGGCTTTCTCGCTTCTCTCTAACCTTCTTGCTCTGAGGACGATATGGATCCCGATCGGTTCGTTCGTTCGTTAGTTAAATTAACGACATGTGCGGCCATTCGGCAATTTACGTCGAAGGATCCCGATCCTGCTCAGCTTCGGTCTTTGTACATACCAAGAACCACGTGACCTATCACGTTACCCGACGAGTCTATTGATAACTGGATCATCCCATTCTTGATACGGGAATTCTTACCTAAAACGCCGACATAAGATGCAGGGGAAAATCGCAACAATACATACTGCAGAAAAAACATTTAAATGTATGATTTGTGATAAAATGTTTAGATACAGTGGAAACATGCAGGTGCACATGAGAATACACACCGGCGAAAAACCATATAAGTGTGAAATTTGTTTTAAAACATATATCTGTAATAGACTTTTGAAGGTGCACATGAGAACACATACTGGAGAAAAACCATTTAAGTGTGACGTTTGTTATAGAATGTTTAGTGATAGCAAAAGTCTGAAGGTGCACACGAGGATACATACTGGAGAAAAACCATTCAAATGTGACATTTGTGATAAAATGTTTTGTCAGAGTGCAGGTCTTAAGGCACACATGACAATACATACAGGAGAGAAATCATTCAAATGTGATGTTTGTGATAAAGTTTTTAGTACTAGTTCACCTTTGAAGGTGCACATGAGAACACATACTGGAGAAAAACCATTCAAATGTGAAGTTTGTGAAAAAATGTTTCGTTATAGTGGAGGTCTTAAGGAACACCTAAGAATACATACTGGTGAAAAATCATTCAAATGTGACGTTTGTAAGAAAATGTTTACTCTTAGTTCAAACTTGAAGGTGCACATGAAAATACATACTAGAAAAATATAATCTGAATGTGAAGTTTGTGAAAATGTTTAGTAATTATAAAATTCTGAAGTTGAACATGAGACCGCACGCTAGAGAAAACCCATTCAAGTGTGAAGTATCAGAGAAACTAATTTGTCACAGTGGTGGTTTTATGACTCATGGTATTAATTCAACTCTCATAGTCAACCTATGGAAATACTAAAATATTAAAAAATTCAATAATTTAAAATTTCTAAATACTCATCAAATCTGTATCTCTCAATATAGACCTTTCCTTGATGCGAGCTTCTGTGTGGCAAAATCCATGAGCCACTGCATTTTTTTGATCAGCATGTGTATGCCTTGTATTTCCATTTACCCACCTAATGAATTAGTTGTATCTTTCAGTATTAAGTGTTCCTAAGTTAAGTCTGTATATTTTCTGTTACAAACAAGATAAGCTCTCAAAAGATTCTATTTACTAAAAGTTTACATTTAATTATCAAGCAATAATGTCCCTCTAAACCCATATATACTATATTTTATGTTCATCCATTTTTGGTTTTGTGGGGTTTAACACCATTTTTCAGCACTTGATAGGCTATTCATGATTACGGGACAACTCGGCCCATAGCAGAGTCAGCCCACTATCGTTCTCGGACCATAACGAACTTGGCCAACCCAAATCGGCCCATAACGTACTCGGCCAAAATACGTATTCGGCCCCATTACCTACTCGGTCCACGATTTATATAATAGTAATGTTGATGTAATGGTTTTTTTTCCAACAGTCCTTTCATTTGTCTTGTAATCTTTGTACACTTCTTTTTGTTTAGTGCATCTGTGTATGATTTTTACACTTTTAATTAACTTCACGAAAAAACAGTTGTCAAAAAAATTAAAAACATTTGATATTGTTACTTTTTATTTCAGTTAAAATCGGCAATAACAATAAATTATTCACGGAATCAGTCGTTTGTTGGACCATATATATAAGCACGCTTCTTCAGTAGTTTCGAATATTCCGCCCAGAACTGGTGAAGTCGTCCATCATTGTCCCTATTCCGGCTACGATGCTCTCTGAGTATATGTTCTTCGCCCACCAGTCTCTGTTGGATGTCAACAATAAATACAATATTTAATTATGGTTAGTATTGAGAGAAGGAATAACACAGGGCAAAGATAAAAAATGTTATGCTAAAAAAAATAAACACATAAGAATTAGATATAATTGCTTTGTCTGCATATTTTTTTATTTTTTTTTAAATATATCTATTTAACTGTTGATCAAAAATTTATGGTATACAGATGGGAAGTGCGACCGTAATTCTGATTCACATGTGTCAACACATGTTTACAATCACAAGTACATGTAGTAGAGTAGACACGTGCTGCCTTCAACTGTTTGTCGGCCTTACCTTCGATCTTGTATGGCTTCGAAATTCCTTCTCTCAAAACTAACCGTAATTAAATATTTTATTTATATAAATTTTGTGCAATGAGACATTCGCTTTAGTAATTATGGGCCGACTTAGTAATTATGTGCCGACTCCCAATTCCGTAATGGGCCGAGTATGTTATGGGGTTAAATTTGTATGGGCCGACTCCGTTATGGGTCCGACTCCGTTATGGGCCGAGATATCCAGTCACCGCTATTCATGGTGGCCAGTATATTTGGTGAAGGAAGAACCCGGGAAGACCCCAGGAAGAACTACCGAGCAACAGGATGCTACTGGCAAGCTTTCTTACATACCCATGTTGGATCACCCATTTCTAAACGGGTTCCCATTTTTCCATATAGTAAGTCACAAAGGTACATGTGAGAATACATGCTCGAGAAAAACCATATAACAGTCTTTACAGTCGCCTTAGATTTTCCTACTTTTTTTGTCAGACTCCCTATTTTCTCTACTTTCTACAAAATGACCGTACTCCATACTTTTTTTCAATTCTGAAAATCGATTACAAACTGCATGAATAGTGAATTCAGATGTGGTTTTTGTGATGTGGAGTTATGTGTTAGAGAAGATAAAGGCAACCTGGACTAAAGAGAGTAAAAGCATGCATGCTTTTTGTTAAAGTTTATGAAGGTAAATCAAGTAAAGGTTTTATTTTTTCAGGAATGTACATGAATTTTATGCTATTTTTCTTTATAACATATCCCCATTTTCCTATATTTTTTCCCTACTTTTAAAAAAAAATGTGGCCCTACTTTATTCCTACCTTTTTAAAAAAAAGTATCCTTATTTTATCCCAACTTTTTAACAAAGAGTTTCTTTAAAGACTGATTTCAGTATGAGGTTTTTGATAAAAAATTTAGTCAAATTGGAACCCTTAGGGACTGACAATCAAATTTTCATGGGGGGAGGGACAGGGATTTTATTTTCAACCAGGATATATTTTTTTACCTTTCATCACAAAATTTTTTGTCAGCTAAATTGATGGATAGAATAAGTTTCTTTTTTTCCTTCTACAAATCAGAGCAAGAGAATTGTTGTAAAGCTTTTTGGAGGCCCTAAACTTTGAAGACAATACAAATCCCAGGCCTCCCCCAGAAAATTAAATGGTTGATCCCTTAAGGTGCGCTTGTACGCTAGCGAATAAACATTGAAGTGTTAACTTGGTACTTAAAAATGTTTAATCTGGATGGAATTCTTAAGGCATGAAGAATATGAAGCATAGCCATTTAAGTGTGGATTTTGTGCTGAAGTGTTTCTAATGAATTCATCATGGAAGGTGGACAAGAGATGCAGGGCTTGAAATAGGTTTTTTTCCCACTAACCCATTGAATCACCAAAATCAAATTTGTACTGATTCTGCATACATTTCACTGATCCTGCTAAAATCAAACAGAAGCCAGTTAAGTTTCTAATTCAGCATTTATTATTCATTAACATAACTCAAAACAATAACAACTGTATTTCACTAATATGACACACGAAATTTTGAAAGTTCATGTTAATTTTCTGTGTCTGATTCATCAGATCTAGGTCCATAATATATAGTCTCTGACTGTCTGTTTCTTGGTCCATCAGCATACCACAGCTTGATGGCATCTCTTGATCCAGCAGCATACCACAGCTTGATGGCATCTATTGATCCAGCAGCATGCCACAGCTTGATGGCATCTATTGGATTATAAACCTTGATGTCTGGTGATTTATAAATGTTTCTACACCCATACATGAATAAAGTACCCATGCACATTAGTATTTCTCCAAATACTTGGTGCAGAAAGTGAACAACATCGCATCCTCTCCTGTTCATACTTCAGCCACTTGTGTTCATTTTCCTAGCATTTCTGGTACTTTCTTAGTCTTTTCTCTTGATTATATTTGTGATCGCACTCTCTCTCTTGTCATCATCTAATTTCTGCCATTTTTGGTTGTAGTGGGTGTGCCCCTTGAAAATATTTCCACATGTTTACAATTGTCACCGCACAATGCAGACTTTTTTTGGAGTATTGAAGTTGAAGTTGTGGGTACTTCATACAGAAACACCATTCAAGTATGAAGTTTGCGGAAAAAGGCTTGGTCAAATGTGAAGTGTCCGGTAAAATGTTTATTAGGAGTTTAAACTTGATAAGGTACAGACTGCATATGAGGGTGCATACAGGAGTAAAAGAAATGTACAAATGTGAAATATCTAAATAAATGATTAGTGACAGTGCTAAAGTGAAGAATTATATGAGGATACCAGAAAAAAGTCCCCAATGATAATTCCTATATATTTGTCCTGTATATAAAGGGCACCTGTCTACTGTTTCTCCTTCAAGGGCCAAGACGGAGAAGTTTGGACTCACAGGGCAACATGGATTGGGTCAGAAAATAATTTCTTATTTGTGTATGTATGGATGTATGAATGGATCCATCTATCCATCCATGCATGTATGTATGTACAGGGCAAATAAATTTTTTTGCATCAACTTGTCCAAGACAATTGTTTTCTGAAAATTCACTTGACCCACCTTCCCTTTTTCTTCACTTGTCTCAAAATTTCAGTCACTTGCCTAGATTTGATGACATGTATGCACTTTAATCCAAAGAAAGAACAAAAGAAAAAACATTTATTTCTTCAAAAAGCTGAATTATTTTAGTTTTCCATTGTCAAGGTATCTTATACATTATTTTTTGCACCAATACTTGATATATACAAATAGCACAGCTAGATATATTTTCAAACCAGATACAACACCTCAAGAACCACATAAAAAACCACCATTTATGTCTCCATGCAATGGACACTGACTGTTCTATGTTGACTTTGAGCTTTGTTTCCACACATTTTTTGTTTTCCCAAATTTGATTGACCTTTGTTAATTTTTCTTCTTTACCATTATCTTGTTACCTTTTATTTCATTATTCTTTTATCTTTTCTAATCTTTTCTTTAGCTTTTTTCTTTTTGCAACTTTTTTCTCCACTACAAAGCTCCTCATCAGGGGAAGAAACAATTTACATCCACAATATATATATATATATATATATATATATATATATATATATATATATATATATATATATGTACACAGATTTACAAATCCACTTGCTCGACTCCCTGGGCAAGCTCAAATTCGGCTCGGGCAAGCTCAAGTTTAAAAAAAATTGGGAGATAGAGAGGGAGAAACTATATTCTTAGGATCAGAAGGGTTTACTAAAAGGAAGGTGTAATAACATGTCTTCCAAATGGCAATAAACCAATACAGTATTAATGTATTGTAGCATGTAATGAAACAAGCACTCAACTTCAGGATTAAGAAATACAGATTGATGAGAACAGGCAAAAGAATTTACAACCATAGGTCTTGTTCATACAGAGATTTAGGACTTGTTCATACAGAGATTTAGGACTTGTTCATACAGAAATCTTGGACTTGTTCATACAGAAATTTAGGACTTGTTCATACAGAGATTTTGGACTTGTTCATACAGAGATTTAGGACTTGTTCATACAGAGATTTACTCACACAGGGCAAATAAAGAAATCTCTGACACTTTTCAATCCAAAATGTTATAGCTATAACATGATTTAAACAACGAAATAAAACGAAGTAACCAAAAGATTAGGAAGCTAATTAATGAATTTTGCACCAGTAAAAGTAACTTGAACAGGGCGGTTGCAAACACTAATACTATTTCACAGTTGGAAAAGAAGATTTGAATGAAATAACAGGAGCAAAATAAATATTAATAAAAACACGATAATATTACCCACTTCAATGAAAAAATCAATGCATTAAACAATCAGACATCACCCCAACACTTGAAAATGAGTTTACTGCTGGAATAGAACAATCAAAAACTGATACGAAAGAATATTTTGATCGAAAAGTGGTTAATAATATTATTGTGGTACAAGATAGTATTGGCGAATGAGATACACACATTAGAAAAGACTAAATACAAACGGGGAGCAGAGATTTGTAACAAATACGCATTCAATGTAGAATTAAATACGGAATTGAATATAATGAGCTTTTAATTGGGCGTTAAAATGGGTGAAATAAAAAAGAAAATCGATAATAGCCAACAAGAGTTTAACGCTAAAGTAACCCCCCCCCCCCCGAACACTGTTTTATGATTTTCATTTTGTATCAAATTAGGATTATCCAGATGGTATCAATACTTTTATAGCAGACATCATATTGTCAATCAGACAGCAAAATATTCTATATTCTATTTTAACTGTAGTTGGTTCTGGTCATAAAATAAATACCTTTTCTAAAAACTCTCATACTATAGGTGTATTGCTTCCTAATAGTTGTTGTAGACATGATAAGAATGGATTATTGGATTTTTTAAAACCTAACATAATACCAATATCAGTATCTGCTACTATGGCTGTAACTATGCTCCATCATGTTTTACTGAATGCATGTTACACATAATGTGTACTTCACAGAAGGGCGTCGTTCAAGTAAAGAAATTTGGTCTCTATACAATTTTGATTAACTTATATTATGAAGTTAAATATAACTTTCTTTTCAGTTGCACATCAGATTACAGAAAGACAATCTACAACGAGAATAATCTAATGCATATCACTTAAAACAATCACAGACATTTTATCTTAAAAAATAATGTATTGAGTTTTGGTTTAAAACCGAAAAGCACTATAGTACAATTTGCAATAGGAAAATAAATCTGGCAGTTGTATATTTTATTTGACTTTTTTTTAAACCATGAAATAAAAATGTCTGCAGCAGAAGTAATGATTGGAGGATCAGCAACAATAAGACTAGCATTTGCAGGAAGCAAATACTTATTTAACTAAAATAGATTAAAGACACTTCACAACCTAAATCAAACGTTCTGTGACCAAGGTTTGTGTACTAACTGCTTAAATAATTTGGATGATGCTTTTTTTCTCCCTTTGTTCTTCTACTCACACTGATTCTGCTTTAAAAAAGCCTAGACAACCAAAACTTAGTAATTTTTGCCACCGTTGTGATGGACAGGTAAAATATGATTATGGGTATATATTTACTGACGATGTAATTGGTGTTAGTGTTTACGTTACTTGTATGTTTTTGTAGCTATTAAATAACGTTAACACAAAACAGCAAACATGACAACGTATGGTAAATACATAGGTTTAAGAAAGCAAGAAAAAACACCACAAGGTGTTAACATCTTAATCCAACACATCATTGTATTACAAATACTCCTAGTAGTATTAAACCTGAACAAATACTGCAAGTGGTAATACCTAAGTTGAGAGTTAATGTCATGATTATGCCAGGTACTTATTCATATCGTCTGATGTAAAGGTGAAAGGAGATGCTAAAAACTAAGTTTGTAATAAGTTGTAACAAGATAACCGGGTTGGATTTCAGATTTATAACAGAACACTTTTGATGGTGATACAAATGCAATGCTTATTGATGAATGACTTGAATGGAAAAAGAGTTATGGTTAATACGTGCGTGTATAAGATCCAAATATTGGACAAATTAACACAATCCGCACGAACCGAATAATGTAACATAAATGTGAATACAAATAAATGACCTTACACAGTACAAGGACAAAGGTTAATGATTCGCAGTAATTTCAGTAAAAATGTATCCACTCAAATAATGAAAAGTGAGGTACTTTATTCAAATAATAAAATGATGAAAACAATGGGATAGATATCACACAAAATATCTTTACAATCCCAAACCACTGAGTATCACAAAACCCCAAAATTAGCCCATGGCTAAAAGATTACATGTATGGAGTAACTCAAAACACTCTGTCACTGGCACACTTGGCTATCAGTCACACTGGTCAATCAAGCGGTCAGCATTACAGGTAGTCACCGACCACCATTCAGTTCCTTGGTCAATCAAGTGATCAGCGCCCACCAATCAGTCAGCAAAGCCCGATCACCTGCTACTCAAGCAACACACTGTTAATTCAGCTCTATGGCTGCTATGGTCAGCTCTACAGCTGTGACCTCGTCAACTCTGATCAGCTGAAAATAAATCTAACACCGTGTATTATGATTGACTCGGGCATATACGATAACATGTAATGACATTATATACGGTAAGTTATACAAATTACATTATCGGCACAACATTACAAAGCAATAAACAAGTTCAGAAGTGAACCTACCCGTGTCCAATAAGAGTCTTATGGTACTAAACGTTTCCTAAAAATGCCACTTTATATTGCTAATATAAAGCTCTTGTCAAGTCACAAACAAGAATAGAAAATATTTACATTGTACTACGCAAGCCGAAGCTACATAGAAAATATACATCAGAAATTAGTAAATAATTTACATACCTCTACAGCTGAAGATGTGCAAATCCTTAAGTAGACTGCTCACTGACAAGACGTTCCATAAGGTAAAGATTTAGTCTTACGGTGAGGCATTTATACACAGACGATGCAGCTCTACATCGTCCATACGCTTGACATAAGTTAGTTACAATGTTGGTTTAAGATGCAAACATTTCTTATTTTTATGGTAGAGATGATATTTTGAAATTAAATTACAACATTTTCACAAAGTATAAATATCTATGGTTACCAACGCCTGTTAGAATATGTACGTATGTATATATGTATACATCTGCAATCTCTCTCTCTCTCTCTCTCTCTCTCTCTCTCTCTCTCTCTCTCTCTCTCCGGCTTTCTGGTTTATGATTTATACCTTGTTAATTTTATACTTGTTCAGTGCCAAGTAGAGTCCTACACGTCTTACATATACGTGTTTGACCTTAATCCCTTAGCACCCTCTTTGTTTTCTCCACATTACAACCCTTTGATCGAGCCGCGTATTTGATACTTGTTCGGTGCCAAGTAAAAGAGGGTGGTTATTTGAACTCCCTGTGATCTTGCCGCACAATTGACACCTGTTCAGTTGCATCCTTTAATAAACTGTATGATCGAAGCATCACTTACAAGAGTCCAAGCTCAATCTCCACGTAAGCACCCGCATAAGACAGTAAAGACGAGGAATTGGAGTCGGACGATATTTACGATGACTAGGATCGAGGATTTCAGCACTATACATGTAATTGGTCACTCAGACGATGCGGATGAATTCTTGGGCTTTGTACCAGATGATACTAGACTGACCTTTATAGGATACTGTGAATCACAAAAGTGTGGACTTGACTTTCAGTGTTTATTTGTCAGACGTGTGGAATGAACATACTACGGGATATTTTGAATCGGATCATTCTGGGCTACTATTGTTATGCTTGTATGTGACCTATGATAGAATTCATGGACTTATCATATCAAAGAGATTTAAAATGTCAATCATTATATATTTCGATGGATTTTTATGACACGATGAAGAACAAAATGTAAGTTGTCCATTTATTTGTGACATATTCCACTCGTTATTATACCTAATTGTATTTTACACTGGTTTTGTCTTTATTATTCCTAGCTATCTATCTATATATCTATCCATCCAGTTTCCTCTAATATATACCGGTAGTCAACAAGAAAACTTCAAAAATTAAGTTTAGACCTTGTCCCGTGGATAATCCGATCCTGCTTCTTCCAGGCTTTTATTTTTTCTTCAATTATTCGGTTTACACGCGAGTGTATACGGTACTCTTTGGATGAGATGAACACGAAATGTCTAACTTACGTTTATCCATGACAGTATACTGTTCAGGTTAAGAGTGAATTTTTTTTTTTTTTTCATTTGCTTAGTATTTATACAGAACGATTGGAAAGGTAATCACTTTTCTTTGAAGTTTCAGCAAAACTAATTTTTCTGGAACATTTTTCAAAAAAAAAAAAAAAAAAAAAAAAGTAAAAATAGGATTAGCCGTCGTTTGATCGATTGTAGCTAGTCTGGCAGCATGACTATTTGAGTGTATCACAGCATACAGTACTCAGGCCAGATGTCAGCATAAGCGGATTATGATATAGCAATGCACTGGTAAGATGGTTTGTCAATATGAACACAGAATTTGTTTATATAACAATAGATAGATTCCAGCGCATTTTATATCCAAGTTTGTGGCTTCCTTTCATGGTGCCTTTGAATTCCTCCACTCCAAACCCACTATTGTATATACAAGTTTTAACAGCCAAAAATGTTGTCGCCCAAAAAATCGCCAGATGGTATATTTTGTCGCCAATTAGGGGAAAAAAATCGCAATTTGAGACATTGGCGAAACCCAGCGCAATCCCCGATATTTAGGGTTTAAAGGAACTTAAGCAGAATCCTGGCTAGTGCTAATTAAATGCATATTTTTCAAAAACACTCCTAAATAAACGTTAAAGATAGTCTAACAGGATAAAAGGTAAAACAAATGTTGAAACTGATTAAAATATTGGAACAAGATCTATAATATACACCAAAACGTCGGTTAGAACAAACAGGATTGAACAAGGTATCATGGGTGAAAAATTGAGGTGGGTGAAATCAGGGGTGGGTAATGCACAAAACGCTGTTATAGAAACTATTCAGTCTAAAGTATGCGAAATGAGATTTAAAATGCCACTTGACTTGCAGATACTTTATGAGCATTGCCAACTGTAAACATGCTCTTTCTCGGGATTTCAGATTGACCATTATATTTACAAAAGTTTCTGAAATTGTGGAGGGTGGTAACCCTGATTACGAATTGGAAAATATTTGCATCCCGTATGATACGATCTCTTCAGAATCAACGATTCAGTCAGTTAATGATAAATACATACATGGGATTCCTCTTTTCTAGAATATCACAAAAGAGATAATTATTAATTTAGTAGCTAATACGACCTTAACAAATATAATACGTGATACGCCACAACTGAGTTAAAAGGAGTTTCGATATTGTACAAAAAAACAGAGAAACTAAACACTTTAAAAAAAAAAAAAAAAAAAAAAAAAGACATTAAACGATAGAATAGATGATGTTTACTGTGGAAGGATTACCCAACAAGTTTATTTTTGTTCCCTCGAGGCTATAAATTTGAGGCGGCGGTTTACAGGAGTAACAAAGTCAGTGCTACTTTTGTTGACGGACTGCCATTTTATATGGAATAATTTCAGAAGTACAAATGTTAATAGACTGAATGTTAGCGGTCATACATTAACTAACATGCCACAAGGCATACACCTGCCTATAAACAGAAAAGCAAACATAGAAACACATACAATATACCTTTACTTTGTTTCTGAATCACAAATGAATATGCAAAACAATTAGCTGAAATTTATGATATTTTCACATTTAAGCAGTTCATTTTAAAGAAACTCGTAACATAATTGTATGTAAATATGAGGACTACTTAATTGTATAGAGAAATAATACAAGCGCTTCTTTGACTAAGTTATCATCAACTATCTGTCCAATACTTTTAGTCAACAAGACTTCCAGCATGAAATGGTTATTTAAAGATCATATAGTAACTATGATAGATCTCAATGATAAATTAGACACATGGTTAGAGTTACTTTTTATTGATATTTGTCAAGACACTAACACTCTGATTCTAATAGATGATTGTGCTAAGTTAGATGAGTTAGTAGTAAACATTATGAACTAAAAGTTTGGGTAACTGTACAAAAATATAATGCAATCGTTAGTGACTTCCTTGAGAATACTATGCTTCTTGTTTTATTTTATGTCAAGCAATAGTCAATATGTTATTCATTGTCGAAATTGGTTCGCCACATTTTTCAAATAATTCGACTGATATAAAATAATACTGTAGTGTAATCTTTATTAAATTATATAATTCACGCAATGATGTTAACAACTAGGGGTGAATCGATTAATCGATATATCTATAATTTTCCATATTGATACCCATATAGATATAATTATGAGGTGAAGAATCGATACAAAATGATACTTACCCTATATAAGTTACTTTAATCTTCAGCAGTCCTGAATGATTATTAGTAATTTGCCTTCTTATTCTTCATCTGCAGCAGGCACATGCACTCATTTCTGTCAGCAAGAAAGAAAAAAACATCGACAACACTCACTCTCCTTCTACAAATTAACACAAGGTGACTAACTCACGTGGTTTAAAATCTGACCCCCCCCCCCCCAACTTGGCCGAATCCATGCTAATTATTTTATCCTGACAGCATGTTCAGCCTCTGATAACATATATCAATGTAAAGAAGACATTCCAGATTTGTTCTCCATGTATGATTTAAGTACTTTACTCAGATCATTTAATAACCACTTTTATGCGAAGGTTTTCAGTCTACTTGGATCGAATTTGAAGGCTACACTTCCGGTGTGTCAGTGAAATATGTTACATTCAGTTCTGATTGGTGGTTATTGTTTGTTCAAGTCTAGGGTAAAACAATAACCACCAATCGGAACTAATTGTGGCTTGTTCACTGCATGACACACCAGAAGTATTGGCATCCAAATAGATACAAAGCAACAGAGAAATTTCGCGCAGAAGTGGCTATTAAATGATCTGTAAAGTACTTAAACCTAACCAGACTGGAATGTCTCCTTTTATGCTGATATATGTAATCAGTGACTGAACATGCCGACAGGATTTACAAAAACAAAAAAAAAAAAAACAGAAGCGGCAAGGGGGCAGATTCCAAACCATACAACTTATAGCCACCTTGTTAATTTGTAGAAGGGGAGTGGATGTTGTCAATATTTTCCTTTTTTACTGACAAAAATGACTGACTGTGGCCATGGCAGTTGTTTGCATGTGCAGGATGTACAATATGAAGGATCTGGTTGTTAGTCATCTCTGCTCCTACACATGGGCTTGTTCTAGATAAGATTTTCCTTGCATGAGGAAATTGCACTATTTCATCTGTTTTGAAGATGAAGTGAAGACATGAAATTGGTAATAAGGTCTTTTTAAAGCATTCATGCCTTGCAAAACAAAGGGCGTGGTGACCAAGATGAGTCCTGCATCTGATCAACAGGTAGTCTGTTTGGAATTGGGGTTTTTTTTGTTGTTGTTTTTTTTTTATCTCGTCAAGGATTAGAATGGCATACGAACATATGATAAGTCTATGTCTGTCTGTAATCTGCATACTGGAAATACAAGCAATATGTCAACACATAAAAATGGCACCACCCACCCTACAACTGACAGACCTTCTATAGATGAAAAGATCATCAATTTGATATGTGTATTGATAATGTATCATATCGTAGGTTGTGTATCGTGAATCGTATCGATATGCGGCAGAGGTGTATTGATTCACCCCTACTAACAACTCTTGTGTATGTGTTTGTGATGGGCCGGTGGCATAAATTACCTGAATAAAGAATCTAGTAAAATTCAAATATATATGTTGTAGACCAAAAAAAAAAATGTTCTCTGCTCACATTAAACATATGTCCTTTATATAACTCCAGGTCATTTCAGCCCAAAACCAGTTCTGCTCGGGACAATTTGGGTCAAACGTTATTTTCAGTCTGGACATTTCAGCCCACATTTTATTAGGGATATATTGTGCTACTTTAATGATCATGCTTTCATTGGAATATACTGCTACTTTTATAGTGATGTTTGAATAATGATGATAATTTTAATGGGTATATGGAATAACTCTCAGTAATTGTCAATAGTGCCAATTGCTGAAATGATTTTCATGATTGTTCGGTATAATTGGTCACAAGGGAAGTAACTCTTCTCAACTGACAGAATATAGCTTTAGTATAATCTTCTGTCATGTGCAAATACTGTTGTAATACGTGTATATCCAATTATTGTGATTAATGACAGGCAAGGCCAGATTATAGTGGTAGGAGGCCCTGAAGCAATTTCAAAAAGCAGCGCCCCCCTTCCTAACAAAAAAAGTACTATTTCACCGCGTTGTGGGGCCCTGGAGTAACTGCTCCATTTGCTCCACCTTTATTCCAGCCTTGCTAAAATGTAAGATATGCAACAACATTTTTCAACATTGTATTATTTAATATAAAGCATGCATTCATGAATAACAAAAATAAACATAATAGATATAAATACACAGTATAACACAATGTATAGTGCTGAGCAACAAAGTGCCAGTGATCATAGTGTCAAATCAGCTGATTATGTATTTTGGATGAAATAAAACAACTTAAATTGAAAGTTATTCCAAATTACATTTATTGACCATACAAATGTTAGTTGGTATTGGATCAAGCATCAATGTAATTAAACAGGTGACATTTAAAAGAATACCTGTCCAGTCCAACTTCATAAACCTGATTCTAGTTCAAAAATATACATACTAGACCAGCACACATTATGCGGAAATGTTATGCTTCAATTGAAAGGAAGAACAAGATAACAATAAATTCCATCTAATTTTTGTTTCTTACAAAATTTAATCGTGGAAATCTCTCATGTAATCAAATATCACTCAATACTGCAAATTGCCCCTGGTTATATAACCTACATGTTTCCGTATAGGCCAATAAATCAGCCCCAAAACCTGTTCAGATACTAATTGGCCGGGCTGATCTCGCCTATTCTTTCAAATGTGCAATTTCATGCAGACACTTTCGTCCACACACATCGGTGTACATTTTAGACGCTTACCAGTATTTCTTGCGGCTCGAGTTAAGGTCGGCTGAAGGGTCCTTTTGGCAATATGCACAGAATATTTCCAGATCAAATCCTATGTTTGGCAACTTGTAAATGCATGTGCAATAACCCGACCCCACGTACCGTGGTCGTTTCTAAGTTTCGTGACCACCATACTGCTGTTCTATCATATAGCAACCAATCCGATGTGACTTCTGCTCATTCGCTAATTTGAAACTTTCGGTTCATTTGGTCATTTGACTTGACTTTAGCGTCAGTGGATTTTGTCATGTGACTATCATGTGACACAAGAAAGGAAGACTCAATACATGACAAGTAAGAATATTTCGAATTACCCACTTTAGTGGACTTCTCGTTTAGTTAATTTAACTTGTGATTAGATAAAAACAAAGCCAAAAAAATTAAAAATGGCGGATAATATTTGTTCACATTGTGGTGTTCACCTGGGTGCAAATCAATCAAATAAACTTAATTTACCTGGAAAACTGAAGAGACAGACAGAAACTGTCCCAGATGTGCCCCACGATCATTTGGGGCTAGCATTTACCCCAAACAGAAGTTCATTTATATGTTATGCTTGTTCTACTGTGATCAGCATTCCCTCCTCCCCCCTCTTTTTACATACTGAACACATTGTGTGTGTCTGTGTGTTTGTGTGTGTGTGTGAGAGAGAGAGAGAGAGAGTCATTGCTCCATGTTAAAAATTACCTATGGAACATATCACATGTATATAACTGTTCAAAAGAATTTCTGCATACAACTCCCAAGTTCAGAGATTGAAGAAAAGAATAACAAAATTTACAGCATTTGTCTTAAAAGAAATTGGTGCCCCTTAATTCCTGCTCTTTTTTTTCTGAAGTAATGGACATAGATATTATTTAATTCATATATGGCACTTCACCAAAAGACAGGAGCTCCAAAAAGCTCATTATACAATGTTGACTCTAAATCATAATGCCTATAGAGATTCCATTTTATGAACCTCTCTCTCTCTCTCTCTCTCTCTCTCTCTCTCTCTCTCTCTCTCTCTCTCTCTCTCTCTCCTTTAACAGTAAATGTTAAATGCATATATTTCAAAACCAGAAACAATAGTGAAAGGTTGCAATGACGTTGTTTTATAAGAGACAATGATCATTACAAGGCTTGTGAAGAAAGAAAGATCATGGCAGATTTATTAAAGTATCTGTATGGTTTTAAAAATTGCCAGTTCCTATGAATAATATTATAGAATCATGTACACATTTGTGATATTTTAATAACATTTATATATTTAAAGAAATACATGTACACAATTTAAAATATAAGTTTTTAATGAAAATACATGTAAATATGAATAAAATATATAATATAGTATATTTAATTAAAACTAAGATCATATATTTTTATTTAGCACAAGTAACTTTCTTCAACAGATTACTGTTATCTATGATGGATACAGCAGTATGATGGATACAGCAGTATGATGGATACAGCAGTATGATAGATACAGCAGTATGATGGATACAGCAGTATGATAGATACAGCAGTATGATGGATACAGCAGTATGATGGATACAGCAGTATGATAGATACAGCAGTATGATGGATACAGCAGTATGATGGATACAGCAGTATGATAGATATAGCAGTATGATGGATACAGCAGTATGATGGATACAGCAGAAACTGTTAATAAAGTATGGTGTGTCAAGACAGGTAGTCTCTCATTACCATACCTAACAATATGTAACATACTGCTGAAAGCACGGATAAACTGCTCTTCATGGCAGGTTTTACTGAATGTATTATCATAAGATATAATAACACTAGTGCAGTTCAGCCCCCCAAATTAAAGTGAACATTGCCTAATGCATACATTAAGTATATTAGACTTCTGTAATTAATTTAACTTTTACAATACAACTAAGTATGACTTTATTGTGATTTCTTTTCAAACAAAAGAGATTTCTGCCGGCAAGAGACTATGAAATGAGGCTATCCAAGACCTGAAGTTATCATCTAAGAGTGACAGATATGTTGGACGGAAGGTACCAGCTGGAGCACCTTCCACCCCTCAACAGAGAAAAAAAAGAAAAATAGTAACCAGCATCCCATACAAGGTATCAACATAAACGTGTACATCTCATATACTTCTTTCAATACAGCTGTGTTGTCATGAAAATTATTAGATACTGAAAAGTAAAAAATGCATGTTTCAATAGTTAAATTTAGTATACTATTTAATTATATGGCACATAAATGAAGATATTACATATTTGCAGCTGGGTTTCATTTCAATCTGCAAAGTAGTGGTGTCATTAATAGCAACTTGGAAATTTTTGTTTTATGTACTATCAAAACTGTCACTTTATAAAAATAATGGAATAAGTTCTTATCAGTTTCTTGATCCAGGTTATGTTATATATTTCTTGACATTTTATCTAACCTTACACAAGGATACATCATGTAAATATTAATTATAATTTAGCAAAAATAAATACAGCAAAGGCTGGTCTTCCAAATTTCAGTTTCATACAACAAGTTACTATACCAAATGGCATTGTCAGATAAATATTCCCCATTTAAAAAGTTTTCCTTTTTAACTTCAAGACACCTGTAAAGGTTACTCTGAACAAGAAGACAAAGCATATGTCCTATGCAGCCAGCCTCATTAGGAAAAGCAGACATGTGACTGCACTTCACCTTCTCCTGCAGAAAAGTAAGACCTTCAAGAAGGTTCTTCTGAAGGTGGTGGGGGACATGGTTAAAAAGGAGATGAAAGCAGTATGCCACCCTGCCTTCAAGTCAGTATGGCAGGCAATTTTGACCTCTACTCACATATAAGCAGCTTCACCTGGCAGAAAGTCCTTGCCAGAATGATAGTATAACCTTAAAAAGAACTGTGGATGTTTCCAGACTTTTCATTTATATCATTAGCTTGTAATTTCTGTAAAAAGACATGAAGAACTGAAAGCTAACATAACTTCTTTTTCCTTGTTGAGGTTTGTAAAAAAAGAAAACTCTAAACAGCCCCTATTATTGAAATATACTGTGTTATTATGTTTCTTTTCCAACATTTTCCCTCATTTGTGTAAAGGAAGCTTTAAAAATACAGCCAGATGCATATATTTGACATAAAAATAGTATTTAGTATTAAATAAATCGAAGTATAACATAAACATTTCATATTGGGATTTTGTTTTAAAAATTAATTATGCAATGGTGACCACTGTTTGCTGAGGAAGCATGCTGATTCTGACCTGTCGATTTGTCCTGTAAAGCTTACTGGAAGGTTTGCACACAACACACACAAATGAAATCTGTCCATCATCTAATGCACATCTATATGACCTGATCAGATTTTCAACAGTCTGGAACTTTTTGGACTTGCAATAGTGGCATACGTCTTTTGCACACACTCAGCATTCCCTGATATTGATTCACTTTCCACATTTAATCACATGGGAGTATTTAGGAAAAGGGTTTAGCAACATCTGAAGAAATGTGTAAAAGACTCCAGGTTATAGTTGATTGAGACAACTTTATTGGCAACATTAAGTTACAAATTCAGTATAAATGTCTAAATCCCAGTCATATGTAGTACATTTATCATGGAATGCTAAAAACAAATTGTATTAGTATATTTATGTATTAACAATTAGCAGCACTTCAGTACAACAATGACCATATGGCACCAATCAAATGTAAACTTACAAAAATAAAACAATTAAGGATTGCATAAAAACTTTTTCAAGATAAACCCTTGCAAATGAATGTAAAAATGAAGCACTTCAAATTGCATCAGAATACGTTGAATGATTCTTCGGCTATACATGTCACAAGTAACATCATCGTGTGAATATAACAAGTTGATCGACAATGGTCAAAACTCAATGAAAATGGAAGATGACAAAAAATGTGGAATAGTCATAATACGTGTATAAGGAGTTTGGACATTGGGTACCAGTGATTTTATCCTCCATTACAGTCTGTCAAGATGGCATCATATGATGGTATTTGTGGATCATTTAAGTCCATTAGACAATTTTCACATTTTAATGCTTCAGAATGTTGAAATGCTCCTGAGCTATGCTGGTTACAACCAAAATCCCATGAGAAGATATAAAGTTGATAGGCAAAGACCAAAATGATGTGCGATAAGTGACATTGAATCTTTCATGAAGCAGAAAATAATTTGACCATACTTGGGGCATGGTGTCTGCACAGGGTAAACTGCTGATGACATTCAAGGTTATAATCTTCATATTTCCAGTTCATATCATTTGATTTTAATCTACTAATGCCCACACTGAGTAAGGTTTAGAGCATGTGAGTTGTGGGTGGCTTTTACAGAGAAGGCGGGACATGTTGGTTTACACAGGGTTATGTAGCACAGAATGTTCTAAGGTGGCACTCTAGAGATATTACATACTTCTGAAAGAGTTACAGGTGTAAGATGAAGTTATCTGCATATGCAACATGCATAAAAGAGAGAATGTTGGCATACCTCTATGCTACTTTCATGTTCTGTGGCTGAAATTTCTTTACATATTGTACTTGTGGACATTGTACATGATCTAAGCACACAGATGACCAAAATGGCCACTCCCACATGCTAAAAAAATCAGTCTGAATTAATCCAAAGTACACTAACTTTAGCAGTTATTAAAATAGGGAAAACGAATTTTGCCAGAGTAGACAATACTAGCTTCTGAAAGTGCAATGAATGAATTACAAAATACATAAAAAGTAAAAAAAGGTATCAGCTCGTTTTTTTACAATTTATCTTTGAAGTTCTGGAAGTGAAAATGACCAAGCAAAACTAGCTGTTCTTTTATAGGTGCACATCTGAAGTAAGGCCAAGCTGTATACTCTATAACCCAAATTACACCTGTCAATCATACACCAAAATAAAGGGAATTCAAAGTTCTTTTAACAATTCCTACGATATACAAGGTCTTTTTTAAAAAGTCAGGAAAGTGAGGAAAGCCTGGGAAATTCTTTTTCTTTAAAAATCTATGCCTATGCAAAATATGAAACTGTAGCGCATCACCTAATGTGTCTATGGATCTCAACCAATAGTCTTTTATTTACAGGTAGTAAATAGTTCATATCAGGTTATTTAGCCTGGAATGTGCTGATGTGACAATGAATTCAATAAAGTCGACATCAACTGGGATATATGGGATTATATAGCCAATGGTGTGCCGATGTGCCAATGAATTACATCCATTTCAATGGAAGACCTTTTAGGATGTTGAGTCGGTCCGGAATGGAAACTGGAGCACTTTGTTAGGCATCTTATTTTTTTTAATAGATATGTCTCCTAAACAGTTCCTCATATCACTATGACTTTTCATTAGAAGACTTCTTATGATGTCTGATTGCTCCTAAATGAAAATGAAGAGATATCCAATAAGACCAAAGTGGCCATCTTCAAAATCAACGATCAATCCTTCTGAATGAATGGTTGTATCATTATAGGGTTTTCACCAAAAGTCTTCTTATAATTTCTGCTTCATCCTAAAAGAGAATGATGTGCCAATGAATTACATGCAATCCACTGGTACTGTCAACATTTCATATAGAGATCCTAGGACTGCTAGCAGTTTAAGGGTTAATATAGCCTAGAATGTGCTGATATATCAGTGAATTCCATCCAATCTACATCCAATGGTATGTAGATTGGATGAAAGTGCGAGCAAAGTCCTCAAATCAATTTCCACCTTTGCTGTTGCAATAGCAGTAAGAAGAATAGATGGAGTGTGCTGGAAATGAGTCATCAGCTCAGTCACTTTTCAGTACTCTGATCTAAAGTCTAGTCCCCTGCTAAGGAATAATTAAACTCGACTGACTGTGTTGAAGTTGAAGTAAATGGCCCAAGGAATTATGAGTTACATGAGTAAATGCAATTATGCATGATTCATAATTAGTTTTTTGTTTCTTGCATTATTATTTTCATTCAGGTCTGATTTAAGAGAGCTATATTGTCTACTTTCGAATACAAAAAGTGAAAATCATAGTTGTTAAGTAAGAGTTTTATTGCACGGAGACAGAGACAATCTTTTTTTTATTTCTTGTAAATAAAATACAGACTCAAGTGCCAGATGTTACACAGTATGATACTATGGTTATACATTGTTTCTTTTCACATGTTCTTTAATATAAAGAATATAGTAATCACCATTGATAAATGCAGTGAGCCTTGTCAAAAGCAAGCAGACAGAGCTCTGAATGCAAAGGATCTCGATGCAGAGTCTGTACCCATTCCTCCTTCATGATCGCCTCCGGACTGGCCAGAATACTCCATCCACATTCCCGTCTTTATTAGCTGTAAAAAAAGTTACATTGGATTGCTATCCTTTTCCTACATATACAGTGTTTACTTTGTTATTGAAAATTAAGTTTTATCTGTAGTCTGTTACTAAATTTATGCCATTTGTACATTTGCTTGTATCCTAAATATAAATATTACTTGCAAAGCAATGATGAATGAGTGACCTAAAAGAGTACTGTGAATACAAATTATTCTGGCTTGGATTATAGTCAGTTTTAGAATAACTGTTGGTGACATTTTTTAAAAGAAATATTAGGTAAACTATAAGGAAATTATATCTTTTTTTCGAATTTTTTTAGAGCACATGATCACATATAATTTATATTGTATGATGGCTACTGAAGCAAAGTATCATACCATACACGCTGAAACAGCTGACCCATGCTGGCCTGCAAGGGAGTGAAAAGCGACAAACCTTGGAATACGAGTTGGACACTTGATTTCAAAGCTTCCACAGGTGTAGCTGACTTTCCTTGTAATAATATTTGAGTCTCAAGACAGTTGCACTTTATGGCATTCTTCTACATCCAGTGTTTGTAAAATAATAATTAATAACAAAAACACAAACCAAGTGATGTTTCAGATAAATGAAGATTTGAATTAAGAAAACTAGTTCTGGCACCAAAATAAGTTTTCTGCCATTACTCTATGATCAAAATATCTCATACTGAATATAAAAGTTGCTTTCTTTCTTTCAAGAAAATATTGTTATTATACCTTAATTTGTATATAATAAGAACAGTAATAGAAATCAACATCACCAGAAATTTTGAAGCAGATTTTATATATTATGTGGGAAGTTATTAATTTGTTTGCATACATTTATGTCATAAATTTTAATAAACCATTTTATTTTTCACATAGTGTATTTTACAGGCATAACTGTCAATGGGAAATTACCTTGGATGCATTCCTTTGGGATGTCTTTTATAATGCATTCCTTTGGGATGTCTTTTATAATGCATTCCTTTGGCATGTCTTTTATAATGCATTGGGCTTTGATGCCGTGCTTCATCATTATGGCCTGCTGGTCCAACATCAAGGCCTGCAGTGGTGAAATAACCACCACTTACAGGTGAGCTGATGATCAGAAGAACAGAAAAAAGTATTCTGTCATGCAATTTTAAAAAATATATATATTTTCAAAAGTGCACTTGCAAAATTAACATACTATGTTGCAATTAATATTTCCATTTACCAGTAATAGCCTTGCCCATAATGATAACCTGAATACAAAGAAAATCTTATATGCTCATCTTTATGTATTGTTAATGTGTTCTTACAGTTCTGAATGTAAACAACACTATAACATTATTTAATCTATCTATGCAAAAACACATACTTTAATAATTTTGTATATTCTTATATTTATATCATTACAAAAAATGAAGCAAAGAATACTTTGATTTACCCTTGCTGTGCAGACTAACAAAGGATTTTAAATGAATTATGTGGTAATTATGTTTAAAAAGTTTGACAGGTATTCATAAATTCTATACATGAAAACATCACATATTAGGTCTCCATTAGTTTTCATTCTTTATTATGTACCATAAATCAATACATCTTCAAACAATTTCAAATGAACATTGGTAAGATTGTAATATCAAAACTTTAAAAAGACACTGTAAAATTAATATTACTTCACATCAATGATGATAACAATAAGAAAAATAATGAGAATGATAATAATATCATAAAGCTTCAATAATAATAATAATATCATCATCACCAAAAAAATTTGCTCCGTATCATATTTTTTTGTTATCATCATTGATACATACAAACAATTCATACATCAATAAAGAGCAATAACACTTCATCAACAACATTTCTTAATTATTGTGTAAAGTACACTTTACCTTTGTCTTGATGATGGGGAAAAGAGTTTGTATCATGCTTTTCCTGAAGCCTGTCGGTAAAAAAGCAATATGATGCTCTCCCTCTACTAATCTGAACAATGTTTCTCGTTGCTCCTCTTTCAATTGCATGTTGTAACCCAACTTGGTGAGATAACTGTCAACCAATTTGTCCATCATATGTTGGCACTTTTCTTGCATCACGTGGCAGTCACATGACAAAATCCATGGATGCTAAAGTAGAGTCACATGACCAAACAAACCGAAAGTTTCAAATGAGCAGAAGTCACATCGGATTGATTGCTATCAGATGGAACAGCAGTATTGTGGCTATGAAACTTAGAAATGGCGATGGTGGGTAGGGTTGTGTTATTCCATGTGGATTTACAACTTGCCAAACATAGGATTTTATCTGAAAATATTCTGTACATATCGCTGAAAGGACCCTTCAGCCCATCGTACCTCGAAAGCAGCGAGAAATACCAGCATATAAAATGTACACCGATGTGTGCGAATAAAAGTGTATGCATGAAATTGCACATTTTAAAGAATAGGCGAGACAATCAGTATCAGTACAGATTTGGGGCCGATTTATCAGCCTAGTTTCCTTACATCACTTCTGTCTTCTTTAGAAGATCTCTTGTTCGCAGATCACCTGCACTGTATTTTTCCCCTATTCTATTCAGCCCATTCAAATTTCTTATGCATTATAATAGTTTTCTCCTAAAACCCTACTTTTATGAATGAAACACAGTGTTCATGAAGGTTCAGACAAAAACTGATTTTTCGGTGAATCTCCAGATTGACAACTGATTAAATTAAATCGTTGAAATCTCTTAATTCTGTTGATATTTCAAATTGACCCTGGTTATATAACTTGCATGTTCCAATACATTATTGCAGTCTTCTTAAGATCACTTGTTCGCAGAACCCCCGTGTTGTATTTGTCCCATATTCTATTCAGTCCATTCCAATTTCTTATGAATTATGATAGCTTTCTCTTACAATCTGAACTCCACAAATCCCACTTATATAAACGAAACATGGTGTTTACGGGGGTTCACCTGTACCCTTTATGTACAGGTGTCTTTTACGACAAGTTTCTAAAGTATGTATTCTTGTGTGTACCTTCAGCTTTGCACTTTCACTAAACCTTTCATCACAAATTTCACATCTGTATGGTTTTTCTCCAGTATGTGTCCTCGCATGCCTCTTAAGCCTTTGTTTATCACTAAATATTTTGTCACAAACTTCACATCTGTATGGTTTCTCTCCAGTATGTATAATGGTGTGTGCTGTCAAATTTCCACTCTGACAAAACCTTTTATCACAAAATTCACACTTGAATGGTTTCTCGCCAGTATGTATCCTCATGTGCACAGTCAGGTTTCCACTCTGACCAAACCTTTTATCACAAAATTCACACTTGAATGGTTTCTCGCCAGTATGTATCCTCATGTGCACCTTCAGCCTTCGACCGTCACTAAAAACGTTACAACACACTTGACATTTGAATGGTTTCTCTCCAGTATGACTCCTTACGTGCACCTTCAAATTTCCCCGTTGAGTGAACGTTTTACCACAAACTTCACATTTGAATGGTTGTTCCCCAGTATGTATCCTGACATGCTTCATTAAAGTACCCTTCTCACTAAACATTTTATCACAAACTTCACATTTGAATGGTTTCTCTCCAGTATGTATTCTCGTGTGCACCTTCAGACTTGATTTATCACTACACATTTTATAACAGACTTCACATTTTATCACTGTTCCTCCACTATGCATTTTCGTGTGCACCTTCAAGGGTGAACTCTTGTTTAACATTTTATCACCAGCGCCGCATATAAACAGTATTTCCTAGGCTACCTTATCGCGTGATAGCCTAGTTAAAAGAGACGCAAAGAGTCCAAATGAGACGAAAAATGGCTAAAAGAGTGTGAAAAGAGACGAACCGAGTCCAGAGGTCGACACGAAAAAAAAGTCAAAAAAAAAAAAAAAAAATAAGACGAAGCTTTAAGGACTATAGAAGGAACGCAGTGTGTCTGTGGTTAAGACTGTTTGTCTTTAAGTCCAAAGATGGGGTGATGAGTGTAATAACGTCTTCATAGTACAGAAAACCAAATCGTTTTGACTTACTTTCATGGTATGGACAAATGACAGAAATCATGCGCGGAAGAAAAAAAAAATTATATCATCTTGGACTAGATATTACAATATGTATGAAAGATATTATATCCTGGTAAAGTTATTCGTGGAGGAGATAGTCAAGGAAATATGTCATGAGAATGTTGTAGCGAGATACTGAGCATGAGATGTAATAATAATAATAAAATTAGTAATGATAATAATAATAAAATTATTATTATTATTATAAAAAGTTCATAAATGTTTGCTTGTGTAAATATTGTAGTAAGAATTGCTTACTGGTGATGAACTGAGGCCTGATTGGAGATTTGATAAGAGTGCTTTTGGAAGGATAGACTTTTTATTTAGGCCACATTCATCAGTTGCATTATCCAGCGTTGTTTAAATTATTGAAATGCATGGATATAGTTACAATATATTGATCAGAAGACAATGAAGTTCTCAGGTATTCATTCTCAAAGATAATGATAAGTAATGAGGTTTAACATTTTTCATTTTTATTTTAAACTTTAAAATTTTTATTTTTCAAGTTTCATTTTCAGTTTGGTATTTTGAATTTTACTTTTCAAATTTGGTTTTTTAGATTTTAACTTCTCACTTTTCATTTTTCATTTCAGTTTTAAATGGTTTTTACAATTTTATTTTTTTAATTTTATTTTTACATTGACGTTTTCAATTTTCATTTACAATTTTGGATTTTGACTTTGAATGTGCAATTTTAAACTTTAGGTTCTTTTTAAATTCCCATTTTCAATTCTGATTTTTAATTTTAGTTTTTCAATTTTCATTAAAAAAAATTTGGTTTGCCAATTTTTTAATTTTTATTTTCAACTTTCATTTCATTTTTTTTTTTTCATTTTAAAATATATTTTTAATTTTTATTTTTCATTTTGCTTTCTTAATTGTCAATTTTTCATTTTAAATTTTCATGTTCAAAAAAATTATTTAATTTTTTAATTTGTTTTTAATGTAAATTTTTAGTACCAGAAAAGAAACAAAACGCAAAAGTAAATTACATTTAAAAGAAACAAAACAAAGTTCATGTTCTTTCTTTCACAGTGCAAGAACATTCACATTTCAAAAGACAAAGTTCATGTTTTTTCTTTCATGGTACAAAAAATTTACAATTGAAAATAAAGACAAAACAATCTGCATGTTTTTTTTTCTTTCATGGTACAACAAATTCACATCTTTTAAAAAACATGGTGCAACAAATTTACATTTCAAAAAGGACAGTTTATGTTTTCTTTCTTTCATGAGTCACACACACAGAGAACACCTTTTTTACAAGCATATATATATATATATATATATATATATATATATATATATATATATATATATAGAGAGAGAGAGAGAGAGAGAGAGAGAGAGAGAGAGAGAGAGAGAGAGAGAATACAGTCATGCAGTTTCAAACACTTTTCCTGTCGCAGTAGCACACACTTTAGTGCAGAAACTCTCTTTTTCTATTGCATTAGCACACAATTTAGTGATTAAACTGACTTTTATTGTTGAATTAACCCACAATTTAGTATAAAAAACCCTGACTTTTACTGGTGATCCCTCTTTGAACGTGTTTGTCTGTTTCACTACTGCGCTTGAAATAATGGCATCTTTTATTTTATTCATCCTTACACGAATTGGTTGGTGTAAAAAGAATTAAACTGTGCAAATATCTGCGTGTATTCACTACTTCGTGTCATCACTGTCAAATTTGTAGAGAGTAGCCCTCTCGAGATAAAGTGAAGACACCTGTTATATCTGTCAAGAGAAAGGACACAATGTCAAAGAGAAGAATCTCAGACAGGAGAAAAGAGGGACAAACGTTAAGATACCTGTTCTCATTGCCAAGAAAATGGACATATGCAGTGGTGTACTGGCCATTGGGCATACCGGGACAAATCTCGGTGGGCCGCCGCAAAAAAAAATCCGTTTTTACCGGTGTTTTATTGGTGTGAGCAAAACCCCGGGCCTGTCACGGCAGATAAGTCCAGGGCCGAGTTGCTTACCAAGTACACTCCTGGACATATGTCCACATAATTTGGTTTCACTCTTGACCAAGACAGACGAAGGATATTTCCACCCTATAAAATTAGGCCAACTCCGTGTGAAAATTTCAGTTAGCATTGGCTCTCGTGAATCTCATCTTGTATGCAGAAGTTGATAGTATTCTGGAAATCAACAGTTTGAGAGAAGTGATCGTAAATACAGGGGCACGTATTGTTGCTAACAATTTACCTATCAGTCATACATGTACTATATAAAACTATAAGTGAGGACACTTCTCTCCTTTCTCGCGCGGCCTATTCAAGAATCGACGCTGATATTTCAAGCTACACTTCGCATATCGTAATAAATTTGGTACCAATATTTAGCTCAGGCATTCGACTTTTAATGCCTAAACAAAGTTTGACTTAGTACCACACATTTAATGAATGCCAGATCATTTTCCCACGCTACCGGTCGACATGGCCATGATCGCGCGCGCTTAATATGCAAATACAACGCAATGAATGAAATTCTGCCCCCCTTAATGATCGATTGAAAATCAGATTTTCAGTAGGCGTAGTACGTCATTTTCGATTGATCAATGAGAGAGCCTTATTCCATTCAGCTCGTTGCACTTGCATATTAAGCGGGCGCGGTCATGGCCATGTCAACCGGTAGCGTGGGAAAATTGTCTGGCATTCATCAAAGGTGTGATACTAAGTCAAACTTTGTTAAAAAGTCTGTAAAATGGGCCATTTGGGTTTGAAAAAAAGAAAAAGAACTCCACCTCCATCCTCTCTATTCTCTTTTTGTTCTTTCTCTTTTTCCTTCTCTCTCTCTCTCTCTCTCTCTCTCTCTCTCTCTCTCTCTCTCTCTCTCCTTTTTAGACCCTTCTTTTGTATCCTGCCCTGTGTGGTCAGTTGATGAGTGGGTTATACATACGGCTTGGTGTTAATTCCGTTAAAAGTCATAAGCTTCAATTTGAAGTCAACCCCTTCTAACTATGATGTGCTCTCGACGGTATAAATGTCAACTACAGACCCATAATGTTCTACCTTTTAACATATTTTAACACAGGATTTCCCACCTTAACATCCAAGTTCTGCAGCATGTTTAACCTATGGACATTTTTAATATTACATTTCCCCATGTCGCTATAAATCCTCAAAATGGTGAACTGTTACCGATAGACTATCTACAGGCATATAATAATAGAATTGGAAAAATCTTGTTCTTTCCAAGTTCTAAAAATACAGTATAGGGCTGGGTGTTGGCTAGTAGATAGCAAGAAATAGAATATGGGTCTCGAGTGTCATTTTTAGGTTTTTAATGCCATATTAGGAACCAAATATTACAGTCTCAATGTTGAATCCCTATTAGAGACCCACAATGTTACATTTCCCGCTCAACATATCTAGTAACATAAGTAGCATTTTCTCCATTCTCTCTCTCTCTCTCTCTCTCTCTCTCTCTCTCTCTCTCTCTCTCTCTCTCTCTCTCTCTCTCTCTCTCCAAATTCTATCCAAAGTGTACAACGCACAACTTCGATGTATTTTTTTTTTCTTCTAAAACTTGGACAGAAAAAATCTCAAATAACCGATAAAGTACACTGATTGACCTTTGTAAAAGTGTGATGTTGGTTTTTTGTTTATAATACAAACAGTGAATTCCTTTGGGGTTGCAACACTATGTCAGTGTCCTAAATCTAGGATAATAATTCTGATCTGAACAGATCTAGGTGAAATTTTCACTCCTTGTCTTAAATCTAGGACGACAAATGTAAAATTGGGTAAGCCAAGATCAAGTCAGTGTAGGCTGGCAGATTTGTAAAATTTTAGTAAAAATGTTAAGAACCAGATCTGGCACACTCCAAATTTTGCTTTCATTTGACAATGTAGCAAAATAACGTTGGTCTCAACAGCATTATTTTCTCTCCGCGCATTGAGTAAGCCAAGGTCAAGTCAGTGCTAAGGCTGGCAAATTTGTAGCATTACCCCCCCCCCCCCCCCGGGTTCATACAGAATGAATAAAGAATAAGCCTATGGACATTTCTAACATAGGATTTTCCCATGTCGCTATAAAGCCCCAGAAATGGCAATCTAATGTTAATTTCCACTTGTCGCCATAATGCCGATAAAAAAAAAAAAAAAAAAAAAAATGGGGGCCTAATATAAATTTTCCATAGACCCGATAATCCGCAGACCTTTTCTAATATAGGATTCTCCTAGGTTCCAAACTTCCATTCTGTACTAATTAAGATATTAGTGGCAGTAGAAGTTGATTTCCACCATCAAATAAACCTGGATCGGCTATTTTGGTGTGTCCCTGGGCAAGGCATGGACTACACATGCCTTGCCATGATATAACCTTGAAAATGTTGATGTGCTCTGAAACACCAATCCAAAACCAAACACCCAACCATATTCAAAGAATTTTAATTTCAGTCAAAAAAAAAGTGGAAGAGGTGACAAATTTACCAATCTTGTTTTTGCTTCCATTATTAAGGAATACAGTAAAGCCCGTCTTGAAAAACCACACCTTCTGCCAAAACATAATGGTCTCTCAAGACAGGTGGTCTCTCATTACAGGTAATAACACTATACAATCAACCATTCTGTGTTTTGAGAACCTGGTCTCTCAGGACAGGTGGTCTCTCAAGACAGGTTTTACTATAATAATATATTGAGAAAATGTGGTACATTTTTTTAATTTAGCCCCATTTTTAAGCAAATGTTATTGACATTTTGCTACATGCATAGCTTCATTGTAACTACAATAAATTGAATTTTTATTTTTATTTGGATAATACTCTTCGACATATTTTTGCTAACTCTTAAAAATGAGTGCCTGTGCTTTGCTTCAATATTTGCTTAACAAATATATATATTTTTAAATATGTCGCTTTTACTTAAGTTCATTTAAAAAAAATATTTTATATGTTCCTTGTACATAAATTATTCATTAATTATTCATGTATGCATCTACATTAATTGTTTTTAGTAGGATTAATATATAGCATTAATAATTCATTCAACTTTGAATTTGATAGGTTACTTTGAAACATTGCTTGAGAGTCATAAAAAAGTGTGGCAGGATTTGTGTGTCTTCTAGCCAATTCTCTTCATTGTTCCTCGCAAATGGCATTTCCATCTACACATGATATGAGAACTTCAAACTATTTCTCAGCACAGCCCAACTGTTACACAACTGGAGGTAATTAAATTAGTGTTTAATAAATAGCACATTATCATCAACATATACTAACTGTTGCCTGTAGTTAATGAAAACCTCTCCAACCCAATATTAATTCACATAATCATGGGTGACCTCATTTGTGTATAGTAATTTGTATTCACAAATAAGGCTGAAGATGCATTCATAATAACTTAAAAGTTTACTAATACATGAAACTTTATCTGCCCAGTTGCCTGGATACTGTACATGTATCGTTCCATTAACGAGCATTTGTTAATTATTAATGAATGGTTATTTTGGAATTAATAAGAAACAATTTCAATGATATCTACTATCTATCAAATGCTTATTTAACGTTTTACTATTTGTTTAGTAAACAACTTAAATTCATCAAAAGTTATTACATAGTTTTTAAAATCTCTCTTATTCATTGCAAAATATGTCAATACATCTACGTCTTGTGAACTTCAATAGCCCTATAAGACTCCTTTGTTTAGAATTTACCCATGTGAGCAATATTTTTTAAGCTTAATATTTTTGTATATTTCCTTATCAAATTCTAGAAAAGAACACGACTTATACATTATAAGGTAGACCCAACATAGTTTTCAGCTGTCATAGTGAACCCAGTTAAACTTAAGACAGCTGAACAGAAGACGTGTATGCATCCACATCCAGGGAAATATGTTCTCAACAAAGCAAGTGAACTGATTTTCTTACGTAACAAATTTGCAAATGGCATTTCTCTATGACATATTTTGCTAGAGTTATGGCTCTTTTCGTACTTGACATACAAGGGATGTACACTATATTCTTGTGTTTTGAACTCCTTAAAAATATCCAGCTTATCCATACAGCATGATCACTATGACGTGGAGATGTGTGTGAGCAAAGGGCGTTTTGCTCTGGTGTATTTTGCTGGAATTTAAGCCCTTTTCGTACTTGAAATATAAGGATGTATTGTATATATTTGTGTCGTGAACTCCTCAAAAGCTATGCAGTGTATACGTAACAAATTTGATACGCACAACCATGATGATCAGGAGATGTGTGTGAGCTCTATTTTGCTAGAGTTATGTCCCAATTTTATACTTGGTATTTGTATATTTGCTTAACTTCTACAGTTTTCACTGGATTGAGATGAAACTTTGTGGAAACTATAGCAATTGATATAAAATAGATATGCGAATATTGTTGGGGTCTTCTGGTTGAATGATTTTTTTCAGAGTTATTCCTCTTTTTTTATTTCCAAAGTAACAGTCTTTCCCACTTAATGCCTACAGTTTTGTTTGGATAGAGTTGAATCTTTGTGGAAAGTATTGATATGAAGTGGAGTTGCACATGTTTTTGCAGCATTCTGGTTGGATGTTTTTTCATGGAGTCCCTTTTTTAACATGACAGTCTTTTCCACCTTACTAATACAGTTTTCATTTGATTGAGATCAAACCTTGTGGAAAGTATTAGTAAGAAGTGGAAATCTGCATATTGTGTCAGAGTTCAGATTGGATGATTTTTTTCATGGAGTTATGCCCTATCCTTATTTTCAAAATCTTTTCCACTTAACTCCTACAATTTCCCTCTATTGAGATAAAGTTTTTTATAGTATTGCCATGAAGTGGAAATGCCCATAGTGTTGCCTTGTTTTGGTTCAATGCCCTTGATGGGTGTATTATGTACCGTTTGTGGTGCTCTTGTTTAAAAAGTTGTTGCCCATTTTCAACATGTGTTGCTTAAATTTTGAATGGAAAGAACCACGATGCAAGAACTGAGCAGCCATATGAATCAGTTAATGGCCATTTTCTTTTTATTGCTAAATATTACGATCACCTTTATTAAAACCATACTCCATACATATTATATGTTTGAAAGAGCTGTTTTGGGTTTTTTTGCTCTTTGTTACATAGCTTTCACAAAATAATATATACTGGTAGTTCTTTAAATAAAAATGTATTTTCTTGATTAAGAATGCTGAAATCTATAAATTTGGAAATTCCTGATTTATCCGATGTTTTTACTACCAAATTAATTAACGAATAGCCAGTTCACATGTTCTGTTCTTTCCAATTATGACAGTGTATTATGTGATGTCAATGTTGATGTTACAGGTTCCAATTTTCCCCTTTAATAATTTTCCCTTTTAATGTTCTTCAGGGTTCTCCATAACATTTTGAAAGTTGCATTCCAGGACTGCTTCCCTGGAAAAAGTTGCAGTCCCAGTCCTAAAACTAGGAGTCCCAATAACAATACTTTTTTTCCATGCAATAATTCAGAACATTATGTATTATTGTGTCACCAATGTGTCATAAGATTGCTAATGCTTATTCATTGCAAAATATTTAGTACTATAATAAACATGATAAATAAACATGATAAATGAAAGAAAAATTAAGGCAGTTGATAACAATGATAATTGCCATGTTACAACTATAACAATTTTCAATGCCTTTACCATGCCACTTAATTTTGTGTCCAGCTAGAAGGAGTCTAGGAAGAGATTACATTTTCTTTTTTATATTAATTTATTTCATTAGCTTAATTCAAATCAATAAAGTTTCCAAGACACTGGATGAAGAAACAAATGACCATATTCTGTTCACTTTTTTTCTTTTCATCTTTAAGTAACACAGCATATTACATTCACTTTGTCTTAAACACACTTTACAAAATTTCTCAAAAGCAGGTTTAGGATCATAATCTTTAAGTTCTGGACCTGCTGTTCCTCGGGTTGCCATTGCATTTTTCCTTCCACCTGTGCATACAGCTGATAATGTTCCATTGTTTTATCTTTTTTCGGCACATGGGTATGTTCCATTCCATGATTCATTCCATGACTCTCTCAGTATTTTGTCATTCTGTTTTCTTTATCAAAACTAGATGCATCTACAAGTTTCTGTCTACAATTCTTGCAAGAATCATGTTCATCTGCATCTTTGCACTTGGCACCAAAGAAATCATGTGAAGATGCCATCAAAATAGTACACATATGATAATCACTTGAAAACAAAATATATCTGTACATGGCACCAAAAAACAGCTGCTTTTATGATGATTAACATGGAAGTTTCTATTCCTCCGACAAACAAAATAAGCCCCAAAAATCTTGGCACTATTTTTCCTAATAAATTATACGATAAAATGCAGGTGTTCCATACATTGTGCAACGATTTATAATATGATGGATTAAAAGGTGTCAAATCATACGTGCGTGTAATTAGTCTTTTGATCAAAATGATCATTAGGAACCAACAATTGATTAACAGGTGTTGGAATTTTCATGTGTCCAAAAATGAAAATTATGCGTACTTTTAAGCGGATTTTGGTGTCCTGTAGAACCCTGTTCCATGTTAAATCAGTTTATATATATAAGATAATAGTTATTTCCAAAAGTTCTATTTTTATATATGAAATATTTAACATAAATAAGGTTCATTGAATATCAAGGTAACAATCGAGTTTCTACTGTACATGTATATTTTTTGTACGAGTCAATTAAATCTGTTTTGATTCAAGAAAAAGAAATGAACTGCATTATACATTTCAAATATTTCTTTAGTTTTTTTTCTGACTTCATTTCACTGGTGTACATGCTTATGAAATCAGTCAGATATGACCGTTTTCCATATTTAGCAACAGTTTTTTTGTAGTAATTAATGACATCATTAAACTGGAAGATTTTGATATCAGTTTTCTGTAGTTTTCTATGACATCGTAAAACTGCTTTCCTTATATGGAAACAGTATTTATGCAGTTTTTCAGTAGTATTTTATGATGTCATTAAAGTGGAATATTAATGTGATCACTTTCTGTAGTTTTTTTGCGATATCATTAAACTGGTTACCTCATTTACATATTTCGGACAATTTAACCATGTTAATTGCTTTTTAACTGCTTTTTGACTGCATTTTAACTGCAATTTGACTGAAAACTGGTAAAAAATACTACTATATGCAAATTACCTCACATTTACTAGTTTAACTGCTTTTTAATTGGAATTTAACTGGTCTGAAAAAAAAGTGGTAAAAAACTGCAATTTTACAGCAGTTCTTGTTGCTAAGGGTATTAGGATTTTTACAAATGTCAGTCTGCTGTTCTCATAGAAGTTTCAGTTTGGTGATACAGCTCTCCCCCTTTATAACATGGTAGTTGGGGTCCATAACCGCTGATCGCATTATGTACCAAACAGCAGTATAGCAAAAATGATCAAAGATTATATGAATGTGTACTTGTGTGGGGGGTGGGGGGTGGAGGGGTGGGGGGTGGTAAACAAAACGCCAGTCAAATATATAATAATACTGTTGGTTTATGTCAATTAGATATGCTTTTCTTTCACTGCATGGTATTTATACATTTATTTTTGTCCAATAATAATGTTTTAAAACGGAAATAAAGATATAATACATAGCTTCAGGTTGTTTTCTTTCAACCCATATTGTTGTACATTTGATAGATCAGATCATATGAGTAACAATAAAACAATTATGTAAAACCATCATTTTAATAAATATACTTCCCAATTATAATTTCTATCTACAGCTGCATTGTCATCAAGTTTAAAGTGATTTAAATTGATGAAAAAATATCATCACTTGCACACACTAAAAAATAATGATTAAATTCAGGTTGCACTCGAGGCCAATGCATCCTAACATTAAAAGCTTGATTCTTTTTTAATTAACAGCTCACAATCACATATTTACCACTTCTACACACATTTTGCTATTAAATAACTGAACATCTATCTATAAAAAGTGCACTGAGTAATGTCAAGTCATTTTTGTCAATAAAACTTGTCAGTACAAAATATCACTTACATATGATAATTAGCAACTGAATGACATCACACCATGTGCAGCACGCTTTTCCCCAATTCTAAAACACAGAATAACAGAAATAGTAAAACAACAAACTTACACATATGTATGTAATCTGTTTAAAATCCAATGATGTCCAAAACAAATACATTTGTTCCCAAGAAGTACTAATCCAAATAGAATAAGCACTGTTCACTCACATGATGTGTATTCCCTACATGAAGTATTTTATGATTTTATGTTGTTTGAGACCTAATCATTCTGGTTGTTTTGCAAAGTCTATGATATCTCAGCTGCATAATCTTAAAGGGATCAATGCCCTGGATTTCCAGCCACATCAGTCCTTTCTTGAATGCAAATATGGCTTCAGAAGTAGCATGGGGTGCTTCCAGCGGGTCTTCCTCATCACTGTCAATAGTAGATCCTACTTCCTGTTGACAGGGATATATTTTTTCTCTTTTGGCCCCTTGGAAAAACTGGATGAAACAAGTGTACAGAGCACTATCCAGATCTGTGTCCTTTGCTAATCTAGCTTTTTTGCATTTTAGTCCAGCATCTGCATCTAAACCAGTCAGCATATTCATTTTTTCCTTATCTTTCTTCCAACTGCGCAAAGTTGACTCAGACACACCTAACTCATTTGCAACTTTACTTTGCATTTTGCCAGATTGAAGTTTCTTTAAAACATCCAACTTACCCTTCACAGAATAAGCTTTTCTTTTCCTGGATATCTCCATTGAGAGATTAAACGTCTCAATTCACTATTTAGCCAAATTATTTAAGTGAGCAGAGTTCTGTCTTAATGCACTCATAAATACTGATAATATTGAACTCACTTTTAAATCTAACTGATTTCCCAAAAAAGTGAACTTATTTGTTTGAATGGACTTTATTTTGTAGCTACATAATGCAAATGAGCATCTATAAGTGACTATCACTTTGTCTCTGGTGATTGGATAATGCATTCTGGGCTGCACTGCAACAGATCACAGAAAGCGGTGACAAGCACAAAAGACATGCCGCTGCTAATCCTTTCTGTGATCTGTTGCTGTTCAGGTGTCAATAAACAATGATGGACAATAAACTGGTCTTTTGTATGATCGGTGAGCTGTGTTTACAGAGATTAAGTCGCCAATCTGCTGGTGTGCTTTAGTACTAAAGGCAAATTTGACAGTCCTATGTACTGTAACCAAATACAACAGCCGACACAGACCAATTACAATTGTGGCTTATTAGAGACATGGGTAATTTCGGGTGTGCAACAGCCTGTTAGGAACAGAATATCTGACATTGCCTGAATACAATAGTGGCTAATCGGAGTCAAACAGTGACTGTAAAAACATTCTGGTGATGTCCAAATTAGGTACAGTTGTTTTGATGTAAAATATTCAGCTAATAGATGTTGAAAATTATATTTAAATTTTTACAAAATATTTTTCATAATTCTGGATATGGGGTCCATAGAATTACTACATTATATCCGGAAACACGTCAGAGTGAAGTGCATTATAACGGGAAGAGCTGTCATTAAACAGCTATATATCCTGATCCAGTGAATGTATGTGCATCAGGGTTCTCAACAGACATGTACCTTCAGGTTTTGATGCTTGGAATTTAAATGTGACCCATTTCTGACACATGGACTTTCCAACCTGTGGGTTTTCATGATGCAGATCTATTTGGGATGGAGCACGAGTCTGAATTACCCTTGAATTGCCTTTGGCATAATTTCCTACTGAGCATGTGCTGTCTGTAACAAATTTACTGTTTATTCCAGTGATCATCATTTGGCAGACTACTGTTTACACCTTATCTGCCAATAATGTTGCATCTCTGTAAAATCAATATGAAATGGGCACAGCTAACAGGTCACTGACGTCATGCTTAGGTTTGCATGATTGAGTCAATGTTAGATTGTTTTGAGATAATCTTTAATGTTTATTATAGTCTGATGAAGAAGGAAAATATGGTGGCTCACAAAGCCAGTTGTCAAACATAAATGGACAAACATGAAATGGTGTCTTATTGGTGATTAATTTGCTTAAATCTGCAAAACATTAAAAAAATTCAGATGTTTTAATTAATGTATCATTCAGTAAGAATTTCAAGGCATTACAATCTGTTATACATTTTATGCTTTGGAACTACTAGAGACTGAATAACAAGATGGAATAATTATGTTATATTAGATGTTGTGAACTGTTAAATCACAATGCCTCAAAGAAGTATATTTTCTTTTCTGTCTCAGTCTCAGAAATTACCTGCCAGTGATTACCATTCTGACCCTCAGGCTCCAAAGGAACAGAAAGTTAGTAATAATTCTGAGGAGAAGGAGAATAAATAGATTTCAGTTTGACTCTTGAGATTATGGGGTCAAGGGTCATATGACTCTTCAGTTTTTAAATCTATTGAGAACCCTGTGCATCAAGTCTTCGCAGTGCACATGAAATATCCAACAAATTAGGACTCGATTTTTGCACATAGCATTCAGGTTTACCTCAAAGCACTAACAATATCCCATGAAATTAAACATCAAGGATTTATATTGCTCAAAAGACATCTTTAATGAACTATAAAATCAAGAAACTATGGCAACAAAATTCCAAAAATAATCTCATCTGTTTGAGGTTTTTATTTTATCATAATCATTTTAATGCTCCTTGCATACAGTTCAAATATATATGTTTTGGACAAAACTAAATGTCGTCTGCTCACATTAGACATGTCTTTTATATACAGGACAAATATGGGGGAATTCTTTTTGTGGATTCCCCGGAGGTGTCCATTCTTCAAAAGGTGTCTTTTAGGACAAGTTTCTCAAGTATGTATTCTTTTGTGTACCTTCAGCTTTCCACTGTGACTAAACCTTTTATCACAAACTTCACATTTGTATGGTTTTTCACCAGTATGTGTCCTCATGTGTGCCTTCAGCCTTTGACTCTCACTAAAGTTTTTATCACAAACTTCACATCTGAATGGTTTGTCTCCAGTATGAATTCTCATGTGCACCTTTAAATGTCCGACTTGACCAAACCTTTTATCACAAAAATCACACCTGAATGGTTTCTCTCCAGTATGTACCCTCATGTGCACCGTTAGGTTTCCACTCTGACCAAATCTTTTATCACAAAATTCACACTTGAATGGTTTCTCGCCAGTATGTGTCCTCATGTGCACCTTCAGCCTTCGACTTTCACTAAACATGTTCCAACAAACTTCACATTTGAATGGTTTCTCTCCAGTATGACTCCTCACGTGCACCTTCAGATTTCCGCATTGACTAAACCTTTTACCACAAGCTTCACATTTGAATGGCTGTTCCCCAGTATGTATCCTGACATGCTTCTTTAAAGTACCCTTCTCACCAAACATTTTATCACAAACTTCACATTTGAATGGTTTCTCTCCAGTATGTATTCTCATGTGCACCTTCAGACTTGATTTATCACTAAACATTTTATGACAGACTTCACATTTTAGTAGTATTCCTTCAGTATGCATTTTTGTGTGCACCTTTAAGAGTGAACTCGGGCTTAACATTTTATCGCCATCGCTGTGCATAACAGTGTTCCCTAGGCTACCTTATCACGTGATTGCTGAATATTACTAAAACCGATGATATTTACCGTGCCTAAATACCGAAAAAGAGGCGTAAAGAGTCGAAAGAGACGAAAAGTGGCTAATAGAGAGTGACAAGTGACGAACCTAGATCAAAAGGCGAAAAAAAAAAAAAAAAAAAACGACGAAAAAAAAATTAAAAAAATAAAAATTTGTCTTTAGCGACTATGAGAAGTTAGTAACGTGCGGGGTAAGACTATTTGTCATCACGTTCAAAGATGGGGTGAGACGTGTAAATTACATGTTCATCGTAAGATAACAAAATCGTTTTGATTTACTGCCATAGTTTTTCACAAAGTGTGGTAATCATGCGTGGACAAAACAATTATTTTAAAAAAGTCCAAAAATCAACACCATCTTAGACCAGATATTACAATAGGTACTAAAGACATTACATCCTGGTCAAGTTCTGCATGGAGGAGGTAGTAATGGAATATTTTATGAAAATGTTGTAGCGAGATGCTGATCAACATAAATAATAATAATAATAATAATAATAATAATAATAATAATAATAATAATAATAATAATAATAATAATTCATGAGTAGTTGTTTGAGACTATTGAGAGACGTACGGGAATTAACATTAGCCCATTGGTTAAGATGCGGGAGACCCTTGGGGGACGTACGGGAAATCCTATGTTAAATTTGTCCATAGATTTAACATGAGAATGGTATTATGGGGACAAAATTGTTAACAGGGACAAAAAGTGTTTATAGGGACAAAAAGTGTTTATTGGGACAAAAGTGTTTATGGGGACAAATGGGCATGGGAATATTACAATGTTTAAGGACAATTTGCACTGAGACGAGGGAATTCCTTTTCTCTTCTCTGTCGCTCTTTTTCTTGCTTCTCATCTGCCCAAGCCTTCTTGATCTTTGTCACATCTTCCTCCATGACTTCTCTAACAAAGTCTTTTACTTATTTCAGTGAGACCATCTCCCTTTTTAGATGGCGTTTGTTTGAGTAGCACTCCATCTCCTGTACTCTACCCATGAAGTCTTTCCATTAAATCTATAGCCTGTCTTCGTTTTCCTACTTTGCAGTGTTGAATACTCGTTCTTCTTGTCTGGTTGACGATGAATGGCCAGACTGCTTACTTACTTACGTTTAATTTACAACGTATGCGGCCATTCGGCACTTTACGTTGGGTTAATTTGCACACCGTGCAATGTTTGATTCTTCGTCGCACCCATTTGCTGCTTTATTGTGTGCACCGCACACTTATTAGTTATTCATGTCTGGAAGCGGAAAAGTAAGAAAAAGGCCGAAGAAGGCGCCTCGACGTCTACGGATTGCTCCAAGTGGTCCAGGTCTAAATGTTGTATTTGTTTCGTTTTTCTTTTTTCTTTTTTTAGGCAAATATTAGAAAAAGTCATCGTCTTGCACCATATCGAATTGTTGTATAATTTTTAATACAAACCCTGACTTGTGGCTGTGAGTATAGGTTAGTTATAGCATTTTTAGGAGTAAAGATTTGTATAGCTAAAAACATATAACTATATATCCGGCTCAATCCAAGGAGTGGGTAAGTAAAAATATCCTAATTTTTGGTAAGCATATGCTCCTACACTTTGTTCATTGTTACTGAGGCGGGGGTGATTCCATAGTTATTTACCGCATTCTTCCCTAGATGCGCGGGCCCTGGTGGTCTGGGCTTGACGCCACCTTATAGAATTAATTGTGTATGGCACGTTTAATGGGAGTTTTGTCTTGATTTTTTCAATTGTAAGCACATTGTGCGGCGAGGCCTGATGGTCTGGGTTAGGGACCACCTTATATGTTCTTATTTTTACTTGGATGGTATTAGTTTTTCTTCATATGGTGCCTATGCTTAACCTATTTTTATTTTTCGGAGTTTTTTGATAATCGGTTAGCGCATTGTGCAGAAGGATCCTGGTGGTATAGACTTAGGGCCACCTTATATTCTTAATTTTTTTTGTGGACCAGATTACAGGATCATGTTGCAGAGTTCTAGGTTATCCAATCATTGCCATCGTGTGTGGCTGGACCTGATGGTCTGGTCTTAGGACCACCTTATAGTATGTTCAATTCCTTTATTTTGGGTCAGGTATTTACTGTGTTGATCCTTGTGATTTTTGCCGGAAGCCGTCACCCAACAGAGATAGAACAATATATTTTTTTTAAAGAGTATTATTACCGTAGTACGAAAATGAAAAAAAAATAATTAAAAAAATAAAAACATGCATGATGTGTTGTTAGTATTAGGGGTAGGGGAGGCGGTATTATAATTACTGTCCTGGAGTTATAACTTATATTGGATCAAGTATTTGTGTTCTAGACTGTTACTGTGCCTATGATGGTTATTCTTTATAGTTTCTTTTGTAGTTATTTCTTATTCATTTGAATGTTTAAATCCTAACGTTTGGCTTATCCCTAACTGTCTTTTCTATGGGAATGGAGTTTTTCCCACCCAGGAGGGCAGGGATTGGGCCGCCCGACCCGCGAACCAGACCCCTAGTGAGCTCGGCCTACCAATCCTCTCCTCCTTGGGCAGTGCCTCTCCTCTCCCTCTTTAGACAGTTCGGGGTTGCCATTGTAATGGGGTTGACTGAATTTTATAACTGCCTATGTGGGTTGTAATATTACTTTAATTTTGTTTTTGTTTTTGATGTTGCATTTCCTTTCCTGTCTTCCTATGAATCTGTTTTTCTAACAGGGGATTAGATTTTCCCTCTCTTTCCTATATCTGAAAATGAAACCTAGTATGTTTGCGTATACCGAATTGATGTTATTGATTCCTTTCAGTTTTGTATGTTTTTCATGGAATATTTTCCTTGCCTGATTGTAATTGGGGCAGTCATTGAAGACATGGTTTAACGCCTCGGAGGGGGGTGGGGGGCAATGAGGGAAGTTAATTCCTGCTTCTTTTATTCCTGGCACAAATCTTCAGAAACTGCTAGCTAGGAGTGTTTTGCCACATTTTAATCTATTTATGACTCTTGTGTCAAATGGATTTGCCAGGTTTGGGGCGATGATATTTCTACAAATCTGTTTCTGTAAATTGTGTAGTGTACGCCCTTTTGTGTGCTGTTCCATTCCCCCTGCCATTTTTTTCAGATTTTTTCTAGTCATGCTGTAGATTTCATAGATGCTGTAGTCCAGATGGCATATTTCTGGATCATTAAGCTTATTTTTAGCTTCTTTGTCTGCCATTTCATTTCTAGGGATGTTGATATGCGAGAGCACCCACATGAATTCTACAGCATGATTATTTTGGTCCAGGTTTTTCAGTCTTAAGTAGACTTCTCTAATCGTGTTTTCTCGGGTAGTTGAGTTACCTGCTTCCAGAGTTCTCAGCACACTGAAGGAGTCGCCATTATGACTGCTTTAGGTGTTTGGCTAGTTTGTATCCATTGAATTGCTTGGATAATAGCACATAATTTAACCGTATAAACAGAGCATTCATCTGGTAGCCTCGCCCCCAGCGTTATGTTTTTCTCTGGGATCACCGCTGCTGCTGCAGTGCGTCCTGGGTCTGAGGATTTAGATCCAGCCGTGTTGATTTGGATGTAGCCCTTATACCTGCTTTCTATCTCAGAGAGCATTTTAGCCCTTATTTCTATTGGTTGTTCATGTTTATTTCCATATGTGAGTGCATTTAGGTTTATTTGGGGTATTTTACAGGTCCATGGAACGAGGTCAGGATAGTTTGTAATCTCCGCCTATATATTAGGGATGTTAATTTCCTTTTTAGGTAATGGATATTTGTTACCTCCTGGTAAGTTTCTGCACAGTTTGTGTCGGAAGGGCTTATGGTATCTCTCTATTATTGCTCTAGTAGGGTGCGACTTGTCATGTGTAGAGATCCTGGTCGCATACCTCAGGAGTAACTCCTCCTGTCGTAGATTGAGGGGAGGTTCCCCGGTTAGAATTTTACATTCTTCCCTAGGTGTGCTACCGAGAGCGCCGGTGCAGATAACAAGAGCTTGGCATTGGATCGATCCAATTTCTTAAGAACATTATGGTGTGCCGATGCGTACACTTGGCATCCATAGTCGAGTTTGGATCGAAAGACTGTCCCCACATCATCTTACCAGCTCTGTTATGTAGTTGCTCCATGTTAGGTGCTCATCAAATATCATCTCTAGGAATCAAGCCACCTTTTAAAATTTTATCTCCATGCCATTTAAGTATAGTTTTGGTGGTTGTTTCTTTATGTTTGTTTTTGGTGTAAACATTACCCCTACTGTTTTACCTGGGGATAGTATGAAGCCCCACCTATCGGCCCATTGACCAATCCTATCCAGTCCCACCTGCAGTCGTCTGGCCACAGTTTCACGGAGGGGTTTCCCGCTTTTCAGATTCCGCTGTCGTCAGCAAACTGGAATAGGTCCAGATAAGTTGGATCGACTGATCAATCTAGGTCGTTTATCATGATGTTGAATACAGTGGGACTTAATACGCTACCTTGAGGGGTACCGTTTTCTAGCTCGATTAGGTTTGAGTAACTAGAGCCCACTCTGGTCTGGATTTTTAGACCTGACAGGAAATTCTATATCCATTTGTGTTTAGGCCTGTTATTCCACAATGGTTTAATTTCGCAATTAGTCCCCAGGTCCAGATCAGATCAGAGGCCTTTTCAAGGTCAAGGAACACTGCGATAAGATTACGGTCACATTTCCTTTCAGCGTTGAAAGTCAGTCTTATGCTTGATTCCAAGCGTATTAATTGATCTAATGTGGATCGTTTGTTTCGGAATCCGCTTTGATTCTGTGATATCCAATTCTTGCCCTCAAGGTGGAGCTTCAATCTATTATTTATCATAGTTTCCATGCTTTTGCAGATATTATTAGTGAGGGAGATTGGTCTGTACGAATTGATATCCGCTGGGTCTTTTTCGGGTTTCTGGATTGGGATGACAACAGCCTGTTTCCAGCGTGTCCTTATTTCTCCCGATTTCCAGATCAGATTCATCAGACCCAATATAGTCAGTTCTGTGTTTTCTGGGAGAGATTTTTGTTTACAAATTTCATAGCCAAGCACATCCTCATCAGGTTTTTTTTTTTTTTTTTTTCCCCTTTATCAGCGAACAAATATGAGTGTTCATTCTCAACTTTGTTTCTGTATTTTTGGAACTTTTATGAATGGTTAGAGCTACTGCTCATTCCGACAAAGTGTGTGGCTAATTTTGCTGCTTTCTCCCCGTCCGTAGTGAGCCCGGGGAGTTTTGGGTTTGAAAAAGTGGTTTTGCCCCTAATCTTTTTTATCTTGGCACCATACATGTTTCGAGTTTGCCTTTTAGTTTAATAATGAGCAGAACTCCTTCCGTGAGTTCTGTTTTGATGTAAATATGGTAGTTTTTGTAATTATTTCTTTTTCTTTGGAGACAATGAAATCATGGGAATTTTAAGTGTGCTTACATTTGTTTCAGGCTTTTTTCCCCCCTTTATGGCCTGTCTACATTCTTCATTCCACCAGGGGACGATTCGTTTATTGCCCCGCCCTCCAGGTTTGGGGGTGCATCGCTCAGCTGCGGATGACAGTGCCTTAACGATATTTTCGTTAAAGATATCAACATTGTCATCATATAGCATGGTGCTGTCCATCCCCTCGCATAGAGAGCGGAACAGTTCCATGTCCGCCTTATCAAATCTCCACTTTGGTGTAGTCGAGGTGTCATTTTTGTGCACTTTCATGTGTATTGTAGTTAATATTGGACAGTGGTCACTACTTAGTGTGCTGGTTTGATCAACTTCCCAATCGTCAACTTCCGCAATCTTGAGTGAGCATCGAGTTAGATCAATAGCTGTCATTGTCCCATTTTCAGGGTTAACTTTAGTGGGCGACAATTAATTTAATAATACTAGGTCTGATATCGTGATCCACCTTTCAATATTACCAACGTTACTATCCCACAGATAATTATGTTTTTCTCCTAAGTCACTAATTATATTTTGGTATGTTTCGGGTTTAACGACAGCCGCCCCCCCCCCCCCCAAACCTGGATCATATATGTTTACTACCCATTATGGGTTTGTTGCCTGTATTTAGTTTAGTAATTTGGAATTCCGGAAGTTGTTCGGAATTTATGGTTTGATTGTTGCCTTCAACAGACTCACTCGACAGAGCGTCGCTGACAAAAGTAGCCAGCCCCCCCCCCCCCCCCCGATTCCCATCAGTTCTGTGTTTAAGGTAACAGGTGGAGTATCCTGGAATTTTACGAGGATTTGTTATTCGCTCATCCAGAATAGTCTCCTGAAGGCATACCATATCTGGTTTATTGAGTTCTGTCTTGAATTTTTTTGACCAACTCCGGGGTGTTGGTGCGTATCCTCCTGCAGTTCCACTGCCAAATACGGATTAGTTCTTTTATATGGTGCTTCCTAGTTACTTGTGTTTTGTGGTGCCTAACTTTTTAAGGTGTGGACCTAGATGCCCTGTTTGTAATCCGTGTGTTGGTCTGGGCAATGATTAGATTGAATACATCATCAATGGGTACTTGATTGTCCTTGTTAAGTTTTAGTACCTCATTGATTATATCCCGGATTAGCTCTAGGGCATGGTTTATTTAAATTTTGTTGTTTTTGTCCCTACTAATGTCTTTTCAGTTTGGGTATATACTGTGTTTGTTTTTCCTTTAGTACTTTTCATAGATTCATGAAGTTTTGTTATAGATTGGACCAGTTTAATTTGTGGGCACGTCGTTTTGATGCTACTACCCCCCCCCCCCATGAAGTGGAATATTGTTATGATTTTCCTTTAATGTTATTTGATTTGATTTTGTTTGCACTGGTTTTGGTTTTTGGTTTGTGGTAGTGACTTTTTTGGTTTTGGTGGATTCTTGTGATTTTGGCAAGGTTTTTTTTCCACTTTGGGGGCAAGTTGCTTTATTACTAGCTCTTTTGTCTTGTTGTGGTGTTATTTGTCCATTATTTTTACAAGTTGGGATATTTTTCATTTAATTTTGGTGCTGGGTTATGGTTTGGTTTAATTAATTTAAGATTTGTTTCCTTGATTTGTCTTTTTGCAACCTGGTAAGTTACATGATTTTGTAACATAAAGTCCAGTGTTTGTTCTTCCAAGATTGCATAAGGACAATCACATGATTTAGGGTGGTGGTAGTTCCTGAAGTTTGCGCTCTTCTGGCCACAAATTTGCAGTTCCCTGTATGGTTTCCACCACATTTGTTGCATCTTGGTTTGTAATTGCAATTGTTTGAGAAGTGGACCCACCCTTGGCATTTGTCGCAAAAACATGGTTTGTTTTTATATTTTTTTAATCTTCATAATCTTTCCTGTTTTCCTATTCGAGTCAATGCTGGTGGATTTTGTTTGAAGTTCAGAAGTAATGCAGTAGAGTTTTCGCCGACATAGTTCTTGAGGCGTACTGCATGTGTGTTTAACTTCTTGGCCCTATTTTGTAATGTCATCTACTAAGGCCTTTGTTGTTTGTGTCTTATCTACCTTATCGATTTTTGTATTAGTGCAGTTGCCAATTTTTTAATCTCCACATATTTTGCCACCTGGGTTGCGGTGGAGGATTTTATTATTATGTAATATTGTCTTGAGTAGGTTATTTTGAATGCACCCCCCCCTCCCCCCGTGTTCTAAGAAGCTCAGTCATAATGCTTCCGTCACTTATGGAGTTCATATTTAGGCCTGGGCTTTCAATATAGACTGTCCACTCTCGTGGGTGGTATGTGTATTATAGTTTTTTCGGGGCATTTTTATTAGATTTTGACTTGGGCTACAGCTTTCTTTTTTGTGTTGCGGCTGGATCTGGGCTATGACTACCTCATATGTTCAATAGGGTGTGGGGCATTTATGAGTTTTCATAGTCAATATTGCCACCTTGTGCGGCCGGCCCTGATGGTCTAGGCTTAGGACACCTTATATTTCTTAAGTTTATGGGGGTGCGTTGTTTAAGGTCGCTTGCATGGATTTCGACTCCTTCTGTTATTTATATTGTTGGTAGAGTGTCCCATTACCAGAAAGTAGCTAACGAGAAACAGTTGACAAGAGAAAGAAGTGTATCTGACTTTTTAGGGCTTGATTGTTTTTGTTGCTAAATGGTGCCACACGGTGTCGTTTGTTAGTTATTGTATGACATCTGTCCTTTGGTATATAGGTTATTTCATTATATTAAATTTAGATTATTGCTAAATTTGTTTGACTTGTCTTTTCCATGGGAGTGGATCTTTTCTCGCTTTGAGGGCGAGGATTGGCTCGGCCAATCGCGAACTGATTCCCCTAATGGGTCAGCCAACCAATCCCTTCCCTCTTTAGGCGGAGTCCCTCCTCTCCCGCTCTAGCCATTTTCTATTTCCTTTGTTTATGGTTTTATTTGCGGTAACTTGGGTGTGGATTTGATGCATTTGGCTAGGGTTATTTGGTCTTTGGTTGTAAATTTTTCCTCTTTTCCCTATATCTGAGATATACCCTATGCTATTCGAGTACACCGGATTGATGTTGCTGCTTGGTGTTGTTAGGAAATCCGGGTACTTGTCTGGAGCTTTTAGTAGTTCCTGGAATTTTGTTCTTTCTGTGCTGTCTTTGGGGCATTCATTCAATATGTGGATGAGGGGTTCTTGGATGGGGCAGTAAGGGCAGTTTATCCCTGACGCTTTTATTTCTGGTATAAATCTTTCCAAAGCTACTGGATAGTAATGTTTTGCCAGTTCTAATTCCATTCATGACTTTGGAGTCATGTGGGTTTACCAAGTTAGGGGCAAGACCGTTTCTATTAACTTGTTTCTGCAGATTACATTGCCTGCGCCCTTTGTGGGAGTTATCCCATTCCCCCTGCCATTTGTTATCAATTTTGTACCTAATCATACCATATATTTCCTGGACGCTGTACTCCAAGGGCTGTATTTCCGCATCATTTAGCTTATTTTTAGCTTCCTTGTCTGCCCATTCATTTCCTGGTATGTCAATGTGGGAGGGCACCCACATAAATTCTATGGTATGATTATTTTGCTCCAGGATTTTGAGTCTCAAGTAGACTTCTCGCAATTGATTTTCTCTACTGTCAGAGTTACTTGATTCTAGGGATCGCAGCACACTGAGGGAGTCGCTAACTATAACTGCTTTGGGTGTGTTATTTACTTGTATGCATTTACTTACTTCGTTGATGGCCCAAACATTCGACCATGTAAATGGTACAGCTATCAGGTGACCTCGCCCCCTGTGATACGCCCTCCTCCGGAATTACCACTGCAGCTGCAGTTCGTGCTGGGTCTGATGATTTGGAGCAGTTAGTATAAGTTTTGTTAAATCCCTCGTGCCTACTTTTTATTTATGTGAGAATTTTGGCCCTTAACTCTATGGGCTGTTCTTGTTCCCCATATTTGAGTGCGTTTAAATTTATTTTTATGCAATTTGCAGGTCCATGGGTCGGTGTCGGGGTATTTTGTGACCTCCGACTGAATATCTAGGATGTTCAGTTCCCGTTTTAGATCATGGGTTTTCTTGCCCCCTGGTAAATTCATTCGTAGTTGGTGTCTAAAGGGCTTATTGCATTTCTCCATTATTGTTCTAGTAGGATGCGACTTATCATGGATAGTAATCCGGGTCGCATACCTCAGGAGTAACTCTTCCCGTCTCAGATTTAGGGGGGGGGGGAATCTCCGGTTAGGATTCTTAGTTCCTATCCCGAGGTGCTAGCGAGAGCACTGGTGCAAATAGCTAGAGCATTGTTCTGTATTCCATCCAATTGTTTTCGTAAGTTAGGATGAGCCGAGACATGTACTTCGTCGCTGACTTGGGCTGGAGTGAAATCAAATTCCCACAAAGCATATCCTCCTGCATAATCGTCGTACGAAATACTGTGGCTGCTGTTTGTACCTAACTGTGCTGTGGTTTCAAACAGTGTCAAGTAAGATCTCAAGTAACTTGTTCTGGGCAAAGTCATATTCAATAGGTTTGGTACACAATGTCTAGCCATCTCGAGTGACTTCTATCTTGGACACGCTGAAGTGTTGGAACTCGAAAGGATTTTGACCGATGGCTCCGCTCAGGGCCGCATTAATGACGATGCCAATGATCAAACGTAAGGGTAGCTGTCACTGGAAAACATGATCTTCGATCTTGGATCGGAGCCCAGATGCAATGGTGAAGGTTTTCACTTCCACTCGTCGTAGAGGTTACTTGGCTGTCGTTCTGCTCAAAGTTTGACTGATGTCGCTTCCCACTTTAGGTAAAACGTCCACACGACGCACCATAAAGTCTGGCTTCTTTGATGATTGTGTTGTACTCGTTAGCATTGGCCTTCAAATGGAACACGGTACTACTTCGATTCAGTCTCAGGCGTACATCCACTCCATGTAACAGATAGTTGTCTTGCAACTACCTGTCCAAACGCAAACGATCCATCAGTTCTAAACTGCGTCTTTGATTTGGCAATCGTTGAGTAGTATGTCTTTTGTTAGAGAGATAAGTGGCCCTGAAAAGGACCGTTGGCTTTTGTTTTTTAACCACAAAAATCTTATGGATTTAACATCATCAGCTTTAACTGTCTTAATTCTCTTCCACGGCCAAGTCCTACTCCTCCTCCTGCAGCATTTTGCTGCTTTGGTAGTGGTAGTTACTGCTGCTGCTGCTGGCATCTCAGTGGCCAGTGAGAGTGGACGTAGTGATAGAAGATTGCTTAGAAGTCTTGGATCGTGAGGGACTTTTTCTCTTAGGTTGAGCTAAAGAAGTCTGATACATTTCTCTCATATACTGTCTTGCAACAAACTCACCGTTTTGTTTTCACTCCCTTCCTTCTGTCATTCACAATTCAAAGTTTTCCTCTTTTCTTCTTCTTGTTTGTCTTTTCCTCTTCTTGCTGTTTTTGTTGAACAAATGCTTCTTCGTTTATCTGACATTGCAAAAAATTTCTCCAATTCATCCTTTCGTTTCCTTCTGAAATCATCCACTACTAGTAATGATGGTGGAGGAGGTGAGGGTAGTACAACCGTCGCAGGCACAATTCTTGCGGAGACGACAGGAAATCGATCAAAGCTAAATCAGCCTCTTCTAGTAGTCGTAGTCATAGTACTATGACTCTGAGTATACGAGGCATCCGCAGCAGGCACACATCAATACATTGTCTTTGTTTTTTCAGCCATAGGTATTGTACTCAAACTGTTCCGTAATAGTGAAAGTGACGTCACATGTCTGTCTCTTCTTATTGGAAGAGAGACCTCACGCTCTGACTGGCGTTTGTGTAACGCGCATTTTGATTGGTTGAACATTTTAATCATAGGCTATATATACAAGGGCATTCTCCTATGCTATCCCCTGTTCTCAAGACAACTGAAGCAAGATGTGAGTAAAACTAGAGCCATCGACCATCATTTACAACATGCTGTTCAACCCAGACTACCTAGTATATGTGAAGGCATCATGAGCCATCACCAATATTACGGACACAGCTATCTGGAAGAGAAGAGTGTAGGTGAAAATGCAGGGGTGTATGAAGAGAGTATTGATTTATGGACCGGCAGTGCGAAGAAGTTTGAGAAGAACAGTGAAACATATGGTATGTGGTAACCCTCTTCTTTGGTTAACAACCTCAACGGCCCTTTTCAGGGCCACCCAGATTTTTAGAAAAGAGAGATACTAATCCTATTTGCCAAAAACTTTGTATAGTAGTGTGTCTATAAACACTTCCTACCCTTGTGTGTGTGTTTGTGTGAAAGTATGTGTATAAACACTCCTGCCCTTTTCTTTGGAGTGTAGGGGGGTATGTTTGGATAGTAATCAAAAAGCGGTGCTGGATCGTAGGGGTGTGTGTTTGGATAGTTATCAAAAAGCGGGTGCTGGATTGTAGTGGCGAGTGTTTGGATTGTAACGGTTTCATTGTTGAATAGTAATCAAAAAGTGGGTGATGGGTTGTAGGGGGTTGGGGGGGTTGGATAATAATCAAAAAGCGGGTGCTGGATTGTAGGGGTGTGTTTAGATAGTATATGTGATGTGTTGGATTGTACAGGTGTGTGTTGGATTGTAGAAAAAAAATTTAATATAACCATTCCCTTTTGTCCCCATAAACTTTCGACCCTTTTCCCCATAACAATTTTAACATTACTGTTTCCGTTTGTCTCAATAAATTTTCGACCCTTTTTTTCTGAACAATTTTAACATTACTATTCCCTTTTGTCCCCATAATACCATTCTCATGTTAAACCTATGGACAAATTTAACATAGGATTTCCTGTAAGTCCCCCAAAGGTCTCCAGCATGTTAACCTATGGGCTAATGTTAATTCCCGTACGTCTCCCAACAGTCTCTTATAGCTACTTTTCATGTAAAGTCAAATTCCCCACGAGTTTTTAGTTGCAGTATCCGGTGTCGTTCCTTACTTGTGCGTTCTATATATCTATCTGGATTTAAACACAAAACAAACAAAACAGTGGATCAAAGAGATTCTTGCGCGAATTCATACATCGAATACGATAATTATCTGGAGGTCGCATGTGCGTCCGCGGGGAGTGGTCAGCTATCACGCCTAAATCGATTCCTATAAATATACCACCCCCACCCCCAGCCTTACATACATACATTCATTCAGTTCAATTAAATAGGTGTAATTAATCAGGTGCGTACACCATCGTTTAGATTCGTGTAACTTTTATCCTATCTTATGCTCAAAGAATATAACTTCATTTTTTTAAAAATAATATTGAATCTAGTTACACTAAAAAAATAAATATGTAAATAAAGAAACAAAAAATGTTTGTTTAATATTATATATTCAGTTTTTATTTAAAAAAATATATTTTTAACCACTATATTAGCCTGTTCCCCTGGTGATATCTTCAAATATTACTAAGGCAGCTTATGTTTCTGAGGTTCTTAGGTTATAATAAATGCAGAGAATGAACCGCATGGGGCGTTATTGACTGGAATAGGGGCGATTTGGTGAAAAGTGGGAGCGTTTTTGATTGGAGACGATTTTGCAATTGGGCGATTTGGTAAAAAGTGTGGGCGTTTTTGTCGGGGGCGAGTTTTCTGTGGGGCGTTTTGAACTGTTTCCGTTTTGTTGACTTTCTTGGTTTTACATTTGAAGAGGGTCTTTTGTTGATGAGTCTAGTGTTGGTTGTAGCCTCGTCAATGTATTTCCTCCAGTATCCTGTCCTACTATGGTGCCCCTTGAGCTCTCCAAGGTAGTCGATCTGGAGCATATGCATTCGGTCCGAACGCGCAGGCCGTAAGGAAGATTTTTTTTTACAATAAAACCCGTAAACATATGTAAATGCTGACTGGAAGCTACCCAACCTGGAGCATCATATGGAGAGAGAGAGAGAGAGAGAGAGAGAGAGAGAGAGAGAGAGAGAGAGAGAGCACGATAATCTGGTTTCACTTCTACCCGGAACAACAAAAATTGTTCATACAATCAACAAGGTTTAATTAACGTAATTTTGAAAAACAGCCCGAAATGTTTTGAATCTCTGGAGCATTCACGCAACTCTTATGCAGAATTCTAGATACTCCTTTTCCCTGCGATTTTGACCAAGTCTGAGCCGATTTGAAGGGTGATTTATTCTGATTCCTCTTAGCTACTCTTCGCGAACACACACTCGCGCACCTAAGCTTAATGGGGTTTGACACAGAGCTACTCTGATCCCTTGCCTTACTCAAGCAATTACGACCCCGTAAGAGAAATATATGAAAATAACCGCAGAACATCCTGGAGCTACTGTGATCTATGCTTTTTGAAGGAAATCGCAACTCCATAACGAAACCCGCGAAACACAGTCACAAAACACCAACATTCACACCACAAGAAATAACCTTGTTCAAGAAACCCTCTAGTATTTTATACTCCCCCCCCCCTCCCGCAACTTCACCCTCCAAGACTTAGGTCCTCTCTCCTAGTGTTTCATCTTATACAGACAATGTTAAAATGAACCGAAGGCCCATATCAGCTGCATATATACCAAGCTACTCGAATTCTATTGACTGAATAAGCTCAACTTTTGATAACTGATGCAGGACCAATGGAAAGAACTGATTGGAGAGAATCCCTGTAATCGGATTGGCTAACAGTAAAGAATAGTTTCATTCCCTTTCTGAGAATCAAGCGAAGATGGACTGGATTTAGTTGGGAAACTTAACTTAAAGCGGTATCTCTGTCTTGCCAAAGAGCATTCACGAGTCCCGCATGAATTATGTAAAAAATAATTATGTAAAGAAAAAAACGCAAAACCAGCAGTACGTCAGGTACCGACATGCCATACCCACGACAGAGTCTTCAGCGAAGCGGTTGTCAGGCTCTTGGCTACACGATAACTTTCGTAATAGTAGACTTCTAGCGGATTCAATAACATTGCAAACGGCCAAAAATGCAGGCTCCTGCTGAAAAGGATGAAGAAAGAGCAAGAAATTATGCCCCCACCCCCACGAAACCTAATTATGGGGCTCACTCCCAATAAAAAACGCTGTTTGATGGAAATTTTGAGCCCCCACTGGGCCAGCCCCCACCCCACCACCCTTTTGCAGTTGCGGGGGTTGTTTGAGCGGTCGTATTGACTGTCCAACATATTCCCGAAGCTAAATACCTGCATCCCTCCGTTGACACGCCTCAGATATCTCATACCGACCAAAATCACTGTAAGAAATAAGTCAATCTGCTTGAATCTGGGACAAATACCGCTCAACCGAATCTATAAAACTATCCCCAATGAAAGTATTGCAGGCTCGAGACTATCATAGCTCAACCACCAACACAATCAGCTGCATCGCGTGCAAACCAAATTGACAACGGTTCTCTTTCAAGAGATGGTTGATTGATTGATTTGGATTTTACGGTGCACCAGCACTGTAAGGCTACATAGTGCCACAAAAAGGTGATATGATATATGATTTATGCATGAAAAGTGGTTCACAATCACCGAACAGTAAAAACCTATAAAAAAAAAATTTAAAAAAATATGAGATGGTGACGATAGCATATGAAGGTTCCCGATCAACGGATGATGTAAATGGTATGTATACAAGATAATTAGATAATAAAAGATATTAAGGGTGATTGACAGTAGACATGTTGCTTAAGAATACTCAAGCAAAATAGGTTGCACACAGGATATATTTTGGAATAAATGTTAACTTCCTTCAATAAATTTAAAATACAAGACACATTTACTGTATCAAAAAGCTCCTTCAAGTGCTGAACATTGTAGTAACGATAGCGTATAGGTTGGAGATCGAAACAGTCTATCAAAAAGTGCTTCCCGGTAAACGGTTCGTTGCAAGAAGCGCACTCGGGTGGATCTTCGCCCTTTAATATGTAAGAGTGGGTTATATGAGTATTCGTGGAATGATTACTTCCTCCTTACGGATGGTTCTGTAGGAAGGAGGCCATTCGCCTAAGGAGGGCTTGACCACATGGAGCTTGTTATTGACAACATCATTCCATGATGCCTGCCACTTACCAAATAAGGACTTTTTGATGCAAGGTCGAAAATCAATGTATGGCATTTTAAAAGCAGATGGTTGCAGAGATAGGGCTATTTGGCAGCGTGGTCTGCTCTTTCATTACCTTTAATACCGACATGACTGGGTAACAACAGTATATTATATTGTGAGAGGTACACAACTCGATATGTTTAATGAGAATGTTGATCGACAATGGGCTTTCCAACTTACTATTGTGGAGTGGCTGAAGTACTGATGGAATCGGAGATGATTGAGTTGAAAATATTGCTGGTTTCGATATATTTCTGGGCAAGATCTGTTGCCCTGATTTCTACTTAAATATTGATGCGCCATCTGGCAAGCGAAGTTTTGTAGTGTGATTTCCACTAATGAAGGCTGCAGCAGCCTTTTCATCACAAACTTTCCTCAAAATTGACGATGAATTAAAGGGATGGAAACTTAACGGCGTCCACAAGCTCAACGAAACTCATCGGGCCTTTTCGTATGGTAAGATTTAAAATGTTAATTGGTTAAGTTATTACTTACTAAAAGATGAAGATATGAACACCTGCACAGTGGTTTTATGTGTTTGTGGGTGGGTGGGGGGGGGATCCCCACTGCAAGAGGCATTCTTGCGTTTTCATCTCTTATTTCAGGTACGTATGTGCTAATGTAATTAAACTCACAGTGTTAAAGGTACACCTGAGATCCCCATATAATTTACCTCTAACTCAAACAGTGTGACGATTTATGCAAAATATGAAAATTTATACCCAATGCGATCAACGGTTAGTGAGATATATGTTTAAATGTACCTGTCAACATATTTCCTTCCGCCCCCCCCCCCCCCCCCCACACCCCACACACACACACACAAGGCACAAGGCCATGTACAACTTAGGCAGCTTCCATGACTCGGGTCTGTGTGACGTATCTAGGGAGAATCCCGTATTGAGAATCACCGTTGCTGAGTGTGAATTTTCTCTGGATAGTTTTCTGACTACGTGCATTATTCAGCATGGGAAGGAGGCGTGTCGTTGGTGGAAGTTACAGTACGAATATGTCCTCGCCGTCTCAACATCACGAACAAGAGAATATCATGAACTTGCGATCTCGTTCTCAGCTTAACGCTAAATGAAAATGCAATGTATCAATTCAGCAAGAGAGAGAGAGAGAGAGAGAGAGAGAGAGAGAGAGAGAGAGAGAGAGAGAGAGAGAGAGAGAGAGAGCGGCGATGTAAGATTGTGCTCACGACTACTGATGACATGTAAATCTGTATTCATATTTTCACAATGCAGGCAATATTTTCATCAGAAACTATATACACAGTACAGTATATTTGACGAGGAAGTTTCATATGAAGTCGCTATTTTAATTTTAAAAAATGCGTGACCAAAGTATCCAAGTATAACGTGTCTCTCTTCATAAGCATGTCTTGGTAAAACATGGTTCTCTTCACAAGCACGTACGTCTAAAGCACACACATCGACACATCGATATTAAAGTCCCACTATTGGCAAAGATGTTCCTAGCTACGCGTATAGTAATATATTTGCGCAAGAGAGGCCTGTATGCAGAATTTCCGAAGACAGACTACTACAGCAACAGATGAATTCAAGTTCAAGGATTCAAGGCAGGGTCGGACGGTCGGTCTAGCCCCACCTTCCCGGACCGTGGAGAGAGAGAGAGAGAGAGAGAGAGAGAGAGAGAGAGAGAGAGAGAGAGAGAGAGAGAGATCTTTATTTCCTCCGTATATTACGAACAGTACAATCAATAGTATTCAATAGAATACGACAAAAATGGAAAGTAACAGTAATTAAAAGTTAGAAATAACATACATTTAAAAATGATCATACATAAATAAATACATATATGGTGAACATTCACCATGACAACTAAAGTAAATTAACTTTATATAGTCAGGTCATAATCGATTTCACCATTTTTTCTACACATGATAACAGTGGGATTACCATTTAAATAAACACATCTGGCACGGTTCAAAGCAGCTTTGAAGTTTACCAGCTACTGTGAAATGGAAACACAATTTCAGAAACTTAATTAAATGATTAGCTTTACTAAACCTTAAACAGTTAGCAACACACAAGCTAGTAACAGCAAATCTCATTAGTATTAGAGGTAAACACAATATACTGATTCCAAAATTCTATATCAAATGCAGTCATTGCTACCTTCATATAAAAGGATTGGGGTTTATGCATTTATGTAAAACTAAGAATACGTTCATTATCAGCTCTGACATATTCAAAGGTTTATTGTATATTTTCTCCACATGGAAGCAACAATTAAAATGCAATGAGATGGAAATACATCAGTTGTTCGTGGCTTTAAAGAATTAACAAATCACGGATCATCGTTCCTAACAGAGTATTCACAAAATCAATATTGGACATTGAATCTACGTGCATATAATCATGCACCCCAAATTTGTAAATACTCAATACTATGACACCAAAACTTGTCACGGTCTTGTCTAAAAAAAAAACTACATACGGATTGAAAATGGTCAACGACCGAAGCGCAGACTGTTTGACAAAACCAGTACAACGCAGCTTCTTCCAGAGATGAAAAAAGTTTAGTCACAATATTGGCAACGAGCCGTCATGACTCAAGAGACCCTGGAATTTTTTCCCTACTTCCCATATCACAGAGGGAATCAAACTGCCATTAAGCAATAACTTCTGAAATCGACAAAGTTAAATATCTCCATAAAGTGTGCATTTCAAAACATTTTCAAATAACAAATGTACCTGCAATTTAACATTACTGTTCCATTCAGATTTGTTAACGCGGAATCGACCTTGAAGAAATTACGATTCTATAACGTCTTTAAGATTAAATTTATCCAGCAGTTTATACATTTATGGAATAAAGCCAGTTTGTTTTACTTGCAATCTTGGAATCTGATATCTAAAATGACGGAGTAAAAATACTTGTTTTGCAAAATAAACTGCAGACAGCCTGCAAAGTTGATCAAAGAAATTATTTTTTTTTGTTTTTATATCAATGTAACCTAACAAGCTTAACGCAACGTCAGTTCGTATATAGCAAGAGATATCTGGTAAATGTTTAGCACAAAATCGATGGCTTCTCTGTAGTACAAGTATATTCTGAGGGCTTGGGTGAAGGCAAATTTCACAACCATACAACGCTCAGGGTATTGCAATAGTTTCATGCAAAATCTTACCTATGAGCATATACAAACCATTTTTATTTATTCTAATATCAATAAAACTGAATAACGTATTTACAAGTTTATCTTTAGTCTCCTTAGGCCTGGTGTCTATTTTGCTATACTTTGAGACAATAACATCTAAATTTCTACATGACTGTTTCTTGAACAATCTCAAAACACAAAAACCATTGCATACGCTTTCTTTTGTAGTCAGATGAGCTTTCATTGAATACAGTAATGTTAGCTTTCTTGGAATTATATCCAAATCCCCACTTTATGGAGTAGTCGTTACATTTAATCAGTAACTGATCCAAGCCCGACTTGGAAAGACTTAAAAGAAGCATATCATGCGCTACTGTAGGAACAATAAATTTAATTCAGTTTTCGCTTACAATTATCAATCAGTTATCAAACTTCCGCTGTAAATTGCTGGGTACAATTGGGACTGTTTGATGTACGCGCCGTGTCATGGTTTCTTATAAAACTTAAATAAAGACACCTTTCCCAAGCGGGATCTGAAATTATCAATGATCATTTTTCCACTTCCGCTGTTCATTAATTCTTGGGCTACAACTGGGGCTGTTAATACTACGACCCATGTCAGATGGTTTCGTAAAATATAAATTAGACATAAACACATGTGTATTGAACATATAAGACATAACGACGATTGAGTCTTCATTTAGTATGAACCTATTAGTATTGTACACAAGAACTGTCCGTATTTTTTGTGAAGAAAATGATTAAGAAACACACAAAATATCCTTTTTGTGGCAATTCTGTCAAGATTTTGACACGCAAGTCAGTGCTAAACATAAACATAACCCAAACTTTGTAATGAAAACGAAAAAAAGTGTCAGAGATAGTCAACCATACTTAACGGAAATATACACCTCATTTAAACTAGGTTGCAAAGAAAAACGCAAGTTCTATTGGTACTATCGTTGATTATTATGCATTTTTTGCACAGTTCCCACACTGACGTCAAAAGCTCGCGCGTGCGTATCGGGCTGTTTACAAAAAGTTTCCCGCTCTTTCAGTAGAGGTCGCATTTGGTGGTAATTAAATAGACATATCTCCTGATCCTGTCGTTGAATATGCGTCAAGTCTTTGCATCGCAAGTGAAATGTCTAACAAATTAAGATTCTCGACTGTAGTATAAAGTATTCACGTCTACCTTTAAACAATGAACTTCTCTAAGAAAAGCATGTTACCGTAACGAAAAATGGAAGCTGATTCAAGTGCCGCTTTGATGATTTAATGACAGTGTGATAGTTAATTACGTGATTTGTGTTAAATACTTCTTGTACCCACCCCTCACCCCCAATAAAACTAGTATTTAATTCTTTATTATCAAATTCGTATCTACAGCTTTTCCAATCATAATTGCTCACTTATTAATTTGAGAAAATAAGTATTTTTCTTCTCGTAGATAAACACATGAAGAAAAAATCGAAAGAATGTAGGTCCCTTTGATTTACCTTTATTCAAATAAAGGAATGTGCTATCTGTCAAATGTATACATTTACAATTGTTTCTCAGTAAATACTGAATGTTAACTCATGTTAAACGATGCTCAGAGGGGCAAAGTCAAAGATTTATATGCTCTTTAAGTTAATTGGCAAGCAAAGCGAGCTATGGAATTATTAAAAGAGAAAGAAATACCGCTGTTCCTAACAGAATATAAAAGCTCGACTTTGTGGAAGCGTTCATTCCAACATTTTTCACCGGAAAGCTCGATGATGCTTCAAAGTGGATAGTGCCATTAATAGTTTACATTTTTGTTTTTTATTTATTTCATTTCATTTTTTTATATTTTTTTTTGGTGAGGGGTCCGAAATATTTGCCACGTGTGACTTTTATACATCTTGCAATTCTCTTGTTCGTGCACGACATGAAGCTCTTGATTGCGACACTTGTTCAAGATGGATTCATAGGACTTCCGGAAGAGGTAAGTTTGTGTATTCAATACATTATATATGTTATATAGCAGTTTATTACGAAAATGTTCAAATAAATGCTAATATTTCTAATATAAATTGATTCAATTTCTGGAAATATGCGTCAGAATATTGTCTATTATTCGAAAGAATCATAAAAGTTCCGCCGTTAGATGTATTCTATGTTTCTTTTCTTTTCTTTTTTTCTTTTTTTTTTTAATCAAAGGAATTTTAACAATTTATTTTTAAACTAGGTGTCGTATGTACAACATAGAGACAGTTACTATTCCTTTGCTCCCAAAACATATCTATGCATATAATAATATATGACATTACATCAGAACTTTTAATTAAGATATCATTAGTAGCAGCAGGAGTAGTGGCATTGTTCTTTTTTCATTTTTGTTCTATTTTTTGTTGTTGTTCTTGTTTGAGGAGGGAGATAGAGAAACAGTTTACATATAAAGGAGACATCAAACTGACACAAACAAATACACAATATGTGTAAGATTGTTTGATACAGGCGACTTTGTAAGTCAATGTGTGTGTCAATTACCATACAAACAGTAATTACCGTATATACTCGCGTATAAACTTGGTCCAAATGCAAACAACATAGACCCTTATCTGCCGTTGCATAATGCGCTGGCAGATCAGGGTCTATGTTGTTTGTTCTACTGATTAGTCCTTACAAACTTCTTTGACCCAGCCGGCGCATTATCGAGGGCAGATCTGTTTCTGTGCAGTTTGCAGTTGGTACGAGCTTATACGTGAGTATAAACGGTATTTCATATCATGTACCTTAATGAAATCAAAGTCTTTTGGGTACTTAGTTTTACAAGCAGAAAGGGATACAATACGTGAAGCTTTGATCAATACGAATCTTATCAACTATGTATCAAAATATGTATACATTTCTGATCACTTCAATAACAAGTTTTTACTCACCTGTTTCACCTTTGAAATATATTTCTCAGGTTTAAAATATCTTCATAAAGTCTGAATCAAAACTTTAAAATTTACAGGAGATTTCGAAACTGTTGATCTATAGATACAATGTTTTCTTATAACAGTAAGAAAGTAAATAATGTTTTAAATATCAGTTCCAAATACTATATTATAGTTTCAAGAATTTCTTATTAATATTGAAATTATCTTTCATTATTTTGTGTACTTATGTAATTTTTAAAGCTAAATGCACATATAATTTGAGTGTTCTATAATGCAGAACATATTTTTATTCATTAAATTAGGTATTATTTTTTTCACTCCACCAAGTTTCTTTTTTAATTTTATCTAAACAGCTCTTTTGATAATTTGATAACCAATCATACGTTACTTTGATTACCTCATATGCTAATTGATAATCACTGTGTGCATCATGTAATTGTTTTGGATATTTTAAATCAACTTCTGAGGACATTTCCTACAGGATTATAATCAGCAGTATTTAATATTTCATCAATCTTTATTTTGGCTGGATCAACCCATTGAAATCCTGATCAACCCATTGGAATCCTGATCAACCCATTGGAATCCTATATATATAGAAGTTGTTGGGTCATGCACCATGAGTAAATGAATTTAGCATTGAGATATAAAATAAGTGAAGACAGTTCTGATGAATCATAATCTGGCATATATTTATTATTTTTTGGCATGATTAAACAAAAAAATGTTCATCAATATCAGTAACAAGTTCAAGTTTTGTTTCTGTAGTATATCTAAAAAACAAACAATCAAATGATAATGATAAACTGCTTATATAATAACATAGATCTAGCTTATTCTCTTTTATCATAACTTCTCTAAAACACTTGAACATATCAGCAAGAATTATTACATCAGTTTCTAAATATAAATCACAATAATCTCCAAAATTCTTCCATTCACATTTATCCCAAACCAATTTAGCATATTCATAATTTTTTAATCAGATATGTTTTCACTTCTTAGGGTTGAATAAATATCTTTTTCATGTAATTTGTTTTCCTTAAACTTTTCAAAGCTGTCAATATATTCATATGGGCAAATACCCTTCTTTTCTAATAATGAAAAATCATAATTGTCTTTTTATTGCAAATATTTTGTTTATCTTAAAATCGTGATCTTTCGTTGTTTTACTTATATTGTCAACTCCATCCATATTAAACTATATAGATGTACTATCAATAAATTGTAGCTGTCCAATTGAAAAAGTCATATATTGTTCCATATTTTTAGCTATGTGGTTTATTCTTTCATTTGAAGCTTTTGCAATTTCATTCACAATAAGATGTCCATCATACCCACATACGTTATGGAAAATGACAGGACGTTTTTGTTTTATACGGAATAATTTTTAAATTACATTTATTGTGCGTTACTCCATGATATTTTTCAGTCATAATCATTTAAATATTTTAGGTAAAAGTTAAACTTGAATACTTAGTTTAAGTTAATGCAGATATGACTTCATTTGGTACAGTACTTCTTTCAGTCCACATGAGACATGCTGAAAAACTATTCCCAAATATCAAGTGAGTATGTTTTACCATGATTTATGTCACTAACTTGTTACACATTGACCCGATTATCCTGTTTTACTATCAGTTATGTCACTAACTTTTTACACGTTGATTGATTATTCTGTTTTACTATAAGTTATGTTACTAACTTGTTACACGCTGACCCGATTATCCTGTTTACTATCAGTTATGTTACTATCTTTTTACATTATGACTCGATTATCCTGTTTAAGATGTTGGCTTGAATTCAAATAATGCATTTTGTCGCCAGAGAACACGTATTGGACTGGGTTAAGAAGTTAAGCCAGCAAATGCTAAATTACTGAGATTATGTCGCATAATCGCCCAAATTGCATTGAATCTTTGGGAACCAAAAGTAAGTTTAAAGTCACTTGAGCAAACTATGGACTCTGAAGTAGAATTAAAAGTAATAACAATAAGGCTAAATGCCTAAAGACATACATGTGCACAGTCCAGACATAAGAGTGGGGCCAGTTTGTTTCTGTTTGCCATATTGCAGTTGTGGTTCAATTCTTATCATCATCATCATCATCAACATCATCATCTTTTGAAATTGAACTGAGCTACCGACTTTTATGGAAACTTAGTTGTGAAATGAGTTTCTGTGATAGATATACCGTATATACTCGCATATAATCTGGGTCCAAATGCAAACAACATAGACCCTGATCTGCCATCGCATAATGCGCCAGCAGATCAGGGTCTATGTTGTTTCTTCTACTGATTAGTCCTTATAAACTGCATAGACCCAGATCTGCTGGCACATTATGCATTGAGATGTCGTTTATACACAGGTGTCCTACTGGGCATGTTTATCTAATGTGCACATTCTGACTTCCATTTTCATTAAACTTTTAATCACAAACTTCATACTTGAATGTGTTGTTGGGTTTTTGTAGTACATATTCACATTTGCACCTCTCAGTAAACATTTTACTATAAATATTTTAATGATTTCCAGTATATATTCTCACGTGTACTTTCAAATTTTCAGTGTTGCTAATAAAGAAACTTTATATCTGAGTAGTTTTTCCTCCATTATGTATTATCATATGCACCTTTAGATTTCCACTCCGACTAAACCTTTTATCGCAAACTCCACATTTAAATGGTTTTTCTCCAGTATGCATCCGTACATGCTTCTTTAAATCTCCATTCTCACTAAACATTTTATCACAAACCACACATTTGAATGGTTTCTCCCCAGTATGTATTCTCATATGCTTCTTCAAATCACCACCCCTGATAAACATTTTATTACAAACTTCACATTTGAATGGTTTTTCTCCAGTGTGTCTCATCATGTGCACCTTAAGACCTCGACTTTCACTGAACATTTTATCACAAACTTCACACTTAAGTAGTTTTTCTCCAGTATGTATCGTCATGTGCACCCGGAGGTTTCCACTCTGAATAAACCTTTTATCACAAACTTCACAATTGAATGGTTTCTCCCCAGTATGTATCCTCATGTGCACCTTCAAACATGCATTTTCACTAAACATTTTATAACAAACTTCACATTTGAATGGTTTTTCCCCAGTATGTACTCTCATGTGCTTTTTCAAAGTACCACTCCGAATAAACATTTCATTACAAACTTCACATTTGAACGGTTTTTCTCCAGTATGTGTCCTCATGTGTATATTCAAACTTCTTTTTTCACAAAATAGTTTATCACAAATGTCACATTTGAATGGTTTCTCCCCAGTATGTACCCCCATGTGCACCTTCAAGGTTCCATTCTCATTAAACATTTTATCACAAACTTCACATTTGAATGGTTTCTCTCCAGTATGTATCCTCATGTGTACCTTCAAATTTCCATTCTTACTAAACATTTTTTCACAAACTTCGCATTTGAATGGTTTCTCTCCAGTATGTATCCTCATGTGCGCCTTCAAACTTCCATTCTCACCAAACATTTTATCACATACTTCACATTTGAATGATTTGTCTCCAGCATGGCTCGTCATTTCTCCAGGATGCATTTTCATCTGCACCTTCAGACTTCGACTGTCACTAAACATTTGATCACAAAGTTCACATCTGAGTTGTTTTTCTCCGGTATGTATATTTATATGCATTTCTACTTGGAACAAACCTTTTATTACAAATTGTACACTTACTAAACATCTTATGACAAACTTCATATTTGAACGGTTTCTCTCCAGTACGCATCGTTATGCACTTCTTTCTTGCCTACAAAATCCTTTTAAAAAAAATTAAAATACCACATTTTTTTTTTTTTTTTCAGTATGTATCTTACGGATACCTTCAGGATTCATGGTACTAATGGTATCACGGTTACCAATTGCGCAAGCCCGGGGTGGGGGGGGGGGGGCGGAGCTTAAGGTGTAGGAACATTATATTCAGAAATAAACAACAAAACTAGCTGTGATTGGTGTAGTATGTAAGAGTTGTAGTTTCTGTCTGGCTTTAAAAAAAATTTAGTCTCTAAGCAACATGTGAGATTATGTTAATTCATATGTAGATCAATTTTTGTATTTTTTATGATTTTTTAAAAATGTGATAGACATCACTGAAAATGTATCTGTTGTGACTGGATAACTCTTACCCCGGTCTAGTTCCAGCAGAGTTATCTCTCTTAAATGCAATGGAGTACCTGGTTCTGTCCTTGTCAAATTGCCAATCTAATATTGCTCTCTATGACAGTGTGTGACACGCATGCTAAAGTAGGAGAGAAGGTATATTTATTTCACCAAACATTAACATTAAGGTCTATGGAAAAACAATTGGTACCGTGATGCCTAAATCAACTCCCATAGTAAACATATAGAGACATAGTCAAGTTCTCTGCTTCATATGCTCCCCGCGCCCTGCGTAGCACTCCGCTATAGCGGAGTGCTACGCAGGGAGCATATAAAGCAGGGAACCAGACTAATAGAGACATCGATCTATTAAAAATTCAGTAACTTGAAATTTCTCCATACTCATGATCAAACCAGAGACATATATATAAAACGTGATGTTAGCGAGATCTTTCGATAACAAAAGTTCTAGCGGGGAGTTGCCAATCTCGGTGTTATAGGCCAGTACGTCCTATTACTGCGTTAGTAGTTATAGGTGGGTACTGGGGGTCTAGGGGGTCTCCTATGTTAAACAGGGTCAAAGATTTATAGGGTCTAGGGGAATTTAACATGGGAAAGTGGACCCTATAAATCTTTGGGTCAAGCAGGGGCGCTATGGGGTCAATGGGACTTAACATTATGTCCCTGTAGAGTCCCCAAAGGTAGCGTACGAGAATTTAACATGGCGGTGGGCACTATAGGTATCTACGGGAATTTAACATAGGGGGTGGCACTCTGGGTACCAACGGAAATTTAACACGCCGTGTGTAGTGACGAATACAACGTTATCTACCATCCAAACACCCCACACTATACCATCAACACGCCGTGTGTAGTGACGAATACAACGTCATCTACTATCCAAACACCCCACACTATACCATCAACACGCCGTGTGTAGTGACGAATACAACGTTATCTACCATCCAAACACCCCACACTATACCGTCAACACGCCGTGTGTAGTGACGAATACAACGTCATCTACTATCCAAACACCCCACACTACACTATCCAAGACGCCGTGTGTAGTGACCTTCTGCCTAGTGGCTATATCTACTGACTGAATTTGAATTATAGACCTGTGCGACGAATCTCGTCATGTACATCTGTATGGCTATATCTATATAGCCTAGAGTTATATATAAAGCATTACCTATACCTCATCTCATGTTGGAGGTGTCAGTAAATTTGCATATATTGTACCTATGTTATAAATAGCTTTTATCAAGGGAACTAACTTATAATAACACTAAAATGACGTGACTAAAAGTTGTATTAAACTTCGGGAACCGTCACGGACTTTAGCGTTGACTAGAAAAAATCAGGAACATTAGATTATAATGGCCTAGACTAAAAGTAACACTAAAATTCCGAAATCGTACCGGACGTTAGCGGAGATTGAAAATAATCTGGAAAAAAAAAAAATGGAAAAAATTGGCTGAGACTAAAAGTAACACTAAACTTCCGAAATTGTACCGGACGTTAGCGGAGACTGAAAATAATCCGGAAAAAAAATGGAAAAAATTGACTGAGACAAAAAATAGTACTAAAATTTCGTAACTCATTTTAAATTTTTTTTTTTTTTTTTTTGTTATTTTATATTTTTTTTATATACAAACTCAAATAAACCCAAAACCCAAACCCAAACCTAACACACTATCCCAAATGCCTTGTGTGCTGCCTAAAAACCCCAAAAACCTGTTATCAGACGAAAGGGTATGACAAAGGGATGAAATCACGCCAACATACTATCCAACATATACACCATCCATTTTTTTATTTTTTAAATTTTTTTATCAAAACACACACCACACAACCATTTTTGTTACTTTTATTAAATTTTTTTATATCAAAACACACACCACAAATATACAATCCATTTAAAAAAAAATTTTTTTTATATCAAACACAAAACTTACACATACCACAAATATACAATCTATTTTTTTTAATTTTTTTATATCAAACACAAAACTTACACACACTACACAACCATTTTTTTATTTTTTAAATTTTGTTTATATCAAAACACGCACCACACTATCCATTTTTTTTACTTTTTAAATTTTTTTTTATATATCAAATTCAAACTTACACACACCACACAAATCATTTTTTAACTTTTTAAATTTTTTTATATCAAATACAAACTTACACACACTACACAACCATTTTTTTTACTTTTTTAAATTTTGTTTATATCAAAACAGGCACCACACTATCCATTTTTTTATATTGTAATCTTTGTTGCTACCATCTTCTTGATCTGTTGAGATCTTGACGAGTCAACGAGAATGACTACACTGACCAACGCATCGCTTTATATGCTTAACGCGCGGACGCGATGGAAAACATGGTAGGGTTTCAGATCGACAGTGAGATAACAGAGAGAGAGAGGTTACTTTTTAGATCGATAGAAAGAGAGAGAGAACATAATTATTATTTTTTTCAAATTCAATAAAAAACCACACAACACCATATTTTTTTTCAACAATAACCATTTTTTTAATCAACAATAATCATTCTAACATAAAAATACTAACAATTCAACAATAAAATTTTAAACAGGAACATATTTACAAGGTTGACAACGTTGGGGTGGTAAACTAAACCTCCACCTTTCTACATCTACATCATTCTGATTGACATTACGCTTGTGAGCTAAAGACAAGAGATAACCAAAATGTTCACAAAACCATCGTTGTACTTTAGCATCATTTCTAGCATAGTCACTATTAAACCAAGTCAGTAAATGTTCTAAGGAATATCCAAGACTGCGGTGATGAAGAAAATGTACACAATATTGTCCACACACCATGGAATCCGATCCTTGTAATCGAACATTATTGAATCGAGAAGAGAAGGCATTTCTTCTCATAAAGTCAATGATGTCGTCTTCCAAAGGAGGTAATCCATAAGAATCAAAATATTCCACACCTCCACCATTGTGATCGTTGGGAAAGTACACTGCTACCCAATGGGTTCCTGGTAGATGACTGTCGTCGGTATTGATGACATAGGCATGAACATCTTTAGGTTTACGATGAGGTAGTTCATCTTTAGCACACACCACAGGATTCCAAGAAGAACTGTAGGAACTACGAGTCAATAGGTAATAAAGTTCTCTAGTATCCATTTTTTTCTTCTTCTTTTTTTTTTCTTCAATGGAAATAATAGGTCACCAATTCACACCTGACTTTAAACTTGAATTGATCTGTCTTGTAATTCCACGAATATTCACGGCGGATAGGTTCTGCACTCTGTTGAATCAGTCCTTCGATGCGTCTGATCTCCAGATAATCAAGTGGAGGAGAAGAAGAAGTCTGCAAGTCTTTATACCATTTTCTCAACACTTTTTCGTCCGAGTTCTGGGACCAGGCCGTTTCCAAATATTCGTCCAATTGTTCTTCGCCCGTCATCATCATACATTGGTCGTGTTGTATCTGACTGGGATGATCGTTTTGACATCCATGACATTGTTCTCGGACTAGACTGTTAATTATTTTACTCAATTCCTGAGCATAACAGGAGACTAACTGTTTTTCTTGTTCTGGCCATCGAGAAATAAATCCAGTAAACTCGGTTTTAGGTTCTGAATGAATGACTTCGTCATCATCATCATTTGTGGTAGTTTGTGACTGTTGAACTTCACAACATCCCTCATCTATTTCCATAGGTTCTTCTTCTACGTGTTGCATCTTTTTTTTCTTCTTCTAATAGTCTAGAATCACTTCTCTCAAACTGTTGATTTCTAGAGTGTTATCAAATTCTGCATACAAGACGACGTTCACTGTCTCGGGTAGAGGATCTGCAAACTGAAGTTCCACACGAAGTGGGCCTGATTTTATAGGGTGGAAATGTCCTTCATCGCTCCCTTGGTCAGGAGTGAAATCAAATCCCCACAAGGCATACCCTCCTGCATAATCCTCGTACGAAATGCCGTGGCTGGTGTTGGTACCTAACTGTCCTGTGGCTTCAAACAGGCTCAGGTAAGATCGCAAGTAATTTTTATGGCCGTCGCTAAAGTTAGGTTCAAAAGGTCTGGTACAAAAGGTCTTGCCATCTCGTCTGACTTCTATCTTGGAGACGTTGTAGTGTTTAAACTCGAACGGATTCTGATCGTGGACTCCGTTGAGGGCTGCAATACTGACGATGCCAATCAGCAAACGTTTGGGGAGCTGTCCTTGGAAGACGTGATCTTCGACTTTGGATCGGAGTCCAGCGGCTATGGTAAATGTTTTCACTTCCACGCGTCGCACAGGATACTTGGCAGTGGTTCTGCTCAACGTTTGACTGATGCCGTTGGCTACTTTTGGTAAGACTTCCACACGTCGCACGTAAAGTTTGGCTTCTTGGATTTTGGTTTTCCACTCGTTAGCATGAGCCATCAAATGGAAGGCGACACTACTGCGATTCAGTCTCAGGCGTACATCCACTCCGTTCAACAAATACTTGTCTTGCAACCACATGTCCAAATGCAAACGATCCATCAGTTCTAAACTTCGTCTGATTTTCTTTCGACGGTCGTTAAATCCCACATTGTGAGGGACTGCTGGAATTATAGGATCACCATCATTAGCAGAAGTCTTCGCCGGTACTGACAGCTCTGTGTCGTTGAACTTTTCCGAGGTGTCAGGTTTCCAGACAACCGAAGCAGCCAGATGAACGTTCTTGGCTTCTTTTCCGTACGTCAAGAGATTTTCCAAGTAAGCACGGTAAGGGTAAGTATCCAAACTGCTGCTGACCAGTTTGTTATTCAAGTACAAATCTACTTCGCTGAACAAGGAATGCATGAAATTATTGACGGGTGCCACTCGGGCAGCTTCCCCAGGAAGGTTGTTGTCATTTTTTTGTACTTGAAGTTTCAGGTACAAGTAACTGTTATTCAGATCGATGTAATCTTCGGTTTGTCCTTTGATTTCAAATTCGATAGGAGCTGATTCCGTCAAAGACGATACAGGATGAAATTCCACCCATTGGGATTCTTGCATCGTCATCATGGTAGGAGGCATAGAAAACATATCCAGTTCTGACTTGGTACATTCGCAAGAATCTCGGTGCATAATTTTTTTTTTTCACAGTTAATAATCAAACACGTCTAATTCTTTGACGGTTCTTCTTCTTTTCTTATTCTTTTTTGAACTACCGTGTGTTTTTTTATGAACTTTGAAGGGATTTCGATGTCGTCGTCTCTTTCTACCTTGTCCTTGCTGTGAAGTGGAGGAAGAAGTAATGCCAGAGCCTGAAGCGTGAAGCGTATTTATAGGATTCTCTCGGAGACCTAAAAGATCTTTGCCAGTGTTCATCAACACATTTTTGCCTGCTCTCATAAAGGCTTCTTTAGGATTTTGTTTGTCGATGAGGACATTTTGCAAAAATTCTTTTCCTTGTGTCAAAGCGGCATCTTTTAAGGCATGAAATCCTCGAGTCACCATCGGTTTCAAAATAGGAGCTACCGTCCGAAATGCCGATTTTAACATATCTCCTAAACCATCTCCTCGTTGTCGAGTTACTCCTTGGTACACTGGATACATTTTTTTGTTTGGGTCAGTTACAATTCGTTAGAGAACTTGTTTTATTCGAAAATGTAGTTTCACCGTGACTTTTCCTTTGTCAATGAATGACACATCTTGTCCCAAATCTCCTTTTATACTAATGTTGACACTGTCAAAATACGATTTACTGACTGGAAGATAATGAGGATGTACAAATTCACGGTGAACGTGAAACGTGTTTCCACCTTCTTCGTACGCACCAGCAGCAGTATCCACTTTGAAAGGAATGACTCTCAGTAAGGGAGCAGCTGTGTGGCCCACCACGTTGTACTCCACCACATCGGAGTACACAAACATTAAATTCAGTCCAACGTTCAATTCGATAGCGGTGCGAAAAGCCTCTCCGAAATCTGTGTTGGTGTGGATTGTTCGTTCACCATGATACTTTTTATTTCCACCCAAAATATCAAACAACCCAGCAGAAAGACCGATGGTCATGAATTTTCTTTCGTGCGCGGGTAAGTGTTTGTCTTCTTTCTCGTCGAATGGCTTTCCCTCATGCCCTTTCAAAAATTGCAAGAGGAAACGGCGTGCCACAGGATGGTATTTGATCTCTACCCATTTTTGGTTTTTTTCCAAGGCTTTGCCAAATTGGGCTTCGAAGACGGCCGCAATCGTCTCCACCAAATGTTGAGCACTAAAATAATACCCTTCAGGAATTCTCATGCGATAGGTCGAGTAGGGAGTATTGTCAGTTTTTGAACTCATTTTTTGCCCAATTTCAGGATCATGAGCGTCCAACTCTTTTTGCACTTTTTCGTTATAGATTGCTACGTCAAAAAATGGTTTGATTTCCAGACACATTCTTGATTTGCGTAGGATGAATGATTTCTACCAAAGCCACTTCCCAATGAGCGTCGTGATTCAATTGGAAGGCCTGAGGTAATTTGGCCGTGAAACAACATAATTTGTTGTTGGGAAACACATCCATGGAACTGTCACTGGGTAACGTTAAATAAAATTGGTCATTCATAGTTCTAAGGTGGTTCTGGTGTCCGAGGAGACACTCAAGTGGACAGAAGAATGATGTTCAAAGGGTTCCAAAAGAGGACTGGTATTGTGGTGAATGGAAGAAGAAGGTGGACTGGCGTTGCTCGTACTCCCCTGGTGGTGACTGTTGTCCGTCGTCGTCGTAAATTTCAAAGAGGGACTGGGTAAAGATAACCGATGCAACTGCTAAGTAAAATGGTCCACAATTGTTTGTCTCCTTGATGCAAACTCAAATTAGCTGCTCCGATGACACAATACACTACAAAAATTTGGCAGAAAAAGACGATTTGATTTTTAGGCACACGTTCTCCGCACCACACCCAAAGCGGTTGTTTTTGTAATTCTTGAAGAGAAGAAATCTGCGAAGGAGTCGTTGAAGTCGTGGTTGCTGTGTTGAATGGCTTGTTGTTGGGTTACTTCTTTTTCTTTTTATAGTCGACGACTTGCGAAGCAGCAATCCAAGAATCAAAACTAGGAGGATATCCTTTTCAACGTACTTTGACTTCTTCTACTCGACGTTTGCCTACTTTGCGTGTTCTTTGTTCGAGAATGCTTTCGATGTCGTACAAGGCGTCTTCTTTTTTGGTCACTCGTTGTAACTCAGGCAAGTAAAATGTTCCTTTGAGTACTTCACCGTGCATGTCTTCCAATTTATAGACGGGAGGATCACGACCACGGACGGGGGTAGTGACACGAAACAATTCGGTGGTCCAGTTAGGTAAATAACCTTTGTCAAAAGTACGTTTGGTTTTTCCGATGCGAACCCAATCTTCCGTCTTTAACTCCAGCAAGGGTTTCTTCTTCTGAGGTGGTTTCCTTTTTGAGGTACCATACAATTTATCAAACACGGTCACTTCGTTTTCAGGGCTGACCTCTTCGGGGGCACATCCGATGCTACGATGGTACGATTGATTGTACGCTTTGACCAAACGGGGTAACACGTCGATGTACTTGAGAGTATGTTGATGTGTAAAATATTTCCACATGCGTTCTTTCAAAGTTCTTTGAAAACGTTCCACGATACTGGCTTTGGTTTCAGGATTTTCGGTGGTAAAAAAATGAATTTGTCTTTGTTTCAATTCTTTTTGAAAAGCTTGGTTTAGAAATTCGGTTCCTTTGTCAGTTTGCCATCGTAAAGGTTGGCATACACTTTGTTTCAAGACCAATTTTAAGGCACGTACCAATTCGGTACTGCTTTTAGAGGTCAAAGGTACGACCCAAGCAAATTTGGAAAACACGTCGATGACACAAAACAAATATTTGTGACCACGATTGTAGGTTGCCAAATGAGATACGTTGGCTAAATCGGCTTGCCATTGATGATCGATGCCTTCCACTTGGGTTGGACTTCTAGAAAATTTGCAGATTGTTCTTGTAACCATAGTCGTACGTCTGGCAAACGTACACTTTTCAATTTACTTTTGGCAGCTCGATATAATTTTTGAACTCCTCCGTAACCAGCAGCATGGCCAGGATTGTAATAAATGGTAGCTAACAGTTTCTCCATGATTCCTCAAGAATAAGTCAACCAAGTACCAATGCTCTTTTCTTCGTGGGGTATCTCTTTGGATTGTTTACGTGTCCGACGAGCCACTGGTGTAAAAGAAGATATTGTTTGAACAGGGGTCATCGGTTCTATTTTTGACTTCTGTCTTCACTTCTTCCTTTTTCTTTTCTGAGGGTAATGGGATAGACAACATCTTTTTCATCCAACTTGGTGTGGCTAGCTTTTCCTTTTTAAGAGGTGGAGTTTGTAACTCTTCTTCTTCTTCTTTTTCTTCTTTTACGGTCATCCCTGTACCGGTGTCTGTTTTTGTGGTGGTGACTTTAGGTTCGCTTTTCATCATCGTCTTAAAATCTCTCAGAGTGAGTGGAGCTGTTTCGTCTACAGCTTTTTGGTGAAAGAGTTGTAGACGTTGTAAAAGTTGACCGTACAGTTGCGATTTTTCTGTTTCTGACAAATCGCTTCGTTCCATCAGGGTTTGTAATTCTTGTTGTAACTGGGACATCTCGTTGAGATTAGGATTGGGTGGTAAATGAGGTATCCGTTGTTCGTTCCAACGATGAAATTCCATCCATCGTTTGTAAGGTACTAAAGTCAGTTTTCGTCCTTCCATTTCATCCAAAGGTACCAAAAAGGTGTGGTCTTTTCAGAGAAGGGTGGTCCTTTTTATCTCTTTTTTTGTTATCGCATGACACCTCCTAAAAGTGGTCCAGCAATCGTTCCTAACAAAGGACCCGCTATTTTTAACAACGGTCCTAACAGCATAGGTAGAAATCCTCCTCGTTGCACCAACATTTTTTTCTTTTGTTGAAGAGGTATTTTCTTTTTCACCATTTGACGAAGAACGTTCCGATGTTTACCTAATTTTTGTTTCTGTATCTTGGACAAAGGTACCGTTCCTTTCAAAACGTTCAAACAACATTCACACACGGTATCGATGATTTCTTTGGGGGCTGTTTGAATGAGTTGTTTTCGCATGGGAGGATTGGATTTGGTCAGGACAGACAATACGTCCCAATGTTTCGCCAGACGAGGTGGAAGTCGTCCTTTTTTGGTGGTTTTATTTTTCTTCTTTTTTTGGTGGAAGTGGTTGTGGTGTGCACGTTTGGGAGCCATCTTAGAGGTGAGGAGTAAGTCTGAAGTCTCTGGCATAGTACCCTTCTATTTTATACTGGAACACGTCTCCACTGATTGTCTGCACGACGTACCAACTTCACGACAGGCATCACTCGACGTTGAGGTGTTTTCAAGGGATTAAATCGTCTCAATTCTTCTTTGGATAAATCGAACAAACTTTGTAACACGCCGGTTCTTTCTTGAACTTTGGTTTTAGGGGATGGTACTTTGCTGGCGGCCGCTGCCATAGCCAAATCAGCCGATGTCGTCGAGGGTCCCGAAGTGGTGACTTTCGAAATAGGTTTCCATTTTTGCATCAAATTAGGAAACACTTGTCTTAAGTCCGGTTTGGCAGGCATCATCGTGAAGGGTGGTGAAGAAGACAAAGATGATGGGGACGAAGGAGAAGGAGACCTCGTCACGGTTGTTTGTCGTGGTGTCTTGGGGGTGCACGTTTGCGTCCTGGCCGCAGTACCTCTCTTGCGGCTCCTTGCAGTGGTGGTGGTAGGTGTTTTCTTTTTCTGGTGGGTGGTTTTCTTTTTCTTTATACTTTTCTTCTTTTTGGGTGCTTTGGGTTTTTTGGCTTGGGCATTAGGATCCCATTTCAAAAGGTAACGAATCATGACCCCTCCTAAAGAACCGCTTCCACCAGGGGTTAAAATGATTTGTTTTTTAGTCCGTGAATCGATTCTAGGATCGGCTAGTTGTGACAATGCCCCTTTATGTTTTTGAAAAAAACGTTGAGTTTGATGAGGAATGTGAATGATGCCTTGCAGTAATTGACGTGCCGTCAAAGTAAACCATCGTAACACTTCTTTAAGACTTGCTTCTAACAAATGAGCACGGACTTGTGCATTTGTTTCGCGACTGATACCATATAAGGCACGAATCAATTTAGCCGAAGGATGAGCTTGAAAGGAAGTCATCTCGAAAGAGTGTGAGACAGAAATGACGTAGTGACTGTTTTTATAGTTTTTTTTTCTTTCAAAAATTGTCTGAAGGGGACGTGTAAATGACAGGACCTCCTTCTTGACCCCAAGGGTGAAACAATTGGGCACAAAATCTCAAATAGTCAGGAGTGGTGGGTTTTAAGTCGATGAGTAAATACTCGTGAGGGGTTTGAGTGGCATCGTCGTACGCATAATTGAGCCAAGGAGCACCTAACTGTTTGGCTAACACTTGTACTTGAGATTTGTCTCTGGGGCTTTTAAACAAGACCACGTAATGAGCGTTCAGACTGATGGTCCGATGGGCTTTACTTTGTTGAAATAAATTTTGAGTAATGTATACAATACTAGCATTACGATGGTGTCCTTTTCGTGTAAACCAAAGTTTCATTTCTTCTTCGTCTTCTCCTAACATGTCGTCAAAGATGACCAGATGTGTTTGACTCACGTCAGACACGATCCCATCGTCTTCGCGAGGGATGCCTTCTACAAATGAAATGGTTTCTCCTTGACTTTCTTTCAATAACGTGTAAGACGGTTGCCACTCTTTGTAACACCACACGATACGTTGAGGTCGACTATCGAACAAATGAGATTTTTGTTCGATCAAACGTTTGACAATTTCGGTTTTGCCTGAACCACTAGGTCCAGCAATCAACATGTTAAAAGGATGGCACAGATACAAAGCGTTCCAACTTTGACGATCTAACTTTTCGTCAATCACTTTGACTGCAGAAGCAGAAAAGGCAGACGAGGCAGAAGATGATGTAGCCATGACTGAGGTAGGAAGATTTTTGAGAAGAAGACAAAAGACTCAAGACATTTTATACGTTTCATACACGTTTGTTTATTTTTTTTAAAAAAAACAAACCAACACAACAAACAAAAACATTTTTTTTTACAAGTCATGAAAGACAAAAATGCAGACCGAAAAAAAGGTCAGGTACAAGATTAAGGCTACCACTAAAAGAATGAAAGTTCTGTATAAACAAGTCAATGTACAACATTCTGGTGTGCTAGGAATGGAAGGCCAAGGCACTGGTGGTAGTATTCTTCTGGTCTCTGTGGTGGTGGTAGAAGAATGAAATGTCTCTGACGGTAAGGAGGGGTGTGTTCCTCAGAGGGTTGTATTTGGACGACGACAACGGTGTGGTCTTTCTCTGCTGTGTCAGGTTCTTCTTCCAGGATGGTTTCTAAGGTTATTTTTTTGTGTGACTTAGGTTCCCATTTCACTTTTGGACACTTAGTGGTGACGGGCCAGATCTTTGTCAAACTGTGGTACTTCTTGTAGCCAAACATCGAAACCAACACTTTTCCAGTCACGTACATCTTTCCAACCAGTAAGTTGTTGGTGCATCCAACTAACAAGGCACACTTCTTCAAAGGTGTCAAGGCAAGATAAATTGTGACTAATGTCTTCTTCACACGGAGGTACCCCACTTGTGATGTTCATCACCACTCTCAACACTTTGAGTATAATTTGTCTTTCGTGTACCGATAAAGCATGAATGCTCATGTTGTTGTTTTTGTTTTTTTTTGACGGTTTATCAAAATAGTCCAAAACAACCACGGGTCCTCCAAAATAATCCAAGGCAAACACTTGTCCTCAAAAATACTCCACAACGAATGTCCTGGAAAACGAAATCCAAGAAAGGTAGTCACTAAGACACACACTGTATAGCGTCCAAAATTCAATGGAAACAGTTCTTGTATCAAGTCTTTATAATCCTCTAAGGTCTGAACACGATCGTTGACTTCCTTCCACGGAATACTTTTCACAAGTGAAGACCACAGATCAGGCATGGTGAGCTTTTATAGGGTGAGGTTCCTAAGGTGGGTATCTTTGGTGGTGGGTTTTTATATCCAGGTTCTTTTGTGATAGACTATTCCCGGGATTCTACAATGAAAGGTTTTCTCCAGAATCTTTCTTCTGACAGTTTGGAAGTAAGCATACCTTAAAAATCGAGAAATGACTTTGAGTTTGCGTTTCACTTGGATCTTGACAAACTCTCGGTAAATGCGCGTTCGCCCACCACAATAGCCCGAGCCAAGCACATCTGGTCTTGAGTATTGTCGATTTGGACGACACTGCGTTTGGTACTTCGAATATCGTCCACCAGTAACGGTTTCCTACTTCGTCCACTTCCTCAAGGAGGGGAAACGTGAGTCAAGTAAAGTGTGGCCTTTCCATCGGTGATGGTAAACTTGTCGTTCGATTGTTGAACATGTTCTATTTTGGACATGATTTTGTCTGGCGTTAATTCTGCCGGGCTGCTGAACTCGACCCAAACAGGACTCTTCAAATTGTGATGATGAATGGCCAGTCTCAATCGATCGTCTTCTTTGGCTCCACATTGTCGTTTCAAGTTCATTAAGACAGAATCCCACAAATCGCTAATGAACCCCGACGCTTTCTCGGGAGGTACTTTGGACTTGAAGTCTTTAAAGTGAACCGTGTGAGTGTAAGCTGTAGTTTTAAATTTTCGAGAAGTTATTTTTTCCGTCTCTCGAATCCGATAGTATTTTTCAGGAGGAGCCAAGGTAGTAGGTAGTGTTTTTTGGTCAGGGGTTCTGGTGTTGGTAGTGGTGCTGGTGGTGGATTTTGTTTTGGGTGGGTTAGAAGTTTGGGTTTCAGGTTCACTCATCTCCTCTTCGAAGTCACTTGCATGGACTTGAGCTAGTAGTTCATCTAGCGGTGTTTCAGGCGGTACGGGATGTCTTCGTCGTCGTGGCCTCTTTGTTTCTTCTTCTTCTTCTTCTGTTTTCTCATGGCTTGGACGTGATCTTTTCATCTTGAAGTTTACTCTGAATCTGATTCAGTTTCACCCAGGGAACCTATATATATATATATATATATATATATATATATATATATATATATATATATATATATATATATATAGACCTTCTTACCTTCAGAATCACTGGTCGTGATTGCACTTTCAAACTGTGAAGATGGAAAAGTACTGCACTCGAGATAAAAGTCAAGATACTTGCTATATCTGCCAAGAGAAAGGACATTGGGCTTCAGAATGTCCACAACGTCAACAAAAAAGAGATTTTGGAATTGAATTGAATAAGTATGTCCATAAGGTGTATGATAATTATGCTGCTGACATACTTGGTAATGTCTATCATATGAAGTCTGGAAGGAAAGTCAAAGGAAATTTGAATTCATTTGGAATGATAACTATTCATGTTGCTGGTAAGGAAGTAAAGAGGGAGAAACATACAAGTCGAGGGAGATTTGTCTTTGAAGCGGTGAATGGAGTGATCTACCAAGACAGAGTCAAGTGGTACATCTCAATGATGTACTTGATGATGATAGAATTGAAAATCTTCAAGTGATGACTGGTAGTGAACGAACATGTTTGCACAAACATGTGAAGAATGATAAAGAAAAAAGGAGAGTTAATTTTGGAAGTGCTAGAAGTGTGTTGTGCCAGTTTGTTGGTGAGACTGAGGAAAAAAAAATTGAAAGTATGGCAAGGGCTATTCAGTAGTTTGATTGTAATAAAGGAAGTATCTATAATTGCTGTACTGGGATTTATAAGTCGGTCTTTTCGAAGAAGTTCCAGAAAAGATTTCAAGCTAGATTGGAAGAGCCAGAGAAGAAGAGTCAAGGAACTAGTGGATTTTTGAGACCTGTGAAATTAACTGACTTGAATTCAGGATTATATAGTCGGATGGATTCCACTTGTGATGTGGCAAGATGTTTTGGATTAGATCAGCCTGAAGTTTACAGGATTTGTAGGAAAAGGCAGTGGATTCGAGATGCTAATGGACATTTTATTAAGTTGGAGTTTATCAATGAGAGTCCAAAAGAAAGTTATGAGAAAATTGTAGACAAGAATCTTCCTGAAGTGTCAGAACAAGAAGAGGATGAAATGGTGGAGATGGAAATTGATTGAAATGTATTGGATTTATATGAAATTGTTTTATTACCACGAGTAACATAATGTATATACATTGAATAAAATATAATTATTATTGATGTATATCTCTGAATGGTGTTGTGTGGTTTTTTATTGAATTTGTAAAAAATAATAATTATGTTCTCTCTCTCTTTCTATCGATCTAAAAAGTAACCTCTCTCTCTATCTGTTATCTCACTGTCGATCTGAAACCCTACCATGTTTTCCATCGCGTCCGCGCGTTAAGCATATAAAGCGATGCGTTGGTCAGTGTAGTCATTCTCGTTGACTCGTCAAGATCTCAACAGATCAAGAAGATGGTAGCAACAAAGATTACAATATAAAAAAATGGATAGTGTGGTGCCTGTTTTGATATAAACAAAATTTAAAAAGTAAAAAAAATGGTTGTGTAGTGTGTGTAAGTTTGTATTTGATATAAAAAAAATTTAAAAAGTTAAAAAATGATTTGTGTGGTGTGTGTAAGTTTGAATTTGATATATAAAAAAGTTTTAAAAAAGTAAAAAAAATGGATAGTGTGGTGCGTGTTTTGATATAAACAAATTTTAAAAAAGTAAAAAAAATCGTTGTGTAGTGTGTGTAAGTTTGCATTTGATATAAAAAAAATTAAAAAGTTTAAAAATGATTTGTGTGGTGTGTGTAAGTTTGAATTTGATATATAAAATTTTTTTAAAAAAGTAAAAAAAATGGATAGTGTGGTGTGTGTGTTTTGATAAAAAAAATTTAAAAAATAAAAAAATGGATGGTGTATATGTTGGATAGTATGTTGGCGTGATTTCATCCCTTTGTCATACCCTTTCGTCTGATAACAGGTTTTTTGGGGTTTTAGGCAGCACACAAGGCATTTGGGATAGTGTGTTAGGTTTGGGTTTGGGTTTTGGGTTTATTTGAGTTTGTATATAAAAAAATATAAAATAACAAAAAATAAAAAAAATTTAAAATGAGTTACGAAATTTTAGTACTATTTTTTGTCTCAGTCAATTTTTTCCATTTTTTTTCCGGATTATTTTCAGTCTCCGCTAACGTCCGGTACAATTTCGGAAGTTTAGTGTTACTTTTAGTCTTAGCCAATTTTTTCCATTTTTTTTTTCCAGATTATTTTCAGTCTCCGCTAACGTCCGGTACGATTTCGGAATTTTAGTGTTACTTTTAGTCTAGGCCATTATAATCTAATGTTCCTGATTTTTTCTAGTCAACGCTAAAGTCCGTGACGGTTCCCGAAGTTTAATACAACTTTTAGTCACGTCATTTTAGTGTTATTATAAGTTAGTTCCCTTGATAAAAGCTATTTATAACATAGGTACAATATATGCAAATTTACTGACACCTCCAACATGAGATGAGGTATAGGTAATGCTTTATATATAACTCTAGGCTATATAGATATAGCCACTAGGCAGAAGGTCACTACACACGGCGTCTTGGATAGTGTAGTGTGGGGTGTTTGGATAGTAGATGACGTTGTATTCGTCACTACACACGGCGTGTTGATGGTATAGTGTGGGGTGTTTGGATGGTAGATAACGTTGTATTCGTCACTACACACGGCGTGTTGATGGTATAGTGTGGGGTGTTTGGATAGTAGATGACGTTGTATTCGTCACTACACACGGCGTGTTGATGGTATAGTGTGGGGTGTTTGGATGGTAGATAACGTTGTATTCGTCACTACACACGGCGTGTTAAATTTCCGTTGGTACCCAGAGTGCCACCCCCTATGTTAAATTCCCGTAGATACCTATAGTGCCCACCGCCATGTTAAATTCTCGTACGCTACCTTTGGGGACTCTACAGGGACATAATGTTAAGTCCCATTGACCCCATAGCGCCCCCGCTTGACCCAAAGATTTATAGGGTCAACACTTTCCCATGTTAAATTCCCCTAGACCCTATAAATCTTTGACCCTGTTTAACATAGGAGACCCCCTAGACCCCCAGTACCCACCTATAACTACTTGCGTTACTACCTTGAAAACATACCCAAAAAAGTTTCACTATGCTTACTTTTTAACTTTTATCCTACTGCATCAGTAATCAAAGTGTGGTGCATTTGTCACGGTTAATGACTTTAATTTCTGATCAACTGGATCGCCAAAGTACTGGATATTCCAAGGTGACCTCTAACTTGAGGCGCTCTAAAGAGAACGTCCTAATACCGCGGCAATTGAGAAACACAGTAACCGTTGGTAGTACAGCATCAAAGTAAAAAAAAAAATAAAACATCAGGAAATATTACGTAAAATCAACACATTTAATAACAAAACTTCAACATTAAATTAATAACTTCAATCAAGATCTTTATATGCCCGAGTTGTAGCAAATCCATGAAATAATTATGGTTTATGATATTCTTATGTTATATTACAGGGTATATTTATAGTTAACCCCAACCCACGTAAACTTTAATTGTATGCCCCATGTCTAGAAAACATCTTTATGAATTTGAAGGGATGACAGGATTCATTAACTGTAGTACTGATCTAAGAACCTACTCTAAAACAAAACTCAAGAGTTTGACAATACACCCTTTATGGGCCCCACACAAGTTAGATAACAATTTTTATCGAAGAGCGTCAGTCAGGTTACCAATTCTGCTTGTGTTGTTTAAACTGTGAAGCAGACGATTTGTAGACATTGTGCTCGGCACGATTTTATGATTGAAAAATACCACCCAAAATTTAAAAAAAAGCGATTGGAACTAGATATGGTATGAATGGGATTTTATCACTTACTTAAATTTGTACATGTAACGGAAATACTGCCGGGGGTGTAGACTGAAACTATAGGTGTTGACCTCAGGTGGCACACATACTATCCAACACGCTGTGTCTAGTGACCAGCACCCAGTCACCTACTATCCAGAACGCTACAACATATCATCAACGCGACGTGTGTAGTGACCAATACCCAACACTTACTATTGTTACGACTCTATGGCCTAAAATTATGTAACAGAAAGAAAGTGAAACCAACAAAATCAAGTAAAATCAACAGGCAATTAATCTCTAGATAATTAAAGTGAAAATTCAAAAGACACTTATAATATCGTGAATTAAAGTCCAAATAATCCTAAGTGTCCTGATGACAAGTCCAAAAATATAGAATGTTCCAAACGAATTCCAATAACCTTAAATGTCCTGATGTATCACAAGTCTTGAATATCCTGATGTACCACAATGATGTAATCAGGAATGTTTTGAATGAATTCACATAAATCCCAAAATACTGTATTAATCCAAAAATGAGTGAGCACTTTAGTATTTCCAATGAATATTGTAAATAAATAATTCCTCTATCTGAATTATATCTGATTTTAACAACACAACTAAAATAGATTCCTTACATACTAATCTTTTTAGAATCGAAATTCTAGAATAGGAATGAATTTGTTTACCAAAATCTGTATGTAAATACACATGCCTACATGACCTATGTCACATCACAATATGAGTAATGTTATTGGACAATTACTTTATGTACCTGACTTTGTTACAACAAGACATGGAAATAACAGTCCAGCAGCTAACAAAACCGGTTTTAAACTCTAATGCTATGCAAACAAATTGTTTACAAAATGACTACAATCTGAGTCCAGTACAGCATACAATTATGGACACATATTATAAATTTAATACACATAACACTATCTAACACAACATGTGTAGAGACCAACTCCCAATAATCTACTATCTAACATCCCAACATACACCATCAACACACCGTGTGTGGTGACCTCCTGCTTAGTGGTTATACGCACATATCCGAGATTGATATATAAAGCATTACCAACACCCGAGATCATATTGGAGGTGTCATTAAATTTGCATATATTGTACTGATGCTATACACGGACTTAAGCGGGGACAAAAAAATGTTCGGAAAAATTGTAACATATGGTCGAGACTAAAAGTATACTAAAATTTATAACCTAAAACGGAATTTAGCGCAGACTAAAAACGAAATTTCCCTCAAATTGTAAAAATTGTAAAAACAATTTTTACAAATTGTAAAAAAATGTTAGCAGTAACAACATTACAAATTTCCATTTTTTTTCTTTCTTTACAAATATAAAAAAGCAAACCAAATTATACCGAATTTCAGCGATGACTGAAACATGTCCCGACAAATTTAAAAATTCTAACATGTTTTAAAAATTGTAAATATAAAATTTCAAGTTTTAATAAAAAAAAATTCAAATTGTGAAACATATGTATCAAACATTTAAAATGTCACGCCATTTTGAGTGACCAACACTCCACACTCACTAACCAATGAAAGGATAGAGTAGCCAACACCCAGTCATCTACAGTTCAACTCTCCACACTTTCTATCCAACACGCCATTATTTTGTCCTTAAAAGTGTGTCTGACTATCTTATCCATACTAAAAGTTAGGAACACCGTGGCTAAATTATTCACTACCACTCCTGATTATTTGAGATTTCGTATAAATTTGTTTCACGATTGGTGTCAAGAAGGAGGTCCAGCCGCTCGCACGTGGCCTTCCTTGTTTTCGTCTGTCTAAATAAAAACTATATAAAAAAAATCATTCACATTTTTTTCTTTCAAAAAGTATTCAACATGACCTCTTTTCAATCTCATCCTCCTACCAAACTGATTCGTGCACCGTAGGTCATCAGTTGCGAAAGAAAATGCACAAGTGCGTTCACATGTTAGAAGATAGTCTCAAAGAAGTGTAACGATGGAATTACCTTAAAGCATCATTCATGTACCATATCAAACAACTTTGTTTGTGTGTGTGTGTGTGTTTCCTAATTTCATGAAAAACAAAAATGGAAGCCCATTTTTAAAGGAACGCCTACTTCTCTATCGACGTCTTCTTCTACTGCTCTAGCCGTTGCTGCTCCAGCCAAAAATGTGACCTCTCCTAAGACAAAATACAAGACAGAACAGGTGTGTTACAAACTTTTCTAGATTTATCCAAACAAGAACAGGCACGATTTATTCCGTTGAGAACACCAGTATTACCTAAAGTCAAGTTGATGCGACGTCCCGATAATCAGTGGAGACGAATTCTAGTATAAAAAAGAAGTGTTGGAAAAGATTCACTTAAGTTTTTTCCTCCTGAAACAAAGATGTCACAAAGTTCACACCATCATCATTGATAACGTCCAAAGAAACCTTCAACCAAAAAAAGGGAAGTGGAGACTCCCTCCTCCTTAACCAAACATTGGGACGTTTTGTCAGTACTGATCAAATCCAATGCGCCGATGCGAAAACAAATCATTCAACAAGCACACACACACACACACACACACAAAATCATCGATACCGTGCATGAATGTTGTTTGAACGTTTTGAAAGGAACATTGCCTTTGACCAAGATTCAGAAACAGTGATTAGGACGATATCGTCGAGTTCTTTGTCAAATGTGCGAAAGAAAATGCTCATCAATCAAAAGAAAACAATGCTCTTTCAACGGGAATGATTTCTACCCTTGCTGATAGGATCGGCGTTAAAAGTGACTGCTTCTTTGTTAGGATCGATTGATGGATCTCTTTTAGGAGGAGTGGTGCGATGATAAAGAAGAAGGTCAAAAGGGACACACTTTTCTGGAAAGACACCACACTTGTACCCTTGGATCTTACGGAAGCACGAACATTAACTTTAGTTCCCTACAAACGATGGAAGGAACTCTATCGTTGGCACGAACAACGGACACACCATTTACCACCTAATCCTAATCTCACCGAGATGCCACACCTACAACAAGAATTACAATCATTGATGGATCGAACAGATTTGTCATAAACAGAAAAGTCCCAACGGTACAGACAATCATTGCAACGACTTCGACCTTTTCACCAGAAAGTTTTAGACGAGAAGCATAAACCTACTCTGCGAGATTTCATGAATGTTATGAAAAACTAAGAAAAACAAAAAGCAACAAAGTCGATGACAGAAACAGCCACTTGGATGGAAGAAAAAGAAACAGAAACAAGAGAAGTGTTTCAAACTCCGTCTGCTCCTTTTCCTCCTCCTTATAGTATGAAAACCTTGTTGACACATTCCCCTACTCCCAGACGAGAAAAAAATGAAAGCTTGGGTCAAACAGATGATGAAAAAAGAAAGAAGGAGGACAGAAGTGAAAAAAGAAATCGAGAAAAAGTAACCAAAGAACCAATGACTACTCCTACTCCTATTGCTGGTCGGACACGTCAAGCATCGCAATCGAAAATACCCCACGAACAACCTAAGAACAGAATCGAACAGTGGGTAACTTACTGAGGGGCAGCAATAATAGCAAACAACATGGATACACTTTTAGCGAGTATTTACTACAATACTGCTCATGCTGCTGGTTACGGAGGAATTAAAAAATTGTATCGTGCCGTTAAAACCAAGCTCAAAAGTTTACATCTGCAAGATGTACGACAATGATTAAAAGAACAATCGACGTATACGTTACACAAACCCATTCGACAAAAAGTTTCCAGAAGTCAAACGAAAGTAACAGACACCGATCATCAATGACAAGCAGATTTAGCGGACGTATCTCATTTATCGTCATGCAATCAAGGTTACATTTGTTTTGTGTCATTGACGTGTTTTTAAAATTAGCTTGGGTTGTTTCTTTCACTTCTAAAACAAGTTCAGAGTTAGTGGTCGATATTCTCTGCGATGGCAAACAGATAAAGGCACCAAATTTCTGAAAAAAACTTTTCAAAAAGAATTGAAAAATGACACATTTATTTTTTCACCATTGCAAATCCTGAAACGAAAGCTAGTATCGTGGAACGTTTTAAAAGATCTTTGAAAGAACGTATGTGGAAATATTTTACACATCAACATACTCTCAAATACATCGACGTGCTAACACGTCTAGTCAAAGGTTACATTCAATAGTACCATCGTAAGATCGGACGTGCTCCTGAAAAAGACGACACCTGAAAATTAAGTGATGGTGTTGGACCGATTGTCCGGAATGTAAAAAACCAGGAAAAGAAAGAAGTGTTAAACACTGGAGATTGGGTTCACATTGGAAAAACAAAATGGAGTTTTGACAAAGGTTATTTACCTAACTGGACGACAGAATTGTTTCATGTCATGAACAAGTGCGTGGACGTCATCCTCCTGGGCTTAAATTGGAGGATATGAACGGAGAAAGGTTAAAAGGAACTTTTTACTTGCCTGAGTTAGAAACAGTGACTAAGAAAGGAGACGACGTGTACAACATCGAAAGCATTCTGGATCGAAGAACACGTAAAGTGGGAAAACGTCGACTTTAAGGACTAAACAGAAAGAGACATAGAAAACCCTTCAGACCTCATAGACACGTTTAGAAAAAAAAATAAGAAAAGAGGACAGCAGTCTGAGAATTTGACGTTTTTGATTACTACTTGAAAATTATGCACCGACATTCTTGCGAATGTTTCAAGTCAAACTCGATCTGTTTGCCATGCCACCGACTATGATGGCAATGCCAGAATCCCAATGGGTATCATTTCATCCTGTGACATCTTTGACCATATCAGCACATATCGAATTTGAAATCAAAGGACAAACTGAAGATTACATCGATCTGAATAACAATTGCTTGCACCTGAAAGTCAAAGTTCTCAAAACGGGCAACAGCAATCCAGTCGCCAAAGCCAGAGTAACTCCCGTCAACAATTTCGTGCATTCGTTGTTCAACGAAATGGATTTATACTTGAATAACAAACTAGTCAGAAGCAAAATGGATACAGCAGCAAAATTGACACTTACCATAACCGGGATCACCTAGAAAATCTCTTCACGTACGGAAAAGAAATCAGGAACACACGTCTGGATGCCTCAGTGGTATGTTCAGCGACACAGAGTTGATTGCTGATGACGATGCTCACAATGTTGGGCTTAATGACAGCCGAAAGAAAATCAAACAAGGACGTAGTTTTCAAATCATGGATCGTTTGCATTTTAACATAGGGTTGCCAGACAAGTATTTGTTGAATGGAGTGGATGTACGCCTTAGTCTGAATCAAAGTGGTACCGTGTTTCATTTGATGGCTAATACTATCGAGTACAAAAGGAGCATCATAGAAGAGATACTTTACGTCAAACTCTGAGGAGAACAACAGCCAAGTATCCTATACGACGAGTGGAAGTCAAAACCTTCGCCATTGCCTCTGGACTCCAATCCAAGATAAAAGATCGCGTTTTCCAAGGTCAGCTATTAAAACGTTTACTCATCGGCATCGTCATAAATTAAGCCCTCAACGGAGCTATCGATCAAAACCCTTTCGAGTTCCAACACTTCAACGTGTCCAATATAGAAGTCACCCGAGATGGCCAGACGTTGTGAACCAGATCTTTTGAACCTACTTTTGCCCAGAAAAATTACTTGAGATCTTACTTGACTCTGTTTGAAGCCACTGGACAATTAGGTGCCAACAGCAGCCACTTTCGTACGTCGATTATGCAAGAGGATATGCTTTGTGGGTCTTTGAATTCACTATAAACGAAGTGAGCGACGAAGAACATTTTCACCCTAAAAAATCAGGCCAACTTAGTGTGTAACTTTTGTTTGCACTAGCACTGCAAACATTTTTGTGTGCAAAATTTGACAATGCTCTGGAAATCAACAGTTTGAGAGAAGTGATCCTGGAGTATTAGGAAACAAAAGACGGAACACTAACCCATGGAGATAGGCTAAGAGGGTGCTTTGTATCCAGAACAAAAACAGTTACAGACCATAAGTGAACAAGACAAAAATAGGTCATGATGACAAGATGGCCAGAACAATAACAACGCTTAGTTTCCTGTTTTGCTCGTCACTTGGCTGAAAGAATCGCGGGACTAAATACTGAACATTGTTATGGATGTCATATCAATCATCCTAGTCAGAAACAAGACGACAAATGTTTGATGAGGAGTTCAGAAGAAACGTTGGAAAAGCATCTGGAAGATTCATGGACTCTCATGTCAGAAGAGAAGATTTTGAAAGAGTGGTATAAAGACTTGAGTGACCATTTCTTACCTCCATTGACTTCTCTGGAGACGAAAAGCTTCGAATCACATTTCCAACAGGTACGGAGATTTCCCGTTCATCGATGTAATTGACATATTTTCAAGGAAAACATCAAGTGCTAACTGATGATTTTTCATTACCTGTGAACAGAATGAATACCTGGTACCTTAATTACTTTCTGACTCACAGTTCGTACGCAGCCTCTTGGAGTCCAGTGGTGTGTGCTAAAGATGAACTTCCACATCGAGAACCTAAAGACGTTCAAGCCAATGTCATCAACACGAACGACAGTCATCGCTCAGGAACCCATTGTGTAGCCATCTGCTTTTCCAACGACCACAGTGTGAAATATTTTGATTCTTATGGATTACCTCCTATGGAAGACGATATCATTGACTTTATGAGAAGAAATGCTGTATTTACCTAGTTCAATAATGTGAGATTGCAAGGATCAGATTATATTGTGTGTGGACAATATTGTGGGTATTTTCTATATCAACGCAGTCTTTGAATTCCCTTAGAACATTTAGTGACTTGTTTTGACCGTGGGTACTCTAGACATTATGATAAAATAGAAAGGTGGTTTTGTGAACATTATGGGTATCTATTTTCTTTTGCACAGAAACGTAGTGTGCATCAATGGCAAAATGATAATGTATTAGATCATTGGAGGTATAATCTGACTCCGCAACGTTGTCAGTCTGGCCACCCATCGTCGATTTGTCAACATGAATAAGATTTCAAAACTGGCCGAAGCCCTGGTGCATACGAACAGGGTAAGACACAATCTAATTGAGAGGAACATGGAGAAAAAGACCACCATTTCGTGAAGATGACTTCAGGACCTTGTGAAAGAAGTCCTGCTAGAAGAAATAGAAAAAAAAGAACAAATGAGACAAAAAGAAAAAGAACAACAACCGCAGAGAGAATAGGTGAAGGAGTGGAAGATGTAGACAACTGATTTTAGATTCACCGTTAAAAAGAGGCATCCCTGCTGTGTGGTGAGGCTTATGATGAAGCCTAGGCGTCCTGGATATCGTCGTTAACATCTCAGCGGTCCAGGAAAACAACTCAACGGGCCTTTTCAGGGCCATCCACATCTCTTAGAATAGAGATACTATTCAATCATTGCCAAAAATATATGTGATTGTATGTTTGTGTATGTCTTTGTATTCCACAAAAAAAAAAAAAAAAAAAAAAAAAAAAACCCTTCTACCCTAGTGTAATAGTGTCTTTGCGGGCATAGTGTGTGTATAAACACTGCCTAACCCTTGTGTACCAGAAATCTCTGAGTGCCAATGATGATAGATTGTGCGAAAAATAAGAAAAGTAATTTATTTTAGGTCCGCGCGATTTCTCTTAATTTGTATTCTGTACTACACTTACTGATGTTTTGCTTCACGTCCGCGTACTGAATCTGAGGGATATTTTCATTCACATCCATGCTTAAAGCATATAAAGCGGTGCGTTCGCCAGTCTTGCCACTCATCCTCGATCTTGTGTAAAAGAAGAATGGATAGCCAGCACTGACAGAGTGCAACACCTCCTGGAGCGGGTGGAAGAGTTACAGGTCTACCCCAACCTCAGGCACTTAAAGAGAGTGATGATCTCCTTAAATGTATCAAAGGGGCACACCAGAGAAGTGTCAGATGAGGAAGTGGTGAAAATCAATAAGACATGGGCGGAGGAGAAGAGGACGAAAGAGCGGGTGAGGAGAGAGAGAGAATTCACACGCCTTAATGCAAACTGTACGAGGATCCAAGCAAAAATGCGGCAGACTGGAGAAAAAGACTGGATGCCTGAAGACGAGAAAGAGAATTGGGAGAAGGAGGCCTACGAGCCTGATTTTAGGCTCAATTGTTCCGCAAGAAGATCGACTGAATACTTGGACCAGATATGTCCTTATAGGTAAACTCATGTTTAAAGATGTTACGTTCTAAAGAAAATCGGCGACCGTTCTGTCATGTTTCTACAGTACCACGACCCCAACAATGTTTGCTGTATGAATCCGCACAGGCAACGTGTTAACGAAAATAAAAATCAATAGTCATTAATTTAACAAAATACACAATTTGAAGGTAAATTTGCAAAAAGTCCTAAAACTATTTTAAAATTTCGGAAATTCTTTTTATTGTTGTAGTAATGCAGTCGTTAGTCGCATTAACACAGAATGCAGAATGAAAATCAGCGCAAATCGACGGTTTTCCCCTTAAAATATACAATAAAAAGAAACTATACGTTATTTTTAGTAGATATAAGGAAATATTTCACTCGATAAGTGGAATCATTTTTTTTTCAGGAGTGGCGAAGGTTGGTATTAAATAACGAAATAAGTTTTTTCACCGACATTGTCTTTTTCTCTATAATACAATTACAAAAATATATTAGAATGGAGAAGAAAACTTCAAGTTTCTGCTGGTACTAATATCAGCAAAATAGTAAATCTTAATTTAAAATAGGATATGTAGAAAATATAAATTGCTTTTCAACAGAACACTGTTTCAGCTAATTTCAACTCGTAACTGTGGTAAACACAGCCTGAGGGCAAATTCACCCCTGCGGTGCCTTTGAATGTACTGCTCAAACGGCCGCTGGGAACCTCATCTGCATATCAGAAAGGATCGGATGATAAATAGTTGTTCTCTGGAGTTTCCAATCCCCATGTTATATACAACACCTGTTATTACTGATTCTTTTTGTCATGACGATCATCGTACACAAAATGGTACAACTGGCTCTGCACGATTGCCGTACGCCTATATATACAACTGGCTACCATACAGGGATCTCTTTGGCAATAACAGTGCCTAGAGTGAATTTCCTAGCCGACCCCCATATCATACGATCGTGTTGAACAGTGGTAACTCAACTAATGCTGAAAGTGTAAATATATGTCGTTTGCATTCCTTACTTTCTCAAAGTACATTTTGTCTATAATCGTTCTTTTTTCTGCCTTTTTAGAAATGAATCGACATTTTTATAAGCAACTTTGACCGTAACATGGAAGACTTCTGCGACTGGAAGTTATCAATAAATATTATCAAGTCTTTTTGTCCATTGCAAAAATCTTCCTATGAAACATCCCGATATTGCTTAATACTTGTAGGAAGATATGTATATTGGATTTATATTATATTGCACCTAGTATATGTGCTGCATTCACGCTCTTGTATTTCTTGATTGTTACCTGTGCAAGCTTGTGACAAGGGGAGTGTGGAAGGACACTAGCTCCAGCAAAATCCTAGGTTCAACATTGTGTCCATTTCTTTAATAGCAAGAAACTCCATCTTTACAATATTTGAAAATGGCGACATAACCAAGCATTCTAGCACACTGACTTTTAGAGACCCGTGATAATCAAAGCAATCTGCTTACAGAGCACAAAGGACCAAAATCGAGGTCGGACACTAATTGTTTCCCTGTAAATGCGACTGTGTAAACATTTATTGGTCAACTTACAGCTAAAAAGTCTATTATGAGACGAAAATTTGACCATATAAGAATCAAAATGTAGAGAATTCCATTTTCTATTTATGTTCAAGATTTCGACTCTGTATCTCAAAGGGTCTGAAAGCTATTTCAATTTCCAGTCGCAGATTGTGTTCATTTTCAAACAAGGTAAAGACAAATTTTCTTGTAAGGTCCTTAGAGGCGTCATGAGCGGAACTGGATAAAGATGAAAATAGGCAATTGGGGGTCTTTGATAAATAAAACTTATATAAATTTGAGACGGCATGAAAACAAAATACATAAAATGTTCATCAAAGCTTCTCTTATTGAAGGCATTTTGAATCGATTCCTAGAGTTATAACGTTTTAAGGTAACTCTGAAAAAGACTGTGTAATTTCTATATTTAAAAAAATAAATAAATAAATTCTGAGATAGTTGTATTCCACTTAGGGGTCGTTCCAATATTAAAATATTCGGACTCACGATCGAGAGAGTGCGGGTTCGAATCCTACCATTGGATCAGACCGGTCCGCCGTGGTGTGTCACTTTTATCCGATTACCTCGGCAATAAATATCCTACTTGTGTTGCTGTGCCGTTAAACACCAAACCAAACCATAATCAACTTAGCCCTCTGTATGCTGTAAAAAGCTATTTATAGTGCTGCATGACTGAATAACGTTTATACATGTAGACTGGAAGTTAGTTTGTAGAATTAGAGCATGCGTGTGAAATACCTTTCCTCATTTCCGTCAGATAAAACTAATCAAAGTAAGCCTTAGAAATTGAAAAGCTGGGCAGTATAAACGTTAGCTTAACTTTAAACTGACAAAAATAACTGACAAAATAATGAGATATATTTTCTTTAGTGCGATCATTTTTTTATCTGTGTTGTACTAATTGTCGTTGTATGGTGCGTTGTAATGGACTCCAAACTATAAAACAAGAACTACAAGTCCCCTGTCTCTCAAAACTGCTATGATTGCGTTGAATTATACACTCGTTCATTGTGAGCATACAAAATTGACCATTAGGCTCTAAATATTTCCCCAAAAATGAAAATCTCTGCTGAAGAACTAAATTTCGCGGTGTCAAATAATGTCAGCACTTGCGTAATTAACATGAACTGCATTTTCTTGGCTTGTGAATAACTCATATGTACAATAATCACCACTTGTGCTGTATTCAAAAATAAAAATGCATCATGCGGCAACTGTTTCCGTCCAGTGGCTGTTATGTTCCCTCGGTGCTAATAAATTGGCAGAACATTCTTTGTTCTGTGAGTCATTCATTTGTAACTCAGAAATACGCAGCTGCAATACACTTTGAAATCTGCACAAAAGAAGTCCTTTAAATATTTGTACATGCATTTAATATTTTAAATTAACAACCATGTCATTTCCTGATGATTGCCATATAGTTGCAAAACTTCACTCGTAGCTGTATTTGGGGCCATATTTGGATGGGCGCAAAACCTAACACTGACTAACATACTTGCAAAGAACACTTGGCTTGGAACTGCACGTGACTCGTCACATTCCTACCATGAGAGATGTGCACTTAAAATGGAAAAAAGTTTAAAAGGCATCGTATAAGAGACAGTTTTTGAAATACTGGAAGTTACGCTATTTGTCAAATGTAATCACAATTTTATGTTAATTAAAATCAATAGGACAGTAGCAGGTCTGGTTCGATTTTTATGATGCTGGTGGTACTAATTACAGTTATACTTACTGCCTGCGTATTGCACGAACAAGGGTACCGTAAAAGGCGCATTAAACGCCCACCCCAGGTTATGTAGATAACGGACATTTTTGCGCAGAAACTATTTTTTTCTTTCAGTCAGCGATTTTGGCCTTTGACGTTTTGAGCTCAATATCGACAGGTTTCTTCCTTAACCCAAGTGCAAGCCACCCACAAAGATTATTAACTTTAGATGGCGAAGAACTCGAGTTATTGTGTGGAAACTATTTTACTTCTTTCAGTCGTAGTGATGTTGACCTTTTGACCCTGAAATCGATTGGTTTCTTCCTTACAATAAATGCATGCTATCTACAAGTTTGGTTACTACTGATGTTGGAGAACTTGGGTTATTTTGCGGACACCATTTTTCTTCTTTCAGTCGCAGTGACCTTGACCTTTGAGCCCAAAATCGATAAGGTTCTTCCATACCCCAAGTGCAAGCCATCTACAATGCTCACTAACTGTAGATGGTGAACAGCTACAGTTATTGTACACAACTGAAATTTATAACATACGGCTTGGTAACATAATATGATAGGTTCCGCCTTATGGTTATGGTAGATATATATAAAAAAAAAATATATATATTCTGGTAAAACAGCATATGATATGAAAAAGTGTCAATGACAAGGTACATCAAAACATGTTTTGTTTTACGATCTAATAGAACATTACATAAAACGGTGATCACACGATTCCCAAAAGTGAATGCTCGTTTAGAACATTACATAAAACGGTGATCACACGATTTCCAAAAGTGAATGCTCGTTTAAGGGTTGCTTTAGAAGAACAAAATAAATTAGGCAATTCATTAACAACATGAAGCAACGAGTAAATGATATTTGTGCAAACATGTGATTTTGTATGGTACTTTTAAAATCTTGCACAGGCTGAAATTTATAGGCGTGTATTCGAGTTCCTCAGTCTCATGTTTTCCGTGTTTCATGCGTAGATGATGACTGACCATGGTTTTTGTCTGTGGTTCATACCAGCCATGTGTTGTCATGTTTGCCCGTGGTCATCAGACATGGACCAAACACGGCGTGCCTAGGATACCATGTTTATCTATGCAAAACCATGGTAATGAAACATAAAACATCACGGACAACCATGTAGCATGGTCAAATATAGACCGACCCATCCATGAAATATGGATAATCATGGAACAATAAACATCTTGAAACATGGTCACACTGGGACAAGACCATCAATGAAACATGGTCACACATCGACCAACCCACCCATGAAACACAGACACTCATGGACCAGTCCACCCAATTAAAAATTAGCATTGTATTAGCCGACATTATTTATGTATTAATTGGTTTAACATTTGGAACAAATTGCAATTTTAAGTCAGCCATTTTGGATGTATATTTGGGCACAAAACAGCTTGAAGACGTTTTGTTTTTCTTCTGTATGTCACGTCATCGTCCTTAAGATGAAAATGAATGAATGAATGAATGAATGAATGAATGAATGAATGAATGAATGAATGGGGGACTGATTTTGTTTTCTGAAATTTGCAAAAATCTTCACATGTTGCTCTATTGAAGTTGAAAATAAATGAAGTCGGAAAGCCACGAGTCTTTCTTTTATTTCAATCAGTAAAAACCAATATCTTTAAGTTTCTTAATTAGTTCATGTACAGTAAGTCAGTGGATGCATCACAATTGCAAAAACACCCACTCTGTACATCAGTAGAACCAGCGACTACCAACTCTTGGACTAAATGGATTAAAATACAGCACACGCATCGCATATTACGGAATATTCACCTTTCAACGGTAGAAATTAATCCGTCCATGCTGTTGTCCGTCACAGACCGGATATAGTGGTCGACGTGGATGTCCACGACGCGGCTCGTAGTGGACGCATTAAGTTTTATTGCCCCAGTTGGAAAGGCGCAGTAATATAATTATGTAATAGTGGACGTCCACTACATCGCGTGGAACGTACCTGTCGGCTGAGCTACAGTACACGGTGCAGAATGCTCTTTTTAAATTGTACACGACGCCATTTAATACTCAAAGACTCTCCCACCAAAATGCATTGACATACGTGTATTGCGAGAGATGAAAGACAAATTTCCCAGCAAAGAATCCCAAGAAAATAATTTGTAGTTTCTTTACAAAATAAAAAAAAGTTAAATGACACAGTGATCTTAATGAGAGAGAGAGAGAGAGAGAGAGAGAGAGAGAGAGAGAGAGAGAGAGAGAGAGAGAGAGAGATTCTGCTTTTTAACAAACAAAAGGAAAAATAAATCACATGCAAGTATAAGCGGGATCATTTAGTCATTAAAAGTTTTAAAAATGTGAGAAATTCTGTGATTTTTTTCTTCTCATTCACCCAGTCACTTTTAAATTGTCTGCTACATGTTCTAACACAATGAAATATAGTAGACGCTACCCAAAATACAACTTCTAGTCCAGCCTCTGTGTAATGCTTGCGACCCAAATATACATGTCCATGCACCATATTTTCTCAAAAACTAAACACATATTTATTTTTACCGTAGATATACTGTTTTAACGCAGACTCTATGAAGCTAATATACAGCCTCATTTCGTACAGTACATTCTTTCAGACCACATGACATGTACTACAAAACTGTTCATAAATGTCAAACTGATATTGTTTTATTATCAGTTCAGTTACCAACTGGTTAAATTTTGACCCGATGATCCTTCATAAGTTGGTGTGAATACATATAAAATATTTTGTCGCTACTAAACATGTACAAAACGTGTATTTAGACAGGATTTATGAAGTAAGCCAACACTGTTAAATTACTGTCCATATTCACCCAAATGGTGTTGAATCTTTGGCTACCAAAACCAAATTTAAAGTTACATTAACAAACTTTGGACTCCGAAGTAAAGTTCAAAGCAAATTTCCGGCACAAAAATTAAATGGTTGATCCCTCATTATAAGTTATATACATGTACCTCTAGGAACCAACTTCATGCGAAAATAACAGAACTTAAACTCTCTGCATTTCTTAATCCATATTACAAGCCCAAATTCATTTTCACAAACTAATATCTTATTAATTTTATAGTGTTCGGTTTTGTGACCACAAGAAACAGTTTCATTGAGCAATTAATGTGTGTGTGTGAGAAACAGAGAATTAAATGGTCTTATATATATATATATATATATATATATATATATATATATATATATATATATATATATATATATATATAGAGAGAGAGAGAGAGAGAGAGAGAGAGAGAGAGAGAGAGAGGGAGAGAGAGAGAGAGAGAGAGAGCATACCTGCCATAACACGATTTTTTACTCCCACCCCACCCCACCTCCGACATGGTCGTGTCTTGAAAAACACGATTTTCAATAATCTTAGGGGGGGGGGGCAAGATTTTGTTGACCACCACCACAGATGTCCGAAGCGTGTAGTCTGTATAAACTGTGAACAGTCCTGCTTAGAACCCATATAAAACAATCCTCACGGCAGTTTATCACGGAGTCAATTAAAAGGTAAAGCGGTCAGAGTTAAAATCTACTTGAGCCACTGGCCATCAATGCCAGTGATCAGCGGCAACGTTTCTTCGAGGTCAGATTTTAGTCCATATATAAAACGCAAAACACAATTATTTCGGTAGTCAGAATAGTATACAAATGTGGTTCATTTTTTAAAGGCAAAATGTCGAAATGCAGCCCATGATGAGGCAAAGATGAGCCATCTGCAAAAGCCCAGCAAAACTAAATTTCAGAACTCCTGGATGGAGTTTGACTTTGTCAAGCACAGCAGCAAAGGGGGGGGGGGAGGGGACGTTTTATTCTGTGCACACACTGCAAACACCATATCAAATTAATCATTCTGGACTGTACAACATCCATCGACATAGCAACACCACCCAGCATTTTTGCCACTCCCTCACAGCAATGCAGATGCAGAAAGATCATTTTCTATTCTGACAGAAATTCAACAAGATCTTCAGGGAAGTTTGAACAACATTGCCATCTAGTCTCAAATGAGTGCAAAGATGAACATAAATGACATCTGTATAACCTTCTAACCCCCACCCCCACCACTTAACTATTGAGATCAGCAACGACTGCATCTAACTGGGAAAATATTCCACTGTGCAATGGAATTTAAAGACAGAAACTTGGTATATTTTTTTTTATATATTTAATGTATCTGTGGTTGTGTTATGTGAGTGTGGGCACGTGAGTGCATGTGTGTGGTGATGATATTGGACAATCCAAAGTCTATTAACTATTTTTGGTTTGTAAGTGTATTAAATGCTTCAAAGAAAAAATATTTTCTTTTTTTTATATCAAATTTGAATTTCCAGTCATTTTATATAAGTTTATATGAAAAGATAACTTATTCTCAATTGAACAATGTTGCTTTTGTAGGTCATGCGCACTGAGCCCCTTAAGACCTCAAAACACATTTTGAGTCCCCCAAAACCACCAACATTGTCTTGTAATATGGCACGTATGACAGAGGGAGGCAGATAGAGAGAAAGAGACATCTGACATTTAGTTAGGAGTGGCGATAAGAAAGGGAAACTATGAGAAATTAATACCCAGTACAACAAGCACTTAATGAATGATCATTTATCCAGAAAGAACGCTGAAGTGATAATTGATACAGAACAGTACGTACATTTCTGCAGGTGTATATACAAACTGGTACCAAAACTTCGAAGAAGAATAAAAAGCGGTATTATCCAAGATTAAATGCCTAAAGGTATTACATGCATGTACACAGTACAGAAATACATGCATGAATCAATTTATCCAGGACAGGACAATTTTGAAGGCGTGGTTTTTTTCTTAAGTATTTTCTTTTTTTTCTCTTTAGTTTTACACCTGTCTAATAACAAGCTTTCGAACATGTGGCTTTATAGTTCATAATAGATAAACTCATCTGAACCCTCATTACTGTGTATTTTCTGTAGGGCCATGGTCATTCCAGCAGATGTCGACCTCCGCTTACATATTGACTGTCTTAAACCTTTATTTATTGAATTTTTTACGACTGCCTGCCAAGCTATGGGTCGACGCAGCTCAGGGTACATGCATATTGTATATTGTTTTAGAATTGCTTTTCTCAGTTGTTCAAATGAACTCACTTTTACGCTTCAGACCACCCCCGTTGTAGCTGTAGCCAAGGCATAACTGTTCGTGCCCCAACAACTCTGGAAAAGTTTCTGCGCACATTTTTGGCAAAATTTCCCAGACTGCAGGAATTCTGATGGATATGTCTCAGAATGTCCAAATGGATCTGAAACTGGATAGGAATGCCATCACTAAGTGAATCGTTGGTTGTCTTGAGATGTCGGTCGCTGGTCATATTCTCTGGTGGAATACTTTTGGCAGCAACGTCTTAGATGTCATTCTGTACTGACAAGCCCACCAACATTCGGTCCATTATATTCCAAATCTCACTATGGCCCATCTCGATGCTAACCATTCTCGTATTCATCTAATCTTCTGTTCAGAGAATTCGTTTGGTTATCTATTTTATTAAGAACTTTTTCGCACACTACTTCAATGTTGAGTACAAATGCTGACAGAGATGACTCCAAGTGTTTAGCTACATCTGCGCCTGGGGTTAAAGATATTGCAGCTTGATGGTCCACAGATATTCCAAACTGATTATGTTCTTGGGATTTGAATTTCACTTGTCGCCTGACCCTGCATAAGAGTCTGAGCGAAAGTCTGATTCTGTACCCTGGTGGTCACGGTTCCACATACGGTACATGTATAGCGCCCAAAGAGATCACCACATGATTCTGGGTCCAATGAGTCTGAACTTAAGGTGTCACCTGACCCTGCATACAAGTTGGTGCCGATACCAGTTTCTGAGCTTGGTCGGCAAGATCAAAGATTGTCATATGTGGGTGCTTATATAGAGACTGAGCTTGGGCGGCAAGATCACAGGGAGTTCAAATAACCACTCTCTGTTACTTGGCACTGAATAAGAATCAAACTCGCGGCTCAATCCAAGGGTTTCATGTGGGGAAGCAAAAATGGATCGATATCAGATAGTAAACGGTGTTGATACCCTATTCATGATATACATTGGACGTGTATACGTTGTTCTCTGAATAAAGTAAAATATAGTAAAACCCCGCAATAACGGGACCCCGCTTTTTCCGCGATCGAATTTTATGGACCCCAATTATCGCGTTATTGCGGGGTTTCACTGTACCTAAATGCAATTAACAGCTGTATTTTTATATACAGGACAAATATGTTGAAATTTGTATTGCGGAATCTTTAAGGTGTGTTTTAGGTCAGGCTGCTCTGTGTCTGTTCACGTATGTACATTCAGCTTTCCCCTCCGCCTAAATCTTTTATCACAAAATTCACCTTTGAACATTTTTCACTAAATATTTTATCCCAAAACTTCACACTGTATTCCAGACTTCATATTTAAATGGTCTCTCTCCACAATGTACCTCCATGTGCTTCTTAAAATCACCACACCGAATAAACATTTCGCCACAAACCTCACATTTAAATGGTTGTACTCCAGTATGTCTCGTCATGTGCACCTTAAGACTTCGACTCTCACTAAACATTTTATTACATACTTTGCATCTAAGTAGTTTTTCTCTACAACTAGAATGTATCGTCATGTGCACGTTCAGATTTCCACTCTGAATAAACCTTTTATCACATACTTCACATTTGAATGGTTTCTCTCCGTTATGTATCCTCAGGTGTACCTTCAAACTTGCATTTTCACTAAACATTTTAGAACAAATAACGCATTTAAATGGTTTCTCTCCAGTATGTATTTTCATGTGCTTCTTCAAAGTACCATTCTGAATAAACATTTTATTACAAACTTCACATTTAAATGGTTGCTCTCCATTATGTATCCTCATGTGCACCTTCAAACGTCCATTTTCACTAAACATTTTATCACAAACTGCACATTTGAATGGTTTCTCTCCAGTATGTATCCTCGTGTGCTTCTTCCAAGTACTATTCTGAATAAACATTTTATTACAAACTTCACATTTGAATTGTTTTTCTCCAGTATGTGTCATCATGTGTACCTTTAGAATTCGACCCTCTCTAAACATTTTATCACAAACCTCACATTTTAATGTTTTCTCTCCAGTGTGTATCCTTATATGCTTCTTCAAAGTACCACTTGCAGTAAACATTTTATTACATACCTCACATTTGAATGGTTTTTCTCCAGTATGCATCCTTGTGTGCACCTCAAGATTTCGAATCTCACTAAACATTTTATCACAAAATTCACATTTGAGCAGTTTTTCTCCAGTATGTATTGTCATATGCACTTTCAGATTTCCACTCTGATTAAACCTTTTATCACAAACTTCACATTTGAATGGTTTGTCCCCATTATGTATCCTCATGTGCACCTTCAAACTTGATTTCTCATTAAACATTTTATCACAAAGTTCACATTTGAATGGTTTCTCTCCAGTGTGTATCATTATGTGCTTCTTCATAGTACTACTCCGAATAAATATTTTATTACAAACTTCACACTTGAATGTTTTTTCTCCTGCATGTGTCATCATCTGTGCCTTTAGACTTCGACCCTTACGAAACATTTTATCGCGAACTTCACATTCTCACTAAACATTTTTTCACCGACTTCACACTGAAATGATTTGTCTCTAGTATGTCTCATTATATCTCCAGTATGTGTGATCATGTGTACCTTCTGAGTTCGACTCTAGATAAACATTTTATCACCAACTTCCTATGAATAAAATCTCTCCAGTATATATCATGCACCGTCATATTTCCACTCGGACTAAATCTTTGATCACAAAACTTCAGATCTGAATGGTTGCTGTCCAGTAAATATCCTCATATGCACCTTCAAACTTGCATTCTGACCAAACATCTTATTTTTTTAAAAAAGTCACAGTTGAATGGTTTCTCTCCAGTATGCATCTTCGTGTACTTCTTCTGAGTACCAATATTGATGAAACATATAAATGTGCCCTAAGACAACCTAAGCGAGTAGACTCAGTCGCTTTGTCAACCTGCTCGATGTATTTTATAAAGCTTCCATATGTTGTACAAGTTCGTAGCTTTATCATCCTCTACTATTGTTTGTTTGTTTGTTTTTTGTTTGTTTGTTTCTTTTTTTTCTTTTTTATAGTAATTACATTTTCTACCTTTTATCTCTATAATAAGGAAAGTAATTGCTTATTTGGAGAACAGAAACAAAGCAACAATGCAATGAAGCTCAAACCTTGATTCACATAAATGAAGACTGCGATCAATTACTCGGTGTCGGAAGACAAAATCTGTCTTTGCTAATTCTTATTTGGTAAGTAAGTCTCAGTTATGTTCCAGAATGTCACAAACTATAATAAGTACATTCAGTTTGCTATAATGGTGTATAATTCTATACATTTTGCACTGCATAGGCTATTTTTTTTCTCTCTCGCTATATTTGACAATTCGCTGTATTTGAATTAATTGTAAGCAGGACGAAGGGATAACTTTCATGAAAAAATCCGACACATTTCGTACTAAGCAAAACATTCCGAGTTGTTGCTGGCTTTTACCATTATTGTACACTCCTTTAAGATTATTAGATTTGTAAAAATTGCATACTCATAATTTTTTTTAAGTGGTATGAAAGTATTGGAGCAAAACGAAAAGAAAGAAAATATTCAAATGAAACGACAGATTTAGTTCGATGATCGGGGGAAAAAATAAATGAATTCGTGCTTTTCTTCCCCCATGAAAATTTAGCTTGTGTAGTGGTTGGTCCACTGCAAAAATGCTTTGAATACTCTGTTCCAGAGTAAATTGAACCTGATGCAGTAGAAGACCAGTATGAAGATGAGGAGGAATATCAATTTGTCCAAGAAAATGATGTTGAAGTGAATGCAGATACCTTTGACATGAGAAAAAGTTTATGACACTTCTTTTTTGTAACCTTGTTATGCGACCTTCATAACTTTGACAAGGTGAAAAGAGAATTTCCCCAAAATGCAGAAATAAGGATATAAAATGTAATTTTCTAAACAAATTAATTTTTCTTTGAGAAGACAACGTAGAACTTAAAGATTTGGGTATGCAAATGAGTAGGCGGATCATTCTCTATTATTCAGACAGCCCAAATCTTAAAACACTGAGATGATGCAAGTTCAATGTTGAGATGATACAAACTAAAGGTCTAGATAATAAACACTAAACAGTGAGATGATAAATAATTAACGTTATGAGATGATGAACTGTTGACGTTACGAGATGAACTGTTGACGTTATGAGATGATGAACTGTTGACGTTTTGAAATGGTAAACACCTCTTGATGAGATTCTTGTTCAAAAAAAAATGCATATTACGAGAGACTATCTGTTTGGGGAAAATGCTTTTTGTTGGCAGAAGATCATAGAGGGTCTCTCAAAAACAGATTTTACTGGAGCATTAAACTACTTTTATTTCCCTGCTTTTTATTTTTGCACAATTTGTGAATTGAATTTACGCATGAAATTAAGAAGCCATAATGTTGTTTGCAGTCACAAATTTAAATTTAAAAAATAGTTTGACACAGAAAAATCTGAAATCCTGAAGCGATGAATGATAGTTAGTGTACAATATATCTAACACACGCTTGCGGTATTTCTAAAGAGACAAATTTATTCACTTGTTTTCATATTTGCTTTTGCCAGAGGGACACAGATATGAGAGGAGAAAACGGTCCAATGCAGAAAGGAAGGAGTTATGAAATACCTTTCAACTTTTGTCATGACGAGAAAAGTTCCATGGAGGAGTGGAATCCAGTCATTAATTGATAAAGAACAATGTCTGACAAATCTAGCTCGGAGAAATGTAAAGGACTTCATCTTTAACAACATTAGAAAAGGAAGGTGCTAGGCCTTATTTTATAGGTTCAGTGAGCGCTGGAGTCCATTTTTGCTCACATTTATTATGGATACTGGGAGAATTCTCCCCAGTCCACTCAGCTCCACTAAAAAAGTATAATTATCCCACAAAATCAGACTCCAGTTACACAGATTAGTGATTGTTGGAGTTCCCATGGAAGGTGATGTTTGACATAATGAAAGTAAATGGAATTTAAATTTGGTATTTACATACATGTTATATTCTGTAAAGAAAGGCAATATGAAACATCTGATACTCAAGTTAATATAAAAAGCATTGTTTAATAATATACATAAAGCATTGTTTAATAATATACATAAAGCATTGTTTAATAATATACATAAAGCATTGTTTCATAATATATAAAAAGCATTGTTTCATAGTATATAAAAAGTATTGTTTAATAATATATATAAAGCATTGTTTAATAATATATATAAAGCATTGTTTAATAATATACATAAAGCATTGTTTAATAATGACCTTATCATAAACTTATGCAGGAACATGTACGCATAGTGGTCACAATATGTGATCATTATCATTTTACATTGTTCTATTCAAATACCACAACTCCTTTAAACCGAATTTAGTTTCGGGATGTATGCCCATCTGCTCATTTGTTGACACATTTGATTTCCATCAAGCACTATTTTCTCAAAATAATTTCTTGATAAAACATCATTGGAAGACTGTGAGTGAAGCCATCTTTACAGCATTTATATCGCAACTGCTCCTGATAGGTTAGTCATGTTCACATTAAGCAAAACAGTTTTTGTTAATATCAAAGTAGAATTTTGCATTTGCAATTCACATCAGTACAATAACAAAGAGACATATGAACAGATTAAAGTTACATTTTATGCTTTGTTCCCTCAGCCAAGAAAGAAATATTGCGTTCAAGGTCAGTAGCATAGATTTTGTACAAAATTATTCAGCTGTGATAGTTAGAAATTAATCCCGTGCATAAACATAGAGCTTTACTTTTGATTCATTACACTATTATCGATTTTTTTTCTCTCTTGAAACAAATTGAATTATTTGATTAAACTCTTAAACTCTAAGGATATAATGTTCTGATGGTAGGCAAAGAAACAATATCCTTAACGCTCCAGCCAGATGCAGGGAAAACTGATTAGCTAATTGATGGTGCTTGCGACAATCTGCCCAATTGTGTGTATCTGAATTTATCTGAGACATTGAACTGGTATTTCAGTCCACCTCTTTTTATTGTGTGACTTACGCATGTTAGGTGGGGGACATAAGTTCTCTGAATTTGCTTGCTGTAGTTTGCATTGGTTTATACTATTTCCAGATCATTAGTTGCCCTCGTGCTTTATAGAAGCTTTAGTTTTATGGCTTGCACTTTAGTGTAAACATGACACACGGACCCGAAAATGTCTTTTGGTTCGAAGTATGTTGTTTGCAAGTTTATATTATTCTTACAATTGAGAAAGGTGGACCAGAATCTACTTCGATTTCAAGGGAATTTATTTTGGTTATTTATGTACTCAGATTTCAATCTTGAGTGGTTTTTAATGTAGCTTTTAAAACTTCAATGTTATTTATAGTGAAAGCCATGTTTGTATCTGGTATGTAATATGGGGGATGGGGTGGCGGGGGATATATCTATCACTATGTTCGTCTGCCTGTCTGTCCATAATACATCTGTCTGTCCTTAAATATTTTTGTTTCTGAAGCATAACTCTCACACCGTTCAAGGTATTTCATGCAAACTTGGTACACATGTCAAGCATATTGAATGCAAGTAAGTGCCCCTTGATATTTATAATTTTCTGCATTAAGTAGCTGGGTAAGGACAGATCCAGGAATACACGCTGAATGCAGATATTAACTCCCCTTACAATGCAAAGTAAGTGTATATTCTATAAGAGTGGTGCTGTACACAGTTTATATGTCATGAATTAAAGCTTAGTCCCCAGGGGCAGGGAGATATACAGAGGACAATGCTGTTTGCATAAATGACTTGTCCCTTTTTGCTTAGAAAGTGATCATATATATATGTATATATATATATATATATATATATATATATATATATATATATATATATATATATATACATACATATATATATAGTATATATATATATATATATATATATATATATATATATATATATATATATATATATATATATATATATATATAGTATATATGGTATAGGAAAGAAGATAAATGACACCAACATTAATAGACAATGTAAATCTATGAATGAAAATCTATGTCCACCAAACATGCATCCCAAGGCTTGTTGTTCAGGTACCTAAAATTAGAATAATATATTTCTCTCAGATTTTTCAGTTTAAATAAGAATTACAACCCAGAATCGGGACACAGTATTAAAGAAATACTGATTTGCATATGTTCCTGTTTTTGGTAGACTTTAACGTCAATATTTTGTGAATTTCATTGATTAGCTAATCTTCCAAAAATATGGTGCTGATCAAAAGTGTTTGATTTACGAGAGAGAGTGAGAGAGATAGAGAGAGAGAGAGAGAGAGAGAGAGAGAGAGAGAGAGAGAGAGAGAGAGAGAGAGAGAGTGGCAGTCAAATAGAAACTCATACTAAAAAGGGAATTGTATGCATAAATTATGCACAATCTGACAAGACGCTACTGATTCTGTTAATTTGCATCTATTACTGTTGTGTACACCTTATACTTTAAACACTGCGGATTTCATTTTCTAGCTAAATTTTGAAAATAGAGGTCTTATCATGTTTTTGATTTAAAGGAGAATGTGCATAAATTTAGCAAGCATAATCCTTCAAGAGACAACTTTTTCAACTAATTCAATTTATTAAGGTGCATCTGCATTGTGTGTAGCTAAATACAAATTTGAAAAATATTTGTGTAGCTGTTTTATCACTTGGAATATTTAGGCTCTGATACTTATTATTTAATCATTGAACCTAATTGAATATGTAGATACTTTGTGAGGGCACATATACCTGTTTAGACGCTGATGACCTTGGTCAAAATGTCAAGGTCACAGCTCTATATTTTGGGCATAGAAAAGGATTTGAGTTAAGATTATAAGCAAGATAACCCCAAAATACTAGGACCGAATCTTACCAAATATGTTATGCAGATGCATTAGGGGATCTGAAGACTTGATTGGGTTTTGGTGACCTTGACCAAGGTTTCATGGTCACCGGATGGCATTCAGTCTATAGTCTGTCTGTCATGGAGGGAACATATGTGTTTGCTTGCAACAGCAACAGGATCATTCTGGTTTTTCGTGTATCTGATAGTTTTCACACAAGCATTCATACTAACAGAATTCAGTTTATTCATATGTGTATTCTTTTTTCGTTTGCAATTTTTTTCCATGAGCGCAAGCATCGAACTTTGGTTACTGCGGAATAGAAAAAGGCTACGCAGGTGTGATGATGAAGTTTAAATGATGCAAATGGATAGTACTGATACAGAAAGACATGTGTGTTAATTAAGATCCATTGATGTTTTAGTTTTACTTACATTATTTGTGAATAAGTTGGCTGATGCTTATGCCTTTGTTGCCCTTATTTTTGAGCAACACAAATATCTGTTCAGATGGGTATTTAGCTTCACCCAGTGCAGATGCACCTTAATAAATGCAAATAGTTCATTAGTTTAATTTGTCTCTTGAATGATTATGATTGCTAAATTTATCCAAATCCCTTATCTACATCGGAATGAATCTAAATCCCTTATCTACATCAAAAACATGATAAGCACTATGTTTTCGAAATTTAGCTGGGAAATGAAATACACAATGTTAAAGTCTAAAGTGTACACAGGAGGAACAGATGCAAATCTACATAATCAGTAATCATAATCATAATCTTGTCGGGTTATGCATAATTTACGCATATAACTCCTTTTTTCGTGTGAGTTTGAATTTGCCAAACATTATTCTCTCTCTCTCTCTCTCTCTCTCTCTCTCTCTCTCTCTCTCTCTCTCTCTCTCTCTCTCTCGCTCAAATCAAAAATGCTTGATCAGCAATATAATTTTGGAAGATTAGCTAGGCGATGAAATTCGCAAAATATTGACGTGAAAGTATACGTAACAGTAGCATATGCAAATTAATATATCTTAAATATTGTTTCCAGATCAGGGCTGTAATTCTTATTTAAGATGCGAATCTGAGATAAATGCAATATTCCAAATTGAGGTACCCACCCAAATTTGGAATGCAAACTTATGGCTACAGAAACATTTATTCAGCTCAAAAAAAAAAGGAATGATTTGGAATGGTCTCTTGAAGTTAGGTTAGTTACAAAATTATATTTGAAATAGGTTTTAAGGTTTAAAAACTATATAGAAATGCATTATCCCAAGTTAATGTACCTACCCAAACTATATATATATATATGAAGTATCCCGAGTTAAGGTACCTACCCAAACTATATATATATATATGAAGTATCCCGAGTTAAGGTACCTACTCAAACTATTGAGAAATGTATTATCCCAAGTTAATGTACCTACCCAAACTATATATATATATATATATATATATATATATATATATATATATATATATATATATATATATATATATATATATATATAATATAATATAATATAAATGAAGTATCCCGAGTTAAGGTACCTACTCAAACTATATAGAAATGTATTATCCCAAGTTAAGGTACCTGCTCAAACTAAGAACACAAGATATTAAAATCGTAATCCATCCCTTTATGCTCAAAACGTGAAGTTAAGATTGTTCAGAATGCTCTTAGAATAGTACTCATTTAGAAAGTTAGGTTGGAAATAGGCTTTGAAGTTGAAATACCTGAAGAAAATGTATTATTCCAAGTTTAAGCACTTGTTCAAACTCAGAGTACAAACTTACGAACATATAATTTATCTTTTTTTGCCAACAAAAAGGAGTCTCATCAGAATAAATATTGTTATATTAAAATAAAATTTGCTACAAAATGATGTTTTCAATAGGCTTCAAAATTGAAAAGCCTTTAAAACTTTTATTATTTAAAGTGTATGTACCCACTCAAGCTTGAGATCGATATTAATAAAGCCTACCTTATCAATTCCGCCCAAAACAAAGAGTTCTGAATTTTCAGAACAAGTAATCAGAATCATGTTTAGAAGGCTTTGAAACTGATAACCATAAAAAAATAATCGGATAATTCCATTTTTATGTAACTTGAAATAGAAATTTATCAGTAACTAACTTATCCCTTTAGCCCACAAGAATGGAGTCTTAAGAACTATTAACATTAACATTATTCTCTTGAAACTGAGTTTCTCAAAAAACTATGTTTCGAAAGGTTTTAAAGTTAGACACTTTATTATTCCAAGTTTAGGTACCCGCTCTAACTTGAGATAAAATGCCTACCTACCTTATCGTATCAGCCCAAAACCTCATCGAATCAGCCCAGAACATCATCGAATCAGCCCAAACCATCATCGAATCAGCCCAAAACAAAGGAGAATAAATGTTTAGGAGAATAAGTAATGTTTCCTTGAATTTGTGTTAGGTATAAAATCATAGTTAGAATAGGCATAAAAAAGTCAAGATCGTAAAGAATTGTATTATTGCAACTTTAGGCACCCGCTCCAAGTGGAATAAAAACTTATGAAACCTAACTTGTTCCTTTTGCCAAAATCAAAAGAGACTCCATCTTTAGAATGATTAATAATGTTGTCCTGAAACTGAGCTTTGTACAAAAATAATATTTATACTATGATTTAAAATTTTAAAAATTTAAAAAAGCCTTAAATGGTTCTATTATTCAAAGTTTAGGTATCCGCCTCAGACTTGGAATACAAACTTATGAACACCTTCCTAATCCATCCAGCCAAAAACAAAGTAGTCTGAATTGTCAGAATGATAAGTACTCTGTGTGTGTGTCTGTGTGTGTGTGTGTGTGCGTGTGTGTGTGTGCTTGGAACAGGCTTTAAGGTTCACAAACAGTAAAGAATTGTATTATTCCAGGTTTAGCTACCCGTTCAAATTTAGCATACAAAGAAATGAACGTTACCTTACTTTATAGGTCCAAAACAAGGAGAACATATATTGATGTACTTTCTTAGAATGTTTTTTTATTCCAAACCTATGTTAGGAATAGGCTTTGAAGTTAAAATAGATGAATAAAATGTATTATTCCGAGTTAAAATACCCACTCAAACTTGGAGTCCATACTTACAAACACCTAAACCGCCCGACGGTACCCTGGATCCAGCGGACGCCGGCTTCGCAGTGCCGCTCGCCGACGTCACGCCTAGCAGCTTGGGTCAGCGGCCCCCGCTAGTAGATCCGCGTCAGCGAAGCGGCAACCTCTGTATCTGTCTTGCTGATTAAGGGCTCGGATACCTTATAGTGGATGGCGACGTCGACAATGGTCAGCAAGTATTTGTACAAGCGCCGTCCAACCTTATCTTACGGCAGGAACAAGACGTCGGCATAGTGCATCTCGTCGGGGGTCGAGACGTTAAAACTTGGGCGGAAGATTCTGTTCGGCGCTGGCAGGTAGATCTGCCACACGGCATGTTTTCTCAGCCACTCCTAGGAACTTTTTATCGGGGCTCTGGCGGCCGCTGCCAGCTTCTAACAGCCGTCGCCCCATCATGTAACCCCTGAGACAGTAGTAGACGGATGTAAGACGGGCCGCCAACGTTACAGCCTATTGGGCCCACCTACAGATGGCTGCGCGCCCGCAAACCGCAAGCGCGGCCTTCATCCCGTCCGAAACGAGCATGCTACCAAGCTGCTTGCCGATGGTGGGTCCCCGGATGGCCTCTAGGTTGTAGATTAGGTCGTCGGCCTTATGCCGGTGCCGCATGCCGTTGCTTCGCCAGTATGCCAGGTCGTGTCGATAGCACGCGGCGTTCATGCGGTTGATGGACGACTCGCCCAGCTTAGGGTGCTGGCGGTGTCCAACCGCATCCCGAGCCTGTAGTAGTTGTAGCGGGTGCTTTTCCTCAGAATACTTACTACACAGCAGCTCTGGAAGCTTTCCGAGGCTTTCCGCGCAGTCGCCGCCGCGCTTTTCTAGCTTGGCGTGAGAGAGAGAGAGAGAGAGCGAGCATATTTTCTTTTCCTGCGTAAATACCGGATATATTTCATCGTGTGGTACAAAAACAAAAAAAAAAAAAAAACGTGATATTTTAACGAGTGGAGAAAAATATATCATTTCTTTTTTGTACAAGATGAAAAATATCCAGTATTTACGCAGGAAAAGAAACTTTTCTTTTTATTATATACCAAACTTGCTCCTGGATCAATGTTTTCAAGATTAAACTCACTTTTCAGTATACCACCCCCACCCCCTTTTACGTAAGATTACCTTACTGTCATTGGCTTATCGTGTAAATATCTGATACTTAAGAGAGCGGTAGGACCGTGATGTCCTAATCTCTTGCAGAAAATTATATTTTTGACATCTTGTACATTATTTTACTCTATCTGACCACAAAGCAAGTCCGATTCAGCAATGCATTACAGCTGGTTTATCATTGTTGTCAAGGTAGTAAGGGGAAATAACTTCATAGAGACACCAACGGCGTCGAGTAAAATTGCTTCAGCAAAAAATAATTTCCATGTCTGAAAGGTAATGCAATTTCCATTTATTTGTTCTAGCTCAAAAAGTGCTCGTTTTTCTTGCTGCATGTATAACTTCTGTAGGTACACACAATCAAGCATCGCATGGCATGATAGGAAATCTTGTATTTTCGCATGTGAAAATATAAGGATATATTTTTCACATGTAAAAATATAGGAATGAAAAAATATGAAACCTATTTCACCAATAATTTCCTATATTTCACACTGAAGTACATTGAATGTAATTAAAAGCATTACCTCTACCTCTGATCATATTGGAGGTGTCGGTATATTTGCATATATAGTGCTGATGTTATAAATAGCTATAATCAAGGGAACCAACCCATAATAACACTAAAATGGATGTGACTAAAAATAGTACTAAAATTTCTAAACTGTACGGGACTTTAGCGGAAACTTTAAAAAAATGCGGGAAAATGTAAAGAAAATTGGGCTAGACTAAAGTAGTATTAACATTCCGAAACAGTACTGCACTTCAGCACAGACTGAAAAATATACGGAAAAAAGTGTATAAAAAAATTTTCATAGGCTAAATGTAGTAATAAAACTTCTCAAACTTTACCGGACTTTAGCGGAGACTGAAAAAAATCAGTAAATGGCAAAAAAAAAAATTTTTTTTCTTTTTTTACAAATTGTGAAATATAGGTATAAAAAATTACAAGTTGCACGCTGTTTTCAGTGATCAACACCACAAACTAACTAACTAACGAAAACTCAACGGAGGCGCTGACATGAAGGTAAATATCACTCTTAGAAAAAATGCAAAGATCGACAGACAGAATGTGAAAACAAGCCAACACTATTTTTATTCCTATATCAACATTTTTTAGCCAGTCCCGTTCACTGAAACATCAACTATGAAGAGGGAGGATTGGGACACATCCCTTCCTCTTTATTTACAAATACCAAAAACAAAGAACATGTACGTATTTACAAGGTTGACAACGTTGTGGAGTCAGGCTAGACCTCCAATGATCTAATAGAGTCTTATCTTGCCATCGATACACACTACGTTTCTGAGCTAAAGAAAAGAGATTGCCATAATTTTCACAAAACCATGTTTCTATTCATCATCGTTTCTAGAGTACTCACGATCAAAACAAGTCACTAAATGTTATAAGAGAAATCCAAGACTGCGTTGATGATGAAAATACACACAATTGAATCTGATCCTTGTAATCTCATATTATTCAATTGAGCAGATACAGCATTTCTTCTCATAAAGTCAATGATGTCGTCTTCCAGATGAAGTAATCCATAAGAATCAAAATATACCACACTGTGATCACTTGGAAAGTAGACGGCTACTCAGTGGGTTCCTGGTTGATGACTGTCGTCCGTGTTGATGGCATAGTCTTGAGCGTCTTTAGGTTTTCGATGTGGAAGTTCATCTTTAGCACACACCACAGGATTCCAAGAAGCTGTGAACGAACTGTGAATCAGAAGATAATGAAGTTCCCAGGTATCCGTTCTTTATGGTTTTTTTTTTTGGTTTTTTTTTTGTTTCTCTTAAATGATGGTTTCCCGGTATTCAGTTGTCTTTTTATCACATGTAATGATAAGTCATCGGTTCACACCTGACTTTTTGCTTGAAAATATCTGTCAAGTAAGTCGGTGAACGTGTAGTCTCTGTACTCTCTTGCAAGAGAGCTTCGATGCGTTTATTTCCAGCGAAGTCAATGGAGGTAAGGAATGGTCACGCAAGTCTTTATACCAGTTTCTCAAAATCTTCTCTTTTTATATGAGATTCCATGCCTGTTCCAGATACTCTTCCAAATTGTCTTCTCTACTCATCTTCAGATATGTGCCGTGTTGTGTCTGACTAGGATGAACGATTTTACATCCATAACAATGTTCTCTGGTCAGGTTTGTGTCTCTTTCAGCTATGTCACTAACAAAACAGGAGAAATGTTGTTCTTATTCTGGCCATGTTGACATCATGACTATTTTTAGTCTTCTTCTTCACTGGTGATCTGTGACTGTTGCGGTTGTGGTTGTTATAGAATAAAATCATCCTCTCCGTCTATCTCTATAGTTTCGTGTTCCATCTTTTCTTTTTTCTTTTAATAGTCTACGATCACTTCTCTTAACCTGTTGATTTCAAAGAATATTGTCAAATTCTGCATACAAGATGGCTTTCAATGTGTTTCCCAGAGCTACTGCAAACTGAAGTTCCACACGAAATTATCCTCATTTTATAAGGTGGAAATGTCCCAAGTCGCTACCTTGGTCTGGAGTGAAATCAAATCCCCACAAAGCATATCCTCCTGCATAATCGTCGTACAAAATGCCGTGGCTACTATTTGTACCTAACTTGCCTGTGGCTTCAAACAGTGTCAAGTAAGATCTCAAGTAATTTGTCGGGGCAATATTAGGTGCAACATTAGATGACCTGGTAAAAAAAAAAAAAACACCCAGCGGTTCACGCACACCTGGGCGGAATTCGGGGATAATACAGATCTCGCTACGCGCAAAGGAATTTACCCACACAAATCATTGACCGGCTGGGACAAGTTTACTGAGACTCAACTACCTGGCCAAGAATCGTTTGACAGCTCGCTGACAGGCGAAAAAATAACCGCCGAGGACTACTCGCATGCGCAACTCGTGATGCAACGAGTACTACGACATGTACTTGAAAACCGACGTAGTATTACTCGCAGATGTCTTTGAAAACTTCAGAGATGTGTGCATGCAGCACTACGGGCTGGATCCTGCGTGGTATTACTCGTCGCCAGGACTTTCCTGGGATCCTGCTTTCACAATCAGCGGAATAACACTTAAGCTGCTGACAGACGTTGACATGTTCAACTTTATCGAAAAAGGCATCCGTGGCGGTATCTTGGTTGTTACCCACAAACACGCCAAGGCCAACAACAAACAAATGCCATATTACAACCCAGATGCCGATTCCAAGTACATCATCTACCTGGATCCTAATAATCTCTATGAATGGACGGTGTTACAGGCAATGAAACTTGGCGGTTTCGAGTGGATGGATTCAAAGCTGTTTATCGAGCGGCTGCTGCAGTCCGTTGACGACACAGGCTACATTCTAGAAGTCGACCTGGAATATCCTGCTGAAATACACGCGCTGCACAACAACTATCCAGTGGCGCCAGAACATATCACGGTCAGCGATGAAATGCTGAGCCCGGCTACAAAAGCGTTACGAGAACAGCTGGAGGCTATGGCTCCTGTGGCAAAACTAGTCCCAACTCTGATGAACACGACCAGGTACGTTGTGCACTACAAAAACCTGCTACACTACCTTGACCTCGGGCTGCGTCTCGTTGATATTCACCGTGTTCTAAAATTCAGCCGGCGCTGTTGACTAAAAACCCTACATCGATTTTAACACAGCCAGGCGCACAGAAGCCAAGACTGAATTAGAAAAAGATTTCTTCAAGCTAATGAACAACAGCGTGTTTGGCAATACAATGGAGAATATCCAAAAACGCGTCAACATCGACCTGGTAAACAACAGAGAACAACGGGACAAGCTGGTGTCAGTACCCGGTTTTGTTTTGATGAAGATCTTTGACGAGAATTTAGTCGCGATCTACAGCAAAAAGACATCTCAAGCTGGGCAAGACGATTTACTGTGGGTTTACAGTCCTAGAGCCGTCTAAGCTGCTCATGGACCGACTTCACTACGGCTGGATTAAAACAAAGTATCAGGACAAGGCGCTGCTGCTGTTGACTGATACCGATAGTCTTTGCTACGAAATAACAACCGAGGATGTCTACGAGGATATGTATCAGCCACGGATAATGTTTGACTTCTCGGACTATCCCGGCAGCAGCAGGTTTTGTGATCCCAGCAACAAAAAAGTTATTGGCAAGTTCAAAGACGAGACATCTTTGGTGCCCATCACGGAATTTGTTGGGCTGCGCAGCAAGATGTATTCGATAAAACTCGCCAACGGGGACATAAAAACAAAAACACGCGCCAAGGGAATAAAAAAAGTGTGAAGAAATCCGTGTCCCATGAAGACTACTTAGCCGCGCTGGCTGGAAAAAAACACAGGGCGCGAATGAACACGATTAGATCAAACAACCATACGCTCTACACATGCACGCTCAACAAAATAGGACTGAGCTGTTATGTAGACTTACTAGAACAACTCGGATTAAACGACGTGTAACAAGGATTATCATATTTCCTGACGATCTGCGACTTTTCTGGTACTGAGTCGCGTAAATAAAAGTCCAGCCTGTTTTCATTTCTAGTTGCCGCGAGTCGCAAATCTTATCGATGATGCTCGTGTTAACACCAAGAATTCTGCTGGCGATAGCCCTCGAACTGTATGTTTCGCGGTAATTTGTCGGGATTTAATGAACGATCACTGGTCGATGTGTCTTCAGATAGTCAGTCATTATTTACTTTATTCTACTGAACAGCTAGTTAATGATCATACCTGATCTCAACAAAAGTCGTACCATCTTTTCGATGATGAATAATTTGCCGCTTTGGCCTTTCTTCTTTCGGTACCGCGTACTCATAGGACCAGCAACTCAGAGCTGTTTGCCTGTAATCTTTGCATATTTCGCTAATTGCACTTGAGTCAACACCAGTGACTTTGCTTTATGCACGGGTGTTCTTGTCTTTATCCGGTTAGCAGGTAAACAGTATTGACAGGAATCGGCCTTGATTTGTACGCCATTATAATAAAATCATCTGTCCAATAGCTAGTCCTCAAAGACCAAGGACCCAGATCGGCGTACCCAGTTGGAGTTTTTATGTAAACAACAATAATAAAAAAAAGTACAGGGCCGTACTGCCCCCACCACAAAAACCACGTGATCATGGACTTGATTTTTTTTACCAAGATTGCCCTGGCATCGCGAGATGGCACGCCTTTCTTGATGGTAAACAGGTTCATGAACACTGGGTTTTTGTGTTGTATGGTCGTAACGGCCCTGCACTACTACTGTTTTGTTGCCATTAGCTCATCACAAAAGGCTGCTAAACTTGGGCTTGAACAACTAAAATCAATCCTGAATGATCGTGTTAACTTTCCTGCGATAGTAAAACACGTGGACGCCCACTGGACAAATAATAATGCAGAGTCTGCAATCATATCTTGAACCAACTGGAAGCAAAAAGATCGACTTGATCTTAGAGACGTACTACAATCAATTGCCAGTTCCCAATACAAAGATGCCGAAAGACCATTGATTGGAAGAGGCAATTTCAAGCTGGCACCTGATTATACGCACCACAGAACATTGATTGACATTTGGTGTAACAAAAAAAATAAAAAAATAAAAAAAAATAAACAAGTAACATTGTTCTGAAATATTTTCAAAGCCAAGGGTAAAAGTAAGTAAGAAAGAAAAAAACAGTAACTTCTACAAATGGTAACAGCACTATACCAGGAGGGAAAAACCTCACCAAAGAAGATGGACGAGAGCTGAGCGAAGTAAGACGATAACAAAATGAAAATGACGGACAGTGTTAGTGGTTGGTAACAGAAAACATCACCATCCAAATAAACAACAACGACAATAAGAAAACAATACAACAACCCAATTTGTTATTTTTGATTTTCAGATTTAAGTTTCTTGCTCCATTATTAAATTGGTTTTACATTACTGCATTTCATCTCCATTACTGTACATTACTGTATATTGCTGTCTTTAGGCAGACCCGGCTTTAACTAGAGGAATGTTGGTTCTAATGGACCAGTTTCGCAATACTTGAAACTAATGATCTCGCGTTATCTCGCAAAATCTCGAAATTCCAAAAACGAGGCGCTCAATGGGAGATATACAAGCAATCAAAATGTCAGAGTGTGAAAAGTATATCGATTATAGCCCAGAAGATTTACAGTGTTTTACCGTCAAGCAATTGAAAGAAATGTTACGTCTGGACAATGATAGTGTCAGCGGACAAAAGGCCACGCTAATGTCGTGTACCTTTGCTGTAATTTGCAGGAAGAAAAAAAAAAAAAACGCTTTTCAATTGAAAAAAAGATTGTAAGTGTGATGTTGACATACATTTCACGATCTGTTGTGGCTTTCCGAAAACGCTGAATGGACTAGAGATTCAAAACAAATTACCAGAAAACTAATTTCCATCAAATGTATGACTATTTAGTAGAGACAATTAGAAAGTTCGGTTCCTAGGTGATGAAAGTAACAAATTATAAAAGAGAACGTGCATATACATTTTTCGTTGAAAGGCATGTCAGTGACATTACCGTTTCAAGAAATAGAGACCTTATTTGTGTATGTGCAAAAGTGATTGCATCCATTAAAAAAAATACCAAAACTAAAGAATAATGTTGTTTTAAATTAAAATTTTCCATGTTTAGATAATCGTCAGAATCAGATACAGGATTCTGAAAAGTGGTTTATGTACACATTTTCAGGGTTTGGTACCAACATTAGTCTGTTAGTCAGAGACTATTAGTTTTCACCACAGACTAAAAGCTGTACCAAGGTATTAGTCCAATGGGACTAATACAATTTTCAAGTGTACAATCAATATTTAGAAATGTTGTCAAATTTTTTCTAAAATAATTGACTTTTATTTGATTTCAATCGGATTTATTTTAATTTAAAGTTCGACAGAAAGGTGTGTGCGGGGGTGGGGGGGGGGGAAGGGGTCTGCTGCCTTCTGAATCTGCGAGGATAATGACTGTTTTCCCACTGATTGTAGTTACAATTTATTTTAAACTATATACCTCTAGACATGATTTAATAGCTATTATTACAACTGTATATACCTCTAGACATGATTTAATAGCTATTATTACAACTGTATATACCTCTAGACATGATTTAATAGCTATTATTACAACTGTATATACCTCTAGACATGATTTAATAGCTATTATTACAACTGTATATACCTCTAGACATGATTTAATAGCTATTATTACAACTGTATATACCTCTAGACATGATTTAATAGCTATTATTACAACTGTATATACCTCTAGACATGATTTAATAGCTATTATTACAACTGTATATACCTCTAGACATGATTTAATAGCTATTATTACAACTGTATATACCTCTAGACATGATTTAATAGCTATTATTACAACTGTATATACCTCTAGACATGATTTAATAGCTATTATTACAACTGTATATACCTCTAGACATGATTTGATAGCTATTATTACAACTGTATATACCACTAGACATGATTTAATAGCTATTATTACAACTGTATATACCACTAGACATGAATTAATAGCTATTATTACAACTGTATATACCACTAGACATGATTTAATAGCTATTATTACAACTGTATATACCACTAGACATGATTTGACAAATATTATTTAAACGTAACAGGAACTTATTCAAATTGGTATAGTCCAACAGAAGACATAATACATTCTTAACAAGTCGTAATAGGACTCACGGTACTAATTATATGGAAGAATGGGAACCAGTCTAGAAATGGGTGGAGATGATATTTAGTATATATGGGTTTGGCTGACCAGGATTGGTTGATAATGAAAGTAAGATTTTAGTAAAAAGAATGAATCTTTTGAGACCTTATCCTAGTTGTAACTGAAAAATAGAGACAATGTTTTATTTATGGAATTTCAGTCTTTTTACAGACTTGAGTTTGGAATACTCATCATTGAAATTAGCACCTGATTCTTTGGTGCTGAATTAAAAGCACACGTTTCAAAATCATGTATGTCCAGAAAATGCTGCGGCTCATATGGTTCTCTCTACACAGAAGCTGTCATCAAGAATATGTCTATATTGATAAATATAGTCTTGATTATGAGCATTCAGAAATTTAAAGTTATTGAATTTTTAATATCATGGTGTTTGCATAAGTTTACTATGGGAGCTAAATTAGTACCGTGAGTCCTATCGAGAACAACAGCCCTACAGTGGTTGCACATATGCATGTACAGTTGAATTTTCTATAAATGCAAAAGTATGGTTCTTTTGTGGATAACAAGCAAAATGAATACCTTTTGTATACCTCAGAGCGACTTTCAGTGGGATATTAAACACATTTTCAGATATAGCAACTGTTGCCATGCAAGGGGAGGGGTGCAGTGTATAGAGTATGTAGATTTGACTATGATGGGTGGAGTGTTTTGCAAATTGGTTAATATCTATGGAATCAGATATATAAAGTTTATACAATTTACCATTGGTTAATATCTATGGAATCAGATATATAAAGTTTATACAATTTACCATTGGTTAATATCTATGGAATCAGATATATTAAGTTTATACAATTACCATTTATAGAGTAATTATTATCAGCAATGTGATATTTCCTAGTTATGTTTTGAAACATTATGCTTCAGATATGACCACTTAGATCTCTGCCACCATGCTTAATGGTGATGACCCTTCATGATTTTGTGTCCCTCCAATTTCGTTCATTAAATGTTTTGGAACTTCGTATTTTTTATTTTAATTGGCTTATGCCTACCTTACTTTAGTTTTAAATTGTATGTGTTCTGGGGGAATTTTGGGTAATTTCTGTCATTTAATACCGTGAGTCCATTAACAACATTCACTGAACAGTGATAGCCTCGTGATCGATATCAGGAACGGCAACTCTTCCGACACGCATATTGCGAAATGCGAGGCCGTGTGTGGTTCTTTATCAGGACTTGACCTTATTCAGGTCTTATATCTATTCTTCAGAACTCACGTGATCTACAATCTTAGCTAACCGAAGGAAATTCAGGTCAACATATACATTTATCATAAAAGATAATTTCACATAACTTCAGAGCCACGACAGAGACTGCATCAATCAACAAAATTAACCAAGAAAACACTTATTTTTAGAACGTTAACTCTCATAAAAAATAGTCTTGAAATTGAATGTTAATGAATCTATAACATAGGATACATTCTGGACAAATACTGTTCAGACGTGAAATAGGGTCTACATATGATAAAGTATTTAGTGCGAGTACTATAACATGGAGATGAACGTGATGATACAGAGTGGAAAGAAACCGTTAAAGTGTGAAACATGTCATAAAATGTTTACTAAGAGTGCTAGCTTGACAATACACATGAAGATACATACTGGAGAAAAACCATTCAAATGCGAAGTATGTGATAAAATGTTTACCCAGAATGGTAACTTGAAGGAGCATATGAGGATACATACTAAGGAAAAACCATTCAGATGTGAAGTTTGTGATAAAATGTTTGGTCAGAGTGCAAGTCTTAAGGTGCACATGGGAATACATACTGGTAAAAAAGCATTCAAATGTGAAGTTTGCCATAAAATGTTTGGTAGAAGTTCAAACTTGACAGCGCACATGAAGATACATGGTGGAGGAAAAACATTCAAATGTGAAGTTTGTCATAAAATATTCAGTTATAGTTGGACCTTGAAGGAGCATATGAGGATACACACTGGCGAACAACCATTCAAATGTGAAGTTTGTCATAAAACCTTTAGTCAGAGTGGACGTAGAAAGGCGCATATGCGAATACATACTGGTGAAAAACCATTCAAATGTGAAATTTGTCATAAAATGTTTATTGAGAGTGGAAGTTTGAATAGGCATATAAGGATACATACTGGAGAAAAACCATTCAAATGTGAAATTTGTGATAAAACATTTAGTCGGGGTGCAAGCCTAAAATTGCACATGAAAATACATACTGGTGATGCGCCAGTCAGATGTGAAGTTTGTGATATAACGTTTAGTGGGACAGGAAGATTGAATCAGCATATGAGAATACATACTTAAAAATCTGGATTGTTTCGCACATGATCCAGTTCACACCCCAAGCCATTTTAGCTCGAGCCTTTTCGCCCGCAAACCATATTGCAATAATTTTAATTTTAATTAAATAAACAAATTTTACAATGTGACAAATTTACCATTCCAAGCTTAATTTGTCCAATTCAGTTCAGTACATTTATAATCATTCATAGGAACAACAATATGTGAAAGTTTTTTAGAAGATTATTTGAGACAAGGTATAGGTAATTGTGAGGTATACGGAGTGTAACGTACAATATCTGTGCATGTTTTTATGATCAGTTCATTTTAATTGTATGATTTTCTATTGTTCATAATTAGCTATATCTTAGTATAGACATCATGGTTGGTTTAAAGTGGTACCTTTCTCTGTTACCAAAATTAAATGTTTGCCACAAGGTTGCGGCAACCAGATGAATGTGCCAAACGTGTGTGCAAGTATTACGCAGGACTGTGCCGCTAGCAGCACACTTCTAAACCATTTTTAGCACACTAACTCCTCTTCCAATAAGTTTGCCACAAGTGTGCCAGTAGAGATCCTTTGGTTTCTTTTGTAAGGAACTGTGAGACAGAAGTGTGCCAAAACCAATACTTAGTCTGAGAAGTGAACCAAGTAAATGACTCAACTGTGCCAGAATAAAATCGCACATAAATCTATGTGCCAAAAATGTGCAACAAAGATTTCTTAGCATCATTGGAATTTCACTGAAAAGATTGTATTTTATTTTTTCATAACTAAGGAGCCAACCATTTAATTTTTGTGGTAGGGGTACTTTGATTTTCTTTTGACAACGATATTTGTGTTCTTTTATCAAGTTTTTTTTTTTTGTTTTTTGTTCAGCTAAATGTTGAATGGAATTTTTTTCTACAAATCAAAGGAAGAGATTTGTTGTAAAGCATTTTGGGAACTGGAAATTATTTTCCAAACAAATCCCAGACCCTCAAAAATTAAATGGTAGGTCCTTAATTCGACATGGTCAAAAATTAAATGGTTGGTCCTTGTTACGGAATTATGTATCATCTTTTTAAATTATAATATAGTTTTTTTGGGGTTTATGACCTTTGTATTATAATCTAATAGCTGTTGTTTTGTATAGTATACATATACGGTATTACAATGTGACCCAGTACATTGGTCCCGGGAAAATCAATATTGTCGGTTGAATCACGAGTCATGTCACGTGCTCTAGAGCGGGAGTTTTTGTACTTTTCTTCTCACCTGGATTTCGCAATTCAAAGAATGATTCATTTGTTCATCAGAAGTTAGATTGTAAGATCGTAATAATAAGATGTTTATTTAAGACGGAATTAAGAAATGGGTTTTATTTGTTTTAAAGACGCAGTATAGAATACTATAAAAGAAATGTAATCTCTGCGTTCAGGATTCTTCATATTTACTTCAGCTTGAGAGGCAATAAACGAGATTGGTTCATTGTGTGTGATTATCTACTTCAGAAATATTTCAAGACTACATTTTTGGGATTAAGTACTGACATTTAAAAGATTTAAGAATTATTCAGCTCCGTTGGAAATATTGGAAACATTTTTTTAGAACTTGTGTAATATTCTACATTCACAAGAATTTATTTGGAATTAATAATATTTGGATATAACTGATTCTTGTTAGTACATCAGCACAGTGTTGTTTTCATTCGGAACATTCTTCATTCGGAATATTTTGGATAACTTCCGGATCAGTGAACAATAGAACAATTTAGGACTATTTTAGGAATTTCTAAACAGTAAGTTATTTTTAATTCTTTCCCTTTGTTTGTTTGAAATATTTAACAATTTAAGAAATTAAATTTGTGTTTGTAAATCTTGAAAGCTTGCTTGAGTAATTCTTTCTTAGTCGTAACAATCCTTAACTAGCATGGTCAAAAATCATGGCAGATTGAGAGTCTTTGTCTTTTCTTCTCCATAAATCAAGTTTAACATATTTATAAAGATTAACTGCTCTGTAATCTTGCAACATTTTCCCTGCTTCCATAATATCAAAAGCATACATGAAATATAATTTCTACGGTTCCAGGAACACTCGGCCCATATCCGAGTTGGACCACAAATGTTCTTGGCCCATAACAAAACTGGACCATTGCGTACATGGACCATTACGAACTCCGACCTTTTATTCATTTTTTTTAGACTGGTTGATAGCATAATTACTTGGAAATATTAAGTTTATTATGCACAACACATTTTCATCAAGCAGATTCAACTTAAAGCATGCAAAAACAATAAAGAAAGAAATCAATAAATAAAATCTATTAATATATATATATATATATATATATATATATATATATATATATATATATATATATATATATGTAACCACAGCCTATATTGTTGTCATACGTATTTAATGAGTTTTGAGGATATGCAAAATTGTACAAATACAAATATATTTACATTATTTTCATAAACATGCATCGGACTGCTTATGGAAATTTGAACTCGACTTTCATTTGTCCAAATCTAAAGTCGGAGTGGAGTAGTTCTCTGTTTCTAAACCCTTCATTAGATTAGAACCAACTGCATCTTTAGTTCCTGTACAAATTTCCAACAAAATTCAACGAGGAAAGAGTGGCTTGACAGAGGCTGAAATATCAAAATTTTGTGCACCAAATTGTGTTTCTTAGAAAATTTTGATGTACCGGTAGTACAAGTAATGGTTTTAGTTGGAAAACCCCCATTTTGAAAGCTTTGTTTGGAATGATTGATTGCCATGGAGATAATTATTGGTAATTTGCTATGATTCCAAGTTCACAGTTTCATTGTGCCCTGCTTGCCCAAAATAAAGCCTTAACTTCAACTAAATACACGTACATCTTTTATATAATGTAATAATTTGTGGTATAATATAATAATTTGTGGACACCAAATGGATGAAAGAGTGATGATTTATTGTTTTGTTAGCAGCTGTAGCAGTAGTATTAGTTATTGTTTTTGGCAAAGATGTCACTCTTCAAAGGCATCATAAACATACATATGATAAAAATGATGGGTCAGCTTGGAACGAATCAGGAGATTTGCAAAATTTGGTCAAGAGTTTTGACCTCAAAGAGGTTGGTTTTTCATCAACCGAATTTTTAGCATACAAATGGGCAATAATTACTACTACTTAACAAATTTCCATATTTTTAATATGGGTGCAGATGTTATCCAGGTGGCACACATATTCGATGTCAAAAACCTTGGGATTTCTCTCTCAAACTCTTGACAGAATGCTTGTTTTTTCCAATCATTACATTGCAATTATCACTTGCATATCCGATGCAATTGGCCCAAGGGAGATTTCTGTCTCTGAAATATTATAGAATCTATTGCAGTGATTTCACAAGGTTTAATAAAAAAATCCTTTAAACTAAAGTACCTATCACTGTTTTTAATTTCTAATTATCAATGCAGACCTATAATATTTTTTTATTGTTCACCCATCAATAGCGTATAATTATATGCATTGATCATAGGAGATAAGAAAACCTACCTAATCGGATTAGGGAGTATTTATTGCACTCCCAAGCATCAAATGTTGTTTTAATGTCAGTAAGATTGTCCACATGAAGCACTGATGCATACATTAATGATTAGACTATCACACCCTTTGTGACTTTAAGCTTAATTTCAAGACGCCTTTGTTTTCATCATTATCATCACTATCACCATTATTTAACAATAACAATCAAATCCGGAAAACTATTTTCACTTACTAGTATTGTAGACAAAGACCTCATTCATCCCAGGCATTATGGATTAATTACTGTACTGTATCCATATTATTCATATTGTTGTTGTTCATATTATTATTATTATTATTATTATTATTATTATTATTATTAATATTATTATTATTATTACTGTATTATTATTATTATTGTACAATTGTTATTATGATTTCTTATGAACAATACAATTGTTAAACTTTAGTAATACTTATGTGAATATTTTATCCAAGCATGCAAAGATGAGTTCTGCTGATCCAATGTTACAGGTTGGTATTCCAAAGAATCTTGTTGATATCCTGTTTACATCCTTGTCAAAAACATGAACTAAGACTGTCAGCATTTTATTATCCCCTTGATCATTTGACTTATCAATGATGTTTGTGAATTTTTCATTGCAGCACATGTCTGTGACTTTCTCATCCCAATGAGGACCCAAAGCTTGGGTCACAATTTGTGCGTTTGCATGAGAACTTTTGTGCAATTTCTGAGTCCGGGTACATTATTTTGACTATATGTAGATCTGAAAAATGATCTGCTACTAGAAATGGGAGATTATGTTCGACTATAAAGTTTGCAAATAGTGTCTCGGCACATGCAACTTTCTTCAAATTTCATGGAGATTCTGTGAACATGGATTTCAGTGGTGGCATATTGGTTGTCGCAGTTGCGGTAATATGCTTTTATGCGATAGGGTTTCTGCATGACGCATGATGTCGTTCTTGCCACCGTAACAGACTTTAAAATCAGCTTTACAGGAAGAGCAGAATGCATATTCATGTCCCTTTGAACTCGATTGCAACCACTGAAATTCCCGTTTCCATCCATCGTTGAATTTCGTGTGATATTTTGCTTGCTGGATTTTTAATTTTTTGTGTTTTGGCATTGAGATAATGCACGCTTAGACATCTCGACAAAGTCAAACGGACCCAGTTTTATGCCACTTGAGCTCTTGAGTAATCGAACCATAATGAATTAACATCTTTAATCCTGTCCAAATTACTTTTGATCATACATAGTATAAACTCTAATTCATCTCGACAACTTTAAGCAACGAAGTAGAACATATCTTGCGGACAGAATCAAAGTAATGTTTATTGTTTCATGCTGATTGAGCTTTTCAGTAATGCAGCCATAATCAATTAACATCTTTAATCCTTTCCGAATTACTTGTACTCACACACAGCATAATCCACCTCGACCAACTTCAAATGGGGTCAGTTGACCATGCTGACAGGATCAAAAGATGAAATTAGCAAGTACATTCACTTGCCCAGCTTAAGCCAGTCCAGTCACGTGATCACAGGGAGTATTACCGTAAATATACTACACTGGAGCCAGAATGTGAAAAAAAAAATGATAAAAAACATTTCAATAATAATTTTGCGTACGCGGGAGATTTTCAGTGAGTAACAGAACAGGAGGGACGAGAGACACCCATAAACTCGAAAAAAACCCATCTCGTGCGGGAGGTTCACATGTATGCATAAATAGCAGAAATTCCACTAATGAATGTCCCGGCAAACTATAAGCCCGAATTTCTAAGTCGGACGCTTCAGTTTCAAAGGGTAGATGTCCTGGTGACTTCCACAAATTCCATCTGTAGGCCCCAATGAACATAATAGGATATCCTTATAAATATGCACCTAAGGATAAAACTTGTTTTCCTCCCAATTAACAAGTTGTTATAAAAGGATTATCACTCCTCAATAGCTGTTACTGACGCAGCTGACCCCGCTAATGCTGTCAGATTTTCTTGATGTTGACATGTGATTCGTTAAATGCACAAAGTTTGAGCAATTAATTGTTTTAAATCTCTTGAAAATTTTGGAATTAGAGTAGTAAGTATCAACCTAGCTGGTGTCAGCTGATGCATGCCTAAGGTGATTATATAATAGTACTGAAAATTGCTTTAGGACCACGCATTTCATCTTTTCCTTTTCCCGGGACTGTCAGTCATTTGAGAAAAGAAGACCCCTAGCAAAACTGTATCAACCAAGTTCTTAAATAAATAAGAAATGAGAACTGGTTGAATGGTCAGATGAAAGGTATAGTAATGTACCAGTTGTGTAGTAAATATGTTATGTTACTGCAGTGTTCATTTCAAAAATTACCCATTGGCCTCTACCAGGTTTAAACTGAGGGTCATTTAGAAAAAAGGGGTTAAAATAGATTTTCCTGTTTCTTGCTTATTCAAGACATTCAAACATATATCGTTATCATAGGCATTCACATCATGGATTTATTAATTTCTGCAAAAAATAGTCAGATTTCTGGGATTATAATCCTTGAATTAGTCGTTGTGGAAAGGTGGAATCAGACTACACACAGTTTTCTACAATTTCCTTTTACGTTAAAATAATTGTGTCCAATGTACAAGTCATATATATATTTCATCAATATTCATGTGCTCTCGACTGGTGACCAAGCTAATCAAAATCAGGAAGACATTTCTATCAGCCAGTGAAATTGATCGTCGTATGCTTCTTTGGCAAAGAGCGCACTCTGTTCAGTAAGTTTGGGATGTGCACAGTTTGATTTCATACAGCTGTAACGATCTTTGATCTTTTTTTTTCATGGGTCTATTTTATGCACCTTATGGTGACATAGAGGAAACTTTCCTGCACCAAAGATTAAAAATAAGGGTCATTGGCACAAGGGCACAGCCTAGAATGCACCCTGCTTTTGAAAGATGCACGGCTATATGATAATTTATTTTCAATTATGAGAAACATTGATCTGACAGATGCTAGTGTTTTTATCTTGTTCCGATCTAAAGTGCCTATATACAATGGTTTGTGTGTGTGCATGCCAACTGAAGAAGAATGTCGAGTACTTGTCAAGTGAACTTTGTGTATAAGATTAAATGCTTGTGCATTCTGAATGAAGAATAAATAATGTACTGTACATGACACTGTTCCTTTTATAGTTAATTAGGTCTGATGCAACTATCACAAGTATGCCAGATAATTCCCTGATCCCTCTTGTGTTAAATTAGGTGCTCAAAGTGTGCCAAAACCAATATTTAGCCGGGGAAGTGAACCAAGTAAATGCATCAACTGTACCAGAATAGAATGGCACATAGATCTATGTTCCAGAAAATGTGCCACAAAGACTTAAATTAATTTGGGTTTATGTCTTTCAAAGAACTTTTCTTTTTGTTATAACTCACTTAGCATGGTGAAAATAGAATTTAAAAAAACGATTGCAGATTGAGTCTTCGTATCTTTGACCTTGATGATAGTCATTTTTTATTTCCTACAAATGAAGTTTAAAAGGTTCATTAAGATTAATCTTAATCTTGCATTTGTTATAGTTTGTATAATCAATTCAGTATTCATTGGTTTTTTTTTGTTTTTTTTTCTTCATTTGTTTATAGAAAATAATTACCTGGAAATGTTTGAAGTAACACTCTTTCAAGGAACAAATTTATTATGGACAGCAAATTTTCATTAGACAAATTAAAGATTGTTGTACTAGCTTTCTCAACAAAAGCAACATATTAATAAATAAAATAAATGAAATACAATAAAGTTAATGTATAACTGAAGAAAAAAAAAATCCATGCTTGAAAAAAGAAATATTCTGCAGTACATATGTTTGGAACCTCTTCCTAAACCAATGGCATGATTATTTATTTCTTGATTTTTTTTTCAATTAAAAACTTGTTTGATGATTTGAAAAAGTGAATTTAGATGTAGTACAATTGATGGTTGTGTTTAAATATCTGCTTACAATGCAGAGCTGGGTATGGTTGCATTGTAGATGATGTTTGGGTTGTTGCCTCAAGTTCAGATTCACAGTTACATTCAACACTACTTGTCAGTGAAAAAAAGCTCAAATTTCAGCTAAATAAAATGGCATCCTTTATTATATTACAGTGTAATAAAATTTTGGACATCATATGGATCTGAGAGTAATGATTTATTTTTTTAATTTTTGTTAAGATAGTAGTTGATGTTTTAGTAAACACGGTACTCTTCATAGGTATCATAAGTAGGGAGTTGCAGGGCAAATCCCAAGTGGTTTTGGCAGTTCAAATATCTTTTCATGATTAAAATGAGTGTCTTTCGTTCTTTGGGACACCAATTTGGTTGTTTAAACTATAAAACAACTGGTAAACATTTCATTTCTACCTAAATTTTGGCAGAATTTCTTTGACAGTATCATTCAATAATTTTTAAAATCTAAAATGTTAATTGCATTATACTTCTATTTGTCACATTGTTTGTATTTTTTTCTTATCAGTTATTACAGATACACAAAACTGTAAGGAAACTCGGACCTCAGACTGGCAAATAAGGCATTTAAACCAAAGCAAGTACTATACAAGTAATTATTCATAGCTTAAGGTTACTAGGAGATATATCTTTCATTAGCATCCTAGTTTTGAATGAAAACAAAGTCAAATAGTTTATAAATTTGTTCTAATTCTTCTATATTTCAATGTTATTATACATAATATGTGATTAAACTTCGTTTCAGACGGTATCGTTACTTGTATATAGTGCAGCATCTAAAAATGTATTAAGGCAAACACCCTGAAAAATGGATAAAGTTCCTCTTACACGAGCTTTAATAATTCTATACCATTCACTCCACCATTAGCGCCAATAGTATGCATCCAACTCATCCTCAAATAGTCAGATATAGGTCGATCATGCATATTCATAACACATTTCAGGGATTTACAAATCCACTTGCCCGACTCCCGGGACAAGCTCAAATTCGGCTCGGGCAAGCTCAAGTTTCCATGTCACTTGCCTACGTGCAAATAAAAAAAATTGAGAGAGAGAGAGAGAGAGCGAGAGCGAGGTCGGGTTCCGTTTGTAATGCCACAGTACATATTTTCATCTTGTGGTCAAGGTCACTCTCGCATTTTCTCGCGCAGACGTGATAATGCCAATATTTATTGTTTAAAGCAAGTTTTGACAAATAAGGAATAAATATTTATATTGTAACTGATCAGTTACATTTTAATCGTAATATTTGTACGTATCCGGGATTGTCCGTTTTTCAGGTCCCTAGCATAGCATCGGGCAGTTTGTTGGTTTGCCGACTCTAAACAATCAGTTTCTCAAAGATTGTTTTGATGCATGTCGCCGATTTTAAGGTGAGTAAGGTGTTGATTTTTAATAATATAACTTGTGATATTTATCTGAAAAGTGTGTTCGGAAATAAAATGCACTCGCCTCTAACGATGAACCACCTACAAGCGGTGTTTATGATCTGTAGCTTACGTGATAATTACAGGAGACGATACCTACATACTGCTTGGCAAACAATTAAATCGATAAAAATAAGTGTTCTCAATCTCAAAAGTCGGCTTTGTCAATTATTTTGATGCATGTTTTCGATTTGAAGGTGACTAGATGATAATTGTTAAGTAAATGGATAAAATAAATGTTCACAAATCATTCCGTTGGGAGTATAAATAAATTATTACAAAGAGTCTAGCTTTCATTATTGTTGATGTCGTTGATGGGATGTGTCTGCTATCTGATCTAGGCAAGAAAAGGATACTTTATGAAATTTATAGCTCTAATGAACCTGTTTTAAAGAAAAATAACCAGTATGATGCTGCGTAACGTGCAAGAAAGTTCCAGTCATCGTGGATTAATGAGTATCCATTGCTAGAACACGACTCAGAAAATGATCTAATGTTCTGCAGCCACTGCAGAAAATATCCCAAAACTGCTCAAACCAAAAACGGGATAGCAAATCCATTTTCCATAGGGACTGACAATTATTGGAAAGACTCTAGCAGATCCCATGATTTGAGTAAAGTTCATTTGGACTGCATTGCAAGAAGCATGCATGGAAATGGGAAGGCGCATACTCCAGTTAAAAGTTTGACGGCTGCATCGACCCAGCAATTTGCAGCAAATCCACTAGGAAAAGCATTAGGAAAGCTTCGAGAAGGTGAACTAGTGCGCTTAAAGTTTCTTTTAAACACTGACTACACCCTTGAAAAGCATGGAACACCTATTTCAGAGATGGAGATGTTGTGTTCACTTCAAAAAAAAAGAAAAAAAAATGATTTACGTGAACCATCAATTAGATCCTTCCTTATTGTACGAATAACCCGTATTTCATTTGGAGAAGAGAGATCCCTGCTTACATTATTGGAACCAGTGAAATCGTTTAGTTCTCGGATAAACTGAAATAAGGATCAAGCATTCTAAATTGATATTATAATAATAAATGGTTACCCTGTTCCGTCACGAAAATGAAAAGTCTGCTACAAAGTTATGGCACAGAAATTAGTGTGCCACACAAAAAATCGGTGTGCGAGAAATGCGCATGAGTGTGCCACTAGCAGTACACGTCTGGTCCACTTTTGGCATGCAAGCCCTTTTTCCCAGAAATTTGCTGGAAATTAGGAATTGTTTGCCACAAATATGCCAGAAGATTCCCTGGTCCCTTTTCTATAACATTAGGCACCAAAAGTGTGCAAAAACCAACATTTAACCTGAGAAGTGAACCAAGTAAATAATTCAACTGTGCCAGAATAAAATCATGCATAAAATCTATGTGCCACAAAGATATCTTCGCTTTTCATTTGAGTTTATTCATTGAAAAGATTGCGTCTGTATTTTTGTTTGTCACAAGTGCGACAGAAGATAATTTGGCCCATTTTGTATATCAGTAAGCTCCAAAAGTGTGCCAAAACTAATACTTAGCCTGAGAAGTGAACGAAGTAAATGACTCGACTGTGCCACTTCAATGCAGTATAAAAATTGAATGAGCACAAAGGGATGTAAGCAACACGGTAGACATCATATTTGATACCAACCGTAAAATATAAAAATTACCAACATTAACTCCAAGTTCCATTCATAATTTATACTGATTGTGAAAGTGCTCTGGAAAAAACTGGCGATGATGAAATTGAAACTTTTTACAGAGCAAAGACATGAAGTGTAATGAACAGTCTTGGACTCTGAAGACTCTAAAACACATTCTTTTATGAAGTGGGCACAATAATCATTTCAGTGCTTAGGGCCTTTAAAAGTCTTAATCCGGCTGTCTGTCTGTCTGTCTGTCTGTCTCTGTCTCTCTCTCTCTCTCTCTCTCTCTCTCTCTCTATATATATATATATATATATATATATATATATATATATATATATATATATATGGTTACAAACATAGCGTACGTGCTATTTTTGTATTTGCGTCTCCGTAGCTTTGTTACATTTTATTGATTATCTCTCTGATCATGAGGAGTCGGTGCTGGGAAGATATTTCTCAAACCGAGCAATTATCCAGTTACTTGGAGCTGACGTCATAATGTACAGTATTCACGAGAATTACGGGATAATGGATTACTTTAGTAAAACGAACCATCTCTAATTTATTAACATAATGAATTCTCGGGATATTCGCACGTATAAGTGTTTGGTCATTTGAGATAGGACTAATTCTGTGTATTAGACGTTTGGGTCATGTTTCGTAGTACGTCACATGATATACAGGTCTGTGGTTTAGAAAAGCGTACTGATAAATGATACAAATGTGAAGCAAGAAAAACTATGCAAGTGTGAAATTAGAGTTTCGTCGATTAGAGAAAAGTTGTTTGTGGTATTTCCGAGTTTAAGAACTATTTAGTTGACAATGACTGTTGTCTTGAGGTCCTTAGAAATAGGGGAATATGGATCTCAAGCCAGGCTCAAGCAAGTGTTCGACATTGCTATTTAACGGTTTTGTCTGTATGGTGGTTCTTCGTTTCTCTGACACCTAATACAAAAGCAACATACACTACTAACGCTTTATTTGTAAAACCTTATTGTAATAAACTGGATACAATTTATGACCGAGTCAGACTTTTATATGTGTCCATGCACATTTATTCCGTGATAAATCCAATAATTAGGATTCTTCGGGATTCTTGGGAATTCTTCAAGGCGGCGAAGATGCGAACTTTGACTTTGGATGGGATATTCGAGTGTTTTCTTGTACGGACGACTCTTGTACTTCTTTCGCAGTCTCCAATGTGCAGGGGAAAAATATCTCCATTTTTCTGTATCTGCGTGACTTGAGTCCTACTCAGCTTATCTTTCCGTAAGATAGGTATGTAGATAAAGGGGGTGGTGACTGTTGAAACGATTCTCTTTATTGGCAATACTGACAATCTTGTGCACAAGGTTCTTGCTGATAATAGTCAGGAGAATTACTATGATAGCAATGGCTCAAGGGAGACAACTTGTTCTATGCCTGTTTCTAAGATTGGGCAGGGTTGTATTCCCTGAACTATATACACTTCTGCTACTTAGGCCTATGTAAGGTATCGTATCCGGAGGATTAATACTTTCGCCCGACGAACTCAATGAAGTTCTTGAAATTGAGAAAGTATAATAGTTAAAGAGAAATATACTCATTCGATGATCACACATGCATTTATAGAATGGAACAAGTGTGATACAAGGAGAGAAATATTGTCATCAAATGACCACACACAATTTATGAGTAAAAACGTGGTATGTGAAGAGAAAATGCACTCGTTCAACGACCACACGCTCAATAATAGAAAAGAGGTGATATATGTTAAGTCTACGTCACCAATGGTTACACAAAAAAATATGTATGTATCCCTACGATATAGCGAACCGATTTACATTTGTACCAACCAGGAGCTGCAATTGAATCCAGAAGGAAAGGAACTAAGTCATGAATAGATAAATATTTAAAATTCATGAAAATGTATCTTAGATAAAATATACTAATAAAGAAATTACTAAATTTCAATATGTTACCAATAATATGAGTCATAAATTCAATTAATAAATAAAATTACTGATTACAGTTCAGCTAAAAAGATCCTAATTTGCCTACTGGTTCAATTGGAACTGAAAGACAACTAATTCAACAGTAAATACTAGATTAATTGCAGAAGTAACTAATATCTAAAATTAAAGTAGAAGCCTATGTCGTCGTATTTTTGAGGATTTGATTAAATTTTAGCTGTTACATGCTGCTGTACATATCCAAGGAATTTGGATTTCAGACGCTTAGGAGTTTCGTTGCTTATGAACCGGTTTAACTGGATACAGATTCGAAAAATCACGGGCGTTAAATACCGTATAGGTGGAATTTAGTTGGAGAAGTGTTGGATGTTAGAAAACTTGGAAAATTGTTGGAAAACCCTAAATAGTCTTGAGACTAGTAATCTATGCAACCAGGAAAATGATTTACAAACACGGATATATCTGGCGAAATTGGCATCAGGAGAAAATATTTTATTTAAAATTTATCCAAGATTCGTTATTGAACCGCTGTTTGGTAACTCATACCGCCCTCCGTACAGATGTACCAAACTCGACCTATTCCGCGCATGCACAGTGATGTCCAAACAGTTATGGCAGTGGCCTACGAAGATTACATACAATGATGCATCAAATTAAACTCAGTAGTTTGTAGTGGTGTCATGTATTAAATATTATCCATCGTAATTAAGAATTGTCACCGCAATCGTCTCCAATCTATTAAACTTCTCCTTATCATGTTAAATTTGCGAATACGTCCTTCGAAATCGTCAGTAGGTTACATATACGTACATGTATACATATTGTATGTAATCGGCATATAGTTCGGGCCTTATTGCTCAGTGTGCAATTACCATAATGACTGGAAAAATTATGTCTGTTACAATATTAACAGGGAAAAACAGCGCCTGACACGTCATCTGTCTACATTGCAAGACAGGTGACATGTAGATAAGGTGACTGGTTGATATCGGTATATTATACACAGTATACACTACCGACAGTTGACAAATTGTAGGAGCAATGAGACAAGTCAATTTTATCTGATACAATGTCGAAGTGCACCCGATGGACCTGCTCATTTTTCCACTAAGAGCAGTCAGATTTCTCTGCAACATTTATAGTTTTTTTTCGCACAAAACAACAATTCGCACACCATGCACATATACATCCCTTGCATATTTATACCTTGTTTGCTTAGATCTCAAAGTAAAGAATGAAGTGAAGAAAAAAAAACAAAACGGTAAATTGCTCATATTTGCCACACTTCATTTCTTTGGGATAGCTATATTGGTCCCCTCACTGGCTTGTTTGTCAGATTTGTGACGGTTTCCATGCTTTACTATGTGTGGACGGAGCATAGTCAATAGGTCAGTTAGACAGTTTGAAGAGCAGAAAGATTGCAGACATGTACTCTGAGCATTAGATAAGAAGGCTACAGGATATCTGATATTATCAATACAGTAAATGTATTATATGTGATAAGGTGTGGGGCGTATCTATGGCTTAGGTAGTGTTCCAATGATTGCCGCCTTGTGCTGCTGGCCCTGATGGTCTGGGTTTATGACCACCTCATATTCACTAAGGTGTGGGGCAGTTCTGTTCGTTGTCAATATTTCCGCCTTGTGCAGCTGGCCCTGATTGTCTGGGCCTAGAACCACCTTATATTTCTTAATTTTATAGGCGTGTGAGGTTGAGGGTCGCCTGCCTGGATTCCGACTCCTTATGTTAATACTTGTTAGTAGAGAGTCCCTACACCAGAAGGTATCTGTCAAGAGAGTCAGGTGGATTTGGTTTTTTAAAATAATTATTATTATTATTATTATTATTTTAAGAGTATTATTCCTGTAGTAGGATAAATGATCATGCAGAATGTTAGCAGTCATGCGTACTGGAGAGGGCAGATGTTGGTAATACAGTCAGCAGGTTTAGTTAGCATAATAGGATTGGAAGTCGGAGTTAACTTTGTTTACATCGTTATACTCTCCTGCAGTTGTGGCTTTTAATTACTAATTATTTCAGTGGTAATACTGCTAATTTGGATTAGTTATATTTTCCTATCTTTTCTATGGGAGTCGAATTTCTCCAGCCTGTGAGGGCAGAGATTGGACCCGCTCGTCGCGAACTCGGCCCCTATAGGGCCCAGCCTGTCCAATCGCTCCACCTCTCCTCCCCCTCCCCGGCGGAGCCCCTCCTCTCACGCTTTAGACAGGTTATGTGCCCTATTTCCTATCCTATGTTTTATGTTTCCTATTTCCACTATGGCTTAGTTATATTGGTCCTTAGTCGTGGGATTAAATTTTACCTCTATTTCCAATATCTGTGATGTACTCCATAATGTTCTTGCACAACGAATTGGTGTTAGTTATTTTAGTTGTTAGGAAATTCGGGTACATGGCTGGGGACTTTAGTTCTTTCCGTCTCTCCTGGAGTTTTGATTTCTCCATTGTGTACTTAGGACACACATTGAATATATGGCTAACTGTTTCTAAGGTGGGGCAGTGTGGGCAGTTTACTCCTACTTATTTTATACCCGCTGCAAACCTTCCAAAACTGCTGGCTAGTAGCGTTTTGCCAGTTTTGATTCTGTTTATGATTTTGGAGTAATGCGGGTTTGCCAGGTTTGGGTCGAGAATGTTTTTATTAACTTGCTTCAGCAAGCCATATAGCATGCTTCCTTTATTTGTACTGTTCCATTCTCCCTGCCACTTTTTATCAATGTTATGCCTGATGACACTGTATATTTCCTGGACGCTGTAATCCAATTTATGGACCATGGAGTCGCTTAGCTTATTTTTAGCTATTTTATCTGCCCGTTCATTTCCAGGTATATCAATGTGGGAGGGCAACCACATAAAATCCACAGTGATCGGTTTGGTCGAGGATTTTGAGTTTCAGGTTGACATTCTTCATCATATTTTCCCCACATGAAAAGTTGCCTGATTCCAGAGTCCGCAGAACACCGAGGGAGTCGCTAATTATCACTGCTTTTTTTCTCGTTTGGCTGGATTGTATCCATTCAATTGCAACCGTGTAAATAGAGCAGTTATCCGGTAGTCTCGCCCCCCCCCCCACCCCCCTCCCCCAGTGTGGTATTTTTCTCCGTGAACACCACTGCTGCTGCAGTGTGCCCTGGGTCTGATGATTTAGACCCGTCAGTGTAAATTTGGATGTATCACTCATACATACTTTCTATCTCTGAGAGAATTTTTGCCCTTATTTCTATGGGTTGCTCTTTTTATCCCCATATTTTAGTGCATTTAAATTGATTTTGGGCAAATTGCAGGTCCATGGGGCGGTGTCGGGATATTTTGTTATTTCTGCCTGAATGTTTGGGATTTCTAATTCCCTTTTCAGGTCATGGATTGTTTTGCCCCCAGGTAAATTCTTTAGGAGTTTATGCCTGTATTGCCTGTTGCATCTCTCTATTATCGAGTAGGGTGCGACTTATCGTGAATTGATAACCTGGTCGCATACGTCAGGAGTAACTCTTACCATCTCAAACTAAGGGGTAGTTCCCCAAATATGATTCTAATTTCCTCCCGAGCGCACCGGTGCATATAACTACAGCCTGATGTTGTATGCGCGGTCCAATTGTTTTAATAAATTGGGTGGGCCGAAGCATAAGCTTGGCACCCATAATCAATTTTGGACCGAATACGTGTAATATATAATGTAAGAAGTGTGGTCTGATCAGCTACCTAATCGGTTTCCTTAAGGTTCTTCAAGAGGTTAGATTCTTCCTGCACCTTCTTTCTAGCACTGTTATATGATTGCTTCATGATAGGTGCTCATCAAATAGCATCCCTGGGAATTTTGCCCCTTTTTCAAATTTGATTTCTGTTCCGTTTAGGTACAGTTGGGTGATTGCCTAAGAAATTTGGTCCTTGGTGTAAACATGACCCCTACCGATTTTCCGGGGGATAGTCTGAAACCCTACATATCGGCCCATTGCCCAATCTTATCCAGCCCCACCTGCAATCGGCCCACCACAGTTTCACAGGATGGGTTGCCCGCTTTCCAGATTCTGCTGTCGTCGGCAAATTGGGATAGGCCCAGATAAGTTGGATTGATTGATTACCTTATTACCCTAGGTCATTTATCATGACATTAAATAGTGTTGGGCTTAGTACGAAGCCTTGGATGAGGGGGGGGGTACCATTGTTAAGCTTATAATCTTCCGAGTACTGGCTGCCCACTCTAGATTTAATTTTTCGACCTTTAAGGAAGTTTGATATCCATATGGCAAGACTGACGAACGCACCGCTTTATACACTAGAGACCCGGACGTGAAGGCAAACATCCCTCAAAGTGGAGATGCGAACGTGAAGAAAAACATCCTAGGTGTAGTACACAGAGAGAGGATAGAATACAGGTCAGGAGGAATCAAAGATTGACAAAGAAAAAAGGAAAGCGGATGTCAGAGAATTTTGTTAAAAAACAAAGCAAAACAAAACAGAAAAACAAACAAACAAACAATGACACATCATTCACAGAAACCTATCATAACTTACACTGAAATGCTATTACACTAAAGGCTAGGAGTGCTCACACGCACTATACCCGCAAACATACTGTCATACTGGGGGTTTAAGTTTTAGTTGCAAAAGACATAAAAAAACATACGCAATCATGAAAAAATATTTTGGCGATGAGTAGTATCGAGAAGTATTGGATAGTATCTCTTTTTTAAGAGATCTGTGTGCGCCATGAAAAGGGTTGTTGGTTCTGTCCTGGATCAAAGATCTTACTGATATCCAGGACGACTGGACCTCACTGGTCTGACTACACAGTAGGGACACATGTTGTTATAAGAGACAGAGAGTTTAAAATTAGGCTCGTCTGCCTCTGTCTCCCAATTATATGTTGTAGGGAGCAGAAATTCCTCCCTCTTAATCCTTTCCCGCTCCCTCTTACTGACCAAGTCCTCTGTATCTTCTCCACTTCCGCCTCCATCACCTCCATTATCAAATTCTTAGCTATTCGAAAAGCTACCATTTCCCCCTTTCAGTGACTCTTATAAGGGTAAACATCTAGTTCTTCTACCCTACCCAGGAGCTACTCCACTCCATTCAACAAGTATATTGCTTCACTTAATTTGCCTACTTACTCACTCATTCTTTTTCTTCGTGGAAGAGTCAACGATGGATGGCAAGACTGGTGAACGCACTACTTTATATGGTAGAGGCGCAGATGTGAAGGAAAACATCCCTCAAAATTGGAGACGCGGGGGTAAAAGGAAACAACTCTTGAAAACATTCAAAGATCGACATAGTGAGAAAGCGCCAAGAGTAGACGAAAATATTTTTTTTGTAAAAGAAGACAACCAACAACATTTTTCAAATCATCGTGTACAAACACCAAACAAATATTAAACATGAACGTATTTACAAGATGACAACGTTGTGGGGTAAGACTTGACTTCAAATGATCTTGTACTGCGTCATTTTTGCCATCGCTGAACACTAAATTTCTATGCTAAATAAAATTGATGATCATTAAACCACATGTCTATTTTGGCATCGTTTCTAGAGAAATCACTTCCAAAACAAGTCGCTAAATGTTCTAATCGGAATCCAAGACTGCGTTAATGAAACAAATACATATAATATTGTCCACATATCATCGAATCTGATCCGTGTAATCTCACATTATTGAATTGAGTAGATACAGCATTTCTTCTCATAAAGTCAATGGTATCGTCTTCCAGAGGAGGTAATAAAAAGGAATCAAAATATTCCACGCTGTGGTCTTTGGGAAAGTAAATGGCTACCCAATGGGTTCCTGGGCGATGTCTGTAATCCGAGTTTATGACATAAGCTCAAACGTCTTTAGGTTTTCGACGAGGAAGTTCATCTTTAGCACACACCACTGGACTCCAGGAAACTGTATACGAACTGTGCATCAGAAGGCAATGAAGTTGCCAGGTATTCATTTTCACAGGTAATGATAGGTAATGCGTTCACACTTTACTTTTTCTTAAACAAGATCTGTCAAGTAAGTCAATGAAAGGAAATATAGGTACTCTGTTGCAAGAGAGCTTGGATGCATTTCGTCTCCAAAGAAGTCAATGGTGTAGAGATTGGCAACTCAACTATGTATACCACTCTTTCCATATTTTTCTCTTCTAGGATTAGTATCCATGCTTCTTCCATATGCTTTTGAAACGTTTGTTCTTGACTCATCATCAAACATTTGTCGTGTACACTTCATTAGGATGAGCAACTTGACTACCATACAAACGTTCTGTGTTCAGGATTGTGATTCTTTCAGCCAAATGGAGAGAAAAACAGTAGAGTAAGTGTTGCTCTTGTTCTGGTCATCGTGACATCATGACTGTATCTTTTTCTTCTTTTTTCCACTTAGTGTATGTGATTGATGTTCTGGATGAAAAACATCATCCTCGCCTATGTCCACATCTTCGTGTTCCATTTTTAATAGGCTATGATTACTCCTCTCAGACTATTGATTTCCAGAGTATTATCAAATTCTGCGTACAAGATCACGTTCACTGTGTCCAATTGTCTTGCAACCACAGGTCCTAATGTAAACGATCCATCATTTATAAACTGCGTTAAATCCAACATTGTGAGGATCGTCAGCTTCTGTAAACTCTGTGTCGCTCAAGGCATCCACAGTGCTAGTTTTCCACACCAGTGATGCGTCCAGATGTGCGTTCTTGGTTTATTTTTCGTAGGTCAAGAGATTCTCGAGGTAAATTCGGTAAGGGTAAGTGTTCATGCTGCTGCTGACTACTTTCTTGTTTAAGTACCACTTCGCTGAACAACGAATGACTGAAATTGTTGACGAGAGTTACTCTGGCATCAGCCCCTGGATTGCTGTTGTCCGGGTTGAGAACTTCGACTTTCAAAAACTGTTATTCAGATCAATGTAATCTTCGGTTTGTCCTTTGATTTCAAACTCGATGGGAGCTGATGTGATCAAAGACGATACGGGATGAAGTTCTACCCAATGGGATTCTTGCAACATCCGAAAGAATCTCGGTGCATCACTTTTTAGTATTCAAAAACGTCCAAATCTCTGGCTGTTTTTTCTGGTCGTGTCTATTAGGTCTGAGTGGTTTTCAACGTCTCTTTTTGCCTCGTCCTTGTGTGCCGTAGAGGAGTCTGAAGTGAATTCATAGGGGTGTCTCGGTGACCAAGGAGTTATTTTCCTGTCTGAATCAACACATTTTTCCTGCGTTCATTAACGCTTGCTTGGGACGCTGTTGGTCGATGGACACGTTTTGGAGAAATTCCTTTCCTTGTGTCAAGGCCGTATCTTTTAAGGTAAGCAATCCTCGGGTGACCATAGGTTTTAAGATGCGTGCTACTGTACGAAAAGCCGATTTTAAGGTATCTCCCAAACTATGTTCTCGTTGTCGAGCTACTCCTCAGTACACAGGATCCATCAGTTACAATTCACTGGAGAATCGTTTTCGATAAAGTGGTTTTCACGGTGACATTTCCTTTAGGGAATATAATATGTTGTCCCAGATCTCCTTTTTTATATACTAATATTCACTGTCAAAATATGATTTACTGACCGGAAGATAATGAGGATGTACAAATTCTAGGGGAACGTGATAAGTGTTTCCTCCTTCATCGTAAGTAGCTATTGCAGAGTCCACTTTGAAAGGAATGACTCTCAGAAACGGAGCGGCTGTGTTTTCACTACGTTGTATTCGACGACACCAGAGTACAAAAAAATAAATTCAGTCCTTCGTTCAATTCAATAGGACTGCGAAAATACTTGTGGAATTGGTTGTTGCTGACATTTTTGCGTCTACACAATGTGAATCGTAAATGTTCACTTACACTTATTGCATATTTAATGGTTTAAGATAGATAGATAGATAGATAGATAGATAGATAGATAGATAGATAGATAGATAGATAGATAGATAGATAGATAGATAGATAGATAGATAGATAGACAGATAGGAATGGAGGAAAAAAAGAAAATCGCGTTTACTCACAATCATCATTGAGAACAATAATATCAACATAATAAATAAATAAATAAATAAATAAATAAATAAATAAATAAATAAATAAATAAGTAAATAAGTAAAGGAAATAAACAAATACAGTGAAACCTGTCTTAAGGAACCACATAAGGAACCCCCAAAATATGGTCTCTGAAGACAGGTGTCTCTTAAAACAGGTAAAGATCAACTTTCTGGAATGGAATTTTGTGGTCTCTTAAACAGGTAGTCTCATTAAAGATGTGGTCTTTAGAATTGATTTGACTGTAAATAAATAAATAAATAAATAAAAAAATAAATAAATAGGCAATTGGCTTGTTTTTCTTAATCAATATACAATTGTTTGTCATAGCGGTTAAGCAAAAACGAAATTTCTACTTCTTATAATGGATCCACAAAAATGAAATATGGTGTGGGGTTTTTTCGTTTTCATTAGGGGTGAAAATCACGCTAACATATTCAAAATTGATTGCACCATTCAATGGCATTTTCCCCCAATAAATCTCAGATTATCCAGGTAATTTGTTAAAATTAAAAGAAGAGGTGCTTTTAGATTGTCAAAAATTTAAACTAGAAAGATGTCCCGCCATCACATATTCCCACGCTGGGTGTTTGTGCAAAAACCGAGCCCAAAGTTGACTGCACGTCTGAATTTGTCTTCCCACGACCATGAAGTGACCTAAGTGCCACGCACAGATTAATCCCGAGGGGTCGGGGTAGGGTAGGTAAGACCGAGGGGCAAATAATTACCAGGTTGTTACCCAGAGGCCGCATCTATATCATCTCCTGAAGGTTAGACAAAACCCAGGGCCACAGGTGGTTGTGAAAATGTGGTCGTCTTTTTCATGACCATATATATAGTTTTAGGATGGTGATCTCAGTAGTTCCAAAGTAGTGACTCAGGGGCCACATACTGGTAAGCCCTTGGGTTAGACAAGACCCAGATCTGAAGTCACTGTGCGAATATTCTCTTCTCTTCATGACCAGTGAGTGTATATATGGTTATAGGGTCGAAGTTGAGACACAGGGGCTAGGTCCCCACACCTGGGGCATGACCCTGTGGCACTAGCGCAAAACCTGTAATGTGTATGATGTATCTGAGTGTAATGATGACACATACCGATTTTCAGATGGCTACAGCATATAATTTGCATGTTATTAAACTTTTTTTGGAAAAAGCACATCCACCCGTGCCAGTATCCCCACCATCAAGAACGTCTCGCGCCCCTTGATATCACGGGGAATTATAGCCACCAGGTTTCGTCAATATTCACCTTAACGTAAAGGGAGAGATAGCGTAAGAGACGGACAGAAGAATAAACGGAGACGATCACAATATTTTTTGAAAAGCTTGGAAATAAAATCACAGTTTTAACTGAAAATATGGATAAATTATAGCACTTTATAGCAAATATGTACTAACTTCAATTAGTCGGGGAATATTAATTTAGTTACCCGAATAATCATAACAATATAGACAAAAGATTGTCGTTTGTGAATATAGCAATGTGTTAATCGTACATGTTCGAGTGAATTTATTATAAAACATTTTTGTAAGAGTCCTTGTAATATTATTATCAAGAATTTGGACAGACAGGTAAACTCTGGGCGGCGCATGCACACTGAGCGGCTAATCACCCGCAGTTGGCTGTAGATCTTTTCAGAAACGTTGTTAATGATTATTTGGCTTGAATTTTAGTAGATATCATTGGCGACCGGAACACCGTCGACAATTTCTGTTAAGTCGAGAAATAGCCTCTGAAGTAGTTGTATGAATACAAATAAATTTGATGGGTTTGGTGATTCGTCTCCGGCGAGGTGCATCACATATTTTGCGAAAGAAAAGGCCAACAATGTTCCGATTATGACCTTGTCTCCTTTCGCCGACATGCATTCGGACCACATGGGCTATATCTGCGCGAAAACAATATGCATCGGATGTATGTCGACGCAGTACTTTATAGAATAATTATACATTTTGTTCGCTGGAAATTTCTTCGCACAAACGAAACCGCAATCTATTCGGACCACCCGAGAAGTTTCGAATGAAAACATAGTTCCATGCATTCGCAACTCTTTGGTCAATCCTTGTTTCATAAATAGCCATTACTCCAAATGGCAACTATCGGCATATATTCGAGGTGTTATCAGTAGAACTGAGCTCAGAGTTGCGAATGGCCGCCATATTTTGCCATGTGAACAAACGTAGTTCCGAAAATAGTTCTCAATGGCAACGAATTACATCCAAGGCTTCTTTCTTGACTTGACGGAAAAGAACGAGGATGTTCTGATTGGTATAACTTGCTCAGTAAAGACTGTAACATGCATCTCATAACAGTTACATATAATATAAACCCTTAAGGGGCAGCAGGGCAATGGATATATGGTGAATATTGCATCTATGATTGAAACAACAACACCTCCGTCCCCAACCTCCAAATCCTCTTAACATGGGCGTGAAACAACCAGAACGTTTTCCCGACTAAGTTTTCTTCACAGTTAGATTGTTAAAACTGTGCCCTACAAACACCTAAAATGCAGCAGCTTCCGGGGGCTTCGCCTCCTGGGCCCCGACCGCTGCTTCATCTCAAAATAAAGATCTGCACAGAAATACTCACGTTTCGTTGACACCAAGATGGCCTCCACGTTCTTGACAATGTATACTTTTCAAGATGGTATTTTCTCTCTGATGCAGTAACAAGTTTAAACTCACCAACCTTTGATTTGTAGAAAGAAGATTGTCCTTCAAACATAACTTTTTACACAATCTCCTAAAATTCTTATGGCTGGATTTAAGAATTCTTAACTCCGTGAGGTTATATCCTTTTCAGGACATTATACCTTTTTTAAGCAACTTCTTTGTCATCCATCATTTTCCAAGCGGAGAAACATGGAAGTTTATCGAAACACCTTCCTTTCTCTAACAATGACTAGATTTCATCGTCCCTAAAAGGATCGCTCAACCAAATTACGACGGTGACTAACTACTGTTTGTTTGACTTCTCATCAAAATGAGACATAACAGGGGTAGGCTTAATGTACGATATTTTTGGCTGCCCAGTAAGGCCATTCAACTCAAAAAGAAACTGACCCGTCAGAAATATAACTGTTCCTATTTTTACATCAAACTTTGGTACAACTTTAATACAAAAACTGCAAGAATTTTTAATAATAGAATACAAGAAAAGCAGAAACTATCGAAAAACTTCAACGATAAAATGCTATAATGAAAGACCAGCTGTGTAAATTTGACTAGAACACGTCACATGATATTATTCTGAATTGATTAAAACGTCAAAAATCTCAATATTTCTGCAAATATACATCCTACATTCAACATGCCAATACAAAATCACAGATCGCCGGAATATCGCGATTAGAACCAAATAAGCAGAGCAACGCGTGCTACGATTGGCTGAAAACTTTATTTCGACCAACGTCATTTTGTGTAAGTCCATTTTATATACAGTGTCGCGTGGTGCCTGCTGAAAAATATATTCACGCTACGGCGATAATTGTTAGTCTATAAAAGCAGGATATCAGCCTTAAAAGAACGCTAGCACAAGAAGTGATACGCAAATCGGGTAATCAGACAAAATTTACATTATTCGAATTGAAAACATTGACTGTCCCGGTGGTCTCGCTTTGAGAAACTTCAGCTGGCCCGAGACAAAACTCAAGGACCAACCATTTAACTTTCGGGGGGAGGTAGACTGGGATTTTATTTTAGAACAAAATGTCTGGCCTTAATGCAGCTTGAAAACATTATTCTTGCTCTAATTTATTTGAAAAAAAGAACCTATTATATCGATTACATTAATTGTTAAAAATATCCCGTTTTGAAAGAAAATCCCAGTTACCCCCCTTCCCGAAAATTAAAATTAAATGGCCAGACCCTTACTGGTCACATGCAGTGGACCAGAGGCTAAACTGACCCCTGCATAACATGATATGGGTACTTGCCGTCAACTAATTTGATCTTTCTAAACTAAAGAACGGGTTTAGAGCCAAAGACTGTAATTGATAGTTACATAAAAGCTTCTTCCATGAAACAATTATGGAAATTATACAAATTCGATGGCCCATCATTGCATATCCCCGCGCCATGTATTTGTCAAAAGACAGAGACTAAAGACAATAATGTGTCAGAACTTAACTCTTCGTGATCATTAAGTGTAGATATGGTAATAGGGTACAGATCTCAATAGTTTCCAAGTCGGGAATCAGGGGGCATCTTTCTCTACCCCAGGGCACTAAGCCATGACCATTGGACTGATTGGGGACGCATAGGCATTCTACTTTTTACATGCCCAGTAAATTTATATATGATTATAAGGTGGGAATCTCAACAGTTTCCAAGTTAGGTCCAAGAGGCAAATTTACCCCATCCACAGGGCATAACCCAGGGAAGTGATCCTAAAACCCGTAACGTATTTGATGGATCTGGCTTCCGTCTTTACACAGAGTTCCAGACACTTATCTGTAATAATTATTAAATAAATCTGATTTATTATTTTTAAACACCCCATCCATATCAAGTAGAGTTCGAATCAAAATATCAAAACGTTTGTGCACATCCGCGGACACATGAAAAGCCATACCAAAGTTTCAAACTTGTATCTTGAACGATACTGTGGGAGTTAGAAGACAACACTGAATCACGCACGTTCATTCGTTCGGATGTATGGACGAACAGAAGGACGTACTTACGGACGAGCGGTATCACAATATTCCCTATTTTTTCCTCCCAAAAGCGCGGGGATAACAAGGAATACTTTTAGAACTAAAATTGGCTTTTATGTTTTGTTTTCTTTTTCTATCCATTCTTTTTCGTTCTGTAAATAGAATTTAGTCCTCGAAGATATGCAGTCATTTATCGACATTAATTTCCTTAACATCTTGAAGAAAACAATGTTCTCTGTGCAACTGTTATGGACGATCAGATCGAATATTTCATCATCAAATGATGGCCGTTCGTAAATTAATTTGCTGTGAGGAAAAATAAAGGTACAAATGCTGTTGCTTACTTTCAATATTGTTTTATCTGAAACGTTTCTTTCCACATACAGCATACTTCACCAGATTCATTTTTTGGAAATAACTACAGTTTGTAGGAAAATTAGTTTATCAAGTAAACAACAAAAATCAGATCTTGAGTAATAACCTATTAATAACTAACTAAATTATTCTACTTACGTTCTTGGTAAATTTCTCGATAGCAAGTAATGATGCGTTTAAAACAACAACAACAACAGCAACAACAACAAAAAAAAAGAAAGTTCGCTTGCAATTGAATCTCTTGCACGTGCAATCTGACAGAAAGTGGTCTTAATAGTAGGATGGTCTTAATAGTGAGTTTTCTATGAAGTGAGATGTTAAACGACACGAATTAAGATACAAAACGTGTTGCTATGCCTTTATAATATAGTTTCAATACTTTCATGGCTCACTATTTTCATATAATCTGTCAAGGTTACACAATATAAATTTTGGTAATAATAAGATTCTTATTTTTTTCAACATTAATTTTGTTTATTTATTGAAACCTCATTTCCAGTGTGATGTTTCAATAATTAACTTTGATTTCGACTTAAAATAAGAGGCCAATTTTGATCTCTTTTTTTTCTTCTTTATTCGCACCCGATGAAGAGATCAACATTAATCTCAAATTTTGATCTCACGCCTTTGTGACACCAACAAACCACGTCTCTATTTATTGAGACACTTGTCATTAACGTAACCAATGTGCCCATTTCAGGTGATCTGAACGGTTGGGTTCAGTTAAGATATATTGTATCAAATGGGACTGAAATTAAGTGCTCTTGTCTAGAGTAGAGGGGTGGTCTAATTAGTGCATTTAAAGACCGTACACAATTAACTTCAAAAGATTATGTTCTGATAAAAAGTGGTCTAATAGCGCGGTAGTCTTATTATCAGGGTGGCTTTAATGTATACATAAATGAATCCTACAAATGTAGACATGTACGTGTGTTGAGGTCTCGCGAGATTTTGTACGCTACATCTGTTTAAAATGTTGACGAAATTAATAAAACAGGTTATAGTATTAAAAATCAAATAGCAAAATATAACACTAGTGTACAAGTTTGAAAGATATAACTGAATACGCATAAATGGTACAATACAAGAAAAATTGGTAGGTTATAATGTACTCAAGTAAATAATTGATCGCGTGGTATTCAAGAGAAACTTTTAAAACTTGGGTACATGTCTGTATTTGTAGAGTATGTTTATGTACGCATCCATGTACCACGGATGAATAAAAGTAGACCAGATGTCAAAACGGACCCATAAGCGTAACTACCCAAAAACAGATTTTAAAAATAGTGATACAGTATTTTAATTTTAACTTTGCTGGCATAGTGTTTTCTTAATTATATTATATGATATACATCGTTCAAATGGTAAAATTTAAGTCCATATTAATTTTATTATATTAAACTCTGTAATACATTTAATAAGGCACATGGCGGACATGGCTCATAAATGATCAATTTAATAGAACATTGAATGGAAGAGGTTCGTAATTCAACATTGAATCAAGAACCCAGTGATCCATTTAAAATTGACTCAAAATCAAGTCAATTTTCAATATCTGTGGCTGATGTTCAACAGCTGATGGGTCCAGTTTTCAAAGTTGAATTTTGATTTGACCGTGTTTTCAACGGGGGTCAAAATTCAATCTACCGGTACAGTACGTTTATATCGGTGACGTCATTATGCAGTAGGGCGATTCACTGTTAGGGTGACCCCCCTCCGCTTTACTGCCTATGGTGGTTACTACAAAGCTAAAATCAAGTTCATAGATATAGAAAAGTGATTTATCTGTCAACAATGCATGTCATAAATCCCTGTATTTATGTATATATTATAACTTCTTTTGGCAGTAGCACTGAGCCATGTTTGCATGAATGAATCAATGACTGTATGCATTCATGAAATGTATGTATGTATGTATGTATGTATGTATGTATGTATGTATGTATGTATGTATGTATGTATGTATGTATGTATGTATACATGTATGTATGTATGTATTTATGTATGCATGTATTTAAATATGTATGTATGTATGTATGTATGTATGTATGTATGTATGTATGTATGTATGTAGGTATATATGTGTGTATGTATGTATGTATGTATGTCTATATGTATATATGTATGTATATACATATATATATGTCGTTTGTATGTATGTATGTATGTATGTATGTATGTATGTATGTATGTATGTATGTATGTATGTATGTATGTATGTATGTATGTATGTATGTATGTATGTATGTATGTATGTATGTAAAGAACAAATATTTTTCATCTGTGAAATATGTAGTATATGGTCAACTGATAATAGAGATTTCATTCTTTACGCTATCAATCTGAGCGATTTGAACTCTTTTGTTATTAAGAGATAAATACAACAATCAAAGATGTAATTATACATACATTTTATTAAATAATTACGTTTTTTTAGTCTCTCTGTCTTTTCTATGACATATGTTGTTAATTGATTATGTCTTCTCTCTCTCTCATTTTATTACAGAATTGCTTTTATACAGTACTACTACTAATAATAATAATACTGCCAACACCACGATCATCAACATCATCATCAACACCACCGCTAAGTAATGATTACGGTGATGATTATATCCATGATAAAAGTAACGACATACATAGTATTATTATCATTATTATTATTATTATTATTATTATTATTATTATTATTATTATTATTGCCATTATCACTATCATCATTAATCGGTGATGCTTACGGTGAATATAATGTAATATTCTTAATAAAATATATGAGCGAGCAAATTTTTTCTCCTCCCCTTCTCTCTATCATCATTGTTCTTCTTCTTCTTTTTCTTATTGTTGTTATTATTATTATTATTATTATTATTATTATTATTATTATTATTATTATTATTATAAAATAACATGTACTGCATATAGCTTCACTGAAAACACACTTTAGAAGATAACATGGATCTGAATTTTCATTGCGAAAGCTGAGGAATGACCTGTGTCATTGGACTAAATTGCAAAAAAATGATGTTTTGAAATAAAATGAAAGCATTTGTTTATGATTAGATGTTTCAAAGAAAATTATATCTTCCTGAAGACATTGATGCATACTTAAAGGAACTGTTAACTTATTTTATTGAATATTGACATAGAATACTAGAAAACAGAATTACCTATCCTTCCTTACATCCAAATAACTTATTTTATTGAATTTTAACATAGAATACTAGAAAGAGAACTACCTATCCTTCCTTACATCCAAATAACTTATTTGATTGAATTTTGACATAGAATACTAGAAAGAGAACTACGTATCCTTCCTTACATCCAAATAACTTATTTGATTGAATTTTGACATAGAATACTAGAAAGAGAACTACGTATCCTTCCTTACATCCAAATAACTTATTTTATTGTATTTTGACATAGAATACTAGAAAGAGAACTACCTATACTTCCTTACATCCAAATAACTTATTTTATTGAATTTTGACATAGAATACTAGAAAACAGAATTACCTATCCTTCCTTACATCCAAATAACTTATTTGATTGAATTTTGACATAGAATACTAGAAAGAGAACTACCTGTCCTTCCTTACATCCAATTAAGTTATTGGCTTTATGTTAATAACAAACTTGTAAAACGCAGTGTAGCAAAGTTCTAGTGCTTAGGTGATCACAATAATTTACAAAAATGTACTTTTGTCCTGATATATGGCGAATGTAAATGTTGGTGCGTGCGTGACTGCCCAGTGCGAGTCAGAAAAAATACAACTAACCAGCACGTGTATCCCGGGAAAAACAAACACTATTAGCGTTTAAACAGTAACCAGAACCTTATGACTATTTTTTATTACCTGGAAGAGACTTAATTTTTCATTACCTGGAAGAGACTTAATTTCGACGGATATTGAACCACAGATGTACACAATATTAAAAGCATGTACATTTCCCTAACTGATGGTAGAGATAAATCTTTAAATCTGTGTGAGTACGTGTGCGAACATACCTGAGTGTGTATAAGTGACTTTTTCTATAACATAATCTGTTAAAAAAAATTGAGGACCACATGGCAAATGGGTCTTTCATGACCAGTTGCGTTATCCTCGTTAAATAAAGATTATTATTATTATTATTATTATTATTATTATTATTATTATTATTATTATTATTATTATTATTATTATTATTATAACAAACAATTAAATACTCAATGCAATTATTCTCAAGGCTGTACATGTTGCATATCGGTCATATTCATATATTTCTGAATGCCTCAGGGACCAATATGCTTGCATCAACATTTAGATTCGCCGTCAATCAACACAAATGAATGTTGCTCTTTCAGTCCGAACGAGTATATATATATATATAATTTTTATTTTGTCAACAAACTATTTGCCATGATGTACTTTTTACAAGTTGCAGAGTTAACAGAAAGCTCATAACTCTATCGGATTTATTTAAAAATTACATGTATTGCATCAAATGTTCTATGTTAAACATAAATACGTTTAAAAAAAAATCTCTGTAACGACTGATGAAAACGTGAGATTTGTATACTCTTAGCTAAACTTGTATGAATTATATACGGATTGATAGTAACTTTAAAAATATAAAAATAGAGGCAAGATGGAATACTCTTTCATTTCTGGGTGAAAAATACGTCGTTTGACAGGTACTATTCTGTCTGAGAATATCAACGCTTTCATGTTGCCATTCAGAAACTGTTAAAAAAAATTAAAGATGGTTTTCTGCTTTGTATAATTACAGATTCTACTTTTCGCTGTGGCGCAAAACATGGTGAAGAGAATGGACATCTTTCTTTCTCTTTATATATATATATATATATATATATATATATATATATATATATATATATATATATATTGTTGATATTCAAGAAAGTTTTTTAAAATTTACTTATTTATTTATTTATTTATTTATTTATTAATTTATGTATCTATTTATTTATTTATTTATATCTGTCTGTCTGTCTAATTTATTTTTGTGCTTTTTTCAAATAATTTCTTTCACTTTGTCTTTCATGGGGCCTATGTTTAACTAAACATGCTGATAGTTAAGAAATAAATATCGTGTGTACAATGTTTTAAATCTTGATATAATGTAATGCCTTGATTAGGAAAGATGTCAATCGGTAATTGTGATGATGATGCTTGAATTAACATCGTGTGCGCCCATTCGGGCATTTACGACGATCGTTAATTGTGACTCAGATGTGCAAATAAAACCATAAATGATGGGGCATTTTGGACGGAGTTTGTTTAGCATAAAGAAAAATATTTACACCCAACCTATGTAACGACCGTCATCGCTTATAAGTCGAGTCCAACTGCAAATATCATAGATCCTAATCTGCCATCGCATAATGCACCGGCGGATCAGGATCTATGTTGTTTATTCTTCTGAATACTCTTAACACACTGCATAGACCCAGATCACTCCTAACAAACTGCATAGACCCAGATCTGCCGGCGCATTATGCAGTTTGATTCGACTTATAGGCGTGCATGTGTCTACGGCATGAGTAAGTTAGTAAAGTTATTGTGATCGAAAAAACTAGTGAAATCAATAATCTAGAATAGCATGTACATAATCCACTTAACATCATAACAATTTGCGTGCCTAGGCCAATATCACGCAAGTGGTTTAATTGTAATAAATAAAATATATTGTGCTTCACAGTTCATTCTTATTTTCACTTTAGCAATGCTTATTTATGCATTATTGCCATTTGATATAATAGCTTTAATTTCATATGCAAGTATGCTCCTTATAAGTCTCAAGAATATGCATTTATATGCATTTATATGCATTTATATGCATCTATATGCGTTTATATGCGTTTATATGCATTTATATGCATCCTTCTTATGCTCAAATAACAGCAACAATGTTGATATTGTTTATCGCTAATACACTATTTTTGTTGTTCCTGTAGAATAGGGTCGTTTACATTATTATTTATGTTGAACGAATGAGTATTTGGATTTTTTTCCCTGCCATTTTGTAACATGGACGATAGACTGCGCAGTCCAAACCGTTGAGTAACGTTTTTATCTTGATTTTGACAAATGGAAAAAAGAAGATATTAACTCCAACGAGGTAAAGCCGCGTCCGTGATACGCGCATTGTAGCATGTAACTCAGTAAAACTGTTAGAATGATATATATATATATATATATATATATATATATATATATATATATATATATATATATATATATATATGTTTTTAAATCCCTAGAGGATGCGACAAAAAAAAAAACAACAAACAAACAACAACAAAAAACAGGGCATAAAGGGTAATTGACTCTATGCCCTTTTATTGACGACTTTGTACTGTCTAATAATAATAATAATAATAATAATAATAATAATAATAATAATAATAATAGTAATAATAATTTGATCTAGCAGATTGTGTAAGCTAATTCTTGTGTAAATAATACGATGCAATAATGTCGTCACTCCTAAGTTTGACATCAAACTTCTGCATCAGCGCATTTCACGAAATAAACTGTCCTCCAAGCTTTCTCCCTCTCCCCACCCCCTCTCTCTCTCTCTCGCTCTCTCTCTCTCGCTCTCTAAAAAAAAGAAAGAAAAAATAGATGAAGATTTAGCAAACTTTTCTACAGAGATTATAGTTGAACTTGTAAAATAAAAGTATTTTAGGCTCAGTCAAAATAATTTTAAAAAAAAAAAAAAAACTTTTTCTCTTATCTTACCGTTCATATGTTTCCTAAATAGAACCAACTTTCATTATTTTCTTTAGATAATAAGCAAATAATACATGAGACCTAATATAGACTAGTTAATACGAAACATTTTTTTTTCTTCCGTTGGACCTAAATCTGATTACTTCACAATAAATTACTGAAGTTGCAAATTATGATATCACCACAGTATTTCATGTTTAATATCAATATGTAGATTTGTCTAATAAATAAATGCATAACAAAGAACCAAAGAAAAAAAATCAATAAATTAGTTTGGCTTTTGAAATATTATTGATTATACCGCAATAATGTAATCATCATCATCATCATCATCATCATCATCATCATTATTATTATTATTATTATTATTAGTAGTAGTAGTAGTAGTAGTAGTAGCTGTAGTATAGTTACTTTATGACGATGTTGACTCACTCAAACCTGAACAATTGTCTATTCTAAACATTCATTATGTCCAGCGCAAATAGACCTTGACAAATCTTCTTCTTCGTCTTCTTCTAAAGTTTTATTCTTCTTCTTCTTCTTCTTATTATTATTATTATTATTTAGAACGAGTGAATGTTACGAGATAGCGGAGGTGGTGTCGGCGTAGACTTTGCTTGTGGTGGTGGTGTCTCATTTTCAAAAGAAGCGCTAGCTTTTAGAAGTAAAGTAAGGAGAGAGAGAGAGAGAGAGAGAGAGAGAGAGAGAGAGAGAGAGAGAGAGAGAGAATAAAAAAAGATATTACAAATGTAATAATGCATGTATTATTATACTTACTATTCTTACACAGACAATGAACGCAAATTAAATCCACATGCAAGAAATACCGATATACACAGCTTTCTAATATAAACATGTATCCTAAAGAAATCACACAGTAAAATCCACGGTTCTTAAAATTCCGTTTGCTCTTGTAAAGCAACGTACAACAAACACGATTCTCAAAACCACAAATTATCTAAACAGATGAGCTTAAGAAACTCCATCAAAGAAGTTTAACATCAACGAATGAGCATCCGAAAACAAGGGGTCATATTATTTCACATCTATCAGAACACGGACTTTCGTAAGGTCGGTTATTCTTTATGACTATTTACAAGTTAACAAGGTCGATAAAATCGGGAGTATTTAATCCTTAGAGTACTCAGTCTATTGACCGAGTCGTATTGTATTCACCAATTTCCACACAAACATAAATGACGTCAGGACACATTTGGGGGCTGGACGGGTTCACTTCTCACTACACGGAGACTTGTTAAATTTCAAGCTCATGTCTGGACCGAAATTGTCAATTTTTCTTTTTTAGATTTTCCAAATTATTTTGGCTGGTATGCAAGAATACATGACTGTCTGCGGTTTTCATGGTCTTTAAATATAGATAAAATGCAAACATTCGGATAAAGACAATGCTGACATCCCTTGAATCTAGAATTTCATCAAGTCTCGAGTTATTATAACGAGACCGCCATGGTAGAGAATTAATGGGTGGTCTGAAGTAAATTGGTGTGTGGTCCAAATCGTCAAAAGGGTGGTCCAATTATAAGACTGGGGCAACCGAAGGGTGACCGACAATTTAGAAATAACGATCACGCAGGTGTAGGTTATATTTACGACCACACAAGAAGCTGTCTGTTCACTTATCGCCATTGATTATTGAGCTCTCAATAATCCCAGTGATGTAAATATCAGATGTTAACTCCATTCGGATAAATAATGAAGCTTAGTTTTAGCATGTATAACGTACTGTCTGTATACCTAATTAAACGAATTGAATATAATATAAATCATAATTTTTTTCAAGACTCTCATATACACGAACAATTTGTCATATATCGAAAATGCAACGAAAAATGTTTATTATTATTATTAGTAGTAGTAGTAGTAGTAATAGTAGTATTGTCCTTGTTGTTGCCGTTCCTTCATGTTAAGTGGGGGACAGAGATATTTATTTTCCAGAGGCGACGGCGGAGGAGGGAGCGTCAACATTCCGATATTTTCTCGACCATGAATTCATCTTCTTTCTCCTCTCCTCTTCTTCGTCTTTCTTTTCCTCTCAATGTGTGCGATCATTATAATTATCTTCAAGAATATCATCGTCACAATCATATAATGCAATAGTAGTAGTAATAATAATAATAATAATAATAATAATAATAATAATAATAATAATAATAATAAAAATAATATAATAATAATAATAATAATAATAATAATAATAATAATAATATGAAGAAGAAGAAGAATAAGAACTAATTAACTGACTATTATTATTATTATTATTATTATTATTATTAACTGGAGTTTTTGTTCTACAAATCAAACAATCAGATGAGAGGATAAAGATAATATCAAATATAAAAAGTAAATTGTGTTCTTTATGGAATGAGTAAACGGATTTGAACAATTTTATTTTAGCTAATCGTCAAAATCAAGTTAATTTTAAACAACTTATACGGCGTGCTCTAAATAACTCCGAATTAAGTTTCACAAAGCCCTGGCTTTAATAAAAAATCTCAGCTATGAGTAATTTCAATTCAGGCTTTCAGAGCTCAATATTTGGACACTTTTACACCCATTATTACTATTTCTCATGTATTTTCCACAATACTCTGGTAACATTAGGTCGTAACATGAAGGAAATAAAGACACAAAGAATTCCACACACACACACACACACACACACACACACACACATATATATATATATATATATATTGTCTCGAAAAGTCTTGTTTAGTGGACAACTTACTCAGGTTGAAACGTTTATGGAAATTCACATGATTCACTTAGAGTTAGCCTAGACCAAACTGAAAACTCTGACGTCTGATTGGCAAATACCACACTACTGACCAACCAGACGTGAGAAGTTAGAGTCGAGCTTCGATTTGAGCCTGATAATTTTTAAAATCTTGGGGCCTGGAGGTCACAAGATCTAATTAGAGTTAGAGATTGAGATATCGCTCCAATTCAATCTAAAGCGACTTTTCAAAATCTCACTCGCAAACATAAGCCCAAAAGTTTTATTGTTCCTACGTCTTGTTTTTGACCTCTACATTCAGGCCCTTACATGCGCAGGAAGCGGAAATCAGACCCGTTACAGCAGAGATGTGAAGTGTGTCACAGGTGCAATATCCAGGCTCAAATTAATAATAATAATAATAATAATAATAATAATAATAATAATAATAATAATCTTCGTCGTCTTCTTCTTATTATTATATTATTACTAAGTTAAACAAGGAAAAGAAAAAGAATTTGTAATTTATATAAAACATGCTAATTATTATATACATGTGCAAGAACGTAGAGTATAAAATATATATTTGTACACATCTTTGCCGAAAACAAATGTACTTAATTGAGAACGAATACATCAACGACCACATATACATCGAATACTTTACATTGATATATGCCGCAATATTATGTTTGAAATTTGTTATTGATTGGAAGGGAGACGATACTTTGCTTTGTTAAGAAAAAGTTAATATATTTTAATGGATCATGACGTGTATAAGTTGATAGTTATGGATTATATGATCACTCTGCTTATCTATAAAGGTGTGTAAATTGTGTATCTCTACAAAAATATAAGCTTATAAAAAAAAATATATAAAAAAATACGTCGTACATTTCATAAGCGATCAACTCAAATTACTGCCTCACCTACGTTACTTAATAGCGGGGGAACGAACACAATACAGTAGAGAAGCAAAGTGAGAGCGCAGTTGAGTCAATAATAATAATAATAATAATAATAATAATAAGAAGAAGAAGAAGAAGAAGAAGAAGAAGAATCGCTTTTTCAGCGTAGACAGCCTTTCCGGGGATTGTCATCAACACCTTTTGATATTTGTAGTTGTTGTTGTTGATATTATTATTATTGTTGTTGTTGTTGTTGTGTTGATGATGATGATGATGATGATGATGATGGAATCGGTAAACAAGACACACTACTCCGCGGATGGCTAGATAGAAATAAGTTATTTTTCTTTTTATCCCCATATGTATGCATTGATTTGTTGATTTGCATTCCAGGTTTTTATGTTATCAGCACAGATCCACTATTCTCGTGTCGTAGAATGGATTTATAGCCCAGTTTACAGGGATTGTCTGAACTGTCATTCTTGTTTGACAGCGCTTTTCCAACTCGGAATTTACAATTCGTTGTGATAAGCAGTTAAAGGCCAATAAACACGTGGAGACATGACCTCCTATAAAATATATAAATATATCGCTTATGACACACATATGTTTCGTAGTCGTGTCGGTAGTGGTGGTTGTTTTTGTGGTGGTAGTGGTGATGTGTGGGTGGTTGGTAGAAGCAGTAGTAGTAGTAGTGGTAGTGGTAGCGATGAGTAGCAGGAGTAGTAGTGGTGGTGGGGTGGGGGTGGCTGTAGCGGTAGTAGAGGTAATAGCAGTTGTAGTGGTGATGGTGTTGGTGGTTGTCGTGGCGGCAGTAGTAGTAGTTATACCATTTGTAACAGTATACGTCATATAGAGGCAGCAAATGCCACTGGTATAGGGTCAGAGGAGAGATGACTTAGAAGCAGCAAAAGCAGCGACAGTAGTAGTAGTAATAGTAGTAGTGGTAGTGATACTAATAGTAGTAGCAATATACAGAAGCTATCTTTGTACTTATAGTCAAGGCCGGATCAAGGTGGCAGGAGACCCTGGAGCAATTTCGAAAAGCGACCCCGCCAGGAAAAAATAAATAAAAATAAAATTAAAATAATACCATTTTACTGCGCTGCGGGGCACTGACGGGAAATCTGGAGCAACTGCTCCATTTGCTCCGCCTTCAATCAGTCCTTGTTTATGGTATATATGCTTGAGCTGGTGTGTTGGATGATGATGTAGGAGTAATTACACTGTTCTTGTTCCTTTTCCCGCTATTATCCTTGTAGTAGATATAGTAGTATACCTAAAGACAAGGCAGCAGTAGTGAAAGTAGCAGTAGTAGTCCAGAAGCTTTCAGGGCCTTGGATGTCACTTAGCACCCCCACTTTCACATTCCCGATCCACTCATCTATCCATTTAATAATAAATTAAACTAATCAGTCGACTTCATTCCTCACAGATTAGGTAAGTTGTGTGTGTGTCTCTCTCTCTCTCTCTCTCTCTCTCTCTCTCTCTCTCTCTCTCTCTCTCTCTCTCTATATATATATATATATATATATATATATATATATATATATATATATATATATATACCTTTGAAACTGAGCTCGAGAAGAGGTTCAATGTGTTTCTATGCAGCAAGCTACTAACTGTACAACGGCGTTAACAATTGTAAATATATGCAAAGTAAATAGATTTCTAAACAGATCTGTTTGTGTGCAAAGCGAACCATGATATAAATATAAGAGATATAAAAAATGACTTTTCAATAGAAACAGATGCATCAACAAAAGAAAAACAGAAAGAGCAGAAAGACTTACTACAAAATACAAAGGAAAAGGGCGCAGAGAGTTATGCATTTAACAGATTTAGAGAAAATAAAACTTTAGGTGAAAGGATAAAACAACCGTTTAAAGAAAAAGATGTAACAATTGCTCCTATTTTTGCTATCTATGATTGCCACAACTCTTGCTTTATCCATAGGAAATTTTTCAAAGAAGTTTAACAGAGAAAAAATATAGCGGTGGTGGAACAAGTCCTAGAGTCATAAAAGCTTTAGATAAATTCCTTGATAAATTAAATTTAGGATTCAAAACAGTGCAAACTAATTATCTGAGTTAGCTATAAAAAAAAAAAAGCAACAGCTCCAAGCTGCATTGCCTAGTATTATTGGCAGTATAATAAACTGGCTCTTTAAAGCAGCTGGAAAAATGCTTTCCGTGATATCTGATTATGTTATTTAACGTGCCGTTGCAGTAATTGGTTTGTTGTTTGTAATTATTATCAAAAGTATAGAAACAACGACAGTAAGGATCAAAAGAGAGTGAGCAGAGAGCAGTGATTGAATAGAACAAGGCTCTAGTTCTTTATTTTAAAAATAAAATTGGAAAAGATTGTATGGTCATAATCAAGATTATAAAAGCTTTCTTATTTGTTACATGATCAACATCTTTTTAAACCTGTCTAAACTCGTAGAACTTGTAACTTATTCGATAAATTTGCTCGATTACTCCCTTTTGCTCTTTTCTATTGTCTCTATCTTTCTGATCAGATCGTCCGCTCAAGAACGTGTTCGCTCTGATCTCTGGTTCTAGAGCTTAAAACATGGAACTTGGAACTAGCGGCATGAGAACTCGTTTTCTTTGATCACTAGATGTGCTCTCTTTATTATCTATTCTTTGTCTAATTTTTACACACTGATTATCCTAAAATAAATGTATCAGATAATTTTTACAATTTTTTTTTTAACCCACTATATATCCCATTTTCATCGCCATATCACTTGTATAAGAAATATTCCATCACCACAAACTCCATATATTAATCTAATTTTTGAATCTGAAATATATTTTCTTTAAATTTTATTATAATATATTCATCTAAGACATGTCCTTGCTGACCTAAAATAAAATATAAATATATGTTCTATTTTGTACTTGACTACCCAACATACACATAACGTAAGACTGTATACTTTGCTTTAATCTTGATATCCGTTGTTCTGTCAGTCCAGTGGTTCACAAACTATTTTGATCGCGACCCTAAATACCATCTTTTGCGACCCAAAATGCAGTACCACTATAGGCTCGCGAGGGTTTTCGCGACCCGGGGTTAGGGAACCACTGTGTTAGTCCATGGTTATCTTGTAAAACAAAAGTCTGTCCTATTTTTTCATCTCATGTTGTCTTTGAGTAATAATGCTCAGGGCTGTATTGTATCCACCATCCCCTATTCACCATTGTCAGCTTCATATCTTTCCTGTCTACTTGTTTCATCATAGTATACTTCCCTCTCTCTTTTGCAGTAGGTCCTTGGACCATTAATACGTGTTGAATTCTTCCCTGTTAGACATATCCAATCATTATGTGGCGGAATATTAAAGTTAATTTAGAATATGTTAAACTGTTTAAGACCTGTATTATTGCTCATTGGATTAAAATAGTGATCATCAAATAATGGCATCATACAATCATACAACCGTTTTCGTATTTGAAAATAGATGTGGAATCTGCATATCGATTTTACTAGATGTGGTATACTCGGATCAGTTAAATGCAAGCAAGATATACTCCGCATCCTGTTGTTGCCATCCATACTGCCCAATTTAACTGATTTTGACAAAATTTCATATTGCACTGTGATCTATAGCTGTTCATTGAATTATCATTATCAAATTTAAAAGTGAAATTATCACATATATCTAATTTTTTATGAACAATTATTATTTTCGTATATTTTTATATTACTAAATTCATTTGCTATTCCTTGATCAACTGGTGCATACTATGTGGTGCAGCACAATAATAACATACGCAATTTCTTACTTTTTAAAGTATGAATTCCATTTATTTCATACAATTATTTAAGAGATTAATACTTTATGCAAAATTAACATTCAGGTAAGTAGCATTATGATTAACGTATCCCTTATAACCAGGTTTACATGAATTTCTTCAGAAGACGTTTGAATATTTAATACTAGATTATAGCGGTTTTTCTTAATATTTTGAGGGTTAGTGTTCGAGTATTTTTTTTAATTTGACTGCTAGTGGCTTAGGACTTTTGGAAAAAAAAAAATTTGAATGCAAGTGGTTAAATCTTTTAAATGAAATTATGAGTGCAAGTGTTCTCAGATTTTTAAACAAATTTGAGTTCCAGTGGTCTAGTTTTTTAAAGATAAATTTTAGTGCTTATGACCTTGGATTGTTCATAAAGTTTTGAGTGCTAGTGATGTAGTTATTTTCATACAGTATTGAGCGCTAGTTGCCTATGTTGCTCTTTTGGGGTGGGGTGAGGGGTTGTTGTTTTTATATAACACTCTGAGTGCTAGTTGTATTAAATTAATTTAAAAAATTGTGATTACTAGTGGCTAAAATTTTTCATAGCATTTTTGGTGCTAGTTGCCCACGATTTTTCATAATGTTTTGAGTGCTTAGTGGTCTAGGATTTTGTGAACAAATGTTGAGTGCTACCGGTCTAGTCATTTTCAAAAAAAGTTTAAAGGATAGAAAGGGGTAGGTTTAGGATTTTTTTTTCTGAAACATTTTAAGTGCTTATAGTCTAGGGTTTTTCTTTTGAAAACCTTTGAGGGTTAGTGGCCTAGGAATTTTGGAAAACTTTGAGTGTTAGTAGACATGTTTTTTTTTGGACAAAATTTGGTGAATAAACAGGTGTTGCGCTTTCGGTTTTTGAAAAAATGTTGAGGGTTGTTGGCCTAAAATTTTTCATAAAATTGTAAGTCTTAGTGGCGTAGGGTTTTCTGAAAACATAAGACTGGTGGAGGGGCATATGTTTATTCTTTTGTCATACAATTTGAGTGTTAGTGGACTAGGAGTTTTCACACAAATTTGGGTGGCCAACGACTTTTTGAAAAAAGAATGTGGGATAAGAAGGGATGGACGTTTTTCAATATACAACTTTAGTTTCATTATTGTAAATTTCAAACCTCTCAGCAATAGTAAGAACAATTGAGTGCTTATTAACTGTTTCGAGTACCCTTGTGGAATACACCTTGCCTTAGCTTAACATGTTAGATCTGTTGTTTGTGGCATCAATAGCTGATAACCGCTAATGCTACTTATTGAGAAAAGCCACGTTAAACATTTGAAGATAACGATCTATTAATTATGTATACATTGCCTACATTTGCGAAGTCTTTCTACAATCTAATTTTATTATTTCAATAAACTACATTTGAATCCTTTTTGTTTTTCGTTTTTAAACATTGGCAATCACAGTTCTTAATATTTTCCATGATTCTTATTACGGATTGCAAATATCGAAAAATGCACAATTTTGCTGAAACAAACCCATTCATTGTCCATATTTTTTGTTTGTTTCAACTGCTAGAATGAAGGGTCTCCATTTGTTAGGTTTCACAAAAGTAAAATCTATAAATCTTGTTTTAAAGTTTTATCTCACAATATCCGATATTTCCTTACAATATCTGACATTTTAACACAATTACTCAAAGGTAAAGTTACATATTTGTTTATTTCCTCAGGATTTGAGACAACACAATCTGTCGGCAGTAACATCATTAAATCAATTCGGGATAAAATGTTTGCACTTTATAACATTCAATATCAGACCTGAAACAGAAAAGAATTTCTCTTGTGCAAATAAATAGAGTCCCTTAAATAAAAAAAGCTCAATAAGACGTGCTTAATCGAAAATTGCTCATCTCCGTTTTCATTGCACTATCAAAACTGTTGAAAATAAATAGAGAAAGATAATCACAAGTGACGAAAAGCAACTATTATTATCGATCCCTATTACAGGCGAAACCACATATTTAATTTTGAATATTTTCATATACAAATGTATGTATTGAATGTTATATGTAGCAAACTATAACAATTTTTAATCTTGGAATAGATTAGCCTGCTGTAGTTGTATACAGATTTGTCAACGTTTCGATTTATTTTTATTTTTCGACTAAGAAAAGAAACCAAAAAACAAAGGGAAAAACCGAAAGTAGAAAACACGCCAATAAGGCCCTCTATCAACCATCAAGAACCAAATATGACAGACAACTGACAAATTCGACCGATGTTGAAAACTGTTTCAATGATTTGTTCTATAAATACAATTTATTTGTATGTTTTTTTATATTAAACAACACACAGAGAGCAGAAAGTGTAATTAAAATGTCACAAGCTTGTGTCGTCTGGGCGCATCCCAAGAGTAATAACAGTGGACACAATAGTTATTATGAGAAACACAACGAACAGAAGGCGGTCCAACACTAACGCCACATCTCGCCATTCCTGGTAGCTTCCGTCTATGGACGACTCTTCACTATATTTCTTTTGAAGCCAAGCGATCAGTTCGTTCACAGCGTCCTCTCGATCTTTGGATTCGTGATCATATCTCCCATGAAGATGATGATCCAGCAAAAACGCCTCAGATTCTTCGGCGGAGTAGGCGGTTTCTCTTCGGCCAACGAGGCGGATAATTTCCGGTGTCTCCTGGAATGTTCTATTTGGACAAATAGGCTTTCCTCTTACGCTAGAATGTTTAATATTAACACTGCCTATCGTCTTTGGTGTCAGACAGAGAACCGGTGCCAATATTTTGAACACTGTTATCTTGATCCATTTTGGAACTCTTGTTGGCTTGCCTCTTTGATGGTGAATGCTCAATATCCAAACGGAGGACAGAATAGACAGACAGCTTACGGACAGGACAATCATTAGGTAAATGCCTGAAAATATGAAGAAAGTCCTATTCATACGCTTCCTGTTTTTGCAGATAGTTTATCTTTCATTATGAAGCCACGTAGCCGTTTCTCTAAACCTTGCCCTAGTATCATTTGTTTATCATTCTTGTTTTTCAACATATTATTATACACGAAATCAATGATTTTTTCAAAGATCTAGGCGCTGAATGTAATTGTATTGTACAAATTTGCAATCTGCGAGTTTACACTATCGATGAAGGGTAATGCCGTTGTAAAATATAGTAATATCTTGCTAAAGGAATTATTGAAATCAAATAAAATATAAAATAAACTCAGCAAGGGGCGCATCACTGTATAGAACTACCGAAATCTTGTGATCGTTAAATTCATTGGAGCTGTTAAGATAAAGCAGCAAAAATTAAGGCTAAGGACAAATACAACACGTGAAAGCGTTAGCATTCAAGCAATTGTCAAAAGTCTCTAAACTCATAGACAGTTACAGTATATTTAACAGCACGTCAGCACAATCTTGGCTATATAGCGCCTACTAAAAGTGAAGTTCTAAAAGTGTAAAGGAAAAATTTGCTAAACAAATTAGGAAAATAAACCCTTCCAAATATATATAGATATGTAGTCCTACAAGAACAAATATAAAAGGTGAATACGTTTAAATTATTTAAAAGGCTTATAAAATAAACGCTTATTGTAAACAATATATATAATTAATAAACTATAGGGTGAATTTAAAAAAAATATAAACCGCATCCAATTACAAAATCACACATTTCCACCTCTGGTACATCATTAAAAGCTTTTTAATTGAGTTCACATTACAAAACTTCTGTCTCACAGGGTGAAAGTCGGTACATTCGACAAGAATGTACCAGCGGTGGAAATGTTTGACTGACAGTGTACGCTGGCTCTGAATGAAGTCTGGTTAAGGTTCGCCATTTAGGACTTACAGTACCACCCACTTCGTAACTGCGGCAAAATACCACCTCTGCCATTCGTTCTGTACGAGGGGTGCCACTCTCCAATGATGGGGTTATGTTTCGAAGTTTGTTTGTAGAGTTTTCATTCCACATATTTTCCCAGATATATAGACCATGCCGATTTATATCATATTTGAGGTTAGTATATGGAATCTTCCATTCAGAAACGGGTGACTAAAGGACAGTTTTGGCCTCTTTCGTTCGGCTCTACAGTTATTACATACTTCTGAGGTAGGGACCGGTATAAGGTGAAGTTGTTTGCGTTGGAAACATGCAGAATGGAGGGAATGTTGGAATACCCTCTATGTTACTTTCATGTAATGTGACAGAAATTTGTTAAATGTGATAAGTTTGGAACTATGGGCTATATAAAGCAGACAGCTGATCAAAATCACTGCTCCCAAGTTCTCGAAAAATGAGCCTGAACTGGTCCAATGTACACTAACTTTTGGAGTTATTTACATAGGGAAAATGAATTTTGCCAGAGTTGACAACACCAGCTTCTGAAAGAGTAATAAACGAATTATCAGATATATAAAAAGTACAAAAAGTTATCGGCAATTTGTTTCTTTCCAATTTGTCTGTGAAGTCCAGGAAGTGAAAATGACAAAGTGGAGTTAGCAGTGTTTGGCGAGGTGCACATCTGAAGTAAGGCCAAGCTGTATACTCAATAACCCAAATTGCACCCATCAATCATAAACCAAAATAAAGGAAATTAAACGTTATTTAACCAATAACTAAGATATACAAGGTCTTTTTTTAAATAACTAGTATAACCAGTGAGGAAAACCTGACAAATTGTTTTTCTTTAACAATCAAACCCTATGCAAAGGACGAAACTGTAGACCGGAACCTTAAGACAAATATGAACATTTTTGCAATTGCTTTTCTCTTTTACATGTCATCCTGTATGATTTTCTCAAACGAATGGTACAATAACATTGATATTATGTATGAAAATAAGCTAATTATGCTTATACAATACATCATGTGGCAGTATTGTGTACCAATGTCCTTAATTATGGGGAAATTAAAAGACTTAGAAACAGAAGTAAAATCAACTTAAATTAAAAACTGTTGGATTAAATGAAAGAAAACTATAGTAAAATGTTTCTTTGCGTTCATTTGTAATAAAATTAAGGAAGCAATGTTGACAAAGCAGATTCGCTTGCTTCTATATACTAGTGTTAGAAGAATTAGCACACTTTTTACCACTTGACCTTTGACCTATGTGAACATGATCTGGTGCATCCCTATTCAATTTGTCAAATTTAGCAGTGACATCCCAGGAATAACTGTGGTAAGTTTTATGTTCCTGTCCTCTAACATAACATTGGTTGCTATGTTGAGAAAATGCAATATGCATTTTTAAAATAGTTCACTTTTAATTATTATGGAGGGGGAGGTGAGCTGGGCTTGTGTGGGACTTTGGTAATAACAAATACTGTTCTGTGGAAGAAATACATGATAATTATTCAAAAGGACTGTTTAGATGATTGCGATCTTAATGTTTCGGCTATACAACCAAAATTAAATCATACAATAATAACACCTATTGGGTCGTTATGGTTCCACTCTACAGTTATAACATACTTCTGAGAGAGGGACCGGTATAAGGCGAAGTTATTTTCATTGGCAACATGCACAGTGGAGAGAATGTTGTCATACCTCTATGCTACTTTCACGTACTGTGACTGAGATTTCTTTACATGTGGTAATTTTTGAAACTATGCACTATCTAAGCAGACAACTGATCAAAATGGCTGCTCCAAAGTGTTCGGAAAATGAGCATTAACTAGTCTAAAGTACACTAATTATAGAAGTTATTAAAATAGGGACATGAATTTTGCCAGAGTAGATAATATCAGGTTCTGAAAGTGCAATAAATGAATTCAAATAAATAAAAAGTAAAAAAAAAGTTATCGGCTAGTTTTTTTTTCCTCTTCTTTTGTTCCCCTTCAGTTTACCTTTAAAGTTCAGGAAGCGAAAATGACCAAGCGGAGCTAGCAGTCTTTTGGGATGTACACACCTGAAGTAAGGCCAACCTGTATTGTATATAACCCAAATTACACTCATCAATCATACACCAAAATAAAGGAAATTAAAAGTTATTTTAACAATACCTAATATATACAAGGTCTTTGTAAATACCCAAGATATCCAGTGAGGAAAACCTGGAAAATTCTTTTTCTTTAAAAACCAAACCTTTTGCAAAGTACGAAACCTTAGAGCGGAACCTTTATCTTTCCTTTAATTAGCATTAATACCAATATTACTAGGGAACCAACAGTATAAAACACATGTTTTCAGACTTTATGAGCAGATCATGTCTCGGTAAAATCTGGAGTATTACGGCTTGTCAAATTTAAAGCTTTGTGTGACTTTCAGAGCGGAAAGAGAATCCAAAAATAATGACAAAGGTTGTTTTTGGGAGAAGTTTCGATGCACTTCAAAGATTTAAATATTACTGTAATTTATGAGGTACAAATGGAGGCTTTATTATGTAACTGGCTTGAAATGGTGCACTGGACTGTTGCAACGGCAGCTGCAACATTGTTTCTATCTTTCGAACAGTCTGTATGCAACGGTGTATGGCCACGTGAGAAGGCTTTGAATATATTCTGAAAACGACAGTTCTAGTTGATGACGTTTTGTAATGGCAAAGATCAAATAATATGTTGAGCGTTTTAATAACCAAGGTGATATTTAGGGTGTAGAGAAGTTTGCAGTATTGGCAATTCGATATCTGCTGCTTCTAATGAGGATAAATTTGTATGGCAAAAGGTGGAATGAATTTTGTTACTGGTCGCACATAGTTTGGTATCTAAGGGCAACATTATAAGCCAGATTAGATGGATTAGAGGAAAGTTTGGTAGTATACGGAAGAGTTAATAAAGTGATGGTTGCTATGCAAAACATTTCCAAGATGTACAGTAATGTTGTTTGCTGATGTCCTCGTGTAATCCTCCACCATATGGAGATGCGTGGAGTCTGAGTATGCCCGTACGTTAGTTTGTATACACAAAACAGAAGCTGTGCTGGTGTTTTATAACATTTGCCTTTTTCATGTTATTTTTATTTAAATCCCATCTTACTGTTGCTGCATCTATTATCAATCTTTCTGCTTCTATTCTCTTCTGAACATCACATTTACTGGGAAACCCAATACATTTCCCTCCCAGTTTGCCCACGACGTCTGGCGGTGAGCATATCTTCTACCCGGTTTATGTTCTGAAGTTTGTTTGTAGACTTTCCATTCAACATATTTTTCCATGTTTATAGAACATGCCGATTTATATACTATTTGAAGTCGGTATATGGAATCTTCCATTCAGAAACGGGTGAATGAAGGCAGCTTTGACTGCTTCATCTTATCTTTAATTACCAATAATACCAATATTACTAGGGAGCCAACAGTACAACATATTTTGTCCAGAGCAAATCATGTCTCTGTGAAATCTGGGATATTAATTGGTTGTCAGTTTCATATTTTGGAAGGATTTCGGAGTGGAAAGAGAAATCCAAAGATAATGATGAAGCTGTTGTTTCAGAGGTTAACAGATTTTAATATGGCTGTAATTCATGAGGTAAAAATGGACGCTTAATTAGGTCATTGGCTTGAAATGGTGCCCTGTGTTGTAACAACGGCAGCTGCAATAGTGTTGCCATATTCCGATCCGTTTGTATGCAGCAGCGTATAGCCACGTGAGGAGGCGGCTGTGATTTCAATGAATCTATTCTGAAAAACGATATGACTGGTAGATGACATTTTGTAATGGCAAAGATCAAATAATGTTTTGAGGGTTTTAATAATCAAGGTGGTAATTAGGGTATGTAGATTTTGCAGTATTGACAATATTGATTTTTGCTGCTTCCAGATGAAGACTAATTCGTATGGCAAAGATTTGAATGAATTTGGCTTCTGATTCACAAGCTTTGGTATCTGGGGCTAAGGACATCATCATAAGCGGGATTAGATGGATTAGAGGAACGTTTGGTAATATACCGAAGAGTTTATATCTTTCTTGAGTGATAAAGTGATCGTTCATTCAGACTAGAAACCAATGATGTACTTAGTGTGAGCATTCAGTGTATCACTACACTAGCTGAGCCAATCAGACAGCTTCCAGGTATCCTACTGCAGCCCAAAAATAAATCGAATATTTGTTTTATTTTTTCCCTGAGCAACTTTTCTCAGCGTCAAGATGTCATTTTGTACTTTTTCTAAATGATATTCAGCAGAGTATAACAAACATAATTTGTTTTTCAGGTTTGTCAGCCAGTTGTAGCGAGGTAGACATGTCTAGACGAGTAGCAAAATTGGCCCTGAGAGAGTTGACTTTGGTGATCTGGAGGCTAAATAACAAAAGAAACATAGTGATCACGGTTTCGAATTTATTTCCTTTAAGTTATGGTTTCAAATAAAAAATAGGTATCATGTAGTAAAACCAATTACCATATTAATACCTTCAAAGAGTGTAAGCAATGTGTACATGCTAATAAGTGGGCCAGGTATGGCTAAGTGACACTAATAATAATTCTCAACATTACTAACTTTAAAAAAGCTTTAAGAATTGTTACCGAAATTAGTACATAAAATTGGAAGAAATGGTGAATATTACCCATATATTATCAGAATAAGTATGAGTCAATACATAAACTTGGAACATACAGATGAAAATATACAAAGCTAAATTTTGTTGATAACAACTTTTAATCCAATACTACGATATTTACGTGCCATCGACCTGTTTATATGAAAATGTTTAATGCATAAAATATCGAAATATCGCATTACGTAAAACTATGCGCCTAGCATTGGAAATTCATTCTCATTCAAATGACAGAAAAAATCTCTTCGAATTTTTATGACATTTCAAAGACGAAGGTTGGTGATACTCTATGCACCCTCCATAGATATGACATGAACAGAAAAAGGTGCTTTGAATCGGAAATGTAATTTCGTATGTAATTACAGATACACCTCTTCCAATAAACTTTCTCGCAAGTTCAAATGGAGACTAGCTCCTAAATATTAGCATTTCGTATACGTTTTCAAACTAGAAACCAACGATTTACTCAAGGTGAACATTCATTGTGCTACTACACTAACTGAGCCAATCAGGAGTTATTGCATCTTACTGTAGTTCCCAAAAATTAAATCGAATACATTTTCTGCTTTTTTCCTGAGCCTTTGTTCCCAGTGCAAGATGTCATTTACACTTTTTTCTAAGTGATATTTGGTAGTGTAGAAGAAACAAAGTTCGTTTTTCAGGATGACCAGCCAGTTGAAGCATGGTAGCCTTTTCTAGAAGAGTGGTAAAATTGGCACTGAGACCGTTGACTTTGTTGATCTGGAAGATGGGTTGTCAGTTTTAGAGACATTAAGTCCAAGTCCAGAACATATTACATAAGGTATGCTGATTATATACATATATATATATATATATATATATATATATATATATATATATATATATATGTATATATATATATATATATATATATAGTTCCAAAGTCTATATAAGAAAAGAAACATAGTCGTCACTGTTTTGAATTTATTGTCTTTAAGATATGGTTTCAAAAAAACTATATATATATATATATATATATATATATATATATATATATATATATATATATATATATATATATATATATATATATATATATTAAAACTAATTATTGTTTAAGCAATAAACCTGGAAGGTACAGGTGAAAATATATAAAGCTAATTTTTGTTAATCCAAGAATATGCGATCTACGTGCGATTGACCTGTTTATATTAAAAGGTTAAATGAACAAAATATAAAATTTTCCCATGAAGTAAAATTATGCGCTTAGCATTTCAATTCAGTTTGATTCAAATGACAGAAAAAAGTCTTCAGATTTCAATCAAGCTTACTTTAACACTACAACTTGTACACGTGAATGTAAATATAGTTTATTTTCCTACATGCGAAGGTTCTCAATATATGGGAGACCACCGTTGTTGGAAATTTGCATAGTGTTCACGTATTTCTGCCTAAAGAGAGTTTCATCCCTCTATCGAATAGTGGAAACCTACAAAACTTATCGAAGCATCATGGTAAACAGTTGACACACATTTCCCATAACTGTAACCATAAAAGTAAGCATACTGAAAATAATGTGTGATAAATAAAGAAACAACAACAACGCAATTGTCAGCACACAATAGGCTATACATGGCGGCCAGTATTTTTGGCGGAGGAAGAACCCTGGAAAATCCCTGAAAAAAAGAACCACCGACCCAAGCGAAGATACTGGTTCGCTTTCTCACATACGCACTCGAGACTCGAACCCATGCGGACAGAGGTGAGATGTCAGTGATCTGTAGAGGCGAGCGCCTTAGACCACTCGTCCACCCGGGCCCTTCTAATTGCTGTGCATGGCAAAAGTCACGGAACACAAAAATATTAATTATAAAATACATGACTAAGATAATAAAGGAGGGAAGGGGAATTAATTAGTAGCCGAGATGAGCGGTTATCGCTGTTATTGCTTGATATATGAACTATATATATATATATATATATATATATATATATATATATATATATATATATAATCATATTTTCAAAAATAACGCAATATTATCAAATACTACTTCCTCATCTAAGTAAAATCTCTCCTTTTCCTCTACCCGACAGGATATATTTTCTACAAGTAGTAAAATACATCAAAAGTAGCATCAATCTACGGCACTCAATGTCACAGAAGACCAACACGTGCCCTTTGCTCATGTTTATAATGCAACAAGCTCAGAGTGTAATCTTGTGTGAAAATGATTAATATGCGTCTTGAATTTGGGACGACCAGATCAATTTTGCACTGAAGTGTTCTCATGATTATGCAATATGCTGGTCCAATTCTCTGTGATTAAAAACAGTTATTGATTGCACAAGAACGGATCGTTGCTTTTCTGTGCGTCAGACTGAACAGGACATTTAAGACTGATTGCCTGCTTAGAATTCAATTACATGTTTTATTTCATACGCGTCGTACATATACAGTAAATGTAAACTTTACCTGCATGTTAGCTCTCTAATCAGAGAACTTGATTTATAATTGAAAATATTATATTTGTACAAACCTATAAGCAAATAAAATGCAAATCAATAAATTATAGATATAAATGGAAAATATCAGCATTTATTTATTTTCCTTCTGAATCCAAACAATTCAGCATTAAAATGTATAATAAATTTGCATATGGACAGAAAAATAAGCGAGACCTCTCAAATTTGATCTTGACGTGAATGTTTTGTTTATAAATGTGTCATTGTTGTTCTTTAACTTAAATTTTGATATTAACGCTATAATTTTCTTTTCTTTGTTATTTTGTTTTTTCGTCATGTTTTTTTAAAAATATTCCCATATCCGGAAAAAGACAACAACTAGCGCTATAGTTGACATCTTATTTGGCAGCAAATTTGAGTTTCTGTCCTCAATCAACCCACCTACCGTCCTTCCTACGATTTTAATGCCAGATGAAGCATCAGCTTCGGTGCATATGGACGAACACTGTTGATTTTGTGTGCAGTTGACATGCATCAAATTGAAATACAAAACCTGCCATGGTTTTGCAAATTAATCGAAAATAAATGCATGAGATGTGCGCAATAGGAATTTGTCTCAGGTCGAGCAGAAGGTTTATGGAGGGTTGCAGCAAACACATACATGTTATTGTTCGGAACATACTGTGATCATCATCTATACACAAATGCAATAATTATAGGCCGTTGTGTTCAACGGTAGGTGGGATTAAAAAAAGGTGCTTCAAATTTATTGTTTACTTTTACAAAAGAAGAAGTATAAAGTGAAAGTTAGGAAGAGTAAGACATATTATAAAAATTTTGACGTGACGTGCATTCATTGGGATATGTGAAAGCTACAATGTACAAGCTGTACTTTTTTTTTAGTAACACTTACTTGTCTTTCTTAGCGTATTTGACTAAAGGTGTTTTAATTCCTCCATTTAGAATTATATCTTGGCCTGAATTATGAAATCATAATCAAGACACGAACATCTTGGTAATATGGAACTAGCACTTTAGAAAGCTACATAGTGTTTCTGCACTAGCCCATTCATGCTTGAATGCTTGAATGCGTATTGTCTCCGACGACCAAGTATCTTCGAAGGAACACCATCCAATACAGTTAAAATTAAGCATTTCTTTGCTCATATTTTGAGGGGAATGGGAGGAGGCGGGTGGACGGGGTCAAACCACTAATTGTGAATTTGACATGGTACTAGTTTCGAAGCGCAGGAACAATTAATACCGTACTTAATACTCAGAGTTCGGACCATTAGCAGTAATATCAACATTAAATATTTATTTTTAATTTCCAAAAATTGTATAAAGTGCCTTATTTTTGTACACAGATTCTGCCCATGCACTCACATGATTTCTACTTTTTCTCGGCCGGAAAAATATCCTGCACCTACCCAATGTGAGGCTGTCAGTTAAGGTACTTTTTACAAAAATATTTTTTACCGGTGCTCTGCTTTGGTGATATTTTCTTCTACTTCAACATTGTTGTCGACCGAAAATGAATTATTGGTCTGAGCCCTATAGGAAGGAAAATGAATAGAGGGCAACACGCCTTGCTTAGTGATGACTTAAAATTGAAACACATTCATGCTCGTACTATCATCGGCTTAATGCTATCACCTAGGGAAATCGGAGATCCAAAGTTTAAGCAGATGGTAAGCAGATGGTACAACAAAAATGTAATACCTTAAGCCACACGTTGCTTAAAGACTTTTTGCAAAACACTTAATTTTCCATTAATTTTAAGTGCTTGTATGACACATTGCGTCACATTGCTTTGCATTTCTTTCCAATAAATACCCTGGCCTCACTTTATGTTGCTCCCTTTAATTTTCTTCAACATGCATGCAGGTACTGCTTGCAGTAACAAATAACAGATGAAATAGTTCATTTTCATGACATTGTAAAATACTCACTTATCAATGGGATTGACTCCGATGTCTGAGGCATTTTGTCTGCAACCATTAGCATGAATACCGTAATTGTGAGCAGCACGGAAAGTCCGAGAGTGATCTTCTCTCCACTTTCTGGAGGTAACAGGAAACCAGCCAGGCATAGGAAAGACAAAATAATACACGGTATGATAATGTTCATAAAATAGTACTTCACACGCCTGCGTAACCGGACGTAAAACGTCACATCCGGAAATGGTTCCTTGCAGCAGTTGTATGTGATTATATTTCGTTCAACCTTTACTCCAGTTAGTTCCCACTCTCCATTGTCGACGAAGTTCGAAAGATCTATGGTTTTGGATCTGTTGTGTACGTCAACTTCGTAAGCATGATAAGCCCATGAACCAAGTTTCAACTTGCAAACCTAAAATAAATGAAACTGGTGATTGTTTCCTACCAAACTTGATCACTTCTTGGATTTAACTGATTACATGTACATGATTCGGATACAGTTATCGTGACTTTTTCTTCATGCGAAATTGCTTACTTTTGCATCTGTAACGGCGCTTAAGCTAAAACAATTTTATTTATTTATTTATATATAATAGTTTTAAAATGCATTTGTCTCTCTAGCTAGATCGGCACCTTATGTTTCCTAGTTTATTCCTTTAGAGTCTTTTTGCGTCTTAGAAGGACATAATTGCAGTCCTCTGTCATAGTATGCACTTTTAATTAGTTTATATCAATGGTGTAATCACTTACGTCCTCACGGCTTGGTATTAATGCATAACTGAAGGACTACAAGGTGTTTGGCTAGTTTATTATATATTAAATACCTAAATCTAGTCATATCTTTATATGTGCATGCTTTTTTGTCACTTACTCTGTCTGTATATAAACTTACTTGGACATCAAATGGGAAGAATGTAATATCTATCTTACAAGAGCTTCGAAAGCGAACCACTGGGCCCCAAAATACGTTGCCATCATCATAGACCATAGCTAGGCTAGGCATGTAGCCGGATGTGTAATCATCCACGCTGAAAGAAAAATACTTAAAATCTAAAATAAATGTTTCCAGAGCAAGGCTCATCCATGTAAAACTAAAATAAAATAGCATTGCTTTTTGTTTTAAATAGGAAGCATAAAAAATGGGAAAGTACAAATGATGGGGGAAAAGTACATAGATGATTTTGATATATTTAAAATTTTATCAAAAATCATTTCATCATATATGTATGTAATAATGTCTTTTATATTGACTCTAACTCTAAAATAAACTAACTTTTCGTTTAAATTGAAACTTGAAATAAATGTTTAAATGTTTATTTTTAACTGTTTCTATGCGCGTCATAACAATGAACTGTCCCTACATAGACATCATAGGGGTGTTGTTATGTTGTTTTTTGTTCTTCTTTCCTGATGCTGTTTTTTTATTATTATTGAGAAACAAAAATGCGCATATTTGAATTTAAACCCTACTTATTCTATCACAAATTATCACCTGTTGTACAGAACTATATCCGGTAACCACACCTTCCGGCAAGGTATTCGAATGCCCGCCAAACCGCCATATTCGGATGTATTCCAGTTCAGTTTCTCGTCATACCACTCCTGCAATAAGAAAATATGGATGCTTTAATTTAGTGTAAAGAGTAAAACTACAATTTCATTAATATATTATTTGCCTACGCACGCCTCCTTACTAGCAAGGGTTTAATTGCTTAACTGGAATAGTAGTCTATGTATTAATTTCACACAGTTTACAGCACAGAACGTTTTCATTATCCTCGTAAAGTTTATATTTGTTTACAATAAAATTAGGAAATAAACCCTTGATTGAAATCTAGCAAAAGCCAGTCGATAAATAATAATAATAATAATAATAATAATTATAATAGAACCAATAACTTCTAAATCGCGGTCATAAATATAATGTTATAGAGTGATAGAATAATTAAAATACTTTTCATTTTTACATATGTGACGGCATATAAATCTATCTACTTACTGTCACTGTTAAACTGGGGAGTCTAGAAATAAAATGCACAGAAACATATGTATGCGTATGTTCACATAAATCCACAATCTAGCTTTCTGTATATTTTATCAACATTGGGAAACTTTAATACGATTTTCAGTTCATGGAAATTTGACTCCAGATCTTATTTTCTTGAACCTCTGCATGCAGGGCAACGTTTGTATAAAAAAATTTAAACCTTGCAACATTTTCTTCTTAATTCAATCAACGAGTTTTGCCTACTCAGTTCTTGAAAGCATTTTTTAGGAGTGAAAAATTTGCCTTTTGGTCGCAAGGCCTAGATGCTCTGAAAATTTTGCGTCACCAATGTCTTATTAAAATATTATAAAATACAACATATTATAAACTATTGATTTATTAAACAAAATATTAATTAATTTATCAAATATAAATAAAATGTTGCTTTATTGAAAGTCAGTACGGTTGAATCTTGACTTAAGTATATTATTTTTTTAATTTACTAAAATTCAGTCAAAATCGTTTCTGTCCTATACCTATATACGGGCATCGTTGTAGTAAATAATTGATGGAAATATGCAGACACGTAATATTAATTGTGTGTGTGTGTGTGTGTTTATGTGTGTGTGACATCTTGAATGGAAACACAAGTAGCAGACGCTTTTGCATTTCACATTTGGTAAATGAGCACAAGAGTCAAAAGCCTTAAGTTTCTGCCTTTTTCTTAGTAAATAATTCATGAGTAAGCGGCCAAAGAAAAGGCAAAGTTGGATAATATCAAAAGAGATATAGTGAACAACTTAAAACTGGGAAATCTAAATAAGAAACAGTTATGAGGAAAAGGGAGAAGATATTTAATGTACTAGTCAATACAATTCCTTTCGTCTGACGAATTGTTGAACCCAAGCGTCAAGTAAGCACCAATTTGTTTTATTTATTTATTTATTTTAGACAAAAACAAATCACTACAATAATATCGAATATATCACGGTAAATGTATTAAATTAATATCTTGTACACAATCCCTAATGGAGACGTTCAAAGGAGACAGTTCGCATAATAGTAATAATACATTAAAACACAAACCTATCAGAACAAGGTTGCTCATAAATTATTGGATTTATTCGCAAAGAATAAATTATTCTCTGAACTGCTCATCATCAAATAAAAGAGCCAGTCATTACCAGAAATTACTTCACGAATATTAGTTCCTTGGTGAATTTGACGTTTAAAGTTAGGTCTTAAGACCTAAAAGGTTTCGCTCATTTAAAAAAAAAGTTCTTGAGGACCGACCGCAGAAGCAACGTTTGTTCTTGTTAATATCTCTTCGTAACAATGTATTGCTCCAACAGACGACAAAATCCCTAGACTTGTATCTGAAGAGACTTGTATTTTCCTGTATTGTTTCTATGAAGAGACTTGTATTTTCCTGTATTGTTTCTATGAAGAGACTTGTATTTTCCTGTATTGTTTCTATGAAGAGACTTGTATTTTCCTGTATTGTTTCTATGAAGAGACTTGTATTTTCCTGTATTGTTTCTATGAAGAGACTTGTATTTTCCTGTATTGTTTCTATGAAGAGACTTGTATGTTTCTGTATTGTTTCTATGAAGAGACTTGTATTTTTCTGTATTGTTTCTATGAAGAGACTTGTATTTTTCTGTATTGTTTCTATGAAGAGACTTGTATTTTCCTGTATTGTTTCTATGAAGAGACTTGTATTTTTCTGTATTGTTTCTATGAAGAGACTTGTATTTTCCTGTATTGTTTCTATGAAGAGACTTGTATTTTTCTGTATTGTTTCTATGAAGAGACTTGTATTTTCCTGTATTGTTTCTATGAAGAGACTTGTATTTTCCTGTATTGTTTCTATGAAGAGACTTGTATTTTCCTGTATTGTTTCTATGAAGAGACTTGTATTTTCCTGTATTGTTTCTATGAAGAGACTTGTATTTTCTTGTATTGTTTCTATGAAGAGACTTGTATTTTTCTGTATTGTTTCTATGAAGAGACTTGTATTTTTCTGTATTGTTTCTATGAAGAGACTTGTATTTTCCTGTATTGTTTCTATGAAGAGACTTGTATTTTTCTGTATTGTTTCTATGAAGAGACTTGTATTTTCCTGTGTTGTTTCTATGAAGAGACTTGTATTTTTCTGTATTGTTTCTATGAAGAGACTTGTATTTTCCTGTATTGTTTCTATGAAGAGACTTGTATTTTCCTGTATTGTTTCTATGAAGAGACTTGTATTTTCCTGTATTGTTTCTATGAAGAGACTTGTATTTTCCTGTATTGTTTCTATGAAGAGACTTGTATTTTCCTGTATTGTTTCTATGAAGAGACTTGTATTTTTCTGTATTGTTTCTATGAAGAGACTTGTATTTTTCTGTATTGTTTCTATCTAGACCTAAGAGGCATGCTAGACTTTCAAACGTTAAAGCTGGTTATTTTGACTCGAGAAGGAAATCTGTGCCGAGATTAAAGCCAGTACTGTGATTGATAATGATGTATAACATGCATGTATGCATCAATTAAGATGGATTGTGTGCGAATGGAATGAGTTTGTTTTAGAGAGAGATTTGTTTGTGGTGGTAATTTGTTTTTACTAATATGACACCAAGAGCAGGTATATAGATACAACATGGTTAATGTGCATTGTAATGGTGTACATTTTGCTCAGATTTATGATCAAATATACTGTGCATAACCTCAATATTTGCAGCAGCAGCAGCAGATCTAATTAGCAATATACCCTTTTCACAATCTTGTGTACGAGTTGTCTCCCATGCTCACAGCATATCGAAATCGAGGCTAAAATGTACTGCCTAACACCAGTGCGACGCAACGAATATTGTGACACATTAAAAGTTGTTCTCATACATTTTAAAATATTAAACTGGAAATGATGTTCCATTTAGTTCACTGATTCCGTTTTTATAATTGTGTTAGTAAAAAACCTAGTTCTATATACCAAGCGTTGCGTCGCCTCCACCCAGAACCCAACAAAAACATCCACACCCCTACCCTCCATTGCAAGTTATGGCATCGTAATTTATTTATTTATTGCTCTTGAGATATTATTTAAACCAAGGATATGCATTTAGTGTATACACCCTATATTTTACTTTGTTATCACGAATAGTTATTATAACTTTGCACGGTCAAGTGGAAACATTCGTCCAGGTAAAATATTGCCCGTTACATCGAGGACGACGATGCCTCTATAATCCTCATGTTTTCTTGAGGTACTTGCTTTCCTTTAACAAAGTTTTAGTTCCTAGTCTTTTCCTAATTTCATACTATTTTCTGTATCCCATTTCACAGAATTGACAGAATTAAAGGAATCTCGATTTCTAATAGCAAATGCCATCCAATATTGATTTTTCTTAACTGTAGTCCCGTGTCCTCATCATTAAAACAGTCCAGCAGCTGATGAAAGTTACATTGAGGAAATAACTGACGTCATTGTATATTTATAGAATACCAATACAAATGCGATAGTTTGTTCAAGTCTCATCTCTGTACATACATAAACTATACATCACCATGCAATGAAAGTGCACAAAAGCCACTTTTTGCAGTTATGAGTGACTATTAACCAATCAAATAATACTTCATATTATCCCTATCCAAAATGTCTGTTGCAGTTTAAAATTTAAAAACATGTTTTGGCACCATTAATAATACAACTTTTTACCTGAATTAAATACAGTTAGAACTGTATAACACATACAATACATGTTATCAAATTAAATTTTCGGCGCCTTTTTAAAATATCCATGCAGGCTTGCCATTAGATTTCACAATATTCTGGTTTAATAGAATAAGACACATGTTCTCGATATTATTCATCATATCACATTCATCACACTGAACAGTCTTGCAATATTAAAAAGTGTGTTTCTTATATCATCAACGAACTTTCTGCAATAACACGTACAATAAAGTCTTTCATTAATGGCCAGCTTGTCTAAAATACCAGTTTTAATTTTAAGGTGTGCTACCCCACACCCAAGCATAGCATATGCACTACGATGCCATCTACATATATTAGTCCTAACAGAACTTTCTGTCCCGAAATCATGCTTGAAAAGTTTATACGTTCTGACCTTATAAACCCCCACCGCCAACACGATCTACAACTTTGTCCAGTTCTGGTTGTACTTAGTAAACATCAAATTCTCAACCTCCTTAAACATAATATATATATATATATATATATATATATATATATATATATATATATATATATATATATATATATATATATATATATTACAACCTAATGCAATAACATTAGATTTAACTCGATAGTTCCCGTTTTTACAATTTATGTTGTTGCTCAGGCTATGTGACCAAAGGAATAACTCTATGTCTTTAATCTGTTCATTTGTAAGAGTCTAATCCAATGATTCAAAACACACGTCCACTGCTTTAGGTATGGATGAATCCATCCAGTATCCATAGACGCTGCAGCATATTTTCCTATACCGGTGAAGAAACTACTGGCTCTATTCAGAACAGCATTAATACATGAATACTCTCTTGTTCCTCACATCGCAACACTGTAACTGATTATAGACCATATAACAGCTTCATATAACTTAGAATATACTTCCAACGTTAAACCACCCATGTTTTAAAATTTCGATATCAACAGACCTAACACCAGCGTAATTAAAGACCAGCAGACCTAGCGCTAGCGTAATTAAAGACTTTGCTGTCAGATAAAAGTAATTATGGGTAATTTAATATAAAATCCAACTGGTTCGGCACGTTTGTTTCGATTATGAGTGTCACACTTGCTCGGATTGTTGGCCTCGGAGAAGTGGATCAAGAGCATGATATAGAACTAATAGAACAGTGGTGGAATCGTGATTTTCTTCTACGAGGTTTCAATACCGAGCTGAGTGTTTGTTTTCGTCTAAAAAGGACAAGTTTCTTCGATTTTGAATCAAACGTATACAATTTTAAATGAGAAAGGGCGTGGGGGTGTCCACTGAACTCTCGAAGCCCCTACAGGATCCTCCATTGCTTGCTATTAGAACATATTCATTCCTTGCCACTTTTGAAAATGCTATTTGGTCATTAATTCTCTAAGCGTTTTATTTTCATTTAAAACAATTCATGTCCCCAAACAGCTGAGACCATGATATGACCAGTGTTACCTTGATTATTGGCGGTTGTGAAACTTGTCTAATATGCAAGTGCAACTGACGGCAATCGACCAAAATCAAAGGAAGTCACTGCATGCTAAATATTCTGCGTTCTGAAATGATTTACTGTCAAAAATAAATATGCTCGAAACGAGACAATTCCTAATATTAACTAAAAATCAGTCAGCTATTTATATCCTTTCAAGACTGTGTGTAACAAAGTGTCACCTCTTAAGTGCCAATATGATAGGAATTCATCGCCTTCCGATAGTGGTTCTGAAGTACAAAGCCCGAAGTCAGTTACAGTAATTCTAATTCATCCAACAGTTCTGATACTCATTCAAAAGTTTGCTTCCCTTTAGGACATATAAACCAATCTGTATGTTTATATTAAACATCCAATAAATTATTCATTCGATGAAAGGGGAAATGCACTTCTTCATACTCTAAGGATGCAATGCATTGAATAAATTATGTTCTTCCAATAGAATGACCAGAAATGTACTGTGAATCCATAATGTATTCAAATGAACCACTAAAGCAATCTGTCGCAGTAAGAAATTTAATTAAATTTTGCAGTATCAGGGGAACTTCATCATTGACCGGAATATGAATTATTATCAGATATCTTGACGTGCCATCGGCTGAACACGTCCTAAGCTGACACACAAAGTATAATACTTCTATATAGTAACGAGCAAAAATAGACCAAACGTGCATTATATGCATAATAATAGGATATAATATGTGCTCTCTCTCTCTCTCTCTCTCTCTCTCTCTCTCTCTCTCTCTCTCTCTCTCTCTCTCTCTCTCTCTCTCTCTCGGGACAACACCGGTTAGCTTAACAATCACCATACATTTTTAATCGACACTAGTTCTGTAAATGATAAGCAGATTGTGCGAGAAATAAATATCTGTCACCCGTCTTAGGATTCAGTGATGAGTGTGACAGCCGCAGGCTACGGATTGAACAATAGGTGTGAATAATGCTAAATATGTTGCTTAACAACATGCATAATTAAAAGTTTTATTTACCACTTCAAGCCATACATTCGTCGTGAGAACTTGGTTCTTCTCGTCCTGTAATAATTGAAAAGCTGTTCTGTTATCCCAGTAATTGTAATATTAAGAATGTCAATATCTTATTCTCATCACTATCCATACTACAAAAAGACAATATATTTTAACGCCTTCCACTAATTATATATGTGGTCCTAAGTTCGATCTCAGGTTCAAACACGTGCAAGAATACTCAGTCACCCATGCAAGATTGGTGATTTCCCCCTGAGTTCCCCGGTTTCCTCCACTTCAGAGACAATATTGAATCAACATCTGAGCCGTCGAGGGCACATTATAAGCTGATAGACCTTGTTGTATAATCAGCCTTTAATAAATACAGTTTTAAACAAAATAAATATAACTAAAGTTTTTCACCAAAAAGGCTCATAAAATACCCAAAGCTAATATTGGAATATCAGTCATGATACATACAAAAAAATACATATATGTTTTGTTCTGAGTCGACGGAAAGAATGAGTTTGATAGGGCGTAGGGATACGTCGAGGCCGTCAAGCCGAGAATTATTCACAAGACATATCAAACGAGTTCTTTGTCTCGACTCAGAACACAACATGAATGCGGTTTTGTATTTATTACATACTCCTCTATTACGCTTTTGAAACATTTTTAGCTTTACTGTATGAATGAAATTGAAAATGAATTAGGATTTATAAAAGTTCCATTCACTGCGTCTAAAAATATCGACGACCGGACGTTACAGAAGACAACTAAGTAGTTCCAATCTGGTTGTGTGATAGGGATTGAAGGGCTGTATCGAACGCCCGATCAAGAATATAATATTAAATGGGTATGTAATACACACACTAAAGAGACTAACTAAGAAAAAACTAATAAAATCACAAACATCAGTCTGAATGTAATAAAGATTTGAAGATCATAGCTGGCCAATAGTAATCATGCACACAAAAAACAAAGGACAATATTTCCTGCTACTTTAAAATAAACTATTGGTCATAACTGCATTAGTGGCAAATATAATCTCCGTAAATGCTCGGAATATATGTGTAATTCAATCTAAAGTAGTGGTAAATCAATTATTCCTGGCAAGTTTATTTCCCATAGCTTACATGAAAGGAATAATTTTATGTTAAGTGGCATCTTCATTACTTGATGCACTTACAAATATGACAAAAGCTTGGACATAACTCAGTGTTATTATCGATTTTATGACGTTGAGAAGAATTATAGGCTAGTTCAGAACCAAAGGCAGGAGGGGAAACAGATTAAACATTTATTCCACAGTATTTTCGATGCTAGATCTTTGGTGTTTACAATTAGGTAAATAATAAAGTAATATTGTAATAATGGTATACAGATATCTTTGTACTTTTTTATACGGAGTATTTTTTTATTGCCGATAACTTCAAATCATATGTATCTATTGACCACAAGCATGTGAATTTTATCAAAGGGTTTCTTCTTATTTTACAAAACTTTAATCAACCAAACTCACGATTTCTTGTTTACTTCATCTCCAAATGATACGACTGACATTTAACACATTCTCAAAACGGAACTCACCAAATCAAGAATCTGTGTAAGGGTAAGGCCAAGTAATACTTGTACAGTTTTGGACGAGTTGTAAACAGGTCTGATAGAGCTATCATATTTCCTCATAAGTTCTGTCATGAGTAGGTGCTCGCTGGACACGTTCACATTCATCTCCAAAATTGAAGCATTCACTTTTGCAGTATCCATTGGTAGTTTCGTCATAGGTATAGTTCCTAAAAAAAATATGGGAATAGCAATTTGTTGCAACTGACATGCATTTATTTATGAAATAATTGATGAATCATGTGAGTGGTTGAATTCTGAAAAAGATAAATTATATATATATATATATATATATATATATATATATATATATATATATATATATACACATATGTATACATACACATATATATTCATCGCATTTTGAGAAAAAGGACGATTTCAGACTCCCTACTCAATGTGAAAATTATTATAATGGAATGGTGGACGTCATGGTATCTATCATACAACTAAGGTAATACTGCTTCCTTTTGGCCCTTGAAATAATACAAGCGCTTTCAACTTTTTCTCATGCATATGTAGATGTTTACACTGCTTTACTGTGGTAATGATTTCTGAACAGTTATTAAATTGATTGATGTGGATTTTATCTAAGTAAGCTGTAAAATCTCATTTCCCGTAAAATGTTTACGTACGGTTTTGTGGTAAACCCATTCGTGAGGCTTTAATTTCAGTTAAGAAATGTGGGAGATATATTTCTCTTTGCCATTTTATTTGTGTAGGAAACTTCTGCAAATTGAGATACGGGGAAAATATTTGCCTGCTTGGTGATTTTGAATTATGATAATATATAATGAATTCAGTTATTTGCGTGAAACCTGTAAGGGAATTTCCAAATGCGCAGAGCGACGTAAGAATCGCCCATGCTCAAATTAAGACGATTGGGTAAAATGACATTTTAGATGGGTGTAAAGGTTGGGACTATTTTTGCAAAATCATGAATATTTTGACATCCTACACTACATCTCTCTGGTCATGAACTTATGGTTTAACAAAAGCAGTTAGTAAATATGACGATCACATTGCATCCACGATTCGATCCATATTTTTTTTCTTCAGGGAAAGTTCATGTAAGTATCAGATTATGTCATGGTTCCTGGCGATTTGATAATGTTATCTTCAAGAGAGTGATACTAGGTAAACAAGGTGGTAAGTAATAACATCACTATAGTATAGCATAGGTGGCTGTTATCGACAAACAGTGAAGGGTGTTAATTTTTTATTAGTTTTGGCTCTTATACAGAATATCTCTTGTGCTGCTCTTCATATTAACATCTGCAACATCGAGGAAACATTGTTAACACTAATATATAATATATATAATACTTGCCTATATAGGCGTATATTTTGACGGAAAGCAAAGACAGATAGCAGTTTATGTTGATCTGCAACAAGCAAAAAAAAAAAAAAATTGAATCTTTTTGTGGGTAAAACTTCTAAATTTATTTCTGACAAAACGGTATTTCGATTGGCTAAAGGAACCTTCTTATTCTTAGATTCAGCGATAAACCTATGTCATTGATATTGATACATAGATGCAATTCATAATAGAGTGCAACTTCCCTAAATCGGACAATGTTTTGGAGCAAACCTTTTGGCAGTTTGATATAGAGGCAGCCAGGATACGAAGGTTTGATTAGTACTAGAATGGCTAGAATGGCTGCCAGTCCCTTCGGCTTTTTATCTTTCTTAAGTGTTCAGGCCTGGTAAGTTGTAGGCAAGACTGTCGCGGCCACTCCATGTACAGGATTAGGAAAGATGGGTGTTAGGAAAAGTTTGCCTAGGGGAAAGAAAGCATGTTAATAGATATATTGCCATAAGGATGATGGCAAGTCTATAATGGCCTAGAATAGTCTTTCGGGGAAAAATTATATTATTTTTACCAGTTTATCTGCAAAGAAGACCATGTTTTGTGAAACTTCGCAGATCAAAGAATTCACTAATAAATATAATATTTTTTAGACACAAATATTTTGTGATATTTATGAGTGTGGTGATAATTATTATTAATAAATCTAACTTCTGTCCGTGAAGAATATCCTAACATTTGCACTATTTTTCTTGTTTATTTTGAAGACAAGATTTAAAAACCTTCAGGTTAACAACTCACGGACAGGATACGTTCAGTGCATTTGCACTCGTGGTGATGAGATAGTCGCATTCGGTCAAACCGTCGTATTTGACCATGTTCTATGCAACGAAGGACTCGATTACAGTCCTCTGACTGGTGTGTTCATGTTTACCGTAACTATCACATATTTGTTGAGAACCAGTCTATACTCGCGTATAATACGAGTCCAAATGCAAACAACATAGACCCTGATCTGCCGTCGCATAATGCGCCGGCAGATCAGGGTCTATGTTGTTTGTTCTACCGATTAGTCCTTACAAACTGCATAGACCCAGATCTGCCGGCGCATTATGCGCCAGCAGATCTGGGTCTATGCAGTTTGCAGTTGGTATCGGTTTATAAGCGAGTATGATTGATATTAGGACGACAGTTGTAATACAGAGTACCATAACAACGTAAACGTGTGCATTTTGTAGTGATTATGACATGGGAAGTGTTTCCACTGTTCGCCAATAAGAGAAAGGGCAGAAGGTATGAACGAGAATGAATTAGAGATCGAAATTTTACGGAGGGGGGCGCACTGCTTTTCTTTTTTCCTCTTATAGGTAGATGCTACAAATAGCAATTACATTGATACAACTAGTATGAATACAATTTGCCTTTTATTTCTCGCGTTTCACCTTACTAATCTCTTACCGGCAATCCAAACACTTTTGTCTTGAATTAGTACACCAGTTTTCTTTAAGCACTATTAAAGCAGATTTCATACTTACTAATTCTCGATTACTGCATATATTATGCATACACAGTAGCATATTTTTTGCAAGACTAATTTCATTAATCAGTACCGCTATCTTTATTGCAGCATATTTCCAAAAGATATCGCTATGAATAATCCTATTTCTTCAGGTGATGGTTTCTATGTTTTAAATAAATCCATCTGCTTCTATGAGTTGAACAAAGTATTGTTTTCGTCAATATTTCAGTATTAATACGTACAAAATAAAGGGATCATGTTCTGTTTGCTATATGAAGAACAATATTTTGAGTCCGGGGATTCAAAGTCTTACTAAATGTGCTTCAGCATACCTTTTGATAAATGTTGGTTGTTTTTACATGATCAAGTATTATGTACGTAGATTATATAACAAACACCTCTAAAAGTAATTTTTGTAGGTAGAAAAAAATCCCATACTCAAGTAGTTCACGCTATTCCATATTGTTTAGTGTGGGTGACGTCACAAATCGCAATCGTCAAACCGGTTTTAACTAACTTGATCATGAAATCATATTACTGTATACTGAATGTCAAAAAATGTACCCCTCTTTATATGGTATAAGGTAAACTTGGTCGGTTTCCCTTAATTATTTGCATTATAGGTCGCATGATAAACTATTGGGCTAGATTAGTTAGTGGTTATGAAGAATAAATATGTCTTATTATATGTATTCTCTCTTATATAAACATTTTTGTTATAATTCTGATGACAATAAATGGATACTTGAAGTAAAATCTATATTAGATAATGTTGGGTTAAGCTACGTATGGAGAAGTCAAAGTTTTGTGTCAGTTAAATGGTTAACAAAATCTGAAGAACTACGACTAAAAGATCACTACAGACAAGGGCAGCTAACACTAATTAGTCAGCTAAAGGTCTTATTTGCGGGTTATTTAAAATTAGTTTGGATTTAGAAACGATCTATTTCTCATTACCAAAATATATATATAAAAGCTTAATTAAGTTTAGAACTTCAAATCATAGGCTTCTTGTTGAAACTGGTAGATGGGCTATGTTTCCGATAGCGAAATATATTGTACACTCGATAAGTCGCAAGAAATAGGTGATGAATATCACTATCTCCTGTCATGTTCTTATTTTAATGATGAAATACAAAAATGTATACCTCATTTTTACATCTCCAGGACTAACGTTTATAAATATAACCAATTAATGAATACAGGTAACATACGACTCTTGAAAAATATTTACAGGTTCTTAGATTGTGTTTTCCGAATTTTGTAATCACTGTAAAGCATTATGTAATGATATCACACACTATATTCATGTAATGATATCACACACTATATTCATGTAATGATATCACACGCTATATTCATGTCCTTTTCTTATATACCTCATATGTTGTGAACTTTACAACCTGAGTGTAATAACATCTTGTCTCGTCTTGTATTGTTGATAATGTTGCTAATGCCTTGTTTAGAGAGCTAAGATAAATATATTTAACAACTGTAGCTTACGTTGCCCCCCCCCCCCAAAAAAAAAACTTTCCTTGTTATTTTGCCAGATTTGTTCCTACTGTGTGTGGATGAAATACACTAAAATATTGACAATTTAAAAAAATGTATATATCCAAAATTGCCACAATTGCAGCTAGAAACTTCCAAATTGTGCAGCCTAAAGATTATCCAATACTTAAATTTTAAAATCCCATATTTAATTGAAAGCCACACAACTGGTGTAGCACTTGATTTTATAATTGAAGCAGCTTATAAATGAGGAAAAGATCTGGAGAGAGAGAGAGAGAGAGAGAGAGAGAGAGAGAGAGAGAGAGAGAGAGAGAGAGAGAGAGAGAGAGAGAGAGAGAGAAAGGGACAAAGGATGAAGCTCGAGTTTTTAAAACTGTAAATTAACAGTGAGGAAAAGAGTCTGAGAAACAGAAAATATTGTAACACGCACAGGGGTTCCTCTACCGAGCGAATCAAACACCTGCGTGAGGTTGGGCTGGAAGTCCCTTGTTTTCACCTATTTCCAAGGACTCCCCGACAACATTCGTTGTCAACTGGAAGTTCTCGTAACGCGCCAAGACTAGAAACAATTTTTCTATTATCAATAAATAAATGACCACAATGTTACAACTACAACTTCACAATTGCATGACTTTTCCTTGTTAGCATGCCTTGGCATGAAGCAATTAACACAATTCAAACATCCAATGCAAGGAACTATAAAAATACTAAAATTACATCAATAGAATAATGTCTCTATTTATTTTAGGTACAGATAGTACTTAATAGAGGTTACATGCAAAAACTATGTCTCAGAGGGTCGAGATCGATAAGCTCAACAAGGATGAGTTCCACTGTCAGGACACACTGTCTGGCTAAGCACTCTGGTCGAGGTCCATACATCAGGAGGTATGCACGCGTCAGGTATGTTTGTCTTATACAAGAGCGACACAATAACACCTCATCTCTGCGATGTGTTTTGTATGAGGGATGCTACACTCCATTGATGGGTTTTGTATGAGGAATGCTACACTCCATTGATGGGTTTTGCATGAGGGATGCTACATTCCATTGATGGGTTTTGTATGAGGGATGCTACACTCCAGTGATGGGTTTGTATGAGGGATGCTACACTCCAGTGATAGGTTTGATGTTCTCAAGTTTGTTTGTGAAGTTTTCATTCCACGTATTTTGCCAAGTATATAGAACGTGTCGATTTATATAAGATATGAAGTCAGTATATGGAATCTTTCATTCAGAGACGAGTGACTACAGGGCAGCTTTGGCTGCTTTATCTTATCTTTCGTTACCCTTAATACCAAGTGACTATGGAGTGACTATGCATATAACTATACGCAATACATTTTCCAGATTGTATGAGTCAGTCGTGTTTCTGTAAGAGTTGGGCTGCTAGCGGTTTGTCAAATTAAAGGTTTTGCAAGGCTTTAGGGTGGGAAGGGAATCCGAAAAGATGATGAAATTTGCTTTCTGAGGGATTTCAGTGCAGTTCAAATATTTTAGTAAGGCTATAATTTCTGTTGTAAAAATGGAGCATTTGTCTGGTGACCGGCTACAGAGGTGTTCCAAAGGCAGCTGCAATATTCTCCATCTTTCGAACAGTCTGTATAATAAGACGTGTGTCCACGATAGGAGGCTCTAATCTTATTGAATTTACTTTGAAAGAGGAGAGGACTGATTGAGGACATTTGAGGACATTTTAAATTGGCAAAGATCTTTTGTTTATTTGTTTTGTTTTTTTTTTGTTTCACGTTTGCCGGTGGGATAACCAAAGCAGTGATTTGGAATAATATAATTTTGCAGTATTTTGCAAGATTGATTTTTGCTTGTTTAAGATAAGGACGAATTCGTATGACAAAAGAGAGGAATGAAAGCGTGTTTCTGCATCTGAGATTAAGATGACTGCACTTTGCTCCAACATTATTGTTTTAGCATCTGCATGCAATGGTTTAGGCCCCGAGCAAGATGGATCCAAGCAAGGTTGCATTTTAATTGTAATTTTACTGACGAGTCCGGGTTTAACATGAACCGAGCCGACAGTAGGACTCGCTCATACAGAAGAACGGACCGAGCAATAATGCTTTTATGATGCTGATCATTGAGCATTAAGGTGGTAGAAGCATTATAGTTTAGGCCGATATCACGTTCCACTCCCACACTAAACTAAATGTGTTCAATGATCCTATTGATGGTCCTGCCTACTGGGACCAAATCCTCCTTCTAACTATTGTACATTAACACCGTTCAAATCAACACAGAATTCCTATAGGCACAGACTATTGATGCTGTTAGCATGATCTGGCACAATATGAGGTGTCACTGGATAGTTTAGTATCTTGACACCCCCTTATATTTACGGTAGAGCGCACGAGCCTAATAAACACAAGCATGAGCCTTGTGTTTGTAAATTCACACATAAATTAAGTCTGCAATTTGGTTTACATTTAGTTTTAGTTAGGCTTGAAAATTGATTGGTTTGTTTGGTGACTGACTTTGACAGTTAGACTAGCACAGGAGTTCAAATGCGTAACTTGGTTTTCAAATAAACGGACAACTTGATTTACGTGTTTATGTCTGCTACAGATGCAAATACCTCAAAGTCGGGATGGTTGAGAGGTAATGAGACGCGTGCCAAATTGTTCTAACAACAGTGATCTTCAATCATGCATAGGACCCATATTACTTGTTTGAGCCGCCTTGTCCGAGGAAATATTCAAAATAGCCCTTGACTGTCGGAAATAAACAATATAAAAGTGGGATTGAGGGAAGTGTTGGTTCAGTGTAAAAGCTATCAGCTGTGTAAGGAATTAAGCTGAATACCTTAATCATAATCTTACAAGTCTGCTTTCCGCAAAAAATCATTGGTTTGTTTTTATTTGTATCTTTAATGTAGAATTACTCTCATTTTTCTGCAATCTGTCATAGTCCCATGAAAATTCAGCAAATAACTGCCCAGTGTGACCTTAAGAAATTGTGTCAATTTTTCAATCTTCTCCAATCTTATTCACTGTGCCAAACGTCATTTCCTCGTTATCTCTGTAGCTTGAATCTGACATATTAAGATATTCTGAATACACAATTCCTATAAATTTTATAGTAATAAAACATAGTAGAAGAAGGGAGTGATTTCAACAATGTTAGAGTTATGCTGTGGCACTTCTCACCCATTCTGCTAATGAACTACTTAAACCTTTGAAGTTTCATACAAGGTGGTTTAATTTAATTATTTTACTTGGTTTTTCAGTTTATCAATATTTACAGTACATGTTTTCTATATTTTCATACTTTAACGATGATTACTTTAATTCATGCCTTTATATTCCCATCTACACAGGCTGCAATATTTAAATGCATAGATTTCATCCAATTTGCATAAATTTAAGTTATAATGCCATATATATATATATATATATATATATATATATATATATATATATATATATATATATATATATATATATATATATATATACATAACCAATATATCACTTGCTGAAAAGCAGACGGAATGATTCGTAAACATTTCAGATGGAAACGAATAAAACTTGCAACGCATTGTCTACTATTTTTCTAGCACCATCCTAAAATTCCTATCTAAAAAGGCAACGTGTTTCTTCATATTTGCCACAGTAAAATGTGCACAGTCCCATAGCACACCTGCTGAAGTGGTACCTCGAGCTGCAAGAACATCACATATTTCCTCATGAGTGAGCTGCACCAGTATTGCGGAGCATTTACAGGCAGAGACGTATATGCATACACTTTTTTGAGTCTTAGACAGTAAGGTTTGATGAATATCTATTTTTAAATTGTGTTCATGAATCCAGTTAGTGACTGCTGATCAGTGTATGTATGCTGTGCTTCATGTATACTGTTTAAACACTTCAGCATGAACATTTTGCACACTTATTTTGAAATGACCAAACTCCGTTTACATGTTTTATTCACTACATTTTGAGATTGCTCCACGAATTTTTATACTGGTCTTGCACTCTGTAATTAAAAGCACACGGCACTAACGTTCCAGGGTTTATAAACCATGAAACTTGATGAAACTGACATGCTATAAATGTAATTATAGGTATAAGTTGGAAACGGAAAAGATGAAGTGTGAAGGTGCCTCATAGCCGTTGCTCCATAAGATAATTTCTGGATCATTGAGGAATGCATTAAATTATACTAAAGTAACCGTTTGGCATTTTTAACTATTTAAGATGCGTTTGACAGTTAGACTTTAACATGAGATCGAATGTGTAACTTGGTCTTCAGAATGAACGGCCAACTTGATTTGCATGTGTATGTATGTCTGCTACAGATGTAAATATCTCAAAATCGAGATGGTTGAGGGGTGATGAGAAGCATGCTAATTTGTTATAATAGCAGTGAACTTCAATCATGCATAGGGCCCATATTGTTTGTTTGAGCGGCCTTGTCAGAGGAAATATTAAAAATAGATATTGACTGTCGAAATTCAACACTGTAAAGGTGGGGTTGGGGGCATTGTTGGTTCAGTGGAAAAGCTATCAATTGTACAAGGAAATAACCTGAATATCTTAATCATAATCTACTCGCAAGCACACTTTCCTCAAAAATCATTGCTTAGTTTTTATTTGTACCTTTAATGTGGATTTATTATCATTTTTCTGCAATCTGTCATTGTCTGATAAAATTAACCAAAAAACTGTCCATTAAGACCTGAGAACATCTGGGTCAAACTAGGACGACGTGCAGCAAGGCGAGCTAGACAGCTCAGGAACCAACCAAAGCTGTGCGAGGCGCTAGATGCATAATGTCCCAAAGTAGTCTCCTTCTTCCATGGACATATTTAGCTTTTGTTGCTAACAAGAAAAGTCACACCAGATTTTGACTTGACATGACCTTTTAAAGAAAGGTACTGCTATTTAATCTGATTCCATGTTTAAAGTTGTTTTAAGTTGTACAGTAATGTTTTCTATGTCTTTCGACAATTCTATAATACGCTCTGAAGGAATAAGAACTTTATAATACACATTTGTTGGGAAATTTCATAAGCGATGCGTTAATTAGAATTACTCTCATTTTTCTGCAATCTGTCATAGCCCCATGAAAATTCAGCAAATAACTGCCCAGTGTGACCTTAAGAAATTGTGTCAATTTTTCAATCTTTTCCAATCTCATTCACTGTGCCAAACATCATTTCCTCGTTATCTCTGTAGCTTGAATCTGACATATTAAGATATTCTGAACACACAATTACTATAGATTTTATAGTAATAAAATACAATAGAAGAAGGGAGCGAATTCAACAATGTTAGAGTTAAGCCGTGTCACTTCTCACCCATTCTACTAATGAACTACTTAAACCTTTGAAGTTTCATAAAAGGTGGTTTAATTTAATTATTTTACTTGGTTTTTCAGTTTATCAATATTTACAGTACATGTTTTCTATATTTTCATAATTTAATGATGATTACTTTAATTTCATGCCTTTATATTCCTATCTACACAGGCTGCAATATTTATATGCATACATTTCATCCTATTTGCATAAATGTAAGTTATAATGCCATATATATATATATATATATATATATATATATATATATATATATATATATATATATATACATCACCAATATATCACTTGATGAAAAGCAGCAATTTCATGGCATTTTCAGTTAGAAAACAGTCAAATTGGGCACGTGCACAATATGACACGGACTCACAACTTCAGCAGGGTACAGAATGATTCGTAAACATTTCAGAGGGAAACGAATAAAACTTGCAACGCATTTTCTACTATTTGTCTAGCGCCATCCTAATATTCCTATTTCAAAAAGGCAACGTGTTTCCTATATTTGCCACAGTAAAATGTGCACAGTCCCATAGCACACCTGCTGAAGTGGTAGAACATCATATATTTCCTCATGAATCAGCCGCACCAGTTGCTGCGGAGCATTTACAGCCAGAGACGTATATGCATAAACTTTTTGAGTCTTAGACAGTAAGGTATGATGAATGTCCATTTTGAAATTGTGTAAATGAATCAAGTTAATGACTGCTGATCAGTGTATGTATGCTGTGCTTCATGTATACTGTTTAAACACTTCAGCATGACCATTTTGCACAATTATTTTGAATTAACCAAACTCCGTTTACATGTTTTATTCACCACATTTTGAGATTGCTCCACGAATTTTGAAACTTGTCTTGCACTCTGTAATTAATAGCACCAGGCACTAACTTTCCAGGGTTTATAAACCATGAAACTTGATAAAACTGACATGCGATAAATGTAATTTTAGGTTTAAGTAGGAAAGGTAAAAGATGAAGTATGAACGTGTCTCTTAGCCGTTGTCCCATAAGATAATTTCTGGATCATTGAGGAATGCATTAAGTTATACAAAAGAAACCGTTTGGCATTTTTAACTATTTAAGATGCCTTTGACAGTTAGACTTGCACATGAAATCGAATGTGTAACTTGGTCTTCAGAATGAACGGCCAACTTGATTTGCATGTGTATGTATGTCTGCTACATATGTAAATATCTCAGAATAGAGATGGTTCAGGGGTAATGGGAAGCATGCTGATTTGTGAACTTCAATCATGCATAGAACCCATATTGTTTGTTTGAGCCGCATTGTCAGAGGAAATATTCAAAATAAATCTTGACTGTCTAAATTGAACACACTAAAAGTGGGGTTGGGGGCAGTGTTGGTTCAGTTGTACAAGGAATTAACTTGAATATCTTAGTCATAATCAACTCACTAGCATGCTTTCCGCAAAACTCATTGGTTAGTTTTTATTTGTACTTTTAATGTACATTTATTCTCATTTTTCTGCAATCTGTCATCGTCTGATAAAAATTAACCAAAACTGTAAAGTGAGACCTGCGAACATCTGGGACAAACTAGGACGACGTGCAGCAAAGAGAGTTAGACAGCTCAGGAACGAACCACAGCTGTGCGAGGCGCTAGAGGCATTATGTCCCAAAGTAATCTCCCTCTTCCATGGACATATTTAGCTTATGTTGCTAACAAGAAAAGTCACACCAGGTTTTGACTTGACATGACCTTTTGAAGAAAGGTACTGCTATTTAATCTGATTCCATGTATAAAGTTCTTTTTAATTGTACAGCAATGTTTTCTTTGTCTTTCGACAATTCTATAATACGCTCTGAAGGAATAAGAACTTTATAAGAAACATTTGTCGGCAAATTTCATAAGCGATGCGTTAATTAGTGATTTAGTATATTTATTACTGTATGCCCCAAGAAAATATCCATTTGTGCCAATTCTATGACTATAAGATACCGTAACGATTGCATTCATCCTTCATTTGAAATATATATGTATGTATGACTGTCTATCTGTCTCTCTCACTATGCATATATATATAATTTCGTACTAGATGTCATTTATTGTATGAGTTATGAAAATAAAAATGTTAAAATGTTCATATATTGAGCAGCAGAATGTTATTTATCAATCTAAGAAATGCTTAGATATCTTATATGAGGGCAATTTACAAAAGGTGTGTTTGGAACACGCAAACTGAGTACTTGTCATGTCATCGCCTTTCTCAACGGTACAAAGAGACAAGGTTTCAATTACAGAATGTACTGGAAAGTTATACTTACATGAGATGGCAGACATCTATTACTGAAACATGTACAGTCGTGCAAGGCAAAGACTATCAAAGGTTATATATTTCTGGAATGAAATTAATATGTGCGCATGTTAAAGTTTACTTGTGTACTGCATTGAAATGCGTAACAAGAATTCGGTGGAATGCAGTATGGAGCCTGCTCCTCCATGATATAATCCACAAACCTTACAAACTCATTTAGGCAAGAAATGTAGGTTGCTGTAATCTACTTTTACCCGTAGTGAGAAGTACCCTTCAAGATAAATGCGTCCCTCAAGATTCATGACTGTACATGCAGCAGTGTTAGAGACTCTGAGCTAAACGTAAAGACATCACATACTCTCTGGAGCATGAAAAATAAGTCACTGTCATTTCCTTTTGCCGTGACGAGTAGTAATCCTCACGATGAACACACTCATCAGATTTCATGAACGTACATCCTCTAGCGTCCGAAAAACCTACCTATATGCAATAACCTAACGTTGATGTCTGCTCTTACCGAAACAACAACAACGCTGTCGGAAAAGTGATACCAATGTCTAGCCCGTGCTTTGCAGGCTAAACAAAAGCGTGTGCGGATGCCATGATTTTTTAATATTTTTTATTTTATGGCAAATTTTCCTCCAGATTCGGTTACAACTGTAGATGCATGGCTTTCGCTTCTATGGTCGTTTTCAAATGGCTTTTAAATATTTCTGTGTAATGCCATACATGTTTTGTTGCTTTTTGTTGTTATTTTTTCATTCTAATTTTAGTTGAAAATGTCGTAGCAATTTGACACCATAAGACCACAGGCATGTTGCATTTAGTTCACTTAAAAATGGGAAGAGCTAAATCACTAGCACTAGAACTGTCTGCAGTCCTCGACCGTGTCATACACGATGATTGAAGTCAATATATGTGAAATTCTTCAGAATTCAGTGGTAAAAGGTACAGTGATATAAAGTTATGTGGTGAGGAATTTATTAATAACTGATAGATCTCTGTTATTGTCATAATGTTTCTGACGGACAATTTAATACAGAATCGGCACGTGACACTACGGTTTTATGCCCCACCACAACAGTGGTAGGTCATATAATGTTATCCCTCTCCGTCACACCTTGATTTAAGTTTTGCGTTTAGGTCAGGTTATATTTGTTTGTATTTGGGTCATCTGTATTTCATGTACACTTTTCAAGTTGTTAATGAATCGAAATATTATAGAAGTTTTTGCTCAAAGACGGGAAACGAGGCTCACAAAATTACAATGAAAATTATGATAAACTTTTAAGAAGTATTTCCACATAGTAAATATTGTTTACGTTGTGAATAGTGTTTATTTCTTCACAAACAAAGTAATATTGAACCATGAAAATATAAATAATTTAAATATCATGCGTGCACATGCTGAAACAAAATACGAGCTGTTTAATTTGTTTAATTAAATTCGCTCCAAACAAAACTCCAAGCTGATTGATCAGTGTGTCTGCATTGTTTAAGTTCAATACTTATTTCATTTTAATAATCCGGCATTTGTTTTATTATGTATCATACAAATGATTCTTGGTCCCAAATCTTACTAATCTTACAGAATAGTGGTCATCTTCATTCTACTCCAGCTGCACCAAAGCTACCGGCAAAACAATGCAGTCAATCTTCCAAACTGATTTTAATATCTTATTGGCTGTTATAACCGTTGTTTGTAAACCCAATTTTGATACGGTTCTTACGCTTCCCAGTAATTTTTGATCTTTGAGTCTGTAGTACTTCAAATTGCTACATTCAAGATTTGCAGGTTAAATATTATTCCAGATGTGCAATCGAAGAGCAAGAGTTGATTATCTCTAATCATTTAAATTTGGACCCGAGGCCTTCAAGCTAAACGATCACAGCTGATTATCTGATTGATATATCAAGGTTCAAAAGATTGTCAGATTTCCAAGAGTTAAGTCGGTGCCTTTTAATCAATTCAGTCTGCTATCCATGGATTCCTCGCATGTTCGATAAAATCAGCGGAATGAAAGCTCACATATTTTTTTTCCTTAAAGAGGTACATCTAATAAATGTAAGGTAGTCAAGCTGTGTATATGTATAATTTGAATAATATTAAAGTGGTTTGTGATTTTGTGGGTTTAACGCCATTTTTCAGCACATGCTAGGCTATACATGGCGGTAGAGGAAGAACCCGGGAAAACCCGTGAAGGACCACCGACCCACGGGAAGCTACTGGCAAGTTTTCTCAGATACCCACTTTGGCCGAGCCGAGACTCGAACCCACGCGGACAGAGGTGAGATGTCATTGATCTTTCAAGGCGAGTGCCTTATACCTCTTGGCGGCTACCTGGGGCTCTGAATAATATTAAAACATTTTATTTATTTGCCGCTAACATGCAATACTGAGATATATACGAGATATGGCTTTTCATGATCAGTAGTTTTTAAATTGGTATCTGTAAAAAAACGCTGGCAAATAAAGTTCTTGAAACAACGGTCAGTTAAATATTTAATAATTGGATACTATTTTTAATGGTATTAAAAGTAAGAAAACGACTGATGAGTCGAAAAATAGTACTATTGATTATGGTTTATCACTATACCGTTTGCGCGGTATATATTTGGAAGGAACATACGAATTTATAATTTTGTTTATTTTCTTCTCAATGTATTATTTCTGTGGCATTATTCTCTAAAGAGGAGCACAATTTCGGTCATCTATTCTTTTGGTATTCTGCTATAACCAACGCTTAATCGTAGTAATCTAACTTGTTTAATTTTTCACTAAGATAAATAGTTGACAGTGCTTTTGGATCTCATCAGTAGACAGAAGTAACAGAAGATTAAAGGGATTAACAATACTTTTAATTTAAAATCATCTTGAACATATTATCTTTGACTTAACCAGGCTGCATATTTATGTATTGGGGTTATTATTTTCTTGTATTTTTGTTTAGATTTCTACGAGCATGTTTAACAGGTTTATTCTTGCTCAATTTCGATTACGTGGTTTATTAGAAATAAATTAAGTCGATAAGAAAATAGAAATGAACTCACACTATTAGTTGGCTGAAGTTTTAATTATTCTTATATATAGATCAAATACTTCGATTGAATTAACACAATGGTCTGCACAAAGTGAACAGGAAACTAGGAGAGTAAAGTTAGAGGAGGAAATAATATGTTGTAAAACATATAATTAAACATATTTTTAAAAAAATGTAAAACCTGTCTGTTGAGGCACCTTGGGAGTAGCAGAAACTGGATTTTATGAGCAGGTAACCCTAATAAAGAGGTAAATGTGTAACCATGTTCATAAGGGACTTATCGTACATGACTTTGATATTAAGGCTGCTACTATATGGAGGTGACCACGATAGCACATTTAAGTTTCAAAAACAATTAATATATATTCGATTGCTGAAATATGCTGTGCAATAGTCTATATTATCTTTTACAAACCATTGAAAACTTGAAATACATATTTAGCATCACTTCTTTAAAAATAAATAAAGTTGATGAAATGAATTGAGCCAAAATGGAGTACATACCTGCTGAAACTGTGTCCGGCTTAAGAGCATGAACTGAGAGCACTAGATAAATTAATCCACTCATCACGATTATATTTGTCTATATCTGACAGTAAGTCACAATCTTGTCTGCATTTTGCAGTACCTCACAAAATTAGTGAAGATATAAGCGTTCATTTTCTTTAATATCATTAAAAACTTTATTCCCGGAATCCTCTTGCAAGTAGGTGCTATCTCCCTTTCCGCTAACATTGAAACTTCAAAATACTGTGAATCAACAGCTGTGTCTGTGCATCTCAGACATGTATAAATCTGAATCACAAGTCAGTTGTCTAGTAAGAAGTCACACCAATAGATTTTCTTATCCCACGCCTCAGACATTGAAAAGATTCAATTAATATAGAGCATTGAACACCAGAAAGCAAGCTCTTTCATTTTAGCCGTCAGAAAAGACGTTCTTGATTTACTATTCTCAATGTTTGTCTTGCCTTTCAATACTGGTAAATAATATTAAGCGCACAATTGCCTCGCTGGAATTCGTTATGAGAAGAATTTCTAGACGTTCACCTAAGCTGGAATGGCCATTGTAAGGACTGGTTCTGTGAAGAAATAAAGCAGAGAGAGAAAATTGATCGTGCTCGCTTGTTGACGTGTACTTTACGTGGTGTTGCCATTTCAATCTACATTTTAATCAGACCAAAAGACACTTTCAACTCTTTCAAAGTTAGAGTTAAACTTTCCTTCGTGCTACATGTTTCATTCCAGTATTAAAGTGATAATACTTACTAGTAGGAATGTATAAAGCCGATGTGAGAAATATAAATTCTTTTACAACATCGAGAGACATCAAATAGTGCTAGCTGACATGAAATCAGACATTCAAAAAGACTCTAGCTCGAAAAACAAAATCTACCAAAAGTGAAGGAAAACGTAAATGAATTGTCTTTCATTTTAAGAGAGAAAGAGTCAACGAAAGTGAAAGGTCAAAAGTCAAATCGAACAATGTAAGCATATTTCAAATGCAAATGGAAGTAAAGACTGAGACATATTTTGCGATATCTGCTAGTTACAGTTTAAAGGAAGAGTATAATTTATAATTTTGCGATACATTATCCGTTTCATACTTGAAACGAGGTAATCAGAAGTTTGAAAGTGACACATCAAAATACACATCTAACTTTTGATGCCTAATGACAGCGTAATTTATTGATCATCTGCCTTGGTATGGCAGTTACAAGGCTGCAGACGGCACTCTCGTCAGAAGGCAATAACTGCGTGAATATAAGCCTATCGTATCAAGCTAAGAAAGATCTAAGCTTATCACTCTCTCTCTCTCTCTCTCTCTCTCTCTCTCTCTCTCTCTCTCTCTCTCTCTCTCGTTAAGCAGTATACCAAGCAATTATTTATAGACATTTTTAGCAATGTTAGTTTGATAAAGTAGTAGCTGAAACGTTTGACATATGTTTGAAGAAAGAAAATCCTAACAATTAACTTTTTTATATTTTATAAACGAGCAAAGATGCATACACTAAGGATTGTTGAATCTTGCTGGTTACAAGGACAAGTATGAAAAGAGTAGAAATGGATCGAAATAGGTGATTTACTGGTTGCAATAACACGTATAAAAGGAGTATAAATGGATCGAAATTGGCGATTTACTGGTTACAAAAACACGTATAAAAGGAGTAGAAATGGATCAAAATAAGTGATTTACTGTTTACAAGGATACGTATGAAAGGAGTAGAAATGGATCAAAATAGGTGATTTAAAGCTTTTACCAAAATTTCACAAAGAGTTATCTGGCTTTCAATAGGAATAAATCTAGCATTTACTCTTCGAGTCATATGCATGAAATTATAATTTCAAGGTTTGGACTTCATCATCCGACTTTGACAAAATTCGAAGGGATTGTACACACTGCTATATTCATGATGCACATACAAATGACAAATTGATTTTTGAATTGTTGTACACATAAGATGCTTAAATATTAATTAAATATATTGTTTTCGCCTTTATAATCCTTGAAGAGAGATATCTATCAAAAATACAGTTCATCCAGATGGTTAATTTACACGCGGTCTATTTAACTTTTCGAAATGGTGCAATCTTTGTGGTCAATTAAGAGGATTACAAGTAGTAAACAATGGGATATATTTACTGTGCAAAGATGTTTTGAAAAAAAAAAAAAAAATAAAAAAAAAAAAAAATAAAAAAAATAAAAAAAATAAAAAAAAACAGAAAGGTAAAAAAACGCAATAGACAGTGGCAACCTATGTTTCAAATTTAAGCAAGGCAGTGGATATTATCTGTATAGAGTTACATTACAATGACTTGAAAAATTTATCAAATTTTGTGCAAATGATGACGATCTACGATTTGTTCAAAATGGCACACGGAAGGGAAGGTACCAAAACCCTTAAGACCCCCCCCTCTCTCTCTCTCTCTCTCTCTCTCTCTCTCCAAAATCCAATTCTAGGAAAATAACTTTCTCCATATAAATGCGTAACTCCTACTCCTAAATATTTCTTCCAAACTCTATTCTATGAAAAATCAAGTGCCGATGCTTGAGATAGTTTGGATTTTGGAAATGTTTATTACTTTATAGAAAATATTAATATGCAAAGAAATAAAATGGGGCATTTTCACCGAATCTTTTATTTCTAATTAGCAAGGAAAATAATAAACATATATGCTCTTAATTTTCTGCCAAAATATAACGACTCCTTTCCCTGCACTGCTACGTCCCCAGTACTAACATTGTAGAATTTAATTTTGCGTCCCAAATTTCACGTTTTTTAATCATAAGTAAAAATAGTTCATATATATATATATATATATATATATATATATATATATATATATATATATATATATATATATATATTTAACGAGAGGGTGAAAAGAGACGGGAAGGAATGAAAGTCATTAAGTATACGCAGTTAGTCCTGATTGACATTTTCAGATAAAACTGAGACTTTAGTAACTGCATTCGCATGTAACACCATATACTAATCCACTTTAAATCTCTTCACTGTACATATAGATCACACTAGTATTTGGATAGATCGGAGGTCCATGTTTTTCATTTTCTATTTCCTAAAACTATCTAAGCGCCATTCATGCAAGAGCACGGACAGACACTATACCAATCCGGACAGCTGTCAGAAAAGCTGAATAGATTTAGTAGAATTGTACTGTGACGTCTGATGGAAACACTACCACAGAGAATAAGCACCGTGCCGTCTGATGCAAACACTACCACAGAGAATAAGCAATTAGTCTTTGGAATATTCTGGACAATGTTACGAAAGAAAAGCGACTCAAGAACTTGTTGCGGCTTATGAGCCAAATTCAAGGAAAATGCATATAGTAATACCAGAGCGAAAAAAGTGGACACATTTTTTTTCTATTAGATGTTGTAAGTGTTCACCCCTGAAACACTCTCAACGGCAAAAACGCAGAATATCGATACTTATTATCGATTTATCTATGAAGACATACTGAAGTTTCAAGCAATATCCCACTGGCGCAGATAAGTGAAAAGTCGGGATAATTGATACATTATTAAGATTTTACGATATATATGTGGTTTATAATATTGATGTCAGTGTTGTTAATAGTTAAAGATGGTAAGTTCACATATAATCACCAAACAACCGTAAATTTCCGAAAAATATCTTTCATATCTATCTGAGTGTAACCTCTGCGAGTCAAATTAAAAATTACAACTTATTGGCAAATAGTTTTCTTTTATGAACAATTAGCATCAGCATGACCTTGGAAACTCGAAGGGGGCACAAATTATTTGTTTGAGTTCTCGATTGCTTAGAGCTTTTGGATATCGCTGACAACACAATGCTGGACACTAGGACCAAGCGATGCAGTCGATAGATGCAAAGTATTCGAGTTGTTGATATTTTAGATATCGAAACTTAACTATGTTACTTAGAAGCTTAACTATGTTTAGTGTATGCTTCACATAAAACTAATTTCAATTTTCGTTTCAACATCAAGCAATATACAAAGAAAACCGTTAACATAATCAAAATAGGAATGAAAGGCCTAAAATCACATTCATGTCTACCACAAACTGACTCGAGATAGATTGTACTGGAAAGCGAAATACATAGTTTAATTATTAAGATTTTACTTTCTAGTTTGCAGTTCATATCATTCTATAATTGGTTTGCTATACTGGTTATTCCCACTTTGAATGAAACTTTGATGGAAAGGTACAATTCAGGAAAAATAATATTCCAGTATATTTACATTAAACAGCAACACCTATCCCCAACCCTCCTCCCTTCGACACAGCACTGTGGTTAATGAATGTTAATCGAGCACCATTGATCCATGTTTAAATTAGCACCTCTGATAAAACGATCTGTTGTTATATAAATCAAGACAAGAACTGTGACAGTAGTATTTTATCATGGGCACATATGTCTGGATTTCAAATTCCAGTTTTTTCAATTTTAAATCTTATTTGCCAATCTCTTTTTCCCAACATATGGTCATGTTTCTATCGGTACTATCTGAACAAGCCAGTACTATCTAGCTATTACTGAGTGGTTAATAATGTAATTTACATAGGTTACAACAGGTATCATATTGTGCATGGAGGCATATAAACTCTCACTCAGGTAGCAAATCCTCTCTGTACTTTCAATATATACATCAGTTTTTTTGTTGTTGTTTGTTTGTTTGTCTTCCTATTCTATTGCATGAACTAAAGCAACATTACGTTTTTCTTTGGAATACTTGTGGCACTTTTTCTCCTACCCTCACTCATTCAAGAGGCATATACTTTGCAGTCTCATTTGAAGCAGCGGTATGAAAAGTTCTTGAAAGTTTGATGACTTGCCATGCTTTTTCCTACAATGATTCATCATTACTTCTATATTTTAAAATTGCTTCTAACAGCGAATATCTAATTATGCGAAGCAAGTAATGTTAGATTATAAATGTTCCTGTATGTTTCCTACCTTTGAATAATATATATTATGTGTGTCTGTGTCCGTGTGCGTTCGTGCTCTTGAATAAATAACTATAGGTACAATTGTCAAGAATAAAGTACATAACCACTCAAATCGGGGTGATTGTAGTTATAAGCATGAATTTGCAGTTGAGTAATTTCTATTCAGTTATAATGTACCTCAAATGTACTTCTGTTTTGACGTAAAGGTACAAGTAACTTGCATGTAATATCTGTCGGCATATTAAAGTTTCAAAATCAATTGTTATTTTTTGCAGTAAATTGAAGTAACTAATATTGTTTTTCATTCGTAGTAATTTTATAAAGTGCATATTTACGAAATTATTACAAGAATAACACTGACATTGAAAGAGTGAATCTTTTTTTATTTGATAATGATAATGATAAAGTAATGTAATTTGTAATTTTCGGAGTACAAACGATGGCTTACTGTACATATGTCAGATCCCAAATCTAGCATGAACCCACGAATCCTTTTGGTCGTTCCATATCAAATACCCATTAAGGCTAGAGAAACATGAATAAATTGCTCTGTGTCACTACCATGCTGAGTGACAGGTTAAACATTTTATTATTGCGTTTGTCAGTTTCGTGAAAGATGATATCCGTATGCACTTATCCACTGAATAAGAAAAGTTTACGCTTTTAGGTCCCTATTGAGAAATGTCCCTTTCTGCATTTGCAACTGCGGGTTATTGAGCATCAAATAATCGATTCTTTCACAGATCAATCACTTCAAAATCAGATTATTTAAGGCAATCAGGTACACATATTATCTTTAGACACTTCCATTAGAAATATCAATGCACCCGGCCACTCTGTCAAAACGTTACTGGACTCCACATTTTACTGGAACAAATACGGGCAATTAAAACCTTGCATTTGGCAAATTCGAGGAAAATTTCAGAATTTGGTGTAACATTTGCTGCTACAAATGTTGAGCAAAGTTTTAAGACGGAAGGGTCTAAATATTGACTAAATTCTTCCCAATTTCAGCTTTTCAATACTGAGGGAAACCTCGGCCTGATAATCAAGTGTCCAGCAGATTTGCGCCCTTTACACCCTTCACACTAAATAAACAAAAATTGATACACTATGAGGTATACTTGCCTTTTGGCACATATGACGTAAACCTATCTCCTCCTTTGCGGTAGATGGATTGGAAATTATCTATTATTTAAGGATCATTTGGGAGAACTGAACCAGTTATGGATCCTGGGTAACCAAAGCAATTAGCAACGTTTGCAAATAGATCCCTTGTAGTTAATTTATTTTTCGACGTAAGAGATGCTGTCGATATTGTCCTCTCCTGTTTAAAGAACAAATTTAACAATTTAGATTGAAGGAAAATATATTGTAAGAATTTGTATTCCACCGCCAGAGAATGACGTAACACGCAATATTGTAGCACACGCAAAGGATAGCTTCGGAATATAATTTAGTAGTTTGACTCTTATTGCCAGCCTTCCTTAGCCAGCAAACTTTGGATTGTCTGGCAGAATTACAAATAAATATAAACGCGTTGACGCTAAAGTAATAATCTACTGCTATAAGAATATCAACTCGACAAGAAACACAGAGACATATGAAATACAGTTCCTTTTCTCAAAATAATGTGTGAAAACACATCGCACTTTTTTATGACGCAATACATTTATCAGCAATCATTTGCCACACACTTGCATACACACATACACACACTCAAAAACAAAGACGCACTTAAGTCACCATCTTAAAACGCCATATATATGAGCAGTTTTGGAGTTAGAATGGTGTAAACCACAATTATAATTAAAAAGGTGCGAGCAAAAATTAAAATTAAAAAGGTGTAAATCAAAACTTAATATTATTGTGCATGACTCAAAATTGTATAATGTCATAAGGAGTAATTAGTTTCATATCATAATCAAGATGTTTCATATGATTCTAAACTATAGACCACTTCACAATGATTCATCCTTTTCTAGCGTTTTCTAGTACATGGATCAACGGTTGAATATTGATTATTGTCTACTTTAAACAAAATTCCTGTTTCATATAATTGGTGATGAAAATTTCTGATTTATGACCGATTTGATATGTTGGCAGGCGAATGTCCGACGTTCGAGCTGTCATCATTTTTATTTTTTGTAAGTTGACTGCTTTCTAGCTTTTATCAGTTGGTTCATACCCCTCCCCCCCCCCTCTCTCTCTCTCTCTCTCTCTCTCTCTCTCTCTCTCTCTCTCTCTCTCTCTCTCTCTCTCTCTCTCTGCATGAACCAATCTAATAAAAGAAAGAAGAACCTGTCAGCTATAATGACCAAGCAGATATAATAATGATACTATTTTGTACACTTAGAATTTAATTTGCTAATTTGTCATATCAGTAGTAAATCTGGAATTTTCCTTGGAGATTTTGCTGCACAGGACCTTTGTTAAAGGTAGGTAATGTTTATTTTTCAATCGGTTGGTGGCTTTTCTAAAACAAAAAGACACTGGAAAAGCTGAATTATAGTGAAGTGACCAATGCTTAACTGTCGTCTTGTATGAAGAACATGTATCTATACGTCAAATGTTTTGAATCTCGTATCAAATATTCAATTTTGAAAACATTTGTTGCTTTCCGCTTTATTGTAACCATCTCATTGTATAAAGAACTGTAATTTGAATATCAAACTGTGTTCTAAACCCAAATGGACAATTGAAAAAGACTTATCTCATAGCTCAAACATTTTTTTAAAAACTAAAACAATCAACTATAGCTGTGTGAACATAAATATTACAAGGCTCAGAAAGGAAATCAAGTCAGGCATTTTTAATGCTTTACCCGAACGTCTATGTGTCTGTGTGTGTCAGTGGCATCCACATAGGGGATTTATCTAAGTGTCTGTGTGTGTCAGTGGCATCCAGATAGGGGATTTATCTATGAGTAAACATCACATCGATGTCAGCTGCAACTCTGCATTAACAGTTTTTTTGTGTGTGTGGAATTAGTCAGATTTATCATGAATGCGGTCAGTGTTCTTTGTATCGGAACTGGTATGAGTTATCATGAATGCGGTCAGTGTTCTTTGTATCGGCATTAGTCTGATTTATCATGAAAGCGATCAGAACTCTGCGTGATATAAATGATGATAAATGCCAATGAAAAATGTAAGAAACAAATCTAATTCATGGCCCAATGTAAAGGCGTTCTTTGTGATAACAATATTAAAGCTTGTGGTTTAACGTAAGACCTTTAAATGATATGGATTAGGGCTGACGTTTCAAACAATCGTTGATTTGGGAGATTGGGCTAAACATTCAAAATGACCACTGTCCTGTGAAGGGCGAGATAACAGGCAAAAGCACCTGACAGGCTCAATCAGAACGTTACTGCAATATTTTATGTTTATATCGGCTTCACTGTAATTCATAAGTTAGCACGAAAGAGGGAATTCAAGTTTTTAATTTCTCACTTGTCTCAATTATGGTCGAGGAAAACGAGATTTTTAAAAATCTTTAATGATAACCACGGAATTAAGATAACATTATATCATACACAAATATCAATGCTTAAGAAAATATCCACTGCAAAAAGCATCAAAACATTTCAAGGTCATACATCACTGTAAATTCACCACTTTTCGAGGGTACCAGTGTTCGTGAACATTGTGGCTGCTCAAACTACGAAATTATAAACCTAGCGAGACATAATATCCTTCTGTGAAAACAATAGAACCTCTCCTCAACACACGAATTTAAGTAACAGCGAAAATGTGATATTACCCAAAACCACGAAAAATCATGTCACGAACGTAAAAGAAATTACAATGTATTTACCAAATAATGAAGATAAGACTCTGTTAACTAATTTGTTTCAAATTTACGCAGTTCATCTAGAGGTCTTTTGGAATCACTCAAACAAAGCCTGATTTATCTACAAGGAAATCATCCTTGCCTGTAGTTAAAACTCCTACTCACTCCTTATATATATATATATATATATATATATATATATATATATATATATATATATATATATAGATCACTTTAACTTAGTGTTTAATGATTATTGTATGTTTCCCCATAATTACAATGTAAAGTAAATGCTTCAGATATATTGGAAATTAAAAAGTTTCTTTGGCGCCAGTTAAACATACTTAATTAGATCAGAAGACCTATCACTTATTCCTTACAATGGCATGACATTGTTGGTCATAACTCACATATTAAATATGACAATAGTGCTTTAATTCATGTATTGATGTCAGCTTTTACTTCCTTGGTATCAGTGACTAGCACTTACTGCATATTAAGTTAAGATGGTATAGCAAACACTCGAAAACCAGTTTTATATACGAAAATAAATAAAAAAAGGTACAGGAAAGCAGTTATACATTTTACCTTAATAATGGAGATAATAAATATATATTTTATATTTATTTCCTGTTATTCAAAATAGTATAATAACCCTACCTAACTTAATGAGGGGTCGTAGCGAGTTATCTTCCCAATAGGTGGAGATCACAGAAAAAAAACCGGTCTCGATATTTGGTTACCATCAGGATTTTATCGTTCGCCAGAACAAATGTTAGATCTTGTATTATCTCTAAGAATACATGATTCATAACACATATCAATGAAAACAAATAATTTCTTATTTTATTTTGAGGTGGATCAAAAGATATACTATTTTTTTTTTCTTCAAAATATCAATAAAAGTTGTGCTTCCTGTAACAATATAATAATTCAATAATCATTAAATAAAAATAACCCTCTGTACAAAGTATACATCTTTTTTATTATTGAAAAACCTCATGAAATTGCTCATTCTTATGTGAAATTATTTTAATTACTGTTTGTTTATCTCATCATGAAATAACTCACATTTGAACAGGGAACACAAAAGTTATTGGGATCTGAAATAAAAAATAAAAGTATCAATATCCAAACTCACCATCCAAACATTTTATTTATTCTGAATATTTATAGCAATTGAAAGATAATCTCTACAATAAAACCTTTTTTTGCAGTTGGTATAGCAGGTCAAAACAAAAATATCAATGCTTGTCTGTTTACACAAAGTATATCTAAGCAATCACGACTTCTTCATTTGAATTTTGTAGTAAATAGTAAACTATCACCCTATCACCTTAGGAATGTTTTATACATTATATTTGGTACATTATGTTTGGTACATTACGTTTGGTATATTATTTTTTATACATTATGTTTGGTACATTATGTTTAATACACTATGTTTGGTACATTATGTTTGATACATTAGAGACTAAGAAAGTGCAAAAAAGCAACAAAAATAAAAAAGAATAAATTTTGTATTGAAAATGAATAGTTTCATGAAACTTAAGGCATGTTTAAAGACCAATCACCCCACCCACTAAATATCTAAAGAATTCTTGACAATAAATCGTTGAATAGTACGTGGATTATATAATTTTAAGGAAATGTATCTGTTGAAAAAAAAATTATAGAAAAGACTCATACAGGTAATTGTGTGAAAATAACGCTAATTCCATTTTTTTATGCAAATATCAGAATGTTTTATACATTATGTTGGATATATTAGAAACTAAGAAACTGTAAAAAAGCAAGAAAAACAAAAATAATACATTTTATTGGTATTAAAAATGAATAGTTCATGAAAATTAAGGCATGTTTAAAGACTAAATTACCCCACCACTCAGTATCTAAAGAATTCTTCACAATAAATCGTTGAATAGTACGCGCACTACATAATTTTAGGGAAATGTATCTGTTGAAAAAATAAATATAAAAAAGAATCACACAGGTAATTGTGTGATAATAACGCTAATTCCATTTTTGTATGCAAATATCAGAATATGCGATTTTCCATTTGCGATAACAATATCACCAATTATGCTTAATATATGTTTTCCGATCGATTAACTCCTTCTTAATGTCAATGATCCATAAGATTGAGACATTTTTAAAGCAAGATGAAGATGCTATCAATTCTTTATTTGTTTGTAAATCAGGAAGTAAACTAGAAGTAATGTTGGGCTGCTTTGTTCTATGCTGCCATCGATCAAATCAAAGGGACACTAACCTTTAAGGAAGACAGCCAATCTTGAAGGTGCCAATGTAGTACATAAGCTTTATCCACAAAACTATTAATGTCTCGAAACTGCACGTATTAAGATAGTTTCAAGCAGTGGAAAATTACTTGAACTTATGAGCATTTTATTGTTCAAATAAAATACGAATATTACATCCTAGAGGCATTAAGTACTTTATACTGTATTGCATCATAAATTCAACAGTTATTTTTCCATGCTGTATATAACTCTACAAGAACAGTGCTTGACGAACATGTCTCTTTCTCTTGCAGTAGTGATGGGATACTATTTTCGCAAAGCCGTGACAGATTTATCATAATGTCATCCTCTTATTAATTAATATGTATAGGATTAAATGGCATATCAGCACAATTCTGACTATATAGTACCGATTGTAAGGTTAAGTACTGAAAATGTAAAAGCCAAATTTCCAAAATCTTTAGGAAGATTAACCCTTCCAAATTAACGTAAACATATTGTCCTACATGATAACATATAAATGGTAAAAATGTTACAGTTCTTTAAAAGGTATGCACGGTAAAGGTATACGATATAAAATCATTCAAATATAGGGTACAAATTTGTTTATGCAAGCCGCATTTGTAAGGATATTGGTAAGTATATGAATATCATTAAAAAGGCAAAGATTGTCTTTTGAAACACAAGCTCGTAAGTTTCTTTCCTCATCCGTTGATACAAGTGCAGCCCCACAGTGTCAGGTAGCCATTAAAGCCGCCAACTGGAAGAAAAGGTAACCGTTGAATAGCATGGTCAACATCACATTTATTTCTCGTATTCGTTGGCGAATGATATATTCAGACAAATGCAAGAGTTTTGTGTCTGTACACACCAGCGGCTGTAGTCTGTAATGCGGCATGATTTGGCTCTGAGAAGATATATATATATATATATATATATATATATATATATATATATATATATATATATATATAACCTATTGCTGTCTTTTTAAAAGGTCTCCTGAAGGCAGAAAGCTATTTGATCACCTTCTTTAAGCAGAAGACTTATTTCATGAATATGCGCAATTAAACATTATAGTGACATAAACATTTATGGAAATGATGGAAGTGTGGGACTACTGGGAAGTTTCCATTGCTCGGCATCTGGGGGCTGCCATTTTCCATACTTTCTACACTTCCAGATTTGTTGAAGAGTTTGATAGAATCTTCGGATCCTCTTTGGAGGTCCAGTAGATTGTTCAATTCGCGTTTTAGTCGGTTTCGAGCTTGCATTACCACTGGGCCGGCAGTTTGCCACTTTTTCTGTATTGTTAGGTATGTTGTGCTTCCTATTTCCCACGCTGTTAAATTTATCACATTTTAGTTGTATTAGTAACATAACTATATAATCAAATTTTGAGGAAAGTTTACCTTCTCAACGTTTCCCGGTATGAATTGTAGTAGACAAAGATGACGTGGTACATTCATCCACAAAGACATCTTAAGTAGTTCTTGCATTGACAAATTGAATACTTGCATTCTACGCCCACAAAAAGCTTGACGATTAATTAACATCGTTTATTATAAAATGGAAGAACCAAATTATGGGCAGGGGATAGTAGTCTGTTCTTAGCGTGTTTTTTTGTGTGGGTGGGGGTGGGGATGGGTTTGGTGGGGTGGGGATGCATGTTGATTGACATCATCTCGAATAAAGATCTAGGTAGTGACACTCATACTAAGAGCAACATAACTGAATGTCATGTCATTTAGTCAAAGCTGGGAATACAGAAAATGTATATTTTATTATTATATAGGCCTTACCTACACTGTGAAGGAAGATAAGTGTGTTTTTGACCCCAAAGACAGGAAGAAATAAATAAAGGCAGGAAAATGATGAGATCAATGAAATAGAGGATAATGTTAGAAAGTACTATTCAAGTACACGTAGTTAAGAAGACTAGTCAAGCACACGTAATACACAAGACTAGTCGTGTACCATACACATAGTTCAGAAGAGAAAACACCTTAGATGAAATAATTATACTGAGTTAATTGAAACAAAACGGGCTGACAAAAAAATCAGTTTTTACTTGATGATAGCTAGCTCACTAAGTTTGATTATTCAGGTTGTGTTACGAGTGCAATTAATCATTTACAAACACATGAAAGTACTAAATGGCTTCAATCGCTCAGGTTTACTCGTAAATTTAAAATCACAAACAAATATATGCTTGATAATGCTAAATAGTGTAGATCGCTTAAGGTTGATCCTTTATTTAAATCACAAAGCAATACAATTTATTCTCCACAGTGAAAAAAAGGAAAACGGATATAAATATCTATTAGTATCATAGTAATGCGATATTGATTGCTAGATCACGTTGAGTTGGCAAAGGAGTGAGCGACCAATCAAGATCAAATTACTATGACAATGGTATTATATATATATATATATATATATATATATATATATATAATAATTTTCAGATAAATATATATACGTAACTGAAAACAAAATATATTGCTTAACATTTCAACCTTTTTAATACGAACTCCATCTTAAATCATAAACCGAATTACATTTTGATCAGCTTTTATGCGCATGAATATCGCAGTTTTATGAATGAAGCTCGTTAAACTCATTTTCACTGCTATTACTGTTAACAACACGAATTCTTCGACGCTTGGGGGCAGCAGACTCATATATGTGTGACAGTTATTGTGCTGTTGTCAAATTTTGCATCATGGAAGATTTCACCAACTGAATGACTATACAAGTTTCTAACAGAGACCAGGCTGATAGAGGTTGAACTGCTTCTGGCTGGACATTGTGAGAGGCTCCAATGGTGACTTGGCATGGAAATGACAGCATTATTTTTCACAGTTATTTACAGCGTGGTTGGACAAATTGTCGAAATTTGATAATACAGATTGTTACAGGGAATGTGCCTCGTTTCCTATTGCATGTCAAGAGAGGCTGGAGCATAATCGTTCACGCTTGTTCAGTTGTAACCAGGAATCCCCATGAAAATGTAGTTCTAGAATCGTTTGAGAGTATGGTGATACAGAATCCGAAAACGTCAGTATCGTTTTCTTACTTCTAGAAATGACGCTAAAATTCTGTCTCATTCTTGAGAAAAAAATTGATAGGTATTTATATACCTATCAATTTTTTTCTCAAGAATGAGACAGAATTTTAAATATAAACAAACGGGAGACAAAATAATGAGTGTTAACATGCATACAAACTACATGGAACATCACCAATTCATGTTAAGACATTATAGAAGAACAGTCGAACAAGCATCGTAATTTTATTATAATATCGGAGAAACATTTTTACAGAACAAAAAGTTCAATTTTCACATAGCAATTCATTCTTGATATCCATGCATCATGTTATCTAACATTAAAGGATTTAGCGGGATTTATCAGGAAATAAGGAAAAACAAGAAAAATAAAAATGAAAGGACTGTTTTATCACCATATCAAGAACAATCTACGTCAATTAAACAAAATACAGATTACAAGATACCATTAAAGTCTGATAATATATTTAATGTATGTGATCTTCAGGAAGTTCTTATTTGTCCAAAATATCTTATATTGAAAGTTACCATATAATTATACTGATTTCATCCAAACTTACTATGTACATTTTAGGAAAACAAGATGTTCATTTTTTCGCAAGCAAAGAAGAAAAGAAGGTATCCGTTACTTTGAGATTACACCCCAGTATGTACAAATATTTTGAAATATTTTAGTGAAATTGAAAAAACGTCATCTTCAACGCCATTTTGATCGTAAAATATCATATGAGATATTGTAAACTTCTACAGTGAAATAACTCAGCCCGTGGATAGAAATTTAAAGACCACTTGAAAATCTTAGCATGAACTGACCACACACTAAATAAAGAAGGCTGCTTATACATTTCATTTTGATAGATTTAGGTTAAAACTGGCGCCTGTTTTCAGGGAGAAAGTGCAACTATTTTTGTTTCTGAATGTTGGGATTTGTATATGAGTGGGAAAAATAAATTGTTCATGAATTTTGGCTTCGAAATAAATGAGCTACGGAACCAGTCTATATGTGTACTAACTACCATATTTAATAGCAGGAAGGTTGCTGATTCGCTAAATATAACTACCAGAAAAATGTTACGTATTTCTTTCAGAAGAAGCCGGCGTATGTGTAAAAATTGTATGCAATTGCAGGGTAGAACCTGAAACTATTTTCAGTGTATCGCTGTCGCCGCACTAATTCTATTTGATGTAAAAGCTATTTTACCGGGCCGGGGTTTTATAGTGATGCCTACAAGGGAATTTGTCTCAAAAATAAGCCGCGCAGCATATAATTTTCATCTTTTTACAACTTTCATTTCTTGATAGGATGTAAACGTGTTTTGCCGGTCTTACTAGGTAATTTGGCCGAACATTAATATTGCAGGCTATGGGAAGAGAATTAGTTGTCTGTGCCCATCTTTATCTTGAAATTGACCTACAGTGACGACTATTACATATAGTAGAACAAGGAAATATCTTCTTACCAGTATATACTGACGTCCTTTGTAAGCTAGATAAAATGCTTTCCTTGACACAAACCGTCATCGTGCGCTCTGACTTAGGTGTGCAGTTCTGGCGATATGCTCTTATAACCCGTGAATAAAACTCAAGGCCATAACACAGAATTGCTCTTCGCAAGTTAGAGATAAAATATCTGGATTATATGGGCACAACGTTTAAATGAGGCACACAAAAAGGAATACAGTAACCGAGTGAAAAACCAGAGCTATGAGATTAACCGAGAGGTCCGTGGAACATATTCGATACGTGCATGTAAATGCAAATGTATCACATTAACCAAGCTTTTAACATTTCATTTCATTATTGTAGAGCTTTTCCAGCTTATACTGTTTTTGTTTTCTAAATAGTAAATCTGCCAACCATCATGTTGTAAGAATATGCAATTAACTCTCTAACTTCAATAAATTTCCTGAAGCCAGCATTACTCTGCCTTTGACTCTTGATTCTGATTTTAGTCCCATCAGCAAGCAACAATGACTTAATGACGTTTTCAGTTGAGACCTTTTTATTCACTTTTAGTAATCATGGAAAATGATTAAAATCAGAACAACAAAAGGTTCTGAACTCAAATAGTATTGGTCAAAAACGCTTTTAAATTGCAGGATCAAGACTGCAATCCTATATCCATATTTGATATAATATGATATAATTAAAAGACCAATGACAATTAATATGCATACAGTAATATTTTACTCTATTTATTGATCTAATTTGAGTTTTAACTATGTTGTGTAAACCTGTATAATGAATTTACTCCGATAAACGAGAAAGTTTTCAAATTGGCAAAGATCAACAATCATTTTTTTTAGAGGGTGGGGGTGGGTAATGGCCAAGATGGTGGTTTGGGAATATAGAAATTTGCATTATTGGCAAGATTATTTTTGCTGCTGCTAGATGATGATGTGATCGTATGCCAAAAGGTTGAATGACCATTGATTTTGTAGTGTACAAGGTGTTTGGACCTAAAGACGACATTATATGCGGAGTTAAATTGATAGTTTGGTAATATATACTTAAAAGCCAATTATATTTGTGTAAGGTAAACTGATGGTTCATTGATCTGAACATAGAAACTTTCTAAAAGGGAAGTTTTAAATTCTATGTCCCCAGACAATGTCCAAGTCCCCAGACAAAGTCCAAGTCCCCAGACAAAGTCCCTGTTTATGCATCGCATCTAATATCTACATGTAAGATTTGCGAGGTGATCTGTACACAATTAAGCCATTGTCAAATTTAAATCTGACAAAAAAATCTGTATAACCAAAGGCAGATCTTCCTATCTGCTCCCCAATTTGTGTTTGACACAACTCGTATTAAAATCCAGGTCTTTTTGACATTTGTCCCTGAGGTATCTAATATGAGGATTTTTTTGTTTTGTTTTTGTTTTGTTTTTGTTTTAACGGCACTTTGAACAGATTATTGGTTAATATCATACCGAGCAAATGGGAGTTAAATGCATTTCCCAAGGACACACCGACCCGGGCTGTCTTAGGCAGGTATCAAACCCGCGACCCTTTGATTGCGAGTTCTACGCTATTCCAACTGAACCACCGCGGCTCCCTATATGCGGAAGGAAAGTTTACGGTAAAAAATAAATCCTAAAAATGTGGTCTCCTCCACAGCAGTAATAAAAGATCCGTCAAAATATTGTGTTGGGTGATTGTGAATTTTATGTAATCGGCATAAATATATAAAAACAGCTTTACATTTCTAAAACTTAAACCCATTTTCTTCTGACCATACCATAACTATATTTAATCATACATGTAGCTGACGTTCATTACTCAGATATCTCTTTGATCCATAACAGATTCAAATGACGTTGACATATAATAATATTAAGGCATTTCACTATATTGCTAATTTTGATGTTGAAAAGGGTGTCTGATAATATACTGTCCAGAGGTACACATATTCCCTGAGCATTACTTCAAGAAAGAGTGGTATCTACCTTTAGTTTGAAATGGCTATTTTAAGAAAACTAATGCATATAAAGACAGTGGTTGAATAAATCATTCACTTCTGTGATGTCAAGCTTTCTCCTTGTCAAAAGATAAGGCCACTATATGTTATTTCTTAACATATGTTTCTCTGATAAATCTTCAAGTATAATTAAATGATTTGTTATGCTTCTCTGGAATCGGAATCCATATTGAAAAGTCTTTAAGCAATTTGCTGAATACAAGATAGCAGAGGAATCTAAAGTGGCGGAGAGTGGGATGGGAGGGGGCAATAGTCCCCTGGCGCCACGGGAAGGGGGCGCTGTAGTTAGCATTTTTTATTTTTGCAGCTGCAATTTTCATATTATCTCACCTTCACCTTAGTCTAACGGAGGCAATTCTTCACAAAACTTATATTTAGGAGGGGGAGCACAAAGTAGGGCGGCACTAAAGAATATTTCCCCCGGGCGCCTCCGTAGGGATGCCATTAAAAAACATTGCCGCCAGGCACCTCCAACTCTCGCGCCGCTACTTGGAGTCTATCATTTATCATTCATTTCAAAGTTCTTGAAAAAAGCAATCAAATACCTTGAATATGCAAGCCACAGGTAAAAATCTGTGTATTTGGATGTTAGGTTCATGTTTGGCAATGCCAAAAAATCAAAAAATATTCCAAGCATTTTTGCATTTCATGTCATTGACTACAGATGTAAACCATCCTTTCAAAACATTTCATAAATTTATTAGAAATCAATAGACAGATACCAATTTATAATTGTTCTTAAGAATTGACATCTACCAAAAGCGTGGCGAGTTGTCGACATTTATTTTTTGTTAAGTGACAACAGGTTTCATTTGGCATCTCCAATAACTTTTCGAACCGATTTCGCTTCTTGCATCCAAAAGAGGGTATTAGTCTGCGATCTTGTCCATCCCTTCTTCGAAAACTCTCTTTTTGCCGCATGTCAATCTGATCTCTCCTCCACGATGGATTTTCAATCAGCGCTGTGCATAATAGATGGAAAATATTTTATTCATGAGTCTTTCTGCAGTCTTATTTCTCTAAGTAAGATGAATGGAAATCAATTAAAAATAAGTAGATATAAGCCAAGAATGTATATATATATATATATATATATATATATATATATATATATATATATAGAGAGAGAGAGAGAGAGAGAGAGAGAGAGAGAGAGAGAGAGAGAGATCAAGATCAAATTTGAATCACTCAGAAAAGGAGAGAGAGAGATCAAATTTGAATCACTCAGAAAAGGAGAGAGAGAGAGAGAGAGAGAGAGAGAGAGAGAGAGAGAGAGAGAGAGTAAGAGAGAAAACAAAGTTGTGTATCCATCCAATTGATCCAGTGATATAAACTATTACAGGTTACACGACTCTACAGCATGCCAGCACGTTAAAGGCCACTTTCTTACATATAATTCCACAGTTTTGTCGAATGTTGACAAGATGTGTAACAAACAACAATTCGAATACAAATAAATTACCATGTGGTCCAATGATGTCAAGCTACGTTGCTGTTGTACCATAAGTGAGATGCGTTAAAAAATATGAGAGGTATTTAAAAAGTTTTGAATATTGGTGCACTGTACAACAAAGTTCTTATTTAGTGAACAGTACGTCAGTGCATCCTCTCAAAGTACGCCCTACGCACCTCTACACACTTTCTCAGTCTGATTATCCAATTATGAAATGCCATTTTGTATTCAATTTTTGATATGTTGTTCATACACTGGAACCTCGGGGTATTGAAAAGTTCTGAATATTTTGCTATACAATTTTTGTTTCTTTGAACCTGTCAATAAACTTAATGCCGATCGAAAGACAAATTAACGTTCTATACAATGATTTGCAGTTGCACGTACAGTACTACGGACACCTGCAAATATATGCGTGTGACGCAACATAGGTGAATGACAGTGACGTAACGTAGGTGAATGACAATTTCGGAGAAGGAGAAACAATTCTGCCACTGAGAAAAGAGCATTCTGCAAAACTCTAGCGTTCTTAAGATACTCTCTGATTGATATCAAGGCCGACTTGAATAAAGTTTGTGGGTGTAATTCTCTGTCATATCCTGCAATTCTGAGATGGTTTCATCGTTTTAAAAGATGGTCCCGAGTCAATGGAAGATAACCCACGTTCTGGAAGACCGTTGTTTAAATTTGGTGTGCGGGAGGTGGCTGCTGTGAAGAGGGCCGCCCAAGCCACCCCAGTAACTGCGGGGGTGGGGGTGGACACACCCACTAGGTGCCAAAATTCCCATTAAAAACTATTTTATTGGGAGGAGGGGCATAATTTCTTGCTACGCTACTGGGGCAATTGATAAAGATGCATGCTCGATACACAGTGGAAGATATGTCTATTATCACGGGCATAATTTGTCAGTTGCTTTTAATATACTGAAGAATCATTTGAAGCTCTGAACGGTTTGAGCAAGATGGGTCCGGCATTTGTTGACAGCGGATCAAAAACAAACTCGGGTTGAAATTGCCAAACAGCTACTCGTGATATATAAAAAGAGTCACCAGAGACGTTTGAATGAGATTGTCACAAATGATGAAACATGGATTTACTTTTCTGAACCCGACTCGAGAGAACATAATGAAGTTTGGATCCGAGGAACGAGCAGAGACCACAAATCGCTCGACGTAGTCGGACTGTCAAAAGAGTTTTATACGCATTACTTTTTTATGCAAAAGACCTGGTCGTACAGGTACTATGTATTAGATGTTAACGGTACGTCCACACAATTATGGTTATAAGATGCCAATTAAAACTTAAATTCTAAAATTGGGAATATAAGGAAGCACCAAAAAAAGTTAGAAACACAAACCATTCCAAATAAACGTAAACATGAAGCACTACAATAATGTAAAATATACAAGGTAAAGATCTTGAAATTCTGTAAAAGTTATATAAAATAAAAGGTAAGACTAAAAAATATCAAATCCCCAAAATATAGGGTCAAATTTTTTTTATATCAACCGCATTCCTTAAAAAAGTTCAAGACTTTATCTGGTGGTACATCTTAGTTGAGCTCGCATCAAAATACTTCTGTCGCACAGAGTGGAAGTCGATAACTAAAAGAAATTGTTCCATATATATTCGGCAAAAACGGCAGACATACGAAATAAGTAGTATATATTTGAAAAGTAAAAAAGATGATACAAAATAATATACGTGGAGCCAGGATAATGCAAATTACAGATAGATAAATAATGTGGTTTTATGGGCGTATATAAAGATGAGTCAAATGTTTCAAGCAGATACATACTTCAGTTGTCCTAACGAGTCTCATCCGCAATTTAAGAGCTGCAGTTTAACATTTTGTGTTTCATTTTATTGAATTATGTGGACAATCATACAGAGATAAGGCAAAACAAAGGCCGTCTCTTGAAATACAGCTTTGCCTTTTGATTTTATAGCCATTTTACGTGAAGAAATATGTTTTGTAACACACGAGTAAAATAGATTTTACAAATTCTCTTTCAGCATGCATGCAATTACTGTTTTGATTAAAAAAGAGAGGAAATAAAGCAATGAACTATCTTTAAATAGGTCACGGTAGTACATTATGGTTTCTTTGGTTATTTCTATAACAGACAATGACTGAATTGGAACAATTTTAGAAGCTATGTCAGAAACAAAATTATATCAAGTTGCTTTCGAACGACTTATTTGGTTAGATTGAAATGAAATTGCACGAGTGTTTTTATAGTCGTCATAGTGAAGGTGAAAACATATTCTACCGATGAAGTTTAACATGTTAAACGAAATTCAGTAAGAGCAAATGCACTTCTATAATTTCCAAAATGTATCTTTAGTAACTCACTCGATAGTTTATGCTTGCTATTCCATTGGATACTTAACTGAAGGTCGCATTCTCTGTGATACCAACACATGTTTTTAGGAAAACGTATATCACATACAACGGTACAATAGATGAACCCTATATATTTTTTCCAGAAGAAAAAATAATTTTTTTCCAGAAGAAAAAATAAATGCATCTTTAAGTCGACCCGTCAATTTATATTTTAAATATAACTGTTTATCGTCTTGAAATACATATTACCATAGTACTTTGACGGCACCTTCATATCCAATATATTTGTCGCCAATATATAGAAAAACAAAACATGCTTGAACATCTAAAATGTCATTGTCCTTGATGTAGGAACATACATCTTTTTTAAACCAATCGCTCTATCTCTCTTCGTGCATTCATGCACTCCGCTAAATGCCTTCTGATAGTGTACTATATTGAACCGACATTGATTAGTGATTCGGACAATACCTTGATAATAATGTCAGCTTCCATTTTTTGGGTCTAAAAAAACGACAAACAAATATACAAGTAGAATACGGTGTACAAATCTAGAGTTTTAAATGGATTTTAGGTTGTAAATGGCATTATAGATTACTGTCCAAAACAGTTGTGACTTTGCAATTACAATGAGGGAATTTCTCTTTCAGTGAGTAAATTACCATTTCGTTTGCTTCGTTACATCTAAATACTCTCGCACTTTTGACATCGGTCAGATGCCTTCTGCACAATTACCATTTCTAACAAGATTCGTAATAGAAAAATTAACTAAAACTGTTCATATATGAACCACATATATAGTGGTCAGTACACGAAACCTTCATTTCAGAAATAAGAACATGACTTTGAAGTGGTTCCAGATGATTGGACAGTAAAAGAAAATTCCTATGGCTAAGTATAGACAGTCCTTAACAAATGGAAAGAAAAGATGAATACATTCGATAAGGATGATAATGTATCAGTTTATAGATACCATATAGATGAATCATACTAAATTGCACAAAACAACCATATAGATGAATCATACTAAATTGCACTAAAGAACCATATAGATGAATGATACTAAATTGCACTAAACAACCCACCATATAGATGAATCATACTAAATTGCACAAAAGAACCCACAAAAAACCTGAATGTTGATCTAGGTAATAAGAATCACCATTACGCTGCAGTTTTGGCATGTAAAAATTGAGATGGACCGAACCAAACCAATAAAGCTAGAAATAACTAAAAGATTCGGGTCATTCTAATAACGTTTTTCTGCGCTAAGACTGTCCAAAATTAATACTATAACCTTCTATATTTTGTCAGTTATCATGCAGTTAGAGGCCACACTTTGGTCTTTCCATTTAGTAATTTTCTTTCTTTCTTTTTATAAAATGTGAACTTTAACCTCGATTTGTTTATAATATTGTTTCTTCCCCCCCCCCCAAAAAAAAAAAACTATAAAAACTATATAAAAAAAACTAAAAAAATAAAATAATGTGCTCCATAAACGTTTTGTTATTTTTAGTACCTCGCTTTTGTTATTCCATGTTACAAAATTCAAGTACCAGTCTATCAGACTATATTAGGTACCAGTCTATCAGACTATATTATGTACAGGGAACTAGTTTTGCTCAACATCTCTATTTTTCTTTCTCAAATTATGATATTTAAATATGTCTTAACACCAAGCAGGAAATAATTAATTTTTTAACTTGATATTTAGCAGACATCCGGGATTAACACTGTTATGTATGATTTTTATATAATATTATAAATATTTTAGGAAATTATAAATCTTTCTTGACTTCAATATTTGGTCAAGCCTTATTGTTATGTATAAGGTTTACATGTTTAGCTATTGTTCTTGAATTAAGTTGTTTGCTAAGTATTTGAGTTCAAGGACGGTTTTGGTAAACAAGCTGTTTATTTAATTTGAGGTCAGGGTTGGTTTTGTTTACAGATAAAACTAGAATTTCCTTTAGAGTTGTGTGTTAAAAGTCACATAGAGAGTATCATTTCTAGAACATTCTGTCAACTGACCTATCTTTAAATATACCATGTTTAGTGGACAGTTTTCAGTTTCGACCTTACCATCAGTCAATGAAGAGTCATTACAGTTGTGAAAAATCATTCAAAATTCAGAGAGAGGAATTATTTGATTCAAAAGATTCACAGGATTTAATTATAGTGCTCATTCTCTATTTGGATTTTGAATTGATGATTATCGGACTTATGTGAACTTTTTCAAAGATATTCTGAAGTACTTCGTTTGGGCACATCAGCACACTAAAGACTACTGGCACATGAGGATATTCCAGACTATTGGCACATCAGCACATTCAAGGATACAGTAGTTCACTCGGAACATTCTATACTTTAGGACTTGTGATTAATACATTCTGGATTATTTTTGGAATTTATTTCACAATATTGTAAGTGCCTTTTGATTTTCATTTTATTTATCTAGAAATAAATTGCTTGTTGATTTTTACTTGATTTTTTGGTTTCACTTTCTTTCTATTACATCATTTTAAGACCATAGAGTCGTAACAACACACATTCTTCTAAGATGGGATTTATTATATCTATGAGGTATACTTGAGGATAATGTCTACATTGAGCAAATAACATTCTCGGGTTTACAATTTTAACACGGCACATCTTTTTTCACTATTCTGTTTACTGTTTCTACACAAGATAAAAATCCATATATTCTCAGAAATATCAAAGCAATATAATCTAAAGTAATGAAGAATTTCTTTTCTAAAATGTCTCCGCATTAATTAGTATTAGCCCGTTATTTAGGTAAAGGCGGTAAAAGACGAAGATAGGGAGACAAGAATGATCTCTCGACCAGGCCTTCTAGTGGAATGACAAATCAAAGTGGACTGGTCATTTAGATCGATCCAAAATATACAAAATTTAGTAAACTACATGTACATACGCTGACATGATTTGTGCAGGTGAACAAATTCGTCAATTGAAATCCTAATTACTAATAAAGATTTTATCATTACAATGTTCATATTTAAAATCATTTTAGCTATTCAAACGAAAGTGCAAAAATGCACCTTGTTAAAAACACTTACAAGTGGAGCAAATATGCTCCACTTTAATGTTACCTTTGGCCCTGATCTTCTGTTTTAGAACATTTAAGCGATCCAGTTGATTTTCTCAAAATATATTCTTTAATTTCCTTTTTCGTTGTCCTGTTTCTGTTCCTTTTTTTTCTCAAACGTTGTATATTATCAAGTGTACCCACCGCTCAGTAGCCAAGTGAACCAACTGCGGAAATAAATGTGCAGACGCGGAAAGGTATCCACGGAATAGAGTGCGGAGCAAGCGAACTCTTTTTAGCATCACTGGAAAGTTTGTTTTTTGTTTTTCAAACAAATTAATTATCTTTTTTATTCAGAAACGTCAGCTGTTATATTTCTAAGAGCATTGCAAGTTATTAACGTTTTAGTCAGTAACTGGATTATAAATATACAACACTACATATGTGTTTTTTTTCTGAGTCGGCGGAAAGAACGAGTTTGATATGGCGTAGGAATACGTCGAGGCAGTCAGGCCGATACCTATTCAAAAGCCATAACAAACGAGTTCTTTCCTCCGACTGAAAACAAAACTCGAATGCGGCTTTGCACTTATTACATACTTCTCTTTTACGCTTTCGAAATATTGGGATTTATAAAAGTTCTGTTCACTGAGTCTCAAAAAATCGACGCGAGAACGTCAAAGAAGACATCTAAGTAGTTCCAATCTGGGTCTGTGAGACGGAAATACGAATTGTACAGCTCTATTGAACGCCAGATCAAGCGTGTACGATTAAATGGGTATGTAATACAATTGCAGATGTCTTTTTTGTGGTTCTAACATTTACTGCTCAAACCTCTTTAAAGATTGAAAGGTTTCCACGTCTGGAATATTGAACCTGGAAGAAATAATTTCTCGTTTAAATTCTTTTACACAGTTGTATCCTCGACAATAACCTTATGGTACATGTCAGATATATTTGCACTCTTTCTGCAATACAATGTAGAATGTTGTTTGCATATACACTACTATTTGCAAGCAAATGTAGTTATGTTTTGAAATGGTAGTGGAATGCCACGAGGTTTAGTCTTATGCATTTTGGTAAGTGTAGCTGTTGTACGTAAGCAGCTTCTTGCTTTATTGTCTACATACATTTTGCTGCATATACAGGTATAGATATGATTATTTAATTAAATCAGCATTAGTGCGATTGCTAATGGAAACAAGCATTAGATTTACATAGTAATGTCAAGTTGTTTATAAGAGAAAGCTGAATTAGTTTAATCTTCGCATCATCGCAATCTGAATAACTGGGATTTAGTTTTAATCCGCCCAACAACGTCATCTGAATATAAGTGGGATATGATTTTGGAGAACATTTCTAATCATAAGTTCTGAACAAATCATAGGATATATGGACTGTGTTTTGGGTCCAGGTTATAAATCAGTTACGTAAGACAATATATGAATTTATAATATACGTTATAAACTGTCCCATTAGTTTAATGTTGTTGTTACCGGTCAATATCCAGCGATATTGACCGTAGTTAAGTAAAAGTATTACCCGCGTCCTTATATGGCAGACACGTGCCCACATTCTATGAAATACTTCTAGCAACGGCTAAAAAAATGGGGACATAAACGTGGAACTCTGTCAGTATGTCAGTAGTAATATGAACGAAGGGGGTGGGGTGGGGTGGAGGGCATATGGGAATTAGCATTAGCCCATAGGTTTATATTAGAAGCCTGTACAGGAACAAGTGGACATCCTATGATAAAATTGTACACAGGTTTAACACGGGGATGGTATTATGGGGACAAAAGTGTTTGTGGGGCAAGGGAGAATGTAATGTTCAATATATTATCTACAATCTACCACACACCTCTACAATCCAACACATACCTCTACAATCCAGCAATCGCTTTTTGATTACTATCCAAACCCACACCCCACAATCCAGTAACCGCTTTTTTATTACTATCCAAACACATATCCTACAATCCAGCAACCGCTTTTTGATTACAATCCAAACACACGCCTACTATCCAAACACCCCCCCCCCTACTATCACACTAGACATGGCAGGATGTAAAAGAAGGAGAAGAAATAGACACACACTCTCACACAAAACATACTATCATACACAAGGGTAGGAAGTGTTTATAGACACACTACTGTGCCATTTGACACACATACAAACATACTATACTATCACAGAGAAGTGAATAGGGATAAGGGGTTTTAACTGTTGGTTGTAAACAAGATAGACATACACAAACACATACATACACAAAACATAAAACACACATGTTTGACAAATGATTAGTATCTTTCTTTCTAGAGATCTGGGTGGCCCTGAAAAGGGCAGTTTGTTCTTCTGCCACTCGTCCTCTCTCAGCAATGGTTGCACCTCCTGGGTCGGGCGCCGCAGGCTGCGCATCTTTGTCCCCATTTTTTAAAATTTTTCTTCAAAGATGTGTTGGTCGAGACCACAAGCCTAAAACTGGGCTCGTCGGCCTCCTTCTACCTGTCTTCCTCCTCTGGAATCCAGTCTTTATTTCCCATCTGGCAAAAGTTTCTTGGATCTTTATCCAGTTCTGGTTGAGCAGCTCGAATTCTAGTTTTCTCTTCTGGCACTCCCTTTCCCTCTTTTTCTCTGCCCACGCCGCTTGATCTTGATCTTCGTCCATCACTTCTTTGACGAACTCTTCAGCAATTCTCAGAGTGGTGATTTCCCTCCTCAGGTGCCGCTTGTGGGGGTAGCACTTCATCTCCTTCACCCGACTCAGGAGTTGTTGAGGTCTCCATCAAAGATATTGCCTCCATTGACTTGTACACACGACCGACAACGAATGACACGACTGTTACTTACTTAATTTGCATTAGAGACGTATGCGGCCATTCGGCCATGTACGTCCGTTTAAACATGGAATGAGTGCACAGCACACTATTCCACGATTTACTGTGTGCACAGCACACTATTTAATTAATTGTGTCTGGACGAGGCAAAGAAGAAAAAGAACGTAGCCGGAGACGCCAAGTGGCAGCGGAAGTGTTTCTGAAACGTCATAAACGTACTTTTTGATCAAATTCTGCCCAGTTATCTAATTCGGGCTGTCCCTATCGACCAATTGTGTGTAAGCCACATATTGTAATTATGATCACGCTATCCATGAGTTTAAAATTTACCTAACCTATCCAATTTTAGAATTTAGTGTACATAGCAAATTTAAAATGTCCGAAAAATTTATAAATATCGGGTGAGAATAACCCATTACTATTTTAGTGGTCTTAATTAGGTATACTGGCACGACTGTTCGAGGCTGGCTCCTGACTCGTGAATGCTGGCACGACTGATTGATTGATTGATTGTTGAATTAACGTCGTGTGCGCCCATTCGGGGATGTACGACGATTTACCCCCACAGCGTGCGAAGCACGCATACGGGGGTTCAATGGTCAGGTGTGTTGACAGTTTGCAACCACCTGACTCTTTACTAAGTACACCCCTCCAGCGCAGCATGGTTCCCCACAAGTATGGGGGTTAATTGAATGCGCGCTATTGGAGGATCTGTACAATTAACACCCCCCACCATCAATGCATGGTTTCCCCACAAACGGGGGTTCATTTAAGGCATGATATTGGGTGGTGTGTTAATACCTGTACATAGGAATAGAACCACAATGTTTACTGGTAAACAGGAATACAGGTGCGCGATAGCGCACTTATTTACATAATTGCTTCAAGGGCTCAGTCTGGAGAGGCAGGCAGCACGGACTAGGCAAGCGAAAGCGCGAAGCGTGGCGGAAGCTGAAACGCCAGGAACGTACATGATCAAATTCTGCCCAGTTAACTAAGTCGGGCTGTCCCTAATACCAATAAAGTGTTAGCCACTTGTTCAATTATGACAATACTACAAGTTTCAAAGAATTTTCCATTTAACGCGCTTATTCCAGTTTGTAAAAATGTTTGTGTACAAAGTGTGCATATTATTTTCAAAAACAATACCAATCTTTGAGTAAGAATTACTCGTATCTTTTTCGTATCACGCACACTACAATTTTGAGTTGTAATATTTAGACGGTGGTTCGAAATTGATCAAATTTGTGTTTTAAAAGAGTATAATCAAAAGGGGTTTTCGAAAAAAAGCCAAATTGAAAACTCCATTGATTCAGGCAATGTATTAGCCCTTAAAAGGACTACTTAGCCCTTAAAATGACTATTGTTAACAGCAGGTGGTCCCCGTTAGAGAAGCTCTGTCGTACTGCTGTGTCAGCTCTTTCTTTATCGCAGTGCCCTCTTGGTAGCTCGCCTGCTTTGCATGCTGCTCCATGTAATCGGCATTTGGCGGGGGAGTAGGTCGACAATTTAAAACCATTGGCCTGTGTAGCTTCCTTGGCCCCATACTTCCATACTAACACATTGTAGTTGTAGTTGGGTGCTCCATAGGTGCTGACCAACACTGCCTCCTCCCCTCCTCGTCCACTGCGACTCCCTCTACCGTTAGCACGTCTGCCACACGTCTGCTCTGCTCCACCGCTGCTGCCTGGAATGGAATTCATAAGAATCAAAATATTCTGTGATCGTTGGAAAAGTAGACAGCTACCCAATGGGTTCCTGGTCAATGACTGTCGTCTGTGTTGATGACATTGGCTTGAACATCTTTAGGTTTTTCGATGGGGAGGTTCATCTTAAGCACACACCACAGGATTCAAAGCAGTTATGTACGAACTGTGAGTCAGAAGGTAATACAGTTTCCAGGTATCCATTCTCTTTTGTTTTTAATTTTATAATGAGAGTTTCCCAGATATTCTGTTTTCTTTTATTCACTGGTAATGATAAGTCAATTCACACCAGACTTTTTCTTGAAAAGTTCTGTTAAGTAAGTCGATGTATAATGGCCAGTCTCCGTACTCTGTTGCAAGAGAGCGTTGATGCGTTTTGTCTCCAGAGACATCAAAGCAGGTAAAGAATGGTCATGCGAGTCTTTATACCACTTTGTCACAATCGTCTCTCCTGAGATGAGAGTCCATGCCTCTTTCAGATACTCTTCTTGAGTAATCATCAAACATTCGTCGTGTTGTTTCTGACTAGGATGATTGATTTGACATCCATAACAATGATCTCTGGTTCGACCTGTGATTCTTTCAGCCACGTTAGTAGTAAAACAGGAGACTAAATGTTGTTCTTGTTCTGGACATCTTGACATCATGACTGTATTTTTTTCTTCACTTGTGGATTGTGACTGCTGTGGTTGTTGTTCTGGATAGAACACATCCTCCTCGCCTATCCCCAGAGGTTCTTTTCTAATAGTCTAGGAGCACGTCTCGTAAACTGTTGATTTACAGATTATTGTTAAATTCTGCATACAAGATGCCGTTCCATGTGTTTGCCAGAGCTACTGCAAACTGAAGTTTAACACGAAGTTGACCTGACTGGGAAGAAGATAACCAATACAACTGCTGAGTAAAATTTACCACAATTGTTTGTCTCCTTGTTGCAAGCTCAAATTTGCAATCGCTGCTCTGATGACACAATACGCCACAAAGATTTTGCAGAAAAGACGATTTGATTTTTAGGAACACGTTCTCCACACCCTCTCCACATAGATTGTTTTCTGAAGTTCTTGAAAGAGGAATTCCGAGAAGGAGAGGTAGGTGTTGTGTTTAACATCATGATGGTCATTTCTACTTCTTGTTATAGTTGGCGCCTTGTGAAGCAGCATTCCTAAAATCAAAACTAGGTGGATATCCTTTCCAACGCACTTTTACTTCTTCATGTCGAAGTTTGCCCACTTTACGTGTTCTTCGATCGAGAATGCTTTCGATATCGTACACGTCGTCTTTTTTCTTGGTCACTCGTTGTAACTCAGGCAAGTAAAAAATTCCTGTTAACACTTCTCCGTTCATATCTTCCAATTTATAGACAGGAGGATCACGTCCACACACTTGTCCAGTGAGACGAAACAATTCTGTAGTCCAGTTACGTAAATGACCTTTGTCAAATGTGCATCTGATTTTTCCAATGCGAACCCAATCTCTGATGGGCAACACTTCTTTCCTTTTGGTGGTGGGTGACGTTCCAAACAATCGGTCAAACACCATCAATTCGTATTCAGGGGTCACTTCTTCGGGTGCACATCCGATGCTACAATGGTACGATTGATTGTAAGCTTCACGAAACGTGGTAACACCTCAATGTATTTGAGAGTGCGTTGATGTGTAAAATATTTACACATACATTCTTCAAAGTTCTTTGAAAATGTTCCACGACGCTGTTTTTTGTTTAAGGACCTTCAGTGGTGAAAAATTAATGTGTCTTTTTTCAATTCTTTTTGAAAAGCTTGGCAAAGCAATTCGGTGACTTTATATGTTTGCCATCGTAGAGGATGTCGACCACTTTAATTCAAAACCAATTTTAAAGCTCGCACTAATTCTGAACTTGTTTTAGAAGTCAAAGGAATTACCCAAACTGATTTTGAAAACACGTCAATAACACGATACAAATATTTGTGACCATGATTGTACGCTGCCAAATGAGAGACATCAGCTAAATCTGCTTGCCATTGATGATCGATGCCAACTACTTTGGTTTGACGTCTGGTTAATTTTCGTCGAAAGGATTTGCGAGACGTGTATGTCAATTGCTCGTGTAGCCATTGTTGCACATCTGACAGATGTACACTTCTGAGTTTGGTTTTAGCAGCACGATACAATTTTTTAATTCCTCCATAACCAGCAGCATGAACCGGATTGTAGTAAATGCTAGCTAAACGTGTCTCCATAGTGGGTTGTCTTTTTTTTGTGGTTGTTGTTGTTGTTGCTGCTGCTTCTCCTCAATAAGTTACCCACTGTTCGATACTGCTCTTAGGTTGATGTTTGTGTGGTTTTGTTTGGGATTGCGATGAGGCTTGGCGTGACTGACGAGCAATAGAAGTAGGAGTTGTCATCGATTGTTGGGTGGTGACTTTTCCATGATTTCTTTTTTCACTTCTGTCTTTCCTTCTTTCTTTTTTCTTCTTCAAGTAAAGATGGTGTCGACATCATCTTTTTGACCCAAGCTTTCATTTCCTCTCGTCTGGGAATAGGGGAAGGTGTCAACAAGGAAGCTGCGATCTTACCAGGTATTTGAGTAACGGACTTTGAAATACTTCTCTTGTGGCTTCTTCTTCAATCCCTGTGGCTGCGTCTGTCTTGGTGTTTTTTTTCTCTCTTTTCAATACAGTCTTGAAATCTCTCAGAGTAGGTTTAGATGTTTCGTCTAAAGCATTCTGGTGAAACCGTTGAAGACGTTGCAATAATTGTCCGTACCGTTGCGATTGTTCTGTTTCTGACAAATCGCTTCGATCCATCAACGATTGTATTTCTTGTTTAACCGGTAAAATTAGGATTAGAAGGTAAATGAGGTGTCCGTTGTTTGCACCAACAATGGAATTCCATCCAACGTTTGCATGGAGCTAAAGTGAGTTTTCGTCCTTCCATAATATCCAAAGGTACAAGAGTGATGTCTTTCTAGGAAAGGGTGTCCTTTTTATCTTCTTCCATTTCATATCATGACTCCTCCTAAAAGAGATCCAGCAATTGATCATAACAAAGGAGCAGTCACTTTTAACAACGGTCCTATTAGCATAGGTAGAAATCCTCTTCGCTGAACGAGCATTTTTTTCTTGACTGATGGATATCTTCTTTAGCAGCATTTGGCGAAGAACATTCCGATGTTTTCCTAATCGTTGTTTCTCTATCTTGGACAAAAGTACCGTTCCTTTGAATACATTCAAACAACTTTCACACACGGTATTGATGATTTCTTAGGGTGTTTTGTGAATGAGTTGTTTTCGCATCAGAGCATTGGATTTGATCAGTACTGACAAAACATCCCAATGTTTAGCTAAACGAGGAGAGAGTCCCTCTCTTTTCTCTTTTTTGGAAGAAGGTTGTTTCTTCGGACGATGAGAGAGTGGTGTGCACATCTTGGTAACATCTTTTGCTTCAAGAGCAAAAAACACTGAAGTGAATCTCATCTCACCCTTCTTTATTATACTGTAATTCGTGTGCATTGATTGTCGGCACGTCGTATCAACTTCACAATGGGCAACATTCGACGATGATGTTTTCAACGGACTAAATCGTGACAGTTCTTGTTTGGATAAATCCAGTAAACTTTGTAACACACATGTTCTGTCTTGAATTTTTTCTTAGGAGAGGCCACATTTTTAGCTGCAGCAGCAGTCGCAAAAGCAGTAGAAGACGTCGTCACCGCCTGAGAAGTATAACTCTGTAAATGGGTTTCCATTTTTTCATCAAATTAGGAAACAATGATCTTAAATCAGGTTTGGCAGGCATTATCACGAAGGACAAAGAAGTAGAAATGGCAAGAGACACCGTCGCTGAACGTGTTTTCTGGAGTACTTGCGCGTCCTAGCAGCAGTATCTCTGTTTCTGGCAGATGTTTTTTTCTTAGTACTTTTTTGTTGGGGCTTTTCGTTTTGATGTGAGGGTGTCAACTTGCTTCACCACTTCCACCTCTTTTCTTTTTGGTATGCCGTCTTTTTGGCGGATTTTTTTAATTTTTTAATTTTTTTTTAGCTTCGGCATTAGGATCCCATTTTAAAAGTGAACGAATAATCACACAACATAAAGAGCCACTTCCAGCAGGTTCACAATGATTTGTTTTTTTTTCAGTTTGAGTATCGGTTCCTGGAACAGCCAGTTGTGACAACGCTACTTTATGTTTTTCAAAAGAAAACGTTTTGTTTGATGGGGTATATGAATGATGCCTTGAAGTAATTGATGTGCTGTCAAAAGTAAACCATCGTAATACTTCTGTGAGATTCTCTTATAACGAATGTGACAGTACTTGTGCATTTTTTTTGCTATTGATGGAATACAGTGAACGAATCAGTTTGACAGGAGGACGAGATTGAAAGGATGCCATGTTGAATACTGTTAGACAGAAACGAAGTGCAGGATGTTTGTATAGCTTTTTTCAGACAGACGCCAAAGGTGATGTGTAAATGACAAGACCTTCTTGACACCAACTTTAAAACAAATTGGTATGAAATCTCAAATAATCGGGAGTGGTAGGTTTTAAATCGATGAGTAAATACGCATGGGGTGTTTGGGTGGCATCGTCATACGCATAATTCAGCCAATGTGTTCTGAACTGTTTGGCTAACACTTGCACTTGAGATTTGTCTCTTGGACTTTTAGACAATACCACCTAATAGGCAGTGAGACTGATGGTGCGATGTGCTTTACCTTGTTTAAATAAATTGTGTGTAATGTAAAGAATACTAGCATTACAATGATGTCCTTTTCGTCTATAACACAGTTTAATTTTTTCTTCGTCTTCTCCTAACATGTTATCGAAGATGAAAAGATGTATTTGACTAAAGTCAGACACAATCCCATCGTCTTCGCGAGAAATCCCTTCTACAAATCAAATGGATTCTCTCTGACTTTCTTGCAGTAATGTGTAAGCCGATTGCCACTCTTTGTAACACCACACGATACGTTGTGGTGGAGAATCAAACAATTGTGATTTGAGTTCGATCATACGTTTGACAAATTCGTTTTTTTTCTGAACCACTTGATCAAGCAATCAACACGTTAAAGGGATGGCGAAGATAAAATGCCTCCCAACTTTGATGTTCTAACGTTTCCTCAATCACTCTGAGAATGGAGGAAAAGGATGCAGCCATAACAATGGTGTTTATAATTCTGAGATTACCATTAAAGAGACAAGACATTTTATACATTTTATACACGTTTAATGTTTATCTCTTGTCATGGAAAGTATAACAGCAAAAACATACTTACATTTCAGTCTACAAGAATTATAACACGAAAACACATAAGGCATAAGTAATTCCGTACATAAATGTGGCACAAATGAAAATCACTGCAGCTGCATATCAACCTGTAAGTGTACACAATTCTGGATTTATCTGTGTCACATGAAATCTGTGTATACGCTCTGGTGTTCTTCTAGTCTCGGTGGAATGCATTGTCTCTAATTTCTACGGGAATGTCATTTCCTTATTCTTTCTGTCTCTGCAATACTACAAATAATTTCGTGGACTTGTAGTATTTCTTCCTATATGTTGTGTTCTTCTGTCACTGTTTCTACAATTGTTGCTAATTTCACTTTAACTTCTGACTTTTCTTCTTGCACTGGTTCTAAATTAACTTCTCTTCTTGGATCGGTGACACACAATGTCTTTGGCATAATGCGCCACTACTTGTATCAAAGCATCGAAGTAAAGACTTTTTCAGTCACGTACATCTTTTGAGTCGTGAATTTGTTGGTATAACCATCTAGGTATACACACATCTTGGTAAGTATAAAGTACGACGAATGTCTTATTTACACGGATGTACACAACTTGACTTCATCACTATTCTTAACACTTTTAACACCATTTGTCTTTTGTGCATAGATAAAGTTTTGGTGGTCATGCCTTTGCTGCATGTACTGTTCATATGTGGTCCATAAAAATTTTTCTGGTAAACGAAATGCAAGAAATGTAGTAACTAACACACACACACCACTCGTCCTCCAAAATTCAATGAAATCGTATGTACTGTTCTTGTAAAAGTGCTTGGTAATCCTCTATGTTATGAACACTCTCATTGACGTCCTTAAACGGAATTTGGTGCAACACTGAGGACAAAAGTCGTGGCATGGTGAGCTTTTATATTAGTCCTTCATAGGAATGTTTTTATTTTGGAGAAAATAGTCATACTTCTTACAAAAGGTATATTCTGGTAAAGAGTGGAAAAGAACTGTTTTCAGTCACGAACACAGACCACATGTCTTGAAGAACTCTCGTCTTGAGGTGACACTTCTTTTAAATGTTTTTTGTAATATTCTAAAGTCTTCATCCCCTGGAAGAATTCTTTGTAGTATTCCAACCTTGTTGGTAGACTCGTGGCATCGAACCTCTTTTAAGTCGTTGATAGTTGATCAATTTCTGACGATTTGAACACTTTCAAAGTAATCAGCCCTCTCATAAGATTCAGGTACCAATGACTTAAAAGTCTATGTCGTAAAGGATGTCATTATTCTTTGCGTTTCACTTGAATCTGTACAAGCTCTTCGTAAATGCGTTCTCTTAGCTCGGCGGAAAGGTCGTGTTGCTGCATCGCTTTCGCTAGTAGAGCGACAAGGTACACAAACGGTATCGTTTCGATAGTAGAGGAGCCGCAAGGTCGTGCTGCATCGCTGGTTTCACATTGGTCGCAAGGCACATCATCGCACTCGAGTTCGTTGAACTCGGAGTCCATAGTGGGTCCCACACTCAGTTGCTGTGTTGAATTATTCATCATCTTTCTAGGACGACGGAGAGACGATGAATAATTCAACACATCGTTTGTATTCGCAATGAAGTGTTTGTCTTGAAACTCTCCCCAATTTTATACTGGAGCTCAGCATGTCCGTACGGTAACATATTGTGGTCTGGAAGGCGCACTAATTTCGGCTAGAAAATTGATAGACTTTTTTACAGGTCGACTGACAATTTGGTAGTTTTGTAAACGTACAATTTTGTGTGGATCCAATGTTTTCACGCGACAGTCTTGATTTTGTCCGAACTGTAAAGCTGCTTTCAAGACGTCAAAGTTGACTACTTGACTTGAACGATAGTTCAGTGCCAGTCCTTGACTTTGAACTTGATATGCACTTTTTCCTGTCGGTTTCTATGTTGGTATTCGTAAGTTTTGTGGCCACCGCTAGCGAAACGTACAATAGTGTCTTCTCGGTGTTCGTCCCTTCAAGTTCCTAAACGGTCTCCTTCCATGTCTGGGCAACCGGTGTACATACAACTGTCGGTGTTAAAGTAGAGGACTCGATCTCCTAAAAGTTCCAAGGCACCATACAATTTTAAACGGGTATTGGCCGTCATGTTCGCTGCAACGATGACATTTAAAAACTCGTCGGGGGGTGCAAACTGTGGCACTTCTTCGTAATTTACCAAGATCAAATCTTCACGGAGGATTTCCACTTGTTTAGTGAGTTTTCCTTTGTCGTCCACCAGTTGAAAGTAGCGACTTGGATCTGCCAGGTATTCCGTTTTGGGTAATGTCAGACGCTGCGTCAATTTTCCCACTAACAATTTAACATGATTTTGGCAAACGATCGTCTTTCTTCGTTCTTTTCCACGCCTTCTTGGGTTTGGTACCGGTCTTTGAATTTGTCTTTGTCTTCTGAAGACTGACACCAAGAAGGATAGCCGCTAGTTTCTTGTTTCAGTCTTAGAAATTCGTTGACGTAGCCGGAAAAAATCCTTCATTGGAGTCGTCGTCCTTTCCGTATTGTTCTGTGGTAGGTAAGTGCCAAATTTAGTGTACGTTTAACAGGTGGTTGCTCGTACAACTCTTCCAAGGTAGATTCTGAGAAAGAATGTTTTCATATTTCGTTGAGGAAAACAAGTATGACATCCGGGAAATAAACATCCTTGGAATTCGTACACTGTCTGAAAGCTTTCTAAATCCCAACAATCCACTGAAAGACTTCCAATTTTCTTTTCTCCGCCGTTTCTACCATGTTGTATCCATTTGTCTTCACTTTCACACAAGAATTGCAGCCAGTGCAAAGCTTTGGCGGAGTATCTACGTCTGAGAGAGAGATAGGATTGAGGGGGTATTATGGCTAGTGTGTTCTCCGGCATGAACTTCTTTCGATAGACTAATCCACACGCTTTAACGATGGAAGAAGCTTCCTTCAAAGGATCGAAACCTCCGTGATCCAGAAATAATTGTAGAAATGTTCCAAAACAACGGTGTAAAATGTATACATCGGATCGGTAATATTTAAATTTTTCTTCTTCAAAGTCAAACGGGTTTGAATAGTGAGTTTGGTACCAACCGTAGAATTCTTCTCGTTGTTCTGTGTGCATATCATCAGGGTCGTAGTAGCTAACGTCACGCAAATGCGAGAGCATAACGTGTTGATTAGTTTCGGTATTGAAAAAGTGTGGAAAATAACCTTTAGCCATTTCTGTCATTCCAAACGTTTTATTCATTCTACTCAAAGGCATAGCTACCTAACTCATGGAATCTTTAAACTGTACTTGTCCCACTTTCATGTAGATGAGTTTGGCTCCGGTCATGGTGACTGTGGAACATTACGTACCTTGGTCTGAATAATATTTCAAAAGAAATTATCCGTCGTATCCTGAGCAATTGTGAGCCATGACTGTAGCATATCGATGACAGTTCCCGTAACGTTAGATGTCCTCTGTCGTCGGTAGGGTCTTAAATCGATTCGGCAAAACTGGTAAGAGTGTGGGGTCCACGAAAGATTTGTTCTCGTCTCTTGGAATCTTACTACAATTGGGACAGTAAAAAAAATATGGGTTCTTGTATTCACGTCACTACGCAAAAATTAGGAATGTGAATGGCGGTCTCTTGTGTACATTCAAAGTAAAAAAGATAAAATCCACTTGTTTCTTGTTTTTCTTGTTCTGATATTCCTTTAATTTTTCCTCGAGTTCATTCTCATATTTTTGAATGTAACATTGATGGTCGAAGTCCACGACTTGGTCACAAAAATGCCATCTTTTCTTTTCTGGACAAACGTGTACGTTTGGGTTATTGGTTCGAATAAGATTTCCACAAGTGGAGCACAGTCTCAATAATTCGCAAGTACTTTTCTGTTGGTTGACTTGTCTCATGCGATGTTGTTTGTAACAATTGGTACTGCAAGTTGATAATGAATTCGTTCTTTTCCTTCAGGAATGCATGGTTTGAAAGTTAAACACCCACGATATCTCTCTCAACAGTGAATATATTGGTTCCGACTTTCAAATCCTTGGTCACGTTTTTCGCAATAGTAATTGTATCCAACAAATCCTGTGATGGTTGTAATGGTATGGAAATACTTCTGATGATGATACACATGAATGTATTGTCCATCTTGGAAATCTGGTCCTTGAAACACGAGAGAGCCACGAACGACTTGAGGATATACTTTCAACGTATAACGAGAAGTCAACACGCCTCGAAGTTTCTGGATTTCAGGAATGCCACACACGGTCTCTTTGGAAATGCTTGCTTGCTGCCAAGGAGATCAGCTTCTCTTCGTTGTTTGACTCTGTCCAATTTTGAATACTCTCACATGATCTTTTTCCATTCTGCGCTATCGTTCTTCTTGCCATACGTTCGAACCACGAGGATGGCACGGGCTAAGCACATCTGACCTTATGAGTTGTCTATTTGGACGATACTGCGTGTGGTACTGAGAATTGTTTCCATCAATAACTCTTTGCGTGGTCCGCAACCTCTAGGAGGTGAAACGTGCGTCATGTAAAGAGTGATTTTTCTATCGGTCTTGTCAAAATTGTCATTGAATTGTTGGACGTGTTGAATTTTGTCGATGATTTTGGACGGTGTTAATTCTGCCGTTTACTAAACTCGATCCAGACAGTAGACCTAAAACTGTCGTGAGTAATGGAGAGTCTCAAACGATCGTCATCTTTAGCTTGACATTGTCATTTCAGTGTTTCAATGAATCCCACAAATCTGTAATGAAACTTGTTGCTTTCTCTGGTGGCACTTGATACTTGAACACTTTAAATTTCACCGTGTAGATGTAAGCGTTTGTTCTAAAGTTTCTAGAAGTACCTTTTCGGGTCTCTTGAATGTGAAAATAATCTTCTGGAGCTACTACACGACTTTCTTTTTTGGTGGATCTTGACTCTATTGGTCTTCTGGTAGAGGTAGAGGGTGTTGGTTCAGGTTCGCTCATGTCATCTTCGAAATCACTGCCATGCACTTGTGCTAACACTTCACTTAGCATATGAGGCGACACCGAAAGTCGTTTTCGTCGCTTGGCTTCTTCTTCTGGTTTATTCTCAGCAAAGTGTGATTGTTTAATCTTGATTCCAAAATTTGATTTGACTTAGTTTTACAAACTCTCTCCCTATACATAGAGAGAGCTTCTCACCTTAAGAATATATATTCATTCAACTCTCAGACTGTGAATAAGATGGAAGAGTCAAAACAGATCGCCCTTCTCGTCAGAGATTTACAGAGAGTCATTCTAAAGTACACCACTTCCAATAAGACTAAGGACTACTCCACTCGAGATAAGTCAAGATACTTGCTATATCTGCCAGGAAAAGGACATTGGGCTCCAGAATGTCCACAACGTCAAAGAAATGGAAAGACAGAAGAAAAGAGAGACAAAGGTAATGATACCTGTTATCATTGTCAAAAAAAAGGACATTGGTCTTCAGAGTGCCCCAAGAAAAAATAGAACAAGGAGAAGGAGGAGGGGCGTTTTTCAGAAACAGAAACAGAAGAAGAATCGATACCCGTCACGAAATTCTAAAAGGCAAGAGCAACAGAAGAAAGTAAAGAGGAAGAACCTATGTCAGTCAACAAATTCAAGAAAACGAAGACAGACAGTGAAAGAAAGAAAGAAAGAAATAAGAGAATGGACTTTTGCGACATATGTCATGAAATTTCGTTGTAATTCATATTCAAAGAGAATGTACATAAGAAAACGTAAGTGTCTTTTGCCTTTTTTATTTTCCTTTTAGTATGGATAAGATATTTAAACACACTCACACATGAAATCATGGAGGGATTTCAATTTTACTTGATTTGGCAATCATTGAGTAGTATCCCTTTTCTATGAGATATAAGTGGCCCTAAAAAGACCGTTTTTATTTCTTTTTTAACAAACAACTTATGAACTTTACATCATCAGCTTTAACTATCTTATTCCATTTCCACGGCCAAGTCTTACTTCTCCTCCTGTTGCTGTTTCTGCTTTGGTACGTGTAACTGTTGTTGCTGCTATGGGCGTCTCAGTGGCGGTGAGAGTGTATGTAGTCATACAAGGTTGTTTAGTAGTCTCGGATCGTGAAGATCTCTTTCTTTTGGGTTGAGTTACAGAAGTCTGATACATTTCTCTCAGATGCTTTAACTCCGCCAAAATCTCTTCTAACAAGCTTACCGTTTTGCTTTCACTCCCTTCCTTTTGTTCATTGTTTACAGTTTTCCTCTTCTCTTCTTCTTATGCTCGCTGTCTTTTTTCATCTTCTTTCTGTTGTTCAACAAATGCTTGTTGTTCTTCTTTCTGACGTTGCAAAACATTCTCCAACTCTTCCTTTGGTTTCTTTCTGATATCATCCACTACTGGTAATGATGGAGAAGGAGGTGAAGGTAGTAATACCGTCGTAGGCAAACGTCTTGCGGAGACGACAGGAAATCCGTCAAAGCTAAATTGAAGTCATCCTCTTCTGGAAGAAGAATACTGGCTACATCTGCAGCAGTAGTCTTAGTCATGGTACTATCACTTCGAGTATACGATGTATCCGCAGCTGGTGCACCCCAATACATTGTCTTCGTTTTTTCAACCATAGCTATTTTAATCAAACTGTTCCGCAATGGTAAACTGTAGGAACGCTCGTGCTGAATTTAGTAACTTGCGTTTTGATTGGTGAAACATTTCAATCCGTTTTAATCCTAGCGTAGCCTATATATACAAGTGCATTGTCACATTGTTTCACCTGTTCTCAAGACAACTCAAGTAAGATGTGGACAGGCTAAGAGACATCAACCATCGTTTCGGGCATGCTATTTAACCCGGATTTCCCATGTATGTGAAGGCACCGTGGGCGATCACACGATTCACAGACACAGCGATATGGAAAAGAAGAATTTACGTGGAAAGGCAAGGGCGTCTGAAGTTGGTCTTACTCTACGGACCCGCCGTGAGAAGAAGATTGAGAAGAAGAAGAAGACCAGTGAAGCGATGCCACTTCTGTTAACCGACTTTGGTTAACAAACTCCAACGGTCCTTTACAGGGCCACCAAAATCTCTAGAAAAGAGAGATACTAATCATTTGCCAAAAATTTAATTTTGCGTATGTATGTCTATGTTGTTTACAACTAAAACTTAAAACCTCTTTTCCCTTCTCTCGTCTGTGCGATAGTATAGTATGTTTGTATGTGTGCATGTGTGAGGGTATAGTAGTGTGTCTATAAATGCTTCCTATCCATGTGTGTGATAGTATGTTTGTGTAAGAGTATGTGTCTATTTTATCCCCTTCTTTTACATCCTACCCCCTTTTGTGTGACAGTAAGGGTGTATGTTTGGAGAGTAGGGGTGTGTGTTTGGATAGTAATCAAAAAGCAGTTGCTGATTGTTGGGTGTGTGTTTGGATAGTAATCAAAAAGCGGTTGCTGAATTGTAGAGGTGTGTGTTTGGATAGTAATCAAAACGCGGTTGCTGGATTGTAGAAGTGTGTGTATTGGATTGTAGATAAATATTGTAACATTACATTTCCGATTGTACCCATAACACTTCTGTCCCCATCAACACTTTGTCTCCATAAACACTTGTATCCCCACAATACCATCCCAATGTTAAACTTATAGACAGTTTTAACATAAGATTTCTCTTTGTCCCTATGGGCTAATGTTAATCCCCGTACGTCTCCCAATTCGCTCATATTACTACTGCTGTCCATGTCATAAATCTGATGCCCTCCAGAGGCTGAAAATTACTGTAACCGTTTCTATCTGACACCAGTGCTGGAGAATCAGTAGATCTAGCTCTCATCCAAAGAAAAATATCTATCATCCAAATGAAATAAGCAAAATCTGAATACATTCAAAGACTTAAATTGCAAGGAGAAAAAAATAAATAAATATGATTTATAAGATATTGAAAATAGACGGCTAGTGGTCGCTAGTTACTGCTGTTAGTAGGTGTGTGTGTGTGTGTGTGTGTCTTTGTGTGCGTGTGTGTGCGTGTGTGTGCGTGAGAGAGAGAGAGAGAGATAGAGAGAGAAAGTAAAACTGACCTTTCATACAATGTATCAGTCAACAACTTCTCTTTTACGCAAACAGTGCACTATTGTCCAATCCGAATAGCATTATTTTATCCTCTACTGGGAATCTACGGAAACACAAGCGCCTCCAAACTGAATCTATACAATTTTTTGAGATATTATTCAAAACCGATCGACCACATTACCCTGGCAACAATGATGACGCACACTGCACTTTCAAATGTACCCGCCTCCATGACAGCAACATCGAGACAATCACAACGATAACCTTAGACGGAATTTTTCTGGCTCATTTTTTCATAATGGTATCTTCAATTTTCACTGATGTATTGGGTCATTGTTTCCTAATATCAATATTTCGTTATGTTTTTTTGGCTACATAGCATTCCATGCTTTTTAACAAACTTAGTTTTGTTCAATACTGAATGAGAATCACCCCATGTACGCGCGCTTTTATAACATTAAAGTAGCGTGTATTACTGCGCGGTTTTCAGGTTTAATTCATTGAATAACCGACTTGTAAAATGTTCAATAAAATTTTGAACTAATGTTTTGTTTCACCTGTGTTATTCCTATAACATAAAAGAATGATTAATATATTTGTTTTAAGTATATAATAGAAATGTTTTTGACTGAGTATTAAAAAATATTGGGCCCTCGCTAGCTTGGGCATCCTGCGCCACATGACCTCGGGCCAATATTTTTCAATACTCAGTTAATAATCTGTGCATATGGCTTTTATACTGAGATCGGCCAGAGATATAAGAACCGTCAGTGTATGAGCGAAAACAACTTTGTAGGATCAGAAAGCAGATGGGAAGCACCACTGTATACAGGATGGAAGACAAGCATACAAAAAAGAACATATCCGGTGAACCAGTCATTATTATGCTTTTACGCTTCGGTTTTCATTGGTCAAATACATGCATTTGGAAACGTTTGAATAATACCCATTGTCGAAAAAACAAATACATAAAATGGTAAAAAGAAACACAACACAAATGCCATCACTCCGTGTATGACTTATCCAGAATTTTGCTGTACAATTTTAAATTGTTACTTCACTTAGAAATATTCCAATTTAATCTTTAACTTTTGTCTTCTTCCTAATTTCCTAGTCCTCAAAATTAAGGTGTTTCTGGGACTTCCTGTTGCTTATAATGAAATGATAAATTCTCTACAGTAACAAAAATGCCTTATGGTGCGAAATGTATCATATATAACGAAAGACAAGCCTTCAAGATTTTAAGCATTTTACTTTTGACCAGTTTTATCCAAAACGTAAATGTCAGTTACAAAGAAACTACAGGGATGATCCATTTATAACTTTCAAAATAATGGACATACTCGTGTGATTATTTAAAGGACATGTATTTCGTCATAACACATGCAGTATTGTTTCTCCGCACTTTTATCCTACTACTCTGTTTATATCCCTGCTAAAAGAGATCTACGTTATAAAGTCACACAATTTGACATGGGTTGTACCCAAAAAGATTACAGATTAAAGCTACCCATTTCGAACAGAATCGAAAAACTCAATCATCAATCAAAGAGTCATTGACCTTTGCAATCGTACAATTGCAATGATCATTATTTATTTTCCTTGAGTCATTTTTCCAGTGGTTTTGATTAAAAGCTTTTCTTTTTTAAATTCTATAAAAATTATATATATAGCAATCGAAACTTAATAGAAACTCTTGTAGAAGTGCACACTTTTATGTGAGGCTTTTTTACTGTGTAGACCAAGGTTTATTCCAATTGAGCCTTTCATGATGACCTATTTCAAGCAGAATGATACCATATGGTATTGAACTAAGTTCTTTCAAGCATATCAATTTCCACGGGAAACTCTTTAAATAAATTCGATACTTTGCGAAATGGAAGTAAAAGAGCAATCTCCCTATCAGCAGTCACGGACAAAGCCTGTACGCTGAAGATAAAAGTTAGGTGCACAAGAATAAGAGATCTCTCGGAAAAAAACCAATTTCAGCAGAACTTAATATTCAGTGACTGGGATATTACTAGATCTGCCACAAAGCCTCTCAAGTCTCAAAATAAAGCAGCATGATTCAGGACTGGCGCCAAGGATTGATCTAATTTGGCTAACTAATTTCACTCTTGCTAACGAACTATGTTCTGCAGTAAGAATGGAAAATCTTTACCACTTAGAATTCAATTCAGAATCGTTAGATTTGTCGCGCCAGTCGTTATTTCCTAATTGCGTACTATACGGATCGAAATTATCGCTTGCATGTTTTTTTCAAAAACTTTGTCATTGGATTTGCATGTGCATATTAGTAGCTAATTCATATTTTGAGCCTAATTTAAAGGTTACATAAACGGATGTTAAACAACTGAAGCGGAAGCTGCTTGGAAATGACAGAATTCCGATTTTAACATAGAGATTCTCCTAGGTTATCCTGCGAGAATAAAAATTATATAAAACGACGAGCGATTTCAAATTGACTTACAGCAAAAGTTGTATTACAATTGTGCTTACTGATCACAATTGCAGTTAAAAGGATAAATATACGTTTACGAGAGCTACCTTGCAATGCGTATGTTACACTTAAGATATCGAGCAAGAGTTTTTAATAATCGCAAAATTTTGCAATGAAAGATACCGACATGTACGATTATCTATTGTTCCAGAAAAGGGCTGCAATATGAAATTTTCCGTTCCGGCTCTGACTCCTACTCATTATTAATTATTGCCCATTATAAACTAGTATTTTCTTTCATAATTCCCTCTTTTTTTGAATTTGTTCGTTTCAAACGTATACAAATTCGATTTATTTATGAATTATTCATTTCAGCATATTCATTTGTGAATAAATTAATTCATTTTATCAATTATACAACCTCAAAAGGACACTACATTAGCTTAAGTCAGCGACAAAATTGTGTACACAACAGCACAGGCCCATACAAGGGACTAAAGTGCCTTGCCCCCATACAAACCATGGCAGTTGATGCGGGATAGTTTGAACAAGATTCAAACCCTCAACTCATTGGTTTTAAAAAATATAAAAAATCCGGAATCCTGAACGCTAAACAAAAAGCCACCGTGGTGATATGATTTAAATGGTCACTGCATGAATAAGAATTATTGTGCAAGCTTGATTTTATATGGATGCACTAATGGACATCTTCACTATTGTTTGCAATTGAAATTTTATAGCGAGTGCTATTTTTAGACCTCAGTGGTGAAAACGAAACATGGCACATCGCGGTACAAAATTGACTGTCTTTCAGAAGAAGAGGATAATTCAAAAAGTGATAAATAAGCGTGAGACCAGAAATCATGAGCAAAATGGGTGGTGGTATACTTTCTCGTCTCGTTCATCGCAATTTTGTAAATCGTAGATAATCTTTAATGGACATCAACATAACTTTTAATGAGACTGTCAGTATTCGTGTTTCTAAATGCACTGGCAATAGATTCAAGAGTGTAGGATTCAGGTGATGCACTGTAAATGATGCAAACTATGATGCTGCAGCAGAATCATGCTAGGTGTACGTTATGGTTTAAAGAGAGACATAACTGGACAGTTGAAAACTAGTAGACAAGATTTTTAGCGATGAAACTTAAGTTGTTTGGGACAAAGATCGAAAGGTTATGTTTGGAGAAAACCCGACGAAAAACGGCATCCAGAGTGTTTAGGTCTGTACAGTAAACACTTACTATTCAATAATATTTTGGCAATGTTTTCGGTGGTGCATTAACTGCCGTGCTGTAGAAATCTGAGGGAAAAATGTACTCTTACAAATGCATTAGTATCTTCAATGAGCAATGTAAGACAGATATTGCAAAAGAGTTTAAAATATGGAATGGACCTTCAGGAAGATAATTGTCTGGTTCATATTTCTAGGAGGACAAAACAGTAGAAAATGATAAAACAATGAATCCTTACCCTGGCTATGACAGACCCTGAACCTTAATATTATTGAGAATATATGGCTAACAATTAAATCCAAGCTTGAAAAAGACTACAGGAAGTCAAATCTAGGTTTGATAAAATTCGTATTGTTATTGACATTTGGGACTCTCTCTATCAATCTTGACCAGAGGATTTTATGACTCCATACCTAAGCAATTATAAGCTATCATAAGAGCAAAAGAATCAGTTACCAACAATTAGATGCGCAAGTAACATTGTCTTTCATATTTTGGTCAGGAGATACTTTAGAAATAGCGATAACGTTAGTTTTCCTCCTATGATGTCAAAGTAAGTGGCTACTCACGTTTGACCCGGTACTGTATGCCAGGGTGCACATTGTTCCGTTCTTTGCAACTGACTTAAATCAAAACAATCATGGTCTCTAAACGTTATCTAATATTGACCTGCATTAATAAATATTCATATCTTCTTGCACTTTATTTATTTTAGCACCCGACGCCAAATTGCATTTTTGATAGAAATTCAATGTTGCCTTTATTCGCTATAAAATAAATAATCCGATTACTTAATATACTAAACAGTGAGGTCATTATTTTTTTCGGATTAAGAATGCTTACTTTGTAATATTAATAAACTAGAAGCATTTGTTTTTAGCACAAAACTTAAACTCAAGCTGAAAGCCCAGAATAAGACATGATATTTGGAGTACATCTGGTTCAGTCAAAATTAACAGTATATGAGATGGACTAATTTGAAGCAAACCCTCAATTTATATCATTCAAGTTTCAATTTATATCATTAAAGTTTCAATTTATATCATTAAAGTTTCAATTTATATCATTCAAGTTTCAATTTATATCATTTAAGTTTTATTATAATTCTCCGAGTTTTGTGACTTTTGAGCTTGAGTTTGAATTATGTGCTTAAAACAATTCGAGTATACGGATCCAGAATTTACAGCAGTTTTCCTCGTATTTGTCTGAAAGAAAGCGTTTTTGTTAGCATACCATTATATTTCATTTAAAGGGAAAAACGTTTCTATGGTGACTTTGTAAACGGAAACAACGACAAATCTTACGCTTTGAGAATAAACCGACACGAATTACTTTCAATCGCACTCAGTGTCATATTTTTCTGAAATGCTAAATTTGTTAAAATATGGCCAATAATGATACAAAAGTGTTTGTGTCAGCGGCGTTTCAACTTTTAGATAAACTCTTATGTTCTATCGCAGCTTTTCTTGTTTCGACGCTCAACGTAACTTAGGCATGCTTTTATGTTTTCACTCATTCGGAATGTCCTTAATTGTGTTCGGACAACTACCGCCATATTTTTCAAAAGGTTCCAGCGTGATAGAATGTAAACTGACGTCGCTAATTAGAAAAAAGAATGTTGAAATTATTTTTAAAAAAATTAGATATTGAGACAATATCGGAAAAAAGAAAATGTGCGTAAAATGCGTCATATATCTACTTCATATGGAATAGCTTAATATAAAGTATCCTTTTCTTTTCAACAGACTTTTTCCGGTTAACGATTGCTTTTAACTGGTGTGTGTGTGTGTCTGTGTGTGTGTGTGTTTGTGTGTGTGCTTAAGGCTATAAACGAGTTCTGAAAAATGTCACCACTAATTACTAGCATATACATTAATATAGTGCAGATATCCACATCCTCCTTTTAATATCGACACGCTACTATTATATATTTCGCATCTTATTCTGTTGAAAGGTTTGTATATAGTCCGAAAATCATTTGTTTCATACATTAGTGTCTAAAGCTATGTTCCTTATGCAGGGAAAAACTTGTTTTTTTCCAAGCATGGAGATGATGTCCTTTTATTAAACCTATCAATTCTGATACCTCTTCTGTCAGTCTGTACACTTTTGTTTTGCTAGTATTCAACACCTCTCTATGTATGTATGTATGTATGTATGTATGTATGTATGTATGTATGTATGTATGTATGTATGTATGTATGTATCTATCTATCTATCTATGTATGTATGTATGTATGTATGTATGTATGTATGTATGTATGTATGTATGTATCTATGTATCTATGTATGTATGTATCTATGTATGTATCTATGTATGTATGTATGACAGCAGGTGATTCCTATCTATCTATCTATCGAATATATTTCAGCCATGTATATTGCATGTCGACAAAACATGTGAGATATTCAAGTCAAATAAATAGCATCTAGTATTCTGAAATATATCGAATATTTTATTAGTCACTAAACTACTACCGTTATTTATCTTGATAAATACCTTTTGATTACTTCAATCTCCTCGTGAAAGCTCATTGCATCATTTAGTATCATAACAACCTGATTAACTGATTGGCTGGCTAGCTGATTGGTTGATTAATTGCCTGATTGATGAATTGATTGATTGATTGACTGCTTGGTCAGTTTATGTGTAAAGCTAAAAAATTTAATTTTGTTTTTATTTTGCTTCACAATTAACCTTCCATGCAAAAAAATCAAAGGTGTATCCTTCCAGCTTGAACTAATCATTTAACCCTGTATACATGTTAAGTAAGCAAATAAGGTTAGGAGTCAAATTGAAATAAACCCTGTATGAACTGAGGCGAATGAAGAATGATTCAGTTGTATGTTAGAAACTTCTCATTAAACATTTTTAACGTCATCTTCATTTAGGTTTTGAATTCGATTTCAACAGAATCCTCGTCCAACTCTGCAAAATAACATTTAAAGAAAAAGAGGCATAATTTAAATAACTCGCCTCCAAAACTGATTCTGCGACTTAAAACTGATTTTGATTTATATTTCGCAATAAAACAACGATTACATATTTAAAGGTCTTATACAATCGTATATGGTACAATAAAAAACTGTGAAAATTCGTTTATCTGTAGTTAGTCTATTATAAAACTCCACTGATAAAAAATTAACATAACAAATAAAGCAAGAGGCGATGCTTAAATGTAACAGGGTGTTTTGCGTCCGTTTCCGGTCACTAATTAGCGGGTCCCCTTTGAGGACATAAAGCATGTATTTAAGGAATCAACTTTACAGCTTTTGCTGTCATCATGATGTATAAAACACTTTCTTTCATTATTGTAGCGAGAAGAGATAAAGCTGTACGAAACAGATAATATAAACATGTCAAAGACATAACGCATTTACTAGATTTAATTATCAACGATTGTGTAAAAACGTTTGGGTCTTTATATAACGAAATTTGTGTTGAAATGCAGCGACCGAAGTTCACACTTTTACCGCAGAGGTTACAATCCCCTTAGTGGGATCAAGACTGTGATAATGCTAAACAGGAGAAATTTGAACTGTTAAGAAAATATAGATTTACAAACCAAATTATTCATCTAGACGCATACGTTCACAGCCAAAATTCATTTAAAAGTTTTTGTTAATCGAAAATTTCATTATATGAATAGTCAACAAGAGATAAACTTGCACAATCAAGAAATGACACTAAAAAAGTATGGCAAGTGGTAAAGGGAAAAGACTATAACTGGGTAAATGTGAGTCAATCTAACGTAACAAAGACTGACTGGTTAGACTATTTTCGGTCCCTATTAATGTCTAACGGAGATGAAAATATGGGTGACCATGAGGGTATTGCAAGAAATGAGGATGAAACTTTTAAATTGAATAAACCAATTACAAATCAAGAGATAATTGATAGCGTTCGCTCTTTGAAAAATTAAACTCCAGGTCCCGACAACATTCCGGTAATTTGTTATTAGTGTACTTTACATTTTTGTTTCATTTCTTAATGTGCTCTTTAATAGGATCTTTGAAACGGGGGAATTTCCAAAGGAGTGGTCAAAAAGAATAATATGTCCGATATTTAAGAATGGTAGCATGAACGACCCTAGCAATTACAAGGGAATTTCTCTAATAAATACACTGTGCAACATATGCACATCTGTTTTGAACAAACGTTTGTACCAGAGATCTTTGCCTTATTGTATGCAAATGATGCGGCTAATTGTGCTGAAACTGCACGGTTACTACAACAACATAATAATGCCATAGATGAATTTTGTATTGACACAGGAATGGAAATCAATCTAGCAAAAACAAAATAATCGTCTTTTGAAACGGTGGCTTTCTGAGAAATTATGAGCGTTGATATTATGGGGATATACCTATTGAAACGGTGTCATTTTATAAATATGTGGACTTGCTATTCGCATCGTGGTTGAGCTGTACAAAGGTCTCAGATATGTACAGATATGCATCCCAAGCTTTGAAAGCAGTATCGAGAATGTTTATTCGGAAGATTACATGTACAGGAAATATTTAAAAGTTGTGATGCCATGGTGAAACCAATCTTATATTACTGTTCATAAATATGGGGGTATGAATATTCACCAGAAATAAAAGGCATTCAGCAAGATTTTGTAAAAGATATCTTAACATACCAAATACTGTGAACAAGAATGTCAGTCTAGGTGAATGTGAACGGTACACATTGAGCACAACTTTTATGTTTAGATATGTAAAGTACTGGACTAAAATTGTACATATGCCGACAAGAAGATATCCTCCCCAATTTTATATTATTTTAAATAAACTGGATGATGCCGGCAAAAGCAAATGGGCCAGTAAAGTTAAAAAATGTGTTGTATTTTTTCTCGTGGGTTTGGTTATGGTTTTGCTTATGCATAGCCAGCGCAAGAAATGGGTGACAGAAACATATTTCTAGCTGTGTTCAGAAAACGTCTATTTGATTCCTCATTACAGATCTGGTCAAGTAAGATAGGCGATTCTACACAATTTTGTATATTATAGTCCGTACGTGTCGTTATTGGAAACTGAGAAATATTTAACATTAGATCTAACTTTCATTTTCAGGAAAAAACACTTGCATCTTTTCGACGTTCTAAACATGATTTAATGATTGAAAGAGGAAGACAAACTAAAATTTTAAAAAAATCAAAGAGTTTGCAGTTTGACTGAAAGAAAATATCAAGTGTGTAGAAGATGAGTACCATTTTGTATGTATATGTCTGGTCCTTATACAAATTTAAGACATAAATATCTCGATGTGATGTATTATATCAACCTGTCAGTAAATAAATCTACTTACAAGTGTTTCAAAGATTTTGTATTTTGCTTTTATACTAAGAGATCAGCTGTTAAAAAGTATCAATATCAACACATAAACAAGTGTGTTTTACAATACTGTTATGGCGTACTGTATATTAAACTATGTTTAATATGTTTTGTGTTATGGGCCGAAGGCCTAAATTAGTAAATACACGTTCACTTCTGTTCTGTTCTGTAAAATCTAAGCTAGTAGATGTGAGTAAGATCCCAACTGATGAAATCTACCAAAAACATGGTCGTGCAAAGAGTAATGAAAATGAGGGAGATCAACTCTTGTTTTTAACTTTATTTGAAAGAACTTTGTGTAGAGCGTGGTGCATGATCGTCTTCTGCAAAATTGTAAATATATTGATTTTTTTCCATCCGATTATTTTCCGATGAGATCTTATACAGAAGTACGCCGTCACTGATGTTTTTTTTTATAATAATTTTATTTGGTTTTATTTTATCAGAATGCAATGCAACACTTTATTATTGCCTAGAAACATGTGTAAAAAGTGTATTTGGACAGATTTATATCTGACCTAACAAGAAATGAACATAGACTCGGTTGCTTCGCTCTCCACAAAAAGTGTCTCTTTACTACTATTAACATCACATGCTGAGTGTACTGAATCTAAGCATTGTGAAGAAATTTTCAGACTGCTGAGCTAGCTTAAAATCATTCTACCTGACCCAAACCCGAGTAGAACGCTGATGCGCACCATGTAAAACCCTTACATATTTGTTCAAACGGGTTGAAATTAAGACAGAAAGGCGCTCATTGAAAGTGGTTCAAATGTTCATAGTTTTCTTCAGGCAGGTCGAAATCATGATTCCAAAGGATCTGATGAATCTGGTTGAAATGTTTAAAAATATAATTGGTTGAGATTGAGTCAGAAAAGCGTACGTGAAATTGGTTCAAAAATATTCAACTGGTTTATTCAAGCTTGTCGAAATCAAAATAGCAAGGAGAGCAGGACATTAGTTCAAATGTTCAAGGGTTTATTCACGCAGCTCAAAATCTAAAAAGAGAGGCACTCAAGATATTATTTCAAATGTTAAAAAACTTGTTCAAGCAGTTCAAAATCGAGATAGAAGGACGCTCATGAACTTTATTCAAATGTTCAGAGATTTGATCAAACAGGCCGAAATCCACATAGAAATGCGCACAGACAATTTGTTAAAATGTTTAAAGGTTTGTTCAAGGTTGTATAAAACAAGATAGAAAGTCGCTCATGAAATTGATTCAAATGTTGAAAGTAAACAATTTTGAAACCTGTCTAAACCAAGATAAAAAGACGCTCATGATATTGGCTCAAATGTTGAAAGTATTTTTTTTTGCCAGGTCAAAATCGATAGAGAAAGGCATTCACAAAATTGGTTCAAAAGGTCGATCATTTCTTCAAAGAGGTCGAAAAGAAGATAGAAATGTGTTCATGAAATTAGTTAAAAAGTTCAAAAGTTGTTTCAGCAGGTCGAAATCGAGATAGAAAGGCGCCCATGAAATTGGATTAAATGTTCAAAAGTTTGTTCAAGGAGGTTGAAATCAAGTTAGAAGATCTCTCATTAAATTAGTCAACGTTTTACTAAAAACTGCATTTGTAATTATTTCAGTGGTCCCTACAATTCAGTATTATATGCTGTCCGATATAGTGATTGAGTGGAATTTGTAAAAAGATTAAGCACAGCGCACTCTGTATACATTTTATTACGTGATTTGACCCTGAAACATTAATACAAAAAGTTTGACGACAATTTCCAATGCAACTCGCAACATTTTATGCAAAGTCTGACTTCTACTTGCCCTATTATATATATATTATATGTTTCCATCATGTCAGAGAAAGTACATGTGTAGTTTGTGTCATGAGGATTGTACAAAGCGTAAAATGTATCAAAAAGAACTGCAATGACTTGATGTCAGAGACTCTATACATGTTTAATATTAGTCATAATGATTGGATAAAATGTAAAATGTATCACAAACAAAAGAGATACAATATATGTGGCAGCGATGCTCTGAAATGCACAACTTTTCTGCCAATAAAATACTTATTTGAGATTTGGAGATGTAATACTAATTTAAATTGATGAGTAGTTAATAAATTTAATAAACAGTTACATATGTGCGCAGCGATGCTAGGTAACGTCCATTGCAAACAATTTGACGTCATCACAGAAAAAAACGACACCAAATGAATAAATATGTAAAGCAGTTACTTTGTTTACGTTTCCAGTAAAAGTGTTGTAACTCGATTACTACTGAAAATATTATTGTTATTACATAAATTTAAAAAAAAAAATAAAGAAACTACAATTCTTTTCAAAGTACACAATATGTCAAAATATAAAACATTTTTCCAAAAGGGACTTGTCTCGCGGCGGGTATATATATATATATATATATATATATATATATATATATATATATATATATATATATATATATATATATAAAAGTTTCCCGTCATTGTTAATCATGTAGCGTATGATTAAAAGCAATACAACTAAATCATTAACAATGAATAAGCGATGAAGATTAAAAAATTAATTTCTGTGGAAAAGTGTAGACTATGTGATTTTCAAGTCCTATAGTTTCCTCTCAGGAGGAACCAATCATTTTATTTCCTAAATCAAGAAAAAGAAGAAAAATAAAAGAAGCAGATGATGAAGAAGAAATAGACAAAGAAGAAGAAGAAGAAGAAAGAAAACGATGATAAAGAAGAAGACAAAAAAGATTTCGAGGAAGATTACGAAGACGATGACGATGATGACGACGACGATGATGATGATTATGATGATGGATATTGCAAAGAAGATGATCTTTTTTCATAATGAAGATGGTAATAATGTACTTGTGGAGAAAATATTTCACTGGCTTGTTTTAAGCATGCGGATCGTTAAACAAGTTGACTTTTAAATCATCTCTTTTTGGTAGGATGGGATTTTCATTAACATATTTTTTAAAATTATTTTGTTAATTTTATATACATGCTTATCGATAAGAAGTAAAAATGCAATTGAAAGAAACACTGGTTGACGAAACAGTCCGTTCTGCGTCACGTGTTACATACATAAATACTAACACTATTACTACTAAAACAATGTGTTCTCTGCAAAGATTTTATATCGAGACAATGATTCTAAATGTTTTAATAACAACAACAAAAATAATAATAATAATAATAATAATAATAATAATAATAATAAAAATAATAATAATAATAATAATAATAATAATAATAATATAATAATAATAATAATAACAACACCAAGGGTAATAACAATCGTATTAATAAGTAAAGAAACAAATGAATACATAAATAAGACTACAATGACCATGACAATACTCTGATGACCATGACAATACTTGGCGATGATTTCGAGTGGACAAAGTAATAAAGACGTTGAAAATGAAATGACGAAGTAACGAATACGTTGGAAATGAAGTCAAATATAAAACAGTATAAAACAAAATTGTTCTTATTCATTCATTATAAAACATTTGGTATAATGATGGAATAGTATTCTCAAACATATGAAAAAACAATTTGGCAGCAATCGTACAAATCTTCTTCTGAGGTTTGGTAAACAACACATGTATCCACGTTTTGAAAGAAAGAAATGCACGAACGACATTATATAAAAAATGACATATGAAAACAGTTATTCCGAATCTATTGTATAATTCATCTGCATATTTGATATGAAGTTTGTAAATTTAAACTTTTACTTTACATCTTATATTGTAAACGTATGGCAAATGAAAACCATGTTGATTTTAATTATGACAATTTCTTGTGATAATATGCCTCATATACATTACATCCATCTTCTCTCTTTTACTTTTGCTCTCTCTCTCCTTCCCACTGTCCCCCCCATCTTCTAAGAGCTTTATTTTTACCTGAGCTCTTTCGTGCATAAACAATATTCATACCACACGAAACTGCAAAAATACAGTAACCATAAACACACGCATATTCCATGAAGAAAACTACGAGCAAGGAATTTCAAAACAATGTAAAGAAATTTAGGAAAAATACGAAAAACTAATGGTCCTTTGGTTGATGTGTGTCAATAACATTTTTTAAAAATATTTCCTACAGATGATTACTGCCAAGTTTACATTGCTTTCGAAGTAGGAATCATACATGAATGAATCATACTGGTCCAATTGATATGAGATACACGGAAGTAAAGATTGTGTTTTCTTTCTCGGAGAGGAGTCTTGGCTGAATCAGCACACCACTCTTCAAGCCATAGTTTTCAAAGATTTTGATCAACTTCAAAATATAGGCTTACATGATCACGATCTCGCACGAATTCGATAATGCGTGGGATCCATGCATATTAAGGAGGCGATCTTGCATGTGAATGGCTGAGTTTGTTATTACTCTATAGACCGTATTCTTGATCCAATTTTGATCAAACTTGGTAAATAGGCTTAAAATCATGGACAAGTACAATAATGAATAAGATCCATGCATATTAATGAGCTGATTTTGCAACTGATTGTTTGGGCTTCTCAACACTTTAGCATTGATTTCTGATCATATATTTACTATCAAACTTGGAAAATAGGCCCATATCATCAAAATATGATAATAATAATAATAATAATAATAATAACTATTATTATTAGGAAGATCAACGCCTATTAATGATGTGATCTTGCATATGATTCGCTGATCTTCTAAATCAAACTTGGTAAAAAGCCTAATATTGTCACAATTTTTATTATAAGCGAGACCTATGTATATATTTATGAGGTGATGTTACATCTGATACGAAGATATTTTTACCACTCTAGAGACAATTTTTTTATATAGAATTTTGATCAAACTTGGTAAAAGGGCCTATGTATTACGAGGTACACCTTGCATCTGACCGGCTGAACGTGTTGCCTCTTTAGATCTGCAGATTATTTCTCATCCATGTTTTATAAAACTTGGTAAATGGGTTTTTATCAACAAGATCTTTGACTTATATTATCAGCAAGAGACTGTGCCTATTAATTATATCATTAGCTTTAGAACAAATTTTTATCAGGATATAGTAAAATACGTAAAATCAACATGATATTAAGTTTGGAAGATAGTTTACCTAGGTTGTGTTCTTACAATACTACTAAAGACTGCTTAGTGAAATGGTCAACTGTTAAGTTATGTAACCAAGGTGAACAATATCAGGCCCACTTGGGCCTCTTGTTAAAAATTTTGGCAAAAGAGTATGACGTGAAAGAAGGGGGACAAAATCACACAAATATACTATCCAACACCTACTTTTATTGCTATCCAATAATCACTTTTTAATTAGAATTAAACACACATCCGTCTATCTAGCACCCGCATTTTTATTACGATCCAACACACACACCATACTATCTAGCTCCCGCTTTTTGATATAAAATCCCTTCCACACACACACACTCGACTATCCAAGACCTAGATTTTATTACAATATAACACACCCACACGACTATCTAGCACCCACTTTTTGATTACAGGCCAACACACACACCTGCTATCCAGAGTCCGCTTTTGATTAATGTCCAATACCCCATACATGCTATCTAGCAAAAGGGGTAGGAGTGTTTATACATACGCTAGACTTACATACATACAAACATAGTATCAAACTAAAAGGTTAGGAGAGTTTATAAACATATTATACTTGCAAATACACAAACATCCTATCACACAAGTGGTGGTAGGATGTAAGAGAAGGGGGATGAAATATACACACAAGCAAAGGGTATGTGTGTTAATCGAGACACTATACCCTAATAAAAACAAAAGAGAAGGGGTAAGATGTTTTAATCTTAAGTTGCAAGCATACACAAACATACATACACATAAAACAAACATCGGCAATAATGTTGAGTAGTGTCTCTCCTTTCTAGGGATTGAGTGGCCCTGAATAGAGCCGTTCGGTTTCTGCCATCACTCTCCCTTAGTGACTACGTGCCCCGGGTCGGGCACCACATGCCGCACATCTCCCACTCCATTTATCCGCAAGATTAATTGATACGAGAAGGGAAAATGGAGATAATTTTTCTTTTTTCTTTCTCCACTTCTTCCTCTAGAAAAGAGACTACTAAATGTTTAGCTGTTTTGAAATGGTCAATTCCCTCTTGTAAACGCTCCTACTGGGATATAGTTCCATGCTTCAACTATACCCAGGATATGCTGCATATGCTCCAAGTGCATTAAGGTTTCGCTTAACCTGCCGCTCATATTCTGACCATTCCTTCTTCGGCGTTGTCAAGTCAACGATGGAAGCTAGTTTAGCACCACTTTATATGGTTAAGTGCAGCCGCGTAAGAAAATACTACACAGTAAAGAAGACTGACAGACAGAATGTGAAAGAGCAGGTTCAAAAATGATTTTTTTTAAAAAAATATAAAAACAAGACAACACCATTTTCTTTTCTAAATCAACACGTTTTGTTTAATAAGCCCAGCTGACTGAAACATCAGCCATGAAGACGGAGGATTTGGACATGTCCCTTTCTCTTTATTTACAAATACCAAACACATTAAACATAAACAAATTTACAAGGTTGACAACGTTGTGGAGTCAGAGTGGGCTTCCAATGATCCAATAGAGTGTCATTTTGCCATTGATGCACACTACGTTTCTGAGCTAAAGAAAAGGAGGTCAATCCATAGGAATAAAAATATTCCATATTGTGATTGTTGGGAAAGTAGGCAGCTACAAAATGGGTTTCTGTTGGATGACTGTCGTTCATGTTGATGACATAGGCTTGAACGTCTTTAGGTTTTCGATGTGGAGGTTCATCTTACCACACACCACAGTACTACAAGAAGCTGTGAACGAACTGTGAGTAAGAAGGTATTGATGTTCGCAGGTATCCATTTTTTATTCTTTTTTTCACAGGTAATTATAAGTCATCAGTTCACACTTGACGTTTTCCTTGAAAATATCTGTCCTGTAAGTCTATGAACAAGCAGTCTCCATACTCTGTTGCAAGAGAGCTTCGATGTATTTCGTCTCCAGAGAAGTCAGTGGAGGTAAGGAATGGTCACGCAATTCTTTATACCACTTTTTAAAAATCTTCTCTTCTGAGATGAGGGGCCATGCCTCTTCCAGATACTGTTCCAGTTTTTATTCTTGACTCTTCATCAAACATTTGTCGTTTTGTTTCTGACAAAGATGATTAATTTGACATCCATAACAATGTTCTCTGGCTAGACCTGTGTTATTATAATTTGGTTTCCTTTATTTTAACTATTTATAAGATCAGTACAATATATGCAACTTTACGAACACCGCCAACATATTTGAGGTATAGGTAATGCTTTATATATAAATCTCAGATACATGCATATAGCCACTAGGCAGAAGGCAACTACACACGGCGTGTTGGATAGTATGTTTGCCATTTGAGGTCAACCATTTCTGACAATATAGCAATGTAGCCCCATTTGAGGTCAACTGCTTCTAACAATGTTACAATGTACCGCCAATGTTAAATTCCCGTTGAGACCCCATAGTGCCATCACCATGTGAAATTCTTGTTATGACCCTATACATTGAGGACAACCACTTCTAACAATGTTACAATTTACCCCGAATGTTAAACCAATGGACAATATTAACATAGGATGTCCCGTATCACCTCATAGAGGTACCCGCATATTAACCTTTGAGTGGCTATATAATTGTCATTGGACCCCCAATAGGCACATATAACTACTCGCTTTTCCTCCCGAGTTAATGATCTCTTTCACTGAGTTCCCGATCATAAAAAAGGTGATCACTTCGATATTTTGATCGAAAATGTAAATACTTTGTACACCAATTCATCGCCAACAATTTGGCACACTTGTCTGAGAAAGAACGAGCTTATGGGATGGCCTCTTGTCCGTCCTTCGTTCACCCATTAACACACGTTTGTTATCTCTACTTCTACTTAACTGCTTGGCGGAGTGCCATGAAACATTCATCCCAGGTCTAGTTCGTACTAAATTAAAATGGTGCTACCCAGACGTCCATCTTGAAAATCGTCTTATTGCTATTTCTCCTGAAATACGATTTCTTATTATGTCTAGTTCGTTCTAAACGAAAATGATGCCGATCTAACATCAAATATGACCGCTATTGTGAAAACCTTGTTATATCCCAATCGGCTCCAAAATATAGCCAGGAGTTTTATGAATATGCGGTCACCTTTGGTACCACCGGACCACCATGAATTTAAAATGTTTCTTTCGGTAATTTATAATTTATTCACCTGTTGAATTGAAATTTTTGCACTTTGTTATGTTGTATGTGTTTATCCATATTGTTGTGTTTATTCATTCATTCATGCATTTGCCGCATCATCATCATCATTATCATTGTTTAAAAGTGTTGGCATTGAGACACATAAAAACTCATCTTCCACCTCTGATGCACCAGATTCATTCCTTGTACCATAACATGCAAGGGCTTCTGGTCACCCATCCATGGTCGAACTGTTCATCAGAATACTCTTTTTCTCAAGTTTCTCGGTACCAATCTATTGGCAAAATTTTAACCGTCAAGTATTTAATGCTAGGATACACTTTATCGGTCACCCATCTATGGTCGAACTGTTCATCAGAATACTTTTTTCTCCCGTTTCCCGGTACCAATCTATTGGCAAAATTTTAACCAAGTATTTAATGCTAGAATACACTTTATCGGTCACCCATCTATGGTCGAACTTTTCTTCAGGATACTCCCGTTTTGTTCAGCTTACCTCCGTCTTAATGCTCACACTGTTAACCACATTTACATCGTCAAGTACTTAATGCTAGGATACACCTTAGCATGATTTCAGAAACCTATTTTCTCTTTCAAAACACGCATCGGTTTCTTTATTTCTTCAACTCTTTCAACACAACCAAATGATTAAATGGTCAGTATCTAACATTTACAATAGACTCACAATCAGGACCACATTTGCGTTTATTATAGGCTTGAGCAAAACCGGATGATTTTTGGCCAGAACCTGCTTTGTTAAAAGAATGAATGTGAAAAAAAAATCAAGGAAAATTTTTTGTTTTGTATATTTTGATTCGTTCACGGCAAAATGCGTTCAGATAAAAAAAGAAAAAATAAAAAAATCGGGTGCAAACTTCATTTGTTCCATAAGATGCTCAGTAATCTGATATAAACATTACAAAACATCGCTATGTAAAAATATCATTTACACATAATTATGGACTCTCTTAAATGTGCAACCCACGTACGATTGGAGTCTTTTGTAATACTTGTAAAAAGTAAATTTAGATACAGATTGCACAGAGATGATATTCACGTGTTTCAGGCATGTAGCGAGCTTCGTAGCAGTGTTACCTCCGTCGTCACAATAATTGTGCCTTCGAATTTCTCCCTCACAGAGCCATCTGCCGTTAATTCATATCTCTAATAAAGGTAAAATTTGCAATTTGATCAATGATATGGTAGCTACTGAATCAAACTGCATATAGGTGGTATGTACCGTTAAGTATTTTTACGTTATAATTCAAGTAAAAACAACAATTGGCTTCACTATTGGATATCACCGTTAATGAATCGAAGTGATTATAAGTACATATAATCATTATTCTAATTCACGGCTTAATCAAAAATAGGATTCGTGAAAAGAAATGCAGCCCAGATCATCGTGTTTCGATCGTGATACGCGTGGGTGAGTGGTCGTTATTGATGCCGCACACGCACACACACACACACACACACACACACACATTCTCTCTCTCTCTCTCTCTCTCTCTCTCTCTCTCTCTCTCTTGCATCATAGGGCGCTGAAATTTCCATTGATAATGAGACCCCTTTAGATCGCCTAATTTAGAACGACTCAGGAGGCGGATTTTGTAATTTAGAGTACAGCTAAGCTCCACCCTCTTCGAAAGTCATCCCATGGAGAGCAAGAGTACTTTCAACTCGATAAGGTCAGTGTAATGGTGCAAATTTCTGTCGATTCGGTAGAGCATATTTATTTTGGCAGAGAACATTAATTAGTTTTATGAGGAAAGATACCACATTAAATCGCCAGACTGCGATAAGTTTAATGCCCTTGTTTAGGGGCGAAATTGATTTTTAATTAAGCATTCGTTTATTTAACGGTCAGACAGATTGGAAGGGGAAGGATATTTGGAGGTCTAAATATCAAAAATGTCAAAGTGAGAGGATGCAGAAACTAGTAGAAGTAGGATTATCTTTTAATATTCTCCAGAATCAGTTATTTAAAAATCTAGAGGGTTATGCTAACCGCGTTTGGCGTGTATTTATAAAAGGCGGTAGATACGTTTAATCTGGTTGGCTACATTAAATAAGATGTGTGTTACCCAGACGAAATTTCATGTTTTAAATATTCCACATCGCAAAATTTAGTCAGTCTAAGTTTTTCTGCGAAAGGCTGATGAGATCTTGACTCCTTGAGGATAAAGCGAAATTCTCTCGTATAAACAATTGTTCAAGTGACATGTAGAGGTTGAGGGACACAAATCTGGCGGTAGAAGCGAGCAAGTCTCAAAAGCACAAGGTATTTGCATCAGTCTCATGTAATTCGTTGATACCAATATAATTATTTGCTTGAATTTATTTGTTTATATTTGCATGAATTTATTTGTTTAAATTCGTACATCAGTTTCTTAATATGAGTATAACTATTTGTTTGAGTTCATTTGTCTGAATTAGTACAATAATCTTCTTTATATGAGTTTGACGAATGGTTTGAATTTGTCGTCTTGATTGCTATAGGAATCATGAATTCGAACAATTTCATGATTACTTTATGTGATACAAGTTGTCTTAGATGATTTCATGTATGATAAGGACTTGAGTGAGTATTCACTGAAATTAAGGTAGTTAAGCCATGGAGTGAATTTCATTGATTTATTTGTATAATTAGGACGTGAAATGAAACTGTTATGTCTCGTGTGATATTAATGTGAACGAGTGATGAACTAGCCGTTAGAAATACATTAATCTTCTGAAACTAGGTTTGTTTATGGTCTGCCAGGTTTGGCCTGACGAGATAGCCTTTGGTATCTGATTGAATTCCGATAGGACGATATCTGACGTAACGAGAGTGGAGTAATGTTCTACTCCCAGAAGGATATTTGACAGAAGATTTAGGTTGCTTCTCTGTTTATTTTGAAAGGGGAAATAGCGCCATACACGTGCCTACCTATCCACATATCCACCTACCTACCTACCCACACAAAGTTTGAGGGCCGGAAAGAGGCGAGATAAGAGAGAGGAGAACGGAAAAAAAGAGGAGAACATCAATCTTGCCTGGACAGCAGCCTCGAAGTTGGAGTGACCAGCGATAAGCAGGTTATGCAGGCAGGCAGGGCAATGACTTCGATTGGTCACTATGATGAACTAATTCTATCGTTTTAAACAGATCGGCTATTTATATAAGTATATTTGTGTTTGAAATTAGGTAAAAGATTTATTTCAAAAAGAAGCGTATCTTCCTAATGTTATGTATTATCTCAATTTGTCTTATGTAATTGATTAAATTGTTATATTTCACGTACGGGGGCTCGTGTTATTCTGTTCTATATATCTGCTCAGATCTCTATTTATTCCATCTATAAATTTCATAATTTATTTTATTATTTTCTCGATAAGGGCAATAACACCGAGGTCGATCATCCTCTAGATAACGATAACCAACCAAATCGGACACCTTGTAAAGAGGGTAGTCTGCCACAGTCAGCGATACTAAATACAGGATGCAATAGTCGAGATTAAAACTAAAACGGTAATTCACAAAGTAAATAAACTATAAATAAGTGTTGTTAATGAAATGCAAACAACCGTAACTTCAGAATCATCTTTGTAATAAATGATCAAAACAAATACATTTGCACACTGAGAAAGAGGAAACGAGACAAGGAGAGGGAGAGATGCATTCAATAGTTAAAGACAAAATACAAGAAAATACAAGGGCTTTGGTATCTTTTTATATACTAACTTGACTCTGAAAACCTTTAGCGTCCATTTAAACGCCACAATCTGCGAATTCGAAAAGAGTGAGAAAAAAATGGTCATACATACATTTAAGCATTTTTACAAATATATTTTGTCCGTGTGTTTTCCTTATATGTAATGAGATAAATCTTGATCTTTTTGCTCCAACATTGTTATACCTTCAATCTTTCTAGTCATTATGTTATTGAGCTTATTTGTGAAAAATTTTCTCCGTCTCTCTGTTTCTATTTTAGTTATTGCAACCGATTTGATATTAGATGGTTTAACTATTTCATAATATTTACAGATACGTCAAACTCATTTTCGAAATTTCCCGATGCAATCTAATTTTTAACAGATCACTATGAAACAAACACCTATGAATCTAGATTGTATTTTAATGGCATATGTGGATCTTTTTGAGAGCAATCAAATTTGAATCATCAGGATAGAAAGAAAAAAAAATGAATTATTGATTAATTTTGTTCTCCTTATCCCATTCAGGCAAATCTATATGTGAGCTTCGTCTCAAAGATTGATACCTATCTGTGGGTAATATTAGATATTAAATCCTGTCGAAAATCCCTAATGTATTCTAACTTAGTTTCTTCTAAATGTTTCACTTAAAATATCAAATAAACGTTTAATCACATTTTTAATTTGCTTCTATTATCTAGTCAGTAAACATTTGCATACTCAACTTGATCTCCCTCCTGAATTCGTAAATATAGTCATTTAGTTTAAATGTACTTTCACTGAAGTAATTCGTAGATTTTTTGCTTATGATGGTCTTCATCAAATATGCCTCAATATCAATGAAAAATTCATACATATCTTGACTAATGAATCCATTAAAAATATACTCATCGGTATTTCTGTTATATTAATCTATGTGTCTTTTTGTTATCATTCTAGTTCAATTCTGCCTATTACTCTGTCTTAGTTCTTTTCGAGTGTGAAAACGTATTAAAGTGGATTGTATTTTTTGTTATTGTGTGGAGATTGGCATAAAAAGAATCAAAGTGTTCAGTCGGAATTATTTAACTAAAACATATAAATATAATATTTAACTACTTCAAATATGGAAAACGTAAGAGATATTTTCACCTTTTACATTTATGATTTACGTCATTATTTTGCAAGCTGTTTATTGCATCACTGTTTCTGTGTAGATGTATGTAGTATGCAAGACTAACTTATGTTATGCGTTTAGCCTCTGTATTACTTATTTCTTTATGTGCACAATGATGTAGAGCGCAAGTTCGCATCAAGTTATGACTTTATCTTGGTTATTACTTCACACTTGTACATTTATTTAGTCCCCACTATTATATTTTTTACCTCTGCTGAGATTCAAAACGTAGACATTTCGATCTAAAATACATTGTTATACCCCGGAACAAAACATGCCTAGTAACCTACACTCTAAAAACATATTATATAAGCTTTACATGTAAAATAGCATACAATATGCGCACCGTTCAAGACAAATTAACTGGGATTGTAAACTTAGCGAAGGTATGAGAGGCATGCCAAGGGTAACCCCGTTAAATGAAACGCGGATCATCGTTCAATCTCCGGTGCACGTTAACACCTTCACAATCATTTGCTTCAACTAATCATGTCTGGTGAGTTTTCATTGCTATAAATGTACCATTTTATCATCTCCATTTATTATATTGCTATTTGAAAAACCATGATAGGTCAGCGCCAAAAAATTCGCTTTTTCTAAGGTAGTAGTGAATATTGAATCATTAATATATCCCTATATGACTGTGTTAGTGTACACATTTTTTAAATTCACTTGTGCAATTGAGATGTTTTCCTGTTTTCATTTCGAGTTATCGTATACTTGCACGATAATGTTAGTGTTTAATAAATTATACTCCCTAGATCTCAAATAGTGTTAATCTATTCATATACGATTCAGTTGGTGACACAATACCATGCATGGGAGATCATCAGGGTATATATTTACCTTTTTGCATTTTCTGATGTTTTGAAAATATAATAATAAAAATTTTACCACCATAGTGTGTCAGTTTTTTCATCCACTGGCTTGAGAGGGAATCCATACCGCTTTTACAGAGCAACGTCATGATATTACGGTAACGTTGCACCAACTGTAACGTAATAGTTGAATTGGTTACATAAATAGAGCCATTTACAATTTCTCATTAAAGCTTATTTCTTGCCGTGAAATGATGTTTAGTTATTTAATACTAAAATAGTTTAGTTAACCGGGTTCAGTATTTATGCTGCAGCTGTTATTATCGGCACGTATATCTTTTAACTGTGTTCAGTCAGAGAATGGATATGATATTGGAGTTGTGGCATATTCTTCTGTGAAACTTAAGTTTTTTTTCTTCAAATAAACATCATCAAATGATAACAATAAATATATGGCGATGCTAAAATTATATTTCATTATTATAACATAGTCTCACTAAAAGTATGCTAAAGAATAACACAAAGCGCATCACTCCTCTGAGGATATTGAACATGTGATGTCCTGATAGCCGGGTCTGACAAATCTCCTCACATTCCTAAATAATTACTCTGGACGATGTCTACTGAGTCGTCCACTCTGCTTCAGGTCTTGACCCTTGTCGATCTCGATCGTCTGTCCAAGGATCTTCACAATATTGATTGGGATCTCCTCCTGATCCGAGGCTTTCTCAGAAATACTAAACCCGGTGCGTCAGCAACTACTCGGAAACACTGGTGTCCTCTGAAAATAGACACACACACAAATAAGGAGCGAATGACTACGTACTTATGTCACATTTCATATGTGCTTATTTTCTTCAATCGTTGAGAAAAATAAAACTAACAAATTAAACACAATTCTGCATGAAACCGCAGGCAAAATAATGTAAATCTTTATTCTATCCAATAACATTCGCCTGAGAATAATGAAACAGCGTTATGATCCTTCATTGTGAATAATATAAGCATCTTTATATTGGATGTAAGGTATTATAAGATATAAAATGTAATAAACAGAATACCGTATGCCTCTCAGCGATGAGAAAAACTGGGCAAGATATCCCGTCCAGTCTCTCCACTGCTAGGTAGTATCTCCATCAGCTCAGCGATAGAGTACTGCCTCGTTGGTGGAGGCGACATGTCTACTATCTCCGCCAATTGTCAAAATGTATCACAGTCTGCTCGGGGTGCAAGGGACAGTTTTTATGCACAAATATAATGCCGCATCCACTAGCATAATATAAAAAATCATAAACAATAAAATACACAAGTGAGGTCAAAAAGGTCCATATTTTTGGATAGCTATATCAGAACAAAGCATAAAAATAGAATTTACTTGACCTGGCAAGTCAATGGCAGTTCATAGCAAAAGAAGCATATGCACCCCAACCCCAAATTATACCTGCATTTTCACGTCCGAAGGTCATTCTTTACACCAAGTGATGCTCACAGTGCAAACACAAGCCCTTTCCCTAGGTGATAATTCTGCACAACATTGTGTACTAAACAACTTGAAGCAGTTCAAAATAGTTGCCATCCAAGCCGTTTTTGAGATATTCTTCTTGCCTTGAATCCACATGATTACTGCTATGGGTGGCCAGCTCTTCTTCCTAGCCAACTACTGGTATTTCACTGTCTAAATACTGTGAAGTAACTGTGGGAGGTGTACATGCCTCACATCAATTTCAAGAACAACATAAGCCCAAAACACCCAATTCACAACTATATCCATATCTTTAATTATTAAACAATAATAGCTGAGAAAGTCACATCATAGCCTTACGTTAAGAAATTTGACAGGGGCCAATTTACGAAACTATCTCCTCCCACCTCAGCGAAAAAGTTTCTTAATGTTGGAAAATCCTGCATCAATAACACACCGTGTATGACCAGGTATCTGCATCAGGTATTTGAATGCATGATGCTGACCGGTCATAACTGTCCATAAAATGTATCCAATCACAAACTGGTTCTTATTTATTTTTCTTTTTTTCTTTTAATGAATGCCTTTTAGTTTCTAGTGAGAAAAAGCTAAATTTTAAAAGCATTTAAACATTCTCCAAACAAAGTATTTTATTACGAACTGGTCCTTTTTTATCTTGTAATAATGTATTTAAACATCTATCTAGACATGACTAAATATTAAACAATTTATAAAGAAACCATCCACGGGCGTGCTAGCGTGTGCGTGTATGTGAAAGTGGAAAAAGTGTTATAGATTATACAAGAAAGAAAATCAAATAAAAATTTCATTTGTAAAACACACATCTAACTTTCGTATACTTACCAGCTTCATCGTCATAATAAACAGCTAATTTGGGATCTTTTAATAAATATGTACTATGATTTTTTTGGGTCACAGTAACAAATGCAAACTTTAATACACATACCATGAGAGTTGTCTGCGTGTATAGTACAGCTGGTTTCCCCGGAAACATTATGCTGTAGATCCCATTCTACCATTGATATGATGGCGTTGGGGCCGTATGTCATAGTACCAACGGGTCCTATTGTATCTCTCTCATCAATCAAAAAATTCAGCTGCCTTGGTTCCCCGTAGATGTGAAATCCGAAAATATGCACCTTTTGCAAAGTGGCAAAATATATCGGACCCATCTGCCGCACATGATGGGGAATGGATTTATGGATTTACCTGAATGTGCCCACTAAAAATACCCGCTGAAACAAAATCACAAAAAGTTTATATTCAAGGATCATGAAATAATTTGCCTTACATTGCAAAGTTACTTCAGTTTGCAATGGTAAAATATATTTTGAAATTACATCTTTATGTTTTTTTCTTTTTTATAATCAACCATCCTAATCATTTTTAGGATTTAATGGACTTCTACAAACACTTTCATTGCATAAAAAGCTTGATCATAAAATCGAAGATAAACATATTAATTCAGTGTTTCTCAAACTTTTTTGTCTTGCGGCGCAACAGAAAGATCTAAAAATTTTCACGGCACGCCTGAAAAAATTTAAAAATTTTTGTGGTGAAGAACTTATTTATTGGGTACTCATAGAACCACTTTAAATTCACATATTTTTGAATTCATGCGGCGTGAAAATGATAAAAATGAATATACTGTTTTTTTCCAGCACTTAAAAGAAGTTTATGAAGTTGACAAATAAATAATTTATAATTTTTTATATCTTTTAATTGATTTTTAATTAGTTGATTAAAAAACAACGGGGGATTAGCCAGAAGCGCCACCGACTGACAGGCATTGCGTTTTTATATATGTTACTTTTTAACTTTTGCGGCATTGATTTACCATTTAATTTTTCGATATGTTCAAGGTTTCAAAACGCTAGCAATTTTAAATATTTTTCAAAACTCCCACGGCACACCTGTAAATCTCTCGCGGCACACTAGTGTGCCACGGCACACTAGTGTGCCGCGGCACACAGTTTGAGAATCACTGTATTAATTGTATCATCTTCGATTCTTTAAATATTGACATTTTCCTAAACATAACATTTACTTTAAGGAACAAAAAAAAAATGGTGTGAGAAAAGCGGCAACGGGATTTGAACCAGGTTCGCTCGGATAGTCGTGAAAATGTTAAAAATGTACCGATAGTTCTACCGATTGTGCCACCGAACCTACACTATAACAAGTGGTCTTTTTTGTCCTACATAACTCATCTATCCACCTTACACTATTTCGCTGATCTAAACTTATCGTCTGGTTGTTTTTCTCAAAGGTCACATACAGTATAAGCGATATCAAATGTATGAAATAATTATTAGATTTAATATTTATCAATTTGCTAAGGAAATATAGGACATTTCTCTCAAAATAGTGTATATATTCATATATTTTATAAGGTTTATATTCATTTGTCGATTAGCAATGAATAATCGAATTGGTCAATTACAATAAATGCATGCATAACTGTATTAATTCCCATTTTTCATTTTGTCATTGTTTTGAAATATTTATTTCATATTAAGGATTAACTTACCTGAAATGTATTGTCATATCCAGAATGCATTAAAAACTTGCAAGGAGTTTCTCTTCAAACCAGTATCGGTAACTCTTGAGAATGACAAATCACTTCCACCTAATCGTGACGTACGAACATTTAACGTCATACTTTGAGTGGGGTTTTCACCGTTTCTCGCTCAATGACATAAGGCCGATTTTCGTATGAACTGGCGCATGCATATATATGTATGTATGTATATATATATATATATATATATATATATATATATATATATATATATATATATATATATATATATATATACACAAATAGAAGTAATTAAATTGTTTTGTTTTTTTTACCTTCATGGCATTGAGAGAATAAACAAGCAATTTTGAACTTTAAATGTTACGCAATAACAAGAAAAAAGGCACAACAAAAGTTAACAAAGTAATTGGGATAATAAATTCATATTTGAGAATAATAAACAATAATGTCTTTTTTGCCTTTTGACTTTGTTTCGCAACACGTGACAAACTGCTGAACGGACCCTAAAGACTTTGCATTAGTGGTTGCAGCGTATGGTGCATCGTAGACAAGAAATGCATCCTCTGAACATAGACAATGTCTAATAGGCTTCAGATGACCCAGCGGAATCTTATAATACCCTTGCTTGTGCACGTGAGGTTAGTTAAGACAGCATCTGGCGTTTTAACCAATCACAAGACAGCAGACTTAGAAGTCATCTAACAGTGTTAAATATTAATATTTTCGCTGCCGTATATTATGATGAATTATCTGTGAAGCTTAAGCATAAGTTGGCATTCAAACAGATACTTATAGGATTGACGAAACCGAAATAAACAACCTTCCACCTATATGTATAACACAAAGATAATGTTATCCATGCTCCGCCATCATGTGCGTGTACTTTGCAGCGATCAGAACTATTGTATTAAAAAGTCTAGCGATTCAACATTGAATAATAAAAAAACTGCATATACCTCTTTGAAATTTGAAAGTTTTGGCTTTAAAGGGTTATAGGTGCATAATCTTTGAAAGTTAGCTCATTCTACATATGAGAGTCCAGATATTTTTGAGCAAGTATCGACCAAAAATGGCGTCGTTACCAAAAATCTTTGACGTACACCATCTCCGAGAGTAAAATGGTTCTTTCATTTTATTTGAATTTGTGGTCGTGGGTTTTCCTAAAAGGCTAGAAATGTTTTAAAAAATGTAAATAGCCAGATACTGTTTTGACTACTTCTCATTAGATGAAAAAGATAATACCGATTGACATACTATAATTTACCTTAGTGCGCCAGCAAAACATTGTCTTTTCTGTTCATTTTACTATCCCCCGAACTCGCCGGCTGCTTGGATTGATATTTATGATACTGAAATTGAACGGTCTACTCTCTTCACGCCTAATATGGAATGTACCCTAATAGGCGATTCTAACATAGATCTTTTCAATCAAAATCATACTTCTCTCCCATAGCCGTACCCAACTTGCTAATAACCAACAAGAGTACCTGAGTCGACATCTACTTTGATTCATTACGTTTACACTACTCACCCACTGTCCATATCCGAAAACAATTTACTCTGCTAAGCTGTAAGTGACCATTATCTGGTTTGCGTGTAGCTTAATCAATTCTTCAAGTGATAGAAAATATTCATAAATATATTATATACAGACAGTTCAATAATTTAGAATACGATTGGTTCCTTTATGAACTATCCTCAGTGTGTAAAAACACATAGTTTTTATCACTTAATAATGCTAATGTTGACCACGAGATTCTTGCGAAGAAATTAGTAGTATATAAAGTTTCAACTATTACAAGATTTGCTTAAGTCTTTCCAAACACATCTGACTGAACGTGTAAGTATACGAAATCAGTCTTCAGCGTTAGACCCAGTAAAATGTGACCTCCCGCTAGGCTCCATTTTAGGCCCTGTCATTTTTCTAATCTTTCTAAATGATCTACCTCTATGTCTTAAATACCCTAACATTGATGTATTCGCTGTTGACACAACTATCCACCGTCAGGGTAGCTCTACATCCGATGTTGACTTTTTTATCTTTTGTCCCATTAAAATATCCACAATGCTCAAAGTAAACAATATAAAACAAACCATGGTACATTACCATTAATAATAATAGTAGTAACAGTAGTTGTATTTTAGATCGTAAGCGCCTTTGGAATATTCTTTAGACTCCGGCAGAAAGCAATTTACATTGCATGAAATGTTAATTAAAATGAAATAAAGGAAGAGCTATACAACAAACAACGAAAAAGGGGAAATGTCAAAGTTATGATGAAGCATAGTTTCGTTTTCCTTACATAACTAGAGATGGGAAAACAGATTGAAAAGCACGACCGGGCCAGCCCATTTTCTTCACTGTAAGCACTACTGTTGTACTGTGTTTGATTTTCTTTGGGAAAGCTACTTTGTCTCACATAGTATATGTCTGCTGAAGCTTTTCTCTTGCATAGCGATTAAATGTGAATAGTGCCGTTAGACCACACAACATTATTAATATTCATCACTGTGATGAAACAAAACTTGCAGAACAAAAACTCTACATTTTCATGATTTCCTTTTTCGTCCACCCTTTATAAACTTAGCAACTTTCATTCAATTACATCCAACAGTTCGTCAGGTAGTTCCTTCGTGCAGACAGGAGTAAAAGCAGAAGCCCTTTAATTATACTACATCCAAATTTAATATCAACTAGAAATGATACATAAAAGCTACGTCAATGTAACTAGTTGCATGTGGTCATTGTCTATATCAGACCCTAACTTACAGATTCAGAACCATTTATATCATTTCTAAATTAGAATGCATTTTATTCTTTTAAAAAATGCCATGAATTATTTACGTTTTCACCCGCAGTTTCATTTTCTTCCAGCATTTAGAAAGTGCTATTACTGAAACCAGCCGAATATCGACCGTGGATAGTCCAAACCCCAGAAGACAATTAATGTTGGATATTTCCTTAAGCTTACGACCTTTGCTGTTACCTTGTTAATTTGAAACTTTATATTTTGTATCCCCTTACATACGGAAAAGAGTTTGGGTTATACACAACGAGCCATCCAAAAGAATTGACCTTATTGTGGGTTCTTGATCAGAATTGTGATTTGTTCTTAAATATTTTTATAATTGTCTGTAAAATCTGAAATGATATGTTTACGCTAATATTTGAAGAGGATTTTTTGTTTGGCCTGCGTAATTAATTACATTTAATACATCGGCAACTGCTGCGGTGGTACCGGCATCATCACCAGCTTTGGAAATGCAATCCATTATGTCACAAACTCACTCAACGTATTGAATGCGTTTGGATTTTGCTTAAATTTGCTCTTATACCTATATTCGATATTATGCATTTTCAGTATACTTGTGACGAATCTTTATGAAGTCAAGACAATTAATTAGGCGATAAATCCGCTTGCCCATGTGCTCCTCGAGTCAAGTTGACGGGCACTGAATATTTGCATTCGGATATTGTTTTTCATTTTTTTGCTTCCATTACCTATACACTGTATTGGATTATGTTCATACATAAAATAATTAGAAGGTTTTACGTAGCATGGACATTTTTTTTGTTTTTTGTTTTGCAACACACTCATTTACATCTTTAATCTTAGAACCCAGATTGTAATTATATAATATTTGCCTCGACGTTTTTCTTTTACAACTTGTCATTTCTTGACATTTTCTATAGATTCAGATGGACTATATTTATCATGAAGCAAAGACAAAGAAAGTGTCAAAATTATGATGAAGAGTGGTATATGTTTTGTTAAATAACAAGAGATGGACACATAGATTGAAAAACTCCGACTGGACCAGCTCCATTATTTCACTACCTAAATGTATTCATGTTCTGTACTGTAAGCACTACTATGTTAGGGTATTTGATTTACAGAGGGGACACTACTCTGTCTCGCATTGTATATGTATGCAGAGGATTTCCCTTGCATGGTGATATAAGATGAATCGTGCCGTTAGACGAAAGCTATATATTAATAACATACAAAGCACACAACATTAATAATATTCATCACTGCGATGAAACAAAGCTTGCAGAAAAAAACCTCTACAATTTCATGATTTCCTTCTTATTTCACCCTTTATAAACTTATCAACTTTCATTCAATTACATCCAACGGTTCGTCAGGTAGTTCTTTCATACAGACAGGAGTAAAAGCAGAAGCCCTTCCATTATACTACATCCAAATTTAATAGAAACGAAAAATGAAATATAAAACTACGCCAAGGTAACTAGTAGCATGTGGTTATTGTCAATATCGAGCCCTAACTTACAGAGTCAGAACAATTCATAACATTTCTAAATTAGAATATATTTTATTCTTTGAAAAATACTTTGACCTATTTAAGTTTTTCCTCAAAGTTTCATTTTCTTCCAGCATTTAACAAATATTATTATTGAACCATCCGAATATTGACTCTGGAAATTGACAAACGTCAATCAACAATTAATGTTTTCATTTTTTTTAGCTAACGACTTTTTCCGTTACCTTGTTAATTTGAAGCTATGCATTTTTGGATCCCATTACATACGGAAAAGAGTTTGGGTTATACACAACGAGCCATCCAAAAGAGTTGACCTTATTAAGATTTCTGATCAAAATTGTGTTTTGTATTTAAATAGTACAGTGTGTCAAGTTATGTTTATATTCTCTATTAGGCATTCTCAGTATACTTGCAACGTATCATTATAAAGTCAAACAAATTTATTCCATGATAAAACCAACTTCCCCATCTGCTCTTCGGGTCAAGATCACGGCCACTGAATATTTGCATTCAGATTTTGTTCCAAGTTCTTCCATTGCTTCTATTATCTATAAAATGTATTAGATTATGTTCATACTGGGAAAAAACTAGAAAATCATTACGAAGCATGGACAGTGTTTTTTCTGTCACACGCTCATTCACATCCATTATTTCACTAGCTGAAAATATTCATTTTCTTTACTGTAAGCTACTGTGGTACGGTATTTCATTTTCAGTGGGGAGTCTTCTCTGTCTCGCATATTATATGTGTGCATATGGTTTCCATTCCATTCCGACCAAAGACGAACAGAGCCATGAAACCAAAGCTATATAGTAGCAAGAATAGAACTGGTACTTTTGAAAAGTACCAAAATGTACGCGAGTGAAGTATTGCATGAAACCTAAATTCAAGTAGCTCTCTTGCGAGTCTAGCACAATAACACGGATCCCCAAATTGAGTCTCGAAATTCGGTGATATCTCTTGAATATAGCATCGATATTTAACACAAAAATAAAAATGGTAAAATCATTTGTATGTTGCCTTTGAAAGTTTGTAAGGAAAGGATTTCAGTATTTGAGTAATGAGTACTAGGGGCGGGTGTGACATTGATAGTCAGATTGGCGGGTAATGTGGCAGTTGCTTACATTTTAATGCATTTCTTCATCTTCCATTAAAACAAGTGATATTTAGTATCATTTACAAGCGAAAGAAAATTTCTCCTAATTGCCCAAGCTTTTGCAAAGCTAGGTTTAATTGAAAGGGTCATATCCAAGGTTTGAGCACGAGCATACAATTCTGTCTTTAAATAATCTGCACAGATTTTTCCGCTGCAACTGTCAATAACGTACCTGTTGCTTCATTTGATGCATTTCTTCATCTTTCATTTATGAAAGTCATGTTGAGCATCATTTAAAAAACTAAATACATTTCTGATTATTGCACAAGCTTTAGGAAAGCTAATTTTGATCTTAAGGGCCATATTTAAGGTTTAAGGACAGTATTTACGGTCCAAACATAAGCAAAAACCTCACTTGTCTGTCTGCTGATAATGAAATATCTGATGCAGATATGTGGAACAGTGCCGCAATGTATCCTCAAAAATCTTGATCAACTGGCTTTATATTATCGAGGAAATGCCATCACACAATTTTGACTTGTCAAACTTCATTACTGTCAAAATTGTTGCTTTTAACACAACCGAGCAAGTGTCATCACATGTTTAGTACCATATATACAGTTACCGGTAGTTTATATACCCGACTCTTTAAAATAAGGTAATATTGATTTATAGTCGACTTGAGTTAGAAGAACAATTCAACATACGCTGTAATAAGCTTTTTACCGACATGGCATAAAAAACAATAAAGACTTTAAACCAAACATGATTGCAAGATATGCCAACATAGCATAATACATAGATACATTTGGACAAAACACATAGTGCATTACTTTAATTATATGCAAGCAATGCTTTTTATAAAGGCAGTAATTAAAAGTGAACAACAACACAGTTTAGAACCTGAAGGATGCAAAGCAAAAAGTCTAATTAATTTAAAATATTGCTTCACATAGAAATTTAAATTAAAATAAAGCAAAAGCACCAATTTAAAAGTAAAAAGCATGCTGAGATGCAGATTAAGCCTTACTTAAAAAGAAAGGAGATAGCACTAGGGCACTTGATGGTACATAGGTCAAAGATAGTAAAAACAAATGGTAATCTCTACAATTACATGATTTCCTCCTTGTTCCATCCTTTATAAATTTACCAACTTTTATTCAATTGCATCTAACGCTGCATACGGTACTTCATACAGACAGGAGTAAAAATAGAAGCCCTTGAATTATGCTGGTAGAGATAATTATGGCTACATGCAAAATAGAATAGAATCACTATCAAGGTAACTAGTGGCATGTGATCACTGTCAATATCAAACCCTAACTTACAGTTTCATGACAATTTATAACATTTCTAAATTAGAATCTATTTTTTCTTTACAAAAATTCAGAGACCTATTTACGTTTTACCCAAATTTTAATATTATTTTCTCCAATCAATTAAAGGGTATTATTACTAAAACCATTGGAATATTGACTGTTTCAAAGCTAATATATGTACTCTAAAATAATAATTTTCTCTTGAAACAGCAACAATTTTTAAACAATTGAAATTATATGAAATTCAAAGCTCTGGCTAGAAAATTTGCATTTAGATTTTGTTTCAAGCTTGTTATTTCCTTCCATTACCTACACACTGTATTGGAATTTGTTGATACTTGGAACACTTTGAACATCGTTATGAAGAAAAGACCATTTTATTGTCTAAGAGCCTTAAAATATTGCTTAAAATTAAATTAAAAGCAAAAGCACCAATTTAGAAGTAAAAAGCATGCTGAGATGCAGATTAAGCCTTCCTTAAGAAGAAACGAGCTAACACTAGGGCACTTGATGGTACATAAGCCAAAGACAGTAAAAACAACTGGTAAGCTCTACAATTTCATGATTTCCTTCTTGTTCCACCCTTTATAAATTTACCAACTTTCATTCAATTGCATCTAACGCTACATACGGTACTTTCCTTGATACAGACAGGAGTAAAAACAGAAGCCTTTGAATTTTTCTGGTAGAGATGATTATGGCCACATGCAAAATAGAATAGGATCTAAACATTATACATCAAAACTACGTCAAGGTAATTAGTGGCATGTGGGCACGGTCAAGGTAACTAGTGGCATGTCATCACTATCAATATGCAAAAATTCAGAATCCTATTTACGTTTTTGTCCAAATTTTTATATTATTTTCTTTCATCATTTAAAAAGCATTAAATACTGAAACCATTGGAATGTTGACTGTTTCAAAGTTAATATATGTACTCTAAAAGAATAATTTTCTCTTGAAACATCGATAACTTTTAAACAATTGAAGTTATATGAAATTCAAAGCTCTAACTAGCCGAAAACGTATTTGTGTAATTTTAGTGGAATTATAATAACTAATATTCCCGGTGCGATGCTTTGACTATTCTTCAGTATCGATCATATTAATTTTGAATGAATTCGGCAAGTTTTGTTACGTCAATTCTCGGCACACCGAACACAGACAATACCTTCATATGTCGAAAGATGAAATATCAAACGGATAAACTTGGCTATTAGCAAAGGCTCTGCACGTATGTATGGATCTATCCACCATCTCCCCTCCCTACCTACGAACCTATCGATGGTCCTAACTATGTATTCGTGCAGTTATGAGCAATATGTTAGAGAAAATTTCAACAGATATAAATATATAGAAAATGATTGTTTATTCTTCAAGCAAGCGCTTTGTTATATTTGCATTAGGTATATCCTGACTTTAGACATACAAAACAAATTATAATTAAACATATTTCAATAAAACAGCAGACTTCATTGAAATGTCGTCCTTGCTAAGCTACTAGGCTGTATCGATATATAAACTATAATAATGCGCTTGTTTTCCAAAAGGATTTGTCAAAATCAGAAATAGGGCTCGTGGGGTGTCGCCAGTGTAAATGAACAAAGCAAGACATGCATTTTCGCAAGTCTTAAATTGTTTGCTCGCTGTAGAATTGCTCCTTTATATTCGTTGCTTCATTGATCCTGCTTAGTGTGATATTATGAGTTTTTGTTTGCAGTAATTAGATTGGCAATGCTCACTGCTATCTACGTAAAACAAAGCAGGCTATATTATTTCTGTTATTATTAATTATTATTATTATTAGTAGTAGTAGTAGTAGTAGTGGTGGTTGTAGTAGTTTAGATCTTAAGCTCCTTTGAAATATTCCTTAGACTCCCTGTTAAAAAAAGAATTCCTCATTGCATGAAACGTTAAGTAAAATTTATAGAAAAAAAGAGCTTAACTTTGATAAAGCATCAGTTAATTTTCCGCACGTAACGAGAAGTTTGGACACGGTTTCATAAATCGACCGGAACCGTTCCAGTATTTCTCTCACTGTGAAAATACTTTCTTTTGTGCACTGTAAGTACAATAGTGGTACGGTATTTGATTTTCAGCGGGGATTCTACTCCGTCTCTCAAAGCATCCCGACTATACTAGCGTATAAGCCGTGTCCAAATGCAAACAACATAGACCCTGATCTGTCGTCGCATAATGCGCCAGCATATTAGGGTCCATGTATTTTGTTCTACTGATTAGTCCTTACAAACTGCATAGATCCAGATCTGCCAGCGCATTATGCGGCAGCAGATCTGGGTTTATGTAGTTTGCAGCTGGTATCGCATTCTACGTTAGTATATAGAGTATGTCTATAGGGGTTTTCGATTCACTGGCGATTAAAGCCGAAATGTGCCGTTAGACAGCTGTGGAAGTACAATCCATTTTGCTAAAACTCACTCGTCCTATTCAACGTGGGATTAAAATTACAGTTATATAATATTTGCGTTTGCATTTTGGTCAATATTTTTCTTATTCATATGCTTGTAATCCCTTTTAGGTGTTCTCCGTATACTTGGGATGAGTCGTTATGAAGTCAACGCAATTTATTCTGTGACAAACCCGCTTCCCCACGTGATCTTGGGTACAACCTCACGGCCAGAGTAAATTTGCATTTAGATTTTATTTCAAGTTTGTAATTTCCTTCCATTACCTACACACTGTATTGGAATTTGTTGATACTTGGAACACTTTGAACATCGTTATGAAGAAAAGACCATTTTATTGTCAAAGAGCCTTAAAATATTGCTTAAAATTAAATTAAAAGCAAAAGCACCAACTTAGAAGTAAAAAGCATGCTGAGATGCAGATTAAGCCTTACTTAAGAAGAAACGAGCTAGCACTAGGGCACTTTATGGTACATAAGCCAAAGACAGTAAAAACAACTGGTAAGCTCTACAATTTCATGATTTCCTTCTTGTTCCACCCTTTATAAATTTACCAACTTTCATTCAATTGCATCTAACGCTGCATACGGTACTTTCTTTGATACAGACAGGAGTAAAAACAGAAGCCTTTGAATTTTGTTGGTAGAGATGATTATGGCCACATGCAAAATAGAATAGGATCTAAACATTATACATCAAAACTACGTCAAGGTAATTAGTGGCATGTGGGCACGGTCAAGGTAACTAGTGGCATGTCATCACTATCAATATGCAAAAATTCAGAATCCTATTTACGTTTTTGTCCAAATTTTTATATTATTTTCTTTCATCATTTAAAAAGCATTAAATACTGAAACCATTGGAATGTTGACTGTTTCAAAGCTAATATATGTACTCTAAAAGAATAATTTTCTCTTGAAACATCGATAACTTTTAAACAATTGAAGTTATATGAAATTCAAAGCTCTAACTAGCCGAAAACGTATTTGTGTAATTTTAGTGGAATTATAATAACTAATATTCCCGGTGCGATGCTTTGACTATTCTTCAGTATCGATCATATTAATTTTGAATGAATTCGGCAAGTTTTGTTACGTCAATTCTCGGCACACCGAACACAGACAATACCTTCATATGTCGAAAGATGAAATATCAAACGGATAAACTTGGCTATTAGCAAAGGCTCTGCACGTATGTATGGATCTATCCACCATCTCCCCTCCCTACCTACGAACCTATCGATGGTCCTAACTATGTATTCGTGCAGTTATGAGCAATATGTTAGAGAAAATTTCAACAGATATAAATATATAGAAAATGATTGTTTATTCTTCAAGCAAGCGCTTTGTTATATTTGCATTAGGTATATCCTGACTTTAGACATACAAAACAAATTATAATTAAACATATTTCAATAAAACAGGAGACTTCATTGAAATGTCGTCCTTGCTAAGCTACTAGGCTGTATCGATATATAAACTATAATAATGCGCTTGTTTTCCAAAAGGATTTGTCAAAATCAGAAATAGCGCTCGTGGGGTGTCGCCAGTGTAAATGAACTCCGTCTCTCATAGCATCCCGTCTATACTCGCGTATAAGCCTTGTCCAAATGCAAACAACATAGACCCTGATCTGTCGTCGCATAATGCGCCAGCATATTAGGGTCCATGTATTTTGTTCTACTGATTAGTCCTTACAAACTGCATAGATCCAGATCTGCAAGCGCATTATGCGGCAGCAGATCTGGGTTTATGTAGTTTGCAGCTGGTATCGCATTCTACGTTAGTATATAGAGTATGTCTATAGCGGTTTTCGATTCACTGGCGATTAAAGCCGAAATGTGCCGTTAGACAGTTGTGGAAGTACAATCCATTTTGCTAAAACTCACTCGTCCTATTCAACGTGGGATTAAAATTACAGTTATATAATATTTGCGTTTGCATTTTGGTCAATATTTTTCTTCTTCATATGCTTGTAATCCCTTTTAGGTGTTCTCTGTATACTTGGGATGAGTCGTTATGAAGTCAACGCAATTTATTCTGTGACAAACCCGCTTCCCCATATGATCTTGGGTACAACCTCACGGCCAGAGTAAATTTGCATTTAGATTTTGTTTCAAGTTTGTAATTTCCTTCCATTATCTACACACTGTATTGGAATTTGTTGATACTTGGAACACTTTGAACATCGTTATGAAGAAAAGACCATTTTATTGTCAAAGAGCCTTAAAATATTGCTTAAAATTAAATTAAAAGCAAAAGCACCAACTTAGAAGTAAAAAGCATGCTGAGATGCCGATTAAGCCTTACTTAAGAAGAAACGAGCTAGCACTAGGGCACTTTATGGTACATAAGCCAAAGACAGTAAAAACAACTGGTAAGCTCTACAATTTCATGATTTCCTTCTTGTTCCACCCTTTATAAATTTACCAACTTTCATTCAATTGCATCTAACGCTGCATACGGTACTTTCTTTGATACAGACAGGAGTAAAAACAGAAGCCTTTGAATTTTGCTGGCAGAGATGATTATGGCCACATGCAAAATAGAATAGGATCTAAACATTATACATCAAAACTACGTCAAGGTAATTAGTGGCATGTGGGCACGGTCAAGGTAACTAGTGGCATGTCATCACTATCAATATGCAAAAATTCAGAATCCTATTTACGTTTTTGTCCAAATTTTTATATTATTTTCTTTCATCATTTAAAAAGCATTAAATACTGAAACCATTGGAATGTTGACTGTTTCAAAGCTAATATATGTACTCTAAAAGAATAATTTTCTCTTGAAACATCGATAACTTTTAAACAATTGAAGTTATATGAAATTCAAAGCTCTAACTAGCCGAAAACGTATTTGTGTAATTTTAGTGGAATTATAATAACTAATATTCCCGGTGCGATGCTTTGACTATTCTTCAGTATCGATCATATTAATTTTGAATGAATTCGGCAAGTTTTGTTACGTCAATTCTCGGCACACCGAACACAGACAATACCTTCATATGTCGAAAGATGAAATATCAAACGGATAAACTTGGCTATTAGCAAAGGCTCTGCACGTATGTATGGATCTATCCACCATCTCCCCTCCCTACCTACGAACCTATCGATGGTCCTAACTATGTATTCGTGCAGTTATGAGCAATATGTTAGAGAAAATTTCAACAGATATAAATATATAGAAAATGATTGTTTATTCTTCAAGCAAGCGCTTTGTTATATTTGCATTAGGTATATCCTGACTTTAGACATACAAAACAAATTATAATTAAACATATTTCAATAAAACAGGAGACTTCATTGAAATGTCGTCCTTGCTAAGCTACTAGGCTGTATCGATATATAAACTATAATAATGCGCTTGTTTTCCAAAAGGATTTGTCAAAATCAGAAATAGCGCTCGTGGGGTGTCGCCAGTGTAAATGAACTCCGTCTCTCATAGCATCCCGTCTATACTCGCGTATAAGCCTTGTCCAAATGCAAACAACATAGACCCTGATCTGTCGTCGCATAATGCGCCAGCATATTAGGGTCCATGTATTTTGTTCTACTGATTAGTCCTTACAAACTGCATAGATCCAGATCTGCAAGCGCATTATGCGGCAGCAGATCTGGGTTTATGTAGTTTGCAGCTGGTATCGCATTCTACGTTAGTATATAGAGTATGTCTATAGGGGTTTTCGATTCACTGGCGATTAAAGCCGAAATGTGCCGTTAGACAGCTGTGGAAGTACAATCCATTTTGCTAAAACTCACTCGTCCTATTCAACGTGGGATTAAAATTACAGTTATATAATATTTGCGTTTGCATTTTGGTCAATATTTTTCTTATTCATATGCTTGTAATCCCTTTTAGGTGTTCTCCGTATACTTGGGATGAGTCGTTATGAAGTCAACGCAATTTATTCTGTGACAAACCCGCTTCCCCATGTGATCTTGGGTACAACCTCACGGCCAGAGTAAATTTGCATTTAGATTTTGTTTCAAGTTTGTCGTTTCCTTCTATTGTCTACACACTGTATTGGAATTTGTTGATACTTGGAACACTTTGAACATCGTTATGAAGAAAAGACCATTTTATTGTCAAAGAGCCTTAAAATATTGCTTAAAATTAAATTAAAAGCAAAAGCACCAATTTAGAAGTAAAAAGCATGCTGAGATGCAGATTAAGCCTTACTTAAAAAGAAAGGAGCTAGCACTAGGGCACTTGATGGTACATAGGTCAAAGATAGTAAAAACAAATGGTAATCTCTACAATTTCATGATTTCCTTCTTGTTCCACCCTTTATAAATTTACCAACTTTCATTCAATTGCATCTAACACTGCATACGGTACTTTCCTTGATACAGACAGGAGTAACAACAGAAGCCTTTGAATTTTGCTGGTAGAGATGATTATGGCCACATGCAAAATAGAATAGGATCTAAACATTTTACATCAAAACTACGTCAAGGTAATTAGCGGCATGTGGGCACGGTCAAGGTAAGTAATGGCATGTCATCACTATCAATATGCAAAAATTCGGAATCCTATTTACGTTTTTATCCAAATTTTTATATTATTTTCTTTCATCATTTTAAAAGCATTAAATTCTGAAACCATTGGAATGTTGACTGTTTCAAAGCTAATATATGTACTCTAAAAGAATAATTTTCTCTTGAAACATCGATAACTTTTAAACAATTGAAGTTATATGAAATTCAAAGCTCTAGCTAGCCGAAAACGTATTTGTGTAATTTTAGTGGAATTATAATAACTAATATTCCCGGTGCGATGCTTTGACTATTTTTCAGTATCGATCATATTAATTTTGAATGAATTCGGCAAGTTTTGTTACGTCAATTCTCGGCACACCGAACACAGACAATACCTTCATATGTCGAAAGATGAAATATCTAACGGATAAACTTGGCTATTAGCAAAGGTTCTGCACGTATGTATGAATCTACCCACCATCTCACCTCCCTACCTACGAACCTATCGATGGTCCAAACTATGTATTCGTACAATTATGAGCAATATATTAGAGAAAATTTCAACAGATATAAATATATAACAAATGATTGTTTATTCTTCAAGCAAGCGCTTTGTTATATTTGCATTAGGTATATCCTGACTTAAGACATACAAACACATTATAATTAAACATTTTTCTATAAAACAGCAGACTTCATTGAAATGGCGTTCTTGCTAAGCTACTAGGCTATATCGATATATAAACTTTAGTAATGCGCTTGTTTTCCAAAAGGATTTGTCAAAATCGGAAATAGGGCTCGTGGGGGTGTCGCCAGTGTAAATGAACAAAGCAAGACATGCATTTTCGCCAGTCTTAAATTGTTTGTTCGCTGTAGAATTGCTACTTTACATTGTTTGCTTCATTGATCCTGCTTAGTGTGACATTATGAGTTTTTGTTTGCAGTAATTAGATTGGCAATGTTCATAGCGATCTATGTAAAACAAAGCAGGTTTTATTATTGCTCTTATAATTATTATTATTATTATTAGTAGTAGTAGTAGTAGTAGCAGCAGTAGTAGTCGTAGTAGTGGTGGTTGTAGTAGTTTAGATCTTAAGCTCCTTTGAAATATTCCTTAGAGTCCCTGTTGAAAAAGGAATTCCTCATTGCATGAAACGTTAAGTAAAATTTATAGAAAAAAAGAGCTTAACTTTGATAAAGCATGAGTTAATTTTCCGCACGTAACGAGAGGTTTGGACACGGTTTCATAAATCGACCGGAACCGTTCCAGTATTTCTCTCACTGTGAAAATACTTTCTTTTGTGCACTGTAAGTACAATAGTGGTACGGTATTTGATTTTCAGCGGGGATTCTACTCCGTCTCTCAAAGCATCCCGTCTATACTCGCGTATAAGCCTTGTCCAAATGCAAACAACATAGACCCTGATCTGTCGTCACATAATGCGCCAGCATATTAGGGTCTATGTTGTTTGTTCTACTGATTAGTCCTTACAAACTGCATAGATCCAGATCTGCCAGCGCATTATGCGGCAGCAGATCTGGGTTTATGTAGTTTGCAGCTGGTATCGCATTCTACGTTAGTATATAGAGTATGTCTATAGGGGTTTTCGATTCACTGGCGATTAAAGCCGAAATGTGCCGTTAGACAGCTGTGGAAGTACAATCCATTTTGCTAAAAACTCACTCGTCCTATTAAACGTGGGGTTAAAATTACAGTTATATATAATTTGCGTTTGCATTTTGGTCAATATGTTTTCTTCTTCGTATGCTTGTATTCCCTTTTAGGTTTTTTCTGTGTACTTGGGATGAGTCATTATGAAGCCAAGGCAATTTATTCTGTAACAAAAACCGCTTCCCCATGTGATCTTGGGTACAACATCACGGCTAGAGTAAATTTGCATTTAGATTTTGTTTCAAGCTAGTCATTTCCTTCCATGACCTGCACACTGTATTGGAATGTGTTCATACTTGGAACACTTTGCAAATCGTTATGAAGAAAAGACCATTTTTGTCTGCAATACACTCACTCTCCCATTTGATCTTGAGGTCAATGTTACAATCCCAGAATATTTGCCTTCTTTTTGAATCTACGGGTTTTCATTTGATTACAATTCCTACCGATTCAAATGGATTTTATCTATTCTCTGCGTTAATCTTCATCAAACAAGACAATGATTATAACTCATTATTTATTTTGACACTGGGATCAAGGTTTCAATCACAGACAATTTTCACAAGGATTTTGACTCAAGTTTGTTTATATTTTAAACATCCTCTGATTTATTCTCTTCATATTTGGGATACTTACGACATTATTAATAAGTAAAGAATTTCGACGCGTAACATATTCATTCGTCCGATCTACCTTTCCAAGTTCTTCATTTGCTTTTATTACTAACTCTCACGAGCCTCTTCGGATTTGTGATATACATAACGGTTTTATTTATTTATTTGTTAATTTCCTTACATATCCTAATGCGCTCTATTTTTTCTGTTCATTCAGGGCGCGGATTATTCCAAAGAAAAAGCAATAGACACTTTTCACAATCTAGGGCACGATTCGTGCATGAGTAATCTCTCTTGATGGGAGTTGATCGATAAGTCGACTAAACGTGAGAAGCTACTGTATATAATGATGCAACGAAAATAATACTTTGATGGGGAGAGATAATCGAATCTGTGAGCTGGTATTTCAAGATTTAGGCATCTCATTGACCCTCGCTAAAATATATGATGCAGATCTGTGGAACCATGCCGCAATGTATCTTCAAAAGTTCTTATCAAGTGACTTTATATTATTGAGGAAATGCCATCACACATTTTTTACTGACACAAACCCATTAATGATAAAATTGTCTCTATTATAAAAATCAGATTAAGTGTTAGCACCTGTTTATTACAGAACATACAGTTACCGGTAGTTTATATCTCTGATTCCTTACTATAATATAAGATGTATTTATAGTCGACATGATTGAACACAAAAATTTAACATAAGCTCCTATGAGCTTTTTACCAACATGACATAGAAAACAATAAAGACCTCTAATCAAACATGACTTGCAGGACATAACAACATAGCATAATACATAGCTACTAAGGGGAAAACACAGAGTGCATAACTTAAAGTATTAGTAAGCAAAACTTTTTTAAAAGACAGTAATTAAAAGCGACTGTAGTATTGAGCTAACTAAAAAACTAAATGTAAATGAAGTTAAAAGCATTATGAGATGCAGATTAAGCCTTACTTAAAAAGAAAGGAACTAGCACTAGATCACTTGATGGTACATAAGACAAAGGTAGGAAAAGCAAAACGGTAAGCTCTAAAATTCATGATTTCCTTCTTGTTCCACCCTTTATAAATTTATCAACTTATCAATTACATCTAACACTGCATAACGTATTTTCCTTTATACAAACAGTAGTAAAAACAGAAACCCTTCCATTATACTGGTGGAGATGAGTATGGCTCCATGCCATATATAATATAATCTATAAATTATACATCAAAACTACGTCAAGGTAACTAGTGGCATGTGATCACTGTCAATATCAAACCCTAACTTCCAATTTCTTGACAATTTATAACATTTCTAAATTAGAATATATATTTTCTTTTCAAAAATTCAGAGACCTATTTACCTTTTAACCCAAATTACAGCTACTACTGTAGCCGGCTTTGTTTTACCTGGATCGCTATGATGATTATTGATAATACTACTGCAAAAAGTATCTTAATGTCACACTAAGCGGGATCAATGAGGATACCAATGTAAAGAAGCAATTTTACAGCGAACAAATAATTTAACACTGATGAAAATGCATGTGCTGCTTTCCTTATATACACTGGCGTCACCCCACGATCTCTTTTTCCGATTAGAAAAATCCTTTTGGAAAACAAGCGCATTAAAACTTTTACATATGGATACTGCCAAGTAGCTTAGCAAGAACGACATTTCAATGAAGTCTCCTGCATAAAGCCAGGAAAGACTGAAGGCAAATAAAAAAAAGCGCTTGCTTAAAGAATAAACAATCTTTTATATAAATGTATCTATATTGAAATTTCTCTATAATACATTGCTCATTAGCTGCAAAAAACCTAGTTCCAGTTAGGAAGATCGATGGGTTCCTGGGGGGGGGGGGGCAAGATGGTGGGTAGATCCATACATACGTACAGAGACTTCCTTAATACCCAAGTTTATCCGTTAGATATTGCATCTTTCGACATATGAAGGTATTGTCTGCGTTCGGCGTGCCGAGAATTGACGTACAAAATTTGCCCAGTTCACTCAAAATTATATGGTTGATACTGAAAATAGTCAATGCATCGCACCGGGAATATTAGTCATTATAATTCCACTAAAATTACACAAATACGTTTTCGTCTAGCTAGAGCTTTGAATTTCATATAACTTCAATTGTTTAAAAGTTATCGATGTTTCAAGAGAAAATTATTATTTTAGAGTACAGATATTAGCTTTGAAACAGTCAATATATATATATATATATATATATATATATGTATATATATATATATATATATATATATATATATATATATATATACGGACAATCCGCATTCAGGAATTTTTGTTTGCCAGTAACAGGCTTAATTTTCTGTTTTGATGGAAGATATTTCACTATTGTATTGTTAATATCATTCTTTAGTTTGCATTTGAAAACAGGAATGTCGTCATGTAGAGGATATGCACTAAATAAGGCGGAGAAGTATTAATTTACCTAGCGGTAAAGGTTGGGAAACTATCATTTATTGGATAAATGTGTTATCTCTTAGTAATCCATTCGTTTTAGGTCAAATAAAACTTATTATTTTACAAATTACAAAGCCAGTCTTTGTATGGTTGAATAATATATACTGTATTTAAAAGAATAAAGGTTGCTGATTGACTGAAAACAATTACCGGAATTTTAAACGTAGTTATTTCAGAAGAAGGTTATGTACTACCAGATTTACACATGAAGGTCTCAACGGGACGGATTTCGACAATGGGCAACTAGAATTTGTTTCTCACAAACGAACCATGCATCATATCTTTTTTATTTTTTTAAAAGTGCATTCTCGAATACATAATGATATAATGCATCGGATGTAAGCGGGGTTTTATTTTTCTTTTGGGGGGATTTCCGGTCCTATAACAACACTAAATTAATATTTTTTAAACATTAACATTACGATCTATGGGAAGTGATCAGACACAATATCTTTACAACTATTTCGATAATCATGCTTGAACGTAGGCCAATTTTGAACCTTAATAGCTTTTTGCATACTGATGAAAGCCAAAGCGTACCGTATTACTGAAACTAATAATAATTCTCATAGAATAGTACGGAGTATTAGCAATATTATTAATGGGATTTAGAACATATTTTAGATCCTGGTATTTTGAGGTGAAAACTCGATCTTCAGCCTTCTAGCAGTTATCACATTTAGGACCTGAATTTGTTGTACTGTCTACTGTATGTAGTAATAATATTCTACTGTACTCAATAAATGTTCAATAATGTTGTAAATAAGGCATTTTGCTCAAAACTTTAAACATCAATATATTTAATGGACTGGAGTGACCCTTTTGTGTTGAAAATAGAAAATAGTGGTTAGCACATTGATTATGGTGTTCTTTCGTAAAGGAAACAACAAAAGCTAATGCATTATATAACATACAATACACCTATACTCGTCAAAATGTAATCATAGTTTCCACTACAGCGATCAAACTAGCAAGGAACAACAGCAGTAGAAAAACAATGTGCTGATTCACTAATGTTCATATTTCAAATCTGTTTCCTTTTTTGGCACGACAAATATAGAAATGAAAAGCAAGATTAATCTCTTCTATTATGATTGTGCGCTTACAGTCGCAGTTTGTTCAGAAAGATTGGTAAAACAAACCCCCCCCCCCCACAAAAACCCCCAAAATAAACCGTGAAAACTCACCGACCGAACCCAGGTATCGTACCCAAGAGGTCACTGTTTGTCTCACAAGCCAACATGTTCCTAAATTAATACTGAAACAGTCCACCAAAACATTTGGGCAATGGCCATGGCCTGCCATCGCAAATCCGTTTTGTTTTACAACAACATTAACCCCAGTCCTCATCCCTAGCTCCATAACCTAATATATATATATATATATATATATATATATATATATATATATATATATATATATATATATATATATATATATATTATTTGACTATATATGTATGAAGTTTGATCAGATAATATTTGAAAATATCACCGTAGTAAAATTTAATTCCTTTGACCTGTACCCCCGCCCGGATACTGCAGAGGGAAGAAGCCATGATAATTGGCCTGTTGCAGATTTCGCCGTATATAAACAAAACTATCATGCTTAGTGCATCTCTTCACGTCGGTTAAGAAAAGAATAGCTACTGACAGAAGATCACAAACCTTTTTTATGAAGCTGGAGGAGACAACATGTGATGTCGGTAAGTGTTTTACAATACGGGACTGATTCGTTTTCAGTGCACTTCTTTATACACTGAAGTCCTGTCGTAAGAGAGAGAGAGAGAGAGAGAGAGAGAGAGAGAGAGAGAGAGTGAGAGAGAGAGAGAGAGAGAGAGAGAGAGAGAGAGAGAGAGAGATATGCATTGATAATATTATTCATTGCCTATACCTGACAATGAATCTTTGCTGCATACACTTCGATATCATGTAAATGATCGAAGATTTGCGAACAGAAGTAGCGAACAGAAGTAGCAGTTATTTACACCGCTCCATCTACCATATTTTCGCAAGTGATAGACATCTGGATCATGTCACCTATGTTGCTTCTGAACACAAGTGACATCCATTTGTATCGCTGAATGTACCGTACTTGTAGAAGTAATTTAAGACACATTAACATCGTCCTATGTACCATATTTGTAGTGTTAAACATGCGCTTAACTTTGAGTTGAGTAGACACAGGTGTTAATAATGCTCCAACAGACAAGAGTAGTTTTTTTTCCTTTTTAGCAATCACTTTAAGTGAACCGCGTGGACACGGATCTGCATTGTGCGACTGCAGATCTGCCCAGGAGAGTACGATTACTTTTGGCTTGGGTTTGAGATTGGGATTCTGTTTCAACGAATGAACTATCACTTTACATTTGAAAGATCGGATTTTATTGGCTGACGGTGAAAATTCTATCTCAGATTTATAATTAGAGTTTTATATTTCCAGGCCTGGATCTACAGGGTTTGCTGTCAGTGGTAACAATACAGGTATGTAGGTACATACAGAGAACCGTGTTTTATTATTCAAGATATCTGCGATTATGGCACAATGTGTCTTTATCCAATGAGAATCGTCCCCTCTGATTTGCTGTTACGATATAAGTCAGTGTCTTCTCAGTATTACTACAGACCAATAACCGCATGTTGTCATTTACGCACCAGAAGGATCAATAACATTGCTGTATACAAGGTTTATCCTCAAATAGAAATACTTTGAGAAAACTGATATCCGATTCATGTCGCTGAAACAGTTTTTTGGTTTGTTTCTCGGGTATCTTTTTTCGAATCCATGAAACAATGATTTTCGTGAGGATAACACTTATTTTTGCGTTTAATGCAATATTGAGCCTGGAAATATTAGCTACAACAGGTGAGTAATGATTTTAAAATTTTCCATTCATACATACCGCTCCATGTCTATCCTTGTCAATCTATAAGTGTTTAATTTCCATCAAGTGGATGTATGTATGTATGTATGTATGTATGTATGTATGTATGTATGTATGTATCCACCTACCATGGACTATTTGAGAAAATACGCTGTTTGTATGTATGTATGTGTGTACGTACGTATTTATTTATGTATGTATGTATTTGCGTACCATTTGAGGAAATGTGGTTCATAAACAAAATGTGCCCATATGTTCTAAAGATTTTATACCTTTTACCTTTATCTTTAATTTTACATACACTTTACTGAACTTTAACGTTTTATCTCTTTACTTTTAATATTATTGTACTTCATGTTTAAATTTTTTGGAAGGGTTTATTTTCCTAAATATTTTATGCAATTCTTCATTTTTACATGTTTAGAACTTTATTTTTAATATGCACCATATAACGATTATTGTGTTGAAGTACCACCAACGTTAATACATGTAGGCATACATGCATACCATCATATCTCCCTACCTACCAAAATATCGATCTTCCTACGGACCTATCATTCCTACCAATGTGTAGTTTATTTCACCAAGAGAATGATAAACCTTGATAACGTTTTGCATTTTTTTTTAAAATTCTGTCTTTTATATATAAGGGAATCGCTTTTTTATTATCCCATTAGAGAGATCGTGACTTTATTACTTGAAACAGATTATCTAATTAACTAGATATCTTTAGAGTAAGGGTCAGCACTGAAATATAGACCTTGGTAAGCTACTATGTTCTACCGATATGCAGACGGTGTGTATGCTCTTTATTCAGTTAGGATTCGTCTCAATAAGAATTTAGGGTGGCGGGTTGTCGTCAGAGTAAATGGCAAATGGGGAAATAGAAATGGAACAAAACAAGAAATTAATTTCATCAAATCCTGTTAAAATTTTTCTTCATTTTGCAATTGCTTTTTTACATTGGTAGTTGTATTTAGCCCGGTTGGTGTGACATTTAATCGATGTTTCTCAACTCGTCATGATATCGACAGCGTTCATAGGTATCCATATATACCAAGACAGACTACTATATTATTATTATTATTATTATTATTATTATTATTATTATTATTATACTATCTTTTTTGCCTCTAAATATTATTTAGACTCCCTGCTTCAAATAGGGTCGCCTCAATCCATAAGATCTGTAATAAGAAAGAGAAAAAGAAAGAAAAGAGCGACATAAATAGTATAGAAGGAAAGATAGGTGTCATGAATTTGATTAAGCATGCTTTTCTTTCATCACCTAGTGAGACTATGACATATAGATTAAGACTGTTCGATCCTGGATAAACTTATCATGTTTCATTGAATTACGTAGAACGGTTCTCCAGGTATTTTTCTCAGACACAGATAGGATTGAAAACAGAAACCCTTCCGCTATAGCGGTCGTACTGTGTGTCGGTACATATTTGCTACAATGCAAAGAAAGTATGAAAACAAAACCCATAAAACAATAAATACGAATTAGCTCAATGAAACTAGTCACTTGCGGTCACTGTCAATATTATACCCATACCTATAGTTATGATTTATAACATTTTAAATCAAAATGTATTTTCTTCTTTAAAAAAGCTTAAAACTTTTTGTCTTTTTGATGTTCTCCTGCGTTAAAAAATCAATATTACTGAAATCGTCCAAATATTGACTCTGTGGAAAATGCATAGATCAATGGACATTTGTTGTATATGTTGCCTTAAACTTAAGACATTTTTAACCCAATTAATTTTGTCTCGTGGATTTACGTCTACAAGTATTAATTAGTCTCGCCTTGATTGCAAATACACATAGTCACACCTACATCAACTTTTCGCCGTTACCTTGTTAATCTGTATATATGCTCAAGAGGTTCTTCTACCTTTTTCAAAAGCACACATAGATAGAGAAAAAAAACCATATCTTCTTATCAACATATCTACTTACTCTACTTAACCACTGTCTGAAATAGAGAGGTGAGTACCCAGCTTATTTCTCTGGTTGCATTTTAAGAGAAAAATTGAAAGATAGTTTTCCTATTTTGTGTAGACGTCTGACAAAATAGTTTCTCCTTCTACACTGGACACGTGAGGTTGACAACAAACGGGAGAGTCTGTCACCAATATATATTTGATAATCCGCACACAGATAACTTCAATGCCAAACGAGTATCCATCCATAATCTTCCGAACGGTAAAAATGTATATGATTGTTTCATCATGTAAACGGAGCCAAGAATCTCTCTCTCTCTCTCTCTCTCTCTCTCTCTCTCTCTCTCTATATATATATATATATATATATATATATATATATATATATATATATATATATATATATATATATATGAACACGAATAAATTAGCAGTATATAGCTTTTCAACTATTCCACAATTTGCTTAAGGCTTTCCCAGCAAACCGTGTCAGTATTGGGAACCAGTCATCAACATTAGAATCAGTAAAATGTAGCGTCACTGTAGCGTGGGGGTGGGGGTGGTTGTGGTTATCGTTATCTAGAGGATGATCGACCTCGGTGTTATTGCCCGGATCAAGTAAATAATAATATAAATTGTGAAACGTATAGATGGAATGAATAGAGATCTGAGAAGATATATAGAACAGACTAAAACGGGCCCCCGTATATGAAATATAACAATTTAATCACTTAAATAAACAAACTGTGATAATGCATTACATTAGGAAGATACACTTCTCTTTTGAAATAAATCATTCACCGAATTTTAAACACAAATATACTTATATAAATAGCCGATCTGTTTAAATGATAGAATTAATTCATGATAGAATCGAGTGAACAATCGAAGTCATTGCCTTGTACAGCTTCATAACCTGGTTTCCTCCGGTTCACTCCAGCTTAACCGTGCTGTTCAACTGGTTCCTTCGCTTTCTTCTCACTCTGACTATCTTGCCTCTGTCGGCCCTCAAACTTTGTGTGGGTAGGTGGATACGTAGGTATGTAGATACGTAGGTACGTGGATACGTCAGTGGATTACGTCAGTGCGTGGATAGGTAGGTAGGTGGATGGAGCTATTTCCCCTTTCAAAATAAACAGAGAAGCAACCTAAATCTTCTGTCAAATACCCTTCTGGGAATAGATCATTACTCCACTCTCGTTATGTCAGATATCATCCTATCGGAAGTCAAACAGATACCAAAGGCTATCTGGTCAAGCCAAACACGGCAGGCCATAAACAAACAAACCTAGTTTCATAAGATTAATGTATTTCCTAACGGCTATTTCATCGCTGACTCACATTAACATCACACGAGACATAACAGTTCCGTTCTCGATTATACAAATGAATGAATGAAATTCATTACATGGCTTAACTACTTTAATTTCAGCGAATACAAACATTCAAGTCTTTAGCGTCCATGAAATCTCACTTCATGGCTTAACAACGTTAATTTCAGTCGATACGCACTTAAGTTTTTATCATACATGAAATCATCTAAGATCGGTGAATTCACACGGATTCTCATACTCATATCAACTAAAGTAATGCATGAAATTCTTAGAATACATGATTCCTATAACACTCAAGACAACAAATTCAAACAATCTGTCAAACTTATATATAAGATCATTGTACGAATTCAGATAATGAACTCAAACACAGTTATACTCATATCAAGAAAATTGATCTACGGATTTATACAAATAAATTCATGCAAATATAAGTAAATAAATTCAGGCAAATAATTATATTGGTATCAACGAATTACATGAGATTGACGCAAATACCTTGTGCTTTCAAGCCTTGCTCGCTTCTACCGCCAGAATTGTGTCCGTCAACTTTCCAGACATCCAGTCCCTTGGATAATTCTTTTACGAGATAATTTCTTGCAAATTCAATCTCGGAGCCAAAAATATCTTCCTCTTGCAGGAGTTTAGACTGACTAAATTTTGCGATGTGTCATATTAAAACTATGAAATTTCGTGTGGGAAACACGCCCCTTATTTAGCGTAGCCAATCAGGATTAAATATATCTACCGCCTTTTATAAATAGGCGCCAAAATTTGCGGTCATCCTGACCCTCTAGATTTCCAAATAACTGATTCTGGACAATCTCAACTCTGACATTTTCGATACAAAGATTGAGTTAACCTTTTCCCTTCCAGTTTCTCTGACTGTTAAATAAACGAATGCTTAATTAAAAATCGGTTCCTCTCACAACACAGACCTTAAAATCCCTGCAGCATAGCGATTCAATACGCACCCTGCCCTCATAAATCTAATTAATTGTTCTCTGTCCAAGTTAATGTTCTCTTTATAGATCGAAAGAAATTTGCACCCTTTAATAGGTCCCCCCTTGAAGAGTAAAAGCAGGGATTTTTACTCTCCAAATTTTGGAGATGTAATCTGATTCATTTACACGTCCTCAGGTGAACCCTTCACCTCAGACGTCCCTAGTCTACTTAAGCAGTCAGCCCCTACATTCTCGCTGCCCTTAATATACCGTACCTGGACTTGGTACTGCTGTAGAAATAATGACCATCTCATTAACCGTCCATTTGTCAACTTAGCTTGAGCTAAATAGGCGAGTGATTGGTGGTCAGTTTCCAAAACAAATTTTCGTCCATACAAGTAACGTTGGAATTTAGATATCCCAAAGATAATTGCCAAACATTCTTTCTCAGAGATCGAATAATTGCGTTCTGCAGTTGACAATTTCCTACTACTGTATGCAACTGGGAACAGGTTTCCATCATGCTCTTGCAATAGCACTGCCCCTAAACCTCTATTACAAGCGTCAGTACGTAAGACAAAGTCCTTTGTCACATCAGGCAATTTCACTACTGCGTCTGAAGTCAGCCTGTCCTTCAACGTCTGAAATGCTCGTTCACATGTGTCTGTCCATATAACTTTCGTCGGAGCCTTTTTCCGAGTCAAGTCAGTCAATGGGCTGGCAATAGCGCTGAAGTTAGCAACACATCGACGATAATATCCTGCCAGTCCCAAGAAAGATCGAACTTCCGAAAAATATCTCGCGTTGGTCCCTCCGGCAAATAGGGACTCGGGATCAGGTAACATTTCTATCTGGAACTCCGTGATTCCGTTTAATTTCCAACAATCGACAATAAATCGGTGTGCACCGTCTTTTCCCTGTACTAAAACATCAGGAGAGCTGTACTCAGCTGGCTCTATGACTCCCTAGTCTATCATAGCTTGAATTTCATTTCGGACAGTTTCTAATTTCGCATAGGGTAGCGGATATGGTTTCAACTTCACTGGCTTCTCATCCAGTAGCTTCAAAGTGAACTCCTCCAACTCCGTCTTGCCAGGTCGTTCTGTGAAAGCGCTGGAGTAGTCTTGGAGTAACGACTCCACTTCCTTACGTTGCTCTGACGTTAACGTCTCGTCACAGACAACGTCGACGTTGGTTTCTTCCCTCGTCAAAGGACAACTAGGAAGTACTTCCGCCTCCCCTCCGTTGTCGTCGGGTTCTTCAGTCACGACTGTAGCAACCACGAACTCTGTCGCCGGCTTGTCGTCGAGTTCTTCAGTCACAACTGCAGCAACCCCGAACTCAGTCGCCGGTCTTATCGGACCCATCAGGTCCATCGCCACCCACGAGAATGGCCCATCAACCAGTGGGGTGGTTCCTAGTGGCACTGGGCGATGTGAGGTCTTAGGTGCCACTCGATGACACTTGTCACACGACAAACAAAATCTCCGAACATCCCCATACACACCTGGCCAGTAGAACTCCATCACTAGCCTATCTCTGGTCTTCGTCACGCCCATGTGGCTTCCAAGTAGACCCTCATGTGCCAGCCTAAGCACCTCTGCTCGCTTCGCCATGGGCACAACAACTTGTTTAAACGTATCGGTCCCTTTTCTGGCGTACCGGTACAAAATACTGCGTTTCGTCGCGAACTTCACCTCGCCGTCTGGCAATTTCCGTATGGACCCATCCTTTGCGTACCTGCGTACCTTGTTGAGAGACAAATCTTCCCCTTGAAGTTTCCTCAACTCGCCAGGTAGCAAATCTTTTGCGCACCTGCGTACCTTGTTGAGAGACAAACTTTCCTCTCGAAGTTTTCTCAACTCGCCAGGTAGCAAATTGCCTATGAGCGAAGTCGTGGGTCTTAGCGGCTTTGACCTTGACCTTCGCTTCATAGCCCTTGTCTCAACGGACCCCACGTGTACAGGTGTACACGTCATAGGTTTAGGCTGTGGCAACACATACCTACACCCTAATATTACGTCATGAGACAGTCCCGACAAACACGCTGCTTGAATTCGTCCCTTTACATACGGCGAATCAAGATCAATGTTAACGACCGGGAGCGAATCTTTCGTCCGGTTAGCAAACTGGACTTCCACCGTCTCGCCTGTGTAATCTCCAGGCTTGACATATCTACTATCTACCAAGGCCGGATAACTACAGCCGGTATCATACAGCACGGTTTCCATCTCACCATTAACCGTAGCTACCGCTGTGTTAGTCAACTCCACTGTTTTCTGTTTCTTAACAGTGTTCGGAGTTACCGAATTAATCGTTGTCGGACGATACTTCCTACAATCCTTAACGACATGGCCTGGTCTGTTGCAGCCGTAACACACCGGCTCACCGTTCCTCACAGTGGCATCCTTCTCTGCCCCCTGAGTCTTGACCGACCCACGGAAATGTTCTCGGCTGGGATTTCCGGCCCCTGGCCTCCCACCATTCTGACCATTCCGCCTTTGGGGTACCATCTCAGTGGTCTTTCTATGCTCGCCGATGCCAGGTCGGTCCCTGCCAACCCAGGTGGTTGGACGCGAGTGCGCGCTCTCATAGCGCTCGGCCATCACGCTTATATCATCCAAGGTTGAGAATTCACGCTCCGCTAAGAACACTATTAAGTCCTTTCTGTAGGTACTTAAGACGTGCTCTTTCAAAATTTCCTCGCGAATGCCTTCATACGTTAGCGCGGTATCAGTCATTTTCGTACATTTATCAAACATTACGCGTACGCGGCTATGAAATTGCGCGTACGTTTCGGTAGCTCTCTTCGACGATACTCGGAAGAGTTTCCGAAACGTTTCCGCCGACAGCTCATAGTGCCGTAGTAGCGCTTTCTTCAGAGCGTCGTAGTCGTCTACCTCGGTCGGTGTCATATTATGGTAGACGTCTTTCGCTGCTCCCTGTAAGAATGCAGAAACATTGATAGCCCACTGGTCTTTGGGTAGCTGATGAACCAATGCCAACTTTTCGAACTGCGTCAAAAAGTTGTCAATGATTTCGTCCTTGTCGTTGAACATGGACATGTTGATCTGAATTGGTCGTCTGTCTTCAGATCGCCTACTTGTTGGTCCTGAACGTTCGTTCATGTCTTCACCCCTTCTGGACTCTGCTTCGATCCTCAGTCTCTCCATTGCTAACATATGTTCGCGTTCTCTAGATTTTTCTTCGGCCTGCAATCTGGCTAGTTCGAGCTCCCTTTCTTTCTCTCGTTGTCGTTCCGCTACCTGTTTGTCTTTCTCTCGCTCTTCGGCCTGCAATCTGGCTAGTTCGAGCTCTATTTCTTTCTCTCGTTCTCGTTCCGCCGCTTGTCTGTCTTTCTCTCGTTCTACAGCTAATTGCTCCTTGTGTTCCCTAACACTCCGCTCGACAAATTCAGCTAACTGGGCCCCTTCGTAACCTAATTCGTCCTTACCAATCGACTTAAATTCTCTAACTAATTGTCTGTCTGTCGCAATCCTGGTCTACTTGTACGGTGACACAATAATTAAGTTACCTACTCTCAAGTTTTACTGCCCTACTCGAAAATAGCCCCACACGTATTTACTCTACTTCTAGTATGGCTCTACTCAATTAAACCAGACTATCCCTTGCACCAACAATCAATAAACGGGCAATACACAGCTGGAATTTCTCCCCAAATTCAGCGTAACGCTTACACACTAAACAAGGCGTAATTACTACTGCGGGGTTGGCCGAAATATATCTTCTCCCAAGAGAATACAAAGGTAATTCCTCACTTTAACTTCACATATTTTTTTTTAGAATACGACCCGAAACAGCAAAGGGATGTGCCTCAATCTCTTACAATATTTTCATCACAATATGAAAAGAAATGGCAAGAAAATTGCATGCACAGAATTTACAAAAATAAGCAATGATTCGATTCACTCTGATCGCTATTTCTTGACAAGTACTATCAAAATTATCAATGTTTAGAAACTTTTTCTATTCTATATTTGCTCAGACTCTTTACTCGAATAAAATGTTCTGACTCTCGGACGAGCGCCCACTTTGTGGCGTGGGGGTGGTGGTGGTTGTGGTTATCGTTATCTAGAGGATGATCGACCTCGGTGTCATTGCCCGGATCGAGTAAATAATAATATAAATTGTGAAACTTATAGATGGAATGAATAGAGATCTGAGCAGATATATAGAACAGACTAAAACGAGCCCCCGTATATGAAATATAACAATTTAATCACTTAAATAAACAAACTGTGATAATGCATTACATTAGGAAGATACACTTCTCTTTTGAAATAAATCATTCACCGAATTTTAAACACAAATATACTTATATAAATAGCCGATCTGTTTAAATGATAGAATTAATTCATCATAGAATCGAGTGAACAATTGAAGTCATTGCCTTGTACAGCTTCATAACCTGGTTTCCTCCGGTTCACTCCAGCTTAACCGTGCTGTTCAACTGGTTCCTTCGCTTTCTTCTCACTCTGACTATCTTGCCTCTGTCGGCCCTCAAACTTTGTGTGGGTAGGTGGATACGTAGGTATGTAGATACGTAGGTACGTGGATACGTCAGTGGATTACGTCAGTGCGTGGATAGGTAGGTAGGTGGATGGAGCTATTTCCCCTTTCAAAATAAACAGAGAAGCAACCTAAATCTTCTGTCAAATACCCTTCTGGGAATAGATCATTACTCCACTCTCGTTATGTCAGATATCATCCTATCGGAAGTCAAACAGATACCAAAGGCTATCTGGTCAAGTCAAACACGGCAGGCCATAAACAAACAAACCTAGTTTCATAAGATTAATGTATTTCCTAACGGCTATTTCATCGCTGACTCACATTAACATCACACGAGACATAACAGTTCCGTTCTCGATTATGCAAATGAATGAATGAAATTCATTACATGGCTTAACTACTTTAATTTCAGCGAATACAAACATTCAAGTCTTTAGCGTCCATGAAATCTCACTTCATGGCTTAACAACGTTAATTTCAGTCGATACGCACTTAAGTTTTTATCATACATGAAATCATCTAAGATCGGTGAATTCACACGGATTCTCATACTCATATCAACTAAAGTAATGCATGAAATTCTTAGAATACATGATTCCTATAACACTCAAGACAACAAATTCAAACAATCTGTCAAACTTATATATAAGATCATTGTACGAATTCAGATAATGAACTCAAACACAGTTATACTCATATCAAGAAAATTGATCTACGGATTTATACAAATAAATTCATGCAAATATAAGTAAATAAATTCAGGCAAATAATTATATTGGTATCAACGAATTACATGAGATTGACGCAAATACCTTGTGCTTTCAAGCCTTGCTCGCTTCTACCGCCAGAATTGTGTCCGTCAACTTTCCAGACATCCAGTCCCTTGGATAATTCTTTTACGAGATAATTTCTTGCAAATTCAATCTCGGAGCCAAAAATATCTTCCTCTTGCAGGAGTTTAGACTGACTAAATTTTGCGATGTGTCATATTAAAACTATGAAATTTCGTGTGGGAAACACGCCCCTTATTTAGCGTAGCCAATCAGGATTAAATATATCTACCGCCTTTTATAAATAGGCGCCAAAATTTGCGGTCATCCTGACCCTCTAGATTTCCAAATAACTGATTCTGGACAATCTCAACTCTGACATTTTCGATACAAAGATTGAGTTAACCTTTTCCCTTCCAGTTTCTCTGACTGTTAAATAAACGAATGCTTAATTAAAAATCGGTTCCTCTCACAACACAGACCTTAAAATCCCTGCAGCATAGCGATTCAATACGCACCCTACCCTCATAAATCTAATTAATTGTTCTCTGTCCAAGTTAATGTTCTCTTTATAGATCGACAGAAATTTGCAGCCTTACAGTCACACTAGGTCCCATTTTAGGAACTGTTATTTTTTAATCTTTATAACTGATCTACCTCTAGGTCGTGAGTACTCTAATTCTTATATATTCGCTGATGACACAACTCTCCACGATTCGAATATCTCTACATTCGTTGTTAATTATCATCGTCAATCTGCGTTTATCGCGGTGAGTGTTACTTTGAGAGTTTTCTTTTTTTTTCTTTTCTTGGTCCCGTCATCACAATCCCCACATTAATCAACATATACTACATTAGGCTACACTATCATTATTATTATTATTATTATTATTATTAGTGGTAGTAGTAGTAGTAGTTGTAGTTGAAGTTGTTGTTGCATTTGAGATCGTAATCGGCTTGGAAATATTCTTTAGACTCCCTTCAGAGAAACAACCCCACATTGCATGAAAGGTTTGATTAAAATGACAGAAAGAAAGAGCGATGCACAAAGCACCAAAGAAAAGGAAAGTGTCAACATTATGATGAAGCATTGTTTAGTGTTCGTTGCATGACAAAAGATGGGCACATACATTCATACCTGACAGGATCCAGGAATTTACTGGCTGAAAATTCTCATTTTCTGTACTGTAAGCACTATTGTGGTACGGTATTTGTTTTTCAGCGGGGAGCTTCTCTGTCTCGCATATTATATGTTTGCAGAGAGTTTCCTTTGCATAGAGATTAAAACGAATCGTGCTGTTACACGAAAGTTGTATAGTAATAACATAACATACGAATCGCACAACATTATTAATATTCATCACTGCGATAAAACAAAACTTGCAGACAAACAAAACCTAAAAAACAAAATCCTTTCCATTATACTGGTCGCGATGATTGTGGTTACATGCAAAATCTAATAGCAACTATTAATTTTATATAAAAACTACATCAAAGTGTTGTCATTGTCAATATAAAACCCTAACTAACGGTTACATGACAATTTAGGACATTTCTAAATAAGAATGTATTTTATTCTTTAAAAACATTCATCTATTTATTTGCATTTTTACCTAATATTTTAGTTTGTTTGTAGCATTTAGAAAGTATCATTACTGAGACCTTCTTAGTAATGACAGTGGAATGTGCAAATGTCAATAGACATTTGGTATTTTATATTGTCTTAAGATAAAGAAATTCGCCGTTACCTTGTTAATTTGAAAATATGTATTAATTTCATCCCTTTACATTCGGGAAAGATTTTGAGTTACACACGACGGGCCTCCAAAAAGAGTGGACCTTATTGTGGGTTTCTGATCATAATTGTGTTGTGTGCTGAATTAGTTCCACCATTGTCTGCAAAATCGGAAAGAATAGTATCTAATTATGTTTAAAAGCAGATTTCGTAAGTGGTTTTTAATTCGATTCCTTTTGAAAATAGATTTGCGGTAATGAAATATGTTTATGCTAATATTTGAAGAGGATTGTTGTTCAGTCCACGTAATTAGTTACATTTCCTACACTGGCAACTCCTGCTGTGGCATCGGCGTCATCACCAGCTTTGGAGCTACAATTCATTCTGGTACAAACTCCCTCAAGCTGGACTGATTCTATTCATTCGCGGCGCGAATCATTACAAAGCAAATGCAACAGACCCTTTCCACAATCTCGTGTACGATTCGTGTATGAGTAGTCTCTCTTGATGGGACTGCATCGAGAACGAGGTTAAAGGTGAAAAGCCACAGGCCTATAATAATGCAACCTAAAGAAGACCGTGACGTGGAGATGCAAATCGAAACTGTGCACAGATATTTCAAGATTTACGAATTTAATTAGCCCTCGCTCCGCATTACAACGACAAATAATTTCCAACCTTAAAATTATACCACATCTGCCAAGCACGGAAAGACCATTCCTGAATTGAATCGATTTTCCTACGAACTTCTCCTGCCCCTTGACGCCTTGCTTTTTAAAATGTCTGTCTTTCCAAACCAAACAATGAACTAAATATAGCAGAGCCTTCATGTTTTTTCAAAGCTAATACCTGTGCTGGAAAAGAATCGTTTTCCCCTCAAACCTTGCTAACTTGTAAATAATGGAAGTCATATTGAATTCAAAGCTTCCTATATAAGACACGGTTCTTGTGTAATTTTGGAGGAAATATAAGGACTAATATTTCCTGTGCAATGCTTGTATAATTTCTCAGTACAGTTCATACTAAGTTTGAATGAATTGAGGAAGTTCGTCAATGCTCGGCACGCCGAGCACAGATAATTATTTCATATATCCAAAGACGAAATATTTAAAGGATAAACGTGGCTATTAATGAAGTGTCTACACGTTTGTTGCTCATTCTCTATATGAATGTATTCATGGATCTACCTACCATCTCGTCTCCCTACCTACGAACCCATCAACCTTTCTAACTACCTTTATTCAACTAATGAGCAATATGTTAGAGATTAATTTCAACATATATTAACATAGATACAAGCACTGTTTATTCATAAAGCAAGCACTATTTATGTTTGCATTAGGCTCATAGTACTCAACATATAACAAAGCATGCTACATTACTATTATTATAATTTTTTAGTAGTAGCAGTAGAAGTAGTAGTAATGGTAGTATTAGTAATGGCAATAGCATTTTAGATCGTAAGAGTCTTGGAAATATTCTTCATTCAGACTCTTTGCTGAAAACAAAATTCATAATTGCATGAACTGTTTGATAATATTCGCAGAAAGAAAGAGCGATACATAAAGAACCTAAGATAGGGAAAGTGTCAAAATTGTGATGAGGCATGGTTTAATTTTGGTTACATAATGAGAGATGGGTACATATATTGGAAAGCCCGATCGGACCCACTCCATTATTTCATTAGCTGAAAATACTCATTTTCTGTACTGTAAGCACTACTGTGGTACGGTATTTGATTTTAAATGGGGAGTCTTCTCTGTCTCTCAGGTAAAGCTAATACCTGTCCTGTAAAAGAATTATTTTCTCTTGAAACATTGTTAACTTGCAAACAATCAAAGTCAGATGAATCTCAAAGCTTTCCGTAGAGGAAAACGTACTTCTGTAATTTTAGTGAAAATATAGTCACTAATATCCCCAGTGTAATGCTTTGACTTTTTTCAATATAGATCATAATAATTTTAAATTAACTGAGAAAGTTCTATTACGTTAATTCTCGGCACATCGAGAATATACAATTGTTTCACATATCAGAAAATGAAATATGTAACACATTAATTTGTTATCAGCGAAGTCTCTACAAGTCTATTGATCTTTCTTTGAATGTCTCTATCGATGTACCTGCTATCTTACCTCCCTACCTACCAACCCATCGATCTTCCAACTACCTTTTTCTCGAAATAGTTTGCAATATTTTAGAGAGAAATTTGAACAGATATAAACATGTATAAAACGATTGTTCATTCTTCAACCAAGTGATTGGCTATACTTGCATTAGGTAGATCCTGACTTTATGCATACAAACACGCATTCTAATTAAACATATTTCTATAAAACAGGATACATCATTGAAATGTTGTAGATACTATGCTGTATCAATATGTAAACGTTGTTAATGCGCTTTTTTCCAAAATGATTCTTCTAAATCGGAAATAGGGATCGCTGGGTGTAACCAGTGTAAATGAACAAAGCAAGACATGCATTTTCACCAGTTTTAAATTATTTGTTCGCTGTAGAGTTGCTTCTTTACATTGGTAGCCTCATTGATTACACTTGATGTGACATTAAGGGATTTTTTTCTCGGTAACGATATTGGCAATGTTCGTATAACAAAGCAAGCTACATTATTATTATTATTATTATTATTATTATTATTAGCAGCAGTATTAGTAGTAGTAGTGGTAGTATTAGTAGTAGTATTGGTAGTAGTGGTAGTATTAGTAGTAGTAGTAGTACTATTATTAGTAGTAGTAGTGGTGGTACCCTGGTGGAAACCCTGCTAAAAAAATGAATTCCTCATTCAATGAAACGTGAAATAAAATTTATAGAAATGAAGAGCGAAACAAAGGTTCGGTGAAGCATCAGCTATTAATGTTCTGTACGTAACAAGAGATGGGGACACGGATTTAAAAGACCCACCGGAGCCGCTCAAGTATTTCACTCAGTGAAAGTACTTTTTTGTGTGCAATGTTTGCACATCAATGTACGGTATTTCATTTTCAGCGGGGATTCTACTCCGTCTCTCATAGCATCTGTCTCTAGAGACAAGTGTTCCGTTTTATAAAGGATACATTGTAATGACATACAAAAACACAATATTATTAATATTCATCAAAGGAATAACACAAAAGTTGCCGACATAAAGTAATAAATGTAGTCATTTCCTTCTTTTTCCAATCTTTATAAATATATAAACTTTCATTCACTTACATCTAACGGTTCACCAGGTGTTTCCTTCACACAGTCAATAGAAATAACAGAAGATCTTCTGCTATACTGGTCTAGATGATTATGGGTATTTGTATGCAAAATATAATAGAAACAAGAAATTACATAAAAGCTACCTCAAGGAAACTAGTGATATGCAACTCGCTGTCAACATCTAGCCCATACTTATTGTTAGTTTACAGTTTATTACAGTTTATTACATTTGAAAAAGAAATTGTATTTTCTCCTCTAAAAATATCAGCGACATATTACCTTTCTACCCACATTTTGATATTTTCCTGCAAGTGAAAAGGAATATTACTAAAATCATCCGAATATTTACTCTGTAAAAACTAAAAAGGTCGATGGACATATAGAGCTCTTAATTTCTTAAACTAAAGACATTTGCCTCAACCATGTTAATTTCTATGTCTTTTTAGACGTTCTTTCAACGTTTTGAAAAGCACAAAGGAGATTGACGCAAGTACACATCCTAACCTACCTATCTACCTACTGTATTTAATTATTGTGTGAAATTAAAAGTTGAGTCCAGTAGGATACTTCTGTGAAATATATTTTTCTAGTGTGGAATTTTTAAAACAGACTTTGTAAGAGAGTTTTCCTATTTCCTTCAGAAATCTGCCACAATATTTCTTCTGTCTACACCAAACAAGTGAGCGTGACAATAAACGTGAGAACCGGTCAACAATTTACAGATATTCAGCGCAAACATAACCACCATGGCAACTGTTGTATACTGGCGGCAGCGTGTCCGCTTCAAAACTGAAGTACTGACAGGACACCAGTTTTTACTATAGACCCCGATCGATGCAAACTGGGTTAAACACAATCATAGTGAAATATTGCATCCATAGTTCAGGGGAAAGTCATAATTTATATGTCATATATTCATATAATGGAGAGAGAGAGAGAGAGAGAGAGAGAGAGAGAGAGAATACACGTGGCAATATGGAAATGAAACGATATATAATGGAAATAACCTTCTTGCACTGGGTATCACCACGATATATATATATATATATATATATATATATATATATATATATATATATATATATATATATATATGTGTGTGTGTGTGTGTGTGTGTACTGGTTGTCACTCCGCGCAGCAAGCATTGCTAAATAAAAATGGAACAAAAACCCCACAAATTTTATATGTACAAATAAATAGTCAATTGATATGTCATTACGTTTAGTGTAATATAAGTCGTTGGTTATTTGCATCCCTTTAGAACGAAATGTTTTGTATTGTTATGGTGACATAATTCCACAAAGTGTCATACATAATTTACCGCTTCAACATGATGGAGAACTAGAAATGAAGAATTTCCACAAAAAATTGTTTAAAATGTTGCCTACCTGAGGTTACTCAAATGTATTTTCCTGTTACCCTCCCATTAATATCTGAACAATCAATCAAAAGTGCCCAAGTACGTATTTATCGAATCCAATCTGTATGAAAGATAAAGAACAAACATGTATTCATAAAATACCGTAGCTGGTAGAGGAATAACATTATACGATTTCTGCTTGATAATCATTAAGGATTTTGAAACAAAGTTGAATTGTTATCCCTTTATATCCGGAAAATAACATTTTCGAACATACACAACAAACCACCCAAACAAGTGGTCCTTACTATGGGTCTCTGGTCAAATTTGTGTTTTTAGCTGAAATATTCCACGACTTTCTCTAACTTCTCAAAACCAACTGTCTTAATATATTTTAAAGCTGATATCGTAACTTTTTTCTAATCCGATTACTTTTGAATATTAATTTGCGGTTAAACAAAATATATTTATACTAATATTTGAAGAGGATTTTTGTTAAGTTCACATAATTAGTTACATTAACCACATCGACAACGGCTACGGCGGCCCTGATATCATCAACAACGTTGGAAATACAATCCATTCTGCTACAAATCCACTCTTCCTATTAAATGTGTGTTCAAAATCACAGTTATATAAAAATTTGTGTTTGCATTTAGGTTCATACGTTTTTATATACTTGTATTCCCTTTTAGGTATTTTCTGTATACTTCGGAAGAATCATTATGAAGCCAAAGCAATTTATTCTGTTCAAACCCGCTTCCCCATCTTATCTTTGCTTCAATGTCACAATTTGCATCCATATATTGTTTTAAATTTTCATTTGCTTCTATAAACTGTTTTGGGTTTTGTTCATAACATGATTTTTCCTTTCCAAATAATGATGAAGAAACGATCATTTTGTCTACAACACACCCACTCTCCTCTTTCATCTTTTGGTCAAGGTTACAAACCTCACATTTGTCTTCATTATTTCTCTACGGCTTTACATTCGGTTACAATTCCTACAGATTCAGATGGAGTATATTTATTCTTGGCGTTGATTATCATGTAGCAATTAAGACTCATTAGCCTCTTCTACCTTAGGATCAAGGTTTCAATCGCATTAACTGTTCATAAGGATTTTGACTAAAGTTTGCTAATATTTGCATCTTCCTCTGATTTATTCTCTTCATATTCGGAATACTTATTGCATGGAGAAAATAAATTAATCGGAAAACACATTCATTCGCCCAATCGACCTTTTGGAGTTTATAAGTTGCTTATATTTCCAACACTCACAAGCCTCCATGGCCTTGACGGTTTTAGTTTCTTTTTCTGCGTTTTTTTGGTTGATTTGCTTAGATCTCTTGAAGCGCTCTGTTGATTCTATTCATTCTTAGCGCCAATCATTATGGAGCAAAAGCGATAGACACGTTTCACAATCTCGTCTACAATTCATGTATGAATAATCTCACTTGATGGGCGTGCATCAAGAACGAGACTAAATGTGAAAAGAAATAAAACATGCAAGGAAATGAAGACTGTTACGGGGAGAGCTAATCAAATCTGTGCACTAGTATTTAAAGATTTAGGAATTTCATTGTTCTTTGCTCCACAATAAAACGACAAATAATATCCCGCCTTAAAGTTATCACACAGCTTTCCAGCACGAAAAGAATATTCCTGCATCAAATCCATTTCCTGACAATCTTATCATGCACCTTGAAACATTACTTGTTAATGTTTCGATCTATTGAAACCAAACAATGGATTAAATATAGCGGAGCCTTCGAAACTTTTGAAATTCTAATAGCTGTACTCTAAAAGAATAATTTTCTACTCAAACACTGATAACTTGTAACAATTTAAATCAGCTGAAACTCAAAGCTTTATCTAGACTCTAAATGAAACCTTACTTGTGTAATTTTAGTGGAAATATAATGACTAATATTCCCAGTGCAATGTTTTTACTATTTTTCAGTGTCGATCATATTAACTTTAAATTAACTGGAAAAGTTTTATTACGTCAATTCTCGGCAAGCCGACCACGGACAATTCCTTCACATATCCAAAGATGAAATATTTTACGGTTAAACTTGGCTACTAGCGAACACTGACGCAATGAGTGCCAACTTACTGCTTATCTTGAAGCGAGAAGGGTTGAATTATATCTCTTCATGCTTCGTTGGCTGGGTTGGTTGTGCCCCCCCCCCCCCCCTTGAGCAACGGCGGACGCTGATATCCTTTTCGAATTAATGTTGGCATTGATGCCTGGCTCCAGATCATTGCTCGCTACGACAAGTTCGTTATTTTGTAGGAACCTAGTTTAAGTTCCAGACCGCTTCGAATCATTTTCATGTCACAGCCAATAACTCTGACGTTTCAGCTAGCGCTGACAGGAATGACCAAACGTATGCCCGAATGCTGGACATGACACGCGATGCGCTAGCTTGAATAAATCCGTTTGATCTCTGTCAAGCATAAATATTGCCCATGCATTGTCCGTTTGTGCCTGTGAGTAGTGTTAACATTTTAGCTTATACCGCGTTATCATTTTAGGTGTAAATCTAAAGGTTTCCGATTGTGTGCTTTTGAATAGTAATACATCATCCCTAGCCCACCGTTGCCGGTTGTATTCCGCCAGTCTAAGATTGGGTCTACATAAAACTCTCTGCATATATCTTCATAAACTGTCAGGTCAAAATTATTATCAAACCACTCGTAACATGTTTGTGTTTGAGTGGGCCCCGATGCTGGTTGAGCAGCGACCTCATCTGCAAGTAAACATGGAACATGAAAAACTTTATAACTGAGGGTCATCTGCAAGCATATGGTTTTTAACGCTGACGCTGTATGCCGTTGTTGTACACGAGACGCCAAAGTTTGTCTGATGTTGCCAAATTCGCATGGGGCTGGTGCGCCACGTGCCAATTGTATCCTTGGATTTTATATCTGATATGAAGTATTTATTGCTTACATTGGCCATTCTTACCTGAAATGAACCATCCTTTCACACAGCAACCTTAAAACTGGAAAGCAATCTGAGAATTATCTCTATGTCCACATTGTTATGTTTATAGATGCCACCGGAACTGTATCCCGCGGCGTTATTAAAGCGTAGTATTTGTGGCAATACCATCGCTCTCACACAAGTGCTCCCAATGTATGTGTACTGAACAATTTTTTAGTTGAGGCTGTGGTTCTAGAACGGGTAATATGCACCGACTCAAATTAGCGCGTAGCGCTCTATGAGATTCTTACAGACCAGGATGGTTCAATGTTTTGGTTGATCTTACAAACAACGATTTCAGGTTCTTGGGTGGGCTCCGGCGAGGATCAAGGTTCCCAACATTCTTGATGGATATTACAACATAAATACGCTGGAAAAAAAAAGATTTCAAGCTGCTATTCCTGGAACAACTGCAGGGTATAACGCAGCGGCTGTGCGGGTCATCATAACAATTACTACGTGCTCCTGCTTCTTTTTTGGCGGCGCTGCTGCGTTTGCGGCTGCGTACGGGCCATCGCTATCCTCTAGTGGCGACACCCACTTTCGAGGCGGAACGCCGGCATACATAACAGGGTCCGACATCGACAAATATATGACACGAGACGAGCTGGCGCCATCAGAGCCTGCGCGTCTCAAAAGGGCTGCTCCTCCTTTTTTGAAAAAAGAGAATGTTGAGTGCTTAACGGCCGACATAATCACGTCAGTTGGTGGGGTTAAGGCAGTAAATGCGTCCGGTTTGTATTGTCGGGATTCAAAGCAAAACTTACATAATATTGGTGGTTTTAAACTCATCAACGACAACGACACTATCGCCGTCTCTGGCGCCGGTTTTACTTCATTAACCTCCACCGGAGTCTTGGTCACGGATCGTGGGCCTGGATTATAGCTTTAATGACACATAATAGTAGTACCGCCGTTACGGCTAACGCCTCACACGAAGGCCTTTCAACTAGATTTGCGTCTATGTTTGCAGCCGGAGACACGATTCAGCACCAGGGTCTACAGCCGACGGGATTCTCAACCACTCTAACATTTTTAGCAGCAATTATAAATTGATATAAAGGTAAAATAAGGCCAGGGGTGAGCAGCAAGGCATACTCGAGAAACACGACTCACTGGCGTCGCCTGACGATCCAGCATTAGCGGACGATGACGGAGCATTGGAGCAGCTCGCAAAACAAGCGTTTGACATCGACAGGAAACACAAACCCCTGGTGGAAGATTATCTGCACCAACATGAGGTTGCCACGCCTTGTTCACACTAAGATGGAACGAGAATGAAAAGTAGATATACACTGAGTACTAGGGGCCAGCCAGAATGCCCTGAGCCAACCCGTGGTCAGCTTGGAGTAATTGAACTTTCGCTACAGGAAAAACAAAACCCAAATGTACTGAGCACAAGCGTGAGAGGCCGCAATTGCTACTTCAATGCAGCTGTAGTTTTTGGTGGACAGCCTTTGACAAACACCTCGTCAGCAATAACCTCTCCTTCCGGGTATGTAGCGCCCTCTATCACTCGGATCATGAGACTAAAAACCACGTGATCTTTAAAAGATATATTTTGTCACATTCAGGTGATCGGTCAAAAAATTAAACACACAATCACAAATCATGCGAACAGAAGGCACGCTGGTTGTGACTTTTGGCGATCGTGTTGGCGGGCGCGTTGAAGACTGTGCCATTTCCAGATCTAAATATATTAGGGAAAGTGACATTTTATTTCACTACATTGCCGTCTTGATAGTAAACCACGGCAATAGGTTAGATGTGCTTGCACGGGAAACAGCTACCCCACCACCACCACCACCACAACCCTAGGTCAATTAATCTTTCATAATACGCTCCTCATGGAGGAGCTATAATGTCGCTATACCCAAACTCCAAGATCCACAAGATTTTAGCCTAGAAATTATATGCGGGGCTGAAACTTTCTTAGCTTATACCTGTCAGTACATTCCATTTTAGATTTTATTTAACATAATTCCAGTAGTACATCAAGGGTAATATGGAATATGATGACACGTATGGTCTCTGACGGAGTGATATGAGATCGGAAATAAGCTAATATATACATTTCTTCTAGAAAAGTTTACCTCCCTTGAAAATAGTATTGCAAGAGTCTGGCAGTATTCCTTAATAAACATATTGCTGTGAATATATTTCTTTCATTGTTATGACATAGAAAAATATATTCGACGTACTGAACTCTGCAAATTATGATTTTTGTTGATTTCCTATGAAAAATAAATTCTGCGTCTACTACTGTTTCTATGGGTCCATCATGACGTACATGTACAAATGTGATGTCGACCGATGAAAGCTCTTTTTGCATACGTCCAATCAGAGTTATGGATATATAGATAAATAACGAGCGTACTTGGTCAGCCCAGTTATCCTGTTAGAGAGTATCCTTTCTGACAGTTGAGCACATTCGACTCTCATTGAAAAAAGACGAGAATGGGTCTTATATGTTTGAGTAACTCTGCTATTTCTTGCAATACAATATTAAGTCTACAATTACGATTGTGCATTACAATATGAGTGATTTTTAGAAACCTTTGTCCTATATTATAATATTGTAATTTGTTGTGGAAAATGCATGTATATCACTGAATATTTTCAGCTGTACTTTTTATATGCACTTTGAAAATATTATGATATGACATTTAATTGTAATGAGACAAATGTATGTGCATATTAGCTGGATTTCAAATGTACGAGTTTGAGGCTTTGAATTCAAATCTTTTTTTTTTCGGTAATAAGAAGAAAGAAAATACCATCACCACCATATAGGAAAGTAAATTAATAATAATAATAATAATAATAATAATAATAATAAAGAAAATAAAAAAACAACACAACGAAATTTAAACAACAACAATAACAAGAACAAAATATCAAATAGAGAACAAAAAATAAACAACAAAGTGTTAAAACAAAATCCCTTAAACAATATTAACAGTTCTGTCTCCCCGACTGAGCCAAACTTAATATTAAATATAGCATTAATGTAGCACAACTCTATTTTAAATACAATTATGAAAATGTAATGCAGGGTGTGGTCGAAATTGCAACTTTAAACAGCGTACAAATCATTACATCGCACATTTTGATTGATAAATCTAAAACGACATCATCCATTTATGGATTGTGCTTTTTGCTCCAGAATGCTTCCAACAGCAATTATTAGCCTATATTGTTAAGATGAGATATACGGAAAGTGTATATATGCATTACCGTTTTTATAATAGATCGATTTTGCAATAACCTAATGGTTCTTAAAACTGAACAAAATGACATAGATGAAAGAAAATAACAGTATAAAAGACTCACTTTGCGTTCTGAAATTTAGATTAAAAATACATGGAGTACGAATATAAAAGCCAATACTTGTAAATGGAAATTCGTACTATATAAGATATATTACAAAGGAAAGAATACACACTACATATCAAACACTAATTGTTCCCTATAAGTTACGGATGTTCCTCTTAAAGATGTACTACAGACAAACTGAGGAGTATATTAAAAAACTACAAAAAGGAGATGAAGGATTCATTTTAAAGGCTTAGACAAGACACATGATTTTTTAAGGATATGTAACAATCGAGAAATGGAATAATATTTAAAAGATAATTGTAATGTTTTACCAACGATAAAAGCGACATTAAGAACGTAGGTGCTTATATATTAAGCAAAGATAAAAGTGATATGGTCTAGTTCCTTTAAATATATTGCTCTGCCTTTATAGTCTATTACACGTATTCTTTCTATCTTCATTTTGTTTTCTTCTAAATCTTAAACCTCACATGCACACGAGACAATACTACCATAAATTTAAATTTCACAAACCTATATTCCATATACACCATATTGCTCATAATTAAAACAATACAACGATATACTCACTTAAATCCTCCATCTTATTCCATGAATGCCTTAATACGCAAATGTACCCGTCTTCTACACTTTTATGTGCTTAATTTCCTTTCTATTTTTGACATATTTTACGGCTAATTCTCGCTGTATCTTAAGTCTCTCTCTATTCTATTCGTTTAATTCTATTGCATATTATGTAATCTCAGCTTCTCTTATTCTTTGTCTTACTCGAGGGACCGTCAATACACTTTGTTTTGATGTTACAGTTCTTCTAGTTCAAAATAAGGTAAATAACTGCGTCCTTCTAAGTTCTAAGTATGTCTCCTTTAACAAATTCGGTATCAACCGTGACAGGATGAAACCGGGTGGGATTCGATCTAGGGAAAACATATAACACAATTATGGGAATGAGATGTTTACTTATAATGCAAATGAAAAATGATTGAATCTGACACCCTACTCAAGCGCACACAGTTCAATAATGGATATAACAAAATGATATCGTCCCGAAATTGATACGATCAAAGCATGTAACGTCAACAAATACTTACAAATGATTTCGTATATCAACAGATACGATCAATGTGTGGAACGTATCAACAGATATTATTGATGAAGGGAATTATCAACATGTATCATTAATGTATTGTTCATTAACAAATATGATTAATGTATTTATTTTATGATTAATGTGGTGTTCATCAACAAATATTATGGATGTACGATTGATTGTTATACATATATTGACGTTGATTTCTAGGTTCAAAACACACACACACACACACACATACATATATATATACATATATATATATATATATTATATATATATATATATATATATATATAGAGAGAGAGAGAGAGAGAGAGAGAGAGAGAGAGAGAGAGACTGACAAATATACACCACACATAGTGGAAAGTGCTCTCCCTGGATACTACAGGAGAATGCTTAATAACATTAGCAGAATTTTGAAATACGAATAAATAATATTATCATACAGGCTAGAGAATTTAATTTGTACTCTACTGAGATTCTCCTCAAAGTACTGTGTATAGGCATTCGTTCGTAGCAGACATACCCGCATGTTGACCCAGTAATTAACTGTGTACTTAGATGAAAACTAATTACTGGGTCGACATGCGGGTATGTCTTTGTAGCATCATTTTTGGTGATGTGTACATGGTCGAGACGGTATAGGGGGGTGGTGCTTATAGGCAAGGCGTTGTGAGCCGTAACCCGCGGATACTTGTTCGAATCTCCGTGAGTACGAATCAAAATTCTAGAGAGCCTGTATGATAATATTATTTATTCGTATGTATATATATATATATATATATATATATATATATATATATATATATATATATATTGCATCAACACATATGATGATATTTATCTCGCTGCATCCATTCGATGACGATTCCACACCTCTAGACAAATGGTGAAAGAAAGACCTCGCGTTGTCCTCTCCTCCCAGTCGGCCGAACGATCCCTCAAGAGACCCATTTGTCTGGAACCTTTGACCCCTCACAAAGAGTTAACTGGTATTGTGATTCGAACCAACGTAATCAATGACTGCAGTATCCGGGTCACACAAAATCCCAAAAATTCGACGACTCCCCGTAACATCTAAAAATATAATGACTGTTCCATGTAATACATAAGACACTTTCAAGTGCGAATACAACGCAATACATTACGCATGCGCGCACATGAACTGACTTCGTTACGCAGTAAATTATTTCATAAGAACGACTGTTCGAGATTATTATTACAATAATCACGTTTGTACATGAATATGTCTTCGACGAGAATAATTGCACTGGTTATAAAAAAAACTTCCTTATAAGTTTATATACATATATACATATTGAATTCAACTCGTCTGTTCAATAAATAAATTGTCTAACTTGAAACAGACTATATTCTATTTGCTAGCATGGTGTTATGTGACATAGGTCTGACTTTCAGAAAATATAGAATACATTCCGAAACATTAAATATATAAAACAATTCTATCAGACAGAACGGAGAGAAAAAAGAATAATTTTCATTTTCACATACCTCTACAGCTGAAGATTGCTTCCGTAAAGTGGACACCTTCCAGACAAAACTCATCTGTATTGTGACTAATTTATACTATCATAGCCTGGTACGTAATGGACAGCGGTGAGCGGTACACAGTTTTCCACGATTTGACTCTAATATGACAAGGGTCATATCGGAAAATAAGTTCAATCTCGAGTTGTGTGTTGCTTTTTTTTCTAAATATACAAGTCTGGTTCCTGGTTTTATCATTAGACGCATAAGGTAGCTGGTTGTCATTCTATTAAACCAAAATAGCTAAAGTCCTCTGAACTCGTTTATTTTCACGCCTTTCAATTTTTAACATTCTGCAAACAATTTTCACTTTCATTTAACCCCAGATTTATTGCAATTTTAATAAAAACCTGTTACTTCCACAAAACAGTGGAAGCTTGCGGAAATAATTAGATTAACGGTGTCTGTATTCCAATCTTTTACAGTCAGCATCATGAAGATAAACATCAAGGTCAGTGGTATTAAAATGGAGCATGCCTTTTAGGTGTTAAAACCAAACGTGTGTTTCAAAGTTTTATTCCACTAAAAGTCACCTTTGGGGAACTATGAATGGAATAAGCTCTTTAAAATCGTCATTGATAGCTAAAGCTATTATTCCTAGACGTGAATGATTCGCAATTTATGTGGTAATGTATTTTCTAGCAAGAATGACAAAAGTTTGAAAAGAGTTCCTTCTCAAACGTTTTGTAGCATCTGAGGAGAAGGACAGTTGCATGTCTGATGGAAAGAAAACGTCTTCTTTGAGGATAAAATAACTACTAACAATGAAAACCCAAATACGATTACTGTTGATAGTGAACAATGACTTATGCCGGCATATGTCACATATACGCATAGCATGTGTGGGTTCTTGCACAGGTCTTTTTTTATGTTTTTTTAACTAATGCAACGGTTTTAGGAATCAAACAACTTCCATCATGTACATTTGCATCTGTTAATTCTTCATATATTCTATCTTAAGTTTTCCACAGACGTTACCCGGCGTATTAAGCTATCACAATTTGCTATTCGTTCATTCTACTAGCAGATCAACCAGGCATTTGTCCATGCGTCACCTTTCTGCTTGACAGTATACACTAGCGTTAAACGTAACAGATTTTGTTTTGTGGGAAATATATATCACATTAGGGCATGCTAAACTCAATTGCTCAATTTCCCATGCTTTATCTTTGGAACAAATGTATATTGTTAGGGTTAATAACCATGGCATGGAAATGGCGATAGGGTACGGGATGTTTCCACTTGTCGAGAATGCTATTTTGCCCCGTATGCTAAAGTTATAAGTAGGTAGTCCCTTGCATACTGGTGTTCATGGGAGTCATACGAATGTACAGTCTTTATATTTGAGATCGCACTATACTGATGTGGGGTTATATGAAAAGTACTTTTGTTCAAGAGATGGAATCTATTAGAAATTTTAAGCTACATTGGGTCCAACGTTTTCCAGATTACATTTTCCTTGTTTTATAGACAAAATCAGTGCTAATTGTAAGCTGCGTCACGAGATTTATAATGCTTGCTTTTATAAGGCCATATTCCCCAGTACCAAGATATCATTATAGTACTATCTTGTACCCCTCGCAAGAGAGCCCCCACCCAATCTCTTTTATATAAGGTCATATTTGTGCTTTGGAGGAATGGGACCAGTATAATGAATAATGAAATGGAATCCATAAACGTATCCTCCTTATAAAAGGTACTGATTTTTCTTATATATTTCATAATGAGATATTGAAATATATCAGTGGGAGAAAACATATTTCGCCACTGTACCGATACCACGTTTGGAACTACTTTTTTTTCCATTTAGGAAATATATATGCCCAAATGTATGTTATTCAAACCTGTATTTCCACATTTAGGCCTATTTAATTTTTTTTCTTCTTCTGCTCTTTCTCTGTCCCTCTCACCACATCAAGATGTACAGATCTTAAAATGTGTCAAAATTGTAGACCTTCTACAAATAGTATCCATGTATGTAAGCAACGCTGGTGCGCCATCTATAAATGATTAAAAACGAACTCCAAATAACAAAAAATAGGCTTCGAGTATTAACCTTTCTATAATTAGTTTTCTACATGAATCATGCAAATTGTCAGTGACTGAATTTACGTGACCTGTTCCTATTCGATAAACTGTGTCGCCCATACAGTATCGTATATTTGTTATACTTCACGACAAACGGTACACGTTTTCAAGAATAACTGTTGATTAAATATAGAAATAAAATTGTTTAAGGAGCGATTTTAATCCTCATCAGAATCGTAATCATGTTTCAAAACGATGGAGAAATCGGGCATTGATGAGTGTTGATTGCAAACCGAAATTAAGTGACAATAGAAAATTAGGTGTAGCGTATGTTACCGAACTATACTGCAAGCTTGCCAAGGCCACAAACAAATTCACGTTTGAATGTGAAAATAAACAAACAAACAAACAAAAAAAAAAAAAAAAGAAGAACCAAAATCCTTATTACAAGTAAACTCACAATCATTAAAACCTTTTGCTTAAAGATGTTACTCTCCGAATCGGATATGGCCGCTCTGTGATGTTTCCGCAGTATCCCCACCCCAACAATATTCACTGTACCAATCCGCGTAAGAAATGTGTCAATAAAAATAAAAATCTCTTCATTTTCGTATGTAAACAGCCATTAATTTGACAAAGTACACCATCGGAAGCATTATATGTACAAGCTAAGTTTGAGAACAAAAATTCCTAAAATTATTGTAAAATGTGGGAACTTCTTTATATCTGTGTAGTAATGCGGCCGTTAATCGCATTGACATATAATGGAGAAATATTCCTTGAGACATCTTACAGTGAGAGATAAATGTATGCTAAGTACACCTTTACACAGGTCTTAAAGTTCGTCTTATTGTGCTTAATACTGATCCCGGAGTGTGTACGACAGCTTGCATATATCTTGTGAATAGTTGGACTCTTCATTTGGAGTTCCAAGCCAATGTTTTGTGTACATTTAGTTTGGTTTGGTTTGGTATTTTACGGCACAACAACACAAGCAGGTTATTTGGTGAAGACGCAATTAGAGTAAAGTGCCTGTCCCAAGGATGCACCATGTTTGCTGACCCTGATTGATCCGATGGTATGATTTGAACCTGCGCAGTTTGGATCGCGAGTCTTGTACAATATTCAGTGAGCCACCGCGGCTCCTCACATTTATCATTTCTAGTGACCTTTGGCAATGTTGTGACAAAGTTTAACGTGTTAATTGCAACGTGTGGAAAGTTAGTACAGTTAATAGTTTGTATATAAATTACCACATATTCCATAACGTCTTGTTCTTCGTAATATAAACATTTGTAAGGTATGTATTTAATGCAAGATTATTATTAATGCATTGACGGCATATATCCAATGGAGTTATTGTCACGCTTCATTTACCTAAAACAAGTTGTCAGAAAATATGTTTTTTTGTATTTCCATCAACGTACAGACTGAACATGGGGGTCACTTTTCCGACTGTGTCATTATTCTTATTGTTGTTATATACGTCAACACGAAGTTTTTGCATTTAGCTCAGTTTCTCTGACACCTCTTTATGCACCGTCATAAAACTTGATGAGTGTATTCATCTTAACTTGTACTACACGTCTCTGGCAAAAGTAATCATGTGGACCTACTTTCAATCCTCCAGTTTCTACATTCGGCGTTTTGCATTTAGTTCAGCTCATCTGACCCTATTTTTGGAGAATGATGAAACTTAATAGGAGTGTCCTCTTGGACCGTAATACTCACCACGGGGAATGGTATGTCACAGTGACCTAATTTTCACGTTCCAGCGATTACATTAAGAATTCGCATTTAGTCTTGTTGCTTGGACATTATTGGGTGTACATTAAAGAAAATTGACTGGTGTATTTACATTAAGAATATTAATCACCTTAATAGCTTACAGTTATAGTTGCAGTGAGATACTTATCTTGCTGTAATTGCTTTGCACAGTTTGGATACGTCCACCATTTTATGCTGTGCCCCTGTATGTCCGTGCACCCGTCTGTCCGTTTACTTTTCCAATTTTGCACAATAACTTTAAGTTCTACAGCACGTAACTTCATCAAACGTTGTGGATTGCTGGCACGTGGAATACGAAAGAAGCCTTTTGATCTTAGCGTTGTTACGGCAAAAGGTCAAGGTCACTGTGATTGAAAGAAGATCAATGGTTTCCACACAGTCACTTTAGTTCTACATCACATACCTAGAGACAACTTTGTAGATATCTTACACTTGTGATCAGAAATAAGCCCATCTATTTTGGGGTAAAAGGGTCAAAAGTCAAGATTACTATGACTGAAGGATAAACAATGTTTTGTGCATAATAACTATAGTTCTAGATCACGTAGCGTGACCAATGTTTGTGGATAGTTTGCTTGTTGGAGAAGAAAGAAGTTGTTTGACTTTGGGGTCAAAATGTTAAAGGTTCAAACGACTTTAAGAAAAACATGATTTCTGCACTATAACTTGACCTTTTCATCAGAGACCTGAACTAATCTCTTTTGGGTGGCTTGCACTTGAAAAAAGGAAAAGTCTATCGTTTTGGTGGTCAAACAGTAAAAGGTTAAGATCAATATGACTGAATGAAGAAAACTGTGTTTTGCATAATACATTTAGTTCTATAGCACGTACCAGGATATGTGCTTGGTTTGCACTTAAGGTATGAAAGCGGTCTATTGATTTTGTGGTCATAAAGCTCAAAGGTCAATGTCGCTGTGGTTCAGAGAAAAAGGAGTTTAGCACAAAGAAAAAAATATTATTAAGTTCCTTGACCATAATTTTGGATGGCTTGTACTAGAGGCAATAAAGGGTAATACAACAAACTATATATTCTGGGGTCTAGAGCTTAGATGTTATGGTCATGGTAGGTCTAAAAAGAAGTCGTGGGTTCTGCACATTAACTTTAGGTTAAGACCACATACGTTGACGAAAGATTCTGGTCATTGAGACCCATTGGTCAACAATCTCCAGAGTCAACATGCCCTACTAGTTCCTACACAGAGGACTATTAAATGCTGGGCGTGTGTATTATGCGCCGTTCACTGCACTCTTCTTGAATTTTGTACGCAAGACTCTACAGAATTATTGTTCTTAATTTATAATTTTATTTGCCCTCTGCGGGCAGTTTTCAAACTAGCCTATCCTAGGTAAGTGTGAATCATGGCACAACCATGCTAAAGAATACTTTCATATAAAGTAGTTACATTTTGAAGGCAATACTTTGTCTTCACAGAAGATAACATGCTAATGAGTGAGCATGGTTTTTATTCGTCTTTGTATTCTTCAATTTCATGAGTACCTCTTGACATTTCTCGTGTTATATGACCAAATTTATAGGTGCAATTAATGAAAACATTCATCGATATACTACATATTCCATCACTAAATTACACAATTTCTCTTAGCATGTCTCCAATTTCAGGCCACACGACATTGCACAGTTAAAACGTCTGACAATACATGTTCTTACTTACTGAGTTCTTGTTACAAAATTAGGAGAGAGTTTAGTATACCATCCCTCTTTAGGTGCCCAAAGAAATTTTAAAAATAAAATTTAAGTTGACTTGCAAAGCAGTAGCTTCGCCGATCTAAAAACCACAACATCTGTCAATCAGAACGAACACCTAAAATAGGAAGAAAAGCCTAAGAAAAAGAAAGGGCCTTAACAATAAGTTGACACAATTAAAGAATCAATAGTCTGCGGCCCAGTGAATATAAAAAACATTAACAACGCCTTGTGCACGGCCTTGTGTGAAAAATATGATGAAAACGTTTCATTGAGAGAAGTATTAAAGTTTTCGCTCTGCTCATGAAAAATTACCATTACCACTATTTAAAAGTTTTCCACAAAGCATAGATATATCCTGGCTCACCTACCCAGACATGTGACCATCAGCCATTTGTATTTTTTTGAAAGAAAGCCAACTCACTAAGATATGGCCATGTACAATTTGTGTTCTATAAAGCCGTAGTTAACCAACAAGTTTATTTCTTCAAGAGCACTCATCTAGGGGTACGAATGCTGCATTTAATATTTTTCAAAAAAGCTGGGTACTATTTTTATTTTTTTTATGAAAGCTTCCTCCCCTGTCTCAGACCATCCACAGTTGTTTGTTCTGTTACGACTCTATGGTCTAAGAAAAATTTAACAGAAAGAAAGTGAAACCAACAAATCAAGTAAAAAATCAACAAGCAATTTATTACTAGATAATTAAAATGAAAAAATCAAAAAGTCACTTACAGTAATGTGTTTTGAAATCCTAATAATCCAATAAGAATGATTGTTCTAATCACAAGTCCTAAATATAGAATGTTCCGAATTCACGGCTGTGTCCTTGAATGTTATGATGTGCTAATGGTCTCCAAAGTCCTGATGTACTAGAAATCTTGAGGTGCTGAAGTCAAAATGAAGTATTCCAAAATATCTGAATAAGTTCACTTCAATTCCAAAATCATCAATTAAAAATCCAAAATCCAAAAGTTTGTGAGCACTGTTATAATCCAATGAATATTTAAAATAATTCCTTTCTTAGAATTTGGAATGAATTTTCACAACTGCAATAGCTCTTTACAAGACTGATGGTAATGTCAAAACTGAAAAAATGTCCACCAAACATGGTATATATAAAGATTGGTCACATGACAGAATGTTTTAGAATATGAGTCATCTTAATGGAATTCTAACTGTCAACAAAATTCAACCTTGACTTTCAAATTGAGAAAACATATTGATCAAAACAACCTAATTCAAGGACACTAATTAAACATGTTTTTCCTGATAACATTAAGATTTAAGCAAATATTAAAGTGAAGAAACATTTATAATTTCCTAAAATATCCACAATATTATATAAACATCATACATAACAGTTCCTTTTTAAATGCTAGCTCACTACCATTGTAAAAAATGTATTTATAGTGTTGTTTTTTTTTTTCTTTGTTCTTTCTTTTTTTTTTGGTTCTTTTTGGGGGGCAGGAGGTGCGGGGGCTGCAATGTTTCACCATATGATTGCTACTTTTTAAATTTTTGCTAAAAACCTCACAAACATATAACCCTACACCATTTCTAACTTTTGAATTCAAAATCATGGAATATTATTGCAACTAATAAGTTCTAAACATGCTATGTATATACTCACTATTATAACAACAAACTGGATAGAATGACGTTATTAATAATCAGTAAAATAATTCAGTTAGAATATATGTGTTAATGTAGGCATGGTTGTTAAAGTTAATTGCTATTTTATTATTTATAGCTGGTAAAATACCTCCAATGAGCTAATGTTTCTTATTATGAAAATTCAGACCAACTGTAAATAAATTTCGCATGTCATTGTTACTCAAACTAAAACTTGCTGTGTCGTTGTGACCCTACATAATATTTGCTGTGTCGTTGGGACTCTACACAAAATTTGACATGTCATTGTAACACATTACTGCACACTATAGAAGTGTGGACATGGTTCTAGAGCCTTCTTTTTCCATGACCTTCCAGATAATTTTAGATTATGTGAACTTCGGAAAATCGGTTCATATGAATCATATTTTCTTCAAACAGGAATCATTTTGACAAAAAACGTTTGAGTTTTTCGTATGAGAATGAAAATTTATTTGTGTTGATGTGTGAATAGACTCCATGCATTTGAATTCTGCTCTGGATGAAAATGTAAATGGACTTTGCCGTTCTTTTCTGTAAAGCAAGCTATTATAATAAGACGAAACGGATTCTTAAGTAAGGTAATTCCATTTGTATTAATATAGCAGGGACGGAGGGCGTGCCTTTTTTTTTGGGGGGGGAGGAGATGGGTTGTACATTCACACCTAATCAAGGGGGTTGGATATTAAATTAAGTGGGGTTTGTTTGTAGCTTCCCTGCGAATAAATACACAAGCACGTACATAAATTGAGACTTTTTGTCATATACAATTAGCATTTATGCATCTATTTAAATCTTTTGGACAGAGTAGATCTAGCCGCCTTCAATATCAAAAATGACATACACTTTAAATAAAAGTATCTGATAGGTTGCACAAGACTTTGTTGTTCTTGTATACTAATGTAGACACAATTGCTATTGTTTCAGCCGGTATCATTGGAACATAATACGCAATCAAAACCATAACAGAACTGGATTTTTGCTTTGGTAAATACAACATGAGTTACAATACATTGAAGACTTTCTGTAGTACTTTCAAAGATGTGAGTTCTGCAGGAAAGCATTTAGAAACTAAAAAGCATTGAAAACATGAAACACTTTGCTCTGTACTGATTTAAAACATTTAAGAAAAAAACATTTCGATGTATTCTTTTTTATATACCTCTTTCGTATATACTTATATTTATTTGTCCTTCTTCTTTGCAGTTTGCAGTCATTTCTTCTCTTGGCATTGAGTCCAACCTTATATTGATATAGCTCCTAAGTTGAGAATATTTGCTCCCACATGTGAACAGGGTGATACCTTTTCTGTCTTCCCTTTTTTAATGTCATTTTCCATTTCTTTGAGATCATCATCAGTTTGCTCTTTTTTGTGTCATCCTTCTTTTGCTCGAAATCATCAATTTTTTCGCACTCTTTTTGTTCCATTCGTTGCAAAATAAAAACAAATGCTCAAGCTTGACTCTATGCCATTAAGTTTGTTCGACAATCCGTCTAATTTTTCACTTTTAATCTTCAGTTCGATTGAAAACAACTTGAATGTTTCCTCAGTTGTTATTTCGTTGGCAGCTTTAGCAAGGATTTCTTCTACAACATTGCTTAAATAGAGCTGTTGTGTTTTATCTTGCTGCTTTTCATCTGTTATTACAGGTTAGTTTTTGCAGTGAATTGAATTCATCCATACTGTTGGGTGTTAGTTTGTTACATGAGTTGTCCAATTCCACATATCGTTTGTAGAGTGTATACAACAAGGACACTTCGTAGGCATTCTGATTTAGATAATGAAAAAAGTACCAACAATTCACTAAATGTTACAGTTGAAATCTTACTAATTGCTACTTTTATAGCTTATTGTTGCTTTTATCCAGTAAAAGTGGTAAGATTATAGGCTATAATATTAGTAAATTGCTGCAGATGGGGAGATCATAGTACTTTGGGGCTTCAGTTTCAGTTTGAGAATCTGTGTCAAAGAATCACAGATCTCTTTAATTTGAAAGGATTGACTTAATCGACTGATAGCGGAAACTCAGTCTCAAACTGATGTTCAGATTCTTGTGATTTCCAGATCTGGATCTACACGGTTCGCAGATGGATCAGCATTATATATGAATAATGACGGTATCCAGTCGCAAATTAACTAAAAGAGAAAAGAATAAAGCAATAACAACAGCAATACGGAAGAGGAAACGATCTTTATTTTCGGTTTGAGTATGATTAAGGTAGACGTAATTTTAAAAGAATGTATTTTTGTGATATACTTCTTTACCCGGCATCAAAGGGAAGAACTCGAATAGTGAACTGGATTTGTCGACATATTGCATGTCATGACATACGGCTGTTTTCTCCCTTTCTCACTTCGCCGACACGCACACATGTGCTCATGGATAGATAAATAGATAGACTGATAATTGAGTATATATATATATATATATATATATATATATATTCACACAGACAGGTAGGCATATATGTATGTATATGTGTGGAATCCGTGGTTTGTTATACAAGATCTCCAATATTATGGCAAGATGTTCATTTAACCAATGGAAATCGACCTATCCGATATGCAGACACTATAGAAGTCAATGTCATCTCAGTATTACTACATATCAGTAACCATATCTTGGCAAGGGCGTAACATAAGAGTCAGTAATAGTGTTTTATTATATGCTTATGTGTGAAATATAGAAAAGTATTGGCAAAATCATTTTTTTTATTCCTATATTTTCACATCTGAAAAATGTATCCTTGTATTTTCACATGTGAAGAGAAAAGATTTTCCATCATGCCATGTGAATTTGATTGTGTGTGCCTAAAGAAGTTATACCATCTTCAACAAAAACGAGCACTTTGTGAGCTAGAACAAATAAATAGAAACTGCATTACATTTCAGACATGGCAATTCATTTTTGCTGAAGAAATTTGACTCATCGCCGCTCGCGTCTTTATATAGTTATTTGCTCTTACTTCCGTGACAAAAATGAAAAGATAGTTGTGATGCATTGCTAAATCGGACTTGCTTTGTGGTCAAATAAGGTCAAATAGTTCACAAAATGTCAACAATGTAATTTACTGCGACAGATTAGGTCATCCCAATCCCACCGCGCTCTTAAGTCGCTGATATTTGTATGATCAGCCTATGAACGTGAGGTGAATTTACGAAAAAAAGGGTGGTGGTGATGGTGTACTGAGAATTAGTTTAATCTTCTAAGCTTCTGTTCAGGAGCAAGTTTGGTATATAATAAAAACAAAATCTTCTTTTCCTGCGTAAATACCAGATATATTTCATCTTATGGTACTAAAAAAAGATATATTTTAAGAGTCAGTAATAATGTTATATTCAATGTGTATCATCTTAGAGACATGCTTGGAGAAACAAAAAAAAACTGACATTCGATTCATGTTACTGAAACTATTTTGGATGGTGTTTCAAACTCTGAAGTTTGAGTCGATAACAAAATGATTTTCGAGAAGAAAACACTTATTTTTGCAGTTAATGTAATATTCTCTTTCAAATTATATCTTCATCGGGTGAGTACTGATTTCACAGTGTTGTATATATATATATATATATATATATATATATATATATATATATATATATATATATATATATATATATATATATATCAGTGTATGGATGTATGTATGCAGATTATCCCATTAAATATATCTTTATAGCAGAGGCCAGCACTGACATATATATTTTTGTACCCTACCGATATGTACATTGTTTAATGCTCTTGTAGTATTGTTTTCATCATCATCATCGTCATTATTATACGGTATTAAGGTCCTAAAAATAGTATTTTAGTCTCCCTTCTTAAGCAGGTATTCCTCGTTGCAAAAGAGTGTTTGAGTAGAAGGAAAAAATTAAATACCAATACAACAAGTTCCAAAGGAAAGAAAAACTTCGTAAGTTTCATTCAGCATGCTACATTTTAAATTACCTAAGGAAAGGTGGACCAGTAACTTCAAAACCCAACCGGACCCTCCCCTGCGTTTCACTAGCTGAAAATACTTAGTCGCTGTACTTTATGCACTACAACGGTACAGTATTTGATTTTCACCGGGAAAACATCTCCCTCTCGCATAAACTATGTCTAGAGATGTTTTCCATTGCAGAGCTATTGAAGCCAAATCGTGCAGGTTGACATGAGCTACATTGTAATAGCATACGAAGTACACACACACACACACACACACACACACACACACATATATATATATATATATATATATATATATATATATATATATATATATATATATATATATATATATATATATATCGCCCGTAACATAGTAACATAATATACTGCTGTTTAATGTATTTCTCTGGTGTGCAATTAAAGACACGATTTGAAGGATAGTTTTCCTGTTGTATGCAGTACTATGCGGCTATAGTTCTTCTTTCTGCACCGGTCAAGTGAGTTTGACAACAAATGGGAGAACCTGTCAACAATGGACATGGAATAATCTGCATAGCATAAAGTTTTGCATGCCGACAGTTTACTATCTGACATTAACGTTTCCACTGCTTCTAATTAATACCGGGGCCAATTAAAATATGGTTGCCCCGGGTGTTACACCACCACCCCGAGACACACTGGGAAAAATCAGAATATTTATTGTCAATATATGAACGATCAAAGTCCCCAAATGAACACTTTTTGAATCAGATCTATATAAAGGCAAATATAAATTATTGATTCAGACAAAACCTTAGCTGAAATAATGTTACGAAAGTACATGATTATAAAAATAATTATTTTAAACGATTTATCTATTTCAAAAGATAAATTCCTGTATAAAATGTTGGAACATTGAAAACATGTATTTATGTTATGAAGCAGATACCTCTTTTTTGAGTTATTATGTTGATTCTTACATGATTTAAAATTCGGCTTGTTTACATCGATCCCACTCTGTCCATTGCTAATTACTAGTGGAATCAAGCGTCGCTCAATAATTGGTAAACACTGATGCGATGACGTTGCAATGGGACGTCATGCTGAACGTTACTACTGGTCACACGCGCCTCCAACATAGCTATCTATTGTGGAAGATAAATAGCTATTTCTCTCCATGCACTGCAACAAAAGAGAGATGTGAAAATCAAAGCGGATAGAGTCAATGCGCTTCCTTGCTTTCAAAACAATCCTAAAACACCTTTGGAAATCACGTTCTTACGATTAGTCACCAACTCCACTTTGCGAAGGAACTGTGAGACTTTTAATGCAATAGTCTAAAGAAAAATCAGGTTCATGATTGGATTCACCAACCTTTGGAAAAAATAAAACCGCACGCCTCAGAGCCATATCTGTGGCTGTTAGTACAGACGAAAAAAGTCATTATTTTGTACAACTAAGATAAATAATAGCCACTAAAAGTAATACATTTTTAGTAGATGAACCATAATTTGTTATAAAACGGTGCTTTTATTGATTATATTGATGAAATCATAATTTTCTTCAGTTCTGTGCTAATAAAGTATGCGTAATTAACTAAGCACTGTTTCTTATGTGTACATATACATTCAACTAACTGAGTCCCCTCTTTCGCTACCTCCGTTACTTCCAGTATACTTATACTGTTTTTCGCGTTTTGCATAAGAAATATTGCCGTGAGTTTATACGTACCTATTCCCTCTCTGACTTTTATATTAATTTTCAAAAGCTGATAATATTCAAGACATCTCTGTTAAGGATTTGAAAATCTGGATAGAGTATTTCAAACTATTTTAAACAGGACAAAACACCTTTGTTGCTTATGTGTAATCTAACTCAAAGACATTATAAGTATGATGCCCATAGTTATAAATCTAGTCTTCCTTTATGTTGATGTACTTACTATGATCTAATTATCACGTTATTCCAATATGAATAATTCCTGCGTGTAAACAACTTGCTTAGTCAATCACCTTATATACAAAAACCGAGCTAATGCAAAACACTTTCCTGTGAAGACTAGGACATTTGTATTACCGATAATTGACTTGGAATTGTACGAGGTTCGCATGGCTTGATATTAAATGTGGAATATGTCCCCAATTAGATTCCTATAAAGCTTGTCGTTTTGGGACTGAACTAATTGTGTGTTTAATGGAAACCGATTGATGTATGGGATAATACCGAACCTAAAGAAGGTTTATAGAGAATCTGTATACATTTTTAAGTCATGTTTTATCACATATTTTCAGGATGGCAGGAATTTGTAATATGACATTGATATCATAAAAATGCAGTTGATAATACGCAATGACACAAATCTTTTCAGATGTTAATGTAATATATGAACAACGTTGAAAAGACGGTAAAAGCTCCTTGTTTCAAAGACTACGAATGCGCTCCGAGCAGACAGCAAGCGACAGTGGATCGCGAGGATATTTTGAGGCCATAAAAAATCAAGATGGGATGATTTTATAGATTTCATTTATTTCATACCTCTAGTGCTACCATCCTGAGCAACATGTCCTCTAATGAATGTAGGAAGAATCAATAGCAACACATCATATAAATGGGTGGATATATCGTAGTATTTACCTGGTTAAGCTTCCTGAAGGTAATCGTGTTCAAACAAAATTAATATTCGTTAATAATACCACGGCACTGCTCAGAACACCCTGAACAATACATAAAGGAGATATTCATTCCACTAAGCTTTGCAATTGGAGACACTCTGCCCTTGTGATCAGTAACATGAACCAGTTTCACTATTCGGCATGATATGTACCATAGCAGTTCGTGACTACACTACTGGGAAAGTCCGATTTGATTCAGTCCAAGTGTATAACTCTCTAACGTCCTTTTTTGCAAGCTGTGTGGAAGTAAATTATCTTGTTTGCTAATGATCACATAATTCGTATTTCTGGAAAGACGGCAATTAGAACTTTCAAGAATTTGGAATATTACTGCCCTTGAAGGTGGAATAAATTACACCGATTGCCGTCTGAAATGAAATGTAGTCCCGGCGAACGAACCACTCACTGCAGAAACTGCAATATATATTTTTATATATATATATATATATATATATATATATATATATATATATATATATATATATATATATATATATATATATGTATATATATACATATGTATGTATGTTTTCATTACAGCGGACGGCGATCTGCTGCTGTGAACAAACAATGTATTAGGTAATCGAATAATCAAGATGCCAACATCCATTTGCTCATTGCTCCTATGACCCCTTTTAAACATTAACTATAACCTATATATGGTCTGTAAAAGGACTTACCTCAAAAAATGTTTCTGACGTAGAAATATCATATTGAGGAGTATAGTATTTTATTTTTTCTACTATCATTTCAACTGTTCTTCTCTGCAGCAAAACGAGTTAAAAGTGTCATTGTCAGATTAAACATTTGATAAAAGAACATCTGTCAGTCGCTTGCCAGTGTTGCGATTTTATGCTTACGTTAGGCATTGCCTATTCTGAGTAAATCGTCATTCTCTATAAGTGGAAAGCTTGATCTGAGCTCTCATCGATATTGTTTAGAACGCTGATGGCACTTTCACAACAATAGCTATTAAGACGTAAGTCACTCATTTACATATTCCTTAGTTTCTGTTTTGCATGAAAGCAAACGGCCAACTCTAGAAAGGAAAAAACAAACAATGCTCTTGAGAATATTCACTTTTGTTTATGTAAACGATATGGTATGTATTTATGTATGTATATATGTATGTATGTATGTATGTATGTATGTATGTATGTATGTATGTATGTATCTGCCAAAGTGTTCGACCGGATCAGTGACGTAAACTTTAAATGTGTCTGAAGACAGGAAATGTTGAATATATGAAGATTTATTATTAAAAACCATTTATTTATCTATGATGGTGTGGATATGTCATTTGTATCTACTTAGAGATATCAGAACTGAAAACTCTAACGGTGTTAAACATACATATGGTGGGGGGGGGGCACTCTTTTCTTTGCAGTGCAGTGTTTTCCTTTTTTCTTCAAAATAAATAACTGAATGATGTTCGCATCTTGTGAGTGAAAATATTTTATTCATAAACCTTTATGATTACAACCATGAGGTACAATCTTTGCCTTATGAACATATTTTTACGAATCTACAAACCGAAGTTTTAGCTCTTCCTATATCGGTATAACTGTTTTGTTAATGAGACGTTCAAATATTGCTGTTTTCAACTGTTGACGTATAAACTTTAATCAACTGATCTATTATTCGCATCTATATTTGCAGAAAGTAAGGTTTTTATTGTGATAGGAAGGTTCTTTGTGTTGATTGTTCTATAAACGCTGTCTTGCACATCTAAACACATTGCAAAAAGGTGCCATTTTCAAACAAAGAAATTGATGTCTATCTGCCAAAGTGTTCGATCTGAATATAAAATGATATACATTTCTTATTTTTGGGGTATTACATGATCTATATCTGATTTGTATTAAGTAAATTATAGGGCTACTCTGGGACCTATTTTCAGCAAAAACTGCGAGGATTGGGAAAGGTTACCGTGGGAAAATACCTTCACTGAATTGCACAGAAACTGCTTGATCAAGGCACAGAAATTCAGAAAGCGTTTTTTTACCTTCGTAACCAGATGATCTGTAACTTGTATCCCGTTTACTGAGTTCCATTTTTGTACCCACTCTGTTTGCAATAAAAGCCTTTAAATGTCATCCTGCCCATCCTGCTGTATGGTCATCCACCCCTATAGTTTCATTAAAGGTGATTGCTCAATATCAATTAAAGTAGACAAATTTAATTTAGCTAGTACTAATATTCGTGTCCCTTCGTCCTTCGACGACTTGATACTAAAATGATCCTATATCTAACAATTATACCGCCTGCGCTCTTTTTGCATAGTGTCAACAAATTTGAAGATATTGCTTACATATCCTTAAACAAATCAAATAGTCCTCGTAATACAAACATTTCAGTTTCTCACTGTAGAAAGACTTGAAAAATAGTGTTTACCTTTTTAAGCCAAATTTTACTGTTGAATCGTCCGTCATATTGAGTAATGTAATACTACGTCCGTTTTCAGCTTCGTTAACTTAACTGGTCATAGATCAGAAGAGTTTATGGGAGAGTTTGTGTCGCTCGTATCTTCGTCCGTCCGCTAAAACAGGCTTGTTATCGCAACTGCTTCTAAACTGCTTGGGGGATTGCTATCAAACTTTACATTCACATTCATTCCAAGGTCTAGTTGGTCCTAAATGAAAATGGTGGCGCTTGGACATCCATCTTGAAAAACTTGTCATCTCAACTTCTCTTGAATGGAAAGTCATATCAACATGGGCCTTCACTAAAAGACTTCTTTCATATCAAGCTGATGCTAAATGAAATTATGTCTACCTGACATTCAAGATGGCGGCACAGCAGTTATCTTGAAAATCTTGTTATCGCTACTCCTCCTGAACATGTGATCATATCAACATGGGGTTTTCACTACAAAACTCCTTATTATGTCTAATCAACTTCGTATAACAATGGTTCCAGTCTAACATCCTATATGACCGCCAAGGCGGCCAGCTTGAAAAGGTGTTTTTTAACGCTGCACCTCCAAAGAGGGATGGTCATATCGACATTGGGTTTTCACCAAAAGACTTCCTATGATATCTAAAAGGTTCTTAACGAACAAAGTACTGTTCTAACCTCAAATATGGCCGCCACAGCGACAAATCTTGTCAATCGTGTTATTCTGAATGGTGGCCATGTCAGTATGATGTCTAGTTTATCCCAAATACAAATCGTGCCGATCTAACATCCAGTATGGCGGATATCTTGAAATTTAGTTATTGCTGCGCCTTCTAGATCGACGGTCACATCGAGATGGTGTTTTCACCAAATGACTTTTTATGATGCTTAGTTGGCTGTAAATTTGATATCCAATATGGCCGCCATGTCAGCAATCTTGAAAAATCTTGTTATCTCTACTACTTCGAGATGGATGGTCATGACAGCAGTGGGAATATATGTTTCACAGACAAAAGTAGCTTTCTTTCTTCACAGTTTTCAATATAGTTTTGGACGTTATCAAGAGGGTGTACAATGTTATATTATGACGTTATACAACAACATTGTAGCAACATTCCAGCAAAGTCACAAACTCACCTTGCTACAACATAATATAACAACATTTAGCTGGGATGAAGACGAGTAAATATGCCAACGTGTATTTCGCTAGCTGTTTGAACTCTCTCTCTTTCTCTCTCCCCCTCTCCCTCTCTCTCTCTCTCTCTCTCTCTCTCTCTCTCTCTCTCTCTGTTTGTCTATTCCTCTGTCTCCGTCGATCTATCATATACGTATGTATGTATCTATGCAATTATGTGTACTTTTATTTGCATGTATGATTGTACGTATGTATATCACTATTGATATACGTATATAAGAATATATATATATATATATATATATATATATATATATATATATATATATATATATATATGAATGCAAGTATGCATAAACGATTGGATGCAGTAATTTATTTCAAGACAGGAAATATTAATTAAGTTGAGTTTTTATGATTAAAAATCACTTATTTCTCTATGGTGGTGTTTAACACTGGACCTTGTATCCCCTTATACAATACGTGTCTACTGCATTAAGCAGATATCTATCGTATACAGCCAATGATTAGTTGCATTGCTTCATATTCATGCAGAAGTGAATCTCCAAAGTAGAAATCTGTATTTACAATGAAATTTATAATAAAATAATAATAGTACCGACTGTAGCTTCCGAATACAACGTTGACTGTATAGAGAAAAATCAAAAATTAAAGGTCACTGGGTTTATTAAAAAAAAGTTAAAAATGTATCCTATTGCTTTTGCTGAGAAATATTGCTATTGTGTATGCCTGTCTGTCCGTAACTCTCCTCCTAAACAGACGCATGAACATATGCAGTCCATGTACTAGACGAGAATGACTTCTGGGTCTCCAATCTGCATAGATGAGGTCGAGCGGCTGGTCTCTCAAGCCAATGCCACAATTCAACGGCGCATTGAAAAGTACATGCGCGAAAAAGAACATACTATTGCAGTTACTGTCTTCAGTTTGATAATAGCCTCTACCAGCTACGCATAAGCGAGAAAGTAAGTCCACACACTGTGGAGTTATTGATGCTCATCGAGGGTGAAAAGAGCCACCATATTTGAATAAAAATCGAAGCCGGCTGGTATGGAAGCACAGTAAGTACGTCTGCGGCCGATGCCTTCACATCTTTAGCTGAGCCGACCTCTTGGAAGCCCACATTAAAGACTACCGCGGTAAAGGCGAAAATCAACAGCGTGTATCCTTACCGGAGGCAGGCAAATATATCCTAGTCTTCCAGAACTACCACCGCTAAATGCGTGTCCCATACGTCATTTATGCGGATTTCGAGGCACTGACCGTGTCAGTGGAGGGTCGGCAGGCAATCCGGATAAAAGCAACACGCAAATAATTGCTGATCATATCACATGTGACTTCTGCTATATAGTCGTCAGCTGCAGCGGAGTCTCCGAGAAGCCGGTGTTATACCGCGGCAAATAGGCCGTCACCATTTTGAATTGAGAAGCTAGAGAGTGAGCTTTAAAAGATCTGGAAGAAGCTGCAGAATCCAGCAAAAAATTACATGTACGTAAACAACAAAACATATTACTAAATGTACCACGGCAGCGCCCATAATGCATGTAATATAAAGCTCCGCATCTGCCCAGAAAACAAAGTGCCAGCTGTGTTCCATAACCTGCGCGTTTACGACGGCCACCTTATCGTGGAAGCCATTAGAGAAGTTTCAACGGCGAGCATCAGCACTATTCAAAACAACATGGAAACCTCCATGGCGTTCTTACTAGGGTCGTTGCAGTTTGTTGACAGCCTCCAGTTCATGGATAGCAAACTCGACGATTTGTCCAAAAATATCCCTAAGCAGGCATTTATCATCACGAGACGGTACACACAGAACGTTGAACTTCTTTCCCAAATGGGCGTCTACCCGTATGAGTTGAGTGCGATTATAAGAAACACGGTTTCCTCCGATAAAGGCCTTCTATAGCCATATACTCCGAGAGGGCACAGAAGAAAAACACTACAAGCATGCGCAAAGTGTGAAAGGTATTAACATGCCAGATACTGGGGGAATGCTACGACCTCTACCTCAAGACCGAGGTCTTTAAGTAGGCGGACGTGTTTGGTGCATTCCACGACGACTCGCTAAAAACCTACGGAATTGACCCAGCCCATTACTACCGCTCGCCGGGAATGAGCTGGGGCGCCTCGTGAAGAAAACTGGTGTTAAGCTCGAGCTGCTGACGGACATCGACATGCACCTGTTCATAAAGAAGAGGATCCGCGGAGGTACTTTTATGGTAGGCTGACGACTCGCAAAAGCCAACAACCAAATGTGCTCAGACTATGATCGCGACAAGCAAAACAGCTGGATACCCTATCAAATCTCCAGCAATCGTAATAGCTGGACCATGGTGCTGAGTCTGCCAACAGGGGTTTTTAAATGGGTAGACCCCCCACCCCACCCACGCATATTTCGATTCGATTTCGGCGGATGAACCAAAGGGATACATCTTCTAGGTAGACTCAAAGTACCACGAAGAGCTATATGACGCACACAGCGAATATTCACATGCTTCCGAGGCTATATGCGTCCATGAAAGCTAGCTAAGCAAATATCAGCGCCGTTTGGTAAAACAGTTAGAGGACCGTTTCACTGAATGCACGAAGCTAGTCCGCAGCCTACGTCCAAAAGAGCGATATGTTGTCCACTACAGAAACCTTCACCTCTACAGCAAACTCGGCATGCGCGTCACCAAGGTTCAACGGGCGTTGTAGTTTGACCAAAGGGCGTGGATGACCCCATACATACAGATGAACACATACCTTAGAACCAAGACAACGACGGAGTTTGAAAAAGACCTTCTTCACACTCATGAACAAATCCGTCTTTTGAAAAAAATAGGGAAACCTTGCGAAAGCGGATCAGGGTTGACCTTGTGAGACCAGAGGGCGAGGAGGACAAGCCTTGCAGCCTGATCACCGACCCAGCATTCTTGTCCCGTAAAGTCTTTGATGACAACCTCGTCGCGGTCCACAGCACGAAGGCCAACCTAAAACTCAACCGACCGATATACACAGGGTTGTCAGTCCTCAACGTGAGCAAGCTATAAATGTATGACTTTTATTTAAACCATATAAAAGCCCGCTAAGGCAGCAAGGTGAGCCTCCTGTACACTGACACCGAAAGCCTGTTAATGAGCATTGACACGGAAGGTATCTAAGGGGACATGGGCGAGAATGCCGCATTGTACGATAACAGCGACTACCCTAAAAGACACCAACAACTCAGCGGACTCAACAAAAAGGTCGAACAAGTTTAAGGATGGGTTGAAGGCACCCCGATTTCAGAGTTTGTGGGACTAAGTCCGAAGATATACTGCATCAAGATGGCAGACGAAAGAGAGGTGGATACCAAGAAGTCTGTGAAATATGGATCGTACCTGTAAGCCAAACAGAGAAAGGAAAAGGAAGATAAGAAAGGGAAAAATAGTGGAGGAGATCCTGAAGGCTAAATGTGTTAAAAAGTTAGAAGTGAAATTAGGTCTGAAGTTAGACACGTACCTAAAGGTCCTTGACGAACGGAAAGAGTTTCACCACCAAAAGGTAGCCATGCAAAGGGACAACCACAAAATGGAGGAGTACCGCATCGATAAATCGAAATTATTGCCTCTGGACACAAAGAAGTGTATCGCACCGGACGGAGTTATCACGCGGGCATACGAGCCATACGACCACTACCGAACCTCACATGAACAACAAGTCTTGGCGGAGGAACACCTTAAAGAGCTTTTTGTCCTTGGATACAAATGCATTTAGGTGGTAGGTTGGAAAAATCTGCAATTTATTGAGGTCCTAGGTCCACTAAAAGACAGATCGTGGCACCGGCGAATTATCATCTTCTCTGATATACTCCAGAAGGTCGAGGAGCTTGTAGGCAGCGTTGCGCGTATGCCATGGAAGCATATGGAACTGGTATTTATGCCAGTTGCCATGAACACCGTTGACAAATCTCATGAGAAGCTTGGGGTTTTGCCGCCACTCATCGAAGCACCTGTTTGCAATGTTGCCAGGGCAGAAACAATAGGTCGGTCTGGTGTACGTTCTTATGGCTGAAACATTAAACTGCTGTCTGAGGATTTTGCGCGGTGCGGATTAGTAAATCTACCAGTGGGCCTGCTTCGTGAAACATTCACTGGCAACATATTGCAAGACTTTGGCGGCCTCTGCCTTTGATAGCTGCCAGGCCCTTCCAGTAACCTCGCGGGCTTGAGCATAGCTTAGTATCCATCGCGTGTTCACGTCCGATCCATCATATATTGGTCTGTAAATGAGCAGCTACCGCCCCAGTTTGTCAGCGCAAACAAAATTCCTGCACTAGCCATGATAGAACTATTTATAGGCCACGTAGCCCACGGCAGCGAGGCTCCTAGCAATAAATATCACCTCGTATGTTTGCTGCGCAGACAAGGGCGTGTAGTAACGTAAAAGTCAGAAACTTTGGACTCGTTGCCAATCTGCTCGCCGTCGTCTGGTATTCCGCCGAACAGCAGGTAGTATTCGCGTTCGGTTTTGCTGACGGCCTGGTAATTGTTTTTTTAGCAAGATTGTTCAGGTAATAGAGCTGTTCCACTACCATATCGTGGCGTAGGCGTTCTACGTCGTCAGCTGTTGGAGAAAAGGTATTTTGAGCCAAGCGTACCTCCTACGGCCATTATGCCGCTGTAATGATATTAGCAGGAATGATGCTCTGTTTAATTACCAAGTCATGTGTCCAAAGGCTCAACGCTATGATGGCAACGTCCCGTCTTTGAAGTCTAGGAGGCCAAGATCGGCCAGTCTCATTTTTAACAAGCGTTTGGCAACCATCGTCTACCCAACCTCAAGGCTGACAAGTATACTCCATGATAAAGGAGGTTTCCCACCTCTTTGGCCTACGATGGTTTACACATATTGCGCTTCGCACACTACTGTTTTGTGAGAAAAGGGTCGGAAGGTGGTTGTCAAATAGCGGCTGCTGGAGACTGCAACGGTTGATGCCAGCTGCGGAATAAGGCGGACGCAAGGCTGACCCAGGGAACATAACATGGCATCGGGCTGCGCTTGAACTGTGCGTGAGAGGAGTCTTTTTTTCTCATCTGAGCTGTGGTTACTCTGTCGCACCCAATGTTTCTTATTGTTTTTACTCTGCTTCTTTCCAACATGCCTGTACGTTATCATTCCAGCTGCAATTGACGCTAGCAACAGGCCGTGCCTGAAATAGTGGTGACTGCTGATGCTTGTAAAAGAAGCCTGGATCCGCGGTTCATTTTTTAAAACTCTCGCAAGGTGTTCGCGGTTCTCTATGGGCAGAAAGTGGCTCACAACTGCTGTTTACGGTCCAAGTAGAGGAAACCCCAGTGAAACAGTTACCCTTGTCCTAATTTTGGCTTCGTATATAGCATAGTTTTTTGCTACCACTCTATCGCTCATCGACTTAAGGCTCGCAATGGTGAGAGGCTGGCTTATGTATTAATTCGCTTACGAGGTTTGCTTACGGAAATAACTTGTATGTTATGATCCACATGGTGACGGAGGCTTGGCGGGTGAAATAGGCTAGCTTAGTAAGGGATGTTTTCCTTGTGCAGGACGCCAGAAAGAAAGGCACAATTGTCAAGTGAGAAGAAAGTGATGGCTTCCTCGAACATTTTGGCCAGTGTGCAGATCATGGCACTCAGGGTTGACCAGAAACACTCCTGCGTCTTTTTAGTCGTGGCCCACAGCCTATCGTATGTCTTGTTGATGTGTATAGCAGGGCAGATGATGACGATACAATCCAAGTGGCCTTTAAATAACCATGTGAACAGTTCGCAGGCAAACACGTTCTTGCCGCACCCGCGGCGGCAGACGATCATGTCGCAGTGTGGCTGTAAGTTGTCAAAGAATTCGTGTAGGGTAGTAGATGGCTGATACAAACTGGACATCCTGTATGTTGAGCTGCGCATCCGTGATTATGTATAACTACATGTTTAACACGCCTGACACCTGGGCCTTCTTCAATTTTCAAAGCTACACCTTTGCTCGCATTTTAGACGCGCCTTACTGACCCATGGTGTGTGTGGTCTTCCGTTGACCTCATATCGATGACAAGGGAAGGATTGCGGCTTTTCCCATGTACTGCCGCCGGATTATGCGTGCGAGATCTGCATGGGTCAGGAAGATGATCTCCAGAGATATACCTCTGATGGTGTATCTCGCACATTTATTAGTGTTCTGAATCAACCTAGCTTGCCGATACCTATCCTAAGATCACGGAGATCAGCAAGGACCTGGACCGGCTTAGTAAAGTCTAGAAGAATCACAAGATGAAATGGAAAGAGTTCAATTACAAGCCCAGATTGCAAGTAAGGAGGAGCAGCTTGGCTTACAGCGTGAATCAGCCGACGCATTACGAGGGAGACTTCGAAGCCGATTTACCGCAGTTCAGGAGACTGTCAGCAAAATTATCCATGAGGATACAAATCTAGTATCAGAGGCTGAAAACACTCTTCTGCTAATACAGAATCATTGTAGCCTCGATTCTCACCTCGTGGGTTCATCATAGTACTCGCAGTCACAGGAGAAGGCGGGGGCGGTACAACGCCACCTCCAGACCCTGCACATATCCCGACACAAAAGAATAGGTAAAAAAAGAGTCTAGATCGGACGGACGGACTGCTGAAAACGCTGGCAGAAAAAGTTGCAGCGGTTCTGCCTGGAAGAATCGGGACAGCCGTGTCGGACTTGCTTTGAACCGTTGGCAATTCCACCGGCTGGAGCGCCGGCCCCCTCGTGGTGAGGTCATCACGATACACATAGCGTCCTTTGCTGTTATCCGTTCTAACATGAGTAAAGAACGCTTGGCGCTCATCTAAAATAAACCCAACAACTGAGGATTAAAAAACCCACCGGGATGCCACTTACGACAAGTGCCGTTTCATTGGCTTCATGGTCTTCGGCTTCTTTCAATTCCTCTTCTTTTTGCATGATACCGGTTGTTGCTACTGTTGGAAGCATATGCGAATCTAATCCCACCTCTGATCAGACACTTGTCCTGGTATCCTGGTCGTATTGACGTTAACGTTGATTCTGACCAACATGAAGATTGTTGTTTTACCCCCACAGAGGTGCCAACTTTCAGCTCCATGTCAGACTAAATAAAGGTCGCCTCCGACGACGTAATCTAGTTTGGATTTGGTCTTTGTGATCCCGTCCTGGTAATTAGCTATCGACTTTGGGACGTTGTCAACTCCGGCGGCTTCTGCGTTCACGAGCGTGACAAACTCACTTTGAGTATTGAATGCCTTACCTACTCTGATTGGACAGGTAAGCATCAGGGATTGAGTGTCAAGGAGTGCCTACACATACGCCCAAACGCTATCGTTGTGACGCACCACCCCGTGTTGGGATGAAGCTTTCCATATTGAACATCATGAAGTACATCAACCCATTTTTAGTCCCTTTGTCTTCGTCCTGGGTGAACTATGTGACATGCTGTTTTCTGCCTGCAGGCTCCCCAAACGTATAATGGTCGATTGAAAATATAGTGGGGTCTGTCACGTGGTGGAGACGCTTTCCCATATCTAAAGGCCAGTTTGATGGACTAGCCCCCGTATCGTAACTGATACACGTCGTGCCCAGGACGTTGTTTATAGCATGCTTTATCCGCTAGTCGTCCCCTCTAATCGCGAGAAAGTTATTACAGATGGAATCGTATTATTTCATGTCAATGTCGTTTTTGGACGCGTCCCATTTTATTTCGCCCGGATTGGGGCGCTTTATCAGATTGAGAATCTTTCTTACATGGTACTAAACACGAACGCGGTGAAAGCTTCACAACATTGGAGGTAACCCTCATATTCCGGCAGGCAACAGGTGGTCGCGAACAGGAGATTTCGCACAAATCACGATGGTACAACATTTTGACTGCGGTTGGTAACAATACCTTATATATGCATTCGACCCATTCGACACGGTAAAAACATTACCATTTAGGATTGGTTAGCAGCATACATAACAGCATACATACGTTTGAAAACTTACTGCAGGCTGCTATTCCTGGAATGCCTGCGGACTACAACTCAGCGACCTGGTGGGTCAGCATCAATCCCCTCTCCAGCCCCATCGTACTACTATCAGTTTCTCCTTGCCGTTAACTCGCATATTTTGGTTCGACGATGACCAGGCTCGCATAGTATCGCGCACATACGTAGAATCTAATCACCCGGCTTTCATTAAAATCCCGCGGTTCTATGACCACCTCGATTAGATACGCAAATGGGACTATTCTTGATGGTAAAAACAGTACCCTGCTACAAGTTATTTCTGTGGGAGGCGAGTCCTATGGAGACAGGCGTACTGTCTCCCATAGAAAAACACATTGGACCAGATTACGTAAAGGCGCCATCCAGGAGCTCGCGATATGTATTTCAGATGGAAAAACAAGGAACATTTAATATACAAGAGTGCACTTTCACCCTTGAAATTAAGCACTTGTGCTCGCACGGGTGCAAACGACAACAACACTATGAGTGTCCGTGGCCCTGGCCTTTTTAGTACCTACACTGTGGGTGCCTTTGGACCCGCCCCCTCTGCTGAAACTCTTGGTCGCAAGGATGACAGCGTTAGAACATCCATAGCGGCACTGGTACCATTTTGAAACGTTGTGAACATAACGGCCGACAATAACACATCAGTTGGTGGAATTACTGCAATAAATGCGTCCGGTTTGTGTCTCTGTGATTCAATGCATGACTTTCAAGGCATTGGTTGTTTTAGCACCCGCACCCCACCCCTCCAGATCAATTAAACTTTTACATCTCGCTGCTTATAGAGGAATTATATTGTCACAATACCAAAAACTACAAGACCCACAAGATTTTCGCCTGAGAAGATACGCGAGCCTGAAACCTTACATGTAAAGGCTGAACAACGGTGGATGGTGTTGAAACCCCAATGACGGTTGTGTCTCTGGACACCGGTTGTGCGGACATTGGAATGTTGCAAACCATCATTGCCGCCACATTGCGATTCTCATAGAGATCACTGCTTAAAACTGTAGTCTGACTTCCGTTGAATTAAATTGTGTTAGCCCCTGGATTACCACGGCAAAATCAACGTCTTGGCCGAGACAAAAGTCGACACAATTTCAGACCATATATATAAGGCTTTGCGCGAAATTGCCATCTCCGAAGATGAGTTGGAAATTATCCTCGATGAGGCCGATAAATATAAGACAATGAAAACGAACTACGGTCTAACGCACACAAGGCATACACTTCAGTTGCAATTGAAGATCGGTTGACACCATTTACACACAATTGCGCACTATAAACATTTTATTTGTGTCATTTTCGTCTATAAACAGTGGCTTTTGGATACATTATAGCCAAACGGTGCACACCAGATCTGAGGCATACCATCACTGTATGGACGAACCCCCGCCCAGACAAAATTATTTTTTATTTAATTGGCGGTGGCTGTTAGCTCCTGTTAATTCGTTCCCCTGCATAAAAGTTCATTGTGATATCGTTCATGAGCCAAAACTCGTCACATGCACACAAGTAGTTACCGTACACTTTACTCTCTGAGGAGGGTAACGGTTATGTATCATTTGAATTACCTCCGGAAATCCTAGCATTGCGCTTCGTTCTAAGACATGACTGTGATCAGTGGAGAGGGGGATATCATTCGGAAATGACCGTAAGAAAGGTAAATATTTCTGTCCAGGACAGTCTAAGTGCATTAACCAGAGGATTACTCTCCTAGGATCGACATATAGGGGCTAGCAGACACCCGTTTGCAAATATTTTGCAAATATTGTATGGAAGCACTTCATTGTAAAACACCCATTTTGTGTCGGCTTCGCGGGTATTGGGGGTGGGGTGCAATACGTCACTTTTAAAGTCCCCTGAGGGATATGGACCCGGCAACGGGTAGGAGTTTATTTTACATCTTCTAAAGTTGTTCTAGTGTCTGTATATATGTCTGTATGTACGGTTTGATGTCTTAACATATTCAGGTATGTAAGTTTGTAGATCTCATTGACTGACTAATTAATTTCGTTTTCAACGATTTTTTTTTTTTGGTTAGATGATTGCTATAAGGACTCATCCTCATATACCGGCAACCTGAGCGTTACCGTTAACGGACTAAAGTGTATGGCATGGTCTGAGACTGGTTTATGCAATGATTGTAATTTCCCGGATGGAAACGTAGCTGCTGCTGCCAACTACTGTCGAGACCCCGATCAAAGTGGACAGTTGTGGTGCTATACTGAGTATGATTTGGATTGGAATATATGGGAGAAATGCCAGCTACAGTCCTGCAAAGTCACAGGTCAGTAAAACAGTTATGTTGAAAAGTTGAGCATACATTAAAAAAAAAAAACATAAAAGAACTTATCTTTTCCATTCATTGTCTTCAGCGCAATATAGGAAGATAGGGAAGAATGCCAGTTAGAGTTCTGCAAAGTCACTGGTCAGTAAAATAGTTACATTGAAAAGTTGAGCACCCATACACACAAACGACATATAAGAACTTATCTCCTCCATTCATTGTCTCCAGTGCAGTAGAGTGATCTGAATAATCTGTAAGCAAGGGGACTTATCATACGGGACATTGTTAGCCAGGGTAGAAGTAATTTTCTTTTGAAGCATAGAGCAATATATACGTGTAAATTTGACTTTTGTTCTTTTGGGAAGGCTTTTCCTAAACTTTTAGATTTTTTTCTTCTTTTTTAATCGATGTTTCTATTAAGGACTTTAAAATTTCTGGAGGACAGATTCATCGATGGCCAAATTTGAAAAATGAAGTTTCCGTTAACATGCAGTTTTTATTAACATGAACCATAATCAAAAACAAGGCAGATATCTCTACAATTTTATTTACAATGTTTATATCTCCTACATTTGGAATTTAATCGTCGACCAAAAGGTAATATTTATAGCTTTATAGCTCTCCGATTTATCACATTATTGCTGTGAAATATGAAGGCATATGTGTTGTTATAAATTGTATTATATGTTATTGTATATTGTAAAAGGGTTTGTGTATTTTGTATAAAACGAAACTAATATGTTCAGAGCAGTGAAAGTTTTATATCAGTCGGAACGTCCCCGGACTTTCTGTTGCATATTAGAACAAGACCTTGAGTATCCTTCTTAGACTAGTTTACTGTCGTGGTTCAACTAAAACAATGACAGGTACAGGGAACCGTCATCTTCATGATTTTATTTTAGCAATGATGATATTGCATTACAAAATATCGACGGGAATTTGCTCTCTATATACATCGAAACAAGAATTGAAACTGCCGAAACAGCAAAACTGCAGCAAGGTTGCGTGAACGTTTAAAAGCTTATAAATGTATCTTTCTTTCAAGTTGTAATTACGTATCTCTCTCTCTCTCTCTCTCTCTCTCTCTCTCTCTCTCTGTACTCTTTGTGTAATGTATCACCGTACTGTATTTATTATAATTGCTATTATAATGGTGGAAAGCTGTTATGTTAGTCAAACTGTATTCCAATCAATTCCCGTGTATTTTATTTTCTTGAAAAATGAGGCTATCCTGTTCGTATCTCCATTTGTGCAAAGAGCATCATTGTTTCTATTCTAGGGGGTTTCTTGTTTATAATCCTTACATGACTAGAAAAATGACAAAGTAAATTAAATATATTGATATTCGCAAGAGTCATTACCGTCTGATACTTTCAAACGCCATGTCCAGTCTCGTTTATACATTGATATTTAACTCGCTCTCTCTCTCTCTCTCTCACACACACGTACACACACGTATATAGCGGCAAGTTGAAACATCGTGCAGTTTTCTCAATTTGCTTGAATATATATGCATATCAATTGGAAATTAAACTGACCTTGATCTATTGTGGCGTTTAAATGCGTAATTGTATTGCTACCGTGGCTGATAACATGAACGAACCATTATCTTCTTGTTTGTAATTTTATATCTTTTAAATATCACCTTTACAAATTGATTAGGTCTACTCAAGTTATATTTTGCGTTATATATTACAATTCTGCAAAGAAGAACGAACACTTCGAATTGTCAGTACTTCGCCTGTTCAGGTAACAAGTAACTCCATCCATTGACATAATGATTGATTTACTGATCTGGTAGTGTCTCCCGTTGTTTGGATAAAACATCTTTTGCATTTAATGACTTAAAATACAAGACATTTGAAAATTTTGGATTTATATAAATATGCAAGTTTTGTAGTACTAATGAAATTAAAAACTTAACTCGTACTGGTAAAACAATATCTATAATACCAAACTCATGAAAAATAAAAATCTAGTATAAAAGCATTAATAAAAATATGTATTGTTTCAATACGGATTTTAGAATATAAAGTTTAGATTCTGAACAAAATGGTGTCACATCAATTAAGAATTCGCACGGCGTTATCGTCATTTGATAGAGCTCTCTCATGCCTGGAGTTGAAATCTTCACCCAAGATGAATCTTCCGTTTTTGTTTAGTATTACCCACTGTGTAACAGAAAGGAATGGGAACAAATTTAGTCTATGTTTTACACAACGCATATTTCGTTCTCTCATGAACCGAAATTATTATGGCCCAACCGTGATAAAGATATGTATAAGGAATTCTTTATAAATATATTCCTGTAGGATTTACCTCCCTTTAAAATTTTGAAAACTGTCTTGCAAGAGAGGTATAGTGTTCTTTTCAAAAACAGGTTGCCGTCAATACTTTTGTTTGAATGTTACTTAAGAAAAAAATGGCCATTTTGAAGAACATATTGTACGCTTTCATTTAGTTCCTACGAAAATAAATTCCTCATCTCCTCCTGTTGCTACATTGTCGTACGATGCCAGGTTTTACCGTACCTATTTAAGGCCCGATATATGATGCGAACATACAACTTTGACGTCGACCAATGAAAACGTACTTTGCGTACATTATATCAGAGCGACATATATATAAGTAACTAATGGATGTACCCAATATGTCAGTTGCCTGGATACAGATAGTCATTTTGAGAGTTAAATACATTCAACACTCATTGAAACGATACGAGGATGTTCCGAATGGGACTTAGATGTATCAGTAATTATGGCCTTTGTTGCAAAAAAGTAAGCTATATAATTATCTGTATTCATTACAAAACTACTAATATTTGCTGATACTGGTAGGTCAATGCCTTTTAATACATAATAATTTGATATGACAAATGCATGTATATCATCTAACATTTCCAAATAGATTTTCTTTAAAAAAATAGTCCACTTCATTAAAGCTGAACTAATGGCAGATGATTACAAATAACTCCTCCTTGATAAAGCATTTGGATGTAATAAGAAATAAGTATGTGTATATTTTGCTGGAATATAACGAAAAGACAAATTAGAGTTTATGACCTTTGACACATATTGTTTTTGTAGGAATGCCCTGAACACGAAGTCTAGTTTGGTAATCACCTAGGTTACAGCTATAGAAATTTAACATTTAATGAAGCAATTATAAACTAATCATTTAGCTTTTTTATTCCGTCACACTTGAAGACAGCTTTCTTTGTTGTTTTAAATAGGATTTTAAGAGTATTTGAAGGACATGTTGGAAATAGTCATTTTGATTGCAATACTGAATCTGTTTTACTATTTATAATACCTCAGTCTCGACTTCCATTCTTTTCTCTTTTATAAAGTTGTCTGGGTCATTCCTTTTATATATATTTCTTTATGTTTAGAAGAAGGACATTGATGCAAACAGTATAACCTTACCCCAATGTTAAAAATGGATAAGCGAGTGTAGTAGTATAGATAATGAAACTTCTGGCAAACCGTAGTACTGTATTTTGGTGTACTCCTGATTCACTTTTATTACTGTATTCACTTTTTTCTAATACTAAATTGCAGGCGCATGCTTTGTTCCTTTGTTTAATATTATGTTTATGGTGCACACCGGATTTTTCTTTTACTACTGTATTTATGGTTCTCCCTTCATTAGCTTACTTGATTACTGTATTTCTCCCATCACTTATAATTACTATTTTAGTACAGCTGGATCACACCTGGCTCATACAACGATGCTCGGGGTGGTCTGTTGGTAGTTTTCATCTGCCACGTTTTCTCTAACCTCTTTGTTTATCCGAACTATAACATTACCATTGTAATTGCAAAGGACTTAAGAAAACACACCTGTAGAAGACTAAGGATTAGCACAGAAAACATTATTCTTAGATTGACAGCAGGTAAAGATTAGATTTCTGCAAAATGGACAAAAAGGAGGTCAAAAAGAATATACTGATATGAAATGATAGAAACTGCAAATTTTAACATGACCATTACATTGAAAAAGACTAGTTCATATGTCACAAAATTATGTGATGAAACGATTGAGAGAATATAAACAAGATCACCATACTGAAAGATCAAATAAATAAATAGCATAAAATAAAACAACGAAAGCACAAAATGAAGAGCAAACAATAATAGCAAGAACAAGAAGAAAAAATACAATCATATAAATACAGAAAATAAATAAAACAACAAAAACCCGATAAAGCCTTAAACCAAGACTCTGAGACTATATCTAAAGTTCTGGATATTTTTTCGTCACTGGTGCACTTCGAAAATTCCCTACTACGGTATTATACAGATATTTGAGTACAAGAAGTATGAATCACTTTTCGTGAAATTTTAAAATAAGCTCTTAGCATTGTCTTTCTTCTAACCGTTAATTTGTGCACAATTTGTATTTAAATACAATGATAAAAATTAAATGAAGTATCTAATCGAAACAGGAACTTGCTAAAGTTTATAAATCCTATAATCCGAAATTGTGTTTAGTAAACGCATAAGTTCGTTCTCTATTTATGGATTGTGGTTATTGCTGGAGAATAGTTAAAAGAATAATTTCATAACCAATATTAGGAACGTGAACAATATGGAACATACAGAAATACGCAAATGGGCAATTTTTAGATAACTTATTGGTATTTAAAGTGTTTCATGCAGCATAATACGACATTAATGGAAAACAAGTAACACTGTTTAAAAGTCCACTAAAGAGAAGTGCACTTTTTAATTGAGAGCTTAATTTTCGGAATTTAGATTACAAATACACGCAGTAAAAATTAAAAAGTCAATTATTTTAAATGGAGATTTGGGTTACACAAGATGTAATTCAAAAAATAATACACACTTCTGTGCAAAGCGTAACTGATCCTTGTATCTTTTGGATGTTCATCTTAAAGTTGTGCTGGAGATAAATTGAATACTCTATTAGAAAAGATGAAAACCAAAAGGAAGGATTCTCTTTAATTCTCTTGAAATTTCACCAGATTTTGCTGGGATATATAACATTCGAGAAATAGACTAATACTTAATAGATCATTTTAATTTTAAGGACAATCAAAACGAATTTAAGAATATTAGAGCTTATAATAATTACTACCATTATGATTTATATCATCATCGCCACCATCACCACCACTACTATTACTACAAGTACTACTACCACTGTTACACTTAATGCTGCTCTATCTAAAGTAACAACGCCAACTACATGCACAACAGCTCATCTACTAACAATTCGTGCCTCTCCTGCCCATGTTAGGATATAATTTCGGTCCTACAACCTCGAATACATGCGATATCTTGCCACTGTGCACCCTTTCAATATCTTCCAAAAGTTTACAAATTTACCACTGTATCCGACGAATCCTCTAATAAGGTATAATTTTCTATTGTTGCAGTTTGTTCAGGCAGAAGCTGCGCTAACGGAGGTCGGCAAGTCCCGTCATGGAACGAGTGCATATGTAACTGTTCAGATGAATTCGGGGGAGATAGGTGTGAAATAGGTGATTGTTTCAAAATAGAAATTAAGTCTTCGAATATACAATGAAGGCATTGTATGTTGTTTTAGGTTTTTTGGGGTTGTTTATGGAAACGAATAAATATTCTTTATGACAATACTCACCAATTTTTGATCGAAATGGCACATGGCCGATAAAATGACTATGATGTCTCAGAAAATGTATAGTTTGTAACAGTACACTTAGGGAAGCTTGCTTAGAGCTCAAGAGCTAAGATATTCTTTTCTTGCTCTATAGGGTGAAGAAATCATATAATCCACAGGTAATAATGAGCGGAATATATATATATATATATATATATATATATATATATATATATATATATATATATATATATATATATATATATATATAAGGTCATATTAGAATGCGGACCAATTTTAAAAATTCGACTGGTCTAGATTTAATTTACACTATGTACTAAGCTGGATTACACAGAACTGAGCTGTAAATATTGCCTTGAATAATTTTGAACAGTCTAGTATACATTGAAGCTGAAATCTATTATGTGACTAGACTAAATTAAAATTCCTCAGTCTTAAAGTAATGCAGTCGCCGGCACAAAATTGAAACGTTGGGAATGTCGAAATTATATAGGTACAGTATACAACGCAAGCATATACAATCAAATTTGTTGTTTTTTTTTTGTGTTTTTTTTTTATAACAAAAACCTGTATACATAAATAGCAAAAAAAAATACATAATAAAATAAATAATTACAAAGTGAGTAAATATATAAATATAAAAGATCGGAAGTATAAATAATATAATCCTATACCAGCATAAGGAACCAGTGACTGTGTTTTTATTTCTGATTCAATTTAGATTGTTTCTGTGAAAATGTACTATCTAATATTAATAACGCACTTAATATATGTTATACATTCATAAGTTTATAACATTTTTAAATATCCGAATCAAGTAAGACACACATTATTTAGTATTAATGCATTTTGATATAATCATATCTCAAATATCTTAAATAAATCACGCAATATATAACCCATGTAAATAATTTAATAAAGAATTAATATGTTTGTGCTAATGCCAAATAATCACTTTAAGCATGCGTATAAAAAAACAATCGCATGGTATTTATTTTGCCAGATGTTGAGCCATTAGAGCAAAAAAGGAAAACAAAACGTATAAAAAAGAATAGTTTGGGTAACTTTTCCAAGTGATAATGGATCATGCCTCATATCTGTAGGAACTTTTACTCTTCAGTGTTGTGAAAAAAGCTTAAAGATTTTACTTATACATATTCTTGTAATATTTATTTCCCCTAATGTCGATTCAGTCATGGTCCGCTCAGAGTGGCCAGATGGTCCGTATGCTTTACCGATGTTGCGTAACCGATGTCCTGAAGGACAAGAAAAAGGCTGGACAACAGGACACATAGATATTACAACAAACGAAATCAAGAGCACATCAGAGAGATACAACTCTGTCATTGACGACTTGAAACTAAATTATACATTTGTGACAGTTAATGGAAGTTCCTTCAGGCTGAAATTCTGTTCTAAAGTCGCCAATATAGGCAATAGTGTGAACAACAAGGCTATTGCCTGGCCACAGGGAGATTTTGGTGTCTTTGGCATAAACGAGTCTTGTCCTCAAGGTGTGTTGAAGTTTCTGACAAAACTATTTTGGGTCAACTTGATACATAAGTACACATTGATGTGCTCCTTTATAGATATCCACCAATGTGTATAAAACGCTGCCATATAATTTTCGAATAAAAGTATTATTATGCGTATTAAGTTACTTTCAAAAATTGTCGCACAAATAAAAAGATTCACGATTAAATGCTGGTAAGCAGCCGCTCTTTCATCCAACGTTTAAAATTGTACACGCAACGGCAATAACTCTAGGCGGAACATTCCAGTTTGATATGGTAGGATTGTTACAGAGATCAATTGGGAAATGGTCATGTCTGGGCTATCAGTTATGCATACTTAGCTCTCCATAGAATGGAGCTGATGTTCGTCCTTGTATTTGCTTAAATAAGGCAGCTTTCTTAATTTATAAGCGACTTTAAGCTTAAAGAATGATTAAAGGAGAACGATTGATTCTCAAAAGTTACGTTGATATTTTAGTATGCACATTAAAGACGAATAGGAAAAAACATTAGCCAATTAAGCATAGGCTGTCTAATATTGTATCGATTAAGACTAGGATTTTCTAATGATATTATAATTCTTATGCAAATATAACCCCAAAGCGCGTTGTCCTTAGTGGGGAAGATGAAACCTCCCTGTAGTGAAAAGATGATATTTCATTGTTTAAACAGAAGTACATGCCTGTTGATCACATCTACTTTTGGCTGTGCATTTGATATTTTCTGTAACACTGTATATGTTTATATATTGATTTATATTCTATTCACCAGGTTTTGTATACAAGGGTCTTAGACTATCTCTGCATAAGAATGTAACGGTGGACATGGAGGGGGTCGTACCAGCAGTCTTTAATCAAAATGCCAACGAGCTGATAATTCAAATATGTACAAAGGCAGCGAAAGAATTAGAAGATGATACTCCGCACCTTAAATCGAATATTCCTTTCAGTTTGTTGAATGTAACTATTCTCTCTCTCTCTCTCTCTCTCTCTCTGTGTTTGGGAGACTTTGATGATTGCTCATTCAAGCTTGCTAAATTCAAGACTCTTGTTAGTGATAAATGCATATATATACTAGTATTCCAAGACTTTCGGTTGGTCATCAATTCCTGTAAAGCTAAAAGGAGTTATTGATGTATTCGTTCTAACAGAATATATAGCGAAATTACATATGACCTCTTCTACTCATTTTTGTTTAACTGCACGTAGATGAGTTATTACTCAGAGACGTTGCTGCTTTCTGCACTTTGTCTCAACAAGCCGTCTTGTCTAGATCACATTTGGTATTTATAATGATATAAACTAAGGTATATACAAAACCTTTTCTCATTGTGTAGTTATGAAATATACAGGTGGGTGATTGTGACTCAGAATCTACTCCAACATTTCTTTTTCCTTGATTAGATCGACAAATGTCAGCCATGCTCTCTATCTGTCTTTACATTTTGTTATATATCGTATCATGACCAACTGATGATACGCAGTTGCTTGGCTTATTTATTCTTTTATCTCATGGCAAGACCTGTAATTCATATTTGACGTTTCGCTGAGGAAAGGAAAGACATACATCTTGAGTAAGTTTAGTGGTTTTAATCTCATTTACCACGCGTTAATGCATGTACATTGAAATGGTAATCTTTATAACAACGTTTTTACTTGTCCTATTAGTATTATTATCCGCATTTGATTTCCATGGGCTTCTGCTTATTGCTCAATGAGGTTCTATTCATTTCTAGAACGGACAATGTTTAATGGATGCCGCATTTACCGTAAGAGAAGTTGGAGTTCTTCTGCCTGGAATTTCGTCTGGAACATCAAATGAAATAAAGTTCTGTATATTCGAGTCTCGTGGTAAATATATGCACGTCATTAGTGAATTTGTGTCGTTATATTATTATAAACACTATTTTAAAGCTAATATTGACCAAAATTATTTCCTTTTCAAATAAATGACGTAAGCAATACTAAGAATTTGACAACTTATTTAAGAGATAAATATGTTTATTGTAAATTCAAAGGAACACTTTTGATAATGCTGAACCAGCCACTAAATACCAAAATAAGCAATTGCAACATGTAAACATTTAAATAATCATTATTTTCAAATTAGCAATGTATATATGTTATGTTTTGAATAAATAGTAAAGCTTCATGTCTTATGTTAGGAACTTCTTTTGAGTTTGATTTCTGATCTGCGTTTTGCATGTTTCTGTTAACATAAACCAAAGCGAACAATTTAGCGTGGAAAAAGGATTAGATGATATTTATGTGCTGAAGTTTCTCGAATATCGTGCAAACAAAAAAGTTTGTTTGGACTGACATTTCGATTATAACATTATACTAATAGAGAAATATACACTTTAATTGCAATAATCTTGCTCACTTTTATCAACATGAGGGTTAAATGAATACTAGATCCTAAATTGCACTTCTTGTATAAATGCTCTTACTTATGTTATGTAGGACTCGTAAAGCTGGCGGAAGTGCGATTAAGTAATGGGAACATCAGCAGCGAAGGTTTTGTTCAAATTCAATATGGAGGGCATTGGTGGAGCATATGTGATGGACAGCCACACAAATGGGGCGATAACGAGGCTAACGTTGCGTGCAAAGTGGCTGGATACCGGTAACTGTATTTCCATATGCTTTGTGGTCGAATTTACTATATTGAGTTTTACAGTCTCTTGTATTTTTCTTCTTACTGGGCAAAATATTCTAAAATTTTCGAATCCATCAAAAGTCTTCAAGATAATAACTTGTACCGCAATTATCTTTACAGAAAGAGTACTACAGTATCTTGAGAATTTGTATACTGTTTTAGACTATTGATTATTTTAAACCTATTTTAAAATATTCCATTAGAAATCACAATTCAGAGAAAATGGAGACAAAGAGCGTTGCTTTTTATCTCAAAGTACTGATCATTCAATGTAACTGTTTGAATTTTTGTTTTTAGTTTCTTACTTACCTTTTAATGAACATCAACTTTCTAAATCTGAATTTGAACATTCTTGTTGATAGAAACTTAATAAGAAGATTTATATTATGCATGCATTAAGCTTAATAATATCTTTTAATCTACTGATATTTTTTTTTTAAATCTCCATTTTATCATTGTCTGCGGTAATGAAATCATTGTCGTTAAACACAACTTTTTTCGGGCACCTCCACCTGCAGCTATGGCATTGCTGATATCGAGAAGTATCCTATAAATGCCTCTGAACAAGATTTCACTGTGAGTTTGAGCTGTAATGGTAGAGAAAATGAGCTATCCGACTGTAACATCTACTGGCACGACTGGTCAACCAAACGTAATTGTTCACTTAGAGCAGTGGCTCGTTGTTTCAGAGGTAAGATAAGTGTTAGCCACCTGAAATTTTAAATCGAAAGGTTTTGATCGATCTATCTTCTTTAACATCACAATTATTTAGAATGGTTAGCCTATTTTTCAAATGTGTAGCACAGTGTACACTCGAAGGTATGTTCAATGTTTGCACGTATGCAAGGAAACTCAAATAATTGGCGACTGAGGGAACTGTGTTATATTTTGAAAATATTGTATGCCTTATGCTCGGCAGATGACCACATTTTTGAGGCTTATATAAAACGAACAAAGATTTAATTGTTAAGAACCTGTGCTTAGAATAATAATCATTAGAAGGAAATTCATAATAATCAACTTAAATAAAACGAACGAAGATTTAATAGTTTAGAACTTGTGCTTAGAAGGACAATTATGGTAATATGTCAGACAAGAACCCTTTATCATAGATCAATTGATGTCTTAAATGTCTGTCGTTATTCATTTTGCATTTTCAGTATGCGAGTAATAAGCGTAGCATCTTCAAAGTAGAATGACTTTACTAGATAGCTTGCAATATACATATACAGAAATTGAGATAAAATTGCAATTGTTGCCGTTGTCATCATTGCACGATGCCGAAAATCAAAACTGTTTATCATGATATTATTTAATCTACAACATTTCATTCTGCAATAGTTGTTGCTAGATTGTGTAATTGGATTTCTTTGCACGGTGTCCGTCATTGGATATTGACTTGACAGGGGGCACATAACCTTCGTTCAATCCGTGCATTGCCATTAGACTTTGTTGAGAATTTTCCGTTTCGTTTTCATGTTCAACATATGATTTTGGTCATAACGCTTCGCTCTGTTGCCCACATCTCTCTGTAGCTCACTTCGTCTCAGCTCGTTTCACTCCTTGTTTCATCTCATCATCTAAACTACTAATTATTACCTTTTTTAAAATTTTTTTGCTATATTAAATTTTTGTTACAACTGTTTTACTATATTAAATTTTATTGTGGCAATTTTGTTACTATATTAAATTTTGTGTTGCAAAATTTTTGGACAAATTTGTTTGATGCTACAAGAAATCTTTTTCTTTGCTGATGCAAAGATTTTTATTGCTGCCATAAAAAATGGTACGATTATTAAAGAAATATATTCTGATAATCAGAAAAGTACTTATTAAAAAAATAATTCCTTATGTTTATAAAGGCATTAAAAATAGTGTCTTCAAAGGTCCATTGAAAGAAATTATTTAATTTAAAATTATCAATTATCCCAAAAAATGTATGTTTTGAATTTTACAAAACAAATCAGTATGATAATGATAAAATATACTTTCCTTATGATTATAAGAAAGTTAAACAAAATTGAGGATGGATTCAAGGAAGTTATCATATTTAAATTCTTCAATTATACATAAAATAAAAATATTTATTATGATAATTAATTAGATAATCTGATAAAATAATGCTTCCTTTTGTTTATAAGGGGTTTAAAAATACTGTTTAAGAGTGTAAACCAAAACATGATAATTCTTAAGTTAATTTGATAAATAAAATAATTTCCTTCTGTTTACAAGGAGGGTAAAACATTTATGTTTTCGAAGGTCGGTTCAAGCATATTCTTTAATTTAAGCACTTCAATTTTACACAATACTGATGTTTTTATTCATTGACAAAACAAATTTAAACTATTTTATTATAATATTTATTAAGGTAATCTGATAAGAAAAGCATTTCCTTATGTTCATAAGGAGGCTAAAAAAAGGCGTTTTTAAGGGTTAATCCAAGTGAATTATATCCTTCAGTCAGTTCAATTATAAACAAAAGCGAAATTTCTGGGTTAAAAATTGTGAAATAAAAAAGGATAAATTTTAATGAATAATGTTAAGTGCCTTTAAAATGGATTAAAGAAAAGATTATATATATATATATATATATATATATATATATATATATATATATATTTGTGTGTGTGTGTGTGTGTACAAAGAAAACAAAATTAAACAAAGAAACATAAAAGAGGCTTAATCAAAAAAGGCTTTAACAAATATTACATACTAAATTAGATAATGGACAGAAAAAATCAGCTATAGTAGCAAAATAAAATTTAGATGGGAATATCAAAGAGATATAAGAAAATTATTCAATGGTAATTATATATATATATATATATATATATATATATATATATATATATATATATATAGTGGTGGTGGTTTTAGTGATAATGTTTACATAGGTAGTGGATTATGTCAACTACCACGTCAAATCAAAATAGGAATACATTTCAGACATTTTTTTAATGTCAATGATATACCAATTGATACTAAACAATATATACAAATAATACTGAATTTAAATGTCATTGAAATGTGTGTTGATTATATTGATATATGAAATATGAAAGACTTTTGTAAGTAACAAAATTGCACATTTTATCAGTTGTTTGCAACGGAAAAAAAAGACTCAAAACATTTCTAATTTAATCAATCGTGAATACTTTCAATATGCTTTTAATCATATACAAATATTGCCACAAGCTTTTATTAAATTAAAAAAATTCGAAGCAGTCGATATTAGTTAAACTTTTATTAATGCAATACCAATCTTTTTTTTAATCTTTAATATAAACTGCAACTGTTGCAACAAAATAAAAATGCCCCAAAATAATCGAAACAATTATACTGGATGAAAATATAGTATATTAATAGACTTGATCGAACATGGTTCAAGGACAATTTTATATATATATATATATATATATATATATATATATATATATATATATATATATATATATATATATATATATATATATATATATTATTGGAAGAGAATATATACATCTGACAATTAAGGATATATTATTTAAGTTGCAATCTTAATTTGACTGGAAAAAGGAAAGTAATGGGATAAATAATGAAGATACCAACAACGATTTAACAGATAATTCTTGTTGTGGTAAAACAATTTTATACTAGACGCTGATGATCATGGATATACTTGCTTGAATTGTGGTTGTCATCATGGATATAAATACTCAGCTGAAGAGATTGGTAAAACAATTCTCTTATTATATCTCGACAAAAAGAAATGTGTAGCAGACAATCCATAAATTAAACTAATCCCATAATATTATAAGTTAACAATAGATGGGTATTTTGGTAACCTACACGTTGATCCTCAAAAATTAAATTAGTAACACCTTGATGCTTATCACAACAATAAAAGAAAAAATATATTATGACCTGATTGATGTAATAACCAAAAGTTTTAACACAAAATAAAAAATAAGTCTATTGAAGTCATGAAAAAATTAATAGAGTTAGCTGGTTTATCGTTCAATAAAAGGTCTAAAGAATTCAAAGTTTGCGACAATACTAAATATTATAAACCTCCAGATGATTTAATGCAACGATTACAGCAATATGTGAAAGCAAATGCAATGGAAATAAATTAAAAAAACTATTGACAATGAAATCATAGACATACTTAATAAATTGTATAATTAAAACAAAATCATTGATAAATCTGAATGCAAAACAATATTTGAAAATAATGTGTAATTATATGTTATAAAGAGATGGTATTTGAAACAACATTGGTCTTTGATAGTGCAAATTCAACTTATGCAACATCACACAATTTTACAGTTGAGTTTTCAGCACCAATTGTTTAAAATTTTACCAGACAGTATAAGATGGGTCCAATATAGACCGAAATATGGTACAGTTGGTTTAATATTGTATCAGCTAGCAATATTTTTAGGTATTCAGTTGATGATGACTGGTATCAGATCACAATACCTCCATACAAAATTCCAGATATAGATCGCACAATAAAATGTAATGCTCAAAGTTGTGCAACATGGTAACATAACAATTGAACAAGACTATACCACATTGAGATGTAAAAAAATACTACCGAAAGTTATAAGGTTGATTTTACAATACCAAATAGTATGAATAATATATTTGGTTTTGATTCAAGAATTTAAGCCGATAAGATAAATATTCGTAACTGAACCGTAAATATAACTGATTCATTATTGATACACTATAGCTTGATTGTAGCTTGATTACTGGAAGCTATATTAATGGAACCAGCTCAGATGTTTTGTTTTCATTTACCCTCAAAATAGCCAGCTATGTATTATATAAAATATATGACCAAATAAATCAATTAATGTGCAATAAAATAAAATATATCATATAACGTCTTGTACAATGAGGATAACATCATAAGACAAAGTAGGGGTAGATCTAAAGTATAAGAGAGTTTCATCTTTCTTATCAATCAAGGAGTAAATTTAATATTATAAATATATATATATATATATATATATATATATATATATATATATATATATATATATATATATATATATATATATATAAACATGCTAGTAAAAAATAATTGATATCAGAAAAGAAATCGTATTGGAAGTTTAATATTTGTTAATGTCTCTGATGCCTTAAAAAGTGTATTTTCAAAGGGAACAAAATGTTAGCAAGTAAACTACTAACAATAAGCAGAGAAACGATAAGACCATTATCATCTAAGATGGTTCAAAGGCATTAGAAGGTGTGGCTGGTGGTGTAGATGGTGCTGTCGTATCTCAAAAGAAACAAGCTGTTGAAAAAATAATTGAAAAGCAACAAACCCTAAATTTATACCAGAAATAATGGAAACAATGAAAGAATTATCACATGGTAATACTGAAGTATAAAATGTACTGGAGGATGCCTCAGAGAAAATAATATCCCAAGATTCAGAGATTCAAAAGCAATACATGCTGATTTAATACGTGGCAGTAATTTAATGTCTAGTAGTGGAAAAATTAAAAGTACATTCTAAAACACTTTTGAATAACTTGATGTATGGAGAGGAGTTGATTAAAGTATTATCCAAAATGTTGTATAAACAGTGTGTGTATATAGACACACACACAGACATATATATATATATATATATATATATATATATATATATACATATATATACATATATATACATATATATATATACATATATATATATATATATATATATATATATATATATATATATATATATATATATATATGTATATATACACACAGAATGACACAAGTATTGTCTCCATTGTAACAAAATCGAAACCGAGTGTGCCTTGGATTAAATGAATACAACAAACACAATGTATGTGAATGACAATATTTATGTAATGCCCGATATGTCGATGGCACAAGCTACACAATATCAGACTCTTGCACATACCATACACACATTCACAAAAAAGAAGAAAAAAAAAAATATATATATATAATGATAATGACGAGGATAGTGATAAATGCGACAGTACTGAAAATAATAATGATAATGATGAGGATAGTGATAATGGCGACACAGTACTGAAAATAATAATGAGAATGATAACGGTTCATATAACCGATTTGATATGGTTCATACAACCAAGATGACAGTCTAAAAAAAAACAAAATTTCACAGTTCCGAAACACTTTGTGGCTGCACTGCCTCAACCGACGCCGGGTTCACTCTGGTTCAACTTCCCAGTTTCAATCTGGTTCAACTTCCCAGTTTCACTCTGGTTCAACTTCCCAGTTTCAGTCTGGTTCAACTTTATCTTCCACCAGTTTCAGCCCTATGGCTGTAGTTTTGTGGTTCCAAGACCGACACTCCGTGACAAGATCCAAGCGATGATGTCCCGCTTATAGTAAAAATCAACTATTTATACTATATAAAGAAAACAACAAGACGTTCAAGACCCAAGGGTACTGAAGGATTTACAAAAAGGCATTTTCTCACTACTGGTAACAAACAGCTGTCATTATGTGTGCCATTAAGTAGTATATGTGGTGTATGTACAGATATAAGCACAATATTTTGTGGTGCTAAACACTCCATAACTTTAGATAGCAATCCACCTGGACAATATATTATAAAGGCGGCTGCACCTGCTGATGGTACATTTAACATCACTCATATTAGTTTATGAATGCCAAAATAAGAATTATCAACGTCTGTCGCAAGTGATATCGAAACTAAACTGGTTAGTGGGTATGCTACAAAAATGTATTTTCAATAGATGAAAGTGTATAGACAACAATATGGCACAACTAATAAACTCCAACCTGGAGAGTAACCTCAAATGCACCCGAGCAACCTTTTTTCATTGCATTTCAAGCTCTAGAAAGAAATAACAATCAGGAAAAAACAATATGGCATTTGATAATGCAAATTTAAAACGAATACAAGTCAGAATTAATAGCGTTGCTAATCCTGAACAAGCCTATAAGAGCCATTGTTGCAGCTGGCAGTGAAAATTACACAAGAGCATGTACCATGTCTCGCGAGGCTGTAAATAAATATTCATTTCATTTTTCATTTTGATGTTAGTAAACTTGACGACAAACTTGTTATGGGTACAAGCGATACTGAGATTACATGGTAATTAGGAAGTGATTTTCACGTTTCAGGTGGTTATCATTGTTATTCTGTTGTATTAAGTGACCGCTACCTATCATTAAACGCACTAAACGGTAAAAATGCTAATTATTGTAAAAGCACATGATACAAATAATACTAGAAAATATAAATTATGCAGTTGGAAACTTCCGCGGGTCATAAACGAGGAACGCCGGATGAATATATATAAAAAAAACATCAAATTAAATATTGGGGTATTAAGTAAATATATCCAGATTTATTAGCTAAAAACTAAACTACTAAAGGTAAATAAGGTCCAAAAACCAAAGTACGTAAACAACTTGCACAACTAAGAGCTAAAATAGGAAACTAGAAGAGGATATAATGTATGAAAAAAATCAAGATAATAAAACAGATTTACAACAAGTAGTTAAAAACAAAATTGACCTTTGAAATAAAACAGCTAAATAACTTCAAATGCTTGAAAAACCAGCACCTGTTAAACCTTCTAAAGCGACAAAACGATTATCTGACAAAGCATCTGATTTTATTCAAAGCTTGTTATGAGCAAATGCCAATATAAATGCTGCAATTTTAATCAAAACTAAAGAAAATATTTTATTGATTGAGGTTAAGAAATTAAAAAATGAACAGAAAACACTTACAGATCCTATACAAATTGAACAATGTAACACTTACAAGCTACTAAAAATATTTTTAAAACAGGTTTACATGAGACAAATGAACCTTTGAATACAACAAGTAAAATATATAATATGCAAGCAAAACTTGGACTTATTTTGCCAGTTAAAAATATATCTGCACCTTATTTATTAAAAACCGTGATACCAGCTTTAGATTTATCCATAGCAACGAGTGCAATAACTGGTGCAACACAATAATTGGTTCTGGTATTTTCGGAAATAATACAATTTATAAAACAACAAAAATAAGAGAACATTACCAGAAAAACAACCACTTACCATAAGACTTGAAAAGGATCAACTACATGGTTCAGATAAGCTTATGTTAAATAAATCACAAATTAAAAAAATATTATAAAAGCAAAAAGTAAGCGCTATGTTGTAGATATGAAATTTTCAGAAGCACAATTGAAGAAACAAGGTGGAATCATTCCTTTAATTCCTTTACTTGGTGCTGATGGTAGTCTTTGGCTTGTTTTTTTTTTTTTAGAAATGTTTGGCGGTCGTGGATTAACACTACAAGGAGCAATATCTGGTCGTGGTCGTAAAGGTACAAGTCTTTTATTACCAGGGACAAAAACACAATAGACCCTCTTAAAAACATCTAAATTTCAAAAATCTTGACGAAATATAAGATAAACAATTTTAGAGGCTATTGTGTAAGGATATGCTTCCAAATACAATATAACCTAATGAAAGCATTCTTATTAATCTTGAAGACTTTTTTGATGGAGATGGTACTCATTGGGTCGCTATTTGTAATAAACCCCAATAGTCGTGATATCGAATATTTTTACCCATTTGGTTTACAGTCACCTAATATTGTCAAATAATATATAATAGGTAGTAAAAACGCCATTATTTATTGCTCCGCGCAGATACAACATGATGAAAGTTTCATCTATGGTTATTATTGTGTGTATTATATCATATACATATACCATGGGAAAAAAACCAATGGATATATTATTAGATTTCAGCCAGGTATTTTTAATGAGAGCTTGATAAAACAATATGCAAATTCAATGTAACATAATTATATAAATAAAATTGAATTGTTTAAAGTGCAAACTACAAACCGGTACAAAAGGTGTGGTTATTGGCCGCGCAACCAAAATGTATCAAAACATTTGTTTGCCGATTATGTTTATCATGTGCCTATAAAGAATCCAGTTGGTATGGATTTAAGTAAATTTTTAACAAATGGTAAAAAAAATACATATTTACATATCTTTAGTAAACAAGAATTTGTAGATAAACATATTATTGATTTTGAAGGAATTGAATCAAAATGTCAAAAAACGATTATGCCAACAAATAAAACTTATACTCTTAAATTAAAAATATTACCAAAATACAATTAAATTCCTTTGTGATATATGCGGATTTTGAAACCTTAAATAAATCTGTAGTTATACGAAAAGGTTTAAATACAGCACAAATTAAGGACCAACCACTTGGTGGTTTTTCTTACATTATTATAAGATGTGTTAGAACGGTTATGAAGCAAAAATTGTGTCGTGGAAAAGACGCTGCACTGAACTTTTTAGATAATCTAAATGATGAATTATATAACATCAAACGAGTTTATTTTTTTTCCAACTAAAATTCAAATGAAAAATAAAGAGATAACTAACTTTAGAAAGGCAAATTTTCGTCATATTTTGCATTATGGATAAAAATAATAATATATATGCTGAGATGAAACAACATTCTAAAAGGTAGGATTTTAGTGAATATTCAATCGATCACGGTTTATATAGCATAGAAAATAGAAAAGTGCCAGGTAAATATAAAGATGAATTTAGTTGTAAAATATTGAAGAACATATTAGCTTTCGAACAAAATGCATTAAAAGCAAAAGGTGTGTCAAAACCTGTTGTTAAAAAAAAATTGAATCATGCATTATACAGAAAATCATTATTTAAAAAGTTGAAATGACACGTGTGATATATACTATGAACAGTGACCATCATAAAATGAGATTATATGGGATTAATGAAATTATTTTTTTTTATTTCACCAATTGTAATTCAAAAACATAAACGTTATTCAGAATTGATGTGATGAAATGAAATAATTTACTTGAATTAACATTCAAAACACTTTTTTATTAACCTCCTTATAAACATAAGGAATCAATTTTGTATCAAATTACCTTAATAAAGTATTTTATTTTTAATTTATTTTAATAATCAATCAAAATATATTTTTTTACGTGTAACCAATGTGACTAAATTTAATATTTTCCTTGAATTTGTCTTTGAAACACTATTTATTTTACCTTCCATGTAAACATTAGGAAATAGTTCTTTTATCAAAGTACCCCAAATTGTCATAATCAAATATTTTTAATCTATTTAATAATCAATCAAAACAAATTTTACGTATAAATGAAGTATTTACAATAAATAATTTGCTTGAATTGACTCTCAAAAACACTATTTTTTAACCTCCTTGTAAACATAAGAAAATAAGTTTTTATCATTATTATATTGATTTATCATAATTAAATATATTTTTTAATTTTTCAATTTATTTTTTTTATATTCACTCAGAACATAAATTTATGTATAATTGATATGTTTAAATTAAGTTTGCTTGACTTGATCCTCGAAACACTATTTTTACCCCGCTTATAAACATAGGGAATTATTATTTTTTATAATTACTTCATGATTATAAGAATATAGTACTTTAATAATCATTTCATTTTTATAGCAAGGAAAAATTCTTTTCTAGCAGCAAGAAAAAAATGTAGGAAAACATTTTGCAACAAAAAAAAAATATGTAGTAAACACATTATGTAACAAAAATATTAATATAGTAAAAAAATGTTATTGCGACAAAAATTAAATAATAAGTAGTAATATACATGATGGAACGAGACAACGAGTAAAAGGAGTCAAAAGAAGTGGGCTCGTAGCATCATTTGTACTACTATTCTCTCTTCTGTTGTTTTTGTTTATGTCTCATTCAGCTAAACTTTCCTCCATAACGCCCGTCAATTCCAGTTTTTGTATATTCTCTTTTGTCCTTCTACTTGCCTATTCGTGAGATTGATTGCTGCTTTGGGTGTGTTGAACTAGCCAATCTCTTTAGGGTGTTTGCTTTTCACATGTTGTGTAAAATTACATTTATCCATTATAGACTAAATACAAATGATGTACTGTGTAGGTACTATTTAGATACTCAAAAAGCTGTAACAAACTGATTGTTGCTAGTTGTTTCTACCTGTTACTAATTGTTACTAAATATTGCTAACCTTTTGCCATATGTCTCAAAAATGAGTTACAAAAAATCCTGAATAGTTAAACCTGTACATGCTAAAAGCTACTACATCCATCAAATCGAACGATCTTAAAACGTTATTGCATTACATTCAGTGAAAGTCGTGATCTCTTCCGACGGTGTTTATTCTGTTGTCTTTGTAACATTTGTAAATCCTGAAATCCTTTATACACGGGTTTGATATATCTACATTCACTTTCCATCTAAATTAACTGAAGTTTATATTTTTATTGTGGGATTTGGAACAGATAAAATGATATTTTATTCATATGTTGTTATTGAGGATGAAACATTGCACCAACAATTTTACAGCAAAGCATCGCACTGTAAATATGTAGAGCGTCTGAACCTTCATTCATTAAGAGTCTCTTGTACAAAAAAGAGTGTTTCCGAAAATAGTTCTTTCTCGTAACAGTGAGAATCAAATTCAAGTTTAATTTTAGACCGTACATAAAATGTTTTCCATCTGTTAGGAATTATTCAGTATCACAGTGCTTTATATCACTTTAATTGTGGCAGATTTCAGCTTTTCTAAGGTAAGGCCTTCTTTAGGAGCAGTGATGAAATATTATATTCATCTTACAATTCATATCCTGTTTCATTTCGAAAATGGTACTTTCTATAACAGGAATTTGTTTCTCCATTTCTTCAATTAGATTCAAAGCATTAATTATTTTTCCACAGACTGATAGTTTTAAATTTTATGTGTCGAATGATGAACTGTACCGTTTTAGATTTGCTTCTTCTTTTCTTTCCTTATTTCTAAAAATATTAATATACTACAAACTTGCTTGATATTTCAAAATTGCACAAAATGATGCCCTCTGGAATCGATTTTAATTCGCATTAGTTGAGAATTTAACTCTGATTTAATTTTATCGGTATAATTTGTGATCATTGAGTTAAAGGTTGTTAAATACTTTAAAATTTTATTGCATGAGAATTAATACATATAGAGACAGCAAAATCAGTACAGTTATATAACACATTGCACATTATAAAGTTACATGAAATGATTTTCAGATTATAAATTGACTGTTATTGACAATTCACTAATGCTACTCATATAACCTAAATATGTCTCATGCATGTGTTCAACGTAAAAGCAATAATAATATTGTTTAGTTTCTTTGTTTAAAAGCATGACAGTTTTCTGAGCGCTCTCGTGCAGAACCCTAAACTGCAGGTAACCCAGAGTGTGATAAATGTTTTCAATTTGATAAGTACGTCTAGTAAATAGCAATTATTCTGATTTTTCAAATGTTCCAGCTGTAACTTCTATTGATACTTTCCTTTAATGATTTTGGTAACTTTTTAGCATCCCTTAAACAGTCAATAATACAATTGTTGATCCAAAAACACGCTGCTTTCTTACTGATTATTACTCTCGCCTTATCTGTGTTTTTGATCGGTGCTATTTAAACTTTACAGTTCCGTTTAAATCTCGGCAACATCACACTCATTAAAATAATACCGTGTGACTAAGATTCGGTTTTAATTTCTTTTTTATCTCCCACTGCCTAATATTCTTACTCTGGTCTACTATACCGTGCATATAAACCGTATGTGTAACAAAATGTTCCAGATCATATATCATCTAAATATATTAATCGCGTTTGGAAAGTCCAACTAGGTCGGGTGGTAGTCGTGCTTAGAGACACTTTGATCTAATTCTGTGTGTATGTTCTTTTAGGAACAAGTGTTCTGTTGGGCTTTCTCAATTAAAAAGAAATCTATACTTTGATGTATCTGTAGTATTTTATTAAATCGATACTCCGTTCAGTTATTTCAGTAAGTTACAAGTGTAATCCTGGCAGCGTTCGCAGCAGATGGGTTTCCGATGTTGAAGGTTTTCTGCCAGCCTCCAAGCTAGATATTCCTAGCATAAATTCTTCTGAAGCATGTGCCGCGGAAGCCGACTCCATGAATGCTGTTGCCTTTAAATATTCCAATGAAACTAGCCAATGCATAATTGCAGTTGGTAACATGACTACCTTCTCTTGGATTGACAAGGAAGACTACATGGTCCAGCTATGTGATGATGGTACTACAGTGGTTCCCTCGCAGTGAAAATATGGCGTTTTAAAAGGGGTTGCCTCTATTGAGGGGGACACAATGGGCAACATATACTATTTGGCGGTAACGGAGGGTAGATTTATAAAAGGCGTGACCTCTCTCTTGAGAGAGTACTCAAGAGGTGGAGAACCGTACCTTTAACACCTTTGCGTATTAAATGCCAATGAAAAAGAATTGGAGATAAAGATTTTTTAATGATGATCAAAAATACTTATATAATGATCATAAGTATTTATCAGATCACAAACAAAACTTGTATTTTATGAAGAAATGAACATTTAAATTCATTTATGAATTTTTGTAAAACACGCCTTTGGAAATAGTCTTAATAATATCTCTTCTATCCTTCAATCTACCGCTTCTAATGCAGTTTTGAAATTACGTTGTGTATATGTAAAAGTAATGACAAACACGAAAAAGAAAATGCAAACCTCATAAACAATACATAAATGGCTAGGACAACTTTTTAGTTTGATAAAGCATATCGCTTTCTCTCTCTCTCTCTCTCTCTCTCTCTCTCTCTCTCTCTCATATATATATATATATATATATATATATATATATATATATATATATATATATATATATATATATATATATATTACTTTGCTAGCCCTTTGGAGTAGGGCATAATAAGTTACTAGTTTTTGTTGTTTTGTTTTATTTGTGTTTCTCTGACAGCAATTGAGCTCTATTTATCATTTGTCTTGAACAAAATTTCACAAATTTAAATAGGTTATATTGAATATTTGTTTCCACCTTATTTGATTAGAAACAAAGTACTAAAGAAACAAGGAGAAAAATATATATTAGTTATGCACTGATTTAGAAAAAAAAACTAGGCGAAAGTATTATAAATTCTGTTCCATAATGGCAGACAAATCAAAATCTAACACTCGAAGATTGGTAAATAGTTATGACGATATTATTTTTTGTCCCTTTAAGTTGTGAAGATTTCCCAGGACTATGTGCGTAAGATGGATGGTCCAGGCATTATCGCAAGCGAGGGTTATCCCTTCTATTACATCCAAGATACTAGGATGCAGTGGATGGTCCAAATGGAAAACAGCGTCTATCCTGACGTCTATTTCATCCATATATCCCTTGAGGTAGAAGGAAAGAAAGGAAAGACTACATACAATAATTGATATATTCTTTATTCGATAAACCTCGATTGCACAATAAGTTCTTCCAATGAAAACATTGCTTCCACACGGCACAGATGTCGGTATAGCGTGTTTCCGAAGACTGTTTGTGTACAAATTCTGGGAAATTATGTTTTTTTGCTGTTTTCATATATCTAAACAACAGTTAACTTTTTGATGACACTTGTAATGTAAGGCATGATATGTACAATTAGCACCAGTTGCTCTGACAGTCCGTTTCGGATTTAGCATATTCAGTCGACATTTGAGTTGATATATCCTCTTTTTTCTGAAAGAAAAGTTTTATTGGTTTTGGTACCGGACTTTAGGGCATAAAGCATCCCGACATATCGCACAGATGCTCCTTTAAAATTTACATATATCTTCACAAAAAGAATAGTTACATTTGCTGCAGTAGTGTGACAGCTTAATTTTATGCGCTCTACCTTGAAAATAGACGTTCCAAACCTATTTGAGCTTATGTCTCTCTATTGATTATATAACCCATTGTATACGCCCTGACATTTGGAAACATTCGTTCATTTCAAATATATAAATCTTTAATTTCCAAATTATCTGTAGACTTCAATTACTATTGAGATTAAAACTAATTATATCAACACGTAGGATATAAGCAATGACTATAACCCATACGTCACAAGTGCAATGTGTAGCCTTCAGGATAAGTGAGATTGCGGGGTCTGCAAAGATATGTATTGGCTGCGTTTGGCCTATTTTGATATACTTTACATGTTTTATATAATCTATATTTAGGATTCATCTGAGGTAAGCATATATTTCAACCCGGAAAAAAGAAATGACAGTGAAGAGGATTATAAATTGACAAGTAAAATGAATGGATCTCAGGTCAGGCAACTCTCGACTAGTAATCAGCTCTTTATCTCATTTTCCACCAAGTCGTACAGTAATGTTGAAATAAGGAAAAGAAGGGGATTTTTCGCAATGGTGACGCAATCTAGTAAGTATTCGCTAGTAAATGTTAAGGGTGTATACTTAAATGTAAAGTTATAATATGCTTGTTACGACTAGGGATAATGTAAGAAAAGAAAGAATTACTCAAACAAGCTTTCAAGATTTACAAACACAAATTTGATTTCTTAAAATATAAAATATTTCAAACAAACAAAGTAAAAGAATTAAAATTAACTTGCAGTTTAGAAATTCCTAAATAATCCTAAATTGTGCTATTATTCACTGATCCGAAAGTTATCCAAAATATTTCGAATGAAGAATGTTCCGAATTAAATCACCATTGTGCGCATGTACTAACAAGAATCAGTTATATCCAAATATTAATAATTCCAAATAAATCCTCGTGATTGTAGAATATCACACAAGTTCTAAAAATATTTTCCAATAATTCCAACGGAGCTGAATAATTCTTAAATCTTTAAATGTCAGTACTTAATCCCAAAAATATAGTCTGGAAATATTCCTGAAGTAGATAATCACACACAATGAACCAAGCTCGTTTATGACCTCTCAAGCTGATGTAATTACAAAGAATGCTGGACGCGAGATTACATTTCTTTTAAAGTATTCTATATTGCGCCTTTAAAACAAATAAAACCTATTTCTTAATTCCGTCTTAAATAAACGTCTTATTACGATCTTACAATCTAATTTCTGATCAACAAATGAATCATTCTTTGAATTGCGAAATCCAGGTCAGAACAAAAGTACAAAAAACTCGCGCGCTAGGTCACGTGACATGACTCACGCTTAACCGACAATATTGATTTTCCCAGGACAAATGTACTGGGTCACATTGAAATACCGTATATGTGCACTATACAAAACAACGGCTATTAGATTATAATAAAAGGTCATAAGCCAAATAAAACTATATTATAATTTAAAAAGATGATAATAATTCCGTAACAATGCTTTTAATTAGGATTTTTGCTCTTTTATTTAAACTTTTTGCTTCATAAATTTTTGATCTAAAAATTCTTTACATGAAGAATTTCAAGATATTCCTAAGTCAAACTGTAACCACCATACATATAGACTGCTGCTACTTAGCTACGTTTTGTTTCAATGATAGGATAGATTAATAACCTATATAACTATTACCCCTATACCATCAACATCCTGTTAATTAGAATCAAATTTGAAAATGACAATATAATGTGTTGAAAAACTCAGATTAGATACGAAGAAATCAAATGAGATTAATTTGTGCTCATTGTAAATAAAAAGAGGAGGGAGAGCTATCAGATTAGCCATTCGTCGGTTCAATTAGCATTTGGAAATGAAAATATTTAGGTCATATGATGCATTATTGTCACATCGACAAGAAAATATAACTGAACTGAAGATTGCTGTCTAGAGAAGACTGTGATGGCAGCATTGTTTCTATTTGAGATGAACTAATTGATCAGAAGATTTGACTTAACAGCAGTATTTTTTTTTAATATGTTGCAGGACACAGAAGGTGTCTGGATAGTTGCGACAAGTTCGACAATGATACACCTGTACTAATCATCAGCAATTATCTACTAGTATCGCCAGGTGTTTCTCCTGCCCTGCCAGAGGTTATATCGTTTAATACAGACCGCTGCAACTGTATCATATATTTAAACCTTGTCCACCTAAACGCAGTATGCGATGTTTCACAGCTAATTGTTGAGCGGAGCAGTTACGCTCTGGAACACAGAGAGTCTTGGTGTAACTTGGAAAGACCACATACAAATGAATCTAGACTGATCTTACCTGACGCAAACCTCAAAATCATATTTATCCATTTTCCAGTGAGAGATGATGGGAATCGCCAGCAGGGATTCGAATTGAAATATGTATCTAGTGGGTATTTATATAATAGCCATAGATTAGACGTTACGATTCCTAAATTAAATTTGAATATCTTTAATTCTTTTTCTACATTCTAGAAAGCTTTAATAATACAATTCTAAATAAAGAGCACATCGAAAACTGCTTATTAAGGGGAATCTTCTACATTTTATACCAGCGATGTTGATGACGCGTTAAACTTTTCAGAGAAAGGACACAATTAGAAATACGGCTCGAACAGTGTACTGTGGTTAGTTTCCCCCTGATCTAAATAATAACGATAGTAATCACAGCTAACTGAAGTAATAACAATATTATATTTGTAGAAAATCTAGATTATGCTATTGTTTCTATTTGACTATACGTCAGCGTAAAACGCAAACAAAGGTAATAGGACCAGGTTGATAATACAGATCAATCTACATTGTTACCTGTTATTCCTGCAATTTTGTGATGAATTTAAGTACACAACATAAATGTTATTGTATTTTTGTATATTTTCTAGGGCAGTATGCAGATCTATGCGTAACTCTGAATAGTGGTAAGTATGATGTAAAGTAAATTCTAGAAAAATTCACGTTCAAAAGAAAATAATAATATTAGCAATGAACAAACAAAAAAAATAATTAATATATCTGATCCTACAGTCTCTTTTAATATATCTTAATCTACAATCTACTATTAATTTCTTAATCTTAAATTACCAGATATACCGTATGTTTTCAACATGTCACTTTCACGAAGATACATGGGCAGTTATCTTTTCATAAAAATAATCATTGGTCATATTCCGCTTTTAAAGAGAGAAACATAAACAGACAACATAGTCAGATAGTATGCACGCACATATCTAAGTGTCACTTGGGAATAAAGTAGAAATATGCTAGTGAATCTGATATGAATAATACACCCATGTTTGGTATGTCATTTAGTTAGGTTGTAAAGTGTCACCTCTTTATATAACTTCCCATTAGGATAACTGTTATTGTCCTTAAATCATGGATTAAAATGGTAAAGCACCATTGCTAAAATCCATGTGAACTATATTGCTCTTTCTCATGATATCTTTTTAAGGTTGTTTATAACCAGAGAATATGTATTTTTCTCTCCGGAAATTTGTACGATGTAACGGTTTCGTAATTGACGAAAATAAAGCTTGCTAACCCATAATGATTCTTAAATTGACACTACTGTGGCGTCAAACATGAAACAATCTATTTTTATTCTTGAAGCAACATTTCCAACATTTCCTACCACTATTTTGATCCTACAGCATGACGATCATATAACAATCTCAGTGTTTGGAAAACTCTCTGCATTTATTTTTATCTTTCCTTTCAGACTATGACAATAAGTTTTGTTTCATCATGGAGTTTAATCGAAGTAAAATCACGTGGTCAGAGGCGAATGAAAATTGCCGCAGAAAACATGATGGACGACTTGCTACTCTGCATACGGAGGAAGAATTCAGAATTGCCCAACAACTTGTGTATCACTCCACGACATACTTTTCCTTTGATAGATTCTTTCGAGGTGCTTACATAGGTATCTACAATACTCTTGTACCTTTATGTTATGCAAGGAGGTATCTCTAATGTTAAAAATAGTAATATTTATATGATGTAGATGGGTACTTTATATACTCGCATACCGTATATTACCAGGATGTTATTTTTACCAAGATATATATATATATATATATATATATATATATATATATATATATATATATATATATATTACAAAAATATACATAGCACGTAATTCCAATTGTATAAGAGTAACCGTTTTACGGTAAATAGATTTAATTATCGTGCTTGGCTTGACTTAACAGATGCAGATATCCAACGGTAGATGACATTTTTTACTCTATCTGGTAAATGTTCTTAGTCAAAGATAAATATTTTACAATAATGTATACAAGTGGAATAGAGTACTATACCTGTAATCATAATATCATTAGACAGAAAAAGATAAATTTTAAATTACATCCGAAATTTTGGTAACACAAAGTTAGAATCTATATAATAAATTCTCTTTTGCGGTTACCATTCTTGTATTTGAGGATTCGAGAGCGTTCACTTTGCTTTACCGGCTACATGTTACCTGTAAAACGGATATTTGCGACAATACAACCTCCATTAGCGCCTCCAAATCCTCAAACATAAGACGGTTATGTTCATTCTAAGACAAAGTTTTGAAACTTTGGTCGAAATATAGCAGGAAATGTAACTCTTTTTGGCACAACATGTCAGATGTCAAAATGGCGTTAACAGTTTACGACAGTGTATTACGGATTTTACTGCCGCAAATTTTAATGACCGCCCAATCAGAAAGCGCGTCACTTTCTTTGGGTGTTTTACAATTTTATATAAATATCCACATTCTATCTTAGTAATGGGACCTACTTGAACGAATCATTGAACTGGTGTTTTAGAACAAATAAATTATTTATTATTACTACTATTATTGTTCTTCTTCTTCTTCTTCTTCTTCTTCTTCTTATTATTATTATTATTATTAAAAATCATTTCAGAAAGAGTACATGGTGCTATGAAAGAAAATTGTAGGCACTTTTACTACAAAGAATGGGATATATTAAAGCGATTATCTGATTGTTTAAAAATCAAGTAATAATTTGCTTTTCTGTCATTTACGTTTATATTTATTTGAAGGTTTTCGTAGAAACCCGAATAGACAAAGAAAAGGAGACCCACGCGAATTTTCCTGGTTAGATGGAAGACCTTTGACATACTCAGCATGGTTAGATTGTCTTCAAAACATTTGTATTAGTTTTTAAAGCTTTATCTTTAAAATCATGATCCTTTAATTGGTGAAATCTGAATTAGAATTCTTCTTGTAATGATTTCAAAGTAAAACACATACACATATTTATCTATCTGTCTATCTATCTATCCATCTATCTATGGGGATGTATCTGCGGGGTTATATACCTAATTTCTACAAGGATTGGATCAGCATTCAAACTGCACAAGCAAGCAGACAGAAAAATACAGAGTTAAATTTTCACAGTTTATGTTTGAAAAAGCCATGTTTTCCAACCTTTGAGTGTGGCGCCAAATATTTCCATCATAACTGAAACAGCCATACAATTTGTGTGCATCATTTATTCACTAATAAGTACATTAATTTGCACCTAATCCAGTATTTTGACTCTTTATATATAAATTTCTTATCAAAATTTACTGTATACGTTTGTTACACCGATTACTGGAGTAGTACAACAAAGCTAACTTAATAAATCGGAATACATTCAATAAAGGCGAAAACTATACGGATGCATTCGGAGAAAGAGGCGGTAGAGACAGATCAGAAAGTGAATACATTAGAGGTGATTTATAGATGTCTGATGTTACTATTTTCATACAGGGGTGGCGGATTCCCAAATATGTTTCCGATGTCGGACTGTGCATTATTAAATGTAGAAAACTTTGATTCGAATGCTCATATAGAGAATGCATTATGCTCTGCACGTGTGACAGAAATGTTTATTTGCGAACTAAATTCATCAAATACCGACGCAGGTCAGTAGCCAGTTTAATGTATTTAAATCTGTAGGAAATTTCAATTTATCTTAATGAAAAATACTGAACAAGATTTTAACATTTTTTTTTTCTGTTTGAAATCAACTAAGTGGCAATTTGGAAAACTACCTTAGGTACATGAGGGGCAAACTATAATAAAAGAATTCATTATGTTTTATTAGCTATATTTTTGAACTTTGATTAAAGCACATGTATCTGGTGAGAAACAAGGGACTTTTCAAAACATAGACAGTTACCTCAGCATAATATGTAATCGGTTGGAAAATGGTTGGCAATTTGTCTGAGTGTGTAACAAATGCCATAACGGCTCAACCTATGCATTCGCATATATGCACATTAGAGTATTGCAAATGTTGCAAGTACAATATGCGCTATTATTATATTGCGCATGTTATTATTCTTATTTATAAATATCTCATGTAATGAAATGAATTACTGTTTAAATACAGTTTTCAGACTCAGTTTTCCGTTGGCAAAAGTATTGACTATCCATCTTGGAAACAACAGATGATTATATTTTGTATAACTATATCCTGTAGTATTAGAAACTGTTTTACTGAAAATGTATCATCTTAAATCAGCATACAATATTTTAAAAATGTATTTCTCGTTGAAATTAAGTGCGGGAAAAATTGGATCAGCCAGTTCTTCCCAGCCATGAGAGAAACGCCAATATATCACATGTATGGACATGCAAATCTGGAGAGTTTATCGTTCTGCTCTACCGTTGTGATGGAATTCCTAATTGCCTTGATGAAAGTGATGAGAAGGACTGTATTTACACAGGTAAAATATAGACAAAAGTACACAAGACATTTCTCGGTAACGAAAAAATTAGACAGTAAGGTCAGTTTGCAATTAAAAAGGTTATAATTTAAAAGCACATACAAGATCATATTTTTCGAGTATTCATACTTCTGTAACATGTATTTTTGTAGATATTAGATTTGTAATGTATTTGCAAAAATATATTAATTCTGAAATTGCGTTTGCAAAGTTTTAACTTTTCGTCAAAATATTGAAATATTAGTTGCAAATGCATGAATTAAAATACATGTATATAAACATAGCTCATCGAACGAGAATGTGAAAATCTTATACTCTCTAACATAATATGTTGGACGTGTACCCAAAGGAAAAATAAAAAAAAATATATGATGAGCTGTTGTTGTAACACTACCTTTGGAGAAAGCAGGAGCACAATTAATCACTAATACTACGACAATCAGACATGGCTTAATTTTAGCCCTTTCTTTGCCTGGTGAACCTTTGTTTCTTCTCAGACAAAATATATGTCATATTGATCTTTGTACGACATAAACTCTGTGAACACCATGGTTCACTGACAATCTTTTCTCCTTATTCTTCGCTTTACATTTCCGTAAAATCCTAACTGACACTGCATCGAGTGTGCGGTTGAGGTTTCCATGAGAAGTGGAATTAGAAGGTGTTATTAAAAATAATAATAAAACAACTTGAATATTTAAAGAAGCCTACAATTAATGTTAAAGGATATATAATATTTTATCACTTTTGGTTTCTATACATTCCAGCAACATAATAAAATCATGCCCTCATGACATTCAAATTTCAGTAGATGTGATGGATATAAATAGAAAATATCATGGCGTGCAAGAATAAAACATAGGGAGATATTATCATTTACAGAAGAGTATTATTGATTTTATAATTGTCGGTACACAGTAATTATTGTTTTAATTCTGTTTCGATTTTGAATCTTTTTTCAGCACGCGACAACGACAAGTGCCCTGACGATGCTTTCCAGTGTTCAGATAGAAACTGTATCAGTATCAGCCAGTTTTGTGACCATATACAAAATTGCAAAGATGGCTCAGATGAGGCTTGTGGTACCAATACCAATATAAAGAAAAACATGCAACAAGTGTCAATATCATATGAAATGTATTCAACGAATCAAAAGTTGTATACTAAGAGTTGCATACAGAAAGCATAACATTCAACTTTTCCACGAGATTTTGTGAATTTAAATGTAATAATTCTGACTCTGTGTATATAATTTCCATAGCTATAAAAGATTTAACAGCAATATGTCCATATCTGTTATTCAGCATTATCATCCAAGGTGTAGAGAAAACTTTCGTTATCGAACATCTTCATATTGGCAACGTGTCTTTGATTAAATAGCTAATATTTTAATTACTGTACTACAGTTAGGCATATATATATATATATATATATATATATATATATATATATATATATATATATATATATATATAGGCTGGCGAAAGTACCTTTGTCGATTAGACGGATTTAAATCACTTCATTTAGAATAACGCAGGACGTGACTAAAAAGTATACTCGATTTTCCGGGTTTTGGTGTTTAGAGCACAGCTAAGCTCTACCGCATTTGCCAGTTATTTGATACAGTACAAGTGTACTTCCACCGCAGCATTATCAGCAACACTAAGTATTTGCAGTAGGGATGAAAGAGTCGTAATTGAAACCAAATCAGTAATTAACTTAGAAAACTTATCACAAACACATGTCGTTATTGAAACACATATAATCTGAACCCTAGCATCAGCCTTATATATATATATATATATATATATATATATATATATATATATATATATATATATATATATATATATATATATTGAGAGAGAGAGAGAGAGATAATGCGACGGCTTTGGAATGTTTTAAGCCAACTACTTGATCCTTTTTATACCTTTAGCTTCCAATTGTAAATCAAAATCTGCTAATTCGATAAAAGATAAGTGAAATAATTGTAATTCGCGATCTAGACTCACAAAATGAATATGGTGCACTGCATTTAATAAATTTAAAATTTACACTGAATCATCAGTATACGAAAGGATAGGTAACATTCAGTTAAGAATATCTACATTAATTTTTATGTTCTCTATTTAAGTCCATGAGCCCAAACAATATATATATATACAATGCAAATAGAGGAATAATTTAATGCCAAGCATACTTTGTTATAACAATATATGCTTATATAGTGCAAGGTACAATAACTTGCCAAAAATATAAAACTATTTGCAATTTCCCACAAATTAAATAATCCATTTCTTAAACAGCGTTTACGCTATTTACTCCATAAGCAGCATAGACTCGTGGAATTTAAAGATTCTCAAATAAATGGCAGGTCAATCTACAACTTTGAATTTTCATAATAGAAGAGTTTTTTTTCACATTTAGAGTACAGATTATGTAGGACTGATGAAATACGCTGTAACAACGGACAATGCATTTTAAAGGAGGACTGGTGTAATGCAAAACAAAATTGTTTCGATGGCTCAGACGAAAAATTCTGCAGTGAGTATATTATTTTTCATTTTATAATAATAATAATAATAATGGAAGAAGGTTGTGGAAAGTAACAAAACAATTCCAACTCATAGCACAATAAGCGGTCCATCTAAAAGAAATTGGAATCAATAATTAACAATTGATGCTGAGGAGAAAGAGAGGAACATCATATTGGAATATGGTACAACAGAAAGAAAAACAAGTCATTGATGATACATAGATGTAGCTGTCGACTGCGAGTAAAACGTTCACATATGGAAAACATTTATTACAAGGAATATTGAGCAAAGTTCTGTGACGGAAGAACTTTGTTCCGTAATCACGAAACCCATCATCTCGAGTGCTCACTCAAATTCCTAATTACCTTTGTCAAAAGTCTTTTATTTGGAAAATTATTACAAAATATGCTATAAATATTTAACTGACATATGTATCTAATGTATTCTCGTTTGACGTATTTTGTATTTCAGTTAATTTATTTGTTTCGGCTATCAAAATGTACGATTGAATGTGCACTCGGGAAGAGGAGTTTCTGTAATATGGTGTTAGCTCAGTATATGTAACAAGCAAGATTGGATTGGATACAAAAAGCGGCATCACAAACGAGTTTCATCGATACATCAGAATCTTTCTCAGAAATATAAGATAAACTGTGCTACCGATTGGTTGATCTTGACATTGAGAAAGTAGAGTAAAAGAAAGAAAGAGATCTTCAAGGACTTCAACATTCATGCAGACCTGATGATAAACCTCAGTGGGTCAGACTTTGAACTGGCTGATGGTAACCTGTAGCATATTACATAAATAGCAGTATCAGTTCATTCTCATGCCGTGCGTAAACCAAAAGCCGAAAATCTATCAAAAGTGGGCGACTTTGTCATAGAGATTAGATAGTTTTGGGAAGCACAAACAATGATCAAGAATATATGTAAAAGGGATACCAATTCATCATCCGCCTATTCTCTAATTGATACAATGCAATTACAACGACTCCCGAATTACCGCATGGGAAGCGTAAGAAGCTAAGCTTATTGTGACTAGAGATACTAGCATATTAATCAATTGGTATCCTCTTTTTATATACTACTGTAGATACCAATCATGCAATAATGAAAGTATGCAAGGACGTATTGAAAATAATGTGCTGAACATAAATGGACAGATTAGCGGAGAGTATACCGAAGAGAGTGATTGTATTACCTGCAAAGGTGTTTGGAATATTGGCTGAGAAAGTGGTTAATATTTTCGCTTAAAAGATACCAAAGATAATAACTGAAAAGGTATCTGAAGAATTACTACCTAAACTATTATCTAATAACATTGTTAGTTAGTGCATATAGCCGTAATAAAAGTGATAGGTAAATAAATCCATGACGATAAAGGTTAAAAGCACATTTAAATGCGGCAATACACGTCTTCAATTGAGTAGCTATCTTCTAAGAATGCCGTATATATCCTAGGTGTATCAAATCTAACATTATTGCTTTATGTACAGAGTAATTAAGTTGTGATATAATTCAATGCTTGATAGGTTTAGTCATCAACTTCAGTCAGTAGCTCAGCTTCATATTTAGCGGGTTAATTTATAGCTTTCAGTAAATATATATCGTCACAGATAATCCATACTAACTACCGCAACCAGGTTCATACGATACTTCACTTTCCTCGGCCCTCCGCGTCTCGCATTACTTAATCTTGCGAGTACTATGAGTAGCCTATAAGGGAGACATGTACCGTAGTGTCTTTTGTAAATGAAATAATCAATCTATATACAATTCATGGTGACATTATTAATAGCATCATAAATATGAACTTAGCACAAATCAGGTTGGCACAAAAGACAGACGAAGTTACCAATATCTCTATCTAATATTCCCATTAAGTACGTTCACAGCAAATCCTTCTTACATGACAGATTGTCGCGGTCTTATTCTAGTATTGAACTCAAAAATAATCAAATTAAATAAAGTTGTGGTAATATTATATAACTGTATTACTTGGTTTATAACTTAGTTATTCAGTTTATAAATTAACTGTATGGCTATAAAAAACCGGATTTTGTTTTATCACTGACGATTTTTGGGCGCAAAGACGCTATCAATATACATTATGGACCCTTCAAAGGAATAATTTATTTCCTTAGTAATTTAGCACATCTGTGTACTATTGTCGTTCGATTTAAAAGTATGACCCCAAAATGGTGCCATGGGGATTAGTTGAAATTCATTCAAATTACAAGTGATGCTAACTTCCTGTGTATCATAATATCTAAAGAGTATTTCGCAGTCGCTATAGCTTAACTGACCTCCGAAGATTTTTATCTTTCATTTGGCCTAGGAACTCCAATGGGTTTTATAGTCAAGTGCGTAATTGAATCAATCGAAGCAGAAATTTGATATAAGAAAGCGAAGTTGATCCTGTCGCTGAGGACGGCCATGCACATCATAATCCTTAGAGCCGGTTCTCCTCGAAGATTGACAGATAAGAGTGAGCAGATGGGCTTTCGAAATTTTTAAAAATAAAGGTCAAATGTCAAAGACGGGATTTAAGGCAGGTTAAAATTCATAAAATGGATATAATCACAATAATTTTTTCATTACATGACGGTAAATAACGTGAACAATAACAAAAATAACGAGAGCAAAGCGAAGATAGCACAACATGCAATTTAATTGTTCCGTCTTCAAGAGAAATGAATAACCCTTGTTTGCAAAGGGGTAGGTACTATAAGGCTTCTTTTTGGTCCACAAATTTAAACCTTTTCAAAAAAGTAGTTGATCTGATAATACCATGGCAAAAGATTTATCAACATTTGAAAAATCTAAAATTACAATTGATTTTTTAAAATTATTTAGATATGACGTCAGAGGCACGTGGTCATGACGTCACATTTGGCTATTATCAAATAATCATTTTGTGCTGCAATTGGAGCTCTTTAAAAAAAATTAAGGTCGTCTACATGCGACAACCACTTTCATATTTTTACAGATTATAAAGGTATGTGTGAATAACCTATTACGAGAATATTGTTTTGGTTGTCGCATGTGGACCATGTGAAAAACGAAAACATTTAAGTCCGTCATTCGTACCTTGCATCTCTATAACGGTCAGGTATTAACTACATCTAAAGCGACGTTTCTTCTACAATGAACGCATACAATTTTTTTGACATAAAACAGAGACATTCTTATGAAATAAACAGCGTTATAGATGAAGAACCTGTTACAGACAAGATTTTCCCCGACATGTTTAAGGATTGAATGGAGACAACTGTTTCTATATATAAGTTTAAAGGACATGGTTGGATATATAACGGCCGATGTGGCCCCCAAATTAGCGATAAATTTAAGTGATTGTAAAAACATTCGTATGATTATACTACAATGACTATATGTCCACTGTAACATATATACATATGGTATAGTTATACACTGTGAAATAAACATTTAATTTTGTTCATAAAAAAACCCAAATTTCGCCATAGTTCTCCGTCTTCAAAGACCTTAGAAACTACCAGCGCAATTGAGAACATGTTTTATTTTTCGACAGAAGACACTTTTTTTAAACCATCTAACACATATGCAAATTTCATACGTGTTCTCATTTGCATTCCTTCTTAACGAGAAGAAAAATTAAGGCAAGCCGCGTTCTTAATTCACCCCTTCTGTCCCTCGGCATATGGGCCAACAAATGCAACTACAAAGTATCATAAAAATGCGTTTTTCACTCCATTTCTTTAACAAATAACTGACATTCAAATGTCAACTGTCATTTGTATTGTTTTTGTCTCTTTTCTGGTCGCGTTTTGGTACACTCTGAATATTGGGATGAGGGTAGTTAAATATAGAAAAGGCGCATGAAGGAAGTCGACCCACAAAAACAACAATAATACCAACAACAACAACAAAAAGCAGCTTACGGTATTTTTTAACTAACGAGGTCTGAAAGATAATAAACGAAGATAGGAATAACTTGTATGGTGTATCTTTTCCTTACCATGCTCATTTTAAATAGCATTTATTGTTTAAATTCGTTTTGTAGACTATATTCTACCTATATTCTACCTTTGTATGAATTCACAATCTTGAACTCTGACAAACATCTTAAGAATATGAAATGATAATGTGAATCATACACATACAAGCTTGAAAGTACTGAAGTCAGCATTGAACAAATTTAAAATGCAATATGTGTTTGCATTATTATTCATTCGTTTCCCATTTGATGAATGACTTCAGTACACAACTTCACAGTAGCCTCTGCGGTCTCAGCTGACAATAACACGGAAAAATAAAATTGAATACAGTAGTTATCGAACCAGTATTTATTGAAGAAAGGAATTCTACTGTACAGTTATAAATTTTACTCTATTTGTAATGCAAAGACATGTATAGTGGTTTTTTTTCTTTTAATTTTTTTTTTTTTTAAAGGGATAACATAATTTTTGGGACACAACATATATTACCCAAAGGAACCCCACACGGCAACATGCTATCTATATATAATTTTTCTAGTTCCATTTTAAGGACACCAAGTGCTGTAGAGATAAAGTGCTTCACTGCAAATTAGCGCTAAATATTAAACCAGTGGTTCGAGCCCAACAGAAAGCGTACTTTACTTATATAATTTTACAGAAACGTGTTTTCTTTAATTTTTTCTTCAGGTGATGTATGCTTGTTCCTCTTACACTGCTTCTTTACTTCGGTCTTCTTTTCTCGATTCACAGATTTGTGATGAATAACTGAAACCCTTATCTATCTAAAGATTTGAATTAGCTTAACAATAAACCTGAAAGCAATTTCAACTAGTTGCTTAAAATTGTCATTATCTAGCTGCTTATTGTTTATCATTCCACTTGTTCCTAAACTGATTAGTACAAATCGTTTGATTGTGACCATTTGTGTGTGTGTGTGTCTGTGTGTGTGTGTGTGTGTGTGTGCAAAAGGCAGAGATAGATAGAGCGAGAGAAGCAATAAGAATGGCTATATCGAGAAGAAAAAAAATGGAGGGGACGGAGCCTTTTGGAGTCTATCCTTCTCATTTTTGCCAGTGTTCAGTTGCTGGATTTTGAATGTTGTATACATATTTTCTTTCATCTTTTAACTTAAAATGTATATGTGTGTTGTATATGTGCCTGTGTATCGTCAAAAACGGGCAAGATGATCAACCATAGCTGCTCCATTTTTTCAAATCAATTTATAAACAAATAGTTTGATTTTCAGGCCTCATCACTGGTACAAATTCTCCTTATCTTTGAGTAAACAGCCTTTTTATAAAAAGTCCCGATGTCCCTGGACTCGTTGTGTGTGTGTGTGTGTATGTGTGTGCGCGCGCGTGGTGCGCGATCGGCCGTGTACGCGCAAGGGTGAATGTATATAAATTCGTGTTATGTATGGACTCCATATTGATGCACATGTAAAACATTTTTGACATTTTTTACACCTGCAATTTTGCTGATTTTCCTGTCCAAATTCTTTTTTTCTTTTAATTCTTCAATTCTTCAATCTAACACTATGTTTAAAAAAGTGTTGTACGTCTTTTCAAGATTTAGTTCTACGTTTAAATGCTTACAAAAAGACAAATGTTACCATGTCAACTTGAAATTCAATGCCATATGATTTTGTTTATTTGAAGTACAAAAGTTCATACTATGAAGAGAAAATGATATGGTGTATATCTGAGTATTCACAATGGGCCTTAATTTCCAAGTCATTTAACATAAAATGTAAAAGCTCGGGAAAATAAATGCAATAATATGGCACGATTTTCTCCAAATACGAAATCTATTGCCGCTCCCTGATTATATTAACCACTGAATATACAAGAGCTTAAGAGATAAATACCATGCATTAAAAAACAAAAGAAAGTGAGACAATGTTGAGATATATTGATTATTCCAGAGTAATGATGTCGATGATAAAATCATGAGTAGGAAGCATGGTGCACTGGAACAAATACATTTGTATTAATCTCTCTCACAGTATTTTTGTGTCTTCATTCCATCAATTCTGGAGACACATTTGATATAAAATAAGAAACCAGTGCCTGTTCACTCATCGTCTTGACAATACATGTACAAACACTGATATCCTCGGTCGGTGAAGTAATAAAACCGTGCAATATATGTTGAATAAGTGCCTCACACGTGGCATAGTTCACAGCTATTATCTCTCTCTCTCTCTTTCTCTCTCTCTCTCTCTCTCTCTCTCTCTCTCTCTCTCTCTTTCTCTCTCTCTCTCTCATGAAATTCATGGAAATATACTAGTATCACATTTTCAGCACTAATCATCATAAGCAATGTTTTATTTATCGAATTATTAATAATATAATGTAATAATAAAGTAATAATATAAAGTATATAATTAATAATATAAAGTAAGCTTTTCCAATGAACAATGAATGAACAAACCAGCTTTCGTCCCTGACCTTTTGAACATCTTTAATGTCTTTTCTATATACAGTATCAACATTTGACTATTATTAATCTACATAGTGTATACACTGCATTTTTGTGAAGAAAATGATCACGAAATACATAAATTGTCTTTTCTGGGGGCGATTCTGGCGAGATTTTGACAGCAAGTCGGTGCTAAGCATAACCATGCGCGAAACGTTTAAACTGAAAACGAAAATATGTGTCAGAGGTAATCGACTGAACCTAATGGAAATATACACATGATTTAGACATTGTTTCAAAACAAAAATCAAGTTTTATAGTTTTATAAGCCTAATTATTGACTATTATGCAAACTGCGTACAAAGTGCACACTTTAGGATACATATATTTCGGGAATATGTGTGATAGGAGCTTTCTAGCCAACATATCTATAATCCACGAATCTATGTACCACAACGGAGAAGAAAACCATTGGCTATTTAGTGTTTAATTTTCTTTATTAAAAGCCGTCCTGGATAAACTTCAAAAATACATATTTAAGGAAGAGAGAGAGAGAGAGGCATATTTTATCTATATAAGTTTCAGCTGGATCTGATTAGGAGCCGAAATTGACGTTTACAGTACCTAGCCTTTAACGCCATGTATAATGGAGATTCAAATGCAAAACAAGAAAGCGAAAGAATTTTTAAAAGTTATGCTAAACCTACAACGCTTCTCTCGTTGCGCAAACATATTCTCTGGAAACGTTCTAGAGACTTCCCCGTACTTACTGACGTTTGGGAGGTACTTTCCAAAAGTCTCCAAATTACTTTAACACATGATGTTGCGACTATTAAGACTATTACCACTATCACGGCATTTCTTCTTGCGTCGGCTAACATTGATTGCCAATACGTCTTTTTCACAATGGGTACAATTTTACCCTTGTATATTTCGCAGGTAATTTGGTAGGTACATTGCCATTTTTGGGCATAGCCTAAGCTATGGTTACAATTATCGGCTTAGTTATTGGTATAGTTATGGGCTTAATTATCAGTTACATTAGATACTAGTTAGGCAGAAATTGTTCTGCCACCTTTACACCTATTATATTAGCCACTTTCTCAGCCAATATTCCAAACACCTTTTCAGGTAATATACTCACTTTCGTAAGTATACTCTCCGCTAGTCAGTCCATTAATATTCAGCACATTATTTTCAATTCTTCAATACTTCTATGATGTTTGGGTTTGGGAAGTACTTCTTGAAAAAGAGTGAATTGGTATATACAGTAGTATATAAATTGGGAATACCATTTGATCAAGGTGCTACTGGCTCTAGTCATACTAATTCTGCTTTATCACGCTTCCCGTGGGGTAGCATGGGAGTCGTTGTATCTAAATTTTATGAATTAAAAGGTCGATGGATAATGAATTGGTATCCCTGTTTTCTATACTACTATGACCGTACCCAAAGCTGCTATTGTTACTTGTATTGGTGTACAGCGGTTAATACACAAACAGAAAGACAGCCTAGAGAAATTAGGTGCAACGCTATTGTCCGACCTCCGACAAAAGGCAGAAGCTCTAAGCTTGAGCTTTTATGTTAAGAAAGTCCTCGAAATCTAAGACTGCGGAAAGTGGCCTGATATAAGGAGAAGAAAAAAAAAGAACTGGTAACATATAATAATAATAATAATAATAATAATAATAATAATAATTATTATTATTATTATTATTATTATTATTATTATTATTTTAAGATCGTGATTAACATCGATGTATCAGCTTAAAACCAGCCTGAAAATTGCAACATATTTTATGATACTTGCTATTTTTATTTTCCTAATCGTTTGGTTCCGTAGGTTTGGGGAACGTCTGAAAGCGGACAACAAAGAAGACAGAGTAGTTTGCTCTACAACTCTTATAATATAGATAAAGTTACCATACACATATAAGTCGGTCACCTCCTTGCGTTGACAGTCATTTTGGATCACTACAGTGAAATACCTCAACAGTGAAAAGACTTTGGACCAGATTAATTTTTGGTTTTAGGAGGTTTTGGGCTTACAGGGTGTCGAAGACGTGGAAAATAGGTATTTTTAACTATAAATAAAGTACGAAGCACATACTCTTCGATTCCATCATTAATTTGTAAAAGAAACAAATTCGCAAATTTTTTAAACCTAAAAACGTTAATGTTTTCACGTGACCTGAGTAACGCTGAGAAAGAATTTTGCTCGTGTGTTCCTGTATCAGATAGAGAAGGCGCTTATGTGACGAGCGAGCGAGAGAGAGAGAGAGATTGTTATTATAAGAGAACATCTGTGTCTGTGTGCGTAACAGTGCAAACTATTAAGAAACTGTTTGCTTTCTTAAGATTTAATGATAGCCTTGTTTCCCTTCCACACATTACAGTGCTGCATTCAATGACAACAATTCTTCTACATAAAGAAAATAGTCCTCATAAATAATAAGCAGATAAACATAATCTTTCTTAACTGGTTTATCTGCAAGTGTTTAGTTATAAACAATTTACCTTAACAGCTCGCCCTTCTTTAAGGCGCAAAGACTTCCGAATAGCCATTGTCGACCCTAATCTGTGTCAGCGCTCGTATCGAGTATTATTTGTACCTCGCGTGTACTTGGGACATTTCCGGATCATTGATCGAAGGATAAGCTTAATACAATATATGCTATCCGTACATAATATGGCCAAAAGTGTGTCTGGTACGTGCTTTACTTAACGCATGACCACGGGCTGTTTCTGGAGCATACATATATCAATGTCGTATGGAATTTAGGAGTGACAATTAATGTCCAGTGTTGATACGAGTTTCAGTTCTAATGACTTTTTAGTGTCAAATTGAAATTTGCGAGCGAACATTTCTTTCAGTTTTCTGAGTAGATGGGTTTCGGTTTACTGGAAAAAAAATGATGACATTAAAGAGGGAAAAAATTTGCGACCGAAGACAAATTTCGATCTGTGGGAATTTCGGTATACTTGGGGTTCGATTTTGAGGAGTATCACTGTATTAGGAATATCATGTGATCCCTGAAGCAGGCCGTGTTTGAAAATGATTGCTCCTGTATTTTAAGAATAGTACCAATCACACTAACTTTGCCTGTTCGTATAATTTAGAAAAAAAATTTCACAGTCAAGGTATTACTATTTTCTGAAAGAATACATGTTACATTTTAAAATATAAACTTACTTTTTGGCTCACAATCTTCTGAAATATACTCAAGAGAAGTAAAGGCCAACTGTACACTTTCAAACCCAAACGAACACCTACACATTGAGATATACAAATGTAGAAAAGTGTAGGCTGTTTGCACCCTCCCGAGGATATACATATTACATTTCTATAACCGGGTTACACGTGTGGAAACTCAGGGGAATATCTTCTCTTCACGTTTAAAACCCTGTGTAAAAATACGAAATCCTGGAGGCAAATTTCAACATTTGCACAACCCTTTTTCTCGTGTTTATGTGATAATCAACCTTTCTCTGAATACAATGACACATTGATATTGCTGCTGTGAGGAAACTACTTTTTTGTGCAAATTTGTCTCCTCAAAATACAACACACCTTGGGAGAGTATTGTATGTAAAATACAAACATAGAAAACTTGAAAGTCTTAGGATAGAGAAATACAACCAACTAAAGCCTGAACTGTTAAATTAAGTGAAAACAAACTACAGCAAAACTTGTTGTTTTTATTTATTTTCAACAAAATTTAGAAAAAGAATGAAAATGTTACTTCACAGGAATCCATATACTGATGTGTGAAGAATTAGCAAATAGTTACACCTTGTGACTTTTGACCCCTGTGAATCTGATCTGTTCCATTTCTTTTCAATTGCAGCCATATTTGTGACATCTCAGGAAAAATGTTTGCAAGATTTGTGTTCCTTTCTTTTAGCATAACATAATTTGCTGTGTTAAGAAAGTGCAACGTGGATCTGAAAATATATCATATTTTCGCGTTGGTATGTTACTAAGACGCTTAAGGGTGGAGCTATGAGATTTTGTTACTAATGCATGCTTTTTATTTGAAAAACATGCATGGTAATTATTCAAAATAAATCATGAAATAACGACTTATATTTGCTCCTTCACTGAAATAGGGGAAGGTACAAAGCAAAATTGTTTTTATCAGCTCTCACCATGTAGTGAAAGTTAACACACACCTGTATGTCTTTCAGTTACTTCGCTTGACAGTTTTTACTATTAGGAAGGTCATGTACAGTATGAAGCATATAAATTATGACAATGACTGTTTCTATGTGTTCAGAAAATAAACTTCAAATAGCATAAATCACTCTAATTGTGCATGTACTTTAATTCAAAAATGATTTGCTAAAAACTATTTTCTGAAAGTGTACGTATGCAGTTTTTAAATTTAAAGCAACAAAAAGAAATTTCGACTTTTGATAATTTACCTTTTGAAGTTCAGAGAGAGAAAATGGTCATGCAGACATAGGAATCGTCCGAAAGATGCATATCAGAAGTAAAGACCATATTCATGCTCTCAAATCCATATCAACTCATATAGTTCAGATATCACAATTTAGAAAGTTGTATGTTCATTATATCCCATAAATAGTTTTTGTCTTTTAATTTTAATCTTGTGCAAAAGTACGAATCTCTAGAGCTAAACCTTATATATCAGCTCACATTTCTGAGATCCTAAGATGCTAAATCAAACATATAGTTTCTTTGTCGGACAATCAATAGAGGTGTCGCCGACTAAGCTTGTTTGGTTAGTATGTTTTCCCAATTGTTTAAACACTTTATAGCCACAAAACGCAAGACAAAGGGGGTGTCAAAGTTTATCTCATGAATTTATCAAAACACCTTTAGCTGAATGAATGCCCCAGGATCAGTACTAATAGACATTATATCAGTACCTTTCGCTATGTGGTTTGTGCTGTGGTATGTCAGCACCTATGCCAAACCTAAGCCCGAATTTAAAAGAAAGATACTAGCTACAATAACTAACTTTTATTACCATCCTCTAAGACCTACTTGGGGACCTGATGCAGCAAAACGTCGCCTTCCGACTTTACCGGAAACCCATGTTAATTAGATGTTACATATTGTTGAGGTTGCAAGTCAGCTTGTCGTCAATTATTAAGTAATTTTTGAAACCAGTAGAATCAAATACATACTGTTGTTGGATAAACTTCCATAGAATAGTTTTCTTAAAAAAAATTGAGTGTCATAAATAATTAGTTTTAGAGGAAACCAGTTAATAATGGAAGGATAATACTAACACTAAAGCAGCAGCAAATCCGGAACAGAAAACGACACATTTCAGGTACATGTAATAATTAGATTTATCGATGTTTTCTCTTTTGTCAGAACATTTTATATCTCCTTTAGTGTTTTATATTCACTTTCACAAATATATGCCCACCACGAAATTTTCGGGGAAATATGACCGGCAAGAGCCATACAAATTTTAGGATCTCTGATATATATGTCGCCCAGATAGTTGTAGTACAATGTTAATCAGTTATAGAGGACTGGTTTTCCCTAAAATGAGTAAGTAAGTCAATTTCACCGTTTTTATTTCTTCAATATTTCAGTTATATTTGTATCTGAATAATAATGTCTCTCAGACCCAGAGCGCTTACATTTGAATGTTTTATTCATTATAACAAATTGTTGTCTCTATGCACTTGTTGTATACCACAGAGATGATGTTTACTATATCCAGTACTTGTTAAAGCAATTGTTTGAAAGGAAACAAGATTAATAAATTTAATATTAAAACAATGTTATTGATAACATTTATATTTTGCACGTTCAGCATGGATAAGTGTCTTTTGATTAGAGTATACTTTGTTTCTTGATTCAGTAATTCAGTTTCTGTATTAAATTTAAGGCATAGAGTTTTATATTACAGTCAAATGTTCCGGGGAGGGCAAAACAACGTTTAGGTGTGCTGATTTAACATGCATAAACATGGAGAGGGTTTGCGATGGATTGTATGACTGTCCTAACATGGACGACGAAAAGAAATGTACAATTGAAGCGAAAAGCTGTTATGACTGGTGGAAAAATGGAAAGCGCGTGACGGGTGTTTATGCAGTGTCGTTTGAAAATACATCTCATGTGAATGGTAAACTATTTCGATTAAAAGAATGTAAATACATCAGATAAAAGCTTTAAGACACTAGAATTTGGTGCTTAGAATAAACATTGGATGTTTTCGTCGATCAAAATGTTTCGATCTTATGCTTTTTATATGTAGTAGCAGTCAAATTACAATTATTCAATCGTCTATTGGACTTTAAAACATAAGATGTGTGAATCTTTAGGTTACAATAAACTGTAAATCCTCGAAAAAGGGATGTTTTTTCATGTATAAGTTGTAAAATATATTTTATTATACACGTGAGGTCAAATTACTATGATGTTTATAACCTTTAATTCTCATACATTTACTTGTGGAATTACTGAACATAATGCACTGGTGAATAATCGGTCGCATGACAGCTGGCAAAGCCAAAAATATTCTTGAAATATGGGAAATGCGCGCTCTTTGACGTTTCATCAATTATTAAGTCATTGTCCATACATTTACTGTTACGGTCAGTAAGTGTTTTTATTTGCGAAACATAAAACAATTTACACAACATTCTAATTTCATCGACTATGCAAAGCGTTGAGTGTTATTTATTCCCATATCCATATATAGTGAAAGGAAAAATATATGTTTATATGTCAGTGATTATGTCGAAAATTCACTCGAGTTTTTGATCAATGAACTCGATTTTCGCTGTACAGTCGCAACTCACATGACCTTAGGTATTCTTTAATTGTTCAATCCAATTGCTATGCACACAAGTATTAAACGTTTATTCATATTAAATTTCCCGTATGCTTATTTTGTTGACGGCTTGTAGCTTGCGCGTTGAAGAAAATGTATACGATAAACCAACGAAAATTGAGAAGAATGAGTTAAATAATGTTCGAGTCATAACTTGGACTATTTTGTTCTATCTGCAGTGGAGTGCAATTTCGATCGTGTAAATGAAAGTGTGCTACTAACTACGGTGTATAACGTGGACTATAGGATGCCATCCAAAGTCAGAAATGATAGTGGCCTTATCAAGCTTATTTACGATCCAATGGAAACGGACTATTTCCGATACAACGTTAATAAGGGGAGGAATTGCACGCAGTCCATTCGTTTCGGCTGTACTGAACCAAGACAGAAAATAGCAGATATAATAGGAGAGTCCCTGTATCCTGAATGCAGATGCGAATCGACATTGTACACCAATATTTCATCCGACGGTGAAAAGAGGCAAGGTTCTATGCTGAATGCATCAACATGTTAATGAAATACCTCCCTCCATCCCGAAAAAAGAATATAAGAGCGTAATACCTAGAATTATCCTCCTGTAACTACCCATCTTATGAAAAATTAATGATTTCGTGTATTGTGATGTTATGTGATACTGGACCTCAGCAAATATATATGATTGTATATGTTACGTGGTATTTTTCTTATATCGAACTTGTACATAATTATAATCATTTGTGTATTTCTCTTTGTGCTGAATTTAATGTACTCAGATTATATATAGATATGCTTTGACACCGAGACAATAAGCCACATAAATTATATGATCATGTCATCCAAATGCGAACCAGTTTTATATTCCCAGAAAAGTGTGTGCGTATGGATCTGATGTGTTTGCTCAGGTGTCACAAGAGTCATAATTGGTTTGTTTAGCTGTAACGTTTAACAAGAGACCACGATAACTGACGAATCATATAGGACGTGTATTCATTCTCGAAAATCATTTTTATTATTCCTTTTAGTGATTCGACATTCTTCTTTAAAAAATTGCAAAAATAATATGGCGTATATTGCGAAACACTTTAATTATATAATCAGCAAAATATTATGTTTATATTTGTATCCTCCATGGACTTAGTTTCTTTAAACTCAGGTTCATTTATTGAGGTAAAAAATATTAAAATATATGGGGACAATGATTAAAATCGAAGATTTTGTACAAAGCGACCAAACAAGCACGATCATGACCACCTTGTATTACTTTGGTCGTAGAATAAAAAGTAAACAATTTTATCAATTTCTAACAGAAAAACTATAACGATTTCTTTATCATTGATGTCGTTTCAGATGGAATGAAACCAGAAAGACCTGCGCTAACTTCACATTTAAGTTGTATTACTACAAAGTTACGGAGCTATTTTTTATTTACTTAAATTTGTCAACTCTTACTTCTAATCTGCGTGGAATAACTGTTGGGCCCTTGGTTTGTCAAGAAAGTAAGTAGGACATTAATCTTCTTTGTATATGTTTCTTGCTTATACTCATAGCAATGCTTGGCCTTACTTTGTATTAGTCCAATTACAATTGAACAAACTTTTGTTCAAAGAATAGCGTGCAGTTTGTGCTGATTAGTAAAATTATGTTATTGAGGTCCCATAAAGAATCGCAAAAATGATTCATATGTTTCAGATTTTTTTAAATACATGTAGTTTGATTGTGTATTTTTAAAAATGTTGTTTAATTTTGGTACAGCGACTAATTGACATAATCTTTTGCATAATGTATGACACTTTTATTAAAAAGCCCGTTAAATATCGTAGACATCTAAATGTTGACATATCGTGATCTCTCGGTGAGGGATATAATTTGATGAATGATGTAATAAAATGCAGTTTTGATGATTTTTATCCGTGGTCCTTGTTCTGAGAGCATACGTTTCATCTTTAACACTGTTGATAATTTCCAAACATTGTCCTGATAGCGTTTTATCCAGACGACGGAATGATGCCGTGTGACAAGGGGCACCCAGTATCGAACAAAACACGCTGTCTTTATGACGAGGAACTTTATGGTTCGCCAGTAGGTTGCGCTGACATGTCACATACCAAACATTGTGGTAAGATGTACTTCACTTTTATTATTGTCGCAGATTTAACAGTGATACCAAAACTAGGGGCCATGGATTCAAAACTTAACAATGTCGTAAAGGATTTTAAGTATGGAATATATAAACATTTAAAAATATTTCACATACATATATACACTTATTCAATTATGATTGCAAATAAATATACTTATTATATTGTCATTTCATTTGTCTTGTTCTTACTTTACTGTTCATCTTATCTTTTGTATTTACTACACTTGCTGACAAGTGTGTTCTCATATACTTTGTACGTCGATTAATATTTTTACAACACTGTGTTTTAACAGCTTTTTCATGTCCAAATGTAAATGTAATCATCTTAGGTTCCAAACAAATATTTCGCGCAATTTCTCGCAGACAGCGTTATAGTGGATAACATAAAATAAGCAAACTGTTGATCTTTATGATATCGTAAGTGCAAATTCCAGTAGAAACTAAAAATTATATGTACTAATCTCTTTCAGACACGTTCATTTGTCCAGAAAATTTTGTGAAATGCCCGGGATCCTATTGTTTGGCAGTAAGATTTGTGTGCGACGGTTTCAAACAGTGTCCAAATGGTGAAGACGAAGTTGACTGTGGTAAATGCTTTATTTTAACTTTTCTATTCAAATCTTAGAATACACATACTGAAATACTTATTAGCATAGCCTCTATCATCATCTTCGTCGTCGTCATCCTCATACTCATCATTGTCATCACCATCATCATCATCGTCATCATCATCATCAATGTTACCAATATCACTGTTATGGCGTCATTGTTCTTATTATCATTATTGCAAGTGTTGTTACTGTTGTTTTTATTATTATTAGTAGTAGAAGTAGTAGTCGTTTCATGTAGTAATTCTTCATGACTATTTATCAGCCTGTTGCAGAAACATTGATTTTTAAGTGTTGAAAAGCTCTGACAAAATTAATTTCCCCCGTTATTTTACGACACATCGTCCCAAAGCAAACAAGTTCCGTTTTAGTTGTATTCATGACAAAGGAAATGTTATGGAACATGTTCTGCTCTTTGTGCTACGTTTGTTTCGAGTATCTCACAGGTTTTCCTACGAATCGGGCCCTTTGTTCACATTACCAACATGCCGAGGTGTACGTCTCTGGAAAGTTTAGGATGAAAGCAATTTGCAAAGCTAATTATTCAAAGTAATAAATTGTAAAATAATTCCAAGTATATTTCTATACACTAATTGTACTTATTTACATAACAATCGTGTTTAATTACAGGTTCTCGAGGAAGAGACTGCCCTGGTTATTGTCGATGTAATCAGACTAACATTTGCCTTCCTCCGTCTCAAGTTTGTGATGGGATTGTACATTGTCCTTCTGGTGATGACGAGAGATTTTGTAATATGAACTGCCCTGGTACATGCATTTGTCAAGGGACCTTTGTCGATTGTAGAGATGGTCGCATAACTGCTACAGAAATTGCATTACTATCACCAGAGTCAAGAAAATTATTCTTCAGCAACTCGATGATCGGAAACATAACTATACCTTTCATACTACCGATGGCGCTTCTCATTAATTTATCGGACAGTGGGATCCAAGAAATACAACCTGGGAAATTTGAGTCTATGAAGAATTTGAGGACTTTGGACATTTCTTGCAATAAACTGATTGTCCTTTATGCAAATACTTTCAAGGGTTTGAAAAGGCTTCGAGAATTGATACTGTATAATAACCGATATCTGAAGAAGATAGAGAGAGGCGCCTTTCGAGAATTAGAAAACATAGAGGAAATAAACATCACACATTTACTGATTTCAGACTTACAAAGTGCAACATTTGAAGGTCTACAAAATGTGAAGAGGATTGACTTAAGATTCAATAAAATCCATCAAGTAGAAAATCGCGCTTTTTATGGACTTGACAAGTTAGAAACTCTCTTGATAAGTAACAATGAAATAAAGGTATTTGAGAGCGAAATATTCAGTGGAATGACATCTCTCCATTATTTAGAAACAGACACTCTTGAATTATGTTGTTTGAGGCCGAACAGTGTAGACGAAGCAAATTGTCTTTCACAGAAAGATGAATTTGCTTCATGCGAAAACCTGGTGCGGAACGTAAGTTTGCGAGTACTTTTATGGATAATAGGGTCATTATCACTGGTGGGTAATCTGGTCTCATTCATATATAGGAAATGGAAGGAAGGGATAAAGCTGAAAAAGGGCTATGGAATGTTTGTAACAAATTTGATAGTCGCAGACCTTCTAATGGGAATATATTTATTGATTATAGCTGTCGCTGATGCGCATTTTCGAAACTCTTTTGTCCGGAAAGATGAATGGGTTCGAAGCGGTGCATATTGCGCAGTAGCATCAGTTTTATCGACACTATCAAGCGAAGCGTCCATCTTCTTCGTGATGTTGATAACTTTAGACAGGATTTTAGTGGTTAAGTTCCCTTTCGGACAAGTGAGGCTTACACCAAGAGTATGTATAGCAGTGTCCAATCTAGCTTGGTTGATTGCCATTGTACTATCATTGTTACCGCTGGGACTGAACATGTACTTCCAAGGGAAATTCTACTCTAGAACAACCGTTTGTTTGGCTTTTCCTCTGACAAAAGACAAACCGCCTGGATGGGAATATTCATTTGCAATACTCATTACTTTAAATGTATTACTTTCCTTTCTGATAGCCTTTGGTCAGCTTCTGATTTTCAAAGCGACACGAGCAAGGAGTGCGATGCTAAAGAGGCAGACAAGTTCACCTGATCAAGCTTTGGTTGTGGCAAGAAATCTCTTCCTGGTTGTGTTTGCGAACTGTCTCTGCTGGTTGCCGATAGGAGTAGTTGGTAAATGTTTTAATTTTATATATTTGAAAACAAGACTATCTGAAATATGAAAGTGTGCTTATTTTGTTTAATTATAAGTGTTTTTCTGACATTACACTTTTAGGCCTAGTAACTTTATTCATTAGATGATATTCTATTCAACGCTGACTTTTTATAGCAAAAATTGCAATTGAGTAGTACAGCAAACAAAAGAACATATCCTACTTAAAGACTTAGCAAGGAAAAAGGCATTTCAATATTTTATACGAGACCATTCCCGCGTGTTTCAAAATATCACATTCTGTAGGTTAAGAAAGTAACCTTATGTTCATTACTGTGTTAAAATGACGAATTATACTTTACACATTATAGAAACTACAAACATTAAAAAAGATATAGCATCAGTGTTTTTTGGAAGACTGATTTACATCATTTATAATTTTGCATTTTTTGTTCAAGGTAAACAGTAAATTTAGTATTAATAGACTGTGTTTAAAATATCAAACCTTTGGAGAGAAAAAAACCCCAACTCTTTTTAGATTTCTCATACTCATGTGTCTTATGTTCTGGACCGTTTGCCTAAGTACGTGCAATTGGAGAAGTTCCATCTGGGAAGTGGGCTACAAGATTTGCGTAGAAAAGTTCCAAATTCTTGTACACATTTTGTCTATTTTTAAATTTGCTTTATCTGTTAATTTGCAAGGCATCCTGGCTTTAATGAAGTACACCATTCCCGGAGATGTGTATGCCTGGGTCTTCCTCGTTATTCTGCCTATCGGCTCAGTACTGAATCCGATTATATACACGCTTTCTGCTGCAATCAAGGGAGAGGTAAAACAACTTATTGCTTGTAACATAACTATATCAGACTACTTTCCACCACGATGAAAATTGGCTTCAATTTTTCTTTCTTTTTATCCCATAATATAAATTGAGCTATTTATTTCCTCACAAAATTAAATATACATTTGTTAGTTCTTACAAATGCTCTACTTTGAAAGTCCATGTAAGTTTATTTATTTTTTCAACTTTTCGCGTTTACTTTTACTGTTTATTCCGTTCTAACGTGTAATCTTTTAATTGTCCAGAAATTTGTGCCGGCATTATGCGAGCAAGATTTTGTTTCAAAGGAAGGTAAGTCCAACCTTTAATTGCATTATCTTAAAAATAATTTAGATATTACTTTTTACATCACCATAATTCCAATATTGCTTCTTAAAATAATACAATTTAAAAGGCTCTGAATGAAGAATAAATCAATGTCGTACAAAAAATGATCACAAATGTTTTAAACCAATACATTGTTTAAAATGCATTTTAAAACTTAAACACGGGAAATTCAGTTAAAACAGTTGTTTTGCCGTATCTATGTGTCTGTCATACCCTAAAGAAGATAAGATACCAATTAGTCTAGAATGTTACAGAATTTACATCTCTTCAAGATAGCAGCTATCTCCTGTCAATACAAAAATTTTGTCGCATTAAAATGCATCTACTTGTAGAGAGAATGAACTTTCCTAGATAGATATATAATCGATTTCCAATAACTTCTAAGTGTTATGTCTGCAACAACTTAGGCTATCTGCCAATGTATAATTGCATATTCAAACTTTGGACATCACATGTCCGTTCTCTCTATTCCTGTGTGCGTGCATACATGAATATATATATATATGATAAAAACTGAACATGTCCATGTGCTTGTTCATGTTTAGAAATATATGTGGTAACTCAACATGATTTTATTTATGTTCATCCCTTTTAAAGGACGAATGTAACTGATATCGATATATATATATATATATATATATATATATATATATATATATATATATATATATATATATACATATATATATATATCAATGTGTCGTTTAGACTGGATGACTGAATATCTTCTCCCTTGATTTTGATAATCAGTAGGATTCACTCGAGAAGCCTCAAACACCAAATCATATCAGAATTATTTCCTAAGTCGCTTGTAGATCTAGCTATATGTATGCTATTGAATATACGTCTTTCCTTTTATGTCATGACTAAAACGTTGATGACCTCTTCTCTCTTAACCCAGATATTGCAAGAGTTGTTGAAATGTTCGGATTTGATGTCTTTTTAACTACTGATGCTCGGAACCTGACACGCGCATCAACTTGCATTGAGAATCGTACCTTAAACCTGAAGCAGATACAATATCTGACAGCAAAGATAGGAGAACGCTTTGACTTTCTGCACAAAAGAATGCTGTACTACGGCAATCTGACAACAGACAACATTTGGATATTCCTTGCTGATGAAGTGAGATAATGATAATAATAATAATAATGAAAAAATAATAACAATAGTAATATCCTTATTGTTGTTATATAATAATAATAATAATAATAATATCGTTATGTTGTTATATAATTATATCCATAATAATACTACTACTACTAAAATATTATTATTATTATTATTAATACGTTTTATATTTGTATTGAAGTTTGTCGTTATAAGAGTGTATGTAGTCATCATAATACACAGTTATTCAAAAGCAAAAGAGAAAGAAAACAAACGTTTGCTGTAACCATTAAGAATGTCATGCGTATTTGAAATACCTGTTGTCGAATCCGTTCACATACTTGCGTAATGGGGTTGGGTGCGGTATTTATGTCCGACTCTCGAGTATAAAGTGTAACATTGCTATGATTATGTACTTTTTTTACAAGATAAATAAAGTCTAAATCTTCCTTTTTCAGGAAATAAAGGGTATCTGGCTTCAAGGCAAGCCAAAACGTGCTGTCAACAAACAGGTACAGTCCGCGGACATTCGGTTTCTGGGATCTGTCCTTGGAGCCCTTATGGAACCACATGGCCGTGTTGTACACGAAATCGAAGGACCAGAATAATATTAAATGCGATCGATATAGATTGGCATATTGTTTTACTGTAATTTGTCCAATTAATTTGTATTTCATCATACAATATTCTTGGTATAATCCTGTGTGCTATAGGTTTATATTCCTATATATATAACAGTGCATACATGCAAATTATCATGTCCAAATATCTTCGCCATAAAAGTCAACAATATCACTTTAATTTCCGTGTGCAGATTATAGTCCTTATTCATAGTAAATTGTTATTCAGCGGTCTGAAAGAAATTCCCCGCCTCCTCGGGTGGCAGGGTGTTTCTATCTGAAATGTGAGAACATGTTTAAGACAGACATAAATGGTAACCTTGAATATATTGTCATTTTGTATTAAACGTTTGAGAAAGATAAGCTCCTTGCTCAGAATAAAATAATAAAATTCATCTGAAAATGATGAATGTTCTCGCATCAAAGAACTTGAGGAGGCAATATTTCACAGTGTGAGAAAGCACCATCAGCTAGAGTCTTATCTCACCAAAAACAAACTTGTATTTGAGTATCAGTGTAGATTTCGGCATGGTGTTTATACATATACTTGGTTAATGTATTGAACATATTACAGTAGATTTTAAATAGACAAAAGCAATACTAGTGGTATGATTTTACTTATAGAACGCTTTGATACTGTCAGTCAATCTATACTTTTACAAAAGTTCAAAGCTGTTGTTTTCAATTATATGTTAGTCGATGGGTTTATATTCTTAGTTGATCAATAGAAGTAGATAGTGGCTGTTCATAGTAATATTTCATGTGGGATAAATACAAGGTCGCATATTGCCAGTGGTCAGTACAGTAAAACTTCGATGATCGGGACCTATCGGGTTCACAGCTTTCGTCCCGATAATTGGTCGTCCGGATGACCAAATTTTGGTCAAAAAATTAATATGTGAATGGAACTATCTGGATTAAGTGGGTCCGATAACCATACGTTTTACTGTATATGGATCAGCAATTAAGTACATATTAATGTTTTGTATACAATTGACATGTTTAAGAGCAGAAAGGTATAAAAACAATAACATATTATTAAGATACATTAATTAAATACTTCGCACCCATCAGAGATTTATCTACACGGACTATCTGTATTTGAATTATCACGTTGGTGCTGACGGTCATTTGTACGTGTGTCAAAGGGCTTATATCAAGGTACACTCGGCTGGCATGGATTCTACTCACACCTGTGCCGGTAGATGATTATATTTTATCACCTGTTAAGTTACCATTGATCTTTAATAGACAATTAGTTACGTCGGTTTGGATTACATAATGCCTTTGACCGGACAGTTATGAATCATTAATCATGCTTGATTTGCTTTAGATTTCTGCATGACAAATTATATATTGAGGTAGCAGTACTTATTTAGCAAGAATTGGGTGTAATAATAAACTGTATCTCCTTTTATGTCACTCACTCATTCTCACCAAATTACATTTATTTATAATTTTAAAATATATAGAGGATATTTTTTTTCCTACATTAATACCGGATATATTTTCATCGTGTGGTACGAAAAACGTGATATTTTAACGAGTGGCGAAGCGAGTGGTACCACAAGATGATTTTTTTTAAGATTCAATAAAATCCATAAAGTAGACAAATACAAGTAAAAATTCAGTGGACACGGTATAAGTAGGTACGAGCAAATAATCCGGATAATTCGCGTATTGATATAAATGACGATTAAATAAAAAAAACGGAACAAATAAAACTAAATAATCCTGCAAACTACAAAATTTTCATTGGTGCAGTTCCTTCATATATGTCTCAAAATTTAAATTTAGTTAATCAGTCATTCATATGTTACCCGTATTACCACAGTCTGAAAGTTCTTCCCATATAGTGCATGTACACTTTCGAATGATTTACGTACTAACTTGACATTGATACCCAGTATCAAAATGTTCAGAAAAGATATAAAAAGCCATTTTTTTTCAAATGTATGGCTACTGAAAACAGTGATATGTTAATACAGCTTAAGCCATTCATAATCATTATTTACGACAGGCATGCTCTATAATATATGTCCTGAATTGTAACTTAATTGATTTATTTATATATGTGATATATCTAACTAAAGTAGTGTATTGTAACTTAATTGATTTTTATATATGTGATATCTCTTAACTAAAGTAGTCTGTTGTAGCGTAATTGGGTTTTTTATATATGTGATCTCTCTTAACTAAAGGAGTGAATTGTAACTTGATTTATTTATATTGATGTGATACCTTTTACTTAAGTAATGTGTTGTAACTTCATTGATTTATTTATATATACGATACTTATTAACTAAAGTAATGTATTGTAACTTCATTGATTTATTTAAATATGTGATACCATTTTAACTAAAATAGTGTTTTGTTGCATTGACTATGATCAGTGCATTTATTGTGTGTAATATCATTTTCTGCATAAAATGATAATGGCAGATTTGTTATATGCTTTGATCTTTACTATATGCAATAATATTTATATATCAATAAATCTAATGCTTTGCTATGATTCGCCGTGAAATGTATATTTTGGCATTCGAGTTTTGCATATCTCTATGTTTAATGCTTACTGAGTGTCATGTGATCAGTAATTATGGACCACAGTGGAAATAAAGAAATATTTATTCATTTACCGTTAGTGTTATCTTTAGTATCTTTTGCATTGCAATTTTAATTTGTGCTGTCTTCTGTTCTGATCTATATTGCATAAATTATATCTACTTATCTTATCTTATATGTATATAAGGACGTGTAGGTAGGTAGGTAGTACGAACTTAGATATCTCGTACGTACGTACGTACGTATGTAGGTATGTATGCACGTATATTTGACTATTCAAAGAACTTCAGTGAATCTGTTCAAGTAATTTCGTAACCCTGACGCAACGACAATGAAAATGATAACCACAGTTGTATCTAAGGCCACCGGACCAGAATAAAAGTGCTTTTAACTTTACATAACAGCAGAATAATAAGGCAAATCACAAACATTAAAAGCAAAATTAAAACGAGGTATTATCCTAAAGGTATCACTACACTAATTAAGCCAATCCGATGTTATAGTCTAACGTCTTCAAGAAGATCATTGGTATTTTATTTTATTCTTGGAGATTTCATAACCAGTGGAGAATGTTACTTGCATTTAATAGAAAGCAGCATTATAGGCTAAACAGATAATACAATGTTTATTGAGATCAGCCTCTTGACTTTTGCTTAGAATGACAAAGCAAAGGCGTGTGATTCGGTAGGTTCCGAAAAGGTCACTTGCACTAAAAATCCCAGCCAGTTCGTTCATATGCAACTATTTCTAGAAAATGAATCATAATTATGGCTGACATGTGTTGCGCCCAAAATTATGCGACACGCAATTAAGATACCTAAACCATGCGACACGTAAGAAACCTAAACAATGCGACACGTAAGATACCTAAAACATGCGTCACGCAAGAAACCTAAACCATTCGACACGTAAGATACCTAAACCATGCGACACGTAAGATACCTAAACCGTGAGACACGTAAGATACCTAAGCCAGGCGACACGTGAGATACCTAAACTGTGCGACACGTGAGATACCTAAACCAGGCGATACGTGAGATACCTAAACCATGCGACACGCGAGACACCTAAACCAGGCGACACGCGAGATACCTAAACCAGGCGACACGTGAGATACCTAAATCGGGCGACACGTGAGATACCTAAACCGTGCGACACGTGAGATACCTAAACCAGGCGACACGTAAGATACCTAAACCAGGCGACACGTGAGATACCTAAACCAGGCGACACGTAATGATACCTAAACCAGGCGACACGTGAGGTACCTAAACCAGGTGACATGTGAGGTACCTATGCAACGCAACACGTAAGATATCTAAACCAGGCGACACGTATGATACCTAAACCAGGCGACAAGTATGATACCTAAACCAGCCGACACGAGAGATACTTAAGCCAGGCGACACGTGAGGTACCAATACAATGCGACACTTAATATACCTATACAACTCGACACGTAAGATACCTATACAACGCGACACGCAAGATACCTATTCAACGCGACACGTAAGATACCTATACAACGCGTCACGTAAGTAAGATACCTATACAACGCGACACGCAAGTAAGACACCTATACAACTCGACACGTAAGTAAGATTCCAATACAACGCGACACATAAGTAAGATACCTATACAACGCGACACGTAAGTAAGATACCAATACAACGCGACACGTAAGTAAGATACCTATACAACGCGACACGTAAGTAAGATACCTATACAACGCGACACGTAAGTAAGATACCTATACAACGCGACACGTAAGTGGAATACCTATACAACGCGACACATAAGTAAGATTCATATACAACGCGACACGTAAGTAAGATACCTATACAACTCGACACGTAAGTAAGATACCTATGCAACGCGACACGTAAGTAAGATACCTATGCAACGCGACACGTAAGTAAGATACCGATACAACGCGACACGTAAGTAAGATACCTAATTAATGCGATTCGTAAGTAAGATACCTAACTAATGCGACACGTAAGTAAGATACCTAACTAATGCGACACGTAAGTAAGATACCTAACTAATGCGACACGTAAGTTAGATGCCTAACTAATGCGACACGTAAGTAAGATACCTAACTAATGTGACACGTAAGTAAGATACCTAACTAATGTAAGTAAGATAGTCTTGGAACATCGGAACCTTATAACTAATAGACGGATTTCATCAACAATGTAGACAAATTAAGGAAATATATATGAAATTTAATTAATGCTGTGATTCATAAAAAGGACTCAGTATACCACTGTATATACACAGAAATTAGAATTATTATCGAGCTACTCATATATTGGAATTATCACGTTTTCTTTCTTCACAAATTAAGGAAGATCGTTAATCAATGTTATCATCTCTTTCTCTCTGCAGACGTGTGAAATTTGTGTGGAAAAATGTGTTGAAAATTGTGGAAGGATCTTAGATAACAACTTTAGATAATATTTACAAACAATAACCATGTTACATTCGTCTTCAAACTATGATGCATCACAGAATAAATAGATACGTTCCTGTGGCGTTTTATAGATTTTTTTAAAAATGGCAGTTCCTTCAGAGTTAGAAAACTGTTAAAATTGCATCGTGCAGCAAGGGATAGGCCTACACTATGCAAATTCATAATTTGAGAAAAGTTTGGATGGCTATGTAGACAAAGCAGGAAAATTATTCAAAGTTTTAATCTGTTACGACTCCTTGGTCTAAGAAAAATGTAACAAAGAAAGTGAAATCAACAAACCAAGTAAAAATCAACAAGGAATGTATTTCTAGACAATTAATGTGAAAATTCAAAAGACACATTAATCTGAATTAAAATCCAAATAATCCAGTAATCCTAAGTATCATAATCACAAGTCCTAAATATAAAATGTTCCGAATGAATTACTGTATCCTTGAATATGTTTATGTGCCAATGGTCCTTAATGTGATGATGTGCCAAAATGAACTACTCCAGAACACATTTGAACAAGTTCACATAAAGCCCAAAATCATCAGTTAAAAATCCAAACTCTTTGTGTGTGTATCTCTCTTTCTGTGCCTGTCTGTCTGTCTCTCTCTCTGTCTCTGTCTCTGTGTGTCTCTCTCTGTCTGTGCGTGTCTCTCTCTATCTGTCTCTCTCTCTTTCTCTCTGTCTCTCTCTCTCTATCTCTCTCTCTCTCTCTCTCTCTCTCTCTCTCACGCACACACACAACTTATTGTGGGAGCTTGGAAATTGGACCCTCAAACACCTTGTAAGAACCCTATAAAATTCAAATGTTGGGGTCCTCAGGACTCCACAAGATATCACTAATGTCTATGCACAATAGTAAAAGACGTACCTCAATGACGGCAAGTCTTGGGACACTAAAAAACTTGGGACACCACTAATTATTTTCAACAATAATTGTGTATGGCCTGTAAAAGTTGGGACCCAAAATTATAATTGTTTCATGCATTATAAGTCTTGGGACAACTTAGTGTAACAGGATGAAGCTGAGTTGGGATTGGATTTAGTCTTTCTCATAGCATGGCGTTATATGACCTAGGTATTGACTCTCTGTAGAATTTAGAATAAATTCTAAAACGTCTAATATATGAAACATTCTGTCATATAAAACGGATATTAATAAAGAATACAATTTTAAATTTTACATACCTCTACAGCTGAAGATTGCTCCCGTAAAGTGGTAAGCTACCTGACAAGACTCGTCGTAATGTAATTGTACATAGAGAATTCGCTCTATAAGTACCCTAGCTGTGATGAATATGCGCAGCTAGAGAACTCGAGGTAATTGGGTTTTCACTGCAGGCAATTTGCACATGCTGCATGGGATGACTCGCGCTCAGTATTTCGAAATAACTGAATAAACCACCCTCGGGTAACGCTGTACGCGTCAATGAAAACCCGAACATATTTTCGTCAACCCATATACATTGATATAAAGTATCACAATTCCGTGACACTTAGACATTTTTTCTACTGAACAGCAGGCGAATTGTATCCATCGTAATGTTATTTTTTTTTTTCTTTTTATAATTGATATACCAGGTGTTATGCGACTATCGGAATTAATTTTTAGATGGAAATTTTATGAATTAATATACATTTCTTTAAAAAATCAATACATATATATATAATTTTCCTCTGTTTCCTTATTATTTCTATCTATTTTAATTATGTATAATTTTATCGGACGATAGCAAGGATTGAGCGTTACCACGATGTTGTACCTATATTAACAGTAACTTCTCCCTTTTTCGCTCAAGTTTACTATTGTCAGTTTATGCATTATTGCATTAACATTTTCAAAAGGCACCAGTATTTACGTCTTCTGCCTTGAAAATGTAAATATCTAACTCATTAAAATGTGGTAGCTGTATTACAACGAAAATAGTGTTTGGTTCATGGCTCGCATTTAGTGACCTTGCTTACATCATGGCGTCACAATGAAGATTTTAACTTGCGCTGAATGAAGTACATCTTATGATTTCGAATGTCTCTAAAAAAACGATACAAAAGTCTCTGAAATAATGGTGTGAAAATGATTGCAATAATAACGCAGTAGAAGTTTGCTTTGTTGTAAGCGTCCTTAAAAAAGAACCTGTTTACTCAGCTACTATAATCTTGCTAATGCTATGTGGTAACATATCCCATGAGAAATTCACTAATCCGCAAAAGTCTCTTAAATTTTGAATATTTCTACTCGACCGATCAAGTGATCATACCATAATTGATAACCAATGATTGGTCGATCTAATATCAATAATTTATCACCGCAATTATCTCCCTTCTCAATCCACTTCATATTTTAAAACAGTTAATTGGTGTGGATTAAATTGTAGAACAAAGGGAGTATCAGCATTGCCTCCGGACAAAAGTCCCTCTTTACCCAAGCCAGTTTCATGGTTTAAACAATTAACTGGCCTGGGTTGCTTTCGGAAAACAAAAGAAAAATCCACCAATTATAATCAAAAGGAGACGCCAAAACAACCAGCTTACCAGAATCAAAAGTGGAATGAATAATGTGTTGAAAATTACGATTTTGTGTTAAGCTGAAAAACAAAACTAAAATCGATTGATGATGATCTAGTCGATCTATAATCAGAATTTTAACCTATAGTATAGTCAATCTTAAATGAATATATGACATTTATGTGAATATATGCTGTTTATGTGCCTACTATATTTATAAATATTCATTAAACACTTGCTCTTCTCACATAGATTACAGCACTTTGTAGGATCGCTTATATCAACGAAAAAAATAAACTCTTGAGCTCGTGAAACAAAGTAAATATAACAGCAATGGATTTAGGGATAAAACATGATCTGGAAGAATTAGATTCGGTAAAAACTACGAATATAGCAAAATCTGCTATACTATTTTCAGGAATAAAACAACAATATAAGTCACGTTAAGCCTGATATGCACTGTGTAAGTACTGTACACTACAGTATACGTTTCCCGGTAAGCGCTAGGCGGCCTATAACTCGTAAAGTCTTTATTTACCTTTATTTTATTTGATGTTCAAGAAATCAGAAAATAATAAGCATAAAAACAATCATATTAGTTTATAACACTTATTGACATGGTAACTGAACAAGAACTGGTCACTGTTGTGTTACGTATGACGATCTTGCCGATTTTGTCTTGAAATGTTTGTGTATGTACATCTTGGGTCGCCGAATATGTTATATTTTGTACATGCATATAAGTCTTAACACACGATCAATAATAATTATGTTTCCTCTTCCAAGACTTAACGTCGTTACAGTATGTAATGGATTTTGGGTTACGACCCTACGAGTCTCCTTCTAGTGATAGGGCTGGAGGCTTAATGGATGTTAGAGATCCAAGGGTCTTGCATAGGGAGTTGCGAGGGCCTGTTGTAAAGTTGCTTTAGCTTAAGTTACAATTATACATTATTTATTTTCCCAAATTTACATTTTTTTAAGAACCAGGAACAGGGTCTTGAACTTGTGAACTATTATTTGGAACTTGAACTTGAATATTATCCACAGGTCTGTTTCCTTCAAATCAGTGTGAGAGGCTGACATACAGAACCTCACGATTGTTTGGAAAGAATTTCAATCTAGCATGGTGTCTGATCCAGACTGTCACTCAATTCAAAATGGTTTAAATTCTCCATGCAATTTTGTAACTTGGATGTCAGATGTCAGATCAGCACCATTTATGACCAACTAGACATCATAATAAGTGTTTTGTTGATATCACTATCCGTTCAGAAGTAGTCCTGATAAGTCTTTCGAGATGACTAACATGTTGGTTTTGCTGCTCCGCCAACATTTGAAAATATTTTGTTTTACCAGACTGTTTGTGTTCATTCATAGGAGGAGACGTAATATGTGTAATGGATTTTCGAATACAACTTCTTGGTCATGTTCAGTGGGAAAGGAGGATACATAATTCTCAAATTATTGAGAATACAGATGGCTTGAAGGGTTCAGGTACTACAACATTAAAAAGGATCAAAGTGATGAATATAACTTGCAATATACTGATAATCATGTTCCTTTTTTATGATCATAAGCAAATACCAATATCCTTCTAAATATAACTATAATTATAAATGTGTTAAGTAGTTTCTTCTCTTTATCTCTTACCAGATAATTCATTTTAAAAAATCATAAAATATTTAGATATAATATGTAAGTAATTGTATGAGCATTTTCTAAAGAAATGATTCTGTATTGTGTGAAGTGCTACACGGCTTTCAAACTATATCAAAGGCAGAAAACCATTGACTACTCATTTTCTCACAGTATCAGAACTTGAGTTATGTCCCTTTATATATCTTGACTGGCCTTTACAGCTGAAAAGACCAGAAGAACTAAATGTATAAAGTGCCGTATTATTAAAAACACAAGCTATTCTTAGTAACAGACAGTAGACACTAAAGGTACTAGGATTTGCCATGATAAGCCATGGAAACAACTCAAGTTTACTTCACGAGTTTAGTGAGGATGAAAATGTTTCTTAAAATTGACAACACATTGAGAATCCATGGATGCTGTCTCTTGCCTGAATGCAAGTATATGATTTAAAGATCTAATGCAACAAGTGAATCATGAAAATAAAGTCACGTTAACATACTCTTGATATAAGTTCATTTACAATCTGTCCTGTACACGCAGCAGTATTGAAAACATAATCTCATGCCAAATACTACCATAATCAATGGAGCATGGAAAGAAGGTCATAAAGACATACTTTAAAAGTTGTTGATAAGTACTTCTCAGAATGTATGCATCCATTAGGTTTTACAGCTGAAAATGCCGTTGGTTCCAGAAATGGGATTTTTTGCAAGAACTCTGAAGATAGTGTGACACCAACCCCTCACCTAAATCTACCACTCCATATAAAACTTGACCAGTAAGAGCAGCAAAACCACAAAATGCCCCACATTAAAACAATGTGTAAAACTGATAGCTCTGTCACAAATAAAGAAGAAACCCCAACACAGTATTCATACCAAACTGCATTAGGATATATTGAACTGTTTCTGACCTATGATGTTTCCAAGCAACTTCCAATGTGAAGATATGCATTGATTAACATTACCCATAACTCTCTCAAACATGAAGACGAGACGGAACCCCTAAATGGCATGTCCTTTATATAGTGTTTACACTAAACGGCGTCGGGATATGTTGAAGACTTCCTGAGCTATGCCAATTACAATAACCTATTTTCTAAAATTCCAAAATTAATCAAAAAAGTAGTGTTATGAATCTGTCCAAAATAGTGTTGGAAAGATAATCCTTTAAAAGGCTCATGTTTATGTATAAGGCAGTTCACTTACCAACTGGCACTGAATTATGTCCAGCGCTGCTGAGCTATGATGGCTACAGATGTGTACAATGGGAAAATGGACAGGCATAGGAAAAAAGGTGCAAACTATAGGTTTCCCACATCGTTTGCTAATCTACAGTCAAATATTTTTCTTTTAATTTATTAAAGTAATAAAAAAGTACCTTATCAGCTACATGGTGTACAGTTATTGAACACAAGATCTCTGGAGCACCTCGCCCATATGCAACCCTGTCATCTCGAACAAGATTGTGAATAACAGACAGGGCATCATGTATGCTTCTCTTGGGCTGTTCCACAATCTTGTTACGTAATTATGTATCATTTCTTTTAAATAATGGTATAGTTTTATTAATTTATGACCTCTGTATTATAGTCTAATAGGTGTCGTTTTGCAGAGTACATATATACGGTAATTTCAATGTGACCCAGTACATTGGTCCTGGGAAAATCAATATTGTCGGTGAAGCATTAGTCATGTTAGGCGACTAGCGCGTGCTAAAATGTATTATCATTTTGACCTGGTTTCAATGTTCTGACCTGGAGTTCGCGATTCAGAGGATGATTCATTTGTGCTGACCAGAAGTTAGAATAAGATCGTATTAGTAAGATGTTGATTTGAGACGGAATAAGAAATGGGTTTTGTTTGTTTCAATGACGCAGTAAAGAAAGCTATATAATAAGATGTGATCGCAGTGTTCGTCATTCTTTCATAGTTCGTCAGCCTGAGAGGTCATAAACGAGATTGGTTCATCTTGTGTGTGATATTCTGCTTCCGAGATATTATTATACAGAACATTTTGGATTTAGTACTGCTACTTCAGAAATATTTTCCAGACAGTAGATTTTTGGGATTAACTTTTGATATTTAAGAATTATACAGCTCCGTTGGAATTATCGGAAACATCTCTAGAACTTGTGCAGGGCTGAGCAAATCCCATAGCCCGACGTCCCGGACTATTCATTTTCGAAGTCGGGCAAGTAAAATTTTCCAAGTCGCTAGTCCGGGACAAGTGCTTTTTAAAAAAAGTTGGGTAAGTTCTTATCTTCGTGCTATAATCACTATATCTACCTTTATTTGGCCAATCATGCCCTCCGGGCGTACTGAATACTTGATTCTACCCCTCTTGATGTATAACACATAAATGTGGTCAGTGATAATTGTCGCATATGAGCACGTTCTGTTACCGTTTGATTGCATATTGGGCTAAGCAACCCAATTATCGGCAAATCAAAGCAAGTCAAACAAAAGAAAGCCTGTATGATCAATTAGCAGTGTTTTAAGCGGCTTTACCGACATCAGTGTTGGTTTCCTTTATGAACTGATTAAATGACAGTAATGATTCTTTAATTTTTAATTGATTATACAGATGATTAACTTCCACGTGAGATATTGCGTTTGAAGCGAAGCAAATTCGCTAATTAATGAGCTGTCTCTGTTCATATTTAAAACAGAAAATGTATGTTATGATCACTTTAGAAGTAGTTGTCAAGCAAGCTGATAGTTACTCTGTGGATAAAATAAGTTTGCTAAATTATTTTCGCAAGGAAGGTAATAAGGGCGATTCGGAGAAGGACAATTTTTCTGAAAGTAGAGGGATAAAACGTAAGACTGTTACTGAGTGTGCGGTAGCTATTTCTCCAAAGAGACATAAGCAAGAATCCGTGGTGGGAAAAAATGTCAAATATGACACTATTAAGAGACAGAGAAAGTTTCAGCCGTATTGGGTTGATTGTTATCCCTGGCTTTAATGTATTGACTCGGAAGGAAAGATGTTTTGCAGATATTGCAAACAATATCCAAAACTGGCACAGGTTGGAAATTCACCGAGTGTATTTGTCAGTGGAACTGGCAAATTCAGGATTGAACCAATCAAGTCTCATGACATGTCTGGACCCAACAAGGCCTGTGCAGCACAATATATTGATGACTTTAACCCAGACACAGCTATTAACTGCTGGCTTAGTGCTGGTGCAAGTGGCAGACATATACACGGACATTTTTTCAAATCCATCAGCTAAAACATATATACATGAACATGAAGAAGCCAAATGTATAACAACCAATGTTATTGAAAAACTAAATTCTTTTAAGAAATAATTCAGTTGTATATTATTTCGTTTGTTTTTTTCTATGGATTAAGTACATACATCTCATCAAATCTCGGTAAGTGATTACCATTTTGGGACAAGTGAAAAGTAAGGTGCGACAAGTGAAGAGTAAGGTGGGACAAGTGAAAAGTAAGGTGGGACAAGTGAATTTACTGAAACCACTTGTCCTGGATTAGTGGATGAAAAAACATTGTGCTCAGCCCTGTTGTGTGATATTTTATATTCACAAGGATTACTTGGAATTAATAACACTTGGATATAACTGATTCTTGTTGGCACGCCCGTACTACAGTGGTTTCGTTCGAAATATTCTTAATTCGTAATAATTTGGATTAACCTCCGGATCAGTGAACATTAGAAAAATTTAGGACTTTTAAGGATATTCTATACTGTAAGTTATTTTTAATTCTTTCACTTTGATTGTTTGTTGAAATATTTTTATATTTTAGGAAATTAAATATTTCTGTTTTAAATCTTGAAAGCTTGTTTGAGTCTTTTCTTTTGTTACATTACCCCTAGTAGTAACAATCTGCAAAGCAAATCAAGTTTAATCCCTGCTTTCTGCTTGGCCATAGATTCCTAAATGGCTAAATATTATATGAACCTTTGGGTTATTGCATTCAAAGTTACTTGCATATATAAAAACAAGAAATGTGTCCATATACCACATATGTTCCTACAAATATGATGCAACTGAAGGGTAAAGTTCAAAGTCAAACAGCAGCCATAACTCCATACAATTGTCAGAAAAGAGAAAAAATCAAGATTTTCAAATTGGCCTCTAAAGCAACCACATTGGATGCAATTGGCACAATTCTCATTTAGGACCAGCTAGCGATCATTAAATGTCTTTAGTGAAAATCGTTATGTCAGTATGGCCATCCAATCAAAAGGTATCAACAAAAGGTTAAGTTTGAAAATTGTAAAAATGAATTGCACAAAACTTTAGGAAGATGAAGCCTTCCAAATATATGTAAAGTTAAGTATAGAAAGATAAAATATCAAAAGCAAAGTTGTTAACATTATTTTAAATGTATATACAATTACCACATTCCCTTAAAAGATCCGAGATTTTCTCACGTGGTACGTCTTAATACAGTTTCTTCAGGCAGTTCATGTCAACATAATCTTGTCTCACAGGGTGAAAATCCAATCACTCGACAAGAAAATGTCCCAATGTCAGTGGACACTGGCAGGATATACGCTCTGGTCGAGGTTCACCCTTCAGGAGGCATAAACAATTGGCACAATACCACCTCATCTCTCCGGTTTGTTCTATATGAAGGATGCCACTCTCCATTAATGCGTTTGATGTTCTGGAGTTTGTTGAGTTTTCATTCCGCATATTTCCCAGATATGACAAACATGTTGATTTATACATTATTTGAAGTCTGGATATGGAATCCGGGTTCAGTAAACACAATTCTATGCAAACGTCCCTCGGACATGTGAGGTGCATTAGATACTAATCCCTGTCATCACCTTGCCCAACACAGTACACTTATCCACTGCATTACCTGCGCTCTTATTAAACAAAACCACAGGCACCCGAGACAAGCTTAAGACTAAATTGGGTTCAAACCATATAAATATCATGTTCGGAGTAAAGACAGTGAGTTTTATACTCTTCTAATACATGGTCCCGTAGATAAATATATAATAAGAGACAACTTTTCGCATTTACAGTGACACTTTTCAGTAATCCAGGTGTCATTTTAATGTAGAGATGTTCTACTTTTCAACGAGCTATCACACACCTTTTAAGTTAGACAGGTTGGCAGTTTAGAGCTAGAAAACATCAAAATTATTACGCTGTGACCGCATTTAAATAATGGCCAAAACCGATGTTGTTTCGACATTATGTGCTCTATAAATTGATTACAATGGCATTCATTATGTGAAAATAGGTGAGGATCGATAGAGATGCTCAAAATTCTTATTTCGAATGCAAGCTATAAACATATTTCTAATGTAAAGTAATTACATATCTATATTCATATTTACAAGTGTCTTTGCTTTTGTGTTACAACGTACTAATAAAACTACACATTCTTGAAAATACCGTTGGCCTGGGATGAACGTAATACTATCCGACCAGACGAAAAATAACAATTTTGACTTTCTTCGGTTCTTGGCTTATCAAGGGTCTAACACGTAAAGATGTGTGATCGTTCGGTGAAAAAGAAAATTCATCCACATTAAAATTGCCTAAATTACCAAAAAGTGTCACTCTAAATTAAAAAATCGAGGGCTAGGTGTGAAACTAGAATTTCTCAATTTAGATAAGGAGCCGCGTATTAGGAGTGTTAATAACACGCTGCCTTCACTCCGAACATATTATTTTCATTATCTGGACCATTTTAGTATCAGGTTTGCATCCGGGTAACTGTGTAGAACAAACAAAGTCAGGTTCCTTTTCGACTTGTTCTGGACTGACAACAAGTAGGCAAAATACGTAAAAGTAATATATAATTGGCGCACACTAGACCTTAGGCAATGTTCTCAAGGTGTGAATCTTCATCAATCTACTCTGCCCAGAGACGAGTAAGTAGTAATGTTTGCCTCGGCACAGCCAATTTGTACCCGGTCAGGACCAGAGGACGAGTGGGTTTGCTGAGCCCTGGGAATCTTCCAGTCGGAAATGAATGACTGCAGCCAACCGCACATAATAATGTTCCCAGGTTGTATGAGGACATCATGTTTATGTAATGTTTGGGATATTACCGGATTGCCAGATTTGAGATTCTGCATGTTTTTCAATGTGGAAATGTAGAGCTATCAATGTAATTCACATATCTGACTATGGCTGTAATTTCTGCAGTACAAATTCAGGCTCAATCCTGTAACCGGCTCGAGATGGTGCCATGGGGTGTTGCCATGGCTCCAACATCGTCTACACCTTTCAAACCGTCTGGATACAGGGACACATGGCTACATTAGAAGATTCTGACTTCATTGAATTTACCATGAAAAATGAGAGGATACGTTGAAGACTTTTTTAATTTGCGAACGTCAAATATTATTTTGGGAGGTTTTGATAACCACGGTAGTGTTTAAGGAATACGGAATTTTGCAGTATTTCCAACATCGGTTATGCTGTTTGTAAGTGAGGACGGCTTTGTATGCCAAAAGGACGGCTTTGTATGCCAAAAGATGGAATGAAGTTTGGTTTCTCAGCAGATAAGGTTTGTATTTAGACCTAAATACTACATATGCGGAGTTAGATGGATTAGAAGATAGTTTGATAGGATACAGAAGAGCCAATTTCGTTCGTCTGAGATAAAGTGATGATTCATTTGCTTCAACATAGAGGTTCTCCGAAAGGCACATTCTAAATGCACCCGGACAGAGTCCAAATCCCTGATTTGTATATTGGATCAAGGATCTGAAGGTAAGATTTACAAGCTGATCCGAAAACAATTGAGTCATATTCAAGTTGCGAACTTACCAATGACCTGTATAACCGGAACAAGACCTTCTGATATGCTCTCCCAATTCGTGTTTGCTACGACTTGTATTAAATCAATGGCTTTTAGAAATTTGTCTGTGATGTATCTAATATGTGGAAGAAATGTTTCTTTACCGTCTAAATTTGATTTCGAAAATTTGAACCAGTTGTCTTGTGTATCTTTCTGAACTCAGTATGCTCTCTCTCTCTCTCTCTCTCTCTCTCTCTCTCTCTCTCTCTCTCTCTCTCTCTCTCTCTCTCTCTCTCTCTCTCTGATCTATTGCAAATCAAAAAGCTGTCAACATATATTGAGCAGCCAGTTCTGGATGAAGGCATTTTATTATGCTTTTAATTTTAAAGTTGAATAGGATGACTGACAATATGCTGATCTGAGGTACACCCTTCTCCTGAAGATAGCTTTCACCAAGGGTACTGCAATCCTTAATCAGGAAGGCTCTATCTTTCACAAAATGGGAGATCAAGTTAGGTATGTGGCCCCTTACACCTAGGTTGAATAAGTCATTCATTATGTTGTACTTCAATGTGGTGTCACAAGCTTTCTACAAGTTGAAAAAAGGCGTATGCTATATGTTCCATCGTTCTGAAAGCTTCAAATGCTTAAAGTTAGACAAGATGGTCTTTTGTGCTCCCCTGGCCTCTGAATACACATTGAATGTCTGATTAGTAGTTTGTTGGATTCGAGATACCAGAGTAGTCTATCATTTGTCAAACATATCATGGTTTTGCAAATACAGCTTTTTAATGCTATGGGACGATAGTTGGAAGGGTCGGTTTTGGTCCTTTCCAGGTTTTGGCACTGCTATCGCCGTTGCTACTCGCCAAGATTGTGGGAAGTCGCCAGTTTCCCAAATTGTTCTGAACATATTTGGCAGTGTATTTAGAGCTTTGCTAGGCAAGTGTTTCAGAAGGTGATAGTGGATATCATCTGGTCCTGTTGAAGTATCATGGGCTCGATATAGAGAGTCTTGTAACTCTGAGGGTGAAAGGTGTATTGTAATTTTCAGAATTATCATATTTGAAGTTTAGATGAACCTTTTCTAGTTTATGAAGTTTTCAGAATCATTCTATTGTGAAGAGTGTTTTAAGAATGCTTAAGACAATGTATTTGAGAATTCTGTTTAGGATTGTCACCATTTCATCCGATTTCTTGAAATGGTTGATATGTCTGCTATTTGGTTTGTCAATGATTTTTCATGCCATATTTCAAACTGATTAAATAGAGGAGAGAGAGTTCAAACTAGTGGTCTCCGTGTTTTTCTCTCGCTCTCTCTAATGGTATCACAAGCTTAAGCTCTGAATATCATGTATTTATTGAGATTTTAAATTGTTGGATTGGCATTGAAATTTTTAATGACCTTTTTCCCATTTCCTCATAGCATCATCGGATGCATCATCAAACCATGGTTTGCTTACACATTTAGGAATCGCCAAAGTTTTTGGTAATTGTATACCCAGCAACTTCCTGGAGTATCGTTCTAAATAGTAGTATCGGACCCACTACGTTGCCAACACAGTCAGCTGGCAGATTCGACTCGCATTGGGTTTGAAACGTGTCCCAATCTACCTTGTTTAATTTCCAACTCTCCCTGAGCCCTTGGGATTTGGCGACACCACTTAAATATACTGGAAAGTGGTCATTACCAGAAAGGTGGTTACTAAATGCCCAAGAGAAGTAAAGTAAACAAGACGGATTGCAAATCGACCAAAGGAGGAGTGGACTCCTGTGGCAGGATTCAGGTAGGTATATGACTTATTATTATAAAAGGTAAAAACTGTGTTTTGAAACAAAGTCTTCTAATTTTTTCCCTCTCTTGTTGATATCTTTACAGATTTAAAGTGTATGGTGGCCGTTAAGGTCGCCAAGAAAAAAAAAGGCGCCAGCAAATGTTTAATAAGATGGTTAAGATCAATTTAACAGACTGGAGTGCTTGGAAGGAGTTGTATTAAATAAAGTAAAAGAGGTTTATCTAACTACACATGAACAGTTATAGCCTGCAAAGTAGTATTGAGATAAATTTGGCTGTGAGGAGTTGTATTATTCATGATAATAAACACTCCAGCTTTATCAGTATTTCTTGAATAGCTGCTGTACGTGGTGAAGTTTTTAAGATTAACTCTATCGTTTTCGTTTAGAAAGGTTTTCTGAAGACAAACAGGTATCTGCTCATGTTCTTGAAGTAGAAGTCTAATTTCATCAATATTTGCTCGGCAATTCTACTGTATGATGGTGTCAGATATATTTATGAAAGTGGTGGAAGTACAGGACTTATGTGAGGCTTCCTTGGTGTGATATCAATGAGCACTCTAGACTCCCAAACGTATTCAAGAGCTTTACATGATCATTATATTCTTTGGGAAGTCTAGTAGATTCTTTAATATTCTGATTGTTTGGTTTAGAGCATGCATTTCCACCAGCGTCAATGGTCTGTTGTTCTTTTGGTGGACCGGATTTAACCGGTTTCTCGGTAGGACAGTTGGGAATCTTCCGTGGCCTCTTTTCGTAGGCTGTAATCTGGTTATTTTTCATTTGTAGCAATAGATGTCCTAATTGCTGCATTGCCACACTAATCATATGATTTTTCTACTTCGCCATCGGTTTGGGTTGCTACTAGCACGGATTTTGGTGGCGACAAGACTGTGAATTTGTTTTGACCTTGTGGCCATGTAATGTCTATCTGGGTAAATACAATGTTTGTGTGAGGTTTTTCTCCAGTTTATCTGCACTGGCGTAGGATTTGCCAGGTGTGTTAAGTAGAGCTGTGTTACGGAATTATGTATATCGAATCTATAATGTGCTTAAACTTTTGGCTTATGACTTTACTTTAAAGTTGTGTCAAATAGTGAGTCATATTTTAAGTTGGGTTTAGTTGTACTATTAATCAAATAACAAGATGTTTACTGATCTTTTGTTCAAGGTCAGAGCTGTTGATCATTCTTCAGCAAAATTCCATGAAATAGATGCATTTAGTATTGCATTCTGGGTCGTAATATGACTCATTTCCTGTTGTGAAATGTGCCATTTGCAAGTTGTATAAAAGACCTGGAAATACGAATTAATTCCATTTCCTTTTAGATCCTAAGTTGAAAAGGACCTTTGTTTTATGATCAGCTTTGGAATCATCAGTTTGTTTGAAATAATAGCCGTGCAAGAATGCTGGAATCATGCTGTAATGCTATGCCATGCTGTATAGATAATTCCAAAGGAATTATTTATTGGACCATTCATCAGAGCTACCTGGAGTTATATTTAGGACTTTCTCGGGTGCCTCTGAATACTTAAAGATGATCTGACATTACCGTTTATGCATCGGAACATTACAGACTCATTCATTCGGAACCATCATTCTTTCGGAACATTCGTTCATTACGAAGACTCATTCTTTCGGAACATTTGTTCATTACGAAGATTCATTTGCAACATTCATTAACTTGGAACATTCATTCATTTGGAACATTATATAGTTTCTATATATACAGGACTTGTGATAATGACACTGATAATTGTTGGATTATTTGAATTTTAATACACGAAACTGTAAGTGCATTTTGATTTTCACATTAATTATTTAAAATAAATTGTTCGTTGATTTTTACAAACATTGTTGGTTTCACTTTCTTTTTGTTACGTTTGTTCGAGCCATAGGGTCGTAACAAAATAAATGGGGACTCAGGTCCGGGATTGGAATTCTTGTATGAATACCGTCTCCGGGATAGGATCTTATATTATAGGTCCGGTATTACGGGATATGATGGATATGATTTTATTTGAATAGTTCCGGGATCGTTGGTCTAGGGGTATGATTCTCGCTTTGGTTGCGAGAGGTCCCAGGATTTGATGGATAGGATTGATAAGATTTTATGGATAGGATTGATAGGATTGTATGGATAGGATTGATAGGATATGATTGATTGATCTGAATTTCTTTACATTACAATTTATTGATTTTGTTTCAGAGATTCAATGTCCATGCTAAAGTTTTTTTATTTTGCCCATTTGATTATTGTAATTCTATTGGGGATAATTTTTTGAGTGAAACCAACAAATAATCACAATGTCTACTCACAAATGTTAATACGGCGCGACTTTTAGAGCAAACATCTGATAGGCTGATTAGGGATATTTATCTTTTAATATATGTACTTGGTGTAAATAGAAGGGCACGCTATTTCGAATTGCTACAGGTTGAAGAATAAGCAACGAAATAAATACATAGCTATTCCAAATGCTCTTGTTTTAAGAAGTCAAGGTCAGGATGATGTATTGAAAGAAATACTTGTTTGGAGGCTTGCATACCTTAGTCTGATTTTGTCATGGAGAATTACGAACCATTCATGTCGAAGGGTTTAGTGTCACTTGTTAGTGACCTTAAATTTGTCTCTCCATTGTGTTATTTGGTCATCAGACTTAGTTTGGAAAGTGACTTCTTTACTTATCATAGGTATATATTTATATTTATTGCTAGGCAATGACCTAGTTAGGCAGTGGTTAATTCCACTTATAACTGAAAAACCTCGTTGGGTTTGATCCTTAGCGTAAAGTTACATTAGATAGTGGTTAATTCCACCTGTAACTGACAAACCTCGTTGGGATCAGTCCCATGTGTAAAGTTACATAACCTTTTGTGGTTAAATCTACTTGTGACTGAAAAGCCTCGTTAGGATTAATCCCGTGTGTAAAGTTACATAACCTTTAGTGGTTACTCCTAATCAGAGTATCAGAAGACAACAATTCGTTGTCCAACAGGAGTAAGATATCGAAATATCCTGTTTTTTTCAATGAGCTATCAAATTGGCATATGGTGGGAAACACCAATCAGAAGAGATCAAGCTCATCTGTCAACTCTTCTTACATTTGACGTACCTTTTAGTCTGGGTCTGCCACTTACCTACGACCAAGTCAGTATGTTTTTATTGTATGTGCCTGGTAGTAAAAAGAACTGGTGCACTTTAAAGTATATAGAAGTACTATATTGTGAATAGTTTGTGTAATTCAGTTGAGTGTCGTTAATAAGACATGTTACTATGTGATTTTGATTATTGCATTAGTATATGCATATTTAAATGTAAAAAAAAGCTTTACTGCATTAATCTTTTTTTTCCAAGGAGGAAGGTGTTGCGAAATTATGTATATGGAATCTATAATGTGCTTAAACTTTTGGCCTATGACTTTACTTTAAAGTTGTGTCAAATAGTGAGTCATATTTTAAGTTGGGTTTAGTTGTACTATTAATCAAATAGCAACATGTTTACTGACCTTTTGTTCAAGGTTAGAGCTGTTGATCATTCTTCAGTAAACTTCCATGAAATTGATGCATTTAGTATTGCATTCTGGGTCGTAATATGACACATTTCCTGTTGTGAAATGTGCCATTTGCAAGTTGTATACAAGATCTGGAAACACGAATTAATTCCATTCCCTTTTAGATCTTGAGTTGAAAAGAACCTTTTTTTATGATCAGTTTTGGAATCATCAGTTTGTTTGAAATAATAACCGTGCAAAAATGCTGGAATCATGCTGTAATACTATGCCATGCTGTATAGATAATTCGAAGGGAATTATGTATTGGACCATTCATCAGAGGTACCTGGAGTTATATTTAGGACTTTCTCGGGTGCCTCTGAATACTTAAAGATGATCTGACATTACCGTTGATGCATCGGAACATTACAGACTCATTCATTCGGAACCATCATTCTTTTGGAATATTCGTTCATTACGAAGACTCATTCTTTCGGAACATTCGTTCATTACGAAGATTCATTTGGAACATTCATTAACTTGAAACATTCATTCATTTGGAACATTATATATTTTCTGTATATACAGGACTTGTGATTAGGACACTGATAATTGTTGGATTATTTGAATTTTAATACACGAAACTGTAAGTGCATTTTGATTTTCACATTAATTATTTAAAATAAATTGTTCGTTGATTTTTACAAACATTTTTGGTTTCAATTTCTTCTTTTTACGTTTGCTCGAGCCATAGGGTCGTAACAACTGTGGCTTCCACAAGTTTCCTGGTCTCAGGAAAACTCATGCCTTTCTTATGTTGCGGGTGTTGGATCTCCTTCTCAAGTTTACACTTAGGATAGAGTATGGACTATATTCTGCCTGACAATTCACACGAGAGATGTCCTGTGAGCAGGACTAGCCATTGTGACCCTCCTGCTTGCATCTGGGACATATTGGTTTTCTCTTCCAGCCAAGTTTGTTGTGGCCACATTTCTGGCAGTTGAAACATTGCAAATGAATAGGAATGAAAAAGACGACATGGATATTAAAATACCCGGCTTTGATCGATGTAGGCAAAGTGGCACAGTTGAATGTCAGCATGCAAGTGTTTGTACGAATCAATTTGCCGTTACAGCGAATGCTGATTCGTTTCACTTGTGAGGCATTCTGAGAGCTGAGATTTTATTTATCTTAGAATCACTGCAACCATCTCCATATCTGGATCTAACAACACTTCTTGACAAGTTGAGAGATTTAAGTGGAAATACCTTAATAGGCATCTCCACAAACGAGTTTGAGCGAAGTAGATTATCATAGTAAGCTTTGCAGCTACACGCTACAAGTAGTTGGCCCGAACTAAGTTCCTTTACACTTCTTGGCTCTCCAGCCAAGCTCTGAAGTGCTTTAGCTATCCCAACAATTGACAGCTTGGTCAGTTTTTGGTTCTCATTGGATTCAATGATGAGAAATCTTGAAACATTTCGCTGACTCCGACAAGTTTCCTCATCCGAGTCACTGGTTGACTTTTTTCTGGTCCCTTTAAAACAAAGTCTCACGCCTTTAGTTGATGTTTTATTGGGGTTTTCCCACAGTGACATACTTAAAAATTTGTCACTTGTGCTCCCCACCCACCTTGAGGCCCAACAAGGGACAGAGATTTACTCCAATTTATTGCATTTTTCATGTCATGGCTACACAGTGATATATACTCAAGCAGAGAACAAACTTTATTCAATTGACCCTTGCCATGTTCTTCATGAGGTCTGAGGATCAGCACTAAGTTAATTAATCACAAAGGTGACATTTTAAATATGTAAATCAGCCCAACTAAATATCTTTACCATAGCTTCTGACGCTTGGCGTGACTAATCAGATCGGGCCCTTCTGACCATCCTTCTAGCTGAAACTGAGGCCAAAGTAGTGTGTTGCATTGGAGATCCAAACGTCAGCCTCTCCTCTACTGAACAACCAGGATCCTCTCCTCCAACGACACGGGCCACAACCCAATCAGAAGGAGCAGTAATAACATTTTCAAGATGGCCATTATGGTTGCCATATTGGATATTACACTAATTGCAAGAGTTTTCTCAACAACATACCGGACTGTCTCTCTTTATTCACGTAACACAGCAACCCTCAACAACAATTATATGAGCTTGGTTAATTCGCGATGGCCAAGGGCTGATAGCTGCAGGTTATTATTTTCATTTCGAGCGAAGGAACTTTGCTTTCCATCGGTCAACAACCACTGACAAACTGCTTATCTGCCATTTGATTCCACTTTTATCAACCATGATAACTGCTTCTCCCACTCAAGTCAGCATTTAATATACATTCCGAGTTCGAGTTTGTTTTTTGTTGTCTTCACTTGTGCTCTCACGTTAGTCTATTTTTTGCCTTTTGTTGGCATTAGTGTCATTTTCATCGCAAGTCCGTTTCTCAAAAAATGAAAACAGATTTTGCTGACTCATTTGCACGAGTCAAAGTACATTTCTGCACTCTTTTGAAAAGTGTCTACTGATACTGTAGTGCCCTTGTCTAAATCACACATACTGAAGTAGCGGTTATTATTATTATTATAAAAACACCGCTAATTTGTTTAGTGCAATATACGTCGTTTGTTATTTGCATTCCTTTAGAAAGAAATGCCTTTTATTGCGCTGGTAACAAAATCAATCCCAGCAAGTGTCATAAATAATTTACCGTTTCAACAGGATGGAGAAATAGACATGAAGAATTTCCAAAACAAATTGTTTAAAACTTTACCTAACTGAATCCTACTCAAATGTATTTTCCTGTTCCCCTCCACTCAATATCTTAACAATTAATCAAAAGTGTCCAAGTGAGTAGAAACCAATCTGTATCAAAGACAAAGAGCAAACATTTATTCAGATAGCATCTTAGCTGGAAGAGGAATATCATTATACGATCTCTGCTTTATAATCATTAAGGATTTCGAAACTATGTTCTTTTTTATTCCTTTACGTGCGGAAAATTAGATTTTAGAATAAGCAAAACGAGCCACTCATACAAGTGTGGTCCTTATTATCAGTCTTTGGTCAAAATGCTGCTTTTATCTGAAATATTTCCACGATTTCGTAAATTGTTTTCTAATTCTATTGCTTTTGAAAATCGATTTGCGGTTTTAAACAAATATGTCGATACTAATATGTGAGAGGATTTGTGTTGAGCCCACGTAATTAGTTACATTAGCTATATCCGCAACTGCTTCGGTGGCACCGTCATCGTCACCAGTTTTGGAAATACCATCCATTATGTCACAAACTCACTCAACCTTTGAAATTAGGGTCAAGATCACAGCCACTGAAGATTTGCATTCATAAGTTTATCATTTGCTTATATTACCTATCAACTGTATTGAATTATGTTCATACTTGGAATAAAATAATTATGAAGAGAAGACCATTTTTTACGCAACACACGGACTCTCCTCTTTGATATTGGGATCAAGGTTACAAGCATAGAATATTTGCCTTCAATTTTTCTCTACGGATTTTCATTTGGTTACAATATCTAAATATTCAGATGGATTGTATTGATATTCGGCTTTAATCATCATGCAGCAAGGCAATGGTTATGACATATTAGTTATTTTGACCTTAGGATCAAGGTTTCAATCATAGAACATTTTCATAAGGATTTTGACTAATGTTTGCTTATATTTTCAACATCCTCTGATTTATTCTCTTCATATTTGAAATACTTATTTAATTATTGTGGAGAAAAGAAATTCATTTGCTCGATCGACCTTTCCAAGTTTTTCATTTGCTTTTATTTCTAACACTCACGAGCCTTTATCAACTTTCATTCAATTACATCTAATCGTTCACCAGTTATTTCCCCTATACAGTCAGGGGAAATAACAGAAGATCTTCTGCTATACTGGTCGAGATGATTATGGGTACTTGTATGAAACATATAATGCAAACAATTAACTATATATAAAAGCTATGTCAATGAAATTAGTGACATGTCGCTGTCAAAATCAAACCCATATTTGTCGCTTCTTTACAGTTTAAAACATTTCTACTTAAAAATGTATAATTTGTTCTCAAAAGCTGTCAGCGATCTATTGCCTTTTTACCTACATTTTTGTATTTTGATGCATTTAAAAAAGGGATATTACTAAAATCGTTCGCATATGTGACAACAAACGTGAAAGTCTGTGAACAATGTATATTCTATGATCCGCACAAACATAACCACATGTCGACAGTTATATACTGGCGTGTCCGCGTCTGGAACTAAGTACTGAAAGGTTGTCATCAAGAGCCATTACCTGTGTTGTTTGACTATCAACCTCGATCGATATAATCTGGGAACAATGCGATCACAGTCAAACACTGAATTCATAATTCAGCGGAATGTCTAATTTATAATGTCTACATCTGTTCACCTATTGCAGAGAAAGAAAGAGAAAAGAATGCACATAGCAATATGAAATCGAAACGACACATAATGCAAATAGCCTTCTTGCACTGAATCACCTCGATATCTCTGTGCGTACTGTTTGTTATTCCGGACAGCAGGCATTGTAAAATGACGACATGAGTTTAAAAGAAAATAACCAAACAATCCCTATAATTTTATATGTAACAAAAATCCATCCAACTGATATGTCATTATGTTTAGTTCATTATACGTCGTCGGATTTGCTTCGTCCCTTTATAACAAAATGCCTTTTATTGCTTCGGTAACGCAATCTTAAGTGTCATAAATAATGTGCTGTTTCAACATGATGGAGATAATAGAACTGAATAATTTTCACAAAGAACTGCTTAAAAATTGTGCCTAATTGAACGCTACTCAAATGTATTTTCCTGTTCCCCTCCACTCAATATCTGAACGATTAATCAAAAGTGCGCAAGTGAGTATTTATCGAATCCAATCTATAATAAAGACAAAGAACGATCGGTTGTGTGTCGTTTGTTAGACTTGCATTGGCTGTTGTGTCGATAATTATCTTCCTAGTGATGTAGTCATCAAAAGCTATTCCAATTTACCGAATGTGCAATTGATTTAAAGGTTATTGTCAGTGATAATTGCTAAATCTCAGAACATGAGGAAGAAGGGTACAGTGGGCAATGATATGTTGGTATTTGAAAGTACAACACTATTCTGAACTTTTTGCAATACACTGTGAACTCGATAACTTCTTTTAGCCAGTTTTGTGTGCATTAAACGCTTTTCTTCGTTACGTTTTCAATTTATCATTCATATTGACTTTCTTGAATCTTATTTGTTCTAACCGAACCGTGAAAATGTTGTAGTCGTTCAAGTTAGAACAAAATCAACACTTCCACAGTATATGGTGATTAATTCACTAGCATTCTACCTAAACTGTTTATTTACTATATTGTTAGCATTTCCTATTCTCTTCATATTGAACGAGACAAATAAAGAACCTGATACAATACACATTTGTGGGCTTATCTTTCTGCAAAGTTAGAACGGTTTTAATTTGCTTCGTTTGTATTTAATATAATGATGAATGTGCTGAACTGAAGTATTTAAATATATGTGATATCTTCTTCCGACTGTGAGGAATTAACAATTTGCCGTACATAGACCTTTTTTAAACATTTTTGTTCTAAAAAGTGAGAGTGCTCCAAAGAAACTTGTAATAAATAAACAGACATGCACTTTTCACACGTGTAATGAATATGTACTCATATTTTATCGTTTTATCAGAGATTTTAGAATATTTATGTGAATCCAAACTTTATTTATGTAATTGGATCGTGTACTTTGGTCACAAAGCTGCCTCAGCCAAATGCTTGGTCGTTATCTCCACTCATCAATGCTGATGCTATTATCTTTATGAGCAAACAATGTTGATACTGCTTCTGTCTTTTTCTTTTAATTCTTTTTTGTATATATATTTTTTTCCAGCGAAATGTGATAGTTAAACTCATAACGTTTAACTAATGTCTGGGGGGCGGGGAGTTCAGACTTTAAATTGAAATATAAACAACAATTTATTATTGTAATTGGTGATAATCACTGAGCACCTCTTACTCGGCGTGATTCTAACTTTTAAGGCGAGTTTCAGACATGCATCATCCATACTATCTTCTCTGTCAACATTTGTACTCATTCCCTCTCTGACTTTATTCATGTATATTTCGAGCGTCAAAAGAGAATTAGTATTCAAAACAGTCTTTGTCTCCTTATTTTCGTTAATGAGGTAGAAGATATTGTTCTATGTTCATAGGAAATATTGTAATACTCAGCAACAATATATATTCTTTGCAATTAAATATATAGTTTACCATTTTTGTCCTCAGTAGGATTGTTAAGGTATATTTCTTTCTCGGGGTGTCCATTGTCACCCTTGGTTTTATTCAGTGTATATACGCGTTCTCCACATATTCTGTAAGACTCTCCATAATCGATTTTTCCTTTGATTTCGTCACGTCATCAAAATAAAAGGTCTGCATTTTTCATTTGTGTCGGCTTTCTGTGTTGTTCATTTTTTTTCTTTTCCTGACATTTTTATTTCTTTGAACCCGTTGAACACATGGACGATAAAAAATAAATTCACAACGGTTGATTACATTATAACGATTTCATTATCGTGGCATCAATGTTACATAGCTCACTGGTTGCTGACGTTACTATTCATCATGGTTTAAAAGTTTGTTCTAAATCAACTTCTACTTGAAATTTTTTGCAGCAAATCTTAACAGTGTTACTCCAAACCCACCAAAAAGCCAGAAAAACGGCTACACGGAAAACTATTCCTGCAACACCTAATCTAGTTGCTGCTACACCCATAATACCCATAATACCTAAAACTGCTGCCATACTATCTTCCACTTCAATCAAAACTCTGTACGCTACCTTGTATTTCACTGTTACACCTCTGTAGTGTTCAGTTTCTTCAACACATCCTTTACAGTCAGGTTAACGTTCTTTCAGTCTAAAATTAATAAATGAATACTATTATCAGTTGGTAGTGTAAGATATAGAGGAGCCGCAAACTTATGTCTTTCGATCATATATACAAGTTATGTCTTTTGCTCATATATATATATATATATATATATATATATATATATATATATATATATATATATATACAATTCTTTAGTTTGCATTTGAAAACAGAAATGTCCTCATATACAATATGTGTACTAAAGAAAGTGGTGGATTATTAATTTACCTAGCGGGAAATGTTGAGAAATTATAATTTATTGGATACATGTTTTATCTGCTAGTAACTCATTCATTTTGGGTCACATGCAACTAATCATTTTACGAACTAAAGAGACAGTCTATGTAAGGTGGAATAAGAAATACTTATTTCAAAGAATAAAGGTCGCTGATTGACTGAAAACAATTACCGGAATTTGAAATGTAGTTATTTCGGAAGATGGTTATGTACTACCTGATGAACACTTGGACATCTCAACGGGCTGGATTTCGACAGTGGGCAACTATAAGGTTTTTCTCACAAACGAATCACTCATCCTCTAACTTTTATCGTTTTAAAAGTTTATTCTAGGGTGTATAATGCATCAGATGTGAACGTTTTCTTCCGCTTTTTATCCGCTTTTATCACAAAAATTACAAACATTCTAAACATTAACATTACTGTCTATGGGAAGGTAGCTAGTTTAATGTATCCATTAGATAGTGAATTATTCACTGACTAAATTAAACCAAAAACAATATCTTTACAATTTTGTCGATAACCATCCTTGAACATCGGCCAATTGTGAACGTCGAAAGCTTTTTCAAAAGCATGCTGTAGGCAACAGGAAGAGAATAGTTTAATGTCACATTGTAAATTGTCTTGATAATGTTTTTGCTTCAGTATACATTTTTTGGTATGTCGAAGCTATGCTATATATTATCAAATAATATATACATATACAGAACAGTATTTACCCATTGTTAGTTGGAACTATAATTTATTAAATAATTTTAATTTGAAATATTTAACCAACTAAAAATATATTGCTATTTAGCTTTGAAAGAGCTTAATAAATATAATCGTTTCTGCAAGAGTGGATAGATCTGAATCCCTAAGCTATGCACTGTCGATCTGAATTCGGCAGCTATACGCAACCCACACGGAGGTGAAGATCTCGTCTAGTTTTTGCATACAAGAAGAACGACCCTTGGTTCTATAGATCTGCCTGGCCGCAGGCAAAAGCCCAATAACATAAGCTTTCTTTTTTCATGTCTGGTGTATTTTTTTGAGCATCATCGAACTTCTCGTTATAACTTTGTGCATATGTGTGTTTCGCTAGTACCAGGCCTAAACTGGGAAGCCAATGTCATAGTTGGTAACTAGTAAAATTTGTGTCAGAGTGCGTAGCAGGGCGCATTTGATTTTTGTAAATATAACTTTCTGAGGCTTTTATAAGTGCTTTCAACGCCATAAAATCTGATTTCACTTTTTCTCTAGCAGTCCAAAGTTGTATTGTGCCTACACTGTGCGAAACTACTTATTAAGACAGCCTTCATCGGTAACCCGTTTAAGGGACATTTATGTCTACAATATGTCGCTGAGCACACAATTGTTCAGAAGTGTGTGCTTATTTCAATCATGTGTAAATATGATGTGTACTCGGAAATCTAGTGTACAAAATAGTTTTGTTTTCTCAAAGATTAACATTGATGTCTTAGGAATCGCGAACTAGTGGTCTGATATCAACGTCTGGTGCAGTTTTCATTGCATACTGATGAAAGCCAAATCATACCGTATTACCGAATATAAGAACTATTCTCATAACGTAATACGGAGTATTAAAAATATTATACTATTATTAATGGGGTTTAGTACATATTTTACATCCTGGTATTTTGAGGCGAACCTTAATTGAGCGAGGTAAAAGCTCGATCCTCAGTCTCATAGCAATCACCCATTTATGACCTGAATATGTGGCACTGTCTGCATTATGTAGTACAAATGTTCTACTGTTCTCAGCAAATGTGATACAAGGTTCTAAATAAGGCATTTTGTTCAAAACTTTAAACATCGACATATTTAATAGACTGAAATTACTCTTTTGTGTTAAAAATAGTAGTTAGCACAACGGAAAAGTTCGAGTCTTTCACTGCACCGAATATGGTGCTCTTTCATAAAGGAACCAACAAAAGCTAATGCATTACATCACATACAATACATCTATACTCATCAAACTTTAATCATATTCTCCGCTACAGCGATCGAACTAACAAGGAACAACAGCAGTATAAAAATAATGTATTGATCCCGTCATGTTCATATTCCGAGTCTGTTTCTTTCTTCTTTTTTTTACATGGAGATTATGGAAATGAAAAGCAATACTAAACTCTTATATTATGATTGTGTGCTTATAGCCGCAGCTGGTTCAGGGAGATCCGTAAAACCAAAACAAAATAATCCAGAACAGTGAACCATTGTTTAATTAATTCTCAATAGGGTCTGCCACACGGTGTTAGAGGTCTTGCAAACCAAGAACCCGCGAACATTCACCTACCGTTTCTATGAGCCCACCGTCTGTCTCACAAGCCGCCTGAAAATCATTTTCCCAAATTAATACTGAAAAAGTCCGCCAAAAGCAAAACTTGAGCAATGGCCATGGCTTGCCATAGCAAATTCATTTTTCTTACGACTCCAACCCCACTCCTCATCCCTAGCTCCAAAACCGAAGATACATTATATATATATATATATATATATATATATATATATATATATATATATATATATATATATATATATATATATATATACAGTTGGCGCTCCAGGCTTTTGCGCTTCGCATGTGCTTGTTGCGCCTTGTTCAGCTTAGGCATTCCGGTCATCCACGGCATAGTATGTGAATGTTCGTCCACTTTGTATCCTCCAAGCCTCCATACATTTGTTTGCATTTTTCCAAATATATTCCATAATGTTTACTTATCGCACTTGCTTTATTTTTATTGGTTTTTCTTACCTCTGTCATTTTTTTCATTTCCATAATAATGGCTATGACTTTGTCTATAAATTCGTTCCTGTTGTTTGAAGTCTCTTTGTTCTAAATGTCAGTCAATTTTATTTTAAGTTGTTGTGAATTCATATTTATTCTCGCGACTTAAAAAGGACTTATTGAAAAACATGTATCTGATATTTCATTTACTCGTGAAATGAAAAAAAGAATGAATCCAGGCGTTGACGTCATAGAGTGTGTAACACAGGTAAATGACAGTGTCGTAAAAATGTCGGAGGACGAGAACAATTTTGCTCCTGTGCAATGATCAGACTGTAAAATCTGGACGCACTTAGGAAACTCTCTGACATATATCAAGGCCGACTTGGATAAAGATTAAGGACTCAATTTTCTTTGTCATATCCTACAATTTTGAGGTGGTTTCATCGTTTTAAAGATGGTCCCGAACCAATGAAAGATGACCCACGTTCTGGATGATTTGTGAGTGGCAAGTAGCTGCTGTGAAGAGAACAATTGATGAAGATCCTCAATACACAGTGGAAGATTTTTCTATTATCACGGGCTTTAATTCATTAGCTGTTTGTAATATACTGAAGAATCATTTGAAGCTTATAAGGTTTGTGCAAGATGGGTCACGCTCTTGTTGACGGCTGGTCAGAAACAAACTCTAGTTGCAATCGCCAAACAGCACTTGTGAAAAGAGTGACCAGAGACGTTTAAATGAGATTGCAACATGTGCTGAAACATGGTTTTACTTTTTTTCAACCCGACTCAAGAGAAAATAATGAAGTTTGGATCGGAGAAAACAAGCAGAGACCACGAACTGATCAAAGTAGTCGGACTTTCAAGGGAGTTTAATACGCATTTTTGTTTTCGATTCAAAAGGTCTTGTGGTCCAGTTACCTGTACCTCACTTTGCGTGTGCCACTGGATATTTGTATGCATCCAAATTGTTGTTAAAGGTTGTGGAACACTACCAAACCGCTCGTCCGCACACCAGCACCTGAGGTTTCCATCTATTTCATGGCAATGCACCGATGCATAAATCACCGTCGTGACAGACTTCCTGAAGGAGCACAGCATCCAAATTTTGCAAAATCTTCCATACAGCCAAAATTTAGTTGTAAAGTGAATTTTCACTGAAAACCCGTTATGAAAGATTAGCTGCGGAGCAGACGATTTGAAAGCCGCCATGCGGTTTGAGGTGCAGTTTTCTAGTGTATGAACAACATACCAAAAAGTGAAAACTAAATGGCATTTAATGATTAAATAATCAGGCTTAGAAAGTGTGTAGAGGTGCATGGGGAATACTTTGAGAGGATACCCCGACGTACTGTTCACTAATAAAGATAAAGAACTTTGCTTTACAGCGCACTAATATTCAGAACTTTTAAATACCCTTCATATTGGATATTGTCATTGTTGTGTGTTGAACAATAGACGGAGACCAATGCTCAACGATTGCTCTAGCGTTGAATGGGTTAACTTAACCTAGTATGTAGGACAACATATTCATATTTTCACAAACTTTAAAATAATATATTATAGGTCTGCAGCCCGTTTCCGAACGACTCAGAATGCAAAGTTTGCAGTTAAAGTCTTCTAAATGTGAAGTCTTCAAATACCAGGTTAAATGTCTAGACCATGTAGTCTCTGAAAATGATGCACCGACGGATCCAAATGAGGTAGGAGCCATGCAACGATTCAAAGTATATAAACGCTCTCTGAGTTTCGTCCGGCTTAACGGAATACTAAAGGCGCTTCGTGAAATATGATGCGAAGATCGTCCTTTTAGCTCATGTAATGACTAGGAACGAAAGAAGTGCAAAAAGGAGACATTAGAAGAATGCATCACCGAGATGCATTCGAAACGATAATTCGAAAAGTAACTACTCCCCCAATTTTTGCCTATGCCGATTTTTCCCATTGTCACCGTGGAAGCTCGCAAAGATGTCCTTGATGTTGCCTTGTATCAGAGACATAATGCGATCACGGTCAGAGCAAATGAAATGATACAGAGCACAAACTATAGTTTATGGTTCTGAAGTGGTGCATTGCCGACAAGTTTCACGATTATTTTGTTTGTCAGTGCCTTCCAAGTTCGCACAGATATCAACCCACTCACATACGTCCTTACCACAGGCAAATTATAGGGCACAGGACACGGGTGACTTGCAGCTGTTTGAAATTACAATTTTAGATCACATACTGCCGTGGAAAAAACCATGAAGATGAAGATGGACTATATAGACAACCGCGACACACAAAGTTATATGTTCGAAAACGTCGATAAAGCAATTTGCAAGACCTGCATCTCCACTGAAGAGGAAAATATTTTGCTCAATTCCTTATATTATATCAAACTTCAAAGCTACAATGTAAAGATAACGAAGATGAAGTTGTAATTTTCAAGACAAATTGAGTAAAAGAACAAGATGGTATTAGTATCAGACGAGTCATCTCTCTATTGAAAACAGGGTCTTAACCCACACGTCGCCAAGCGACAGCCGAGAGTTGTGAGGTTCAAATATTTCAAAGTATTCTTGAGAGAAAGTATTTTGTACAGAAGAAGAGATCAATAGGGTTCCTTCAATAAAAGTTAATTTTGCCTACATTCTACCGCGATGTTACGCTCCAAGGACTTCACAATGACGCCGACCATCAAGGGAAATATTGAACTCAATATCTCGTCAAGTGAAGGCTCTTTTAGATTGGAATGGGCAGTGACATAGAAAGTAGAGTACAGTTTTGCACTAGATGTTCACACCTTAAACCTTCACTACAAAAGAGTGCCAAGTTTTTCAACATTCAGACAATAGAGCCCTTGCAACTCATGTGTGTCGACCACCTCTCGATAGAACAATTGAAAGAGTGTTTTTAAAACATCATTTCAAATTTCAGGAAGTACACACAAGAGATTCCTAAATGAAACCAATCAGCCAAGACGTCTGCGAAGGTTCTGTTAGAAAACTTAATTGTACACTATGGATTTCCAGCTCAAGTTCATAGTGGCCAAGGTCGCAACTTTAAATCCACTTTCATCGAGAAAACTTTGCAAGATAGCTGGTACCCTCAAATCTCGCACCACCCCTTACCATCCAATGGTCTATGTAAAATGCGAAAGCTTCAAACAGACCGAGCTAAAGATATTGGGAACATTTTAGGATGAACATAAGCAAGGTTATAAATTCTACTTCGCCCCCATGGTACATGCATACCCATTTACCCTTGGCTGTTCTTTGGCAGACATCCTCAGACGGCGATTAATGCATTCCTCAGAAGTCAACCTGAATCATCAAACCCAGGAAACCAAACCACCTAAGCACAGACTTTAAACGTAGACTGAGATTTGCATATAAACAGACATCAAAAGCCGCCCTGAAATCTGCTACTAGACACAAACCTAGATCCTAAAAGTCCAAGAAACTGTCCTATAGTTTGTGATCACATTCTTTTGAAGAATCTTAGAGTAAAATAGAAAACCAACCTAGCAGACAGATGGGAATGAGAACCTATATCGTTTACAAGCACATACATCATAATACCAGTTTACAAAGTACGTAAGGAAAATAATAAGTGTCTCAGCAGAAACCTGAACAGGAATATGCTACTCCATTTCATGTCAGTAAAGACACAAGAGCAGACACGGCAACACAACGAATTCAAATTTATAAAAGAGAGCAGAAAAGACCTGAAATGGCAAAACAGCCCATAATGACGAAGCAGTGACTGGTTTATACGTTGTTCCTCAAATATGTCAACTGCCGCCATGTTTCGTACCTCTCACCACTATATCTCCATCGGCTCCCACATTTACACGCAAATCGTGAAATGTTACCAATCCAGATTTGACGCATCCACAATCATCTGCAAATTTTGTGTGACACCTGAGAATTTACTAGTAAGTTGCTAACTGTAGATAACAATAGTCTCCTAATCTGGCAATTTATAATCTTGCCACCTGTTTCTTTTGAATCACACATGCAAGATTATAAACCAGAAACTATCAACCAAGGACGTATTCATCTGAGATAATGAACCAATCATGTACTTTGAATTTATGAAACTTGCACGTATTGATGTTCCACCAAGCTTAAAAAATGTACCCATTTGGGAGGCTTGTCCCTGCCTAAACACCATCTTATATACGCCCTCCCTCCCTCCCCCCCACCCCCATCCCACCTCGTAAGGTGGAATTCCACTCAATGGTAAAAGGTGTGACATTACTCAGGTCTTCAGTCGAGTAAAAATTTTACTCTACACTCACTTGTTAGAAACTATTATTTCAGTCAAGCAGAAGCTTTAAAAAATGTGAAAGATATTTTGGTACGAGCTAGTTTGCTGATGCTACAGTTTTTATGCAGTTATACTCGGCAGTCGCGAGCGGTACAGCTATGGGCCACAAATGTATTCATTCAAATATGTAAAAAATTATCCTTCTTTAAAGCACAACGATAAGATATCACCTGAAACAAAACACAGAATTCAGAACAGGGGTCGAATAGTTGATTCTTTATTGCAGTTTTATCCCTCGTCCACCATTGAAGGTATGAAATGGCCGTTACAAACTAAATGTAGCTGCGACAAACCTGTTACTATCAATATCTTCTGAGATATTTAATCAACAACTTTCGAGTAAATATGGAGTCTTGAAAATTGCATTAATTCAAGGTCAGAGCTTGTGTCAAGGACTATATATTAGTCAAGGGAGCATCAGCATCGTGAAGCAATGCGAAATCTCTAGCCGAATGGAAATGTTTTTATAAGCTGTGTATAGTAAAATGAAAACTTTAAAGTCCTTCTCTGATATAAATGTTTGATCTCTTGAAAAAAATAAAAGAATCTTTATTGCCGCTGTGTCAGAGGGACACCATCGATTACGACAACGGCCGCATCTTCATGACAGGGCAAGTCCACTAGATCTTGGTAGCAGGTTCTAACTGTCCGAACCAATTATAGTTCGTTTGTTTTATTTCGAATACCGTAGAATGGGGCAAGGTAAATCTACCATGAGTAAATACATTATATTTTTCTAACTCAACGATTATATATTTAATGATAGACTGTGAACTTGTAGCTTCATGCGCGAGAAATTGAATTTTTTTGTTTCTTTCCACAAGAAATTTCTGGCTTCTTATAATAACGTTATCCCATGAAACGAGTACCGAAAGCCGATGCAGTAAAACAAAAAAGGAAAATATTTCCCGCCCTGCAGCTTTAAATATGCCTTAGATTAAAACAAAAAAGCAATAAATTACCCGCCCTGCAGCTTTAAATATCCCTTAGATACATGCTCAGCCAATGGTTCTCTCTCTCTCTCTCTCTCTCTCTCTCTCTCTCTCTCTCTCTCTCTCTCTTTCTCCATGCCATTAGACGAAGGAATACTTTTTTTTACACGAATCAACTAATGACTATGCGACTTTTGAGTTTCTTCATTACTGAAGTTATTAAGTTTGTTACGTTCAAAAGATTAGTCTTCATGATTGAATTTTGGGCCCAGAGTGGCCGTGTGGTCTAAGGCGCTCGCCTTTACAGATCACTCACACATCTCACCTCTGTCCGCGTGAGTTCGAGTCTCGGCTTGACCAAAGAGGTCATGTGAGAAAACTTGCCAGTAGCTTCCCGTGGGTCGTTGGTTCTTTCCGGGATCTTCCCGGGTTCTTCCTCCACCAAATATACTGTCCGTCATGTATAGCCTCCCATGTGTTGAAAAATGGCGTTAAACCCCACACAAACAAAACATTGAATATACTTCACTTTATGATAAACATGTACTAGTAATTCCGGGAGATAAATCTTCTTGTTTGCAAAGAGAGAACAAATGATAAGTTAGTTCCCTTGCCTTCTTTTGATTCTGTTTTTTGCGGGTATTCAACTGTAAGCTTGAATTCTCATTTACATCTAGAACTTGTTCAAGGAATGTTATACATACTGATTTGCACCGTAATATTTACTAAATGAAAATTAAATATGTGTATTGATGAGACGAATTATGTACTTGAACCACGCATACAATTTAGAACTGAATATATTTTAAGTTTAAATCAAGATGAATTTATCAAGCTTTCTAGATTTTTTTACTGCCTGGAAATCCTGTATATTATTTATGAGGTTTACTTCATTCAACATGAGATTCGATCTATGGAAATACGTTTTCAAAGAAGGGCACAAATTGTTTTGATACTTTGGCTATTATTAATTTAAAATTGCCTTGGTATTAAATTAGGAGAGAACTATCTTAAATCTATCCAAAGATGCCATATATTAATTGAAGATGAAAGCTTTGGTCAGCTGTTCACATGTAATGGCCTGAATCCTCCTGCCGTATCTTGTGGAAGGAGAAAGGTCTTATTATAACGGCAGTCAGGAGCGATGTTTTCATTAGCAATTGATACTACATTGGTGAAGATTAAAGACTATATTTTAGCGTATATCAGGTCAAAGGTAAAGTTGGATTTGATATATGTGTAAATTTAAAGAAATTATTTCATTTGGGGAATGGTTTCATTTTGAAGTTTGAATTAAACATTGAATACTTTTCAAACCTTTCTTAGCAGGAATGCATGGTGATTTGAAGTGGATATGAGATGCTATCTGCCTTTAGTTTAAAACAGCATCCAAAATACTTCTGTGCCGTTAGTATTCTATTTATTTCTTCATGGTATTAATTAGAATTGTAAGTTGTATTTATTTACACTAAAGATGTTATTTATAACACTGAATCTTAAACGTTATTTAAATTACATTTAATGTACGTCATTTCCCTAACAAGCTCAACCAACTTATCCGACGCGCTCTTGACGCCACAGATCTTAGTTATAAGTTGTCACTAATATCTGAATAGCACAGCAATAACGAGCAGGTTTTGCATCTCTGCATTTATTCTACTGTGAACCACACACATACGCATACACACACATACACACAACACACTCACACACAAACCTACACACCCACACACCGCCACACACACACACACACACACACACACACACACACACACACACACACACACACACACACGTACACACATATGTGCAAGGTTACGTGGTCGCCCATCCAATGACTGTGGTTTCCTATGGGTACACCGGTTCAGTCCTCCTAAGAGACCACTTCTGAATTGTAATTGCTTAGGGCTGAGATCCAATTTTCGTGAGGTGTCAATGGAATTGGCACCCCACCCCATCCACCAGCACCACCAGCCCCGTTCCCACACGTTTCTCGTCACACGTCAAAATTACTCTTAAGATACATGCGCCGTTGGCTCGGCGGGCACCCGCCAATCTGGATTTTCCTCCATCTCTCAGCAGGACTCTATAATCTGTGCTTGCACATGCTCCGGCACCAGATGTCTTGTTTTTTGTTTTTTTTTTTTTTTTTTTTTTAAATTTGCACATTCCATGTTCATTTAGACATAGCTTCTACGAAATTATATAAAATATAAATATCTAGATGTAAAAACACTTGCGCTTGGCTTACTCTGGATTGTACCTAGAAGAGTGCAAAGGGTTGCATACTGTAAAGCGCACTCGCAGACGTTTCAAAGGTGAGGCGGGACTTATCCCTGCACATGATGCGGGATTGGCATTAGAATCAGCTATGTGCTTTGCAAGGCCTGTTGCTCTTATCGAACGCCCCACTCTCACCCACCCTACGTCAACGTTAGATGCGGCCCGCCCCCCGCACCGCGCCACAGCACTAGTGCGAAAGACAAGTGTAAGAAACTCACTCAAGCTCCTAGGAGTAGGATTAAAACGTTGTCGGAACGACAGCCGGCTCCAAGACAGGATTACGACCTTGCTGATGTATATGCTGCTATTCCGCCTCAAAGTGTAACAAGTGTCGTATGAACTGATAATTTAGTCGTTGCTTTTACAAAGCCTGCTGGGACCACTTTCGAGAGACGCAGGGATTGTTACTGAGCTCTTCACATATATGGTCGAACTAGGCTGGTTGGAGATTCGTGATTATCTCTAGATTTAGATTCTTGTTCTTTTCGTACGTTCTGAAGAAAAGCAGGAGCGCTGTTTGATTAATCAATAAAGGAACTACGCGAGAGAGGCAGAGACCAACCCTCTGTCTTCTTCCAGTGGGTGGACACTTCACAACGCCTCTGCGATAGCCCGGACTCTCGACCCATTTGCTGTTAGCTCAATGGGTTTCTCTGCCTGTACAAGCAGGCTGTTGAGAAGCGCCGCCTAACAACCAAGCCCAACCCAACATATGAAGGTATGCGGAAGCTTGTCCGCTCCAGCCAATCTCTCTCTGCCAACGTCAACGAGCATTGGGAGATATGCTGGGCTGACACCGAGGTTTGATATTTAAGGTATGAGCCAGGGCGACGCTACACACACGTCAAGACGTCCTTTGCGCTCCACCTGTATACCAGCCACGTTTGCTTTGTAAACAAGGACGTCGAGGCTTTTGAGAAGCTTTACTCCAAGAAATCTATGTGGGTTGAAACTTCACCACCAAAGACCAGCGACCAGCTAAGCGGCATGTGGCATCGCTCCATCAAAACCAAAGAAACGATTATCCCGGCGACAAACCAGTGAATCTTATTCGCGAACTGTAACGTGCCCCGCACAACATCCAGCCCTTCAGTTTGATCTGCCGCAACAGTTGACGGCTTCTCTGTTCACGTAGAAAAAACGCTCGCCCGAGTTTGGCACGCTCTGCATGGCAACTCTATGGGTGACCAGCTGGACAACAGCAAGAGATGGACCGAAAAGTGCTACCAGCATGTCATGATGTGGGTTGAAAAGCTCTCCAACAAAGCGACGTCCTGGGTTGCGCTCTCATCACTCTCACACTGCAGCCTAGAATCGCTTTCCCTCTTCAACAGCTACCGCTGGGGCCCGCGCTGTGGGTTGCTTTGCGCACAAGAACTGCCGGTTAGTATCAAGGTCATTTTTGTCGAAGTCGCCTGTGCCTATACTGTTATGATGGCAAAGTTGACGTCTTTGCCTGTGCTATCCAAGTTTGTCTGTCTGCAAAAGCCCAACGGTGACCCAATATTGTCCGCCCGCTTTTCTTTGGTTGAGATTAAAGGCTCTGACCACATTCTCTTTCCTCTGAGGCATGAAGTTGTCTAGTGCAAGGTCCTCGTGAATCTGCTTTACGGTCCTCGAAGAGCTTATTCTCCGCATGACTGTATCCCGCCAAGGTCCTGCATCACCTGTATGGCAGCGAGGTCAGCCACTGCGACCAAAAGTACGTAGCTAACCTTGCTGGCAGGCTCGGTAAGAAGGCAGCCTGGGAGCAACTCTATCAAAACAAGAGAGAGGCCATGGCCTACAGCAACGGCTGCCGTAGAGAACCAGCAATACATCACCATGGGTTACGAATGCGACGATGAGGAACGACATAGACGGCTGCCTGTCAGAGATTTTAGGTCAAAAAGATGAGATAGATGAAATATAGGCTCTTGGACCGAGCGCCGCCAATGGCCAGCCTGTTTCTAGGTGCGGAAGCCATTTACGGAACAGATAAAATTAGCTTTGCCCTCTGCTGGGCCCAGGTTAAAAGCGAGTGGCTACTCGCAGTCGCATCCTGGAATGCTTTTAGTGACGAGCGAGACGGACAAAACTTTGACGTGATTACGCTGCACATGCTTCTGGGTCGACGTTCTGCTGGTGCCAAAGACGACGCTAATTTCATGCCCGACGATGTTGGCAGCTACAACACCATTCTATTTGACGAGGTATACCACTACACAACAAACAACGTTGAGTGGCTGGTTTAATTTGTTCCATACATCACAAGGACACGCAGGTCATCGTTGCCAACGACGACCCAGCCCAAAAAGAGCCAGTCGAACAGACTTTTGACGTTAATGTCGAGTCGACCAGTAATATGCTGAAACTCTTGCCCAGGTCTAACCACGGTGCCTTCTCCTTTGAGACCGTAAGCTCAACAATGAACTGATGACCTGCCAGGATGACCTGGAATTTGCAGTGGTGATGCGCTACGGCCTTCAACAATTGACGCGGGATGAGCTGCAGCAGTCCGGATGACAGAATGGGAGGACGCTGCCTTTGTCTCTCACAATACATTTACCAACGAGATCGTGGACCGTGTGGATGACTTGGCGCAGGACATTCGGCATAGAATGGACTGATGGCAAATAGGAGACCGTGCTGTCCGTCGCACCTATGCCCGGGTGGCAGGCAACAACAATATAAACTCAATCACCAAGTACACAGTGCAACAGGTTACCGCGATCCACCTTTCTTTCCAAGGCTGTGATGGTGTGAAACGAACGTTGACACAAAACAGCGCCCTCAAGCTCCTACGTAGGCCATGGTGTCTCACAGATTACGCAGTGCAGGGGAGACCGTAGGCAACAAGCTCTACAGTCACGATGCTATCAGCAACCCCCATTCGCCTCTCCAGAAGTATCATCGAGTGGTGCACAAGGGCACAAAATCTGCGTTAATGCAGACGGCCTGCCGTATGACCCAGTCTAAACGATGATAGAGCAGGATTACGTCAGTGTCGACTAGGCCAGGCAAAAGGTGGTTGCCCAGAGCTACAAATGCGCCACCTGCCTTGATCCTCTAGACAAAGACTGGAGCCTTGTCCGCATTTAAAACTCTTCCGCAGATACCCGGCACAATTGCCAAATCTAGTGCGGGCTCTATCTAGAGACGGTGCTTTTGATTCTCTTCACCGATAACGCAAGGCGAGGAGTGGAAAATGTTTCAAGTTTGTTACCGTAGTGAAACATACTTAAGAGTGGTGCTACGTTAAGACTATGTTAAGACTTGTAGCTGTCACTCGAGTGCTTCTTAAGGCATGGATGAAAAGACTTTGAAGTGACTGACATTGCTAACGAACAAAATGCTCCGCAAGGGGACGAAGAAGGATATAGTCCATTAGTCGAGCTAACCTTTAATCGCAGGGGTGTTCAGTTAGTTCCATAGAGAGATAGGGCTCAGAGAGGAGCCGCTACTGGTCAAAGCCCGAAGGAATCTAGATGAGGCTTAAGAAGAGATCCCGGCCGAAGCAAGCAGGCTGACAGATATTATTCTCGTTACGTTAGGTTCGAAGGGCAGAGTAATTAAAGAAGCAGCGGCACAGGCACCCGACAGCCTCCCGATGCAAGAGACCTTGGGTCTCAACGCGACGCTTCAAAGAACCCGTGGCCAGCTTGTAAATAACCGCGAAGCTTAAAGATCTTGATAACCCATTGCCCTAAGCAGAATACGAAAAAGTCACGCCAGTAGATACAAGATCGCATTCAACAACAGAAGGATGAACGCGAACTGCGGCAAACGACTGCCAGCGTTAATCGAGAAGCCCTTCGCAGCCAAATTTCCTGGACTTGGGAGACTATGAACCGGATCCTCAAAAAAGACACAACACTAGCCGAGTGATTGCCTACACCCCATCACCCCATCAGCGCAAAAGAATGGATAATAAAGCAGCTATAGCGGCCGGCCGGGATGTTGAAAATGCTCGCAAAAAAGACTTTGGCGGCGCTGTCTGACATCATTGGCACTATTGTATCATTTCTTCTAAAACTTGTCGTTGACTGACTGGCCCTACTTGTGTTGGCGCTTGTTGGGGCAATTGTAATTGCGATCTTTGCCGCTGTGCGTGCTCACATGAGCACGCGCAGACAGCAGTGTGAGGACAGCGCTGGAAATGATGCTAGTCCTTCAAGAGCGGAAAAACCAGATGGTTGCAAGCCCCGACACAATACTGGCAACGACTTGTACTGTTTTGATAGTATAGCGAAATTGGCATGCACATCGCACTGAATGCCCAAGTGTTTCTTAACATTCCGCGGCTTTATGTCCACCTCGATCAGATAAACACAACTGGAAATACTGTTGATGGAAAAGTCAGCACCCTGCTGCAGGTCGTTCCTATGGGTGGTCTGTCCTATGGAGAGTTGCGTACTGTCTCCTATGGAATTGTTACGTCTCCCCTAGAAATAGTAACAAAAGAAAGAACGACTCAAACAAGCTTTCACAATTTCTAAAATATAAATTTAATTTCCTAAAATATTAAATATTTCAAACAATGTGAAAGAATTAAAAATAACTTACAGTTTAGAAATTCCTAAATAATCCTAAATGTCCTATTGAATTTTGATAATCCGGAAATGTCCAAAGGTTATCCGAATGAAATCACTAAAGTGCTTATATGCCACAAGAAACACAGTTTTAAATCCAAATGGTATTAATCCCAGGTAAACTCCTGTGAATGTAGAATATTGTTAAGTTCCATGAAGAATAGTACTTAAATCCAAAATGTAATATGTAGATACTAGATTTTCACCAGCTGATTTTACAAACAGCAATTATCTTCCTCAATAACCTTATTATTCTGTTGAACTGCAAAGAATGCCCATTCCGTGGTTATATTGGCATTGTAAGTCTCTTACGACGTAAAAGAGAATTTAAAATTCTAATTCTACGACTTAGAATGGGTTCTGTCAACAACATTCTTTAACCAATCAGAAACTAGGTTGCACATGTTACTGCTTGTAGTGCCTTTGCACCACAATTAAAATACCTTATTTCAAATCAACAAGATGTTGACATAGGATTCAAGGTCATAAATCGGCACGTGCTACCACGTGACTTGCCATTGTGGGTTAAGCTGACCGACATAATTATTGATTTTCCCAGGACATAGCATGACTCATGTAAACGCGTTGATGTACATTTGTACTTTACAAATAGCGTAAGCTACTGAACTAAGGAATTATAATACAATGATTATAAACCCAAATGAAAATTATTATAATTTAAAGATAATACATAATGCCGTAACAGAATACCACGCTGGTGTAAAGTGCGTGAAGGCAGGATCCAAGAGCTCTCGATAAGCATTGTAAACGAAATACGTTGGAGTGCACTATCACCTTTGAAATTAAACATCAGTGCTAGTAGTACTATGAGTCTACGTGGTCCTGGATATTTTACTAACCGACCTGCAAGTGCCTTCGGGGAATCTCCACAACTGAATGATACCGCTGAAAGTCTCAACCATGTGGATGGCCAAGTCAGCACAAGCGCAGGCGCTGTTCCTGTCTTAAAGGTCGTGTACTTAACGGTAATCTTCTTTCGCAAACTTTGAGTGGTATTCCACTTTAATTACCTTCTTCATAGTGCGCATTACCTTCCGTGTTTGCTTGAATTAATGGACTATATCACCCACTTAAATATCTAACACGAATACTTATTAGGTGAAAGGGGACTGTTTCGAAAAAAAAGAGGAGAGTGTTTTGAATCTAGTTTCATAACCCTCTACAGCATTTCTAATCTACATTCAGAACACGCTTACAGTGGCTTTGGTTTATATTACGACATGGTTTTGAAACTGTAAATTACATGAAACTCCTACACTGACATATATCGTAAACTTATTCATTAGCAAGAAATCCACCTATGTTTTTAATTTCATCAAAGTTGAAGTTCAAGATTGGGTTTAATCATACTTTCAGTAGTACTGGATTACTTATTTTGATGTTAAAGAAAGGTTTGTCTATGGTTTGCCAATGGTTTGTCAAAATGTTTGTACATTTGAACTCTGACCTTCTTCCAATAACACCCAGGGATGGAAGCCAAGAATGATATTCCTCTAGCAGATGGTTACCAGAAGGCAATATAACAACAAAGTTTTATGAATTTACACCCAACGGTTTAGAAGATATTAAATTGAGCAGACGGACGGACAGACGACGCGTCTTACATTATCTCTAACGCTTTTTTCTAACGCTTGGGATAATTATGTTTCGCAAGCAATTTTATGCGAAATCTTAAAATGGGGAAAAATATTTTCTTCTAGACTATTTGAAGACAGAGTTTCCTTGCATGTGTACGTTTTAATGCTGTCGTCTACTGTTCCACTTTTGTATGTATTTCACGGTAATTCTTCTTTTAATGCCATCTAATCGTTATTAAAAAGACGACACACTCTAGAAGGGAAAATTTACTGCACATTAATATGTCGAATAACGTCTTTAAATGATATCAAACCTTTCCTTTCTTTTGAAATAGTGTATCAAGTTTGACGTTTCAATTCTTAAAGTGTTATTTGAAACGAATAAACGTGCCCTTCATGTATCCCACATTTGTGGACTATTCAACAAAAACAGTCGGATATGTTTGTGTTAAGAAACATTTTGGCACAAGGGTCCCATTTTAGGCCTTTTATATCACAATAAATTTCTTTACGTGATCAACAACAGGTAAACGAGTAGCTTCCTTATTAGAAATGAATCAATAATTGCCCTGTAAGGAATTTCTCCAACAATTGAGTAGCAAAATAGAACTGCGGCTCAGCATCACTATTGTGTTTGATGATAATTAGGAAACCAGAGAAACTTCCATTAGGATTTTAATCTCTCCTACGCGAGACATCCTATCACTTTCCGACGATTGCGACACTGTCAAGAATAAAGGTTTCGCAAAGTTTATTTTAAAACTACCCCCACTAGCCTGAATGTAGAGACCTGCATTATGTCGTCAAAAAACCTTAGTTTCATTTTCTATTAGGGGTTTCAATTCGCACAGATATACTTCATGCCTATAGGGATTCTTAGCAGGATGGGACTTAATAAAATATAATGTTAGCCGGTAACATGGAAAGTGAACCCTTAATTCGCACCACATTCAAGAGAAGAAGTCGTGTAAATCGTGCGTGGCTGGCCTCGGATTGCTGTTTCAATTACATAACGTCCTTAGATAGCAGTCGTTATCACCAGAAATACAACAAGGGCAATCTTTCTCTAATCAAAGTGCATGATCACACTTTTTGTGAGGTTCTCGCTTAGATTCTGTACAAGGATTGTATATTGTCTTACAAACCAAGATTTAACTATCTCGTATGGCCTGCGGTCTTCTCGCGAGCCAAGTCGAATCATACACGAGTCTCCTATCTGGAAGGTAAAGTCTTGATAGGTAGCGACCGAATAGTATGCCGTTGTTTTATGGCATTAAAAGCCGAGCCGATTCTTGCTATCTTGGCGTTTCACAAGCTCTGTTATTTCAAACTAATTGCTTGTTGCTCTCTATTGAAGTCGACCTTGTCTTGAGATAATGCTGCAAGCAAAATGTTATTTATCTGCGGAAAGCCAGAGATGGTTCAGTGAATCTACTATGCCCATTCTATATCACGATAATAGGTTCCCTCTAATTGCATACGGAGGATTTTAATTTCTCCTGATAACGCTACCACCAAGTACTGAGCACTATTAAAGTTCTTATAGGTGCTTTTCGAACCAGAAATATAACGGTAATCTTTTCACAATCAAAGTACATGTCCATAATTTTTACGAGCCTCCTGCTTAGTTTCTTTGCGAGGAGCTTGTATCTTTCACGAAACCAAGATTTCATGCGACTTGCGGTCTTCTCGGGAGACGAGTCTAATGATACACGAGTCTCCTATCTGGAAGGTAAAGTCTTTATATGTAACTACCCAATATTATATCTCAGCCTGAAGGATTAACAAGTCCAACCGTTTCATGGTATCTTGACACTTAACAAGCCCTATTATTTCAAACAAATCACTTGTTGGGTTTTTTCCGCCGATATCGAACTGGCTTTGGGATAGTGCTGCCAACAAATTTTCTCTCTCTACATAAGGCCAGACAAGGTTCAACAAAACTGCGGTCCTGCATCTATGATGCCCAGCCTACATGTTCCCTCTAACTGCAAGCAGGGGGAATCAATACTCTCTAACTCCTTATATGAATTGATAGTTTGCAGAGAGCGCGATCTGGCTTTCCAAATGAGCGACGACCTTCCCTGTGCAAAGCAAGGAGACGCTGAAGTGCGAACTGAGCAGAGGAACTCTCCTGCAGGCCAGGTTATCCCTTTTACTATCCATGGCGGACAACCTAACGTGTGCGCTGGAAAGTATAGCTTTATCTTTTACGGTAGCAATTATAATATCAATAACCAATGGATTGCAGCTCAGTACAGATCCACACAGATAAAATGATGTAAATAAAAAGACCCTACGAGTCGTTCTTTTTCTAATGTAAACAGGTACACTGTCTGCGTGCCTTCATGTGTTGAACGCAATTGTCCTTAAATCGACAAAAGCTCTTGTGCTACCTATGGTCCTAAATTGAGAGTATGCATCCCAACAATCTATAGACAAGTCTTTAGGACTGCCTTACTCATAACAGGTAAATCAAATAAACTGTTATGATCTAAAATTCATGAGCAAAAATCTTGTGCGGCAAATGACTTTGGCCATTTAGCTTTGTGTATCTCTTTAGTACTGATGTAGATACCTCATGAAAACTGCCATAAATAAAAGCCAAACTTTGTCAATTCGATTTACACTATATCTGGTCACCCCCATATTCTGAGACTAGCCGCTCCCAAAACGGATTGTGTTTTAATACCTCGCTCTAGATCGTTGGAGAGCTATACTATGCTATTTACTGTTTACTTCAAGGGATGCTGGTGTGAATCAGAGATGAACAAACAACACGAGATTTAGTTTGGTTAAGGCCGCTTTAAGGTATTTTGCCTAGAAGGCTGTTCACTTTATGGAGCTGGCGACCGACAGGTGTACCAAAAGGTAAATCTTTAATACATTTCTTTCCTGGGTTTGAATACCCCTTCGCGATGATTGATCGAAAGCTCTCTAGATTCTTACTACTATCACACGCCGACTAGACATGTGAGAACAAACTTGCTGCAAAATACCCCACTCTATCAAATGTATATTTTGACATCGTCTTATTTGGCACAGGGTTCACATAAGTTCCTGAAAAAGTCTTTACACGAACATTCCTTTTTTTTTTTTTTTTACAGCTATATCCCTTGAAGTATTTCCCCTGTCCATATGCATAGTAAATCCATTGAGAATAACTTGGTATGACGATGCCTATTGACTGGTTGATTATTCGGTTTGAGAAGATTTCCCAACACGGAACCACTTGAATCAAGCAAATAATCACTAGCACCACTCGAATTTCAAATGGAGGAAGAATTATAAATAGCTCATACCCCTGGGTTGTTACTGGGTGTTCAACAGAAAACTTATCCACTTAGACATACTCATAAATGTAAATTTGGTGGTAAATTGCCACCGGAGAAACCCGTACGCCTTTTTAACCGTATCGAACCCAATTTAGACTCTATTTTCTGCAATATTGTCTCTAGAATGGCTTTAGTGCAGAATGTGAAGATTTTGCCTAATAAGAAGGAGGGAAAAGTAAGAAATTATTTACTTGCAGAGATGGAGCACAGGATTACGACATTACAATGTAGCACGCTTCAGACGTCACAATATACCGATAACGTCACAATGAAGCGCATCTGAGCAGGCTTGCTCAGTCTGGTTCTTAATCCCTCGTTTTTGATTGGATTCAGATCTGTGATTAAAGAAGGTATGTAGGATCTAGTCAGTTGACTTGTGTAATTATGCGCGGAGACGATATACTAAGGTTTCTATCACCCAGGGGTTAAAAAAGGCTTATGGCAGCCATATGTCATTAACGATTATGAGCTGTGAGGAGCGTGAGAGATTCTCATGCGAAACTGTGCAATGTCAACATCTGGACAAATAATTAATTTGCTTCTCAAGTGTTTGCATAAAGATACATTGTTTCTATACATATTGATAAACTCTATGCTTATACATATGTTCAACAGGAAATGAGACAATATGAATAAGAGATACTAAATCGACTCTAAGTATTATCACCATCTTGGTTAAGAATTTATTTGCTTTTCGAGTGTTTTGTTGAGGATGTATGTATATGAGTGAAAACATAAGTCGAAGTTTGAAATGACGGAGTACGTAAACTGACTTCAGTGTCTTTAAATCTTTAAATAGGCAGGCCCACGACTGTCTCCATATTTCCGATTTATGAGTTATCAGCTATCACCTTTATTGAAAACCGTTGAATCCAGCTCGGGCAGCAATCAATTCCAAACAGCAACTGATTGTACAAAAGAAACCGAAAAGTCACCTAAATATGTTAATGCATGTTAGTTTTCAACTTGCTTGTACTTGCAACGCATATGTCGCACAGAGATACAAACATTCACTCATACATACATACATACATACATACATACATACATATATACATACATACACAGATGTGGCATAGAGCAGTCTTTCCCAATGCACTAGTTCTTTGAGAGATCTGGTTTGTCAGAGAAAAAAGATGGTTTCAAAAGTGACAACAATGGTGCAAAGAGACTGGTTTTACCCAGGGCTAAGCAGAACAAGTCTTTTTCATAATTTTTGTCACTTTTTCACACACACACACACACACACACACACACACACACATATATATATATATATATATATATATATATATATATATACATATTCTATAATAAAATTGTCACGAATGAAGTGGAAATATTGCCTTGTTACAATTGTCGGAGTCACTCGTATCAGTACGAAACGTTTCCACTTCACGCGTTAAAAAATATTTAAAAAACAGTTCCAAAAGACAAGTTGATTTCCTATTTATTATATACTGCAAACGTCTATTTGCCTGAGTATTGCCATATTTTCCAAATGCGACTAACATCATAGACAAGTAAGCAGTGCATTGATAAATAGAGGATATCTACGTTTTATGAGTAGATGTACTGAAATGTTTCACGAGTGAAGTGGGAAACATTGTATTGTCACGAGTGACGAAGCCATAGTGACGATACAAAATGTTTCCACTTCACGAGTGAAAAACTTCCTTATATCTACCAAAAAAAACACCGTAGATTTTCTTTTTATTATGTATTTTAAGGCAAAAACCGTCAATTTGAATGAATTTGTTTCTCCATTATGTGCCAATGCGAGTAGCGGCTGCATTACTACATCGATAAAAAAGTTCCGAAATTTACAATAATTTTAGGACAGCGACCTTTTACAAATTTAGCTTGTACAAAATAATGCTTCAAATTGTGCATTTTGTCAAATTAATGACTGTTTTCAAACGAAAATGAAGAGATTTTTTATTTTCGTTAACACATTTCTTGCGCAGATTGATACAATGAACATTGTTGGGGTGGAATTGCTGTAGAAACACCACAGAGCGGTCACCTCTGAAAGATTTCAGAGCGTAACATCTTTAAACAAAAGATTTTAATGATTGTAAGCTTACTTGTATGGACTTTGGTTCTTTATTGTGTTCTTTTCTACATTCAAAAGTGAATTCTTGGTCTTGGCAAGCTTGCAGTCTAGTTCGGTAACAGGTGCTAAACCCAAATTTCGATTGTAACTTAATTTCGGTTTGCAATCAACACTCATCAATGCCCGATTTCTGCATCGTTTTTAAACATAATTACGATTGTGTTGAGAGTTAGAATCCCAACTTAAACAATGTTATTACTATATTTAACCAATTGTTTTCTCTAAAAATGTGTTCGTTTGTCGTAGAATGTAAAAGGCATATGATACTGAATGGGTGACAGAATATCGAATAGCAACAGTTCATGTAAGTTCACTCACTAATAATTTGCAAGATTAATATGGAAAACTCATTTGAAAAAATGTAATACTTAAAGCTTACATTTTTTGTTTAGAGTTCGTTTTGTATGCATTTTTTTATGGCGCCTTTTATTGATTAAATAAATGCATACCAGAGTGTCTACAGTCTTGACACATTTTTAGATCTTTTCATCCTGATGGAGAGAGTGAGAGAGAGAGAGAGAAGGAGCAGAAGAAGAAGAAAAATGAAATAGGCCTAAATATGGAAACAGGTCTGAATAACATACATAAGGGCAGATATATTTCCTAAAAGGGAAAAGAAAGTAGTTCCAAAAATTATATCGCCACTGTGGCGATAAACGTGGTATCGCCACTATGACGATATCATTTTTCTACAACTGATATATTTTAATATCATATTATGAAATATTTAATAAAAAAACTTACAGTATTTTTTTGCTACAAATTTCTATATTATATCTATTGCTAAAAATAGTCACTCTTGCCTATTTAATGACCGTTTCATACGAAAAATAACGCATTTTTGTTTCCTTAGCACTGTTCAAGAATTTATACCGTTAAAAGAAATTGGGATGGAGGTAACATCAAACTGCGGTCGAATTCGACAGCCTACAGTAATAAACATTTTTTTTATATAAAGATTTTAATGATTATGAGTTTACCTATTTATATTGTTATTTATGACGTCAAACGTAAATTGTACAGTCTTCACAACATGCCAGTGCAGTTCGCTAAAAGATTCTTCATCCAAAATTTCGATAGTCAACAAATTTCAATTTGCACTTATTTCGCATCCATGACAGATTTATCCGTTGTTTTCAAACATAGGTGCTACTCCTGTGAGCGGGATGAGATTTAAAATTCCTATAAAACAAGTTCTAGTATTATATTTAAGCGAGGCTGTTTGCCCTCAAACATTTTTTTTATTGTTGTATAGATTACACGGTAAATTGGTAATAGGTGACATTGAATCAGAATAGAGACAAGTCACGATCACGTCGATCAGTGACAATTTCCATGAGTCATGTGTAAGATGATTTTAAATAAACTAATGTCTGAAATCGATCTTTTAACCTTTGGAGTTTGTTTATATGAATTTTTCTGGATGACACACACTCATTGCTTCACTATGAACTCGTAACTGTAGGCACATATTATTACGAGGAGAGAGAGAGAGAGAGAGAGAGAGAGAGAGAGAGAGAGAGAGATGATGATGATGATGATGATGATGATGATGATGATGATGATGATTACGATAATGATGAATAAATGAATAAATCAAATATGAAATATTTTATCCGGGGGCAGATTTGTTCAATGTGAAAATAGTGAAAATAGAGTGGCGATATATTTTCGTCAGCAAATCTATTTTATGGTCATTTAATTATATATACATATATATATATATATATATATATATATATATATAGAGAGAGAGAGAGAGAGAGAGAGAGAGAGAGAGAGAGAGAGAGAGAGAGAGAGAGAGGGGGGGAGGTATATAAACTGTCCATATGAAGAATCTCTAAAGGATAAAATATGTGTGATTGAAGGCCAAAAAGGAATGCAAAATGTAGGCATACTTACGTACAGTCACCCAGATCTTATCTAAATCAATAAACATTGCATGAGATTATGATAAAGAAATCGGAGAATGGTATTTAATTCGACTTTGATCAGCAGTGGAAACAATAAGCAATTGTTATCTTTCATTAGATTTCCAGGCGACTTTACGGACCTGACAAACACAACACTCCACAAGGCCGAAGTCTGCAAAAACAACATTTGCAGATTTAACTAACTTCTAAATTTGTCTGATACAGGAAGTTCAAATTGAAAGTGTAAAGTAACATTACATTTTAGCAAATACATTGTTAACGTATAGACTATATTTACTGGGGTTGGTTCACTTATTTCATGCGAGAGTTTGTTCCACCGTATAGGCCAATCGAAGTTTGACTGAATGGTTATGCAAGATCATTTTTCGTATTTGAGAGAATTTTGATGTTAAATAGGAAGGGGAACCAACATGTATGTGATCTAAAAAGGGCATTTGTATTAAATGTCGTGCAAATGAAGTCTCTCAGGGAATACTAACCAAGTCTTATTTGGTAACATTTAATGAGGGGATCTCAAATATCTTCTTGGATAATTATTTATTTCTTTCCATCCTACATGATTTCTTTAATGCATATACTGTTAAACTCCTCAAAACCGAAAACCCCTGGGACCCAAAGTTTGTTTCCGTTTCGAGAAGTTTTCGGTTTACTGAGATTTTTGCAGATGTAAAAAAAGTCTTTTTCTAAGCGCTTATATGACGAGAGAGAGAAAGAGAGAATTCCCACCCTGTCACGTAAATAAATTAAGTTGTTCCACGTAAGAAATACAGTCCTCGTCCCAAGCGGCATCTGAGGAATGAGATACTTTTATAACTTTACTATAAGTCCATTATAATTATGAATGATACTCCACAATGTTGAAATACTCCGTATAATTCATAACGTTCACAGTTCACGAGCCTGCCTTAGAAAGGTATGGAGCATTGTCTGTTTTTTCTTAAATCTTTTTTAACTACAGTGGCTTGTATTAATGACTGGATTTCTTGAGCCGTAGCTAAATAACGCTCATCCTTAGCAATCGCAAATTTTTTTAATCTCTGTATAACGAAAACTTCAGAGTATGTCAATGAGTGAATCTGACTTTTAGAATACTGCTTTGTCGGCCTCCGTCTGCAAAGCGTCAGAAGCGAGACCACATGCCTGGTTAATAAAGCCCTGATATTTAATTTAAATAAGCAAACAATGTTCTATTGATCATGTATACAAATGAATAGCATCAATCACAATCAGCTAATGAGCAGATAAACATAGTCTGTATGTCATGGCTTACCTACAGGCATCTAGTTATTAATAATTCGCTTTAAAAGCTGGCACTTTTGTATGGTGCAAAGACTTCAGATTAGCCTATTGTCAGCACTTATCTGAGTCGGCGCGCGTATCAAGTATTGTTTTAACCTCGCGTGCCCTTGGGACATTTTCCGGGTCTTTTTCTCAGAGATCAGCCCAAAAAGGTACTTGCTAACCGTAATGAATCTGTTCCAGCGTGTGTCCGGAGTTTAGCAGCTAAAATATATTTCTAAGTTTGAATAATTGAGTTTCGGTTTTACGGGGAGGGGGGGGGGTTGCGTTAAGCGTAACATTTAAATTTGGGATCAAAATGTGTTCGATATTTGGAGTTGAGGGGTTTCGGTCTTGAGGGAATCCGGTATGCTGAAATTTCGGTTTTGAGGACTTTCACTGTATATAAAAGTTGGTATCTCACAGGTACATGAGTTCGCACAAACGTGCAAATGTGCATATGCGGAAAGGTAGGTAAATAGCTATCCAGGTAATGTAGGCACTTAGATAGGTATGAAGCAAGTTTGCTATATAATAATGAAGTTTGCACATTTTGATTATGTTTTTAATCTGATAGTTTTTTGATTGTTCGACTATTTGTTTAAAGTTTCCCAGTAATTCAAACATGTAAATAGTTTATGGTTGTTTTCTCGGCTTTTGTATTATGTGTTTTGTTTTTGTAAGTTGTTGCTTATCTGGACGAGTTCAAAACTGTTTTGTAACGGTGCCGTTACCAATTTGTGTCCGCATCTGTGTGTGTTTGATTGCGTGTATATATATATATATATATATATATATATATATATATATATATATATATATATATATATATATATATAATCAAGAGGAAATCGGTGATATATCCTTACTTTGTTCCTTTTAACGCTTTGTCATCATTTTCATCGATACGCTTCAGGCAGCTACATTAGGTACATTATACTTTCAAAGTATTTTTCTAACCAAACCAATTGTTTACGTCATTGTTATTTAAATTATGCCATCGTTGATAGGGAAAGATATCAACAGCTTCTTTACATCCATATAAAGTACATATACACAAAAACATTATTTTTGTTTTTAAATATGCCATAGCACAGACGTATACACCAATATTTTTAGGGATTGAGCACCACTACTATAGCAGTTACAATTTCATTCAATTACAGAAGCAGACATATTGATAGTTTACTGTCCCAGACATATTGATAGTTTACTGTCCCAGACACATAGTTACTGTGTTCTTGCTCTCATAATAACATTTATTTGTATTTATGACAGGAATGTCTTCGTAGTTTCTTTTTCCGGTGAAACACATCTTTTGAGGTTGTTAGAATATAGTAAATTGAAAAAATCGATGAAAACCTTTATATATTATAGATTAAGGCCATGCGTATTGTCTTCAAAACAATCTAATGACGCATACTTCACGAAACGGGCAACTGGGACATTTAACGTGATGAAGAATTACCTGAAAAAGCATTGTCGTACTTTGGTCGAGTTGTGTAATTTTATGTTAAAGATTTAATTATTACAATGTACGTGGGAAAACACGGGCTTTCTTTTCTTTGGTTTGAATTAAAAGAGTGAATTGCTTCAGTACCCGCAAAGGTACTGACTGATGGATGGTATATGTTAACAAGCAACGTCACTTAACGCACATACTAGTATGCTCACATGCCAAATAAGTGACACAATCATTTTAACTCTTTCTGATACTCCTTTACTAACTCTTCTCTAAATGTTGCATGAGTAATTCAAACATGAACATCATCATGCACAAACGATCATCATCAGCATCATCAACAGCAACAACGTTATCATCCTTGTCGTCATCGCCGTTGTGGTTGAGTAACACATCTTATCTTAAATCATCATCATCGTCTTTGTCGTTGTCATCATCACTAATCACTTGTACTAGTAGTAGTTATAGACTCTTCCACAGCCTTTCATCGATTTAGTCTTGTTATTATTATTTCTTTCCTGATTTTGGACCATTTCCCGCGATCCTACATGTTTTCTCGCGGTCTTACTTGTTCCTGAGGATTGCTACTTCTTGACATAAGTCAGGCATAAACTTAGTATTGATCATAATCTGAGTGCAACAAACGCCATTGTAACAATATAAGTATCATGAATTGAACACGTTTGACTATAACATGAATAACAATAAGAGAACAATGAAATGGAAACAACCCTACTGATTTGTTTGCATTTTAAGTGCATTTTTCCTTGTCAAGGATAATATCCATGGTTGTATTGTTTTTTATCTTTGAAATTCCTTGCATCTTCCGCTACCACAATAGTGTGACGTCACTGCTTACAAGTAGAAATGAACTAGTATCGTGACAAAGTCTTTCCCATCATCGATTAAGAAGTGGGATAGTCAGTTAAATGCTGCTTTTAGTGTATAACTTAAATTACCATTACGTCGGTAAATCCAAACTGTGACAATGTTGCAGAGGAATATCTTATTTTGTCATAACAGTTGACATTGTCGATAAGCTTAACGAATAAAAAGTTAAGAAAAGCTATTTGTACTTGACACATCCGTGATAGGTATTGCAATGACACCTTCATGTAAAAAAAATTGACAAAGATAATCTTAGCAAAAAACGACCACGCGAGGATTCAGCCCAGATCTTCACGTTAATACTACATAGTAACAACATTTTGACTGACAAGGAGTGGCGAGATGGTCCTTAATATATACTGAAAAAGAACACATAGATAGGTGTCAGTTCCAGTTAGAATTACATCCCTTTGAAATAGGTGTCGGAAATGTTAAGTGTCAAGGTTTCAGTTGCATAAAATTCAACATTAATTGTAATTTGATACACATCCCGAGTAATAAATTGTTTTATAATGGATATATATTGCCTTTGTTTGATTATGGTTGCACCATATGGAAACATTGCAATGCTACTAATCTTAATCAGATAATTAAACTCCAAAAACGAGCCGCAGGAATTATCACAAGAAAAGACTATCCATCCTCTCATTCTACAGTGGTTGACTTTCAGTTATAGAGTAAAGTACTTTAAAGCTATTTTGACATATAAATCTTTTCACAACATGGCTCCACAATATATCAAAGATCTTCTAACTCCAGGTTCCAATATCCATTCACACAATCTGCGATCAATTTCGTACTCTTAATCTTCATTTGCCTAAATTCAAAACGACCCAGTACAAAATACATTTTAGATATTCTGCAGCAGTGTTGTGGAATATCGTTTCCAATTATATTAAACAAACGCTAACACTTTATTCTTCTAGGAGCGCGCTTCATAAATTTCTTCTTTATGATTACGCAAAATATCAAACCAATTGTGATACCTAACTTGGATAGCCCCACCACCTTCGTATCTCCCAAAGCTACATGTATATCTTACATATATTTTAATATACTGTATGTATGTGTGTATGTATGATTAATGTATGATTACATGTTAGTGTGTCAGACTCTGTAGTAAGTAGATTTATATTTGTACATATACGTTGCATTGATAGTTTCAATATTCTATTATTGAGGACTACATGTAATTATTATTATAAGGCCTTATAAATGCGATGTAAGCCCACACTATTTGTAACACACTCACAAACATTTTGACCTTCCAGACACATTTGATATCTGAAACCAGATATATTTTCATGACATCTTGTTCTCCCATTTATTGTGGAAAGATCTCACCCATCAAATGGTGGACAGTGGTTTTGAGGGAAGTAGTTCTGAAAGTCGTTGATACAATAAGAAATGTATCTATAGTGCATGATTTGGTGCACCATACCTGATCAAATTACTAACCTTGATCTTTGGAAAGATGATCTTATGTGCTAACACTGCTTCTCCTGGTAAAATAGTCGATCCAAATAGTGTAAAATAAATGATAGTAATACAGTAATTCCACAAGAATCCTGTTTGTGTGGAGAAGTGGATATGGTATAGGCACATCTCGATAGAGCGTGATCATAAAAAAGTACTGATTACGAAATACCTATTTGTTACCATTTCCCCTGACATCTAAGACTTTTGTTTGTCTGACAATTTTCACGGAGATTGAAACAAAATCGGCAACATATATTTGACCAACTACATTAAAAAAGACAAAAGACAACTGAGAGTCGCATTGCAAACCACATATGATGCCAGAAAGAAACATGATAGATGCACAATGACAATTGTAGAGTTTTCTCCAGGGAAAATGTTACTCTACAAATCTCAGTCAGAAAGAACTAAAATAGTTATTGCTAGCCAAGAATTGAATAAATGATGAAATAATGAAGAGAAAGGTGTTAACTGAACTGAGGCAAAACCGGAACATATTTGTAAAATACAAAGCGCAATTAAAATGGTGCGAAACGGTTTCCAAGCTCGGAATATTGCACATGCACATACGATATTGATAATATGCAATGAATAAAATGTATCTTTCTTAACTCCGTAAAAGACAATACCAGTCATAAACGGTTGTACCAGCCAATCTATTGTTTGTGGTAGAAAACAATTTGTGTGGACATTCTAAAGTAGATTGACTCTCTCTTGCATGACAAAGTATAATTGAAAAAAGTGATGAAAAACATCAACAGATTTTGACGAAAAATACGTCTTTTACATGGCAACAAATTCAGAATAGCTGGCAAATATATCAAACTGAGAATGACCCTGTAAAACAACATAGAGAAAAGAACTACTAAAACAAAGCTGTTTAAGTTTTTAAGATAAAGTAATAATAAAAACTCTTCTTTTTAATATTTTTGATGTTTACCTCATTAAACTTCGTCAGTAGGTATGAATGCAGATCAAAGGAATATCATAAACAGGTATATGACTGAGGAATCGGACACTTTATTGTATATTTATTCATCAATTGTTTCTAATGGTTGTGTGTTGTTGACTCATGCAAGCATTTTAAATCAGTGAATGATACTCGTCAAAAGCGGCTTATGTTTCGATGTTGTCATCATTACAAGAAATGTTATGGGTCAATTAAATTATTTGCATTCCATATATAAAGAAACTGGCGTATTAACTTCGTACAATGGACGTTAATGGACCATTTACTATTAGATAATTAATATATCAATGCATCTTTATTTGTGGTTAAATCGCTGTATCAAATCTACAATAGAGTCCTTACGTCATACCATGTCTCCAAGTCAATATGGGATGGTACGGAAATATTAATCAATTTGCTGTATACATGGAGTCCTTGGAAATGAATATGCTATCTGTGTATTTTGGTACACTTTGATTTTTATCGCTCTAGACTGTTTTTGTGCTTAAAGTGGGTAGTCTGATGGATGAGGAAACAAGGTCCAAAGTCCGCGTTTTATCATTATTCATATCTGTTCCCACCGCAAATAAAATAATATGGAACCAAGAACACGAAAGAAGAGCCATTTTGATAGATGCTTGAAAATTTGCTATTTTTCGACAGAATTTTGGGGAAAATAGAAGTATGTGCTTCTTCACATGCGTGTAGATTTCAAATCACGCAGCTTGTTTGCTACATATTTCAAGTGGAAATGTTGCTTAAATGTACATCCCTTAATAATAGCCCTTAAAAGTTCTAAAGGAAAACATACGTAGTCAAAGATATTTTAATGACAAACAAAAGTGCATAACCCAAGTTACAAATAGCCAATCACTCAAATAAAAAAATGCTAAAGGAATTGCAACATAGAAAATCCTAACTTGAAGCATTCTCTGGCGTTTAAGTATCAACACAATAATTTCAGTTACCGTTTGAAAGAAATAAAATACTATTTGAGTCGTGCAACTGACACAACCAGATTTGGCTCTAAAACCTCGAAACATTAGAGCAAGAAATTCAGGCACAAAATCAGCATTAGACCATTTCAGCAGTGAGTAAAGGCTATTAAAGACCGAAGTCAGAATCATAGAATTTCAGGATTACACTAACTTTGGTTCAGCTACTAGCATGCTAAATTTCATGAAGTAGATGTGCTCTAGAAACATATATGATATTCTGCTATATGGATCGAATGCTGGAAGACCACCCAAGCCATCAACAAGAAACTGGACTCGTCCCACAGCAAGACCCTAAGAAGAATAAGAAGAATATTTTGTTCTAACATGATGCAGACTGATGAATTGATCCCAACGTGCAATGCAAGGCTTCGATCCGAAAAGGTAAAAAAACGCAGACGGAGATGGCTTGGATATGTCTTAAGGATAAATCCAGACATCCTGCCCAAAATGGCACTGAAATGGACACCATACGAGAAGCGGGGAAGAGGACGCCCGAACGTGACCTGATGACGCTCCATTTAAAAGGAGCTAAGACAGATCAATCTGACATGGACAACAGCAGACCGCCAGGGTTGGAGAAGACTTGTGGATGCCTCATGTGACACCTGTGGGCACTACGAGAATTGAGAGAGAACATATCTTATATTTGGGACTTTAAGCTTCTTCTTGAGTTTCTAGCTCAAAATGTTTCCGGACAGCTGGACTTAGTCTTAGATCTTTTTTTTTTTGTTTGTATATCGTTTGGAATCATAGGGTAGGGTTGGTGTCTTTTAACTTAAAGTTGATATGATGTGGAATAAGAGTGAGAGGGGCTGCAAACAATACGTAGTAACTTTAAATAAGGAATAAATAAGTAAAACATAAACAAAATAAAAGCTAACGAGTTAATATTACTGAGAAAAAATTATCGGTTGGTGTATATTGTGTGCCTTTTCCCAAGAAGACGGAGATGAGTGGTTAAATGTCGTACCTTAAAACGGTGCATGATGGATGAAAGTGAAGTGAGTACTCTGAAAAAGACGTTTAAACGTTTTAATTAGGTAAGTATTTAAATGCAACGTTTTATTAAAGTCTTTTGGCTCAGTGTTGTATTTTTTTCTCATTTCGTTGAAGAATTGCCCTAAAGTAAGGACACAAAAAACGTAGGTGTTATAAGTTGCTAATCTTAATTACATTCAATCCGTCTATGGAATACAAAGCATCAATAAAACACTTGCTTGCCAAGACGAAGACAGAGCCTTACAAGTATTGTGACCATACATATCATTTCGTATTTACATTTTTTTCTGAAATCCCTGGTTTCATGATATATACATTGACAGCTATCTAGTATACCGCTTCCAGTCAATGAAGCAAATAAAAAAACGAGGTAAGCGAATCAATGACGTAAATTATAAGAGAAAGAAAAGTTGCAACGCAAAAGTCACATAAAATTACGACAGCTAAAAGTTACAAGTCACAGATGTCGTAAAAATACCGCTGGATAATAATACTACTTACACCGATATAAAATTATGTTTCTGATGATGATATAAAAACTGCCCAACAAATATATCTTTGCTTTACTATCAGTGTGAACTTTAACTCGGTTTTTTTCTTCTCCTTATTGCGTGCCCTAACGAATGCCATATAACTGTTACGATCACCTGATCAAAGGAAACCAACGTGTATTCCTTTGTTTTGTTTCATTTCGTTTTAATATTGTATTCCATTCTTTAATATTTCTCTAATTTGCTGCCTATGATTTCTCTATTATTTTTGCAAACATGGACAAAACTGCTTACCAGCTTTGGTTAAATCGTCTCTATCGCATATCGCACCGAGTAAATGGGTAAAACACGTTTGCACAGGTTTAGATGAACATAGCTAGTTAGCTATTATCATCATTAGTAACCTTTTAAATGAGTATCAGTCGAACAAAACAAAGTACAGGAGAGCTACTGGATGATATTTGTTCTTTTTTAGGACTGCTCAGCTGGATCTATCTTAGACTGAATATTTTCAGTGATATCATCTACAAATGTCAGTTAGGATTAACTTAATAGTTCGTTGCTATTCAAGAAACATATAATGAGAAATTAAGGTGAATAAACAGGACGGAAACAAGATTTCAGTGAAAAACGAGACAAATCGTGAAATTGTAGGCAATGCTGTTTATAATGGCAATCAGATGTACGTTAATACACTTACATTTAATACTTTCAGAAGTATTTATAACTCGATGCAAGTTCTGTTATCACTATGTTTGCAATCATTGTAAGAAGCAAAATCAGGTATTCCACGATATCATCGTTTTTTTAATTAGTAACGAGACCACTTTACATGGCACAGTATTACAAACAATAAGATTACTTTCAGGTAAATTTTATATAATCAAATTAACGAAATTGAGAAAAGACGTCTCACCAATCATAATTTATAAAAGTTTCGAGAAAAGTTTTTTTTTTTAAATTCCTAGAATAAATGAATTTGTTTATTTATTGACATCATCAATATTATAAATGTAAATCAAGGCAACATGCAATTAAGGAAAGTGGCTAAACGAATATGGCGCTTCACTGTATCACTGTATTGAATTGACGAATGTGACATAGGAATATCATTGGTCAATTATTAAGACATATAAACCAAATGTATGTTTATATATATATATATATATATATATATATATATATATATATATATATATATATATATATATATATATATATATAAAGATGCAAGAATTCCGATATGGTTATAACTATACTTACAAGCGGGAAGCGGGTCGGGTCGGGGTGTAGGTATGTCACATGACGGCAGGCAATACACAATCAATTACAATAAAATGGCAGACAACCTCCGCTTTAAAAGTTAAAATGCAGATATTTAATTTTGAATCAAACATATAAAATGGTTTTATTATATATAGGAATAAGTTACTGTATGGGTTATTATCAGTGCAAATCATCCTTCCGCCCACCTCCACCCCACCCCCCGCTCCCAAACGAAAACGAAAAGAAGGCTAGATTTTAATAACAATATGCTGACTCATCAATATTTTTGTTCGGCAGTTTTTTTGTGGGGTTTATTTCCCCGGTCCCTTGCGAGATACTCGTAACTGCTACAAGTGACCTGTGATTTGACAATCGTCTTTATAGCTAACGATGGCAGCTAAGAGATTCGAAACGCAAACTAACGATGAAATGTTTGCTAAGAGAGTTAATATGGTGCCTAAAACGGTTCACGAGGTAACATTACATGTTAGTGTACCGGGGCAATCGGAATGTTATCACTGTCTTGAATCTCATACATCCTTCGCCTCTAGTTCAGGGTGTATAGAGTTCAAGACGGTCAGAATATTCCGTACACACCGTAAACTAACATGTAAGTAATTGCATCACTTAGTGAAAGTTGTCCATCAAAAGAGACCTAAGTTTCGATCTTGGTTTCTTCATTATAGATGTCAGGGATCAGTTGATTCTTGGTCTGAGACCAATGAACTATCATTGTAAGTTAGTACAATTGCCATTAATTGATTTCTGGCTATTTATCAAATGGAAACGTCATACCTCTTATTCCCAGATGAAACGTTGCTTAGTTGTTACAATAGATTGTTTAAGTCAGATAATGCCACTGGGTCAATACGGGCTTGTGCGGAAGTATTGAAAATACTGTTTTAAACATAATTATCTCAAAAACCTGATAGACAATCATTTCATTTAATAATATTGACTTTATCCCTCCAGTTTGTTTGACTATTTAAGCGAGTTTCTGAACTAAGAGTGTAAATGGTAAAAAAATCAGACTATTTTGTCGTCAATGGTGTTTGTTTTAGTGCGCAGATAATCAAAGGTAACCAAGTACACTGAAAAATGATCTTGGAATAGACGGTTGAAACTTTTGAAGAGTAAGTGGGAAATATGTGTTTCTGAGGTTTTGCCCATGCGTTATAATCTTTTCTACAACCACTAGAATATGAAATGTAATACATACTTTACGATAAAATCACAATCATTCCAGGTTTTAACAATTCTTACATCATTTCTATCAGGTTATTAGAGTTTAACTATTTGTGGCATTTTAGGATTCTTAGAGCTATACGATTTCTTGACCCACCAAATCTCTTTTGTGATGATCTGGTAGGTTTGTATATGAGGTGTATTATATTTTACCATGTTAGAACATCTGTATTTATATACTTTTGAGGATTATTAAGGATGATAGTATTGTTATTATTATTATTATTATTATTATTATTATTATTATTATTATTATTATTATCTAAGGTTCATACGATTTTCTTGGAATTTACATTGAGCTCCGATGTTTAGGTTTGTGTGTTAGCAAGAATCATGTATGAGAAAATAACAATGGGACTTATTTATTTATCCAAATATATTAGTTCCCATTCTTTTTATCCCTGAATGACTTCACACACTGATAACCTGCTTAAGTTAGTGACTTGCTCAAGAAGTTCTTTAAACTTGTAAAGAAACGATGATTCTGATAACCGTCAGTTTGTTTCAAAACAATATTTAACATGAGTAATATATATTCTCATTAACAAGTTCTAAATAACATATATACACTCACTAACAAGTTATAAATAACATATATACTCTCATTAACAAGTTCTAAATAGCATATATATTCTCATTAACAAGTTCTAAATAACATATACTCTCATTAACAAGTTCTAAATAACACATACTCTCATTAACAAGTTCTAAATAACATATATGCTCTCATTTACAAGTTCTAAATAACATATACTCTCATTAGCAAGTTCTAATTAACATATTTGTTATATTGACGTTAAATATTTCTCGTGTCTATGTATGTAGTTAGTAGGACTTCATTGTCAGCAGAAACGTAAGCGATTATGTCAATACCGATTTTGTGAGGCAACATTACGTACAGAGGACATCCATACTATATTTTCCCAAGTCATCTGTGTCAAAATAATGATCTTAATTCTGCATTTATCCAACACAATACGGTTAAATGAAATCAAGTTACGAGATACATCCTTATAAAATCAATCAATAAATAAATATGGGCTTAAAAGAGCCATTCTTTCGGACTTATTTTGTTTTAGAAATGAACCTTTATTAACCAACCGCATGTTTAAGGAAGCTATCTGCTTAAGAAAAGCTCAACTGCATGGTGTAATAGCACTATATATAATTTCCCTAATACTGAACAACAGGGGTTTCAAAAGGGACTGAGTAGTATAACAGCATCTTTCAATCTACACGAAGCTGTTTTTTCCACTTTAGAACTAGGATCAAGAGTGTTTGCTGCTTTCTTAGATATTAAAAAGGCGTTTGACACTGTGAATCACGACGGACTTTTTCTAAAACTCAGAAATCTGGGCATTCAAGGAAAGATTTTACATGTATTAAAGGAATCATACACAAATATTCAAAGCATTGTCCTGATGAACGAGTCAAAATCCGAACCTTTTCCAATAGAACGGGGTATTCGACAGGGAGGTGTTTTATCAACTTTTTTATATCTTGTTTATATTAATAACCTTTTACAAGAATTACATCAGTCAAAATTAGGGCTACTTGTTGGGTCAACTCCGTCTGGAAATCCAGCATTAGCCGATGATATAACTCTGCTCGCAAACACACCAATCCATTTGCAAAAAATGCTTGATATATGTAACAGATACTCACTAACATGGAACTTCACCTTCAACGTTAGTAAAAGCTGTGTATTAGTTTTTAATCAGAATAAGCAAACAACATGTGAGAAGTTTAACTGGAAAATAGGCAATCATACTATACCTATTTTAAGTGAAACCGAGCATGTTGGAATTCCTGTGTGTTCCAATATGAAATGCTTGACTAAAGTAGACAGGTCTTGTACTAAAGGCAGAAAATCATTTTATTCTCTTGTAGGGGTTGACACAAATGAAGCTAGACCCAATCCTCTTACCTACGTCAGCTTGTACCAAAAAATTGTGATACCATCAGCCCTTTATGGTTGTGAAGTTTGGTCGAATATCAGACTCAAAGACTTGAGAAAGCTCGATGTATTTCAGCATCATTGTACCAAAATTCTGCAAGGCTTTCCTCAAAACACGCGGTCAGGAATGAGCGAAAGTTTACTGGGGATAAAGAGAATTATATCAGAAATTGATAAAAGGAAACTGAACTTTCTTGGTAAATTATGCCATCTTCCAGAAAATGTAACAACTAAAAGAATATTTTTATTCAGACTATATCTATATCTTTCTAGAAAAGATGTTACAGAACAAAAAGGCTTTATTCCAGATATATGTAGCATTTTGCAGAAATATAATATTTATGAATTTATTGAAATTTTTGTCAGAGACAAAATATTTCCAGGAAGAATACAGTGGAAACAAATTATAAAACATGCTACTCACAAATATGAAAACGAGCGCTTTACAAACTTGTGCCATACTGACATTTCCTACAAAAGATTCAAAAATGTTCATACTTCTATAAAACCCTCAATTCTATGGCAAACTCCAAAAACAACAAGAGAGTTACAGTTAATTACATCCCTTGCAAATGTTCTGATAACTGTTCCAAATAATACTATGCAAGTTTGTAAACACTGCACTTACTCTTACACAGATGTGATAATCCATGCATTTATTTCCTGTCAGAGCACTGTGCGACAACGAGACATATTTTGGACACATATTATAAATAACTTTGACATTCGTGTTGGCGTGTACCTTCATAATATATCAGATGAAGAATTTATTCAACATCTCCTTGGTAGAGAATTTCCCAACGGTATCGGCCTAGACGAGCCTGAAATACTGAGAAATTTTATAATGTATGCCTCAGTATTCTCTGCAACTGTAATTCATGGATTCTTTTCATGGTAATAAGATCGATTTTCAGATTATCAAGATTTGGAATTATGTGATCGTTGAAATCTTGATAATCATGTCTTCATGCATGCTTTTATATATATATATATATATATATATATATATATATATATATATATATATATATATATATATATATATATATATATTACATATACAATATTATTTTCTGTAAAATAATGACGATGTGTACGATAATTAAGCATTGAAGGATTGCGCAAGAGTGCACCATACTTTTGATAAGTATAGTGTCCTCATATAAGAATCCTCATAGGGAAAATCCACAGATTTCTCTCATGTATACCTCTGTTAATTGTATATAACTAATTCAATTAATTTCAATATTGTTTCATTGTTTTCTTTTTTCATTTGTATGCATCCTTATCTCTGAAAAGAGGAAATAAAGATTGATGATAGGGTTACGGTGATTATACTTTTATTCCAGATTAACTATAAATGCCGTGCAATTATGGCATGCATAATTTTATTTGCACTTGTTAGAGAAAATGTACAGTAGAAAGCAGCTACTCATATTTCACCTGTGTCTCTGTGGTGTATGGAGGTAGTCTTTTCCAGACAATACAAGGTGCGAAGAGTAGAAACGAATTGGAAGAATTCATTAGAGAATGTGTATTCCAATACTGTTCATTTACAAAATTCTACCTATGCTCCAAACAAAAAGGTACTTTCAAAGTTCCGACAAAAATAAATGCAAAGTTCTAATTTCATTAACATAGTTCTCAAACAATATATGTAGTGTCAACTTCATACTTGCCGTTAAATACTATTTTCTTGTACTTTGTAACTCCGGAGGGGGGACGCTTTTCCTTTCTTTCGTGAAACTACATGTCTGAATAACCATAAAGGCCTTCTTTAAATATCTCATATTATCTTTGTCTACTTGAAACTGAATATACTTCATGAGCATTTTGCCTTCATAATCTATAGTGGTTGGACTACAACCTCTTACAACATGTACATGAAGCTTTTCCTCTAAAAATATAGATCATATTATAAAATTGAAAGAGGCAAACTAACATGTATACACTGATGAATAAAGCTTTTACAATGTAACAAAATTGCCAACAGAAAAAATCATAATCAAAAGGAAGAAATATGAAAGTAAACAAGATGAAAGTTGGAAATAAAGACGGAATGTAGAAGTAGAATGACCGAATAAACTGAATTAGAATTCCGGCAGCAAACTAATTGAGTTATCTAACGGTAAATTTCAGTTTATGTTTGCAAGAGAAGAACATAATCTTGCTTATTTGTTGTAAACTTTTTTTGTTACTGGTTTTGTTTCTTTCACATTAAGGTTAAAAGAGCAAACTAAAGGCTAATGAAACATATAAAGCGATGTTAATGTGAATGATACTTGTTCTTATCAAACTTTGTTAGAACTGAAACTGGGTCTGACTTTAAATTTACAATGCAATATTTTTCTTCGCCTGAATCAAATGATCTTAGTTCAGATTCTAATTTGTTTCATTTTTTTATACAATTGTCTTACGTAAAGTTGTTTATATCAAATAATTCGACTTTTGAAGTTTGAATGCTGTAAAACGTAAAAATTGATGTATTTCATAAGTATCGATATGATCTTTGGTTATGTGTCTTTGACAATTTATATCCTATCGTAAGGTTACTATTTTGTAATTCTTTTGTTCTTCGCTCATATTGAAAACAACGTGAATGGAATTGGTCTAAGATCTTAAGGGAAAAAATTATTTATGTTCATGTTTGATACCTTTTTAATTTATCGTGGACTTTACTTCTTTTTTTTTTCAGCAATTCGCACCCACAAAGATTCTCGGCTGCCTAAAGTTACGTCTCGTTTTTGCGCAATTTGTAGTCTAGTCTAGTACAGTAATGATCAGTGTAGGACGTATGTTTTCTATTACAAAAATTCGTCCAATTATATTTCCAAAATTAAGGGCTAAACAAGATTTCTTGTATATGAAGTCTGAGAAGACAGTACCATACCACATTATTTTGTCCTGAACGACGCACAACTTTAATTTTCTCTATAATATTTAGGGATTACACCATTAAATCGTGTCAAAAAAAACCTGCTCTAGTACAACCTTTGTGCAGTTCAGAGAGAGAGAGAGAGAGAATCAGTCTTCACCAAAAATGTCAAAACCAAGAGTCAGTTTTCACTAGGTGTACAAAACTTTGCTTTCTTTCCATCCGGGGCAACAATTACCATTTAACATAATATATCTTTTGCTCTTTAAATTTTCGGTTTCATCTTTCATTCAATAACGTCGGCCCTGTAAAAGTTCCATAAAGCATGGTAAGCTGTTAAACTAGCACAAGAGCTGGCTGTAACGGAACTTAAACAGAATCTCGATAATAAATTGACAGGAAACTAGGTTTTCACGCTCTCATTGCCGATCATGTTATGACAGAAAGATTTAAAATGAGTAAAGACCTATTCTTATTTTATCGCTTGTTTGACAAGATTTTTATTAAAAATAATAATATTACTCCGTTATTGATTTTGGGAACCGCGATAGTTCAGTTGGTAGATCGTCGAATTCATAATTCAATGTTCGCGGGTTCTATACCAGCCTGGGTAGGCTACCGCGGTATGTCCTTTGGAAAGACACTTAACTCACATTTTGTTTGGTACGATATAACCAAATACGGTTCGTAAAGTGCCGATAAAAAGCAAACAACCATTTCTGAGTCATTGTAAAACGTTTCATTCAAGCGAAAAGATAATCATTTAGAACCATACTGAATCAAATATCTTTCCTGACTGATACGATCTCTGAATGTCTGCATTAACGTTAAGCCACAGGCTTGGTTTTAATTGCTCCCAACATTCATAGTGAATCATATATCAATATAAAACCGGTAATGTTTGTGCTGGAGTTGCTTTTGAAACATATGTAAGATAATAGACTAATGATAATGCATTAATCCCATGTTGATAAACATACATTGCAATAATTGAAAACGATATTCCATAGTTGTGTACTTAATTGACTACACAGTTTGTACTTAACTGAACAGAATTTTCGATATAATAAAAATTGATAAATGTAGCTGGACCTGGGATGATCTAACATTTGTGTAAATTACATATATGTATGTATGTATGTATGTATGTATGTATGTATGTATGTATGTATGTATGTATGTATGTATGTATGTAAACAACTCTGCGTTCTTCTTCCATATTTTCGTTCCAACCGTCCTTACACATGTTGCAGGAGATAACAAGATTACATTAATAGAATTCTACATCTGCATTGGTGTAAGACAGTAAACTTCCACCCTCAATAGCAGAATGTTGCCCCGTACAATTTGACTGTAATGAACAGTTTTCTTACCTTCGTAAACGAAAAATGAGGGTTGAAATCAAACTAGATTAATTTTAAAACAACAAAACACATCGAAAATGTATCCACTTTTAAACTGAGCCAACATAAAGTTAGCTTTACACTTATGAATTGTCTGTTAAATGTAAATAATGCTCAAACACATAACACATTACAAAAAGTGGTCCAGACGTCGAGATCATTGCAAAACCACATCATTACAATCGTGTACTGGGACTGATGCAAAGATACAAACTTGTGAATTGGTCAAAAATACAGTTTCCTAGTTTTTATCTGAAATGCAGAGGCAGACGAAAAACTCAGATATGCTCCTCGTTTCAACTTTAATAAATAATTGGTTTCGCTTTCATTAATAATAATACTGTAAGAAGAACATGAATTTCATTAAAAATTCCATGAGGAAAACCTAACTTTCATCTCAAATCCGGACTGACGATGCTGTACATGTAGGCAGGTGGGTCTGTGCAAATATTCCTGTTTGCGGGAGAGCGACTTCAACAGCTGAATGTTTAAAGATGTAAATGTTGCAATGAATTTTTATCGTGACCCATTATGAAATAATGATTCACTTATACGTAAAATCAGGGAGTATTTGTCAGTTTGTACTCACAGTAATCAAGACAGACGGTTACGTGATGCCAGACAACATTCATGTGCTTAATCGACATTATCCAAACAAATTACGCTAGAAAACATGATCATACACATGTGGGAATTTGAGATAATATGAAACTAAATGTTCTTGTAGTGGCTAGGTGAAATTATATCGGCAAACCACCTAACTCTTTCTTAAGACCCATGTCTAGCTTTGGCTTTAGTTACACTGTAGACCCGAACAAAATATATGTATAGAGTACATGCCGTGTACATTATTCGGTGTGAGAATTTAATTGAAGATTAATCAGCACTACTTTCTTTTAGAAAATGAGTTCAAGTGAGTGCCTCAAATTTTACTCAACAAACTGCAACAATACGATATAGTATGTTTCTATTATCACCGGTTTACTGTAAAGAGAATGGTGTTTTAACAGTGTCCTTGTATACCTTATACAACTTGTAGCGAGAAATTTCTCCAGTTTATTCGTTTCATGATCATATAAACCTGAAACCATAGCATCAATATACGCCCAGAATCAATAAGATTACATTTAAAGTCAACTGATTGGAGCGGGGAACAGACCCATAAATGATTCCGTTCATATTTAAAGACAATAAATTCCAGATAGAATGTAATGAATCAAAAGTAAATTTCGCATCAAGTGTCCAATATTCGATGAACTCATTGATTCGTTTTCGGAGGCCTTCTATTATTTTGTTAGGATTTGAGCAAGCTGCAATCATTCCTATGATTGACTCCAACACTATTGTTTTCATTTAAGAGGCGTATATGTAAACCGAATGGTTTATTGTCGGGATACTACAAGGGTTATTGAATCATCCACCAAGTGATCATTACTTACGCAAATGATCCATTTTATGGGTCCGAAGACGGATAAAGCTCCATCCATCAATTGATTGTACACGAACCATAAATGCATAGGCCGTTTACAAACTGACGTTTAGCAAGTTAAATTGTAGCTTTTTAAATTCTCTAATGATGAATTTAGAAAACAGATAAGACGAATATTTCGTTTCTTCAATTCTTCCGTTGGTCTTTCTTCACGCTAGCCTTCCCCCACTTTTTTCACAGACCATTATATTGTGAATTTGACTCACTATTGGGCTTAACTGATATTTTTATAATTTTGTCATTTGAAGTAGGCAAAGTTTATATTCAGTTATTTGACGCTCATTACATCAGACTCTGGTAGATGTATGCCAATACAAACAATATTCGTTAAAATTTGACATAGATGGATGATTAAGCTGAATACATTTTTTCAGGCAAGTAAATAGTGCATATTCTCAAAAAAAGGTCGTTTCGATCAATTTTATTCATTCCCTTCCTTGGATATTAACTTTTCAAAGTCATTCATATTTCTTTTTTCTTTAATGTAAAGAGTATTTTCTGAGAAGAAAGATAAAAGGAACCGATGATTTTTTTTGTTTCATATTTTCTCCCCAAAGACACGTTAATTGCATTATATTTCAATACAATAAAAAACCTTTTTGAAAACTGCTATAACTGAAAATTGTGTTGGTAAGCCACAACAGTAGTATAGGATGGCACTTTAGCGCCAAGTCGGGTATCCTATGTTACACAGGATAAAAAGATTATAGCGTCTAACAGAAACTTAACACGGGAATGGCACTTTGGCGTCAATAAGAATTTAATATTAGTCCGCCATGTTGAAATGCATAGGGACAAGACATATTGTCTTAAAAGTGGTTCATATGTTTCACATGCTGAGTCTCTCTGGCTAGAAATGTAATAAGTTGGAGTTTGTCTGCCCTCTAACTGAAATGAATATTACATAGTAGGTTTATCATGTGTGGGTCTGTATGAACACTAATGGAACTGTATTGAATGCACTCACTAAACACACTTTAGCATCAATAAAAAATCCTATGCTAAATGGTGTAAAAAGATTATATCGTCTAACGGGAATTTAACATGGGAAAAGCACTTTGGCGTCAATAGGAAGTTAACTTTAGGCCGCCATGTTTAATGTCTAAAAATTTGGTTCATGAGTCTATCTGGCTAGAAAGGTAATAGATTGGAGTTTGTCTGTGCTTTAAATGAAATGAATATTACGTCTTAAGTTCATCATGTGTGGGTCTGTATGAACTCTAATGGAAATGTATTGAATGCACTCACTAAACAATTGCTACTTATGTTACAGACAGTAAGTTACAAAAAACATCTTGCTAGCTTTACTCTCCGACAGTTGTGTTTTGCAAAAGGTAGGCAAATTGTTCATTCATTAGTTTCTGAAGACCAGTGCTATTTTTGAAACATTGTCGAATGAACACAGTACAATTTGGGATGTGCCAAATTTAGGGTCTTAAATTTGTTAAAATTCTGTCAGCCTACAATGACTTGATCTTGGCTTACAATTTTGCGTGTGCCAAAAGTACATTGTTACAATTCTGCCTGCCCTACCATTGATTGTAACTTTGGTTTACACAATGCACGGCTTGAAAATAGTGAAAATGTGTATGTTTAGCGAGACAGATTTTCTATTTTGCTACCAATTCACAGGCAAGTAATTTTGTTTCTTTTAAAAAGGTGGCTGATATATTTTGTTTTGCTTGATAAATATATTGGCATAAAAGTACATTGAAGTGCTGCATCATAACATGGGCGTGTGTCTGAGAGAGAGAGAGAGAGAGAGAGAGAGAGAGAGAGAGAGAGAGTTATGTAACAGAGAGAGAGAGAAGTTAACATTGAGACAGTACTCTAGGCTCAATGAGAGAGAGTTCAAAATGAAATAAAACCTAGTCAACGCCATTTTTCAAAATCAATTTAACCCCGCTCACTTAAACATCAACAAATGAAGAGGGAGGATTAGGGCTAGGCCCTTAATTTTGGCTGCCCCATTTTGTCTTGATTTAAAAATATATTGACATAAAAGTACATTGAAGTCGTGCATCGTAAACATGGATGTGTGTCTGAGAGAGAGAGAGAGAGAGAGAGAGAGAGAGAGAGAGAGAGAGATTGAGAGAGAGAGAGAGAGAGAGAGAGAGAGAGAGAGAGAGAGAGAGAGATAGAGAGAGAGGTATGGGGCCAATAGATAAATAGATCACTCATCCATCTTATTTTACAGATTTTACCATGTTAAATTCCCCTTAGATGCTATAACCTTTTTACCTTGTTTAATACACGACGCTAAAGTGCCATCTTATACTACTCACAACGAACATATTTACATATTTGCTTGATCCATGTAATCGCATTTACTTTTTTCTCCTTTTGCTCTTAACTCAAGCCAAGTCTGTAAAGTGATGACAAAAAGTACCTAACATATTCTACTGCAATCCTGAGAATGTAGTTTAAATATCCTGATATTATAAATTACTAAATTCAAGTATCAAGAGAATACCTCGCGTTTCATTTATTTCCTGTGGTCGTTTTGTTGCATAACACAAATTTTGGTCTGATTCTATATAAAATATAAAAATTATCATATTAAAAAGATTAGGAGTTAAAATGCATTTGTATCCCTTAATAAAATAAATTTAAAAAACTTAAATAAATTAAAATATTACATGGTTTTCATACCTTTACCTAATTGTTGTGTTCCTTGAACACTTGAGAAAAAATCAATATCTCGTCACTTTTCGATATTTATTACAGTTTTAGTGATCGTCATTTTTTGTTTCGTATTATCAAAGGAAACAGCATTAAAATTACAAATGACATACGTGTAAAAGGACGATCTTGTGAAATAAGGGGAAGGGTCAAGGACGTTAGATATATTAGCAGGTTCGTACCAGACAGAGGCATTTTTTAAGTTCCTCCGATACTATTCGTGAAACAAATTTAAAGTTTGACGATTGTCCCTCGTTCTCTTAATACTGAAAGTATAATTGGATACTATATTTATTTCCTATCCTGAAGCAAAAAAAAAATGCCTAATCAAAGTAATAGCGAAAACATATCAATGTTCGTTACCAAATTGTCCTATTGACTAGTCTTCTTGCAGATTTTTGCTTAGTCTGGTTTACTGTCAATTATATCTTGAACTTACTTATCGGATGTAAAAAGATCAGGTAGTAAAACAAGCAAATTTGTATAGCCTCGGTACGTACAATCTGAATTATTACTTATCAGTTTTACCATATAGTCGATGTTTATTATATATTTATTACCCTTGTTAGGGGGAGTTATGAAGATTTGTTCACCCAAGACAAGTCATGTTCCACAAGGGCGAGTGGAACATGGCTTGTCGTGGGTGAACAAATCTTAATATTTCCGCCAAACAAGTGTAATAAGCTATTTATTATAACGAACCGTACAAGACAGGCAAACACGATCGCGTGAGAGACACACGATCGCGTGAGGGAGATACGATGTTTTGTTCCCTGACACGTGACATTCTGTACGCCAATCATTAACTCTGTTACTTTTATGAGGTATAATACTATTAAATATACGGCGTTATTCATCGTTACCAAAGGGGAATGAATTCATAAAATATCGTTTAATTGAGTCGTTTCATAAAATAATGTAATTGCAAAAATATATACATATTATATTTTCTTTTCCACCTCATAATATATATATATATATATATATTTATATATAGTTATATATAGTTATATATATATATATATAGTTATGAATTAAATCTCAATTTTATAATATTATAATATTGAATCCACTATATTTGTGATAGGAAGACTTAACATGAAATTAGTGTTTACTAATTTATCCAGTTATGATGCAAGCTTGTCAACAAGTGTATTTTGTGGAAATATTGAACTTATATGTCACTCTCCATTGGAACTTTCAACAACTACCCATAAGTAAAAATAAGCATTACAGTATTTAAATGGTGATGTCTGTAAACTTCCATAAGGATGAAACGCCACTTTCTAAACATTTAAATGAATGTTGCTGTATTAGATATTCATAACTGCATTGGTTGATTATTATAATACTGAAATAGTTAAAAATCTCGATAGCAGATCTCCTTTAATTTATCAATACTCCATTGCTTGATAATCTGCTATGCGAGTACCACGGCCTCTTTTCGCTGGGTTTTGTTTTTCGTAAAAGTCAGCTATTATAGGATATTCTCTACAAACTTTTTGAGATAGGCTTGTTTATCTTGCGTGCGGTACTTTCATGGGACCTGGTAATGGCTCCAGTTCCTTTTGAAATTTCACATTCTTATCAATAAAGTTTTGCATTCGATACCACATCCATAAACGTATTGCCATCTCAACATCTCCAAAACTTCTTCTAATAGTTTTATTTTGATCCACACAGTATGTCTGACTACAGGCCCCTGAGTAAAGAATTGGCAAATGTAATTTCTGTGTTATTTAATTCAACAGGTAAACTTACGCTCATGTACCCGTAGAAGATTGTTAACGTTCTTTCATACATAAAAGTGATGGAATTTAAATTTGAATAATCGCCGTTTTGTCAAAGGCGCATCCGAAAATCTTGTATTGGCATTTTTAATTCAAGAGGCCCAACCTCTAGATTTGGAGATACATAGTTCAGTAAACTAATATAAGTTTCAACGTTACAAGCAAGGAAGGATACAGTTTAACGGGTTTTTGTACATATATTGATCTCATTCAACTAATATTAAATACCAGTCAGCATTTCATATACGCTGATATATTGCAGATCCATTAGTCCAAAGAATACATATCTGTATGTAAATATATAATTGACTAATGAAACACACACACACAATGAAACACATATATATATATATATATATATATATATATATATATATATATATATATATATAGATGTGTGTGTGTGTGTGTGTGTGAAAAAGCTTTAAATAAAGTTAATGTAATATAACCTTCAAGATATGTAAAACAATATACTGCTTTTTCTATCCAAATTACAGCTTCCCACGTCTGTGTTGTATAAACTGTGGAAAAAACATTTATACTTCTGAAAGGAATAGTTGGTCCTTCATGATCAATTAAATTCAAATCTCTCCCCCCCCCCTTCTCTCTCTCTCCCTCTCTCTCTCTCTCTCTCGAACGAACCAACAAATTTACGAAAAAATACACCCACCATCCCGCAAGCCCTATCTAAATGCAATAGTGCATCCGCAGTTCCGTTATGTAACCTCAAAACCTGGGATTGGGTTTGTCCTATTGAGAGATAGACAGAGATAGAAGAAAGAGAGAACAGAAAAATTAAACTGGTTAGAAATATGATATATCTATTCGGTGGCAAGATTTTGTCTTGAAGATAGCTGGGCATTTGGAGCTGTTAGTTTGTATAAAATAACTAATTCGCTTCAGATTTTTATATCTTGAACTTTTATGTGTGTCTGTTTAAAAGTCTGATGATATAATATAAAAAAACCTGAGAAACAAGAAGTGCCTTTAAGGTAAAACAACTTAAAAGGGGTTTAACCCACGCAAACCAAAATATTGATCTACATCTCTAATACACTCCATAAACAGCAGGAGTTTCAATTAAGCTTCTAATTATATATTACTCATTAAAAATGTTAAAAAAGAAAAGGGATTCACTTACCTTCTACCAATATTTTCCAGGATTAATGAACTGAGGTTTATCTGGAATTTTCACAAATGCAGATTTTTTTTTTATCCTGATATGTATGTCATATATTGTAAACGCATGTTTGTCAATGTATGCACTTAGCTGTAATGAAAATATAGTAAATTGGCATACTGTGTTATTGAGAATAATAAAGACAGGATTCCGAATACATATTGTATCCTACACGTTCTTTACTTTTACGCACCGTCTATATTCGCTTATAAGTCGAGTTCAACTACAAACTGTACATACCCAGATCTGCCGGATTATTCTGAAGTTTGTTAACAGTAATCAATAGAACAAACAACATAAATCCTGATCTGCCGGCGCATTATGCGACGGCAGATCAGGGTCTATGTTTTTTGCAGTTTTACTCGACTTATAAGCGAGTATATATGTATCAACATTGCATCTTGATATCCTCACGTCGTTAAGGATAACCCAGGGACTGCGTAATACTGCTTAACGGTGCGTGCGTATAAAGTGTAGCATAATTACCAACTAGCTCTTCAAGACTTCCGTCATTCGGACAGGATTGGTGGATGTCACTGGATCAAATGTCGATCAGTGTTAGAATCTCGATCCACCTTTTAGGGGATCGATAGTTGGTGTGGGGTGGGGGTGGGCGGCATGTAGAGCGGCGGTTCAGTCCTTTTGGACAGCATATAACAAATAACAGTAAAGAATCATGTATTCTGCTTTAACACAAATTTCTAGTTTTTATTGAAAACTCACTATTCTTATTTTATATATAATTGATGAATAACCTAGTATCACAAGACGTCGCATGTGTATACTTGAGAAGAATAAAAATTGCATCATATCATTAAAATCTTCTTTTTTTGACAAAAAAATATTGCTTGGTGGGGATGAATATGAATATTAAAATATTTTGGAATACTTTTGAACGTCACCCTTTGTTTAAATTTCATATGAGTTATTTGATTCGCTGCGAATTTACATTTCATTAAAATAAAAAATCTGAGATGTCAATAAAAGGTGCGAAACTTTCCAGCTCGACAGGTTGATGTTATGGACAAAGGCAAAGAATTCATTTAGTAATAGTAACAATAATAATAATAATAATAATAATAATAATAATAATAGTAGTAGTAGTAGTATCTCGCGGTGTTTTAATTTCACGTTTAATTCCGTCAGACATTATTATGTGTTATTCGTTTTGTTTTGTTTGTTTGTTTGTTTTTTTTTTTTTTGTGTTTTTTTTTTTTTTTCGTTTTTTGTTTTATAATTTTTGATTTAAATGGATGTTTTATATTTTTGCAGAAAACTTAATTATTAAACACCGTACGAGAACAACCCGTTAATCTATATACAAATTTGGAGCTAATCATTAGTGAACGGAATAAAACAGCGTAATACAACGATTTGCAAATTAAAGATTGCACTTTATGAAACAAATGGTCATGTGACAGGTTAATTATTAATAGTATTTTTTAGCAAGCAACTTCTATTTAACTACACAATGTCAATCGATTTTACGCACAATGGTCAAAATCAACTCTTTTTTTATATCTGGTGTATCGGTTCAAAGCGAAGCTGAATACAGGAATGCAATTAGCGGCAGCAAAAATTGAAACACAATATTGTATTGTTACTCTGAAATAACAATATTACGAAAGCTATGCATAGAAATTCAATTCAAAACCTGATACACAATAATTTCCCACCAAAGACTACTCTGAAAATATCCAATTAGAGCATTCATGACTTACAATCAGCGTTTGCATAATGGCTTTAACATGTATACCGAAATTGCAAAATATTAAATATTGATATTAAGAACATTCGTAATGACTTTTTTTTTTTTTTCCTCAGTGCTGAAAAATGTATAAATGCATAAATATTAAAAATTAGATATGCAAAGAATTAAAGTAGTTCAAATTTGTTTCTCTCTATTTGCTTTTTCTGAAGTTTGTCTCTAATATTCACTCCAAAATATACTGTTCATTTAGTATGGGTAATGAAAAGACAATTTGAACATTATTACAATTTTTGGTTTATATTTTATTCCATTGTTACACTATATAGCCATTATTGTACTGACGTGCCCTTAAATCATAATCTTATACTAATTCTGGCCTATTATATGAATTGCAAGTTTCTTTCACGTTCTTAATATTCCTTGTATGCATACATACATATATACATACATGCATCCATGTATCCATTCATTCATCTATCGATCCATCCATCCATTCATCCATCCATCCATACATACATACATACATACATACATACATACATACATACATACATACATACATACATACATACATACATACATGACTCATATTGGAATAATTATTATTTCACAAATGTAACAAATTAAAATGACTCATTTAATAAAGATACCTCAAAAAGTCTTTAGCAATGAAGAGTGTTGAAATTTTAATGTTGCTTTTTATTTTACTAACTTTTGTTTTACATTACATACATTTATGAGTTTTATTCAGACAAACCATTGGCTTGTTCTTTGCAAATGAATGAATGTACCAAGGGTAAAATTCTTACATAAACACTTGTCGAACTCCAGAGGGATTCATGAATCAGTATTGAATTGAAGTGCCGTTAAATCATAATCTTGTACTAATTCTGGCCTTTCATATGAATTGCAATTTTTTTTCACGTTCTTAATATTTCTTGCATACATACATACATATATACATACATGCATCCATGTATCCATCCATTCATACATACATACATGCATACATACATACATACATACATACATACATACATACATACATACATACATACACACACACACATCCATCCATCCATCCATCCATCCATCCATCCATCCATACATACATACATACATACATACATACATACATACATACATACATACATACATACATACATACATACATACATACATGCATACATACACGACTCATATTGGAGGGATTGATGAGTGAGATGAGCGTTTATGATACAGAATTAAACTTTACACATAACTTCATTTCAATATGCCACGATCTCTTCCTAACTGAATGCATTTTGAAGCAATGAGACACACACCTGGTTTTGTTTAATGAAAATCTCAACTTGATTAAGAAAGTATATAAAACTTTGCCACTGCGTAACCTTTTAATAGTATATACTGTGACAGTTCTGGAGCTTTCATATTTTGGAGCATTATCTGTCGTATTGGGATACCAAAACATTTAAAGATCTTAATTAAAAATTTTGGTCCCAGTCATATGTTGGTGTGTTTTAAAGGATGAAAATTTGAAATCACTAGCACAAAATCTAACGCAACGAAAAGCGGCATCGTCCCGATAGTACAAGTCCTGTCGTGTGGCGACAACGGCGGGGGACTAAGATTAATAATAAACAGTGACGCAGTGCACAAATTAAAATCATAGCATGATTTCAAATTACAGGTTACGTCAAAGCACACAACATAAAAGAGGGACGTAAAGCACAAGTTAAAGTCTTAACATAATCACAACTTGTGTGGTACGTCACAGTTTGTTTTAAACACATTTATTTTATTGACAGATTTTTTGCACACGAGGTCGAACTACAAGATCTCAAAACTTAACAACAGCCCTTCCCCAAATACACAAGAAAATACATAAAAAGTGGCAAGCCGTAATAGTAGGTGTATATACTTATGCGTGGATCAGAAACATAGTACATTAATGAAACAAATATTGAAAAAAAATCATCATACAAGTATAGAGAAAGAGCAAAAATATAACAAAGAACAGTTAATACAAAATAAGTGTAATACAACTGATTTAAAAAAGAGAAACGGAGCGGGAGAACGGTGAGTGGGATGAAAGAACCGATAAAGGTATACCGTGGCAGGTGGTGGAGGGAGATCATGCAATAAGGTAGTTTGTTTTAGATGATTATTGAATTTTTTTAGTATCTTTAATGTAAGTCTCAACAATTGATAGTTCAGTTGATCCAAACAGCAAGACATTAGTACAAACAGTCGTGAAGATCTGGTTTAGGCAATTCATAAATTTTAGTCCTGCTAATGTAAATTTTTCATCGTCATCTGTACATATACAAAATCGACTGTCAGTAAGAAAATTTAAAAATAAATCATTGTTTAAATCACTTCAGTTCTTTCTTATCCTAGTATGCATAACTGGTAACTTCCTGTTACCAGAAACGTAGGTGAAATGCTACATCGAAATGTCAAATAATCTGTTAATGTTTTACTGGATCCGGCAAAGGTTTCAAAACTTTTACTCTGGAATCTATATATGAATTTCTGGACATTTCTAGTCAGCATGCATTTCTTTAAAATTATTTATATTTCTTAATTATATTGTGTTGTGTGTCCAATTAACGGAGGTACTAGGTCTTGGAAGTATGCGGGTGATGAAACATATACAATTTTTGTGAAAAGTACAGAGTTTATGAAACTTTCTTCTGTCCGATAATGGGATCCAGTCAGTTTCTATGTAATCTTCCCGTTTAAAGTTGGAGCACTTCTACTCTTAATAAGTCGGAGACAGAACAAATATCCCATATTGCATCAGCATACTCTAAGAGAGGGCTTATATAAGAGATATAATTCTTTCTAATGATATCCTACCTAGATTGAATTTAATGGACCTCTAAACAGTCAACATTTTGGATGCATGTAAGCAGATAATATAAATATGTTTCGAAATTCTACTAGAATTAAAGAATGTTAAACCAAGGTATTGATGATGCTCAACAAAGTGTAGAAGCTCATTTTGAAACCCAAGCTAGGGAAGAACATCGTCTAATTAGTAGGAAAAGAAACATAACTTCGGTCTTTGAAGGGTTAAAACTTACTAGATATTATTTTAAGATCAGAGTTAAGAACATACTGGATGTCGTTAATATTAGAAGTAGAGCAGGCTAGCGACCTATCACCAACAGCGGTAAAATACAGCAGTTAAAATTAATTTGAGCTTTTGAAATAGTAAAGTTTCAAACATAAATAGTAACATCAAACTAGATGTTAAAGATATATTAAACAGTGTTCATCCAAATATAGTATATATATATATATATATATATATATATATATATATATATATATATATATGTATATATATATATATATATATATATATATATATATATATATATATATATATATATATATATAAGGCGTGTGAATAAATAAATTTAAATTGAGTCATCATGAAAAGACCAAGTGGTTCTTTTAATGGCAGTGTACACAAACAAGCTGAGTATAGAACTTTTCAATACAGACCTATTGACATTTGGATATAGGTAAAATGGATATTACCATTTGAAGTTTTACATTTTATACGCCAAATTTGGACAGGATATAATCGAAAGTTCAAGATATGTGTTTAGCGTTATTAAATAGTTAATATTGTACATACACAGATATCGAACGGGCAGAGGAAACACCTGCATAGATTTGCTTAGGTATGTTATGCAAAATCAAGTTTGGATTAACATTAAAAATACGGATATATTTTTGTCAATGCTGTGGAATCAATTTCAAAAAAGGATGATTAGAGACAGTCAAAATACAATTTAGATAGAAAAAGTAGCTGGCCTAATAGAGTCTAGGAAAACTAAAGGTCATTGAAATGTTAAAAATGAATTTGATATACGTGTAAATATTTATGAAATAATTGAACTATATCTTATTAAACTTATCTTACAATAACTGAAATAGAGAGAAAAAGGCATGTGGTCATGGTAATAATATTTACATATGATGGTTCGAATGACTAAAGATTATATGTTGGAAACCTTTTCTCTCAATACTGGTTTATTACAGATAAACATACACAACGGACAGAAACATATCTGTAAAAAATCGATTTATTTCTTCAATTTATGAATAGTACCACTTTTGTAATTGTTTGTTGTGATCATAAACATTGTATAAAATAAAGTAGCCGTGAAAAACATTTTTAAAAGGTACAGACTCATGAAAATATGAATAATAGTCATGTAAATAATCTTTGGTGTTATTGATCTGACTGAGGAAAGTGCCTAAATGTATAGGTGTCAAAACCCCAAAATAGTATCAGACGCAGTAGCCTGAAAAGTTATCGTTTTACTAAATCGCAACAATTTAGTATCGCACTTGGTGATATACAGTGTGTAATTGTTACTCAGAATGATTTTAACTTTTTTAATTGTATTTCAAACATTCAAAATCAATACAGTCATTTCACCTTTACATATTTCATGCACATTTCAAAGTTGTAACAAGTCCTTGTTTCATTCTTGGCGTTTAAGTAATAGAAGACGTTGCTTTTGTAATACCCATCAACAAAATATATTATTTGCAATGAAATGCATCGTCACTATTTCATTTCTCAATTCAATTGGTACAATAGATTTATTTCTCAGGGAGACCATCGTCAACTTAGATAATGTCTTTTCTCAAAAGATCGATTGTGACTTAGCTCTCCCATTCTACAGAAAACAAAGTAACAACAAAGAGTTATGCTGATTGCAAAGGCTCAAGCCCTTCCCGTTTCTCTTTTCAATTTGTATATTTTGCAGTTAACTTTTAAGGTCTCTCTTTCTCTATTAAAAGTTTTCCCTTATCTCAAACGTGTTTGCTCAATGTTCACCTTCAGTAAGGCTCCGCCGTCGTGGCTTTGTGTATTGATTATATTTTCCTGATTGCCTTTAATTTTTTTATCTTTTTGTATATGTTGTAATCGGCCATGATAACAAAATTCCTCATGGTTAAGTTCACAGTCACCTATTTCTTTGCTTATCATGTAGTTGATACTGTTTATTTTCTAATTGCATATGTTACTATTTTAATATATTATAAAACGTTTAGTAGATCAACTGTTCCTTGAAAGATATTTCAACAAATCCTAACAATATTTCACCAAACACGCTAAAGGGAAAGGAACAACTACACCCTTAGCTATCACTACAACACCTGTTACAGCTGATGTTACAACCATACCAACTGAAACTGTAGCCATACAAACTTCCATCCATTTTAAAAGTTTATAAGCTACTATATTTTTGTGGTATTCTTACTCTGTAATCAGATAAATTTTAATATCGTTACTTTTAGGCAGTCTGAAATTAATAACATTATTATTTATTGGCTTTATCCAGGAGTGACAAGCCTATGCATAGCACAGCAACGGTGTAGGATATAACGATGGAGCTATTTATACATTTCTCCAATTGATATGTATAAAATACACCGCTTAGACTTTGCAGTGGTAACCAATTGTATTTACTCTATAGATGTTTAACTGTTGAAGTGTACCTTTAGCAGACATTACCTTTAGCATGACTTATGATGTTCACATTTTGTGTGGATTGCTTTTTAAAACAGAACTGTGGTCCATTGGTCCAGACGTACTCATCCTGTTTGCAGATGATATGCTATTTTCAAGGTAAGGTTTTATCTCGTATTAACTCGTGAGCTATGACGTAGTAAATTGTTAACAAGCTTTAAAAATGGAATTATTAGCGTTAAACCTTTTTCAATATACATGTTTGACATGATTGAAAGTGAAGCAAGTGTAAACCTCAATTGTTTGCTATCTTTTTTTCTAAAATGAATGTTATAGGCTGTTGTTCTTACAGGAGATTTTAATTTTGCGTGGTAAATTGTGCTGCTAATGTCCTTTTGGTCCAGTTGACGTTTGTCTGTAAGTAAAAGCTGTGATTTGTATTAGCCAAGAACAATTAAAACATCTTAGCAATGTAAATTTGAATAAGTTTGCCTGTACAGTATTAACAATTGTACCTGGTAAAAGTCGATGTGCAATCAGGTAGTCAGTTGTGAACCGACCAGGTGAAGCATGGAAAAATTATGATTTCAATTGCTTTAATATTCACATTTGATGGTGGACCTATTTACATCTTAAACAATTTTTATATGGGCACTTTTGAAAGCTGGTTTATATGTTGTGTGGTAAACAGAGATCATAAGGTTTTGGTTTCACTAGGCATTTCCCTATAGGTAAAAATTGTGTCATGTATTTACCTGGAAGCTTAAAGCATTTCAGAGATTGGGTGCATGTAGACAATGTCCTGTCATGTTGTACACCGCACATGCTTTGGCGTTCTTCTATAGTGGTGTTGATTTGTCGGAATTCTAGCAGGATGTTTTGTACAGGCTTCACCATTTCAACAGCTTTAGAACAGAAACAACTTTGTTTTTGGACCACATAAATAAAATGGCTAAAACAGCTACAGCAACTATAAAATAGTATATTTTGCTTTAATGTTTTAGACTGGAACAAGTCCAACTTCGAGAACATGAATCGTCTCCAATAGATTGTGGCTTGCTGCATCATGTGATTGTATACTTTTTTCATTCTTTAATGTCTCAGAATGGGTTTTGTTTAATTCTTGTAAACGTCTTATAAGTTATCTCTGAAGTTCAACTAGGGGTGATTGGTTTGTATTTTCTAAGAAAGCATCTGCAGGCTATTTGTTAATCTTATTTTCGTTTTCATTTTTACTTTGTTCATCTTCCATTTACTTGTAATAAAATTTGGAAAGTTACCTAAATATGGTTTGAAGAAAGTTAAGAAAGGTTATATGTTCGTCATTACGCCAAGGCACTGTATACGAAATGTATAATCTTTCAGCATTACTTTGAGCAGTGATTCATAATTTGGAATTTAACCCTAACTCTACAAAAATTGATGCATTCCAGGACATTTCCAATGTGTGGAGAAGCTACAATTAAATAAATCGACTTTTACAGAACAAGCTGTTATTGTAAACTCTTCATAAAGCATATAACAAGAAAAATGTATAACGCACACTAAGAGTACAAGATGAAGCGTCTGAAAATATTGAAAACAGAGGCCACTCTATCCATACCATAGAAAAAGACAGCACATGATACAAGTTACATAATATCGCGCTTACCAAGATATTTTTTTTGCAATCACTTCAACAAAAACATGAAATCAAAGACGACGTTAACGTACTAGATTGCATTGTTGAACCACTGATTACATATTTTATATATCAATTGGCGCTAATATTTTTGTATACAATCGTTTAAAAACTGGAGTTACCACTCTTTTCAGTCAGGTGACGAATCGAGTGTCGGTTATTATAGACCTGTATCTGTTCTACCTATAGCTAGCAAAAATATAACAAGACATTTTTTCAATTGATCTTATGTCTTTTTATACAAACAATAATTGAATTACCCTGTATCAGTCGTTCCTGTGATATAGCTCTTACTGGTTTGATTGATCACTGGATAAAAAATACTGATGACGGGAAATTTACTGGACTTTTATTCTTAGACTTACATAAAGCTTTTGATACTGTTAATCAAAAAGTTTTACTTCATAAAACATTGGAATATAATGTAGCGAAATCAGTATTGTGATGGTTTTGAGCCCATCTCAACAGTAGATTACAAGCTGTAAGTTGAAAAGGTACTCTCTCAGAATTTAAAGTAATTTCCAAAGGAGTATCACAGGGATCAGTTCTAGACCGTCTATGAGCAAACAAATAGACGATTTACAATGTGCTATGTAATGGCTGTTTGACAATAAACTTAATTTAAATTGACGGAAAACCAGGTTAATATTTATCTGCTCAGAACAAAGAGCAGCTAATTGTGGAGATTTGTACTTCGAGGTAAATGGTACAAAAATTAAAACTGTTAAATGTGACAAACCTTCGAGTATCCTCATTGATAATAATTTATCCTGGCCCAACAACTTTAAAACACTCCTTATAAAAGTATCTAAATAAAATAGGAATTTTAAAAGAGAAAGTGGTAGCTGTGATATATATATATATATATATATATATATATATATATATATATATATGGTAACACTGTGCTATCCTTACATAATTTGTAATAACTTCTGTTATATTTGTTTTCCTTTATGCAATGTATTTTAACCTTGCCGATTTATACCAATTACACATAATTTCACGTATATATGTTGTATATTTGTTTTAATTGCAGGGCTATGATGTACAATAGCTGTTAGCCAATTACATCATCCTTAATAAATAAAGGATATTAGTATTATTTTATTATTAGATGTGGCTTCTACTTTTTTGCTTGGGATTTCTTCATTTTTTATGGAAGATGGCTAAACCTAAATAACACTCGATGAGTCAATGAAGGTGACCTCATATTGATCATGTCATTTCATGTTCCTCGTTTGATTTGCCTGATTGGATAGATCATAACAAGTGAAGACATTTTTTAAAAATGTTAAATGCCTTTAAGAGAAGAGATAAAATAACACAAGAAAACATCTGAATCATTCGGAATGAAAAACTTCATCACTGAGGAGATAACGAATAACAGTCTTTAGTCTCCTTTATCCGTTATGTCTAGTCTGTTTTTCATTATTGACTTTATTGAATGATAGGCAGATATTCCAAATACCTGATTTGTTACGACACTGCTCGTCAAAGGTTTAAATGCATGAACAACAAAGCTACCGGTAAACTTTTATTTATCAAGCATATTTTTCGGGATTTTGCTATTTACTTTTTTTATGTTCTGCTTTCCAGAGGCTGATACTCAAGTGCACCTTGCCTTCGGCACGTCTCTTTCGTTTCCTTTTTTAAAATAAATATGTTTAAAAGTTATTAAACTAGCACTGTAAACTGCACATTTTCGTCAGCGTAGATGGTATCCAGTAATTCTAATTCATTTCCAGTTGACTTTTGCAACTATTATTTTCTGCATGTGTGCCCTAGGCAGAGCTCTGCCGTTGACTTGTGCCCATGTATCAATGATATCTCTTCGCTAGTTGAACAACTTGAAAAAGTAGATACACTTAAGATCAGCCTTTATAGCTAAATAACTTGCGTGCATTGTTGTCGTCCTCGGAACACCTTGTCTCCATCGACAAAAGTGCAGTATTTACTTTGGTTTTTAACACACAAAAATGACAGAAGATACTAAAAGTATTAAAATGAAATAACTGTCGTTGTCATAGATACATATGTTCAAAAAGGAGTTGATTATACCGTAAATCCTGCAGATGATTTTAGTCAAACTACAACAAGTGTCAATAAAACCAAACCAGGTGAAGATGTTAGCCCGAAAAACATTCCACTAAAACTTAATGGCGAGCTCAAGGAGCATATTCCAAGGATTTAACATAAATGAAGCAGAATACGTGTTTGTAACAAATGACTTCAAACATATAAATAAAACTGTATTTGTTACAAACTAATTAAGATGGCAAGACCAAAATGGTTCAAATTTGAAAACAAAGAATAACTTCAAAATGGTCTTAACACCTTAGACTACTGCAGGTCAGACTGGAAACGAATCTTTGAAAACATTAGTTTGGTGAAACAAACCGACAAAAACTAATAGATACGTCATGCTAAGGAAACGCAAACTAAATATTGACTGGAACGCACTTTTGTAGAAAGACAACTAATAAAGTATCTGATGAAATAAAAATGCAAACAATAAGTAAACACGTTCAACTTGTAAGAGAAAATTAGACAGTCAAATACAAGTACCATTGAAGAATTCAAAGTGGAAAGCTTCCTCCAGCAGTTCAAAGATTATTTATCTCACAATAAGAAAAAAAATGAAGCAGGTAGAATTTATCAATTCGAAAAAAGAATATATTAAATCTGGTTTTGAACGGTATGAGCAGCAAATTCAAGACATCAGCAAAGAATGAGATCCTAGCCAAACTGTTGTATTGCAGGAACAGTTGAAGAGTGTTGAAAGTACAAAGAACAATTAATTATAAATCTAAAACTGTTGGGGAGATAATTTAGAGAATACTTTGAAAAATATAATTTGAAAGCTAGAAAAGTATTACCATTAGGTGAAAGGTTAAAAAGCTGTTACGTGTAAAGAGTGTAACAATACTTGTTACTTTTGCTTATATGATAATATCAACTCTTACTGTTCATAGTAAGTTTTGCAAAAGGTTTAGTGAAAGAACAAGTGGCGATAGGTCTCCTTCAGAAGGCAAAGATGATTTGTTCATTGACAGAATCAAGAAAAACGTACATAATATATCCAATTATTTATCTGAGTTAGCCAATACAAGCAGCAACATCATTGCCTGGAATCATAAGACGTATTATAAACTGGTTATTATAAACAGCTGGCCAAATTGTTTCTTTCCTGTAACACTGAGAGAATAGAAAGACTTCCGTATCTGTGGAATAAGATTCATGGTTGTCAGAGAGCGTACATCTATGTCTAGTGTTGACCAGCACTATGTCACTCATAGATCCACTATATTATATGTTCCAAAATCTGAAATGTGACATCATTTCCAGCACAGTTTTGTCCGGTAGATTTATAGTTTTTTTGTACTTCCAATTGAACTCCCGTAGTAAATGTTTTGCACACGAATATCTTATATATATAAGCAGAGATATATCTGTGATATGGTTTGCGATAGTTTTTCGTAGGGTCTCAAGAATATCTGGAAAGCGCATAACCAGATAGGCGGATTCACGTCTAAGGGTGATATATATCAATATATATGAACTGTGTTTGCATTTAGCCAATTGGCCATCAGCAAGTATATACATATACATTTAAGTTGTTACAAACATTGATGATGACACGTTAAATACATAAAGGAAAACAAACCTATCGAATTTACAAACATTCGATAAATGCTAAGATATATACTTACGTATGCATACCCACATTCCCAAGCACAATCATACATGCATATATCCACGTGCACATTATATAATTATATACATATACCTATACACACGTGTACATAAACCTACACACAATATGCACATACATACATATTCACAGAGAAAGTGAGATAGGCACGCACATAAGCATACATTACCTGCTTTCATGTATACATGATGTGCGATATGAAGTAAGAATACAATACGTTGATGTGTGACCTGTAAACTACTCCAGACTATGTTTGTTGAATCACATGCGCACGCTTAAATACAAGCTCCTTCGGGAGAAGACATACAAAGTATTATCAATATATAAGTAGTTTTCACAATGTTTTTCTTATTAGTATTATAAGAATTATACATGATATATGAGAGATAATAATGCATGCATTAATCAATGAAATTGAGATGAGACGAAGAAAAAAAAAAAAAACTAATAACGAACTAATTAAATCATGTAATTTTGAGTCGCATTCATCATATTATTACGTTCAATTAATGCTCTATGAATATAATTTCCCAGATTTCTAACCTCGGTATTTTTAGTGGAACTGAGTAATTTAATAAATTCAACATACTTGGTCTTTTCCAAAAATAAGAGTTTATATACTTCTTTCTTAGCGGCAAATAACATTGGCATTCTAAAACAAAGTGATACTCATCTTCCAGCACGTTGCAAAAAATACAAATTCTTTGATTTGGTGGGGTGCAATGTGATATAAATATTCTTTGAGATTCTTTTTCTTACTACTTGTAATGACATTAAACATGTGAGTCCAATATGTTGACCCAGCTTTGGGTACCTTCCAGTTTGCAAAGTTATAATCATCAGAAACGAAGTAAAACACCAAGCGGCACGCTGTATATTATGCTACTGAACAAAGTGTCATTTGAGCAGTGTTGCCTAAGATGTTCAACTCTTTGATTTTGATAACCAACCTGACACACTATTTCGACTTGAGTTTTATCATTAGCTTCTGTCTTTCATCCCTGCATCTTTTTTGCTAGTATGATCTCGGCAGACACTGTCCTTTTATTTAATGCTGTTTCAATGGTCTCCTTTTACTTATAATAGCTCAACATTGTATTATACATCTGATTAAACGTGTCTGTAAAATGTGCTAAATAAGTTCGCTCAACTTATGTGCTGGCTAAAAATGTGTCCGCTGATGATGATGTTGGTGTTTGCGATGTAGCTGTTATTGTTCCTATTTCGATTGTGAACTATATTGTCTTTGTTATTACTTCATTTGTGGAATCAACATTTTGTTACCAATCTCTTACCGGATGTATTTTTATACTGCAAGTTGTTGAGCCAGATACTGAATTGTACGCATACTTTGACACATTGATGTTTGAATTCTGCTAAAACCATTGTTAAAGGTCTTTGCCGAAAACTTCTTGGTCAACTCATGAGCTTTTTACTTTGTCTTGCAAGTAAATTTCATGTATAGCAACTGTTTGAGGGACGTTTGAATTTGAATGAGGAAACAAATTCAAAAACTAGACATGTGTAATAGTTTTTTCATGGATCCTTCGCAGTTTGTGCCCCTATGTATATCTGACTTAATCAAAACATAATATTGCATCATAACTGGATAAAAATAGTTAAATTATGTTGCAATTTTAGATTTTCAAACCAATCTCCTCTTGGTCAACACAAACACTTCGTATCATTTTCCACTCGATGTTATAGACTTCCTAATATTCTCATCTTAGATATAAAGATTGGAAGCAAACAAACGTCTTACTTATCATGACTAGATTCACCCAAAAGCACGCCGAAATGCTGGAGAAGTCTAATTTATATAAGGCGTGAACACAATAGGTAACACGCGACTTGCTAAACGGACGCTTCGGGAAGTATCCAAAGCAACCAATCAGTTTCAAACAGAGCGCAAACGGACGTACTGGGTGTAAATAAAAGCGCTTAAGGGATCGCGATAATTAACAAACGTTTTATTCACGGGAATAAGAAAACGCGAAATTACCATTAGGAAAGTATATTAATTCGAATAGAAACGGATGCGAGAGTGTGTGCATTGACATGGAGAAGAATGGTTTGAAAATCTAAAACAATCAAAAGAATTGCATCATTTTCGTCCAATTTTTAGAAACATCGTTCTTGTAATTGATTACATCTAGCTAGGGACACAAGCTGCAGAGGGTCCTGAAGAAAATTGTAACAGAAATTAATTGACATCCCATTGTGACCTAAATGCAAAACATAACCGAAGGTACGGACCAGCCTATAACGTAACACTCTGAACCCGTTCCACATACACGTCGGCGCGTAAAGAGTATATACTGCTCAATTCAGATAGTAGTGTCAGTAATCTTCAATTTCCTATTTCAGAGACAGATGCAAGTTTGAAAATGGCTACAATTTTAAATGTATTTAATTTCTGATAATACTTTGTTTTTCTATTGGAAAAAATTGTATTTCATCTGGGAGAACGCACATTGATTTAAAATGCAAAATAGATGCATCTAAACTGAGATTTTAAATAGTTCTACTTAATATTATTCCCCTTCTCTATCGATGACATTTAATGTCATAGATCTTCTTATTTCCACTGGGAAATACGAAATTCGCAGTAGAATATAATACCAAGGCATTACTTTCCCAAACTCGAAATAGTTATGTCTAACGCTCAATATAATGATAGATGACTCTTTTCCTCAAAGGAAAAAAGACAGTTAAACGTATATATTTATGCATTTCACAGTGATTGTACATGTAAACTGTACAAAACTAATCATTATAATCGCTGTGACATGTCTACTCCGTACATTTATTTCTGCATCCCATTATTGGAGAGCCTAATTTAAGAGTTACTTTCTGTCTTTAAATCCAGAGTTACAATCGGGCTTATGCCTTAAAATAAATTTATATCTTTTTGTTAAGATATGCATCGTCATTTTTTAAGGGGAATCGTGTGACACGGTATGGCTTCTTGTTGAGTTCGTCCATTATTCGATGTTACGCCTCACCCGGGTGTTTATTGATATAATTTTGCCTAATATGTTTCGTAAAGTCTCCCCTTTTATCATAGGTGTTTGATAAAATAAAATTGCAAAAGTCAATGCGAACAAAAAGATATGCGATAAATGGCAACACAATCCTACGCTCTCTTGCTATATACGTCTGTAAGCAGGATAAAATTGAGATTCATGCAATATCCCATCTTGAACAAGTTATAAACAAATGATGGTTTCAAAACTAAACTTGATCAGTATTCAGTTCCTCGTTGTTCCCATGGAGCAGCGTTCAGGAAAGGTAAAACGTCCAGATTTCAATTTATTGCCTGTGTATTGTATGATAAACCCTGCAAAGTCTAGTCTTTATCGATAGTATCTTCTTAATGTATGAAACACTAAAATACGCTCAAGATTAGGCAATACCAGCCATAATTTTGTTTATATAGTTATACCTGAGCCATAAACAAGATATAACTTAATCACATATGTTACCATTTTATATTCTTAAAGTAATAACTTCTAGATTCTTGATAAAATACAAGTAAACAACGTTTGACAATTTCTAAGAGGTGTACACTGGCGATCGATTGCCATTTTTGACGTGTCACAGACAGATTATTTATATCTTATTCGCTTAATAATAAATTTAAAACTTGGTTCCAGTCTACCAATAGACATGAAACCAGTCTAACAAGAATGACACTGCAAAAAAGGCGACCAATTATCGTTGTAAAACATCGAACGCTGTTTTAGCAGTACTAAATTTAGCATCTGAAAGTTTTACTTTGCAAATATAAAATTGTAACCTATTTGATTGATGTATATTGTGTTTGTATTTCTGAAACATTACCTTATGAACGAACTTATCGCAGAAAAACGCCAGTATTGGCGAATCTTAAGCGTACTTTATTAATACAGTTTCCAGTTACTACTATTGCAAATATAGATTCCTAAATATATATTCATTCTTATTTGTAGCAAGATAAAATATACTAGCTACAAAAAATAAGAACCTGTATTTAATGTCAGTAAAACACTAGATGTAGACGAGAAATTTTACCGACGCAGATATTAGGGATTTTGCATAGCTTTTTACGATCGGCTCGCGTTTAGTTTAATATGTCTAAGCAATATCGCTCATCGTCGTGAAATCAAAATTATTCTCCTTTTCGTTTCATTGCTGAAAGATGGACTTCTAGATATCTACTTCGTTCGGTTCATGATTGTGTCTTTAGGCACATACATTATTAGTAATAAGCGAGATGACGATTGCGTTATGCAATAGTCTGACGATATGCCCTTGAGGTTGATCCGCTCTCGTCTGTCATAACAAAATTTAATTATGGACAAGAAATGAAAGTACAATTAAAAATCAATGGACACGGTACGCATAATTTTATGACTATAAACAAATTTCAATCGCCATAGTATCGAATTTACCTTTCCAATCCTATAGAGGATTTGAAATTGAATTTGGAAGATTTACTTATAACGATTATTACATATTAATGGTAGGTTAAATTTGTAGTTAAGAGTTATCCTACATTTCTTCACAATGGATCTAATTTTCAACTGCTATCAAAAACATCATTTAGAAGAGAAACATGTAACTTTAGTAAAATTGATTTTAGCAATTCATATTCTCTTTATAGCTTGAGAAATATACTTTATTTGGATTAATGGCATCAACATTACCTCAATTTGAATATATTCATTTCTCCAGAACGTATAACCTGTATGCATATCTTTATATCGCGTATTGCACATCTGATAATCAAATTTGATTCTGGAAGTGAAGAGAATGATCAATACATAGTGCATTATATGATTTGTGTTCCAGAGTTTGATTTTATTAAATCAACATTTTATTCATGACTTTATATGGAAAATCTCGTTTTATATAAATCATTATGTTTATAATTTTTCAAAGTAAACCTTCCGCCCTTTTTGTTTTCATTCCGCTGTGTCTCTGGCTCTCAGTCTCTCTATTCGTTCCCTCATTGTTCCATTTTTTTTCTCTAGCTTACTTTCTTCTCTTCCATTCCGTCTTTTCTTTCTTCCTTTATTGTCATTCTTTAATTTTAGTTTCTTTATTTTTCAGCTAGACACCCGATCCCTACAGTAATTAGAAAAACACATGGACAGTAATTTTTGTTTTTTTAAAGTTCAAGCTTGGATTTTAAATGTAAGGGCGCTCAGTGGTGCCATCTAGTGTCTTAGTTTTCTGGTCACGTGATCCCGTCTGTTCGGTATATATACGGGCCAAGTGTGGTTGCGATGGTGGTGTGGTGTCGAGTGATGTGGTATGGAATGAGCAAAAAGTTAAGATAAGACGTTCCTTCGAGTAAAGTAGTACAAGCCACCCAGCCGGAGCAATCACATTTGGCTGTAGATTGCCGAACAGGAAGAATTAAGGATCTCGAAAGGACACGAGTGATTCCGCTACACTACTCAGTCTTATCTCCAAGACTGTTTTCTTTTTAATGTTTGTATTTGCTGTATATTCAAATTCACCGACACCGTTATTCTGACTGTTCTTCCTTCAGATAGCAAGACGCGAGAAACACCTGTCTTATTTTGGCTCCACTATATTTTTCAATATATAACAAGATCACAAAAACGTTCTGAGACCGAAAGATATTGCGATAAATGCACTGATTAGAATGCAATTCGCGTTTTAACTATAAGTAGTTATGCATCAGTTTTATGCGATGTTTGTGTATGTATGTATGTATGTATGTATGTATGTATGTAGGTAGGTATATATATATATATATATATATATATATATATATATATATATATATATATATATATATATATATATATATATATATATTGTTACGACTCTAGGGGTAATGTAACAGAATAAAAGACACAAACAAGCTTTCAAGATTAAAATGCAAATCTTTAATTTCCTAAAATATGAAAAGAATTAAAATAGTTCAACAAATAATCAAAGTGAAAGAATTAAAATAACTTACAGTATAGAATATCCTAAAAAGTCCTAAATTGTTTTAAAGTTCACTTCCTGATGTTAATCCGAGTAATCCGGATGAAGTATTCCGAATGAAAATAACCTGCAATGTGTTGAAGTTGATAAGTTCTGATTAAATCCAAAATAATCCTTGCAAGTCTGGAATCTCACAAGTTTTAGAATAATGTCCCATAATTCCACGGAGCTGTATAGTAATTCAGATGAATTACTAATTAAATAAATATATTCCACACTGAACTGAAATAAATCTCAATACGACCTCTCTTCATTCAAGCAACTGTAAAGAATCCTTTATCACTGGATGAGTTGCTATATATACATAACAAGTGTGCAGATTTAAATAGGGAATACCCTTTGTCCGTCTTTAATAATATGGTATTACAAAATAACACAACCCTCTAAGAACCAATCAGGAACTAGGTTACACGTCATTTACCCAAAGGTCTAGCGTACTAAAATCTTAAAGAGTAAACATAATGTTATTGTAGTATGGAATGTAACCTTTCAATGTTGATTTCAAAAGTACAAAGCTAGTACTTCATATACTGATATGCTAACCGCTATTCAGAATAAAAACAGAGATCATAAATTAGTAAATTAAATCATTATAAAAAGGTAAAAAGGTATGATTCTTTAACAATATATACATATATATATATATATATATATATATATATATAGAGAGAGAGAGAGAGAGAGAGAGAGAGATAGAGAGAGAGAGAGCGCAATGTTAATTCAACAGGATATCAGTAATATTACTGATATCCTGTTGAATTAACACATTTTTCGATATATGAACTTACACATGGACATATTCACTATTTACATATATATATATATATATATATATATATATGGGTGTATTCGTGTATGTGTGTGTGCGTGTAGATATTATTAGGCGAGATAAGATAGATACATAGATGGTGCAAAGTTTCTACTATAAATACCTTTTCTTGACCATGAACTATGTTCAAAATGGGCAATGGATCTGAACAGAGAGAAGCCTGGCATATTTGAACTTGTATCAAGTTTTCAAAATGGACAAGGGATCTGAACAGAGAGAAGCCTGGAATATTTGAACTTGTATCAAGTTTTCAAGTTCTATGCTGCTTTCATTAAAATAATTTTTGGAGCATGTGACTCAAAGGTAAGCTCGAACATAGTTTTAATTTATAAACTTTTATGTCAATAGCATGATAGGCCAAGTCCTTGGGCAAGGCACTTTACTTGCATTGGCACAATATAACATTCAAAGTATTGCTGTGCTGTAAAAAGCAAAAAAAAAAGCAATATAAAAAGTACTAATGCACAGTACATTAATAATGACCGTCCTTGTCATGAATCTGTCAAATACCAATTGAACCATAATTACAAAAGGTGATAGTTCGATCTCAGAGAAATAGCAACGCACTCTGCCGGGGTACTTTGCTAACTGCTACATTTCCACATATTGTGAACAGATGGCCTTTTCTATGAAATAAATATGGGAATGTTTTCGCAATGAATCGAGATAAATATTATCAGAGTGCGTATGTGTGTGCTCGCGCGCGTGTGTGTGTGTGTGTGTGTTTTGGGAAAATATATTTCTTCTACCACATTGAATTTTTTGTGAAATGTTGATATGCTCGTCCCTTACCTGTAAGAGTGAACAACACCAGATCTTTCACAACTTCAACTGTCAATAACTTTCTATTGCAATTAACTTTTCTTAAAAAGTATGACATATGAACAAAACGTTTATATTTTAAACGAGTGATGCTTTCATTGTTTGGTCAATATATATTTTTTTTTAAATCACGTACACTGATTATTCTGTGAACTTTTCTTTATAAGTAGAATACTAACACCTTTCCACAAATGATGTATGTCCTGGATAGCCCTAGGTTGTAACCGTTATTCGGTGTAGCCGATACAGTACAGCCTCGATTTTTTTTCAGAATTATCTGTTCATCGAAGTATTTCCGACATGGTGTTTGGTAGAAAAGCTTCGAGGTGTTCTGTTTCTTAAGGTCCCCATCTCCACCCCCACTCCTCGATCGTGCAGATTTGATATGACCTAGCCCTGTGTTTTCTAAACGTTTTCAGCATGGGACTCAAGCTAAAGTTAAAAACAAAAAATAGAATCAGCTATTAATTTTGGAGTAGATTTAATTCCTTTCAATTTCGCTGCGAAGTAAAGGAATCCAGGTGTATAAAACGAACATTTATCTTTTCTGCCAAGGATTTTGAATCAACTTCTTTCTTCTGTAATGAACCTCTTATGTATTTTATAAATAATCTTTTTTTTTCTGACAAGGGGTTGCCTGCCATAGTAGATATTTTACAATATAATATGATCTAACAAAAAACAAATTTCTAAGCTTAAATTGATTTTCAAAAAATAGTTGTTAGTTGATATAAATTTCTGCATTGTTAAGCAACATACCTGCTTTGGGGAGGCAACTCTTCGATAAAAAGGGAAGTAACCTTATGATACCAAAAGAGTAAATTTAAGCAATCCACGTAAGTCAGTATTTTTTTTAATATACCTCATTGACTTTGAGAAGACTGCACATACACTGTGGTGGACCAAATCATACTTTAGCATTGTTTAAGAGGTCTTTATGAAATTAATAGAAAAAAGGAAAACTTAGTTTTTACTTTTAAGATCTTCAGTCTAAACCAGAAAGAAGAAGAAAGTATTGCGGAAATTTAACCATAAGATGTGTAAAATCAAAAATCCTACTTTTTTCCCATCGGTTGTGGAATTAAAGCGATCGATATAAATTTATACTTCTTCGAAGGTGTCTTGAATTAATATTATTTCAAAATATTGAGATAACTCTATTGCAGGCAAAATTAATCCCCCCAAAAAAGCTAAAAAGCAAAAGCAATCATATTTTTCTTTATAACATTTGCGATGTTTTCTTAAATCTTTAATTTAATTAAATTAGTCCGAAACAATATCACAATATATCGTTAGATATTGTTGCCTACGTGATTCCAGAACCAATATGTGTTAGATTCTTAAACACTTTTTGTGGGCACTGTTCATCTGTACAACGTGGGCACTTCCATATTGAACCCGCTTAAGGACAGCTCACGGCGACTATGCATTAAAGGGTCACAAATTGATTCCATTTATGCCACTTAACGTTTAACTGTGGCCAATTCCCGAGGCGATAATATCTGGTAAATTGCGCTCTAATTGCTTGTAAGATATACAATTGCATTGATGGTATGCTACGCTCCTCTTTAATGCCGAAGGCAATATGTATTATTGGAACTTCTATGGTTTTGTCTTGCTAACTCTCTTTTTCCAGGAAAAATATTTATATCGACTGTAACTTAAAACTAGATTCACATACAGGCACCAACATGCATATCCCCGCACTTCAGTCATGTTCTTTTAAATACTTTATTCCTGTATGGCAAACAACATACATTCCCTCTTCAAGAACTTTGTGGATATTAAAGATCAGAAAGTTTCCTGTACACATATAAATATCCAGCAGTAATATTGTACAAAGCTGCATAAATACTAATATATGTGATAAACTTTATCAAAATACCTTTTATGAAAATTGTTCAAGAAATTTCCTCCATGAAATGACCGGAGGAAAAAAGTAAAGCTTTTTTCACGTCTACACAAGTCACATGTCTAGCCTACACCGCTTCAATAAGATCCTCTACGTGGTGTGGAAGGAGAAGCCATAAGCGAACTAAATTCTCAAAATACCCTTTTTCGACATTTGTTCAAGTAATTTCCACGCAAATAGGATGGAGAAAAATGTAATCTCCTATTGCACATCTAAACTAACCACATGTCTAGCCTACACAAACTAACCACATGTCTAGCCTACACAAAATTCAGTACAACCATTCCATATGTTTAGGACAGAAGTGATGACAATAACTTGACTTCTGAAAATGCTGTTTTGACAATTCCTAAGAAATTTACCTAAAACTGAGTTACAAAAAAGTCAAACTTTTGTTGCAGATCTACATGAAGTATTTATTTACCCTACAATGTTTCAATTCAATCTATCAAGCAGGTTATGAGAAGATGTGCTAACAAGCGTCTTTCTAACACACGACTTACAAATAAAATAAGCAAACAATACAATAATTTTAGCACCATTGGAGAAGACGCGATGACACGCTTCTTTTTAAAAGCTCACCTTCCCAAAATACCCCTTATTTAAAACTGTTTCAATAAAATAACCCCAAAAGTGTTGCAGATGACAAAAGTAAAACCATACTGAGAATAAAACTTGAACATTCTCTAATGATAAAAAGTTTTATCAAAATGATTTTCATCTGTTGTATATCAATATACATTTTTGCTCCACATTTTGAGACACTGGGTTAGAACATATGCCCTATAAACATGTTGAATGCATGCATGCAAACAGTTCACACAAACAAAAAATAATAACTAAAAGAGTTTTTGTTTTCTTTCTTGGAGGAGGAAGGGGGTTACTGACATAAGGTACAACGTGTGTCATAGAAAATGACATTGACATTGTCCCTGGTAATTATGTTGTGATACTCTCACCCTAATGAACAGAAGGTCGATGTCCCAGATCATCAACCATCCATTGCGTGATGAAGTAAAGCTCTTCAATGCAAATTCCATGACTATCTGTGGGTGGAATAGTCGTGCCTAATAATCTTCACAATGGATTTATCGTGACTTGTTTTATTCCAGAGAATTATTTGAATTATCGCCTTCCTAATTGCTTTGAAAAATTGCAACAAAACATTTTCTCAGAACGTCTCCAGTTTCTAATAGATTTAACAATGTCTGCAATGATTTGTTTGCCTTTGTATCGATGAATTGTTTCTTGCACGTCATATTTGCCCATCCCTCAACGACAAAGTACCGTGTTACCCCTATTCAGTTCTATTGGCCTTTATCAGAAAATATGGCAATGACGTCACGTTTTACATACGGGCATACCCCATAGGTACAATCGATCGATAAGGCGTTGATGGCGATCAGTGAGTAAAAAAAAAAATAATGAGGAAAGCAGATACCGTTCTTGTTATTTGTTTGTTTGTTTGTTTTATTTTATTTTATTTTATTTTATTTTATTTTATTTTTCTTATTTATTAATTTTTTTACTTTTATTTTTTTGTTTGTTTAAGCTAAATATGAAGACATTGTGTAATTGTAATTATCTAATTACAATGCTTATCATGCACCTGCTTGTTAAACAAACAAACGCATGAAGAAAGCCCAGGTTCAAAATAGAGCCCAAGTAGTAAGACACGTGTCGGGCGTTGAGGTTGGGGTGCAGACAGAACTGAAATTGAGGGCTCTTTATTGGAACGATTGGAGTAGATTAACAGTATGATTACAAAACAAATACCAAGCCAAACTTGTAACTTTCTCAGCTAATGTATTCACTGAAACAGGTTTGATTGCAAAAAAGTAACTGATGTATTACTGAACCGAGTATATGTCTCAACTGATTTATAGTGAGTTACTTTGGTACTACCAACACTTTGTAAAGCTGCTGTTGTTTTCTGTCACTATTTGTTAACAATAAACATTTGCTTTGCCATCTTTACATATAATAACGCTAGTTGATTGACAATATTTCTCCTATACGAGTCGCCACTATTTTTGTACTCGTGTGTGCTGCCCGGGTATGCAATGTGTTACATCACACCATCTTTTCTATTAACGGTCGAAGCCGTTTTGTTAATTTATTAGCTTATTCCTAACGTCATAACTGGACATAACTGCAGGCCAAGAATTAATGTAAAATAGTTACTTGAATGGACAAGTTAATGAATATATGGATCAAGTTTTTGAATTGTAAACAGAGGCTGATTATCAAACTAGTTTGTTTCTCGCAATAATTTAACAGTGGTTTATCGATATTTATGGCAGATATGAATGGGACGAAAATTGTGCACAGTTTTTAACCCACTGAGATATGGTATGTTTTGAACATTTTATATTATAATATAGCGTTTGTTCAAATAGGCTCGCCAAGCTGCGCATCCAATAAATGGTTCCAATGCTATCACTTACGAGAAACGTCCCTTTCTTTCATGCAAGAAGCGGAAACACTTTAAATCTTTGCATTCAGTGTAAAAGCAGTAGGTAAAAACAGGCTTTACGGGTACTCCTTTAAAAAGCTGTAACTATCTGTTTTTATATCAACAAGTTCCTAAATATTTTCAAATTCGTGTTGAGAACTAAAGTACAGTTCAGTTCGGAGTTCGCAGATGGTGATATGATCTCTCAAATACTCTTTTGAAACGTCTTTAGGTAGGAACAGTGTTGCAAATAGAAACGCGCATATGTTTGTAAGACAATCTAAGCGCTTTCAACGAGTTCGTCAGCCGTTTATCAATATACTTCAAGGCACGGAAAATCGTACTATATTGCAGTAAATTAATTGAACCAGATAATCTGATATTATGCAGCTGCACAAAATTGCTTGACATATTTCAGTTATTTTCTGATATATTCAAATAGCATTTCCGACGACTTCTTTGTCACCAAAAGTACACTTTCGAAAGAGACATATGGGATCATTTCTTTAAAGTCTGTTAGACGTTTGTAAGCTATGCGTCTGCAAGACAGAAATGAATAAAAAAAATGCTGCATAAAGACGTCGCAAAGGCACTGCTTTTGAAAAAATCGCCAGCCGTGTAGGGAGTTAAGTTACAGGGTAGACGACACCGCATAGATAGATATATAGAGAGGTAAGTAGGTAGGTCGAGGTAGTTTGGTAGATTGATAGCTGGAGGAGAAAGAATGAAATTGGTATGTTTTACTTTAAAATGTATTCTCGTTTTCTTAATGCAGACTGTAGGCTCAAATAGCGTGGTATAAGAGAAGAGACTGCATATCAACGTCTCAAATGTTGTTATTTTGTTGTTTTTTTTTTGGGGGGGGGGAGTAGCTCACTTGACCAAAAGGCCTCATGAAATTATGGTATTGGTTCTGCCTCCGGTGTGCGTCGTCTGCTGTGCGTCATGTGCCCCGTGACAACCGTACGCAGTAAACAATTGTTATTTGCTCCTTTTTTCAAAATATAAAACTATTATTTTCTTAACCGATGCCATTAAAAAGCGCAGAACAGGATTTGACCAAATTTGAGAGAAAGTGTTTTGTCATGAAGGCCTTTCAAATGTGTAAAAAAATGCTGCTGCTTCGCCATTAAAAATAATAGCCGCCGTTATCCAAAAAAAATAAAATAAACATTTAACCGACATCTTCTACAAAACTGCTGAACAGAATTAAACCAAATTGGACAAAACGCATACCTGCATAAAGGCCTTTCAAGTCTCTAAAAAAAATATAAATCCGTCATCAACTATAGCTGCTGTTCCTAAATATAGAAAACCCCATATAATATATATATATATATATATATATATATATATATATACATATATATATATATATATATATACATATATATCTTTTATTTGAAAACAAAACTAAACGAATTGAATGAAATATAACAGAAAATATTCAAGCAAAAAGATCTTTTCAATTAGTACAAATGACGCAAATCTGCCATCAACAGTGACCCCAGTACTAAAATATAGAAAATATTTAAACGACTCCTCAAGAACCCGTTACCAGAACTTGATCAAATATGATAAAGAGTATTCTGGAACAAAGCCTTTTAAATTTGTATACATCATGCTGATCCTCAATTAAGTATGGATGCCGTTTCTAAAGACCCCCCCCCCCCCCCCCCAAAAAAAAAAAAAAAAAAAAAACGAACATTATTTTATGACTTTTTTCTGAAAAACGGCTGGACAGAATTTGAAAACAATTTCACAGGAAGCATTATTTCATAAATGCCTTTTAAATTTGTACAAATGTTGCACCACTGAACACAATATGACCAACTTTTAAGGAAAGCATTCTAGTATAAAAGACTTTTAATTTTTTATAAAGCGCCATCAAATATGGCCGCCATTACTAAAACTAGAAAAACAAATAAAGCATAATACCAATCCGGATTTCGTGGCCAACTACCTTTTCATGTTGCTTTTAGGTAGATATCAGTCTGGTGAGCGATATCAGAACCACGTAGACCTCTTGTTTTTCTTTACATTTATTCGAATCGCATGTTAAATTATAATATTCGTTGATGATTTAATTTTGTTTTTGGTGGACTATAAATATCCACGAAATTAAATCCACCATGAACGATAATATTGTAGATTGGAAGTAAAGGTAAACACGGTTACCCCACGAAATTTGTTCCCCACAAAATAGTCCATTTACTCCGAAACCGCGATATTTCAACAACACGAATATTTCTATTTTAACAGTACTCCAGGTGTTATAAAGGGTTGATCTAAATTAAAAACGAATTTTTAATCTCCCGCGGATGGATCGAGCGGGAATGGACAAATGCCAGATGTCACACCTACAAATTAACTTAGAGAGAAAAAAAAAAACAAATGGGGAAAACCCCAAATAAATCTGTGACATCATGACTGCTATGGCTTACTCTATAATTTTAATCGAAACTACAGTAATTTAATACGAACAGATTATATTGCACTATCACTGAGAGTTCAAGTTTAAATGTCCCCATCTTAGAACTTAATGCAATTCTCAAGAAACAGGCGTATTGTACACACAATGAGGCGTATTGTACACACAGTGAGGCGTATTATACACACAATGAGGCGTATTGTACACACAATGAGGCGTATTATACACACAATGAGGTGTATGGTACACACAATGAGGCGTATTGTACACACAATGAGGCGTATTATACACACGATGAGGCGTATGGTACACACGATGAGGCGTATTATACACACAATGAGGCGTATTATACACACAATGAGTCGTATTGTACACACAATGAGACGAATATTATTCACACTGTCAAAAAAGTGTTCCTTTTCAGATGAAAGCTTGAATAATCATTCACTCGAGCATACCCTATTCTTTTTTACAGAACAGAACAGAACACACACTTTATTTAGCATTAGATTGCAAAAGCAACTTATAGCTACAGACGTGAGGATGCAAACATGTATTACTACAGAGGATAAGTAACATAATTCTATTGAGTATTAAATATAATATTGATTTCATTTAGTTGAAATAATTGCCGTTAAATATACATAAAATGTGCAGACTAAATTAGAATTAATTATATTAGTCTTAGAATGCAATATACTCATAATTACATATATAATTCTCATTTTCTGACATTTTCTGTTGCGCAAAGTATAAAAATTTAGACAATGCAATTAAGATTCTTTTTGAATTTGCAGACATAGTGGTTTGAAATTTTTCTATATTCGGCCATGAACAATAATATCGTGGTAAATATTTTCTTCTCAGTTCCTTATAAAATGGACAAACCAGCAAAAAAGTATATCCTTTTTCAACAGCTCTTATATTACACCAGTTACATAGTCGCTCGCTCCTTGGTACTACCTCATAAAGACCCATTTCTATATTCAAGTTATACGATACTGCTCTAAATCTACTTAGCGCAATTTTAAAACGAGCTTCATTTATCACATCCAAGTACTATTTAAACGAGCTTCATTTATCACATCCATGTACTATTTAAACGAGCTTCATTTATCACATCCAAGTACTCTTCAAATGATAAATATTCCTTATGAAAGGAATACTACTCTGGCTTGTTTGATGACCTCACATAGGATATCCATTTTTGATTATACTGATCAAAAACTCTATCTCTTATTTCACTGACTGGAATCACAATATCCAATTGATTGGCCCATGCGTAAGAAAATCCTCAATCATCTAACAGAGATTTCCTTGAAATCCCCAATTTTTCCCATTATAAGAGTCACCCTTATCAGCTTCATTTTTTCTAAAAATCAAACTATCTCTACCAATATTCGAGTCCAAAATTTTAAATTCAGATCATAGGCTACTGAAATTGTTCTATTCAAAATAATGCGTTGATGATATTCTATCATTTTTTGTTTTATTTCTTTTATTTTATTTATTTCTTGAAATTTTAGAATCTTTAGCATTTTGATCCAAAATCCAATCATGCGATATTTAATAGAAATGTCAATTGGTTTCCTACCAATCTCTGAATACAGAAAAATAACTGGTGGACTCTTTCTGAGCTTTATTATATCTCACAGGAATTCAAGATGACCATTTTCAATAACCTCAGTATTTTCGAACCCCCAGACTTCACATCTGTAGAGCAAAATAGGTACAACTCTATGAAAGAATATTTGTAACTATAAATCTATTGGAATTTGCAGATTGTTTATTCTTCTATAGATAATATTCTTGGCCTTTTTGCCTGTTCAACATTGTGTTTAATACCTTTTAAAAATCCCCTAATTTTGGAGGAAATAGCACCTAGATATTTAAATCCCTCACAGGTAGAAATGCTGTTTCCCTCCAGTTCAAATTGAAACAGTAGAATTACGTGATCAGAAATCATTATTTTTATTTTTGCTAAATTGACATTTAGTTTCCAAATTTTAGTGTTCCCAAAGAAAACAATAAGGTTTTCTTGGAAAGAGTCTGCATCTCTTCCGAATAATACAGTGTCATCTTCAAACACTAAATTCAAGTTTCCAATACATTTCAGTGTTAAAACTTTCCGTTTCTATTACGATTCCTGTACAATCATTATCTTGCAGAAACTATTCAAAGACGTTCAGAAACAGTGAAATTAGTAACGACGAGAGATTTTCACCTCGCCTAACCCCAACAAAGAATTTAAAAACCCAGACTGTTGTCAAGCAAACATCACACAGGATTTGATATTTTGATATAAATTGAGGATAATCCTAACCCCAACCAAGAATGGAAAAACCCAGACTGTTGTCAAGCAAACATCACACAGGATTTGATATTTTGATAAAAACTGAGGATAATCCTAACCCCAACAAAGAATTAAAAAACCTAGACTGTTGTCAAGCAAACATCACACAGGATTTGAAATTTTGATATAAACTGAGAATAATTCTAAAAAACATAGTCGTTTTTATTGTATTAGAATAATTTTCTCAAACGCCCCCCGCCAAACTGAACACTGTGCTAACATTAATGAAGGAGCAATATATATATATATATATATATATATATATATATATATATATATATATATATATATATATATATATATATATATATATATATATATATATATTCCTTTTGTGTTGCAATATTTGTGATAGTACATGTAAGGAAACAAAGTTATATATTGTTGAGTACCCGGCACGAAGTAAGAATACTAGAACTAAGTCAAACACGATGGGAAAAAAAACTGTCCGCATGATAGCAATACTCTTAAACAGAATTATAGATCCATGAAAATTTTTTACAAAACATTTAACTAACTGCGCATTATTCCGAGACACTTATAAAGTAACCGTGTCCTTGTCATGCTTATTACTCTATTGGTAATAATAGAAGATACATTTTAACATTCCGATCCTACTTTTACCAGCGTCGTTCTCAAAACGTCACATTGCCTATCCATAACCCCAGAATATGAATCCGAATTTTCTTTCTGGTAGGTGAAAAAAAAATTGGTTTACTTAGACCTTATCCCCAGCCCCATGTGAAAACTCTTAATCCTAGAAATTTACTTTATATTAGAAATAGAGTTTGGAAAATGTGGGGAATGGACTTTGTTGTGCTATTTGCTATATATATATATATATATATATATATATATATATATATATATATATATATATATATATATATATATAGATATATAGATATATATAAACAAAACCAGCCCAGTTGAATTGTATATTTGTATATGCATGTATTGTTAAAGTTAAGTATCTTTTGGAATGAATGACAAGTCGCTCACCTATTCCAATGAACGAATAGCGACTTCTGATTGGTTAATGCCCCGTATATCGTCATTAATAAAAGTATGGATATGTTATGAACAGTTTTCAAATTTTGTTATTATAATTGCTGATGTGGTCTGTTTTCACTTGTGTTCCCTCCCTGCATTGGGATTAGAAGCGATTTAGAGATCTTTATACCATATTAAAATATTGAATTTAAAGTGGAAGTGACCGCCAGGGATTTGTTCTTCAAATATACTCTTGCACGATAGCATGACTAATACATAGTTTCCATGCTCAAATATTGGGCGAAACTAGTGGAAACAGATGAGCCTTTTGTCGGTCTGACTTAACGAGTCTATTCTAGCCGAGAATATGTTTAATAAAAGAAAACATGTTTTATTTCACGAGCGGAAATGTCTTTGGACATTTCAATCAGTAAAGCTATCTTCATGAAAGAATAATTATTTAATTTCCCTTTATAAAGGTTTATTTTAGTTCTAACTGAGGGCAAACATGTTTAGTGGTTAGTTTATGTAATAGAAAATGTCTTTAAAACAAAGTTTCAATTACTTTTAGTATCCAGGCAGGCGCATCCATCCGCCATTTGCCATAGTTTTATGACTGAAGGTAAGGCTCGGTTACACTTCTACCGGAGCAAAAACGTGAACATTTTTTTTTATGTTGCAAGATTGATTGATCGATTGGTTCATATGTGTTTAACAACATATCAGCACAAGAAAAGTTGTCTCATGCCAAGAAAACTGGAGTAAAGTACCTTGCCTTGAGACACACCAAGGCAGCTGACCAGAGTTGGTCTAAGTCGGACTCAAACCCACAACCCACTTTACTGTGAGTTATGCACCACTGAGCCAGATGGCTTTTCCGTGTTTCAAGAACTGGTGAATTTTTTTTTTTTTTTTTTTTTTTTTTTTTCAGGTCACATCCCTCAAGCATAGTCCAGATCTATAACAGTATTTTTCTAACTTTAAAAGTCATTTCTCCTGTATGTAAATATTATCCTTCCTTCATATCATTTATAATAGAACTATTACGCCTTGATTGAAATCACGAGCGCTATGTTAATAATGCCAATGGTTCCAAGGTACTTGGCAAGCGTTATCAATATGCATAAGTTCAACGTATATATAAAGAAAGATGATGGGCATAGTGCTTCTGGCAGAAATGGAGAAATCATTACACAACATTTATGTTAGACCTCGCTTACTAAGAATATTACTATTACATGTCAACATAATAGTGCAAAAAATTCTGTGTGTGTGTGTGTGTGTGTGGAAACCTTTGCTAATTTACTGAGGTAAATATACATAACGATAAAAGCATACAAGATACAACTGTTAAGTAATATTAATAAGGAACACAAACACATCGACTTCTGCTGCAGAAAGCTGGTTAAGATTACGATTCAATCTTTGCTGAAAGTGACAACTCTGAAATCTTAAAGGTCATACTTCTGATGTAAATCATAGAGATAATGAAAAACTTTAATACAATATTAGCGCATCTGCATGCAAATTATGCGTGATTTCAGAATGTACGAAGTGCAAAAATAATATTAGAATTCATGATGGGAAAAAAAATCTACTATATTCGTAAAGTGTTGCAGTATCACATATCAGTGCTCCCACAATGCCACACAAATCAAATTTGGATAGTAACAATTACTGATCTAACACAAACAACAGTGGTTGCAAATCGAAAACATCAGTGAACCTTCAGGTATAATTTTTCATAATGCCTTAGGCGAAGATTTACACAGCTTATCCTGCGTAAACCGACAATTTTATACATCAATATTAATTTGTGACATAACTGCCAGAGGACTTTTAAAACAACAACTTTAAAATTACGTCACATCCTAGATTGGGACGTATTCAATTATTGACGGGCGAATTTGTATGACGTTGGGTTGCTTTGTTTAGAAGATATTGCATTGATCTAGAACGTTTCGTACACACTACAAAAAGGCTTACAAATGGTCTATTTTATATTTACTCACAGCTCTAAATACTGCTTTTCGTACACACTACGAAAACGCTTACAAATGGTCCATTTTATATTTACTCACAGCTCTAAATACTGCTTTTCGTACACACTACAAAAGGCTTACCAATGGTCCATTTTATATTTACTCACAGCTCTAAATACTGCTTACAAATGGTCCATTTTATATTTACTCACAGCTCTAAATACCTCTTACAAATGGTCCATTTTATATTTACTCACAGCTCTAAATACTGCTTACAAATGGTCCATTTTTTATTTACCCACAGCTCTAAATACTGCTTACAAATGGTCCATTTTAACTTTACTCACATCTCTAAATACTGCTTTTCATGCACACTACAAAAACGGTTACAAATGGTCCATTTTAAATTTACTCACAGCTCTAAATACTGCTTACAAATGGTCCATTTTTTATTTACCCACAGCTCTAAATACTGCTTACAAATGGTCCATTTTAACTTTACTCACATCTCTAAATACTGCTTTTCATGCACACTACAAAAACGGTTACAAATGGTCCATTTTAAATTTACTCACAGCTCTAAATACTGCTTTAAAATCAACCTTCTCCGGATACCTATTTTAATAATCGCTTATTTGACTTGTTCCAAACATATATTAAAGACACGAAACGATTTACATAATTAAGAAGAACTCACAATTTGATTTCTCTACTCAATTAATTAATTACTGCTAATTTTATTTAAGAAAGACATGATTTTCTTAATTGTTATCCACTGAATTCATTTTGCTGTATGTACTCTTGTCCAACTTCTGCAATGATCATTAATTAATCAATAATTCATTAATGTATTCATCTCTCTCTCTCTTCTCCCCCCCCCCCCCCCCATTACACCTATTGTGTCTGAATCGTGTATGTTTACATACAATTGTTTAAAATCAAATTAATTTACTGCCGCTATCCATGTACATTTGTTATCGATTGTAGGGGAAGGGCTTATTCTAGGTTGTGAGAACTTATAGCCCGACCCCATTTGATAACATGTATGGTAATAAAATATGTTTAAACTAAACTACACATTGCTCTTCTTCAGTCATTCGTCTCTCTTTTAATCCTACGTTGGGCGAATTGTGCATAAAAGCAACCCGTATATAGAGACCAATTTCGGCCAATCCCCAGGGTGACACTATACAAAGGTTAGATTTGTATAAGAACATTAGCATCGGTTTTGCCTCATTACTGATAAGTTTTGGGTTATTTTATTAACTTTTTGAAGTACTATTTTATAGCATTCGCTGAACAAACTTAAATCATATTGTGATGAATGAAGTTTTAAGTTAATCTGGATAAAAAGCATGTTGTAGTTGTTCGAAAAGGAAGTTATCTAAGGAAGCCGGATTTTTTTAAATTTTGAAATGACCAATAGGAAATCGCTTCTTACTATAAATATCTTGTTTTAATTTTTCGTCACGTGGTGTTTGGTACAAATGCAAACACTCTTATCTGAACAAGCTTCAAGAGTATGGTTCTCAGTCAAGAGCAAAAGTTTAAGTTTGGAAAACTGTCAATATGTATATATATATATATATATATATATATATATATATATATATATATATATATATATATATATATATATACATTTTAAAGTCTTTGATACAAAGATACTGCCTAGTTTATGATACTGAGTTGAAATTCTGGGTTTTGGTCTGGAACCTGAAATCAAAAAGGTACATTGAAATTACTTAAAGTATACTCTGAAACTTACAAGATCTACTTTGTACTGCTTCGTTATTGGTGGGTTGGGGAAGAATAGTCTGCAATCAATGTATATTATTAAACCGATTAAAAATACTTGTTGAAATTACTGAAAATGCCCAATAGTAAACATCCTCAAATGTCTTACAATATTCATTTAAAATGATATGATACTACAAGTTGTAAATTCTGGGTTCTGAAAATCAAACATGGACTTTACACTTACGGATTTGGAGAAGCCTGTTTTAACCATGGTGTGGGTGACCAATTAGTTTTCATAAATATGTTCAAGGAGAGATGTATTGATATCGACATACAAACGTTGAGAAGCAAACTAAATTAATTAGATTAAGAGTTAGCAAAATCATTAAGCATGACTTTGGTAAAGAATCATACATAGATATCATTGAAAACCCAATGTGCATTAGCTTATTTTGTAAATAAAAAGGCAGTTGTTTGAATCGTAAAGTATATACCTTTTGTAACTCGGATCTCGAGTCTAAATATCATTTTGTTTGTGTATGTAATATGTTTGAATTTCAACGTCAGTTATGTTTACCAAAATATTTGCATCTACAACCCTCTGAAGATATTTTTATATCCACTAGAAGTAATATCAAGTTTACGTTACATTCACTATTTAGATTTTTATTGCATGCATCTAATTACAGAAAGGAATTTCAAGATTCTTGTATGAAAAACACTGTATAGAATTTTGTCACAATTTTTATCTGTTCTCTTATCACTGCCCATCTATACTTTTCAATCATGTATATTTGTTATTTGTGACTTGGAGCTGTGGCACACTTTATTTGTGACTTGGAGCTGTGGCACACATTATTTGTGACTTGGAGCTGTGGCACACATTATTTGGGACTTGGAGCTGTGGCACACATTATTTGGGACTTGGAGCTGTGGCACACATTATTTGGGACTTGGAGCTGTGGCACACATTATTTGTGATTTGGCGCTGTGACCCACATTATTTGAATAAAGATATAACTATGCTAGCATTTGATAACGGTACTTTTCTATTTTTTTTTTCTGTTGAGCATTATAGAGTGAAAAAAGAGAGTAATAATAAGAAATATTCGGGAACCAGACAAATGTATACTGTACACCTACTTTTAATCGATGTCACCTAATTTCGCGGTTTCGCTAAGTCAGGCTACTTCACGGTTATTCAGTTTCTGCTACATATTATATTTTCAATTCTTAAGAAAAAATCGCGGCAATTTAATTTCGCGGATAGATTCCTCTTGCAAATTCCGCTAAAAATTAACACACGAACAAAAGTGGGTGTAAGTATCCGTTGTAGAGATGATTTTATCTTCCTCGAATAAAAGCAGCGCGTTGAGAAAATAAAGATTTCCAAAAATCCTTAACGCCTTCACAAAATTCATTTATTTAGACAGTACGATGAATATGTCAGTTATGGATTGATTACAATAGCTACAAGAAGACTGTTTTCTTTGAGTTTACTCTGATAATACCCATATTTAGATCACATTTACAACAGTACTAGCATAAAATTGAAACTAAATGAATTGTATCCATATTATTCTCTTCCGATTCGCAAGTTATTAAATATTAAGTTACTCAATTCTTAATATCAAACGTTTGTTTATATCTTATGACGTCCTAACATATGGATTTATGTGAAGCGGTGCACATATCGATTACAGTTCTGTTTTTAAATAGCTTGTGTTATTTCAGATTTCATGTCTTCGGTTAATTTTTCTCGAGACAATTTAGACCCTTTGATGAAAAGGTCATATAAGAATGACTCAGTTACATCGATCACATATATGACGATTCATTTTGAACTAAGACCAGCATTAAGCAACACAGTCTGGATTTCTTTATTCGTAAAAATTAAACAATTTCAAATTATGGGGGCAAGGCGCTAATGTGCGACGGGAGTAGAGCATATTTTAAAGACCGTTTAACTTCGATCTCTATTCAATGGACATTCACGAAGTCAAGTATGTTTTATACTTTTAAGAAAAGGACATGAACTATTTATTATTTGCGTGACATGATTTGGGAAACTTGTGCCCATGAGTCCTATTCATTTAGACATGGTCCATTAATCATCTTCCATCAACTCTCAATGAAACCCCTTTTACCGGTTTAGAAGATCGAACTTGCAAACCTCACTCATATGATACATGAACATTAAATAGAAAACATAAGCAACACATTGTGAGATATGAAAACAAAGTGAAATTAGTGATTAATAATATATTTACGGCAAGTAGCGATAGAAATGTATATGTTGTTTTTTGCAAATAACAAATTTTCTATAGTAAGAATACAAAAGAGTAATGTTGTTTTGCTGCGTTGTAGGAAAGCTTTTCCTTGAAAGTATAGGGCCTCTGAAACGTTTTACTTTTCCGCTGATATGAAATAAAACGTGCATTGTTTTGGATAAACATTCAACGTATTTTGACTCTCAGCCATCAACCGGACACAGCTTGCATAACAATTCTCAATTTATGAAAATAAAAGTTTAACCCCAAATGAGATTTGTTTTCATGAAGTCAGATTTACAAACATTTGCAAAGACTTGAAATTACGGGTCCTTTACTATATATATATATATATATATATATATATATATATATATATATATATATATATATATATATGTTTAACTTCAAAACATTGAAACGTTTTACAAAAATGGGGAAGTGACCTTATACTCTCAACCTAATTAGCTCACCAACATTAATATACGATACTATCTTACTTTCGTTTTTCGTTTAGATCAGGAATAGAATATCTTACGTAAATCCCCCAAATATGACCTATGATACTGGCTACGATAAACATTAATCGAAGACGCAATATACACCATGTTATTACGATATTTAGTCTAACCGATGTATATTTATAGAACGACCTTGGACATCGTTATATAAGTAGTTGATCATATATATGTGTTATAATAGGTTAGAAAAACAGTCTATACATGCCATCAGCATAGCAATACTTTCTATGTAGAAAATATAACAAAAGACAAAAGCAATTTCCATCGACTGGAAGATTCAGAATCTACCGTATTTTCTTGTTTCAAAATAATTTTTTAAAAATATATCTGTTTTTATCCTATTTGTACTATTTTAGCGTTAGTTTGTTTTATGTATATAAGAAATTCGAATCACAGAAAGTTGATTTAACTAGTGGAGTCCTGCTTTGAAAGATTAATGGCAAGTACAAGCTTTAAAATGCATTTCATTCTATTCTGGTTCCGTCAATTATCCTTGGCGATAAAGATACACCAAAATTAATATTGGATCCTAATATGTAAGTATGACTGGTAAGGTTTCTAATTAAAATTCTAAAAGCCCAGTACACATGATATTTTAAATGTATTAAATGGGGGTGTTTTTTATTGTTTTTTTTCAAAGTAGAAAAGTTGGTTCAATTATATCACAAACAAGATTAAATTGAAATGTATGTCTTTAACTACCTTCCTACAAAAGCAGGTGTTTCAGAGATAATTGTCATATGCTTTGTCCTATAGCAACAGTAATGCTACACCTATTGGTTGATTTAATGGAATTAACTAACGTCAACTACTCCTGACAATCGTTTCCTCTTTTTTAATGCATTGCCATCGATTTCCGTACAAAACAAGAGCACATTCCTCGTACTATCTGTCGTTTGCCCGAACAATACTGTCTCCTCCTAAGCATCGATATTTCTGTTGCCGCGCAGTCAGCGTATAAGATCGAGTGGGTGTCGCGTCACTGTCTGCCTCTCTTTCATTGCATAATTCGAATCCAGCGTCAGTAGCAACAGCCAATAGAGAACAAGTCTTGTCCGTGATTTAGAAATATATATAAATGCGAAGAACAGTGCCTAGAGGAAGAACTCACATGCTTCAAATAGAGGCGAGAAGACAAAACTCTTATTTAAGCAATTTCTAAATTAACACAAAACCTTTTACAGGTGGGAAAAAAGGAAACCAAGCTTTAACTGCAAATTAGTCTAATTTGTCAAGACTCGTACTAAACAATGAAGATTCTCGTCGCAGTCACATGTCTTCTAGAAATCGGACTTCTTTTAGCTCTACCATACAAGGTAAGATTTATGTGATTTTCTGTTCTTTATGTCATAGTTAAAACAGTTAACTATATATCTTTTTCAGTATATTCCTATGTCAAAAGGTAAGGAAAATCAGTCATGTAACTTGACTTGGAGATTATGTGTATTTTATTACGATAGTATCAAAACCCTTTTTTGCTTGTAGATTAACTTTTTTTTCCGCCACATTAGTTTACGTAGAACATCTATGATTTTGAAACAAATTTGACAAGAGCGCAAATTTTTCTTTTCTATCAAAATCACATTCGATATGGAGAACAAAGAAAAAAAAACTTGTATGTTTACACCGAGTATGTAGTTAACTTTTGTTTTGTTTGACAATAAACTATTCGAGCGTTCGACTAATAATCGAGCACTGATACAACGTAGCAGCTTCCGGTCAGTGAGATTATTCTAGTTCTTTTAATGAGATATGAGTCGTACAAAAATATTTGGGGAAATAAATTCTCTTTGTTTATAAGTTCAAATTTTATGGGATTAATCAGGTTAAAATAACATTTTCAAAAGGAGATTAAAAAGTGATGGGTAAAGCATTCGCCAAAGAAATAACAATAATGAATTTGGAGGAAACATTATAAATTTTCTTTGTTTTGTTTTGTGTTTCATAATCGCAAGTCCTCCAAAAACATATCAACAAGAATTACGTTACGTTTTCTTTCTTTAAAAAAAATAAAATTGATACGTTCAAACATAAAAAAATGAGTTTAATATTTTTTTCGGCGAATTTTCGTAACTTAAACTTTTAAAGCAAGTAAAGTTAGTCTTTAATTGGATATTATTGTGTTTTCAAATCTGTCTATTTTGTTACTTTGATACCTAGCAGTTCTGTACTTAAGGCTAATGCACAATAACGTACTCTTATATAAATCAAAGCCGTACTTATCAAAGGATTCCGATCAAATAAAACGTTAAGCTGCTCTTTGCAGAATGGTCCTTATGGATAAAATAATCCAAGTCCCATGCTCATCTTTTTATGACAGACCAATGAAAATGGTTGTGAAATAATGTTTTTGTTTTCGAATTTTTCTGTTCTTTTAATATGTTTTGTCAGTTGTATTTACAATTATCAGTCGTATTTACAAATATGACGTCACAGTTTTACTTCAGCAATTAGTGTCTTACGCCATCACGTCTGTTACAACATTTATGCTTGGGACGGTTCACTTAAAATCATCTTAGAAGTTCTCAGAAAAGTCATATGGAGGAGGAGACTGAGTCCAGTCCAACCGTCCAATTATCACCAAAGGAAACTCAGGTTATGTAGAACTTCAGGTAGATTAAGTTGTACGATGGTATCCATAGAAACCATAATGAGTCAGAAAAACCCATTGTACCATTAATCGTAAGATCTTTATATGACGAAACTATTACCAATTGAATACAAGCTGTAAAGTCAATCACAGATAAAACAAATATCGTTGGGGTAAAGGGAGGGGGCGGGGCTAAATAAGTAGGCAATGAGTCTGTGGGATAGAACCCCCAGGTGAAGGCAAAGGAAGCGAAGCCCCTGAAAATCCAGAAACTGCTGCGTTTTTAGCACGCCTACTAGGACACCCCCACCCCACCCCACTCCCCCTTCACCCCAATCCGCCTTTGCAAATTGTTAAGTAAATGAAGAAAACGCAGAAAGACATATGAAAAAAGGGGTAAAAAATATTAAACTTCTCAGACTTATACCAAAAACGTCTTCAAGTCACCTTCAAACGCCTAACTGATAAGATGACACTTTTTTTTTCTCTGAACAAAGTAACGTTCTTGGTTCTGTCACAGATATACTATTTGCTTTATAATCATTCTTAATGCTTCTTGCTCACAGAAACTAATCTTCTCTAATTGCTTCTTTCCTTGCAACAAGACATTTTAATCCTTTCGTTTCATATCCGATTAAATTTACTTTTACACATGCATTCTAACTCGTTATTACATGGCGTCTTTAATGTGATGTTTCATAGATTCATCTCATATTATACAAATATTGACCTTTGATGAAGTGAATATTAGGTTTTATGAACCAGTAAACCTAAAACAACCAATAGATCTAGAATAAAGTGTCATTTCAACTACATGACGCTAACAATATTAAAGTTATGACGTGCTGAAAAGTCAGTGACATCATGACCATGCGCTATGAGGAATGAACAACCATGCGACATGAAAAAAATTACATATCACGTGACGTTTCGCCATCCAATTAAACACAACCTCTCACAGGAATCATGTAATAATTTTTTTGTATACTACACACTTGTAATATCAATTCTTGACGTCACAAATGACATCATATTTCAAACTCATAATTTTATTGAATATCAGCAGTGATTTCGGCATGTGCTAAAAGAAATCTTACATTAGTACTTATTTCACATGAAATTTATTACACTGGTTGAATTATTTCATTCTTTTGTTCGCCAAGGCTTGTTAAGCATAACAATCATACATTTTTGTATGAAATGAGAACTCATGAAAAAGATCCTCTATGTGGGGAGATAGACCGTGTTTGATGTTTTAAATCCTTTTGTGAAATCTAAGGCACTGTTTAGAGTAGTTATGGCAAGAACCAGTCACATTAATTTATATAAGAGATGTGTATCAAGTTGATAACGTATGAATGCATGGTATATATTACTGAATTCATCATATATTTTGAACGTAACATTTTGATACCGATCCTTTTATTAACCTGAGATGTCTCTATATTTGTGCCACAAAAGATACTATGTCAGTTTGAGCTTAAATCTGTTACATGTATCACTAGGCCTGTAGATCACAAAACTCTGAGCTTGTGTGGGTAATTTAGTTTTTACTCTGAGCCAATCAAAAGTTACTTTACAAAAGTAAAGTCAATTGTGATTGGCTGAAACAAAATCTCAATATCAGAAGTATTATGATTTCTGAATTCCAGGTCAGATTTTTTTATGCATTTATTATATATTTGGTTCGGGATCGGGCAACGTGCAAAGTCTATAAATACCAGTTCCCATGCGCATGATCTACATCCATATTCATATAATAAGCAGATGTCGCAATATATAAGACTTAATTAACATATTGCATATAATTACAAATATAGAGACTAATTATTTCTTACAAATTACGATAAGAAATGAAGAGAAAGACAAGAAAGAAAACGAGGGAATAGGTATAAATAATGTTCATTGTCAGAATATTTTAGTACATTATGCTATTATAATAATGCATAATTTAACTTCATACGACTGAAAAAAAATCATAAATAAAATTGTATTCTTACTGCGTGATCGTAATCATTGTATAGCGTGCTCCTTAGGTAGAAAGTATGGCACGGTACCGTCCGTTATACGTGCGAACAGTTTAACCAGCACCTAAAACACACATAAGACAAACTTTATTTTAGGTCTTGTATTTATTGCTCCATTACATATTTTTAGTAACCTATCAGCTCTAGAATATTTAACATCGATCGTATCATCTTCGTATTCACGTAACCCACCTGCAATTAACATTTTATTATTTTGTACAAAATGTGCATAATTGCACTGCTATCGTAAAACAAACTACAGATGAACAACGGAGCCAAACAAACAATATAAGCATATGGTATTTCGGTTTCTTGAGGCGACACTCTGATATTCAGGTCACTGTTCTTACGTTTCTACAAAATCTCATTCAAATACGTCTGATACATGTTAAAAATGTGCATTTTTAATGTCAAATAGCCTTATCGTCGTTATGATTCAGTTCAGACATATACTTTGCTACGTAATTCATATTAAATTTGGCTTTCTCATCTCTCATCAAAAGTATTGCCTACTGCAAATATCCTTGGTTATTTCGAAAAAGCAGAAATCAAGGTACAGACGTTTTTGGTTTTTCAGTTCAGGTACGCAACTTAAAACGTCTTTTGAAATACTGAATACTGTACGAGGAAAACAATATACACATTTGGTAGTTGTTGTTGCTGTTTATGGGTTTAGCACCATTTTCAGAACATTATAGGCTATACATGACGGACAGTATATTAAGTGGAGGAAGAACGTGGGGAAATCCCCGGGAAGAACCAACGACCCACGGGAAGCTACTGGCAAGCTTTCTCACATACCCACGTTGACCGAGCCTGAGACTCGAACCCACGCGGTCAGAGGTGAAATGACAGTGATCTGTAAAGGCTAGCGCCTTAGAACACTCGGCCACCCGGGGGCCCCGACATATTTTGGTACAGTATGACGAGCAAACGGGCAGAAACGGTACCAAGAATACGAAAATCATTACAAAGTGTAAGTACGCCAACGGTACAAAACAGTCCAAATCCTCGGCCTTATATTACAGGGTTTCCGGACTTATCTCAGAGAACCATCTACAAATAAATAGGGCTACTGCCGTGAGGTTAATAACAAAGAACTAAACAGGGACAGTATCATCTTGTATACACAAGTTTGAGACCCTTAAGATTTCCAACAATTTCAATCTCGTTGGGAATCCTATAATTGTGTTTGTCAAACTGGATCAAGACTGGTTCCGCACTTTGCATTTCGACAGCTATGATCGAATCCGAAGATTATTATTTTTGTTGGTTTTTTAACGGCACTTTATTGGCTATATTATGCCGAGGAAATGGGAGCTAAGTGCCTTTCCCAAAGTTAAACCGAGGCAGCCAACCTGAGCAGATACTGATCCCTGGACCCTTGGATTACGAGTCCAACTCTCTACCAACTGAGCTAACGTGGCTCCCCGAATCGAAATAAGTCAATGATTGATTTTCAAATTTTGCAGATCTTGATGGTCAGTTATGTAAGATTTCCTCAAACCGTCAGTATAGATACCAGACTTTGTTCAAAGACAGACCAAAGAACGGTCAGCACGAAGCAATTAAATCAAAATGGAATCAGATAACTTGACTTATACTTATGATTAAAGGAAGAAAAACATGTATTGTAGTCTCTTACATACTGAAGTTTTCTATCAATATAGGCAATATGTGTGTGTTTCGAAATAATTCTATTTCAATTAGATATAGAACCATACTGATCCAAGCTCATTTCATGTCTTTTTGGAACTTTCAAATGCCCCCAGTTCTTTGAAGGTTCGGCTAGAATTGTATATGTCGTTACATGTGATCAAAGAATTTACCCTTGACAAATTTATAATTCAATTTATACAAAACCCATAATTGTTTAAGGTACGGAAACTGTCTATACAATGTCAATACTTTTTACTACGACAACTTTAGCTTCAGTATTTATACTCCCACCTAAGTTCTTTTCCCCAATACTTCCAAACGATCATCGAATCTGGAAGTCTGGTATTTTTGAATCAGTATAATTTCTGAATTGATATCTGAGAAACAATTAAACACCTATCTCGAGGTTATTCTGATGGCAACAACGTAGACAGAAGCTGCCAGAATTTACAAGCTCCGTCAATCATTTATACAGAAAGAAAATATTTAAACTATCTTGTGGAACATTGAATTTTCACGTTATAATACTGAGCGAGCAATAACAAATAACCACCTGGTTTATTCTGTCCGAGGGAGTCAAAATTGATTTCTCAGTTAGAAACGATCGCACTTATTCACAGAGACTAGTGCGAGGAAGTTGTAAGCTGCAGTCCTTCCAAAAATTCCTTAGTCCTAAGTCAATTTATATTTGCTCCGATTTTCAACATCCAGGAAACGAAATTTACTGAAAAGTTTGGACCAAAACTTCCTTTTCAGCACAATTTTCTGTTGGACATCTATACAAATATACATAAGTTTATATGCAGAAACACTAAACATTAGTGTCTGTGAGATATAATAAGTAAATACCAATACGTGGCAATATTTAGGTAAAGGGCCGAATTTTTATATTTACACCATGCAATATTTCAATCATTTAGTAATATAGTGTACGACATTTTACAAAGCCTGGATGAAAAGTTGTGCTCTCTATGCATACTAAAAGGGATTGAAAGTTGCAGAAAATCAATTGTAATGTTAATGTGAATCTAAGTAGCATAAAATGGAGAGGAGAAAGATGAAAATTATTATATACATTTTCAACCACGCTCTCTCTCTCTCTCTCTCTCTCTCTCTCTCTCTCTCTCTCTCTCTCTCTCTCCTGCAAAGAATTCATTATCACTCTTTTCATTGTACGTGTGTGAGTAAACTATTGACTACTTTTCGAGTTCATTTTTGTTTTAGATTTGATTAGTACGTCTTTTAGCCTATTCATCAGAAACGTGATATAAGTGGAAAATCAGGCCACAACACCGTCATGTAACAGTGAATAATCACCCTGTGCCAAACAGAGGAATCTGAGAGGAGAATGTTGTGATGATGTACATTCATGGCCATGCATCACTCCTACAATCTGAGCGCGTTATAACAATCTGAACATGTTCGATTTCTCGGTTACTTGACGCCATAAGTATGGTAATATCAAAGATAGGTTCTAGACGTAATTGATTGGCAGTAAAGTATAGCCCCACAACTTCGTGCAAAGGAAATCACTACTAAAACATGTCTGTATCTCCGTCTTCTGGTATCAAAATTGATCTCAGTATTCCGTCTCGTCCCTAGATCAGCTACGAAAGATTTTACTATCTTTGAAAACTCTAGGTGAAAAACATTGAACGGTTCTTCTTGGAACACTTTTGTTAAGAAAGGCTTTCAAGTTATATATATATGTATATATATATATATATATATATATATATATATATATATATATATATATATATATATATATATATAACTTTGTCCAGAATGTCGTAGATATATTTTAACAAGCCAGGGGTCTAAAAGCAAATAGTTTATTAGTTTAGATCAATACAAAGCGAAAAGAAAGCAAGGCCAAACACACTGCGTGAGTTTGGCTTCAGGTCGTTGTTTGCCCTATATTTCCAAGGACTTCAATATAGCATTTGCTGTCACTGGAGGGTTCTATAAAACGTTCTAATACCACAAATAGTTGTCCTCTAATCAAACGAGGGCACTTTCATACTTGTATGGTTTGTATTACTTCTGACTGATATGATTCATCAGTACGCAATTCTCAGCCATAGATCGGTATTTAATGCCACGCACCACTGCACAAGGCCCAAATACATAATACTTAATTATTCATATATCTAATTACTAAACGCTTGTTATAGGAATATTCTTATATCAAGAAATGACAAAAGTAATCTATACTACCAAAAAGACCCGTGTATACTCTCAATATGACGATTATACCTATTGATTGGCTAATTACTCAGTTTGAGAAATATCTTACAAACACCGATTCCCCATAATCAAACAAATAATCACTAAAATATCAAATCTATAAACGGAGACGTAAATACAAATAGCATATACCCTAGGATAGTTGCAGATATATCTGATTTACGCTCGACGTTCTAACTTGACAATAAAGATTTGCAAAAGTATACAGTGTATTTGTTTGCTTTTGTTTTCAACCTTGTCAAATTCGTGTAATTTTTTTTTTCATTTAGCTTTTATTAAATTTTCCCATGTGTACACCTCAGTATATTCGGGTGCGACACATTAAATATGACGTATTTGTGTTTTGTTTTGTTTTTTTTTTTTTTTTTTTTTTTAATAGACGTACAGGCTTACAGGTTCACACTAAATAACAACTTCACAGAGCAACGCAGGTCGAACACCCAGTGATGTTTATTACAGGACCAATTAACATCTGTCTCTAGTAACGTTGATTTAATAAGTGTTACTGATAAGTTAATTTATATCACTTTTACACCGGGATTTTGTGCATATTTATGTGATTCGTCTGGCTTAAATAAGGGGCTCCAGGTTACACTTTGCTCGAACTAAAGGAAATAAGGCAATCTATAGGTTTATGATATGGTTGATTTTTATTTCGTTGTCTATGTAAACATTCCATTACAATCATCACTATTGCTAGCGCATTCCTTTCCGCTGCGATGATATTTCTGATTTATATTGTCCATCTGTAAAGACAACTAACCTATCGATTGAACTCCTGTTTTGTTTTCAGTCAGTATCTCCCAAATCCTCTTCTACCTCATTCTGCTCCTCCTCCTTCTACTATAACTACTATTTGTATTATATGCATATAGTGGCGGAGCGAGGGGGGGGGGGTCCGTTCCGTACAATTGCTCCTAGGTGCCGGGCGAATGGGGGCGCCGTCGGGAGCTTTTTGTCTTTGCAGCTGTAACCGGACGCATATATTGGGAGGGGGGCGTGGTGGAGGTTTGCAACTGACATAAAAACTGTTCTCTGTGGCAAAGTAGGGGAGCCACTAAAGAACATTTCCCCGGGCGCCTCTAACCCTCGCTCCCCCACTGCATATACAACTTGTCATACTCATGTTTAAATACTACACTAATAAAATTTTCATGCAAACATTTCAATGCAAATAAACTCTCGGTCTGTCCTACACGCTATACCACCGGCATTCTCGGAAGCGAATTGGTAACGTACAATCTCTTTTCAACATTTTAACGTTCCTAGCATATGAACTGGAATGATTAAGGGCACACTTTAAACAATTCAACCAAACCTGTTTATCTAAGTAAAATTCGTTGACAAAACCAGTGAAGAGTATTTTGAAAAGAACTGAAGCGGTTGATGTGTGACATATTTTGTGGCTCTTTGTCTCTCACTACCCTCCTCTGTCCGCTGTCTAAACTTACTTTTTACTTAGTCGGTGTCTTTCTGTAGTTCACATTCGGATTCTTTTTCTGCACATTTTTGTAACAATAAAAATTGTTTCTATGTCTTCAAGAACGACAGGAATAATAGTGTGCATACTAGCATTTTCTTGTCTATAATCGCGCAAAGCATACATTTCACCATAAATTAAATCTCTTCAAGTGCAAACAAAAGCCGACAAGATATATGTCGCAACTCAATCGCTGAGTAAACTATTCTGAAAAGAACAAATGATATTGTATTTTACCTTATGAGAAGTTCCAGTGCGTCTCACTATACCAGGTTTAGGAGAATTTCAAAGTATTGCTCACTATGCCATTTTATCGAATTTCAAATGTGACTGATACTATGTATATATATATATATATGGCTTAATGTAAATGGGATGACATAATGAGAAAGAGACGCGCATTTATATTTCTTTCCAGCAGTTTTTTTTTATATAAAAAAAAACAAATGCTGATTAAAAACTCAGAATATTTATATCAAGATACACGACAGCTATCCTCCTATAGTCTTGTGATCGATGGGTACACAGTGTCAAAAATCACTTCATTAAAATTATATTTATTCTGTGCTATAATACATGTTTGCTTGCACCAAAACATATTTATTTACATCACCAAAACGTAATCAAAGCTGAATGTAGCCAAATTGTTTTCGCTCCTTCTGATACATCTGGTCGCAGAGACAACAAGCAAATTGACCAACCCTATATGGAGTACTAAATTATGCTCCCAATCTGAGAAAAAAAAGTTTGATATGATTGTGAAGCAACTCTATATAGAATATCTACAAAACAAAACAAAAAAACCCAATATCCTCTTATTTTACAAGTCATATCATTTTCTATATAGCCCACGAAATGGACTAAACCGCGGCTTTTAAAGATGATCTTTTTTATATTATTGTTTGCACCACACTCATGAACTCCTGCGAGAGAGAGAGAGAGAGAGAGAGAGAGAGAGAGAGAGAGAGAGAGGAAAGATTAAGTAACAAGTGGTAGTGGTGCACAATAATATGACCGAATTATACTAGATTGACTTCTAGTAAAAACTAAGAATTTATGGGGAGAATTCCTCGGCAGTGCAATTTCTCAGTATGGTTAGGTTTAAATACATTGTCTGAAAAAAAAATAACCTGTTCGAAGTGAACATCTCACCCGAGATAAAGTGAAAACAATTCAAGGGTTCTTGTTTTTCTTTCCGGAATTTCTCACCTGAAAAATGCCACAAAATACCCCTTGTTTACACTCTGTTAAGAATAAGACCCAAACAACAGTCTTGCATGTCAAATCCAAACTCTGTACCACTGGACGTCAAAGCAGCTACCGTATGTACCCAAGCCCACCTAACAGCGAGCAGCATAGACCCAGTTCTCATGTTGCATGATACGCCGGCAGATCAGAGTCTATGCTGTTCCCTCAAATGCAGCAGTAGTCCCGTTGCATAAAGCGCCAACAAATCTTGATCTACAGTGTTGGTAGCTGGTTGTGTGTTAAGCACAAAATTATAACGTCCCGAGAGCCGTCTTTCCCGCCTTCTTGACTCCTGCAGATGTACGAAAATAACGTAACGATAGCAGTCTTTCCCGCCTTCCTGACTCCAGCAGATGTACGTTTTCAATGCGTCGTTACTTTTGTTCACAGGAGCAGTGCCGGGTAGAATATATCTCCCTCACTGGCAGATTTTGCCAGAGTAATTTTGATCACAAACAGTGGCAAACTCATTAATTTCCCCGATTCTCCCGAAGGATTCAGTTTTCAATTTACTGAATACACTTTTGATTTCCGGAGATTGGGAATGAAACAATATATCCTAGACAGCTGCATCCATTCTAAACCGCAGACTTTAATGGCAGTTTGTACAATGTATTCTTGGATACCATCTCACTATTTATTTGTCACATTTAACGTCGCTTTAAGTATTATACGTTTGAAAGAGGCATTTTGACAAATTCCTTTTGTAAATTAGGAACAAAAACTATAGCTGAAATCTAAGCATTATTGAGGTAGAAAGAATGTACTGAAGCATTGAGATTCAATATTTGCGAAATATTTTCTAAAGGTTTTCACCATATCTAATTTTTCCAGATAATAATGTTTCAGAGAGTCTCTTAGAGCTAAATCACCTATGACAAGGACACAATAGCATTCGTTTGCCTGACCTACAATGACGTAAATATCTTATCAAATATCACTCTTTCCTTTGTATCTTAAGAACGCTATCAAATTTCCCGATAAAGCTTTAGTTGCAATTGGGTCAGAAAATAAAGATCAAAATGTGGTGAAATTTAATGTACGGGATCAAATACTAAAAGTCGTATTCAACAGATTAGAAATGTGTGCAAATTAGAAATGTGTGCAAATTAGAAACGTTCACAACGATAGATTAAATAGTTCCTTAAGTCAATGATTTTCCAAGACGTGGCAGAAAATCACGCATGATTTTTTATTCACGTATGAAAGACTCTGTATCTATATGTGTAAAATAAAAAGCTCGTAAAGCATGAAGTTTGTGAAAAACATAGAAAATATAGTTTTTGCAAATGAAAAGAAACATGTTTAACCCCTCCAATTTTGTTCTTCTTATGTCCAGATAAATAGAAATGAACAGAAAGTGAGAGACTGAAATGGCTTAGAAACTATGGAAAACGAGAAATATTAGGGAATACAAACTAGTTAAGTGTGACTGGCCTTCTAGACGGTAGAGAAAATATGTTGTTAAAAGCTCTTGAGGAAAATAATACTGTGATAAAATGTTAAGTAAAACTTATTTCCTAAAATTCCTAAGAGACCATTCCCTTAGAAATGTACATTTCAGGTACACAAACTACTGTAGACAACTCACATACACACACACACACACACACACACACACACACACACATATATATATATATATATATATATATATATATATATATATATAAGAAAGAGCCTAAAATGAGATGAAAAAATATAGAACAAAGCAATTGACTTGAAAATGCACAGTTTTTAACTCTTGCTTCTTATTTCTTACATTTCCATCCTGTTTATATATAAATGTTGATTTCAAATAGCGGTAAACATAATAATTTCCGTACATTTCATTTAGGGCTTCAATTCATTAGGCAAATCACTAATTTCCGCGTGGTTCATAAAAAGCGAATGAAGCCTTATCAGTCTATAAAGTGAGTAACATTTCCAGACAAACCTGATTGAATCATGCAGTAAAACGTAGATCATGAAGGAATGTCACTTTTATTACTGAAATAAAGACTGCTCCCCATCATTTTATGTATACCGCTTTCTTCTCGAATTATTCCACGAATCTAAGGGTTTCGTTCCCATAAACTTGAAGATGTTATTTGATTATGTTCCTTTGTTTTGTGTCGTTGTTTTTTTTTATCTTTATTGTGTTTTATAAATGCGATAAAGGTTTTTAAATGGTTGATTGGTAGATTGGTTAATTGATAGATCGATCGATCAATTGATTGATTTATTCATTCACTGAAAGAGATTTAAAGTTACACCAGCACAGTCTAGACTATATAGTGCCATAATCAGTGTATAATTCGAAGATCGAATAATCGATGGTATTGTCCTTTAACTAACCTGGGATCTCTGTAGCAAGCTCTTACAATTACTTGCCCAATAAATCCATCACTCTGCCCAATAAATCCATCACTCTGCCCAATAAATCCATCACTCTATTGTCTATTAACCTGGGATTAATTTATCACTTTTGCTTAATGGTATGTAACATAAAGAGATTTCGCAAGTCCTTACAGTTGATACGTTGCAAACAATAATCTTTGTTGTATGCAATACTGACTTAGCAATGATGTAAACGGCTTCTATTACTTCAGCAGGTGTGAAGTATTTATGTCATCAACATGTGCATATCTGAACTATATCAAGTACACACACAATCTAGTATACGTACGTTTTGTTCAACTGTTTTAACCTTATAATTCAGCATTAGGTTTGAAACATCCTTTAAACTATTTGAGTGGAAAGAATTGTACGTACACCGTATTATGACCGATGTACGCCAATAGCTCATGACTGGTGTATCACATGTAAATAATGGACGGCAGAGACAATAAAAAAAACGATGCAAACAGCATCATGTCAACAGCCTCTGTGGAAAACACACGCCTTCAAAACAAAGAAAAATGTACTGTGTCTTTGATAGGAAATCAGCATTTTCTTATGTCGACGCAATTGATTGAACCTTGATCTGCATCAACTGTGCAGCAAGCATGTACAACTAACTGTAAAGTTAATACTTTCAACGGCACTAATTATGGTGTATATGGAAGCAAGTTATAGTGTACCCTGGTTGAAAATACTGACAATGAATCGACACATAATAACAAAGAATGAATCCAGAACATAGTTCAAGAGGAGAACTGGCGCTAAAAGTGTTCGCTCGATGCTACAAATATGTTTAAATGTCATCTTACATATCAATTACGTTTTTGCTTCAAAGTTGGATTTTCGAAAGATAAACTTTAAACAATTCTTGGGCCTTTTTCCATACAAATATTCCTAAATATGTTCATTTTATTCTTTCTGTTTCTCAAATTCCTTCAAGATCAAGCCCGAACGACTGAAACTGAACCCTTTCGATGGTTCATGCAATCACACATATTCTATGGGAAATGAAGCAATGGAAACCTTTACTTTAAACAAAAAAAAAAAAACAATGCCTAACTTTGGGAAAGAATATATATATATATATATATATATATATATATATATATATATATATATATATATATATATATGATTGAATTCTGAACGATTCTTTGACAATTAAATACGATATCACTTATCGGAGGTACGTGACTGTTTGATAGATACAATTATCGACACAATTATCAATTCCTCCACATCTGTCGTCAGTCATAAAGAATATGTCCCAACAAATTTATCTTGGTGCTAATTTGATCACCGGACGTGACCATGCCTTTTAATAGTGGCTAACCAGAGATAATAGAGGACATCATTGCAAAAAGCCGTACGTGACTCTCTCCCAGGAACTTTTCTAATGGTATTTTGAACAGAAAATAATTCGTGATTTCCTTTCTTGTAATTAAATCATGTTTCCCTTTTATGTTTCAACTTCCAAATATTTGAAAACTAACGCGGCTCTTTTCAAACATATTTTAGGTACATCTTTGGTTCATAATAGTCATGATAAACCTATATTATACCGAGATATATCAGAAGCTGCCAGAGCAGAGTTGGATCCATATACATATATACAAAATATTTTTTCAAATATTTTTACCTCATTCCTATACTAAATTTCGTTTTCTACTTCTCAAACATCTCCTCGTGTGCTTCTTCTTCTACTACTTCTACTATTACTACCGCTACTAAAATTACTACTACCTTGTTTAGGCTTTAACAGTGTTTTACACGCCTTTCTGAGAAGACATATGCTTACTGCACACTTTATAGCCAGGATTGTGATGATGTGCCGTTAACCCTATCCATGCATCATAGATGTTAACTTTGCTGTCCCTAAATTATTTTCAAAACTTTTGTATCAGTTCAGTGTGTCATGTAAACCGAAACTCACTAGATTTTAATCTAAAGAGAACTTTTATTGAATGCCACATGGTTTTCCTTTCAAGGTATAATCATTAAGAAAAAGCTAGTCATCTAATAATTACAACTAGAGTGTTAGGTAGCATATTCAATAAAATTATCAATTCCTTCCAAGAATTCAATCGGCCTCATCGGATTTCAGATAATTTGTGTATGTCCCGGGTCTTCCCCTGATCTTCAATTATCTATAAATTACCTGCTGTAGGACATTAATCACTGCGAAGAACATGATCCGTTGCATTCATCTGTTTCTCCCTACTGAACATTGTTAGACAATTGTTGGGGGGGGGGGGGGTCTTTGCTTTTTGTCCCGTTTTAATGTTTGTCTGATAACTGTCTCCGTCCTTCATACCATTCTCTAATTACTTTGGTTAAAACAATATATATTTTGGGTCTGGGCAACAGCTGCTGAGAAGACGCTAGTGAAAATAAACTATACTAGAGTATTTTCACATAAAACATCAATATTTTAGTAAATGCTTTGCTAAAACAATTATGTCGCTGAAACTATATACTGACTAATCCATTTTAAGACATTAAATTGATATATTGTTTCCTCTTTACTCCCCTTTATTGAATTTGGAAATGTGCTGTTGTATATGCAACCATAAATGGGATATTTAACAAACGTGAGGCATGTTTAATGTTTACTCAAACTGACAATTGTTTTGACAATTTTGCGTTTGCATTCTGTATTTTTTCCCCAGTAAATATTATTGATTTGAATATACAATGTTCGGTAAGAATTTAACTTTTCTACCACGCTTGTTTTATCTGTGCTTGTTTTAAATTTCGTTTTATGATACTTAACCATAAAACTTTTCTTTTCTCCAAAACTCAATATTGTTCCAAATGGTATGATAATTTGGTCCAGTACTCTATATTTTGAAACATTTTAACACTGATTACATGTATTTTTATACTGTAAATCCTTATCGCATATAGTTTACGTGTTTCCTTCAAAATGAACTTTACTTGTTTACAAAAGACATATTTCAATCTCATAATTATTGTGAGACAAATCTACTGGATAAAACATGAACTGTATTTAATAACAGTTTGGTCCTATTATATTTTTCTTCTTTTCTCATTACAGACACCGAAATTAGAATTGCTCAAAAGAAAATCCAGAAGTGCAGATGGTTCCATTCGTAAGTACGCAGATTTGACTAAGCTTCGAATAGTTATCTTAATAAAGATATCATTTCAGTTTCTTACATGCATGATATAAATGCTATTTTTCTACAAAAATATAATGTATATGGAATAAATAAAGACTTCGCTCGTTGATCCATCTCTAATAACGAAACTTCATCCTCATATGTATATACACAAGGACACAAAATGGTATGAAACACTTGATCATATTATATCTTACGAGATTAATAACAACACTTGAATATTGTTACCTTGGAAACCTCCAATGTTTCTAAGAAGAATACTTAAGCGAACATATATTAAGTATATTCACGTTGCACTGTCCTTTGGAACTAAACAACTAGTAAAAAACACGTTTCTCGTCTTCCTATTTAATTAAATAATTATACTGAGTAAAGCAGCTGACATCTATGTGCTTGTATTGCACCTATACAACGAAAAGGATACTATCGGTGTGCTTTTATTGCACCTATACAACGAATATAATACTATAGGTGTGTTTGTATCGCATCTATACAACGAATATAATACTATAGGTGTGTTTTTATCGCATCTATACAACGAATATAATACAATAGGTGTGTTTGTATCGCACCTATACAACGAATAGAATACTATAGGTGTGCTTGTACTGCATCTATACAAAGAATAGAATATTATCGGTGTGCTTGTATTGCACATATACCACGAATAGAATACTGTTGATGTGCTTGTATTGCACCTATACAACGAATAGAATACTATAGGTGTGTTTGTATCGCACCTATACAACGAATATAATACTATAGGTGTGCTTGTATTCCACCTATACAACGACTAAAATACTCCACAATACGAGGAGCAATGGGTAGAGGACAGTAATTTGCAAATATCCAGCTTACCGAATGGAAAGATTCTTAATTTTACAAGAAAGAGTCCTCTCGTGATATCTGTGACATGTTATTTTGTATACTTAGCATTTCTCTCCTTCAGACGTTATTGTCCTGCTTCTCGTTTTTGATTATGAAACGATGAAATGTGCGAGACCCATATGAAGAACAAGACTCAGAAATAACATCCTTGGAGTCATACATCTTGGGATTTAACTATGTAAACCCAAGTTACAGCAACACATTTGACTGATTACATCGCATGAGTGTATTAATTAAACCTTCATAATAACCTCTATTGTAAAATCATGTATTCAGCTAACTACCATCTTTTCCGTATCAATCGAACGTCTGTTCAATTTGATAAACGTATGCACTCGGCCACAAGCTTCAAAACATTTATAGCGACTATAAAAACATTACCATAGTCCTCATACTAATTACTGTCTGCAATGCAAAGAAGAACAACCATAGAAGGAATAATAATAATAATAATAATAATAATAATAATAATAATAATAATAATGTAATTCAGCCAAAGAAGAAATGTAGAAGAAAGCTTTGAAATTTCTATCGTTTCTAAATATTTGACTGACGCGTTTTGAAGAAAATAAAAAAACAATAAAAGCATCAGACAGCATCTCTGCGGAATTATCACAGCAAGAACATATGTACTAGCAATAACACTACGATGGAACAAAGGGCACAGTCATGGAAGCAGATTGGCAAGCTGAATATTATTGTTTTGATTGCTAGCTTGCTTCCAGTCCCTAGCTCATCTTATTAACAAGTGAGGCCTAAACAATGTTTTAAAAGTTTAAGTTTGACTTTATTTTTTATTACTCTAGTTTCACCAAGGTTTGGTTTTTTATTCACGAGGCGCAATATTTTAAAATAAACATTGCTAGTACTGCGAGTCAAATCTCTCTGGCTTTATCTGTATCTCTCTGTCCCTGTCTCTGTCTCTGTCTCTCTCTCTCTCTCTCTCTCTATATATATATATATATATATATAACGTTTTGTAAATTCAACTTTTTCTTTTGTGTTTATTATTTGCCTTGTTTGTGTCTGTTTTGTAATTGCCGTTGACAAAGACTCAGTGAGAGCTGAAAGCGCTTAGGCTAGTTTTAAAACCTAGTTTTGCAATGTTTGTTGTCACTTTTTTACAGTTGTTTTAACCATACAATTATCTTAATCCATGACACACGCAATACCTTGCTGGATCCAATGCACTTGAAAGGACTTTTATTCGACATACGATATATATATATATATATATATATATATATATATATATATATATATATATATATATATATATATATATATATATATCCACCAGCATTATATTTATTACTCAATAGCAGAGAGTAGTCCGTCCGTATACATTCAGTTAAAAATCAAGGCTAATGAAAATATGTTACCATCATTTCAGTTTAGTTTACAATCGTGGATAGCTGCTAAATGAATCCCATTCAGCTGGAATGTAAAGTCGAGACTCTATTATGAAAGAAGGCAACTTTAACTTAGATCATTCAAAACTTAACTGCAATCGAGGCAAGTTGATCCTATTCTTGATTTGATTGGCTGTTTAGTAGTTTGCTAGTACCAGACACAGTGAGTGCCGGGCGAAGTTTTAACATGTTATTTTGATTATCGAATAATTTTTGTTTGCTGCAGAGTGGAAGTTATTAGTCTACATCTCGATGTACATGTGTTAGGTTTTTTACAACTTGATTGATACTATCAGATAACAACGCTGCACTTACTTGATCAATAGGAGCTCATGTATAATATTTACCCCTTATTTAGCTACCGGTCGGATGGCGAACTCGGCTTTTAAGATATAAATTGTTTTATGACCTGTACTCTAGATATTGTCTTCAGTCCAAACATGTCAGATATATTGTGAATAGTTTCTTTTCTTTCACTCTATTTCAGCATGTAAGCATATGGAGAGTTTTCCCGGGGAATACTGGTATAACTCGCCAGGAAGTGATGATGTCTGTGGTCTCTATCTAATTGGCCTACCAGATCAACTAATTGAAATTGAATTCACGGAATTTGATATAAGTTGCGAATCAGGGGGTTCTCTAGCGGTAAGTATTCGGAATCCCTTGTGATTTATGCACAGCTGTTTATATCTCAACAGCAAGTTTCTTTAATTCAAATGTTTCAAAAAGTTAAGAAAGAAAATAAGCCATGCAATATTGAAACATAACGGATACATTTTTAATTAAACTTTCAACTGAACTGTATGAATGATATGCTTGCAACAACAATATGTACAGTGCATATCGATAAACTTGACTTAGGTCCAAGTTGCATGAGTCTCTAGTTTGCTTTATATGTTCGCTAAACATGAAAATCAGACGACATCAAATACCCCATGCATAGCCATGTTTGTCACATTCACGTTATCACTACACTAACTCAGCCCACAAACTGTTATTCGATCCTATTTTTGTCCCTAGGAAAATCAACAGTATTTTTTCTGATTTTCCTGGAGATTTGACGACCAGTAAAGAATTGTATATAGATTCGACAGAAAGCAATATTAAGCTCAAATAAAAAATAAAATGTTTATTGAGGTTAACCGGTTGGCCTTTGATAGTATGGCAAAACAAATAAAAATGATGATTTATTTGCAGAAGTGTTTTCTACCTAGGTCAAATGTATCAAAGAAGCTTCATTACGTGATGAGTATTGCAAATGAATTCTTGTGTTTGGAGCTTACATTTGTCACCTATGGCATCACATGTCATTCCATGTAGACCATTGTTTTGTGAGATACATTGTAATAAATGTAATAACTCTTGTCATCTCTTTACTGTATCACAACACTAATTGAGCCAATGAGTTGTTGTTGCGTCCTAATAATGTCCATAGAAAAATCTTTGATATTTTTCAGATTTGCAGGGTTGCTATTCAGTGAAGAATGTTACTTGCATTAAAAAGACAGCGCATTAAGGCCTAAACAGCAAACAAAATGTGTTTATTTGGTTCGGTCTGTTGGCTTTTGTGTATGATGACAAAGCAAACATGTGTGATTCGGCCGGTTCCTGAAGTTCACTTGCACTAAACTTTCTAGTAATTTCATTCAAATGCAACTATTTCAGATAATGCAACATAACCTGTGTTGATTGATTATATATTGTGTCCATGTTTTGCCTGATATGAGTAAGATAGTTTTGGTGCATCTTAACGTCTAACTAATACACCAGATTTCATGAAAAATATAGAGAAATGCAGGAAATATATAAGGATCATAATTAGTATTCTGATATCTTCAACTGAATGATCAACGCCCCTTTTGTATTGTATATTTACTGTATACAGAGTGAGAAAATCTATCTGTTGACACCAACATACAATAATGAAATTTTATGTAAAGTCACTTACTTGGAAATTTGGCCCTTCGTTGTTTATATGCTTCTTTTTAATTTTTGTCTTTGACATTTGTTGAGAAACATTATGCTTTCTTTCTTAACCGTGTATTTAACTTACAAACTTGTATATGCACACAGCTCTTATCGCTAAATAAAACATATACAAATTTAAATATGCGTGTGAATAGGACACATGCAGTTGGTTCGATTCTTCCAATTCGATTGAGACCGTGGTATTTGTTCAGGCCCTGCCAGCAACACTGGATTAATGCTTCGTTTGTCTTTACACGAATTACAAACTCTGACATATATTGGCCATTTCTTATAGAAAAGAGTTTGATTTTCTCATTCCAAATACAACAGCGTGTCATGATAAGACTTATATTGGGGCTTCTGGTCTGGTCATGTGCTAGGAATATATCAAATACTTAGACATAAAGGCATTAAATTCCCAATGTCAAATTACTCAACAGTTTGAATATCTTCTGTCAATTGGAAATAAACCATACAAATGCATTTATGACATTTATGACACTCATTTTCATTCCAAAGTGTGTATGATAGTGCTAAGGCAATTAATATATATATATATATATATATATATATATATATATATATATATATATATATATATATCAGATATATGGTTCATGGTTCTGAACCTTTCTGATATTTAACCGTAGGGGCACGCAAGCAATACACTTTCTCCAGAAACAATTATTAAGAGATAAGAAGTACCAGCTGCTGAGTGACGATTTCAGACACGTATTGTGACTTTTCATTTTTTTTAAATTTCAATATTGAAAAATGTACCCAAGTTGAATGAAACTGGTATTTACAAATGAAATACTGATTTATTTGCAGAAATGTAGTGTACCTAGCTCAGATATATCAAGGAAACTTCATTCTGTGATTGGCATGACAAGTGTATACATGTATTTCGACATTTGTCACCTATGGCATAACATGCCACTCTATTTAGACCGTTGTATTGTGAAAAAAATTGTACTCTGGAGCAATCCACACTGAAACAAATGCATCCAAACTTTGCATTTACGCTTCAGTGTTGCTACAGGTACAACAAAGGCAAATTTTTTGTCATCTGTTCAAGGTATCACTACACAAATTGAGCTAATGAGCTGTTATTGCATCTCATTGTTGTCCCTACAAAAACTATTCATATTGTTGTCTGAATTGTCACGGAGATTTGCTTTCCAGTGAAGAATGTTACTTGCATTCAGCATTAAATCCTAAAGAGAAAACAAAATGTTTCTCGAGTTCAACCTCTCGTCTTTTGCGAATGATGACAAATGTGTGATTCGTCCGGTTCCGAAAAATTACTTGAACTAAAAAGTCCAGTAATTTCATTCAAATGCAACTATTGTCAGTAAATGCAAAACATTACCACTAAACGAGGTTATATGATCACTGTTTGTAAAGTGTCATATCTTGCTCAAATGTTTAAATGATTGCATTATAGATGGATCTCTCTACGCCTTATGTAATATGGTGCAGATGGTCGAAGAAACATTTTTCTTTGATAATTGATTCATTATTTTACTTGGGATTTCATTAACGTCCAATATGACCGCTTGATCTCTCAAAAGTGGTGAATATTGAAGTTTGTGAAGAAGGAGAAGTGGGTTTGAAGATTTACTTCCCTGTTCTATGACAGTCACTGTGCACATCCGCTTTCATATATAAACACTTTCCAGACATGCCCATATAAAGAAGAAAGGTAAATTATACCGATTTTATGTAACCACATTGGAGAAACGCAAAGGTTATAATATTTTAGATTGGCTAGGAGCCTATGTGACGATCGCAGATTACATCTCTGTTGGAATGTGCATCAAAATTCATCATCACTTAGGATATGCACTGAAACATACCCACATAGGAACCAAACTACTTCTTTTTGCTTACATCAAGAAGTTCCAGAGGTAAACATTTATTCTTTTCTGTAAAATGTTAGCAATTTATCATTACAGCGAGCAACCAAACTGTAATTATTTCCTCGATATCTTCAAAACGGTAATGGCTAGACAACAACGATTTTGCAGGAGGTTTCAAGGAAAAATGCTGTTGAATATGAATAATTATTATTAAAGTAAAATTTGAAGTTAATGTCACAGACAACTATTTTTTTTATGACCTACGGTACCAGCCTGTGGTTGGTGGTATATTAAATACCGTATTTGAAGATCGCTGATTGGCTGAAAGTAATTACCATAGAAAATGAACGTAATTTTTCATAAGAAGTCTACATATGGATAAATTGTACACATTAGTAGGCTTGAACCTAAAACCATTTTCATTTTAGCGCTATTGCCGCATAGGTACTACTGGATGTACACGAGGAGATCTCACCGGGCCGTATTTTTATAATGGGCACCTACATGTGAATTTGTCTCAAAAACAAGCCGCGCAGCATACCATTTTCATCCTTTAAATGTTTCCTCTTGGATACATTGCTCATAGAATGTAGTGTGATCTGCCAGTCTTACCACGAAAGTATAGTTATTTGATCAGATGATAACATTTCGGTCTATGGGAATTGAATTATTTGTCTATGCTCACATATATTAAAGAGACAAAAATAGCTTTACACATACAAACAATGAATTTGTTTATAAATCAGTTATTTGGACATTGGACCCATCATAGTTTATTAAACTGTCATTGTATTTATCTCTTAAACATTGTTTTCGAGAACTATTACACATTCTTTCTTAACCATGTCTTTAACTTACAAACTCGTATATGCACACGAAATTTTTGAATAATTTAATTGTAATAAATTGCGGCGAGCTTTGTTGTAACTCGTAAGACGACTAATTTTAACCAGCTTATTTCAGTAGTTTTTCACTCGTCGAAAACATCGTTCGTTTTTAATTGGAAGGTTTAATTATTCATCCTTGAACTGTATATTGACCTGTTCGAGTAACCAAATTATGTCATTTACAAAATACGCGTTTTTCTAAAGTGAACACCCTTTTTTCTGAGATTTTATCGACATGTCTTCTTGCATAATTGTAATGTTACAATATGTTCATTTTTAATTGTTCATGTGACGATAACCAGATATTTTATTTCTAGTTATTTAGTCTGCATAATTTCTGCATATGAAGCTGAGATTTACGCAGTCATTTGTTCTCTCTTTATGATGAAGCTACTTTCCAGAAGATAGCCGTCTTAGCGGTTACGGTATTTTTGGTATCAGTAGAGGACGTGATTTCAATACACAAAGCTTCCACTCAATGTTCCCTCTCTAAAAATTATGCCAGCATAAAACTCTTAATGATCACGAAAGCTTGCGTTAACAACTATGACATAATTTGTCCCATGAGTGAAGTATCTAATTTCAGAGGGTCGCAATATTTCAATAGATTTATCTATTCAATACGTTTACAATACATTAGCCAAAAAAGGGTGATAACATGGAATAGCTACGCTCCTGCGTTACATAACCAATCCAAAACGAAAGCATGTACGAATCAATGATTATGGCATGCAGTGATCATTGGACTAGGCATATTTTCGTGTCAGAAAGAATAGACCAGAATATGTGGCTAAGACGTTGTTATTAGTTCCGTTCTTTCCAAGCAGTCTCTGTGGGAAACAAGTGGTAAATTGTCCAAAACGTTACAAATACCAGCTTGCAGCATCAATTTGTCAAGTTATCGGTAAACGAATTCCCTTAGGGGAATAAACTGGCAGATGAGCTTTGTCACAATTAATGAATAGTAGGCCTAGGTCATCCTGGCACTCAAAAATGCCATTACTAGTAACAGGATCTTTCAAACAGTGTGTGCATACTCCTGTGCGATCTGATGACAAAAGCAAACTACGAAATAGACGATCAAATTTATATTAATTGTTTTCTGAGACATATTAACGTTGTTGTCTTACAAGCCCGAAAGAAAAGAAAAATCCATTTGACGCAAATTAAAAAGAAGTTTGTTTGTAATTTTACCTCAAATTCATGAGCATAATTACGCCACAGCTGTGTTTGTATTTTTCGCTACATGACAGTCGATGCCGATAGCAATGAGGAATGAAACGATTACAGTCAACTAAATTTATGTATCACGGATACGAACCTCTCTAATACAAATTCGACAATACAACTAAATTTATGTATCACGGATACGAACCGCTCAAATACAAATTCTACAATGCAGATTAATAACTTATACATATAAAGGGGTTTTATTCAGCCACGCAGTTATCACCATGAAGATAAAATGAAATATACACTATCAAATATAATACATTACAGTTTATATCGTAATATACACAACCAAATATAATACATTACAGTTTATATCGTCGTAATATCTTCAGTGAACTTTCCTTTAGAATGCATTCTTTTTATAGATTACTGTAGTATAAATCTCAGATGAATTATGTAAGTGTCTTATTATAGATATATGCTTTGAGATCTCTCCACCGCTGGGGCTGTGGAGGATTTATAAGTGTGATAAAAGGTACAACATTCGTTTAGACATCATTTAGACATCATTTAAGACATCGTTTAGACATCATTTAAGACATCATTTAGACATCATTTTAGATATCATTTAGACATTATTTAAGACATAATTTAAGACATCATTTAGACATTATTTAAGACAACATTTAGACATCATTTAAGACAACATTTAGACATCATTTAAGACATAATTAAAGACATCATTTAGACATCATATATTGCCGCAAGTGGTAAATATTATACATGGCAAAATGATGGCAATATAGTTTTCAAACTTACTTGTTCTTATCCATAACACAAATGCGAAGATGTAGGCAGAAAACATGTATACAATCTTATTATAACACACACACACACACACACACACACACACACACACACATATATATATATATATATATATATATATATATATATATATATATATATATATATATATATATATTAATAGGAGAGAGAAAGGGGGAATGGTTCGACTTTGATCAGTCAATTTTAGTTATTATTTATTTCTGCTGATTATTTTGTATTTTATCAGTAGGTTTTGACGAGAGTTCCATTCCAAATGATTAGCATTGATGAGAAAAACATTTTTAAAACAAATGAAGTACGATAACGAAGTTGAACAAGGTCGTCCGAATGTTACAGGTTATTCGTACATATTTTAAAACAAATGAAGTACGAACGAAGTTGGACATGGTTGTCCGAATGTTGCAGGTTATTCGTACATAATTTTAAACAATAAAGTAGGTTATTTTGTATCTTGTGCACAAGGTATGAGAAAAGTCAATGAAGAACTAAAGGCATTGTTTTTCAGTGATTTTATAAAAGGTACAGAGATTCATTTTATCCCTTGCTTTAACAAGAGTAGGCCAAACTTATTCAAAATAATGTGTTTCACTACTAACATAAATGGGTTTTATTATATCAAAACTGAATGGTTGTGAAATATATTGCCAAAACCTGCTATGACATCCTAAATCATCTCATAATAAATATTTATTGAAAATCTTTTGTATTTTATCTTCGTTTGATAGTCTGTCATAAGCCTTGAGATTGGTTCTTCTACATTTACCTATATAGTTCTTACATTGTATTCATGTATAGAGGAAATTCATCAAAGGTTATATCGCGTCGTATTGCATAGAAAACATAATTGTCTCGTGCGCAGTGCGTGATTGTATGTGTGAATCAATCATATTTGCAAGCAAGTCTATGGTTATATTTCCCATAATCTAAAGTCATTATATTCTTCTGACGCATTTGGTAATACTTATATATCATAAGCCGATGAAGCGTTTTAATGATTATACATATGTGACAAATTGTATAAGTTATTTCTAGTGCCCTGCTCTGCCATTATTACGTATCTATCAAATATCAAAACAACCATTATATTCAAGATATATATATATATATATATTCTTAGTCACTTACTTTCTTGATTAATTAGTCTACCATTCAAATGGGAAGACAATTAACTTCGCAGTGCATGTTCTCATGTACGATACTATTGTATGCAGATATTTTACTTGAGGACTCGTCACTAACCAAACTTGTATGAAATTGAACTCGAAAACCTGAAACAGAAAATTACGGCTTTGAATCAACTTTTTCTTTCCATAATCCAAAATCATAAACTGCGCAGATTTGGTTATCTTATTTCTTCCCTTCTTTTTCCACCAGTAATACCTCTGGAGCAATGGTCTTTCTGTATTCCGGACGAAATTAATGTGAGCACGGGTCACTTAGAAGTTAGGAATGCTTCCACTCTGATTTAATAACATAAAATGCAATACTTCTACAAAGCCCTTAAGTGGTCTGTGACTGTCTCCATCTACAACTTATTTGTGTCCTTTGATATCGTTGATGTCACATTGTGAACAAGCCTGAGGGGTTGGGGTTTTTTTTAACGATTTTAGGCCACATTTTTAATAATAACGTTGATAGTTACGTTCCAGGCACTATTCTAATTGTCGAATTACGTCAAATAAACATTGCATATAATTTAAAGACAAGTATCTGTTCATATTTATGTCTCTAAAAAGGATTTGCCACTGATGATACAGCTCTATTTTACTAACATTTAAAAGCAATGTCCTAGTGTCTAACTGAAATACCATGTTAGAGTGTTATAACGGACACATACATACCATATCAAAGTGTGTCAACGGTCACATAAATACCATGTCAAAGTGTTTCAATTGTCACATAAATACCATGTCAAAGTGTTTCAACGGTCACATAAATACCATATCAAAGTGTTTCAACGGTCACATAAATACCATATCAAAGTGTTTCAACGGTTACGTAAATACCATGTCAGAGTGTTTTAACGGTCACATAAATACCATGTCAGAGTGTTTTAATGGTCACATAAATACCATGTCAGAGTATTGTTGTTTTCTTCACAAAAATACCATGTCAGAGTGTTTTAACCTTCACAGACATTTACAGGTAAGATTAGTATCACATTTTCATGTTCTTTAGGTATTCGATGGGTGGGAGTTGGACCGTCAAGTTTTCCCGGGAGTGGAAGATCATTATCTTCCAATGAGTGACAGATACCGGACTTTCTGCGGAGCTGAAGCTCCCAACAAGTTGTACATCTCGTCCCAGAACGTGGCCCTTATTATGTTTAAGATACCACAACCGGGCGAGGGTTTCAAGGTCAAAGTCAGCTTTAAAACCAACCCAGAACGTAAGACTTAAGATTCTGTCTCAGTGCACGTCTGTGCCAGACTTTAGATCTGACAACAAGGCTTTATATTGTGTGAAAGACTTAGGGGTATATCTGACAAGTACGATCAGTTTTAAGGTCCATGTTAGGCCACTATATCCAAAGCAATGCAAATGTTCGGGTTCTTAAAGCGCACTTTAAAACACTTTGTACATATATCATTACACGTACTTTGTATCTATCTTTTGTAATGTGTAGACTTAAATATTGTTGTGAAAGTTTGTCTCCTCACCAAACTATTTGGACCCAATAACTCCTATGTGCAAATCTGTAGACATTTTAATTTAGGGAGTGGAGAAAGATTATTAACTTCGTATTTCTTTTCAAATGCATACACAGTCCTTTGGATCGTCTTTATTTACTACGTCAAATAATCTATAATTTTCCAAGACGAAATCTTTGACACAAAATTCTGTTTTATTGCACAAACATTCGTTGGAACATCAGAAAACATAGCCTTTTAAATATGACGCAAATTTATTTTTAAGTTATTTTGGAAGCACACAACAGAGATATTATGACCTACGGTATTAGAGTTTTCAAAAACTTTTTGAAAGAAATGCTTTTAATTTGTAGTTGTATGGAGATGCATGATGTGGACGTAAATATACCTTACAATGTGTTGTTATATGTTATTTTATTGTTATAACTTCTGACAACTGGCCCGTGGGCTTGTATAAATAAATAAATAAATAAATAAAAATAAATGAAAAAAATAAAATAAATAAATAAATAAATCTCATTTTCATTACCTTTTCTTCAGCTTCTACATTTTGACAATTATCATTTATAAACTTATGTATTTCATTAGAAATAAATATCTGTTGGAAAGATTAAGAAAGATCAATAAAATTCATGTACTCAGTAGACAGTTAAAAATTACTTAATTCAGAAATACTTCTGTGAGATAGTGGTAATATTTCTGTTCGATTTATTAAACATGACGAAGTGATCGAATCAGACGATATGTAAATGAGTATGATATTGATCGATGTTTTTGCATATGCTACGATACATGTTTTGGAAAGACAATTGTAATAAAGAGGGGAAACAGTAGGAATGCTAGGAAAACTGGCACAAACGAGCAACGAAACAAAATATGGACGGATAAACAAACAACAAACAAACAAGCAAACTACTATCTGCATCTGCAACTCTTTGTCATTTCAGCATGTAACGTAATGGCTATGTCCACGGAAGGCGTGCTTACAATGAAGAACTTTGGTCTAAGAAGGAACTGCAGTGTGTCCATTATCTACCCTGTGAGAATTAAAATGGTAAATGTGGATGTGAGCGTGTCTGGGGAAAAGACTTCCATCAAAAGAGAAACAGGTGTTACTAACAAGGTAAAATACTTTGCATGTGGTAAGATGTAATTCCTATATGTACACAGAGACATATATTAAACATATATCTACTCAACTATATATTTATATATATATATATATATATATATATATATATATATATATATATATATATATATAGATATATATATATATCCAACTGACTACCTAGCTACCTGTTCATTTATCTATCTGTCGATCTATCAGTAAATCAGCCATTCAAGTTAAAAAATATATCCATCCACTACGACCTTAAAAACTACTTTTTCATGATTTCATCCCTCTATCTATCTATCTATCTATCTATCGTTCGATCGATCGATCTGTTGGTCTATTTATCTATCACATTCTACCTGACTGATGTTTATCATGCTTCGTGTACCTGCGTTCATGAACAATGTGTCCATGGTGACGATATTAAAAATCTAAGTTCCGTTCAAAGTCAGAAAACTATAAAGGAGAGCAAGGGAAATTATGTTTTAACAATCATATACGTGTGCTGCAAGTCCCACAAGAGATCATTTATTTGTGCATGCAATAGAGCAACGAGCATATTAAAATTATGTCTCCATTAGTTTCAAAAAAGTCATAAATTAAAATTATTTTTTGTCACGCCAGTTGGATCCGTCATAAATTCTATTATGTTTTCCAAGAATCTATTTGCATCTCTCTTGGATACTTTCAAAGTACGTATACAACTGTGAGAATCAATTAAAATAATCGATGCCCATTTGCTTCTTGCGGACTTCAGGAAAAACTGTGTCGATACCGTATAGCCGATATTTTTCTGTCTAGTCTAACGGTCCTTTACTTTTGCGTTGTGAATACGACCGCGAAAGTTTAGATCGCAAAATATTATAACAATATATTACAATATTATCATATCAACTAATCGCGAAAAGTACAATACAGCTATTAGGACCAAAGACCGCAAATATTTAAAGCAGCAAAATATACCATTTATATAGTAATACGCAAACACTTCCATCAGGATTTGCTTTATCAACAAACTGTCTGGAAATGTACTTTAAAAAACGTCATCATAAAGAGATAAATAATAATTCGCAAATCAAACTAAATTCCGTGTCAGATGCTGAAGTTGAAAGTACGATATATACTGTAAAGATAATATACATTAATTATGTTATGCACTTATTTCATTATATTTTTAGTGGAATTGGATATTATTGCACATACACTCAAAACAGTGTGGGCTAGATACACAGGCTTAAAAGGGGGAAAATACAACATTATATTAAGGACGATTTGTTCACAATTTAGTATAGACAAAAATCCAAACGTAAGCACTGGGGGGTCGAAAGATTTTGTTACCTGTCTTTACAGCAAATAGTGAACTTATTTACAAGGGGCCTATATTAGATCCCAAACATTTTTGGGTAAAAAAATAATGAAGTGAAATTTTAACATTATTAGGGCGAACTCGTATAATAAAATATATCACCGAATGTTACGTCACATTTATGTTATTTCATAAATACTGAGACATTCTTAGGGCGAACTTACACAATAAAATCTATCATCGACATATTAGACTTATTGTATGCTTTAATGACGTGCAAATCAAACACATATTTACGTTTTATTCACAGTGTACGGAATTCGGTGGTGGAGACTACGTAGAGCTGATGGATGGATCTGGGCTGGACCCCGCCTACATGGACAAAGAGGCAGTATTTTGTGGCCAGGAATCTAGCACTGGTAAGCATTGCGTAACTGAATACTCACAATGCAACCTTCAAGGTGGCTTATTGTAATGCCTGCCGCCTCCACCCACCCCCCCTCTCCGCCGCCAACATAAAATAAAAATAATAATAGCAAAGATTGAAATGGATACTAGTAGTCATAAAACCTTTTAGCCAAAACAATCAAAAAGGAACCACAAGGAAACATGTTTTCACCATTAATATACTCGTGTATAAACCTATGCCAACTGCAAACTGCATAGACCAAGATCTGCCGTCTATACAGTTTGTAAGGACTAATCAAAAGAACAAACAACATAGACCCTGATCTGCCGGCGCATTATGCGACGGCACATCAGGGTCTATGTTGTTTGCATTTGGATTCGTTTATACGCGAGTACAGACGGTAATGAGACAGGTCAATAAACGAAGAATCGGAAAACACAAGAGAACAAAAAAGACCAATTATTGTATGCAGGTAACGTTGGCAAAAGCTATCGATAACTGCAATTTACAATCAGAATAAATACTGACAAGCAATATCAATGCTATCAGAACACTAATATTTATCCATTTAGTTTGATACAATAAAATTTCATTTGTTAGTACAACAATGATGTGAATGAAGATGAGGTTAGCGCATTATATATATATGATGTTTTTTAATTGTTTGTATATTGGTATATTTTACAACTGTGTCAAATGATAGGCTCTAAAATAGTGAATGCTGGACAAACGTAGCTGTCCCAAATGCAAACACATTCTAATACATTAAAATAGGGAGACACACGAATGATTTGTTTATCCAGTTTCATATAAAGCTTCCCAAACAATCATAACACTCTACATATTTTCTCCTACCGCGATAGCTTCTGATATTTTTGAAGATAGCCTTTGCTATTTGTTATCACCCTTATTATTTGAAGTGTCTTACAACACTGTATTTATAGCTATTAATCCCTATTTCAATGCAGCATCTTTTTAATCTATAATGCCACTAATTTACTAGCTAGGAGAAGTTCATTATCTCCATTTCATTTCTTTTGTAGACAAAACATTTGACGTTGTACTGGACTGCCAAATCTCTTTGGTCCGAATGGTATCTAGCGGAAACTTCTACAACTCTCTGACTTTCATCTTCTCGCCGCTTTCCATGCACGAAAAATACGCTGCCACTGCAACAGGCCATTGTTAATTTCTTCAAACATTTCTATAGATGTAAGTAACACGTGCACTGTTTGAAATACTGTCTCCTTTTAGGGAAAAGTGACCCTTAATAGTGATAACAGTTCGGATGTTGGAGATGTTAGTGGTCTGTATTCCAGATATCGAAATTATTGTATTATGTTCTATAAAACGTTCATCACATTGATCATTAACATTTTTTTTCTAAAGGACATCAACTGGAATAAACAATATCTTCGAAGTGGTATACTGGACTTTTCTTCAAAAGAGCGCCACTTTGCTTATGCAAAGGTTTATAGTTGAACCTACATCACAGGGGCAAATGTTTGTTCAAAAATAAAAGAAGAGTTCAACTTTTAGACCATTAGAAGTAATGTTTTGTCTTCTTTAATGAAACAGCAATAAAAATTGTAACTTTTAGTGATTAAAACCTGAAAATTACATACAGTAGGTTTGTATATATATATATATATATATATATATATATATATATATATATATATATATATATATATATATATATACACGTATGTGTGTATGTTTGTATGCATGTATGTATTTATGTAATGTAATGTATGTAATATATGTATGTATGTATGAATTTGAACCTCATTGACTACATATTGATGGCAAATTATTATAATTGTCAATTATTTGTATCCACCTCATTTAGAAATTCACTTATGGCTTTTTTTTTCTTTTTCTTTCAGAAAATATTTTCAAAGTTTTCAAGGATTTACCAAGTTACCAACCAAAATACATCTCAAATATAATTATGTTGCCTAATAGCCAAAATAATATATATATATATATATATATATATATATATATATATATATATATATATATATATATATATATCGAGATCAAACTGTTGGACCTTAATTCTTTCATACTCTTTACTGTGGAAAATAAAAAGAGTTAAATGACGAAAAGCATTATTGTATTATTGTCTAACAATACATAATATTTAAAGTTTCACCTAGTAAATGCTATCGTATACCAATCTGACTTTCCAGAGAAAAGGATTGGAAGATAGTATGATAGTATTCAAAGTAGACACTGGAAATAATACTTCAGAGAATACATCTGTACTACAGGACATCGCAGTATGTGCTTTTATATATAAATGTACTACAGGACAGTACAGTATGTGCTTTTATATGTAAGTGTACTACAGGACAGTACAGTATGTGCTTTTATATATAATGTTAGCGATTGATCCATTATTGGCAAGTTAAAACTTGTAACGTTATACGAGATTATGTGGTCAATTGAAATGATGTATTTTTGTATTTAGCTTAACGTTTATGATAGTGACAGAGTACTAAAAATGAAACGCAATGCTACCAGCCATATTGAACAAGCTATCGATGTAGAAAATGGCCTAGATAAAGAGATAAAATGCCATCTTCGTCAAGAGATTACATTATCGGGTGTATTAAAATGTTTTAAAAGCTGTTCATAACCTTCATTCAGGATGTTTTCTTTGGCTATAATCACTTAGGACGCACTCAAGTCTTCACCACTCTCGACATGGCTTGTCATCGATATTTGACTAATGGAAGTCCTTCCGGAACTATGAACTAAATTCTTGAATAAAATTCTCCAAGACCTCAGTGGTTTTGTGTTCATTGATTCCGTGTATGAGATGAAGGAAGTATGGACAATGTTCAAAAACTAAAGCAGGCTAACTGACGTTTTTATATGCTTCCTTTTCCTGTTTCGTTCACATTTACTATCTTGTAAATTTACATGGCATAAATTGTATTTAGAGAGAGGAACGTGACAATTATTAAATCAGTCTTTCATATAGTCTTTGACCAGAAAATGAAAAAATGGGATTTTACAGATATTATTTGCATATGACCCTTCTTTCTTTTCTCAATACAGATTTCTTCATTTTCGCTGTTTAGTGCCTTTGAAATATGTATCCTTAAGTGAAATATAAATACATTTATTTCTATATTGCAGCCATCGAAACCTTTATTTGGGAAATAAATATTTGTTTAATATTAATTAGACTGGTTGAAGAGGTAATATCCCACGCGAACCATCAAATTTTAAAAGTCGAATCCTTTATGAGAAGTTATTAAAGAAACTTATCGGATGTAGGTAATGGTCTTGTAACAAGTATATATCTTCATATTTTTGTATTAATGTTTACTGAAGAAGAACCTGTTGTAAACACTTAGAGTATGACATATATACGGTCAGATCTTATTACATACTGCAGACGTCCTGAGATTTTTGGGGAAAGAGGAACGTACTTGTGATAACTTACTTTATGTTTAAAAAATAATCAATAATTTAAACTGATATTTTGTTTTTAAAAAAAATTATTTTAATAAATATTTTCTCATCTTTAAGATTTACTCAGTTTTGGTCAAACAATAAAAATTTGATCAGCTTCAATTTCTCGCCATTGCAAATCCCCACGCTTTTTATTGCGTATAACAACCAACCCCTCCCCTCCCGCCCAGTAACCCCTGTACTCATCCCCACCCCCAGACAGTGACACTGTGGTCATAATGCAAACTCCGTCACATATAGTATGCATCTTTCTGCTATGATTGCATATGCAAAGTTTAGTCACAAAATATTTGTAAATGTCATTGTAATTGGAATGTTTGTGCATCTGACCAATGACGCCCTCCAAGGGACCCAGGGGTGGGAGCCAAGACTGACACCCCTCTCGCAGATGGTTACACCAATGACAACATAACTTCAGAGCTGCGTGAGTTTCCATTCAGCAGTTTAGGATGAGATGTGGTACCGGATAGACGGACTGACGGACAGACAGAGATTATCACAATACACCTGCTAAAGCATGTTGATAACAGCTCTTAAATAGTAAAATTACAACCCTTCCTGTACGAGATGGCAGAAGCCAAGACCGTATGCACATGCCACACCAATATGTAACTTCATACTGTCAAGATGTTGAGTTAATCAAAAACTAATATAGTATATGTAATTCTACATCTGGATGTCACATGATCTAATAATTCTAATGTTTTATTAATGGACGGCGTTTTCTGCCCTGCGACTGGTTGTAAACGGTCACGTTATACTGATCCGGAATGTTTAACACATAGGTAAATTATGAGGACTACTTTCGGTACCCAATCCGGTTTCCAATGTACGTTTGGTCAAACGTTGTCTGTATCAACTCCCTACACCAACCCCACTCTAACTCACACTCCGCCTCCCCACCCCCGTGACTTCAGATGAAAAATGTGCACCCAAGATAAAATCTCCAATCAGAAGTTAAAACACTGTAACCGCATAGTCCTCCCTGCACTCCAAACTCAGCTATGTAGCCAAACAAAGAATATGTCAGGCTTAGCGAGCAACTCTGTCGTGATAAATCACTGCAGTTTTGTTTCGACACTGAGTTTGCAGAATCAATTGGCTGTTGTTAGTCAGGGTCATGGTCATATGACGTAAGAGCAGCGGATCTCACTTAAAGTGTACACGAATGTTCTTTTTTGTTGTTATTGTTGTTGTTGTCGAAAAATCGAACCGCTAAACATATAAAATATATTTGCTCTATAAAAAAATCAGTCACCCTCATCACCTCTTCGCAGTCCAAATAGTCTTTGATCTGCTTAGTTCCACATCGACAATGAACGAAGAGGATTGACTACGCATGCGCAGATGTGGCTAGGTATTATGGCGCCACGTGCAGAGGGTCATGAAAGAGTATATTACCTATACTCTTTTTCTTTTTCTTTTTTTATGGAGTCTGCTCGTTTGATGTGACGACAGAAAGGATGAAAATTTGAATTATAAGGATTCAATGATCATGGTTGGGTATTTATCGAAGTGTAAATTTGACCTAATCACTCACAAAGTTAACATAAAGTCTTTCGGACTTTATTTGCTTTATGAGTGATCAGGCGTAAATTTAATCCCATATTTCAAAAAGGTAATACTCGGAGATGGTTCTTAACATCGAATTTAAATAAAGACAAAACAATATTTAGACCTGATTGTTTTTCTTTATTGTACTGTGTATATTAAATAAACATTTCGATGCGTGTACCCACAAAATTAAACAAAACAAATAGCGAGAAATGTGGGTATGTCAAATATTACATGATCAAGTCAGATCCAGGAATAAAAAACTTATACAGAGACAAATCAAGATGAAAACGTAATTTGAGTCAAGGAAGGAACACAACATTAGTATTTGGAAATATGTGTGCAAGCAATAGAACCTTTTCCGACAAATCGAACTGATGACATCTAAGAGCCTCTGTCAAAGAAATATGATTTTTTTTTCTGAATGTAAATCTCTCCTGGAGGATATTATCAACTCGAGTGTGAGACAAGCAATCCACTGAACGAGGTTTCCGCAACGAAGCTGTCTTTAACAAACACGTATATAATTAGTAATATAGGAACAAAGGCGGGTGATACGCATAATCACTTGCCTGGGATTTTATATCCCCCCGACCGTATATATGAGCCAGGCATGTAATATGCACCCGTATCAACCGCCTATCAACCGATATGACACATTTGTCATGCTTCAGAATCTTTTTTTCATATCTCAGTATACTTGGCAACTTCTCCTGTAACACACACACACACACACACACACACACACACACACACACACACACGACACACAACCGTGGCATTTGAAAGCAAACTATAATAATTATATATGCTCATTGAATGTCTTTCTAAAAATCATTAACACGTGAATTTTAATACTGAGACACATCCAAAAAAATGTAAAACCTTCTTTTAAAAATGAAGTAAAAAGACATTTTGCTTGGCATTCATGGCCACAGCTATTAAAATAATGCATACAATATGCGTGACAGACACAACTACAGACAGGAAAAAAAGCTTTTACGTCACGTCACCTGCCTCAGGTAGTATATACAACGTTGTATTCTATACTTAACTGCGAAATATAGACCATTATTGGTCAATATTTTTTCATAGTTTTTATTCCTATAATTTCAAATGTGGAACATATCTTATATTTTCACATGTGAAATACAAGATTTCCCATTATGCCATGCGACGCTTGATTGTTTTTGCCAACAGAAGTTATACTTGCAGCAAGAAAACAGAGCATTGTTTGAGCTAAAGCAATAAATAGAAACTGTATGACCTTTCTGACATGGACATTATTTTGCCAAATATATCTGATTCGCCACCGTTAGCTTCTCTACGAAGTTATGTCGCCTCAACTATATCATCCACTATATCAACAATGTTAAAAACCCAGTGTGGTGCATAGATCAACTGGTCTTACTTTGCGGTCAGATAAGGTAAAATAGTTTTAAAAATTTATTGCAACAGATTAAGTCATCTAAAAACATACGGTTCTCCTAAATATTTATAATCAGCCTATGAATACGATTGTAAATTGAGGTGAACTTACTAGGGGTGGGGGGTTGCTTAAGAGTGTGCTAAAGAGTGAAGGTTACTGAGAGTAATCTTAATTCAGGAACACGTTTGTGGTATATAATAAAAAGAAAATTGTATTTTCCTTTGTAAATACCGATATTTTTTTATATCTTGGTCTGATATCCTGACGGTGTTACAGAAACAAGGAGCAGGCAGGTATTTTTTTTATTTTAGAGACTTTGTAAGAATGCATTCAAATAATAAAACTATTTATTCAATTTATCGAGACATTATAAAAGCAATATTTATATCCAATAAGCATCGGCTTTTCCTCACTTCCACCATATTATCGGAGATAATTTCTTCTAAAAAAAGTCCCTGAATTTATTTGTTTGTATAAGAATAGGAATTCAACTGCTAAAACATTAAAATTCTACATATATTTCCATGTTTCTTCGCCATATTGCTACAAAAAACATTATGTTCTCATGAAATATATGGTGTGGCTCGCCGGGTGAGGAACATTAAATATGTTGATAAGTTTTTTTCCAAAGAACAGACCTAAAGAAAAAAAAAGGAATAGGGAAAGAATATTTTATAAAGAAATTATAAATGAAAATACTTGAATGCAGACAGGTACAACTTGTACTTTCAGGTGTTTAGAGAATTGGTACTAAAAGTTTTCCAAATCAGTCACCTGAATCAGTTACCATCACTTTGTAATCATGTTCAATGATTCCGAATGCATTTCACTATCATCCAATTTCATCATGCAAATTTGATATAATTATACTATTTCCCACTGTATGAGACAGGAATCCCTTCCTCCGACGCTCAACAGGTATCTTCCACACAATGTGAAGCAAAGGTTGTGGACAATGTCGTGACTTTTATATCCGTGACTAACTGCCTGAAAGGAAACGTACATTGTCTGCAGAGGGTTTCATATATATATATATATATATATATATATATATATATATATATATATATATATATATATATATATATATATATATATATATGTATGTATATATATATATATATATATATATATATATATATATATATATATTACAGCATAATGCTCCTCTTTATTGGCAATGTATAAAATATACGTTGCAACAAGGCAATATAAACGATAACATATCTTCTTAGAAATTATTAATCATCAGGGAAAATGCAGTATACAGCATATAAAAAATGTTAAATAATTCCTGTTTTAATAAATAAAACTTTTTTATTATACTTCAGATTCGAATGGCAATATAATGATATAGGCTGTGCGGTATACACTGTGGTATATCTATATATATATATAATTGCCATTCCGCTTCCAATATATATTAGTAAAAGTAGAAATCCACCCCTACATATACAATGATGTGAAAACTCAAACTCATCCCCCACTCACTCTCTCTCTCCTTCTCAATAGTTATATTAAAAATGCAACTCCACCCCACCCCAAAAAAGAGACAAACAAGCAAACGCAAATTTTATTTAGTAGCCCCAAAATAATCAGTAAAAACTTTTATATTATTCAATTTACTGGGATTACTTTGTTTTTGTACGAAAAACAATGCATGTACTTTTGGCCAGGTTTCACTTTTGCTACAGCTGTGTGGTACATGTTTCCTTAAATAATGATTTTGCTACAAAATAAATTTACACAACAGACAAAAGCATCATAAATAAAGTCTTCAAAACATGTAATATCGCAAATGAGTGATTTTGCCATTATTTGTACATTACTTTCTTAACTAAGATGCGGCAAGTTGGGATGGTAGAAGGGTATAAGGTGTCTTCGGGTACACGTTTGGTCCTCTCGCTCTCTAGTCGGACTTAAGTAAAAAACAAAGCAGCCAATTCACTCGCATGGATAAAAGACGTATACCCTTCTATTCATGAATCTTTTTTCTTCTTCCATCAATAGGATGGCTATTTCACGCACTATCTGTGGTAAATGATTTTATAATATATTTGCATCTCTCTTTCTCTCTCTCTCTCTCTTTTTCTCTCTCTCCCTCTCTCTCTCTCTCTCACACACACACACACACACACACATAAATACACACGAAAATACCTACACACCTGTATACACACATATAAATGTAAAAACCTGTATATTTATAGTGTACACAGTGTACAGTATATTTATAGTGTACACATTTTGGAGGGGGGGGAGGCAGGATGTATATCTTAAGTATAGATAACTTGTACGGTTTTATCCCCCTAACAATTGACTTGCTTACATCTTCGCATCAGTGGCCGTTCATTTTATCTGACCTGATAAGGCAAAATCAACGTGAAAATATACATATGTGAGCATTACTTATCACTCAATCACTCCAGCACACCCCTACTAATGTTAGTCGGTATGGTGATAAGGTTTACTCCCGTGCATTAAATAGATGCAATTAAGTACGACAAGAATGTACTGGCCCTAATGCAAAAGAAATCAACTTTAACATAAAGCAAGACAAGCCATATAATTCTGATTCTATTTGCGACAAATTGTTGCATTTCTTATTTGTTTTCAATAAATTGTCTCGTTCGACATATTTTTACCTTCGACGACTTGTCTTCTTCGTTCAAACAAAGGCTGCGACGAAACGTCTTTATATGATATGTCGCTCTTAGGTTTAGTCCAACTGAAACTTATTGCACTCCTTGTGCATTAAGTTCAAGTTTTAGATTGAAATATATTGTATATTAGAGGTTTCTTCCAATTAGTATTGATGGAACATTCCTGTATTTAAAAAGTCTTTTCACGGAAAAGTTTATTGTTAAAAGTATAGTAATGCATGTTGCTGAAATTTCAACATAATTTCAAATGGAATTGCCAATTACAATCGTCCATCGATGCTTTCTAATGCCTAAACGTGGTTGCCCACGTGTCTTTATGAATGACATGTCTCTATTACATTAACTATTTCCTGTTTAAAATGAAATGTTGGGATAGTGTTTGTGTTTCCGAATTGTCAATTCCAATTAAGTCGGTTTAGCACTGCTGAAATTTCAAGGAAGCCTAACAAAAGAATGACCATAGAAAATATTACCAAAATAGCAAATCTGTAGTTTCCTCTTAGACAAGAAACCGTATATACTGTACGATGAAACCCTTAAAGCGGGTCCTCTGTAACCCGATTCATTCTACATACTGGCCACGTATTTTGGTCGCAATAAGGCCATAATAATTCTAATCAAAATAATATAAACAGGCCACCTCTGTTCAGCAGCCAGAAATGTATGCCTCAACAATCACGGCTTTATATATATATATATATATATATATATATATATATATATATATATATATATATATATATATATATATATATATAAAGAATAACATTGAAGTTAAAACCCATCAGGCGCGACATTTACAATTTTAAAACAACACTTCCAATAGACATACAATTATATAAAGTGTTGTAATTTTAAGCATGTTCTTTTGTGTTTATTGTTACTCTTGTTTGTGTTTTGTGATTGCCTTCAGTAAAGACTATATATATATATATATATATATATATATATATATATATATATATATATATATATATGTATATATATATCCACAAGAAATGACATGTGCTCCACATTAATTTTAATAGTTGCCTTTTTCCATCTTCCTTTGTACGCAACATGGAAGTGAATGAACAAAGTTAAGAAAGGGAATCCGTGTATAACGAGTGTTTGCAAATATTGCAGTTGAAAATTGAAAAATAGTTTACATTCCATGTCTCGACTGTTATACAATTCGCTGGGTCTTAACTTTTTATGCACAGTATACGCACTTAACATTAATTACTATTTTTATTGTGCATGTTGCACGGATATTTGTTTCACTTGCAATTGGTCCGAGATTTATTAAACGTGAAACATTAAACAAGGGTGTTGCGCAGTGGGCCGTGGCGGGTGAGGACAATGATTTAAACTTTTAACAGGGAACCATGACTTATTTCATTCCTTACCTTATTATATTCGCCTCAGCATACTGTAATTCATTTGCGTCCTATATTTTCCGTCAAGAGAATTGGGCACATTTTCATAGGAAGGGTGAATATTATTCGTATCCCCATAGCCCAGTATTAACGCAATGTGTTTTATTATGTTTGTGAGATCATTAAGGGGGGGGGGGAGGGGCTAGGATTTTCTTTTGAACCAGGATATTGTATTTTTTTTACCTCAAGATACTTTATTATTTTAAAGTAATATAAAAGACAGTTATTTATTTGTTTCTTCAAATCACACAATCACAGCAAGAATTTATTTTTTCAAGATATTTGCGGGAAGGAAACTTTTGGGCAAAATAATCCCAGCCCCCCCCCCCCCGCCAAAAAAAAAATAATTAAATAGAATTAAATGGTTGGTTCCTAACTTACCCCAGGATTGATACAAGGATATCTGAATAGATTGATGTTTCCCTTGTTGTCTCCTACAGCAAGAAGATAATCAGACACTCGAAGGTCAAGTGCAGTGACATCCACAGTATGCAGCTGCTTTCCGCATAATGCCCCAGCAAATGAAGCGTCAACTTTACATTGATTGGTCGTCCACTCTATGTTCCCGCTCAATGTATTTCTGTCTATTGCAGACCCATTAGAAGATGTCCCTATAATTGATAAAAGATTTACATTTTATAATGCCCCAGCAAATGAAGCGTCAACTTTCTATTGATTGGTCGTCCACTCTATTTTCAAGCTCAGTTTATTTATGTTGCAGACCCAATAGATGTCCCTATAATTGACAAAAGATTTACACTTATACTTCATAATTCTTAAATTAGCATATATGGGATGTTTCTACGTAATTTTATCTTCCGGCCATCCACGTATAGATTTCTCAGTGACGTCTGTCGCGCAATAATGGCATCATTCCTGTGAATAACATTCTTGTTTTGGAAGAAAACAAAGAAAATATTCTAAGCAAAGATGTTTTACTGTTTGTTTTTTTTTTTTTCTTCTCCTGGCTTAAATATCAGCTCAGTTTTCTCCATAAATGTAGATTGTAATTGTAGGAAGTGGTGTGACGATAAATCGATATAATCGAAGATTCGTCGGAAAAGTCAAACGTTCAAGCGAACCAGGGTGCTTTTTTTCTTCTACTATTGGACTTTGGAGACGAAAATTTTAAGGAAAGTAAAATATGTGAATAAGATCTTTTAGTTAATAATGCCTTGCGTTGTTTAGTACAACTCAAGCGCCAGCGGCAGACGACAAATGTGCCGTTCGACTTTACGGGATACATACAACTTAACTTTAATTCTGTATGCGAAAATGACATTGTCCATGACAAAATTATAGAAAATAATGCCAACCGATTAGAATCGATGGTTGCTCGGTTATGATGAACAAGTCATCGATCATTAAATTTTAACTGATTCCCAACACAAAAAGAGTGTACTACTTAATGGAGATTCCTAGCTTACAAATGCACATACAAATGTCGTCCTGACACAGAGATTGTTATAATAAGTTGTTCAGTTTCCCACGGATGTATGTACCCCTTCTCTTATCTCATTATCTATTAGATACGTGAGAAAAATGAGTTGTATGACCAAGTATAGCTGTATCGATTTTGCAAATGCGTTGTTATCTGTATTGACAAAGCGATTACGTCTTTAGAGCCCTGACGCGTCTTTGTTATTTAAACAATCATGAAATTATTGACCTCTTTCAATCCTAAATCGACAGAAGACACATATTTGAAGCCTTTTCCTGGAAAAACATACACTTTTCCCCAGTTCGCTTAACCTTAATTTCATTAAAAAAAATAGATCTTAACGTGAGTGGCCATTTCAAATAATTTAAATTATTCGACGAGTTTCGTAAAATTTCATTTGGAATGAGCAGAACAGACATGACGAAAAGACTGATTTTATTTGAAGAAACCGCATAAGAGAATAATGAAATTATTTTGAAAAGGATTTGGATAATTCGGTCATTACACCTTATCTTTACACGAGGTACATGACGTCTATTGTTACGTCATTGGGTATTATTATACGTGCTAAATATAGGAAATGTTATAATCAAGGTATATTAACCTAAAAAATAATAGTCTTGGGATAATAAAAAAATAATTAATTGATACATTTATTAACAAATATTTTTTTGAACTTGTATGTATTTACAGACTAAATTGTTGATACCTATTTTCAACAAGAAGGCATGTATATGTGCGACGCAAGGATAATTAACATAGGAATTTCTTTTTAACTTTTCAAAATTGTGAATAGTGATGGATATATAAAACAAAATTAATCCCAGTTCCTCATATGTAAGACGTTTTCTAGAAATCCTTGTTTTTTGTGCAGAAAATAAAACTATTTACAGTACTGTAGCTCCAACGCGGCTGAGGTACTTCTCAGTAGATATATGTCATCAACCTTTTCCGATGACCAATCCAGGCCATTGATTGCACCTCCATGACCCTTAGAAATAGATAAAGCGTAAATAAGCTGAGAAGGGTTGAACTTAATACAGAAAAATAATGCCCGACAGATGAAATAATTCACTACCCGGCAACAAATCTAAATAATATATGCATATTAACCGTTTTTAAACTGACTTATATCAATATTATAAAAGCAAACACTTTTTACAAAAAAAGAAACAAAAATACATAGAGGATATTTGCTTCAAACAAGTGAATAAAAAACGGATATATTTCATCGAGTTGGTGAAAAACTCAGTATTTTCACGAGTGGCGAAGCCAGGAATGAAAATACTGAAGTTTTTCACCCACTCAATGAAATATATCCGTTATTCACTCGGAGCAAGCAAATATTCTTTTTTATTTTATGCTCAAACGTATTTGTCTAGCATTTTGTATAACTGACTGAAGTAGCAGATTTCTTACTGTATCCCGCGCGATAATTTACCGTTTATGTTCTGCTCTGTTTTGTGTATATTCGCACAGAAAATATCAGTAGTAACATAATGCTCCTTCCCAATAGAAGGTAAAACAGTAGATAAAAACAAAATGAAGAAAACAAAATATTCTGTTCACAGTTGGATTTGAACCAGGTTCGTCTGGGTGCGAAGCGGCCTCCTTTACCTTACATCACGCAAGCTTCTTATACAACTTTAACATGTATTAGTCATAGTGTTATCAATGTCTATTGACGGCCAGTGACAAAATATTATAGTTATTCACTCCAATGAAATATCACAAATATTTCACTCGGAAAATGCAGTAACTCACGGCCTAAAATAAAATTCAATAATTCCAGGAAAAAGTATCTGTAGAACGTTTTCATTAAATCAGGATTGGAATATCTGAGTTTAAATTAAATCACGTTGATAAAGAGTTAAATCTTAATTATTGACAGTAAAAGGCCATTAGAAACATTTGTGCTTAGAAATCAGCTAACAGAAATATTTCCAATCCACCAGAACATAACTATGGGACAATAATATGGATCTCCTGTTACAGAAAATGCATTTTATGAAGTCGATTCTCTATAACATATATTTTGTTTTGTTTTGCAGCACAGAGTGAAGTTAATTCTGTGACAACTTGTGACCAAATCCAATTTACTCCGTATATGGAGATGGAATATGCTTAATCTAAATTGTTTCTCTTGGCTGTATTTACGACATATGTTTGTTGTTCGTCCTTCGAGTTCAAAGATGACCATGACATCACTAACTGGTTTGGTTTATGTGAGTACGTGAGTGGCTGATTAGGCCAATTTGTGCTCTGAACTGTTTGTGGCACACATGACAGGAGATGCCACTTGGGATTGTTTGATCAATAGAGGACGTGCTGCAGTTCTGAGATTAACGCTGCTCGCGATTCTGCGCTGCTTCTGTAGTTTTCCTCAGTTCAAAGTCTGTAGCTCCAGTATGAATGAGACTGCGCCCGTTGGAACGATCCTGTGCGAGATCTTCCCAGGACTCAGGGTCAATATTAAAGTGTTTAAAGGATGATTTGGGGCAATCTTTGAAGCGTTTCTTCATACCACCCTTAGATCGCTTTCCCTCCTTCAGCTCGCCGCAGAAGAGCTTCTTTGGTAGTCGCTTTTCTGACATCCTTGTGCGTGGGCTGCCCATCTCAACTGTGATTTCATTAGCAGAGAGTGGATGCTTGGAATGCCTGCCCATGTGAGTACCTCTGTCCTGCTATCTTATCCTCATCAGTTTCCTCAGGCAGCCCATGTGAAAATGGTTCAGCTTCTTGGCATGGCGTCTGTACACCGTCCAGGTTTCGCAAGCATACAGCAGGGGCGGCAACACAATGGCTTTGTTGACCTTCAGTTTTGTTTGTAGACTGATGCCACTGCGCTCCAATATATTTGCGCGTAGTCTGCCAAAGACCACAGCTCCTTTAACAATTCTGGCGTTGGTTTCATCATCGGTGTGGACTGCACATTACAGTGTGCTGCCGAGATAAATGAACTTGTCCACTGTCAGGAGGGTTTGGCCATTTGATGGACGGTTCTACGCAAGGCTTTCCTGATGTATGTTGGTACATCACCTCTGTCTTCTTGATACTGATTGTGAAACCGAAGTTGTCACATGCTAAAGCGAAATGGTTCATACTCTGTTACATGTCAGACTCAGATTCAGGAAACAGTCGCTAGCAAATAGGAGATCACGAACAGTCACTTCCTGTAACTTTGTCTTCGCCTGCAGTCGCCTGTCGACTTATATACAACCTGGACCGATATGCAGTAGAGCGAGTAGCTTGTCGGGTATGACTTCACTATTTGGCACAGTATCTGACAAATGCTATTAATTGGTGGGTAAAAGAAAAAACAATGTTAGAGATATGCTCTTCAGGGTAAAATACCGATATAACCGCGATAAGTATGATCCAACTGCAAACGGCATTGACGCAGAACCTCTGGCGTATTAACGCATCGATATTTTATTGCTCTGGAACTTTGTAATGATTTAAATTACATTCTCTGTTTTGCAAGTTCTGTTTGGACCAAAGGGCTAAACAAACAAACCGCAATGACCTACCTACTAAAATACAGAGAGAAGAAAAAGGTTGATCGGTTACCAATTATCCTGCCCTACCATCCTGACAACCCCAAAGTAGGTAGAATCATCCAGAAACACTGGCCAATCGTGGAATCTAGTGGCACACTAAAGTTAATCGTCCAGAACAAAACAGTAGTAGCCTAACGCAGACCAGAAAACCTCAGAGACATCCTAGTCAGAGCGAAGCTAATGCCACTCAAAAACCAAGACCATCCTAGCAAATCGTGTCGCTGTGGTGATAAAAGGTGCAAAACCTGTCAACATATGATAAACTAGCACATTCTCTAGCACAGCGACGAGCGAATAATTGAACATACATGGTCCAAACAGAACGTGCAAAACAGATAATGTAATTTATTTCATCACATATAAGATCTGCGACCTTCAGTACGTCGGAGAAACCAAAAAGCTACACAAAAGGATCAATCTTCACTGATCTGATTGGATGGCAAAGAAGCTGGACAGAAATCCAGTTGCAGAACACTTCTCTTCCCCTGGCCACACTTACAGTGATATAACACTGACTGCAATTGCTCACGACCCCAACTGGAGTTCCGAAACCAAGAAAGAAAAGGAATCTTACTGAATACGCCGCCTTAGAACACTGAAACCATGCCGCTTAAACCAAGACGGCTAAAAAAGAAACAACCACACGCAAATAAAATCATCCGTTTACGGCCACCACTTTTTCAATTAAAAAATTCATTCATTTTGCTCATTAGTCACTCACTCGCCTATTATTACTACTGCTTTTTGTAGTTCTTCCTGGTGTTATTATTACTATGGTCATTAGTTGCATTACAGAAACAATGAAATATCCGGGATACAATTTGCAGTTACACCAATTTATATTAAAAAACAGATGGCTCTATGGCTCCTTGCTTTGTAGATCAATACCAAATAGTTTACAATATTATCATTCAAGTTGAAGCCAGCTAGACGAAATATCAAACATTTTCATTATTTCCATAAAAAATAGTTATGTAAACTTTTGTAATTTAAACATTTTTTGTGTTTATTGTTTGTCTTGTCTCTGTTTTGTGTTGGCCTTTGATAAAGACTCAATTAGAGTCGAAAGCGCTTAGGCTAGTTAAAAACTAGTGTTGTACTGTTCGTTGTCAGTTTATTGCATTTATATATATATATATATATATATATATATATATATATATATATATATATATATATATATATATATATATGGATAGATAGATAGATAGATTTTTTAATGGCAAAAACTCCTGAGATAAATCAAATATAACCGTATGAAAATGTGTATGTTGATCAAAGAAATAGAGACATATGTACTATGTTGCTAAAATACTCATAAATTGAAAAAGACGGTAAACATATACGTCATTACCATAAAATGGTACAGTGTATACAATTATTAACACGCGTACTGCTGCTTTCCGCTTTCGCAGTGTGCACCTTTGTGTATTGGCTTACAAAGAATCCATAAATGACAGAAATTTGAAAGTGCCCTCAAGACCCCCCCCCCCAAAGAAAAGGGGGAGAATACACTAAAGTGAACATATCACTGTTTACCTTAGCAATAAAAAAAAGGATTTCTCAGATATCGTACCACACTTTGAGAATAACCACGCAAAAATAATTCTGAAAATATGTATTTGTCAATGTCATTTAGACAGTTTAAATTTTGCACTGATAATATTTGTAATAAAAACACCATATATATATATATATATATATATATATATATATATATATATATATATATATATATATATATATATATATATATATATAGTCAGAGACGTGTACTATACTCAAAGACAAAACTTTACACATATTTCAATTGTTTCTTAACATGTCTTTTGGAAAGGAAAGGGATATGCAATGAGGTATGCATGTGACGTCCCATTTAACCGATCTAATTAAAATAATATTAATTGGGTCCGGAAATATGTATTTCTTTGATCTGGTATATAATCGTTTGTAGGCCGGAATCGAAGACCAATAATTATTCTGTTTGAATTTTTGAGTAAGAATGGATAGTTCACTGATAACAGTAACGAGCTATTTCTCGCAAACAATGTCGGAAAACTTGCATTACCCTACTGATAGCAAGAAGGAGTGGTGATTAAGTTGAATTGTGTCACTGCTTTAATGCCTACGTAGGTGCACGTGAAGTGTACAATAGGCACGCAAGATTAACATAAGGAAATATTTGCAAGTACATGATCGCGTGCAAATTTACATGTGCTTTTGGGGTACGTTGCGTGATCAGTCTTTAACCAACGAGGAGGATACATATAATATTCATATGATGACAGGAGAGTATCGCATTCATCGCCCCACTTCCTTTCCAGTATTAGTTGCTTACGTTATGGAAGGCAGTGGGTGGTCATAAAAGGAGGAATAACTAAGAGTTGTGTCCCTTTCGCTCTAGTTGAATGGTAAACAGACATCTGAAAAGACACCTGTTTGCTCAGTTACATACTTGATTGTTTTGTTTGTCATGCCTCATCACACATATACAGGTTTAACCGGATGGTTTCAAAACCTTGTATTTATGTTCATGCACTCTGTAGCGTACTCACGGGGGTGGGGAGGGCGGACGGGGCTGTTGCCCCGGGCGCCAGAGGTCTTGTGGCGCCAAAACAGCTGATTCAAATTCAGACCTCGTATTCTGGCCCTTTGGGCCATCATCGTCGCCCCGGGGGCCATTTACCCATAGTATGCCACTACATCCACTCGAATCATCTAATATTGTCAATCATCCTACATTCCTTAATATACCTAACGTGTTGTATTCGTTTTGCGAGCAAGATCATTTAAACAAGAAAAAGGTAGCTAGCCGCGCTTTTCTTTAAAAAAATTTTTAAAAAATTTTTTTTTGTAAATTAAATGAAGAATTGATTAAGTGGAAGACCTGTGCATTTAACAAGTCGCGAATTCTCTCAACGTCAGAAAATGTAGAAGTTATTTTTGTCCCGTTAAAAGTAAATTAATAACAATCACCTAAAAGATTTGTCCTTCTGATGGTCTTTTCTTTACCTGATGATATACGTTTGAATCAGCTGGGTTTATAAAAGACAAGTGTACATTAAGGCTTTTAAATTGCAGTCGTTCATGGTTCACCAAAAATGAACTACTATGAAAGCGTAATTTGGAGACATTATATCTAGAGTGATAAATAAAGAACACTATTGCTATTTATATTAATGTAGCGGGTAAAGACGTTATGTGCGTGCATGGTAATTTGGAGATTTAACTGGATTTCAGCATAGTATATTTTTAAAAAATAAAAAATACACAAAAATTACAGAAAGATATAAGTTTACCCAAATTGATCACAACCAATTCATGTTATGAATTTAATAGAAGGAAATATTATCCAATCCTTATTTTAAGTTCTTATAGCAAACACAAAACAGCCCTGAAAGCTATTTTTTAACAATAAAGGATTGTATTCATCACCATTTTGTGCAGCGCATATATGTTCGAACAACCATCGAGGAAGCGTTGTAACGTCACCACTGTCAAACCTGAAAGGCCTCGAATGAAATCGTTGAACACTAAAATGAGTGCAATAATCAGACGCAATCAGCTTTCCGCTTCAAATGACGCGCAGAATAAGTGATTAAAACATATTATCGATTGACATCGGAAAATCCATATTTGATTGACAGCTCATTTAAGAAAACTAATAATTCTCACGACTTTATTTGTAGAATGGGAAATAAAAGCCCTGTACAACTTACATGCAATTTACAGTGAAGCTCCCAGGCCATAGTTTTGTCTATTTTCGCCCTCAGTGTGTAGATGTACACAGCTCCATCATGGCCACCTACGGCAATCATAGCACCATCTATCATCAAGCGTAAAAAAAACAATAGACAGAACTTTTGTGATTTACATTGTAGTATGATTCATGACACATTATTTCTAAGAATAATAAACGATTAGATTTAACCTTTATTATTATTATTATTATTATTATTATTATTATTATTATTACTATTATTATTATTATTATTATTATTATTATTTACTTTCTCAAGTACTTATTATTTACCTTCTTTCTTATTCAATAATTATTTATAAGGACTGTATAATTGTAAATACCTGTTGCTCTTTGTAATTAAAGGCAAAAAAATGTTATAATGAAAATGAAACTAATTATACAATCTTCATACTAATAATTTATACCACAAGAATAAACATTACAAAATTGTAAAATACAAATTGTAAATAAAAATAATCAATTAAAAACGATCAAATAATTTAAATCAATGACCTCGTGCCATGACGAAGAACTTTTTAACGTCCACATATAAAGAGAAGTAAGTTATACTGAAAAGAATATGAAATTGGAATGAGTTTATGTAAAATAAATGTGTCAAGAGAATGCAAGTTACTATGTTTCTCAATAACCTTGACAGAACATGCATAATCCGTTAAAATAGCCTTGACGGAACATATAGATTCCATTAAACTAACCTTGACGGAATATACAGGATCCGCTTAAAAAGCCCTGACAGAAAATACAGGATCCGCTTAAATAGTTTAATATCATCAAGAGTATAGTTTGGTTACAGCATACTCTTGAAATTGTATTAGCGTCAGCGAAACAAACTACAAATGACACATATACAATACCCGTACAATTTAAGTCGTATATAATTCCACATCCTTGAAATATTAGACACATGTATTTTTCTGAATAAAATGGTACAATTGTTTCATATAACAAACACTCCCAAAATAGTACAGAAAGAGATGAACTGATTGAAACAGCAAATTATTCTAGGAGCAAATATCGAGATAATTGGCTTCGTATTCACATTTCCAGCTGGGAATAAAATTAATAACACGACTGACTCGGAGACATTTTCTCTTATAACTTGTGCTTTGAACGGTAATCCATATTGTAAGAAAATAATTAAAGCTTTTGGGTTGTGTCAATAAGCTAAACACACACACACACACACACACACACACACACACACACACACACACACACAACAAATACATATTACTGATATTTTACGCCTAACAATTCATTATCAATGGCGATGAAACATAAACATGGTTACTGTCATTTCTACTTTCAAAAGTATCTAGATTTTGACTTAAGTGCGCAACTCACTTCTAAGTATACAATGTAATGTTTGAAAACATATGCCATGATAATGAAATATTTTTACAAGGTGTCTGTAAGATAAATATGCAGTATATTGATTTAATATATGCGGGAAATTCTTTATTCTCACCTGGGGAAAATTTTACAACATCAAGTCTCTCCTTGCTGAGTTTTTGGTCAACCTTTTCGTCCCAAAAGTCATTTCTCCATTCTAATATATGCAGGCTGGTGGTAATTAAAATATGATAAATTTAAGCAACAAATCTAAATAACGACTCAAATGTAATTTTTTCATGACAAGGAGCAAAGAAAAACCACATCTAAAATTTTAATTTTCCGTAACATTTAGTTTAAATAGGATGAATTTTATTTTTAAATGATTTTGGAAATGAAATAGATCAATAATAGAATATTTTGTCTTTACTTGTTACTGTGATATCATACTCTTATTGAAAGCATAATGCATTCCAGTACACCTGGTGGTCAAGGCTGAGGGAGATACCTTTTCATTGCTAATCATAGGATCTCAAAAGAAGCGTATTGTAATGTGTTCTTTATTTTCAGTTGTATATAAAAAGCTGCATACAAATCTTGACAATCCATGAAAATAATGGAGAATATGGAACTTGACTCACTGTCCATCTCTGCTGCCCAGGGCTAAGAGCTGCCCTGTGATATCCATGTCTACGCATAAGAACTTGAACCCCTGTGAAAAAGACAGTGAACATGACTTTTTCTGGATTATTTAGTCAAAAGGTTTCGACACTAAAATATACTTCTTATTTATTTGACAGATAAGTAGATTGTCTAAATCATTTGATTTAGGATTATATATTTAAAACCAGATAGCAAAATATTGCCGTCAGAGAATATACATGATGACATTATGTATACACACAGACAGGCGTACGTACGTGCTTAAATATATAAGTACGTATGGTTGAAACTTCCAAGTTCTATATAAGATTTCATAAGATAAACTTTGAAAATTAAATTATATATCTCATGTTTCTGAAATTAATGAATACTATCATCTAATATATATATATATATATATATATATATATATATATATATATATATATATATATATATATATATATATATAAAGTATGATGTTTACATAAATACAATTTTGTTTATGATTGTAAGTTGTATGGTTATTTGAAAATACCTGATTTTGTCCACGCTTGTAAGTCGTGACATGTGTCAGGTAGACCAGTCTTTTCATTGACATTTCGCAATTAGGCTTTTGTGACATATGTCAAGTAGGCAAGTATTTTTCCATTATTATTACTCATATTCTGATGTGACATAGGTCATGTAGGCATGTGTATTTATATACATATTTTGGTAAACAAATTCATTCCGGTTCTATAATTCCGGTTCTAAAAGATCAGTCTGAAAGGAATATATTTTAGTTGTGTTGTTGAAATCAGATATAATTTGAGAGGAATTATTTATTTACAATATCCCATGAAAATACTAAAGTGCTCATTGACTTTTGTATTAATACATGATTCTGGGATTTATGTGAACTCACTCAAATATAGTCTGGATTACAACTTTGTGATACATCAGGACATTTAAGGCTTTTGGAATTCATTCGGAACATTCTATTATTTTGGACTTGTGATTAGGACATTTAGGATTATTTGGAATTTAACTCACAAATTGTAAGTGTCTTTTGAATTTTCACTTTAATTGTCTGGAAATAAATTGCTTGTTGATTTTGCTTACATTGTTGGTTTCACTTTCTTTCTGTTGCATATTTTAAGACCTAGAGTCGTAACAATTAAGTGATAAAGCGACAAAGACAATCATATTGAGTACCTTTAAATGCTGCTTGAAAGTTGACTTGCATGATCCTGAATCATAAAAACATATCAGACCATCCAAACCCGCTGTGACCACATCAGCATGTGTCCAACAACGTGGTAGCACTGACAGACCTCGCAGGTCATCATAGTGGCACTATAGAATAAAAAACGAAAATGAAAAAGTACCTAGTTTTGCGACTAAAGAACAAGTATAAGAATCAACGAGAAAATGTGCACCATGTGTTCTCAATAGAAGCATGAATTATTATGCCTTGTTTTGGCAGCATTGATTGGATCGTCGTTGCAAGCCACAGTCGAAAATCCGCTCCGCTCCTTTTTCACCCGCGGCTTCATGCGACTAGATTTCCTATTTTCTCCTGAATATGCATAAACCAGAATACGTTTAAAAAATATAAAAAATAAAAAGAAAACCCACAATGAAACAACAAACACATCAACAAAAGTGCCCTTGTAACGATCGATAACTGACTATGTTTGGAAGAAATATGATTGGTTTATTCGAACAGCATGAAAGGTCAACTTTCTGGGAAAATATTACTCAGGCTCGCAACGAATGGTTAAGCAAATGTTATGCAGATACATTAGAAACGAGGAAATCTCATCGCAGGCAGCCACGGTTGACAAAAGAACACAGTGTATGTTCGCCTGTGGAATGCAACGATGTGATTAGATATGATATGAGAAATGTGCAATAACATATATATATATATATATATATATATATATATATATATATATATATATATACTTAAGAGGCCCAAGTGGGCTTGAACTCTCTCAAATGACTGATATCTAAATGAAGGCCGAATGCAATGGGGATCTGTCAACAAAACCTGGGCTAATATGATGCTTTCTGACATTTTATGGTTTTTACACTTTTTCGTAACAGCGGCAGTATTTGGTAACGGATCGGCATCATTTGTAAAGATTTTAAAAATATTCCAGCCAAAAAGCTTTCTGTTAAATTGAAGTTAAGTTCTGTTCAGCGGCTGTTAAGAACAAGTGATTGAAATGCATTTTGTGTTTAGTAAAGGGAGCCGTATTTGATGGCAAACAACATCATTTGTAAAAATTGAAATGCCTATATGTCAGAATCATTTTTGTAAAATTTGGTCAAGTTCTGTTTAACGATTTCTGAAAAGAAGTCGTTTACAGATTCCCTATACTTTTTACTTGCAGCTATATTTGAAGACGGACTGACATCGTGTGCAGAAATTTAAAAGACCTATATTCCAGAATGCTTTCTGTCAAATTCGGATAAATTCTGTTCATCAGCTTTTTTGGGGGGTGGGGGCTGGGATGGGGGGAGAGGTTTTATTGTTTCTAGCTTTAGTAAAGGCGTCCATATTTGATGACGGATAAACTTGTAAGGCTTTTATGCTAGGCTGCTCTCTGTAAATCGTGGTTAAATCCTACTCAGCGATTATGTAAAGAAAACTTGTATTTTTGTTTACAATTTTAGGAACTATGGCCATATTTGAAGGGGAAGCGGCATCACTTGCATAAAATTGAACGGCTTTCTGGCCAAAATGCCTACGACTAAATTTCCTTGAAATTGAAAATAGTAAATGTTGACAGACCGACGACGCACAACGCACGACAGACGCAGGGCCGTACAACAAGCTTATTTGCACAACATAAATCATTTAAGCTGTATTAGCCTGCACTCATTCCCAAAACCAATTTGAAACTAATATGGCGAGTTTTCTTTGTAACTTATTACTACTGAAAACTATTATCGTACCACCACAATCAAACCACATCGATCAGTGCTGTGTTTTGGCTGTACTTTGACCAGGAACACATACCACTCTGATCATTTGTCGGCCGTTTTGGCGACCTTGTTTGTGGTCATCCGAAATCATTGATCTGACCAAAGTGCAACCTCAATTCAACATTTTCACCAACGCAAAAAACATACTGAACAAAACTGAAAATATTTATGTAGTAAGACACTGACAAACGTGACCCAAATAAACATTTTAACGGAGAGAAAATATTACAATCAAAGATCTGTCTTCCCAGAAAATTACTCACTTTGAAAATTTCCGATAATGATCAACTCGAGCAGATCGCACGAGAATAAGACAATGTTTCTGCTTCTCTGATTCTTGGTCGGAACAGACACACAAGTCAGGGTGCCACACACCCCATTGTTGCTGACTAACAGTTGTATTTATTACCCTCGTTAACAAAGAGATTTTGAAAATGTGACTTTCTTTCCCAGATTGTAGGCATGCACTGAATTTAAGTGATTGTTTTGGTTTTTAATTGCGTCTATTACACTTTACTGAGGTTGAAAAGGTTTTATTCAGGCATAAGAAAGTCTGATAGAGATACTGGCACAGTGAGAGCATGTGCTGTACACTTCGCTTTGCCAACCCTCCAGTTAATTATTAGTGGGCTGTAAAAAGTTGCTTGTGCCAAACTTAACTTCTGGTTGGTTTGCTTACATCGTGATATGATTGCTCCTGCCCGAACTATTGTATACCATTTTGCAAACTAATTTTCATTATTCTTCATCGGGACAGCCAAAATTGACGTTGTGTTATTATCTAAGTTTACGATTTCGTTTGCTTTAAGGTGTTCTTTGTGATTTATAGACTTTTCATGGCAAACATAAGACACAAAAAGGCAAACACAACGTGAACTCACTCTTCACATCACTTTAATTTGTGACTATACCCTATGGCTGAAAGCAGAAATCGTTTCACAAAAAGCTCCATTATGTGCATTTATTTCAATTAACTCCTAGACAGAAACTTGCTCCACATATTAGTATACATGATAAAGAGTATAACAATCAATTACTTGTGTCAAAGAAATGTTTTTAATCGCTGAGAAATTAAAGACACCAAAGATAAAGTAGTTGCCCCCCAATTATCTGTATAAACAAGTTGTCGCAAAATAAATCAAGATTTGCTTCCTAAGTTTTACCTGTGTTATTGGGATTTCATCTAGAGAAACATCTTTAATAGGCGATCCGCTCTGAGCTATTTTGGCGGTCAAGAGCGCATTCATGGTTGTGCCTATGAGAAGCTTGTTGGCATGCATCAGCAACATGCGAACACCGCCATTGGCCTTACGGATCTTGTTGGGAAAAAGAAAAGAAAACTGAGAAACAAATGCATGATTATAATTATGTAGCAAAAATGATCAGAACAATTCCGGCGTACTTTTATTAAAAATAGAATCCAAATAGTACTTATCTTAATTTTCGGTCCATAGAATTATATATATATATATATATATATATATATATATATATATATATATATATATATATATATATATATATAATCATCTATCTGTTATCCTTCATAAAAAAGGAGGAAAATCTAGGGCAGATCCTGATTTTTACTGAAATAAAAAGCTATTGATTACCGAATATTTATTTCACATTAATTTCACAATTCAAAAGTATGATTTTCCATTTATGACTAATCGAATCATCTATATTGCAAAAATCTGTATCCAGTGTTGTAATGTGCGTAATTAAAAATCTACTGAAAGTGTAAGTCACACGTGTTTCTGATGATACAAGTGGTTTGGTGTGAGCATGAAAAAGCTGAATTCAGGAAGGAGATATCTTGTCTCTAATAAGGACGACCATGCAAAATGTTATCGAGCCTTCAAACATTCTTTGAAATGCTTCACATTGACAAGTGTTAATTTACAGGAAATTTCTTATTTTCAATACATTTATCCATAAGAAAATGATAGCTATATATCTTGTGTGAGGGGTTTTCAATTTGCTTGCATTGAAAACAAATCAATACTATCTAACAGCGAACATAGCCAAAAGAGTTTGTAATAATCGCAGTATTTTATAGTGAATTGTCCACCAAATAAGTATACGCTAGCCGTTGTATACCATCTATAATACAGTAATATACACAATCACCCAAATAGTCTTCCTTAACCTAACCGTTGTATACCATCTATAATATAGTACTATAGGCAATCATCCAAATAGTCTTCCGTAAGCTAGCCATTGTATATCATCTATAATACAGTAATATACACTGCTATGCATATTGAATTTATAATATGTGTCCATAATTGTAACTTGTACTTTAGTCAGATTATGGTCATTTTGTAAACAACATGTTTACATAGCATTTGAGTTCAAGGCCGGTTTTGTAAGCAGCTGGACTGTTATTTCCATGTCTTGTTGTGACAAAGGTCAGGTACACAATTTTCCATTAAAACTACTCATATTGTGATGTGACAAGTCATGTAGGCATGTATATTTATATACAGATTTTAGTAAACAAATTCATTCCTATTCTAGAATTATTTTAGTTGTGTTGTTGAAATCAGATATAATTCAGAGAGAGGATTTATTTATTTACAATATTTTTGGGAATACTAAAGTGCTCATAGATTTTAGGACTTTTGGGATTATGTGAATTCAGTCAAAACATTACGGATTATATCATTGTGGTATATCAGAACATTCAAGACTTGTGGTACATCAGGACATTCAAGAACTGTGGTACATCAGGACATTCAAGGCTATTTGGAATTCATTCGGAACCTTATATTTTTTACTTGTGATTAGGACACTTAAGATTATTTGGACTCTAATTCACGTTATTGTAAGTGTTTTTTGAATTTTCACTTTAATTGTCTAGAAATAAATTGCTTCTTGATTACACATAATTTTGTTGGTTTCACTTTCTTTCTGTTACATATTTTTAGACCATAGACTCGTAACAAAACAATTACACAAATAGTCTTTTCAGATGAAGCTCATATAATGAATACTATGAAAATCACGTAGCAGTGATTTCGAATAGGACAGTGTTTTTTACATGAATAAAAGTCATATATGTCATGTTTCATAAACAGTTTATACTCCTTATATTGACGTATGTATTCATGCTATGATATAACATCTTCCAGATAAATGTGTTTACGTAGATAGCAACATAATATAATCTTCAAAGTCAATTTATCATCCTATGCTGGAATGTTTAACGTAGAATAATTAGAGATTTTAACCGTGTGATTAATATATTTTAGGTTTTTCCTTATTTCACATAAAATCTTTCAAATTCGATGAATTAGTTTAAGACTTAGTTTGCGAAGGCTCGCAAAAATATCAATTATCCAATTTGTGGCATAAAACTGCAATGAAATAGAAAACACATAAGATCGGTGATACATACATAAATCAATTATATTACCTGCAAAGTGCCATCTGCATTCATATTTTTGTTCCATTGCCAACAATGAATGAGCCCGTCCCTACCACCAGAGAGAAGGTAGTTTGTACAATACAGTACCGTAAACACGGGTCCCTTCAAAGGAAATATAATATAAATAAGGAATAATATAATATATTTCTTCATTTGATAAAGACATCTGACACATAACACGAGTAGAATAACCACATAAAAAGCATATGCGCGACATATATAAACTATAATACCAATATATTACATTTAATGTCGTGTATAATTTTAAAAAAATTTTGAGATGCAGAATATTTATGTACATCCTTTCAATAGACGTCCAACTTTACAATTGTTCTTAAAATGCTTTTGTAATTCACTGACTTGCAAAATATTTGTCCCGAAACTCCTATTATTTTGAAAAATGCATGAAATTCTTCTTTGATTCCCATTTGCAAAGCAGTACGCCAAATAATGAAAATATGTTTGTATGCCAAAAGATGACCTAAGCAATCAAGCCTTGTAATACTGGACTGAAATAATGCGCACAGCAATAAAGAATTTTGCGATCCCAATTTATTATCATACTGTATGGAAGAATAAAAGAAATCGGCATATGGTCATCAATTCAATCTGATTAAAATCGAATCGAGATATCTGACATAACGGGGATCAGACGGATACCGATACGAGGTCATGTTCTGTTGACCTTTCGTTTCACCAATCAGATTACAGCTTTTGCATTTATGAAAATGAAAAACGTCATTCGGAACATAATGTTTCTAGCGATAACACTCACTGATACGAAATACAATACTTTCACTGATTGGTTACTAAGCAGAAGTGGACCGGGGATTCCAAAGATTACCAGGGCATGAACCCTTATCAATTAGACCCCGATTTTAATCATACTGGTCTATTGATTGAGAATGAGAGCAACTAAATATATTTGTAACATTAGAATGAAAACGGAAATGTATTATAAAGTGTTTGACATTAAACACTCACGTCATGCGCATGCTTGATGAAATTAGTGATTTTATTTCCGCCGTCTCCCCATATATAGATCGTTCCGTTCGAATCTCCCGTGATCAGGTCCCCTACATCATTCTGAACTAGAGTGATCACGAATTTAGCCTTTAGAAAATTCTATAAAGAAACCAATGAATATATATATATATATATATATATATATATATATATATATCGTGTTCTTTTGCATGTTTCATTATCTTTGATCAATATTATTAGTAAACACAGTTAACAATCTATTCAACAGTTGATGACAAAATGCATTCCATCTTGGACATTTAACTAAAATACGGTTATATATTTGAAAAAAAAAAAATACAACAAAAAGCAAAACTTTTCAAAGGTGCATCATTATTCCCACTTTTATTATATACCAATACAAATTTCCAATTGATGTCCGACTTTTCTTCTTCTGGAATATATATCTTACGTCGAATTTGTCATAAAATTCAAAATGTCTTCAAATTATTTTCAGCATCTTCTGATTTTTAAACATATTAACTGTACTGTACGAGGATAAATCGGAAATTGTCCAGATAATAACAATGAATCTTCATTTCTTCATGACGGATGGTAAAACATTATTTATTTTTTTTACTTTTAAAATCTGGATGCATGTTGTTAAAACATTTAAATTATCAGACCAAGAATAGGAAATTTCTTAATGTATTGCATAAAATTCAACTATCATTTTCGATATATCAAGTTCATACAGATCGCAGTCGACCAGAATTAATGGCAAATCACACTATATAGATCCACATTGCTGTCTTGGTGAAACTTGGCATGTTAGTTGTAGTCGAGTAGTTTAGTGAATAGCAGAGAAAAAATTGTATGTCACCTATCTCCTTTTCGAGATACATTAGCACCATCGACGATCGGTCGAGGAATAATAAGAGAAGATTTACATGGAAGTCTGTAAAGGGAGTGAATTTGGAAGGAGGAGCAGTGATAGTGTTTTATGTGTAATGTGAAACTGGATTATACTCTCTCTCTCTCTCTCTCTCTCTCTCTCTCTCTCTCTCTCTCTCTCTCTCTCTCTCTCTCTCTCTCTCTCTCTTTTACGCAATATGGAGTGCATATTGTACTAAATATCTTTTACCATTCAATTTTAAGCAATCAGCCTCATTCCAACAACTCTAGCTCTTACACTGATCTATCAATACACAATTTAGCTTAATAATTCATCACTGTTCGTCTATTCATGCGCATTAATTGGAAATAAACGTTAAATCGCATTTTGTGTCCTGCAATCTTCATTTTCTTGTACGTTCGTTACTCCTCTATTTTTCGTAAGAGAAAATATTAAAACTTTTGATTTTATCTGGTCATATTGGCGTGTTCTTTAGAACACAACATTATGCTTAAGAAACTAAGACTGGTACATGACGTCACAACATATAAAATATACATCATTGTGCTGCGCATCCGGATGTGCATAAACAATATTGTTATTTGTCCAAAAGTAAGCGGTCATGTCTATATTACTCACCTCGTAGTCTGGTTGTGCTGACAGCTGTACAGTTTTACTGTCTGGATAAATCTTGAACCAGGATATGTGCTCCTTACCAACCGTAACAAGAACCTCAGGATACTTTTTGTTGAAACCAATATCACAGATGAGCTCTGTATTTAACTGGGAAAGAGACTGTACTTTAAACTTACTTTAATTCAAAACGACATAATTTCGGGGTTTTCCCAACGTCAAATCATTAAGTGGACACTAAACTTTCCTCATCGTTTCTCACTGTAGATATACTTTTTTAAGTTAAAGAAATTAAAGGATATATATATATATATATATATATATATATATATATATATATGTATGTGTGTGTGTATGTGTGTGTGTCTGTGTGTGTATGTGTGTGTGTAAAAATTCAACAGAATATCATTCTTTATAGCGAGAAAAAGTCTTCCCTATAAGTCTTTGATCGTTTAATTGCATGGTACGTGTTAAATTTAAGGGTACGTGTTAAATTTAATGGTACGTGATAAATTTAATGGTACGTGTTAAATTTAATGGTACGTGTTAAATTTAATGGTACGTGTTAAATTTAAATAAATACGTTTCCAATTAGATATCTGTTTATGTTTGTTTTCATGCAATATTGTTATTGTCAATAACGTTTCTTCACTGAAATCGTGTAACTATACAAATCATTGCCTTTCAAACCCAGTAGAAGCTTTATGTTCCACAAAATTTCAAGTTAAACAATTAGGTACAGAAAGTGTGTCTTGTCAATAGAATCATTTGTCATATTTAAGTTACCGATATAATTATGTCATATGTCTAAGTTGCCTAATAATATAATTTGCCATGTCTAAGTTGATGTTAGCATCATTTGCATTGTCTAAGTTGCCTAATAATATAATTTGCCATGTCTAAGTTGACGTTAGCATCATTTGCATTGTTTAAGTTGCCAATAATATAATTTGCCATGTCTAAGTTGTCAATATTATCATTTGTCATGTCTGTATTGTCAATAGTATCATTGGATATGTCTAACTTGATGAATCCAGACTCTACGGAGACAAACAAGATGCGAAATATTAAATTTTAATAACGTCAAGTAAACGCTGTATGTTGGTGCATTTTATAGTTTTTCATTTCCCACAAAAACTTATCACAGCTCTATTCCCCTAAAATCGGCATCATTTCCCGTAGGAAGAGACAAAAAGCAAAGAAAAAAAGCCACCATAGGAAATGTACAGGTCTTTACTTTACCAACAAGAATCGATTTGTTGGCAGCAATCTTGGCAAAGCGTAATATTTTCATGGAAAGCACAAAAAAGACTCGTATAAAATTTTGTTCAGTATGATAATATGTCTTTATTAGTTTTATCTAACGCTTCCTCTTCTGAAATATATTCATGGAATAGATTAATAGAATGTATCTTACGATAGTTTCACCACATTTGATACCACTCTTTGTATCCCAGATTGTTAACTTCTTGGTAGAGCTGTTATCAACGGCAGCTATTATATCCTGGTAAGTAATGAAAAAGTTGGAATAAATATCATGAAAAAATGATATATAATAACACTGTAAAAATTATGAACAGATGCAAAGGAATATATATTTAAAATCTATCTCTATGTCTCTGTTTCTGTCTCTCTACAACAGAGAGAAATCAATAAGATGACGTTGTTTCGAATAATTTTACCGTGTACTGTACACATATGATATGATTAAGCTAAACTAAAAACAACATGTATATGCATAATGTATTGTTCAGTAATGAAAATGTTGGATTAACTCTCATATAACAAATACGGCACACAATACCAGTATAAATGTTATAAATACACGCTAAGTTATATGTCAAATTTCTATTGTATTTGACTACTATAGAGTACCAAGAAAACTGGAGTTCCAATCCAATTTGTCCTTGTATTATTTTCCTTTTTGCAGAAATAAAATAATATCTGGAAAATAAATATAACCAATGGAAATGATTTATTCAGCCAGATACCTGTCCTAGTGCAAAAGCAACGCATGCTACGGCCTTTTCAAACTCTCCAAGTCCTAGGATATGAATTGTCTGCAACGTATCAGAGCGCCATACCCTAATATGTGCCTGAATAATAATAATAATAATAATAATAATAATAATAATAATAATTTGTGTTTGTAAAACATGTATGCAACCCCCCGCCGACCAAGTCTGAGTCCAAAAACAACTCAAAAAACTTTGACATAAATTAACAAATTAGTATTATGGCATAAAAATATAATCAGGTCTTTTACATATGCACACAAATAAAGTAACAACAAAAAGGAAAGAACACATATCACAAGTTTTATATGGAAAATACAATAAAAGAATAATCAAGATGGGTAGCTGTCTAAAAGATAATCTCATTGAATTTATCGTATTATACTATGCTGACAAATGTTTAAAAAATTTAATGATATCAAACAACCATTTTAAAATTATTTTTCAAGACGAAAATAATTGTGCTTCCATCTACTTTGTTGTCAAGGAAACCGAGGAATGCATGTGTTTTAAATATTGATGATAACACTGAAAAATGATATATGTATGCGATCTTTATTTGTTAACGTAAACGCTAAAACAAAATCATTTATCAAGTTTGAATCAAGAAGGGTTGGTTGTCTTACCAGTTTCTTGGGATCATTTTTGCCGGAAAATTGGCCTGTGGCAACCAATATGCCATTTGAGTGAACAGCGATACTGAAATAAGGATCTAATATAGTACAATATCTTTATATATATATATATATATATATATATATATATATATATATATATATATATATATATATATATATATATATATATATATTATTAAGACAACTGCCATTGATATACGAAACAACTGTTAAATAAATTGTCGTAATAGTTGCATAATTGAGAAAAAGCTGCATTAAAAACCCGTATCACTGTTTTAATTTCCCGAAAAATGAAAATACAAGAATTCCATCAACAACATAGTTCCATATAATCTAAAATCTATTTTGTTTTCTTCAAATTTGCAATCATAATGAAACAATACGTGTAATAAAAATTGTGTAGCCTTTGAACAAGATTACACCTAAACTTCTGGGGGGAGAGAGGGTTAATTCTCTGCCATTGGACTTTAAATAGTTATTTAAATCAAATCGTATACGTACAACCGCTTCTTACAGCGATAAGTAATGGTATCTGCAATCAAGGGGTGTAATCGGACAATAAGGGGAGATATGTATCAAGGGGTGTAATCGGACAATAAGGGGAGATAAGTATTACCATTTAATGTCATCTGTATGCTCTCTGTAGTGTCTCTGGCGATGCTCCTCCACATGATATATCACAGCAATATATGACATAAAGTAAACAATCTCTCCGCTGTATAACACGTAAATGTTGTTTCGGCAGTCATTGCCTCTGTATCCATACCTACAAAGGTATATGAGACATAGTTTATCTATCTCAACATCCTTGTTTGTCATGGATGTTAATTTTTCCCATATTAAGCACTATTAAACCTACTGCAATGCTACATTTCTCAAATTCTTTAGTTATTTTAAGATAGTTTACCTATCTTTTATGGGTATATTATTCCTATTAGGAGGATAATGGTGCTTTTAGCCTGCTCAACCCTCACCCTCACATGCTGGAAAAATCCCATCCCAAAGAAGAGGGAATCAGGTCCAATCATTCAATAAAATAGACAAAAGTAACTTCTAACAAAAGCCGAAAAGCTTGCATTAAATAAAGTACGATAACCCAAATAGGTAATAGACAAATAACAGGGAGTTATGCTCCTTAAGAAGGAGGCGAGGACGATGAGAAGCTAAGCTATCATGGCGCTACGTGAGGGTGACAGTCTAGTATGAGGAGTTCTGAAAATAGGGGCATCACAAAACTATTTACAAGGCACAGCAAGAAAACGGGAAAACAGATACAAATACTAACAAATGCGATTTAAAAACACATATATCATACGTACACTCAGTACAAGAAAACATTTATTTCTTCTCTATTAAATATCTTTCTTTAACTCTTATATATAGATTGATCAACACACAACTAACTCTACATATTTGATCTAAGGAAAGGCCAGTCCTGACATATACACATATTAAAGGGATAAATGCACCTTTTACAATAAAAATATAGCATAGATCTTGCATACACGAATAGGAGAAAATAGATCGATTCATGGCAAGAATCACTTCATGCGTTATTTTTCTTTGAGTGGTTCAATTCCCATGTATCGAACACGCTTAAGCAAGTCTCTTTGTATAAAGCAAATAAATAGCAAAAAAGACAAAACGTGGAACTTGTTTTCAGACGTACAGCTGAAAACAACTTAATACAAGATGCAAAAGTACATTTATAAGTCACCTAGGGACCATAAGACAGTCAAACTTTGAATAAAATAGATACAATTCTAAATGAGTTAGGCCTTTTCCATACTGAGGCCCATACAAAATTTGATTTTATTTCACACGATTGTGAGCGGAAACCAAATTAATGACGCAAAAATCAAAGTAATATTGAAATAAATCGAAGTCTAGAAATAAACGAAATAAACAAACCAAAAACAAAGAAGACATCAAAAGATAAACGACAGTGAATATTTACACAAAATCTGTCAAGTAGTTTTTAAATTATAAGGTTCCACTCCACAGTTTCGTATTGTACACAAAGATGACATTTGTTTCGTATTGTACACAAAGATGAAATTTGTTACAATAAAATGTAAATCCCGACATTTTACCTATGTAATCATGTGTTATTTAAAGTAGAATCCAGAAAAGCTTATATTGTCGTGAATCATTTTTTTTTAGGCGTTTATTATGTATCCGATGATACGGGTATCTGGCTCAGCATGATTACCACAGGGTTCGAATGCAAAACTATGTGCTCAGGGTAAATGACAGGTTTTATAAAGCAAAAATGTGTATCAAATTTTTTACATGAAATTTAAAAACAAGTCTGATTTCTTCAAATTTTGTCTAAAGAAAGACAACTCAGGTGGTTAAACCTCCATATATGTGGTTGTATGTAAATTCCTTAGTCAGAACAGGAACAGGTAAAAAAAAATGAGGAATTTCGGCAATTTTTAAAGACGTTTTGCTTGTTTACAAGCTGGATTTAAACAGGCGCTGAATATTTCTGTTAAAGCAAATAAAATAAGATCATCAGTTGGACAGATACATAATTCTTTTTTGGATCATAAGAAGTTAGAACTTCCCAATATTGGGCAGTTTTTTTCCGCAAAGAATTAACCTACCTGAAGATGACATGCATGTGAGGAAGTGAAGATTTGTGAAAATTGTGGAGCGTAACATGAGCATATGAAGATTCGTCAAAGGAAACAATTGATTGTAGAACTTTTTATAGTTTCCTGATTGTTATGAAGTTACATATAAAAAACCCAGATTTTTAAAACAATTTAAAATTATTTACAAGTAAGAAGAAAAAAACAGATTTTTGTTTGATTTCACTATAGTTATTTGTAGACTTCTGTGTCACATGCCAATTTCTTTTTCAATTCATGAAGAATGTCTTAGGTGTTGAGCGGAATCGAGATTTGTGACGTACGGGAGGGACAAATGGGTAACAATGTATAACTTTTTTCATAGAATATTGTGGAGTTTCAAAAGGAAATAACTTACACCCAGTGCAATTTGAGTCTTTGATCCGGAGGGTCGATGGTTGCCTTTTTCAGAACATCTTCGGATATAGTAAACTGCAAAGTTTTCCCTTTAATGTTCATTGTTAGAACATGCCCTTCTTTTGCACCATTGGATTCTTTTGATATCTTCAATGATGGATTACCATCTACGGCTTGATTTTTAGGAGATTCTTCAAGTTTACGGTCATTTTCTTGTTTGTCATCTTTTGAATTGTTGCTTTCTGACATCTTGTCGCTGTTGGAGACATGAGAATCCTTTTCCTCGGAGTATACTTTACCATTTTCGTTTGTAGTTTTGGTCCCGACTTGATTTTCTGCGCTTGTTTCTGTTCCAACAGTTGTTTTACTTTCGTCCTTTCTTTCGCTTTCATCGGCTGAATTCGAAAGACAATCGAAATAAATTGCATAAATTCCCAAATAATTAAAAGTCAACGATGATGATAAAAATACAATTATTAAGTAGGTCATTGGGTCAATTAAACGTTTTCAGTCGAATTTATAAGTACTGACTCAAATGCGTTTTTGTATATACTAATATACAGTATCGATGGAAAAATGTCAGCTTGAAGATTCAGTTTTAACTAATTATTAGAAAGTTACCTTCATCCATTCGGCAAATAGAACGAAGAAAAAAAACAAACAAACAAACAACCCCCCCCCCCAAAAAAAAAAAAAAAAAAACCACAAAACACATTTTACGGCATGACATAAAAACAGCAGTTATTCAAATGCGAGAAAAACTCAACTTTTATTTATTTATTTTTTATAATCTAAATGAACTGTTCAGAGTTGTGGACATGTTTCAACTTAGCTCTGCCTCATGTTTCAAACGAGCGGAAAGCAAAGTGTATCACCGTATTTCATTGAAAATAGGTTAAGGGTTTACAATAACATATGACATTTAAATGGCAACACGTTTATGTTTCCATAAAAAAAATAGAATCGCCTTGTCACTTAAAACCAAGTAAAATTCTAATCAGATATTTTTTATTTTGAAAACTGACTTCTGAACTTTTCAGCACACTAAATGAAAGCTGTCAAAAAGAAAGCTTGCAGTGGAACTGCACTCTCAAGAATGTTATAACTGAACAACCTCTATTCTGAATTTTCATACATTATCATGATATCTCTGGATTTTATCAGCTTTTTTCATAGTTCTTAGGGCATTTTAACAATATCAGTAGGTATATGACTTCAATTGGTTTCTCACCTTGCTTGATATTCATCGCCTCTGGACCCTTTTTGTTATTCGGCGACTCTGGAGATTGCAGTACTTCAGTTTTCATTTCTTTCAACGGGATTGCCTTTTGGGGAGCTTGATTGTCTTTAGAAACTCCGTGCCTTTCATTCTCATCTGCTTTCTTTTTACCTGCAATATGTAGTGAAATTATAATAAATATCTAGACAAATTTGCACTTGACAAAGAAAGGGAGATCTATGTACATTGGATATATTTGCCTCTGTCCAAACCGCTTAATGCTGTATTTGTATGTCTGTCCTCTGTCTATGTAACCCGCTATGTTTCCGTGTACATACTTAGTTTTCCGATTGCATGTCTGTCTGCCTGCCCGTATATATATATATATATATATATATATATATATATATATATATATATATATATATATATTTATATATATGTGTGTGTGTGTGTGTGTGTGTGTGTGTGTGTTTAACGCCTGTCTATTATTTTGACGTCTTTCCGTTCTCACATTGATGGGGTATATGTACCTAGAAGCTTACGTCAGATAGTGTCTAAGTTTTTTTTTTTTTGTTTTTCATTCTTCGGTCGTACCATGCATACAAAAAAGACAAGGAAGGACAGTCGCCATCTTTGCTTCCGTAGAGTCATACCGGTGGATGATTCTCCATTACAAAGTGTTTCCATCACATCTTATTGGTATGCATTAGACACGCACAAGAACGTTCCTGGTTTGGTTAGACCCAGCCGACGTAAAGGTATTTTGCCTACCGTGAAAACGATGCAAAGTTATCACATACTACATTGGAGACAAATCCTATTATTTTGTGCCTCGGAAAATTTGGTTATCTCCCCATGCATAGTCTGTCGGTATAACGACTATACATTATTTGTATCATCCTGATCATTCTAGTTACATCGGTATCTCCCCCACAATTCAAAGAGTTTGAAATTAAGACGGGTAAAAAACAGAGTATAAATTGGTCAAAGCTCAATAGTCTCGATCAGAACAAGACCGTGTAAACGCAATACTTAGCATAAGCTAATTAATAGCCATTATTTCTTACTTTGCTCGCATTTGTATAGTGTCATTTCCTTGTTTCATATTAAGTAATTTCTGTACGAATGGGACAATTAACGATAACTTCAAAGCAACAACTTTGCTGAATTTCATTTTATGTAACAACCAGGTTGCTGATCTTTAAAAACATTTTTTTTTTTTTAAAAATGAGTGTTTTCAGGAGTCAAGAATATTTAATGCTTTTTTTAAAAACGAGTGTTTTTAGGAGTGGAGGTTTTTTATTATTTTTTTTTAAAGTGATGTTGGGAGTTACTAATACTGTAATTTTTGTAGTAGTAAAGTTTAAAAGCATTATTAGTAAGTGTTCTCATATTCTTATACACATGGGGTGGTGGTGGTGTGGTGGGGGGGGGGGGGGTACAGAGTAGATACATAATGACAGTAATAGCGTTTTGAAATGATCAGTCAATCATGTTTGTTTTATTTCTTTGTTAAAAAAAAGACCTTATTATTTTAAATATACTAAGTATTCTCAAGCTGTCATCATGTACCAACTCACCACTCAGGAAGAGGCTGATACAAGTATAATTCAGACGCTGTAAAAGACTGAAATTCTAAAATTCCCACAATACAGACTTTGCAGTCGTGTGATCATTTCTGCACGCAAGTTGATGCCAAGATATGGTTCAAAACTAGTGTAAAGGACTTCATGACACTGCAATTAGTCTGGGTCACGAGGTTTGTTCTCTTCTCTCCTTGACTCAATTCTTTGATAGGAAATGATTCAACAAATGGATTATCGTCCAAGGTAAAGGCAAAATGTGTCAGTTCTATGAAGAGAAAGAGCACAAACGTATATACGCTTTCAAATCTTGAAAATAAAGTCATTATAAGCAATTAAACTCGACTGTATCACATGAAAATTTGCACAATGTATGTGCCGTGAAAAAATGTACAGAACACAGTCCAGGAATGAGTCACTTTCTCCTTTTTGATACTATCTTGAATATCATATAAAAAGAGCAAATTGTCAGATATTTGTATTGAAATGGGCACTAGAAACAAAAGCCTAGGTTTGGTTTTGTTTTTGTTGGTTTTAACGGTACTTTTAATACATTATTATTAGCTATATTATGCCTAGGTAATGGGAGGAAGTTAAGTGCCTTTCTTAAGGAATAGCTGAGGCAGTCGACCTGGACTGGCCTAGGCTGATATCGAACCCGCGACTCAAGGATTACGAGTCCGACACTCTACCAACTGAGCAACCGCGCCTCCCAGATAATAGATAGGATATGAAAGGTGAAACAACACAGCTAGCACTGACTACAATGGACCCACGACTAAAAGATCTGGAAGTAATTATCACCTGTGCTTGCAATAAGTCACTGCGTCAAATGCGCTGCAGTTGTCGATCTATATGCTTCTTTGCACCGTTATCTGCGCATTTGAAGGTGAAGACTCATATCGAAATCCAATAGAGTAGTATTTTATTGTCACACACGAAGACAGTGAGACTAGTGATAATAGTGATAGTGAAGATGATGGCTGAGATATTTCATAATTTGTTTTTGTTTTTTAAAATGCATCACCAACATTTAGTCATCATTATTGGAACTTCATTAAGTACATTTTCCTTTTTTCATCAGACTATTAGGTGAAAGTTGAGGAGTAATGAGAACGAAAACCACTCATGGCAGGTACTGTGGCGTATTTTACGAATGGGGTCGGGCAACAAAAACCAAGCAAAGCTCCCTTAAAAGTGTAGTCAGAAAATCACACCTGGTGTTCAAATGCTGCTAACACTTTGTCATTTCCTATGTCACCTTGAAAGGAATGTTGTTCGGTGTGTCTGTGTGTCTGTTTTTGCGGGGGGAGGGGAAGGGGACTCGCTAATGTATTTCCAACTCGGCTATATGTGCATATTCCATAAATTCGACACTTTTTTCATTCAAACGGAAATATCTATTAGATCATCGTGGATTTCATCCTTGACGAATAGGTAAGCTCAGAACAAAGCCTATTACACCCATTCGGAACTGAAGACAACCTCAAAAAGCAAATTACGTTTCCTTAGAAGACATTTTGCTTATTTTGTTAACATTTCCTTATAATCTTACGCTAACATTTTCATTTTCTCCCCCATTTGTTCATTTTATACCGTCTGCTGCGACAAAGTGTCGAATTTATGGAATATGCCATCCAGTGAATGATTTTGTCTCTTCCCTTGTAGTATATTATTGCCGTCTTTGGACTTTCCATATAGTCATTTGTAGGTACTCTTATTGCAGTCTTTGGACTTTCCATATAGTCATTTGTAGATACTCTTATGCAGTTTTTGGACTTTCCATATAGTCATTTGTAGATACTCTTATGCAGTCTTTGGACTTTCCATATAGTCATTTGTAGATACTCTTATTGCAGTATTTGGACTTTCCATATAGTCATTTGTAGATACTCTTATTGCAGTCTTTGGACTTTCCATATAGTCATTTGTAGATACTCTATGCAGTCTTTGGAGTTTCCATATAGTCATTTGTAGATACTCTTATTGCAGTCTTTGGACTTTCAATATAGTCATTTGTAGATACTCTTATGCAGTCTTTGGACTTTCCATATAGTCATTTGTAGATACTCTTATGCAGTCTTTGGACTTTCCATATAGTCATTTGTAGTTACTCTTATGCAGTCTTTGGACTTTCCATATAGTCATTTGTAGATACTCTTATGCAGTCTTTGGACTTTCCATATAGTCATTTGTAGATACTCTTATTGCAGTCTTTGGACTTTCCATATAGTCATTTGTAGGTACTCTTATTGTTAGTTATAACGAGCCCCTGTGTATAGTCTTAAGTCAAATGTTTCTTTACCTCCCATTACGGAGGTAATGTGTTTGTCTTCTTTACACTTCACCCCAACCCCCACCCTCCGGTAAGGAAACGATACTGTCATATTGTACATATAAAGCTTTTGTATTTTTTCCCCAGCTGCATCTGTGTTCTGTGTGATGTTTGAAGTGTTCCGGTAACCTGCATTGGGCTAAACTCAAAAAAGTTATTTATGGGTTGTTTGGAACTTCAGAAATATAACTTGTTGTGCAATGATCTTTGAAGTTTGAATATTTACACACACACACACACACACACACACACACATTTGAGAATAAACCTAATGTTTAATTTGATCCATATCGAAATTTTCATACGTAAAATAACCAAAAGCAAGAATAGAATAATGGATTTAACTCAAATATAAGGATTCGGAACTTAACACTTTTAACCCTGTAAAATCAATTCGTGCGGATACTTAGTCTATATTCAGTGTCTCTGACAACCCGTCTTTCCAGAATTACCTAGTATAACGAAAAGTACACGTTCATAAAAGAAAGAGAAGTATAAGTTAAATGAATAATTGTTGTAAAAATGCTTGATAAATAGAATGAACTAGAAATGCGATGTGGGGCTCGAACCCACGACCCTGGGATTAAGAGTCCCATGCTCTACCGACTGAGCTAACCGAGCTATTGACACGCAGTTTTTGTAAGTATTTCTGTATTGAATAATTGTTCTTGACATTAGCTAAAATCTAATATTATAGTAGGTTATGACTCGTATTATGTATAAGAGAATTAGCAAATATTCGGGATATATTCTCACTGTACTTATCTTTAATGTGATTTTCTCAACATCGTCAAAAAACCAGAAATGCAACTGTCAGCACATAATTTAGGCCTGACCATATAACGAGTATTATCTTACAGATTAAAAGGGTGTGCAAAGGGCGCGAAAGTCTGTGTAAATTGTCGCAAGATGAATGACGTAGCTTTCGCACTGATAATATAAACAAGAGCGGATCCAAGAAAAAAAATGGGGGGGGGGGGGAGTAGGGGAGGAGGCTGTGAAGCTCCCCCCCCCCCCCAAAAAAAAGAAAGAAAATAAAATAAAAAAATAAATAAATTAAATAATGACCGCAAAACAACAGGAACGTTTTCAACAGCAAGTTTTCTTTTAAAGTTGGATGGTTAAAATTATGCCGTGGAAACGCTTAAAATGCAGGCGCTTCTGGGCACCTCCCCCCCCCCGGTCCTCCACCTGGGGTTCAGTCCCACAGGCATCTCCCAACGATATTTCTGGACCTGCTGCTGAGAAAGATACTTAGATAGCACATATGTCATATGATATGGATGATCTCTTTCAACCGATGACACGAAAACGCGTTTATTATCTTATCACAATGAAATATTTGAAAACACGAGAGTTCTTACAAGTTCATGTAACAATAGAAGAGAATAAATCGCTTATGCGATAAATCGTGTATTGTGACATAGTGAGGTGAATTAATGCATAAGATAAGAACCTGTAAAATCAATACACATTTTATCACTAGGTTAATTAGTTACATTTTTTTTTTTTTTTTTTTAAATTTATGAATCGTGCGACCAAACAATTCTGTAATGTGGATTTTATTTTCTAAATTAATATCGGTGTTTGTTTGTTTGTTTGTTGTCTAAATTTAGCTGTGAGGAAAAGGAAATGGAATGAACGCTAATTATCAAAGCAATAGAATGTACTCATGAATTAAAAAATGTTTATAGATTCAATAAATAAATAAATAAATAAATAAATAAAATGAAAAGCCCTGTTTTGTCTGAAGCAACGTGCTTAAAATTCAATATATTTTTACCAATTACCGAAGATGAAAAAGCATATTGGAATAAAATTATATGTAGCGTTCTTCACTGAAGATATTCTTTCTACATAAATTAGCAAGGACAGATCCAGGATTTTTTCTACAGGAGTTCAATTAGCTTAAAATGACCAAATGTCTCCATTGTTCATTAAAAAGTTTGTATTTTAATTGAAATGTTGCGTGTTGGGGATTTGACTAACCACCCCCCACCACCCCAACAACAACAAAGCCCTATCTAAATCCGCAACTCAATTACATATACATATAAAATGTATTATCTCGACTTACTGGTGATAGACTACAGCAGTTTAAGACAAATTTTAGGCATTATAGACATAACTTAAAGCTGGAGTGACGACGAAAGGGTAGGCTGGGAGTGGGGCGCTCCACCGAAACTATTTTTTCCTTTATCTTCTGAAATAATTTTTGCTGTCGCATAAATATTATAAAATCAAGCAATATTGTAAAGGCTAAAATTAAAGTGAAACCTACATTCGTAGACACCTCTATAGACACCTGTTCATAACGGAAAATACTTCAGTTCATTTTCTTCTTTTCTTTATAAGTGTGAACCTCTGTATAAAGACCACCTGTCCAGGAAGGACACATTTTATGATACTCTGAGATCCCTTTAAGGACAATTTTCGTGTAGTTTGAATGAAACAATAATGAAAGTCATAAGGCCACAAAATGTTGGTAACTGTTCGGTCATCGATATTAAAATGCTGGTGTAAATATTGAATAACAGTTTTCATGCAAAAAATTTACAAACTAACAAACATACATAAAAGGATGTTTTTGTCATCCACATCAAAACATCCGTACTTACCAAAAACAATATTAAACTAAGAATTACTCCACCATTATTAGACAAAGTAAGAAAGAATGAAAAAAAAAAAAAAAAAAAAATTAGGCACCCATTGTGGGTCTCGAACGCACGACCCTGGGATTAAGAGTCCTATGCTATACCGAATGACCCAACAAGGCTATTGACACGTGATTCGCGTAACAAGTTTCTGTGCAAAAATATTGTAGTCGATATTACCCTTGATATCACTGTAGGTGATGTTTAATATATTTTTAAAATGTAAATTCAGGACACTCGCAATGTTTTTATACTAGCCTTTATTTACAGTGTGTTTTTCTTTCTTGTAACTCTTTAAGTAACCTCACCTTGGTTACCTGTGGCAATGTGATATGAAATGGGTGCGATTACCTTTTTATAGATCGCGTAATTAACATAAGGTATACAGTCAACGTTGGGAAGACTGAAATCAGTCTAAAGCTGAATGGATTGCACTGATTGATAAGCTCAGTCTATTATTTAAGACCAGAAAAGACCAGTTTCATATTGTAAGGTTGTAAGGGAAGTACTACTATATATATATATATATATATATATATATATATATATATATATATATATATATATATATATATATATATATATATATATATATATATATATAAATGTAAAGGTGGTAGAGAGGAATTACATATCATTGTTTTGTGACAATGATTGTTTTCCTCATTTGTAAGTAATAAGGTAGAAGAATGACACAGTTTACAATTTCATAATCGGATTTGAGAGTTTGTCTTACAGCGTTGAAAGATGGGGTGAGTGTGCATGCAATGTGATTTGCACTTATACTCCCCCCTCCCAATCCCCTTTATCAGGAAATAAGGTTTGGTTTGGTTTTGTGGGGTTTAACGCCATTTTTCAGCACATGATAGGCTATACATGGCAGCCAGTATAGTTTGGTGGCAGAAGAGTCCGGAAAGAACCACCGACGCAAGGGAAGCTACTCGCAAGCTTTCTCACATACCCACATTGGTGGAACCGAGACTCGAGCTCACGCGTAGGAAGGTGAGATGTGTGAGTGATCTGTAGTGATCTGTAAAGGGTTGCGCCTGAGACCACTCGGCCACCCACGGCCCACAGGAACCTGTTTTAACTAGCCTCAGTTCTTTCGACTCTCGTTGAGTTTTTGTCGAAGACAATTACAAAGACAAACACAAACTTACACAAGTGTACACGACTATGTCTAATCGAAGTATACATCTCTTATCAATTTAGTTTAGACTTATTTCTTTTTACTCAAGTCAGTGCTTTCAGAATTAGGGAATGGTCAATATTTATCGGGAGGTAGGGATGTTTGACTGGTTCTCAGTTCCATATCCCTATGCTGTTGAATTTATAGAACAGGGAACCAAAAGGCCGATAGTACAGATATGTCATCTGGAGGAGTAATGTGTGGGCTAGTTTTATTTGATATGTCAACATATGTCCAACAGTAAGCACATCAGCATTCGAGCAATAGAAAATCTTCAGCTTATTGTTTTATGTCGCCGTCGCTTTGTAGCGGGACTGGCCATTTATTTACACTCGTGTTTATCTTACCTTTCGATTTGGCGGTATGATTGGCGTTCGTTTGAGGTTTCTTTTTAGCTGTTGAAGATGTATCGTCAAGTGTTATAATTGGCGTCGCAGCAGGAACACCTGGCTTAGAAGAGTTTTCTTTAACTTCGTTTGTTTCCAGCTTTTCGCTCTCAATGTTTATTCTGATGTCCTCCTCATCATCTGACTTTTGAAGAGAAAGCTGCGAGGATATTTCATACATGAGTATATCATAGTATAAAAGCCTATAGGATAAGTCGTGTATCAAAAATCTCACACATACGGGATACACGTTATTTCCAGTTGGGGTAGCACATTTGTTTAGACTTTATCTGCAGTCCTTAATTTTCAAAAGTTGGGAAACAAATCCAGGCCTTAATATCAAAATTTGGAAAATACATCCAGGAAAATCAGATATACAATGACACATAGCAATAATAATAATAATAATAATAATAATAATAATAATAATAATAATAATAATTTGTCCAAGAGCAACAATCTACGCCGTCTGAAGACTGCATATATATGTGATAAGGCTTGGCGTAAATTATTTCGTCCGACGAATTAATAACGACTTTTAATTGCTAAGTTCTATGATGGTCTTATTTAAAATTTTCTAGACACAATTATTTTTTAAAATATTATCTCTTCTTTTTTCTTGTTTTGTTTTTGTTTTCTTGAGACACATCACATTTTCATTGTCAGTGGAATATTGTGGACAAAAAAGAAGGAAATCAAGTAACTTCAGTTGGCCGTACACTGCAAATTAAAGTTAAAATCTGCATCAACTTCCGACAGCAAATGTAACACGACGTAATTTTTTACTCATTATTTTTCCTATCAAAAATATGGACAAATACATCACATGTCAATAAGAATAATATTTCCGAGTATTGAATAGCTATTTATAATTGTATAGAGACCGTAGGGAAGTAGAGTTTGTTTGTGAATAACCATTCAAATCATCCTGCACTTAAGAACATTATTGAAACAATATTTGATTCATCTTCAAGTTAGGGCATATTGATTTGAAGGACAACCGACTCTCTGAATCTTTATGAGTGCATTAACCATCCGTATAGTACTAACTATGTAGTTCACTCGAAGTTCAAGACATTAACCATCCCAACAGAACTAGCTATGTACTTCACTCGAAGTTCAAGGCATTAACCATCCCAACAGAACTAGCTATAGTTAACTCAAAGTTCAAGGCTTTAACCATCCAGATAATACTGGCTATTTAGTTCACTCAGAGTTCAAGGCTTTAACCATTCAGACATTACTATCTATTTAGTTCAATGAAAGTTCAAGACTTTAACCATCCGGATAATACTAGCTATTTATAATTGGAACATACTCTTTTCCTCAACTTGTTTACAAGAACGTTTCTTGTTTTAGAAGAGAGCTCGTCAAGTGGTGTGGGTTCAACTGGTGCTTGGTTCCTCACTTTATTCGGAAGTTCTTTTAACTCGGGACAGGATGTCCAGGCATTCTGCTGTGAACGCTCCAGAAAACTAACGAACTCCGGCCAGCTGGGGATAAAATGTGATTATATTTCAACTTCTATGACTCGAACCTGAGGGGTGTAAAGTAATTAGTCTAAATGATTTGCAATTCGAGTTACAAAGGCTAAATATAACGTCCTTCACTGACTTTTAATACAGATTAGACACTAGATGTTAAAAATATATGTCACTATAGAATGATTGGCTTTAATTACGTTGTTGTATCAAACATTTCATTTATTGATAAATAGATGCAAACCTAAGAAATAGTTACTTGTGAACCGATGTGGTGTAGACCGAGTCCTTAACAGGACATGAGGTGAAAAATATTATTTTCTTACCTGAAATTACTATTTCGTTTCCTCAAATTAATACTCTGCTCAAATGAATATTTTGCTACCTCAGATTGATTATTCGTTCCCTCAAATTTACGTTTTGCGTTCCCTTAACTGAGCATATTGTTCCCTCAAATTCATATTTCGCCCCTCAAATTAATAATTCCTTTCCTCAAAGTATCATTTCCTTCCCTCAAATTATGAATTCGTTCGCACAATTTATTATTTTGTTCACTAAGTGATTATTTACTCCTTCAATTAATATTTCGTTCCCTCTAAATAATAATTCGTTCCATCAAATTGGCATTTTCCCCCTCAAATTAACATTTTGTTCCAGCATATTAAAAATGCGTTTTTTCAAGGTCATATTTCGTTCCGTCATATTAACATTCTATTCTCTCAAATTAGTATTTCTTTCACAGAATTTCGTACCAGTATTTCATTCCCTTACGTTAGGATTCATTCCATATACTTCATGTACTTGATTATTGCCTTAAAATGGCGGATGCTGATGTCAGAAATGAACTTATTAAGTTCTACTTCAAACTCGGATTTCCTTATAAAGATATTATCACTGTTCTTGCTGTTCAACATGGGATTACCATCAGTGAACGTTATCTAACAACCATACTAAAATATAGTGTTTTTTCAAGACATAAAGAGTACAGTGATGTAGCAAATGTTGTATTCTTTATATCCAATGAAGTTAATAGTTCGGACAAATTACATGCAGACCCGCAGACATAAATTCCGGGCCTCTGGGCAGAGCAGTCATGAGCCCCAAAACTAGGTTAATGTTTTGTATATGAAAACCTCTGTACAGTTTTGCATATAAACCTGCAGTAATTTACGATAACTTAGACTCTTGCAAGGAACAAATTTTAATATTTACTGCAAAGATTAATTTATTTTCCACAACTGAATGTACGGCGGGCATCTAGAAATCGCCAGGCCCCTGGGCAATTCAATTGCCCCCCCCCCCCATGCCATCCCCATTCTCCCCCCCCCCCCGCGGGCCTGATTACATGGAGATCACTGGATGCACGCAAAAAATGTATGATAAATGTCTTAAAAGTGAGGAAAGATGTGCTCCTCATTCTTTCTACTTTGGATCCTACCGGGTGCCAAGCTGGAAGACCGCGACGTCTCAGTTGAGGGGAATATTATGCCAAAAAGGCCAAATTACATCTGGCACATTAGTTTGTATGGCAAATTGAAACCCTATGGATCTGTATAAATGGTTGTATCGACGGATATTATAGAAAGATAGTATGGTTCTGTGTGTGTGTATCACAATTCCAGCGGTCTACGATCATAGTCGGTTATTTTATTAGTACTACTGGGATATTATGTGTAGTACCCACTCTCGTAAGAGTCGAACTTGGAACTGAAAATTGTTACATCAAGCGTTTCTATCTCTTTCTGAATAGGAACAGGCAGAATGAACACGTCAATGAAATGAACACGTCAATGAAATGAACACGTCAATGAAATGAACACGTCAATGAAATGAACACGTCAATGAAATGAACACGTCAATGAAATGAACCCGTCAATGAAAATATATTCTTAGAAGGTGCTAGTACCCATAACCAGAATATCGAGTGCTGCTGGGAACATTTTCGAAAACAATGTGCGGATTTCTGGATTGATCTCTTCGAACGTATTCGAGATGAGGTTCACCTTGCTTCATAAGAATGATACTGAATGCTTATAATAACATAATTTCGGCTATATTGATTAATAATCTTACTTTTTATTTATGTTGAATTCTTGTTTTATGCTGTCGTTTTAATTGCTCTTTCGAACGAATGCTTTATCATATTTTAATAAATGCACACAGATGTTAAATAAAGTGTCTTATTCTAAATATTCCAAATAATGGGGCTTCTCCTATAATACCTCCAATTTGTGTATATTCAGTATATATTCTCATGTTCTCGAAGGGCAAATCACCTAGAACTAACATCTCATTAAACATATCCCATTTTGTATCATTTTTGCTTCCAATGTATATTCTCACACACTTCTGCAAATAAGCAAGATTTCATTCTACATATCACTGGACAAATTCACATTTGTATGGTTTTCTTCAACTCACTTAACCTACTCAATCATACAAACTTTGAATGTGTAGTTAGTTTCAATCTTTACATGTGGTACGAAGTTCTATATATGTAGATCTACCCAGATCTATACTTTGTCTTCTGTATGTATCATCACCATCAAGTTGAGGCTACTATTCTGTGGTCATTATTACAAATGACTTCATATTTATAGTGTTTATCTCCATGCATTGTATATGTTTCGGTTGACATTCTCTTCCTTATTGGGTATCCTACAATTCTTATAGATTCATATTCAATATACAGTGCAATCTACAGATTGTTAATACAAATTAAAGAAAGGAAGAGTTCAATATCAAACAAGCGCGCAGTTCACAATCCAATGACTTCTCGAATTCACCGTACGTGACCAGACGTCAGGCATATAACAGTGAAGCAACCATTTAAAAAATATCACAAAATATTGCACTAATTACACATGTCGCATGAAAATGACATTCATCATCGAAAGTAAGTAGTAAACTTAACTCCGCAGCTAAATAAACCTGCTTTGTTATCTATCTCGGGTCTACTGGCACGTGACGCTGCAGACGAATTCAATGTTTTAGTTTAAGCAATATCATTTGAGGGAACAAATTAATTACATGAGGGAACGAACTATTAATTTGAGGGAACAAGCTGTTAATTGAAACAAAATATTATTTTGAAGGAACGAAATATTTACTTGGGGAAACGACCAATGAGTTTGATGGAACATAATAATTTAAGAGAACGAATTATTAATTTGATGGAACGAATATTTAACTTCTGGAAACGAATTATTACTTTTAAGGAACGAAATATTAATTTAAGGGAACGAATTATCAATTCGAGTGAATACAATATTAACTTGAGGGTACGAATTATGATTTTGAGAGAACAAAATGTTAATTGGAAGGAAGGAAATATTAACTTGAGGTAACGAATAGTTGGATTTGGTTCTGTGGGTTTAACACCATTTTTCAGCACATGATTCACAGCGGACAGTATATTTGGTGGAAGATGAACCCGGAAAGAACCACCGACCCACGGAAAGCGACCGGCAAGCTTTTTCACATACCCACGTTGGCTGATCTGAGATCAGCCTCAAGCGGACAGAGGTGAGATGTGAGTGATCTGTAGAGGCGAGCCCCTTAGATTACTTGGCCACCCGGGGCCCCTAACGAATAGTTAATTTGAGGGAACGCATTATTTGTTTTAAATGAACGAAATATTAACTTGAGGGAAAGAAGTATTAACTTGTGGGAAAGAAGTTTTAACTTGAGGGTACGAATTGTAAATCTGAGGAAACAAGATTTTAATTTGACTGAACGGTATATTAATTTGAGGCAACAAAATGTTAACTTGAGAAAACGAAATAATATTTGTCACCTCTTGTTCTCTCCGGGAATTATTATATCGTTCATTAAAAAATAACGCGTTCTTCAAAGTAACTCTTTGTTACCTCAAATAAAAACTTCCTTCCTTAGATGTATCATTTCGTTCTCTCAAATTCTTAATTCGTACCCTCAAGTTAATATTTCGTTCACTTAAACTGATAATTAGTTCCCTTAAATTAATGTTTTGTTCCTTTAAAATAATAATTCGTTCCCACAAGTTACACTTCGTTCCCTCGAATAATGACTTTTGGAAACAAAATAACAACTTTTGGGAAGGAATTATTAATTTAAGGGAAGGAAATGATAATTTGGGAGAACGAAATATGAATTTGGAGGAGCAAAATGCTAACTTCAGAGAACGCAAGACATTAATTTGAAAAAACGAATTATTAATTTGAGGGAACAAATAATTAATCTAAGGGAACAAACTGTTCATTTCAGAAAACAAAAAGTTAATTTGAGCGAACGGAATATTAATTTTATGGAACGAATAAATAATGAGGGAAAGAACTATTCATTTAAGGGAACGAAATAATATTGTTCACTTCTTGTCATCTTCGGAACACCAGTACAATTTTGATGGAACATGATTAGTACTGTGGAATAAGTTATTTGGGTGTTCGATTAAACCGTGTTTGAGTAAACCGTGTACGAGACAGTTATACTGTACTTGTATAACAAAACTACATTGGCAAAGGTTGTATTTCTGTGAGAGTCTTTCTAAATTATAAAGCTACGAGACTAGAATTCACACGCCCGAGGTTATATTTCATTTGCAAGACTCATCCATTACATTTGCGACAGATCGTCCAGTTGGGTATGGAATCACTCCTCTACATTTGATTAGGGCAGAGTCTACTGTATTTACTGATGTCGTAGAGGAGCATACCGTCCATACTCGCGTATAATCCGGGTCCAAATGCAACCAACATAGACCCTGATCTGCCGTCGCATAATGCGCCGGCAGATCAGGGTCTATGTTGTTTTTTTTACTGATTAGTCCTTACAAAATGCATAGACCCAGATCTGCCGTCGCATTATGCGACGGCAGATCTGGGTCTATGCAGTTTGCAGTTGGTATCTGAGTATAGACGGTAGTTAGACTTATCTCAGCCATTGTACATTGATGAGGAAATTCTTAGTCATACTGCATGAACATAGTATAATTCGTATAGTCAGAAATTAAAAAGGAAAGAGAAACAAAAAATCATAGATACATTGTGCTTTGTAACATAACTATGTTTTAACAGAAGTGCATATGAAGCAACCAATATTGAAGTGTGTTTTGCTAATGAAATCTACGTGTACTCTTGTTATGGCAAGCATCATTCAGTGTCCCACATTGTGTTCCTCAATACCGATCCTACCATCAATGCTCTCTATACTTGAATATAACGTGTTGATCCCATATCTTTCATTCAGACTAAAAAATATAACGATGTCATTAAATCTTTTTGAAACATAGGTATCAGCCAAGACAATTATAACCTTTCAGTCAGTGCTTCGGGCAATTTAATTGAAGTATCTGCAAATACTGAATGCGCTTCAAATTGCTCGGTTCTTACAATTCCATAATTGCGTTTGTCACGTTTGCATTCATTTAAAAGGTATCTTTGACTTGTAAAAAAATGTACTGACATAACTAATGTGCTTCTTTACTAATCAAACTACTTGCAATATGGACACACACCCCATGCTCATAGACTCACTTCAAAAGCGAATTAAATTGGCACGGTAAGGAACGACACAGTACTTACTTGATTTGGTCATTCTTTTGTTCGTCGCATCTTTTGACCAGATTCTTCAAAAGAGCTCCGAAGATGGGTACATTGTGTTCTGAGGAAACCTGGAAAGTCTGAAAACATATATGTGTCATTAAGATGAATGTGCACAGAAGATTATGTAATAAAAACAGTAACATTTCTTATTTACATCAATGGAAATCGCATATAATAATCTTTTTCTCTTTAAATGTGAATAAATTTAATAGTGGTGAAAATAACGCGATTAAAAATTTTCCAGCCATAAAATTCTAAAAATGGCAAAGGTAATAAATATTTATGAAGTAATGTAAAGGGTCTTTTTGTTTCTGTTCTTATTTACATTGAAATAAAAATAAAATGCTGAAAGACGTTTAGTGTTATTTCATATTCAGAAACAGCCAAATGCTTACAATCATCGAGGACACTTTGCCAGTTTTGCTAGCATCCTTTTGCTGGAAGGCCTCTCGAAGGTTGGCTATATCAATGAAGGCCTTGCTTTGTACCAGGAGGCTTTCTATTCGCCATAAAAGGTCCTCGTCTATTTCTTCCTGAGACAGTTCTCGCCGCGCAACGATATCGTTACGTTGTCGCATGGCTAACACACTGTCACGTCCTATAAAAAATTGGAATTTGTTCAAACATTAATCTCGCAGTGTATATGTGTGTGTGCGCGCGCACTGAGTCTTCTGTCAGAAGTTTTGTTCATGAAAGCAACAGAGAATCAGTCTAAAAATTCCATAACACACTCGACGCATCTTTTAATATACATGAGTGATAGGTGACTACACCAGTTTTGCACTGTATATGCCTGACGCCGTCTTACGTTGCGAGTAAACAACGCGCTACGTCGCCTTTTGGTTTGCGTTTTTGATTGCAATGTCATACTGCCTCGTGTCCCGTGTATGCTAAAAGCGGAACTGTAAACTGGTCTACTTCATTCAAGTACGAATGAGCAAATAAGCAGCAAGAAGGAAGCATCCCGTGAAATCACATTCCGTATTATCTGAGACTGTTTTCTGTTTGACATACAGACTATGGTCATAATGCATTCCCACTGCTACAAATCTCTTAAACTGTCACAGTATCGGATCCGGTTTTCAACATTCTGTGGAAAATATACAATTCAATGCATTTAAACATTATAATGCGCTTAATGTTAAGGTTTGCGGATCACAATCCGAAAAGATAAAGAAAACAATTAGATGCATGAGTTAGAACAAAGTTACAATGCTGATTAAAATTTATTTGCACCCCACCCCCCCTCGGGCCATCGTCGACACCCCAACATTACCTTTCACTCTATTTGAATGAGTCAATCAGAGTTTCTCTTACAAGCATTTACCGAATGATAAAACGGGGGCTTTCATTGATGCGAAGATGTTGTTACTGTAGGTTGTTGATGACATATTTTGTTTTGTTTATGCGTACTCGTGAAAAAAGAGGACATCTCAATCTCAGCTCAATCAGCCACGGATGACAAAGGAGTATAGGTGGATTGTAGCCCATGGCTTGCGACGATATCTCCACCCCACTCCCACCACCTCCTCCACACTCCCAATATGGCTGATTTGATAGAGCTTTTTTTTTTTCAGTTAAGTCCAAAAATACCTTGGCACTGCACCTCAGCAAACTCTAGTCCAAGCATACATCAACAGAAATACGCACAGCAAGATTCTTGAGATGAATGTCAGACTAATATACATGACCTAAATTTGTCATATTTTTAATATTACACTTTCTTGATCCATAGAATATTGCTGCAAGTAAGCCACAAATATCATAAAGAATACATATCTATTAGATGGACAAAAACGTTCAAGTTAACAGATAAGTAAATACTGAATATGAAAAGAATATGAGTTTGTTTTTTTGTTTTTTTTCCTTAATATTAAAAATTGGTGCGAGGTCTGCTAATACATATAGTTTCATCTCATTAACTGTATGCAAATGTGTAATTTTAATCTCGTAAATTCGAGTTAGTTTCCTTTTGTGTCTTTTGCATCATTTAAGGCTCTGGTAAAGTCGATATAAGTTGATATGTTAGGTTAAATGGTTATTATTATGACCAGTCTGATTCAAATGGAGATTTTATTATGAGTAGATCTGACAGGCACCGATATAGGTTAATGTTCTGCCAACCTTTGGAATTTCCGGTCCACTTAGTTTTAATAACCTACCAAATAAAGTGCTGCACTCCTTGTTAGGGGGAGTTATCGTTAGAAACGATGTTTTCTGAATTAAGCTTTTAACTTTCATAAATGTGACAGCTTGAATTTGATTGGTGAATCTAAAGGTCAAGAGAATGTGACCTCGTATCGCTGTCCGTCCGACCTCTGTTATGTCGGAGATCTCGATTTTAATCACATTGCTATCCTGCCCAATTTCTGACAAGAATAACAATGGAAAATTCCAGACAGACTTACCAGATTTAGCATGAGCCTCTGTCATAAACTTGTACAGACGTTCAAAATCAACTCCCCTCTGATCTCCATATCGCTCGCTAAGCATTTGGAGTATTTTCCCCGTCGGTTTGATATCGTGTTCCTGGGTGGTTAAAACGAAAAAGAAATTCAAAATTAGTTCACTGAATTATAGATTTTCCACTAGGAAGAATCCCTTTAGATTGTTAAAGCGAAGAGATTTAACACTAAACTGTACCATTTGAAGAAACAAACCTTTCAGTAGATTATGATCATATATATATATATATATATATATATATATATATATATATATATATATATATATATATATATATATATATATATATAGAGCCCGGAGTGCTATTGTATCGAGGGTTGTAAAATATGTGATCGACAAATAAATAAAAGACATTTACCTTCAAGATATTATATATGTATATTTTGTTGTTCGTTCCTATTTACTAATTATGCATATCGTTTCCAGTTTACGTCAGATGATTGCAGGAAACGAGCGTTTAACATAAGCTGTGTAGGTTCCAGATTATCGAAGGGGAGTTACTCTGACATCTACTTAATCCCCCAAAATATGTATGGTGGCATATAATTGTCATAATTTGTAAAGTTTTCACATATGTTTCTCAGTGTGTAAATCAACACGAAACGCATCTGCAAGTCGATGAAATGTGTTAAAAATGAGTTAAATTAAACAAATCAACAGAAACTGACATATGTACGGTGTAGTGTTTAAATTAACACTAGAAGTCTTGACTTAGATAGTGGGGACACCTAAAAACTCTTTCTGTCCTCAAAACTGTAACATTGGAACAATATAAGATGAATCAAGTGTGAGCAGAAGTCACATTTTCCCCATGTTACAAAAATAATCGACTTATATCCCCTTACTTTCTCTGGTTGCTAGTCATGACAAACACAACATTTTTCATCAACATTAACATCGTCAGTAGATTCACTTTCTTCTGATACTAAATCAATGGGTGTTCATATTGTGCTAGTCCACAACGTATTACGAAAATGTTCTTTATTTTTTTTGTTTTTTTTTGGAATGTTTAAGATTTTTTGTTCTGGACTGCGGTTTTATTTTTTACAGCCACACTTTTTTCATCTGAAAGTTTTAGCTTTTTACTGCAAATTTGAGATTATCAGTATTTGAGTTATTCAGTATATTTCCGGATAAGAATGTAGGACCAACTTTCCTCTTTGATTTCTTAACAATGGCATAATAGTTCTGCCTTGAACAAATGAAAACTAGACTGTAAAGTTACTACCAAAAATTAAGAAATTAGCTCTTAGTTTTCTTGTAGACTGGCTTCTTTCGCAGGCGGTGTCATCTAAGTTACTGCTGCTAATGGATTCTGTTCTGATGTGACTTTTGTACTGTGTTGGGAGCATTCTTCTTTAGAATTTTCCTCTTTATCGTTGTATACATGAATGAAGGTGCAACTTGAGCATCAGAGATGGATTTGTTGTCAAAAGAGTGTTTTGTAGTAAGTTGGGCAACGTTATGTTTTCTTATTGTCAGGCCAGGATTATTCTTCGTATATGTTTGGCATTCTCTATTGTACATTAATTTAAAGGGTCCAGATATGCAAACGTATAAAGGCTGTGTCAAATGGCTGGTATGTGGCGGTAAGGCTAACAGTATAGTATTGTTCTTTTTAGCCTAGTCAGCTAAGGTAAGCGAAATATGAGACCCGTGACCATCATGCAAGATGCTAGTAGGTGACTTTGTCTTTCCATTAGAAACATGGCATACTTGACAAAATGCTTTGTGGAGTATTATGACATATAAGAGAATAGGACCATCCAGTTTTTGAAATTTCACCGGAAGCTCCAGGAATGACTCCATTCATAAGATCATATGTTTAGGAAACACAAAATATGGAGGAATACTATTCCAAACTGCATTTTCAGAGGCAACAGTTAAAGCTCTTGATGTTTTAATGTACTAAGGTCTAGTGTCTTTATTGCAAACTATTTTAATAGTGCATGCTCAGAGCTGACCACTGTCTCATCTACATTGTAAATTCTCTCTCGATTATCGTTCAGGTTGTTTGTGCTAAAATACTCCCAAGCTCTCTGTAATATTTTGTCAAAGCTTTTCTTAAAGATGCCCTGAATTATGCTATTGATAATTTATTGGGTTTGACTACGTTGAGTTCTGGCCATCTGTTCATCATATAAAACCAACTAAGGCACTCAGTTGCTTTCACCTGTTTTCCCAAATACTCTGCATAATCTTTGACCTTTTTTTATGCTAGATTTGTTGTATCCATATCCAATGTGAACCATATATGTTAAGCGATCAACTAATTCCTGCTATTACACTTTGATAGATAAAGTTGAAAATCAAATATAGGCATCTACTGTGACATGTCCATGACAATTGACTCTGGAACTTGATAGATTCTTCCTGCCCTACAAACAAACATTCCTTTTTTTGTGGCTTCAAAAGCCCTTGGAAGGTTTCCCTATCAAACTGGAGCCATATATATATATGTGTTTGTGTGAGGTTATATATATATATATATATATATATATATATATATATATATATATATATATATATATATATAAGTTTATATACTTATATATATGTTTGTATATATATATATATATATATATATATATATATATACGTTTATATACTTATATATATGTTTGTATATATATATATACGATTATATACTTATATATATGTTTGTATATATATATATATATATACGTTTATATACTTATATATATGTTTGTATATATATAGACCTTTATATACTTATATATATGTTTGTATATATATATATATATATATATATATATACGTTTATATACTTATATATATGTTTGTATATATATATATATACGTTTATATACTTATATATATGTTTGTATATATATATATATATATATATATATATATATATATATATATATATATATATATATATATATATATATATATATATACGAGTTGTATTTTAATATGCACGTTATATAATTTTAATCAATCAATAATGCATACGAAATGGGTTTTTATATTGAAAGTATGAAACTGATAAATATTTTTAAATACACATTTAATGCCTAAGTGTAATAAATGTTCAGGTGAACAGCTCTCAATTTCGATAGCCATCAGAACTTTCGAAAAACAACGAAAATCCCACACTTAACATTTTTTACCGTAGATGCGATCACTCTCTTCTTGACAAATATGGTAATCATGTGATCTGACTCTTGTATGAAATCATTGAACAATATCAGACGACAATCTGGTCGACATAGATCGTACACAGTCATTGATTTGAAGAAGATATAAACTATATTTCAATACCACGGGTAAGGCCATGTTTGGAAAGCAGTGATAATCATGAATGCATTTTTAAAATAATGTACTCAACAACAATCTAGAAATTTTCACCAAATCAAACGACAATGCAAAACTAGCAACATAAGGTTATCCAGTGTATATAAGCTAAATACACGCTAGGTGGATCTATGCAGAAAAGATACTGAAAAATCCGAATACCGTGATACCATAGTACCCACGATATCGTATGAAGCGATATAATTACTGGGTTAAGAATTGTGTAAACTGGAACCATGTATAAAGTATAGAAGAATCAAATGTTTTCAATCCCAGCTCAGACCTAGACCCACGACATTTCCTCGAATGCGAAACTTAGTAAAATAAGACACCGCGACTAATTCTTACAAACTTCTGCCATCTAGAAAAGATACAACAAAAAAAATGATGGTTAAATACGACGTTAACTTGCATATTGCGCAAGATTTGTGACAATTTAGTGAAGAGGGTTTTGAAGAACAACGTGTCGACAAATTATCATTTTGAGAAAAAGTAATGTTGGAAGGATTTTTCGCAGAGAAAGAAATTTCAAGCAGCGTCTAAATGTATGTTGTAGTAATGGGTACCGTCTGAATGTATGTTGCAGTAATGGGTACCTTCTGAAATTATGTTATAGTAATGGGTACCGTCTGAATGTATTTTGCAGTAATGGGTACCTTCTGAAATTATGTTATAGTAATGGGTACCGTCTGAATGTATTTTGCAGTAATGGGTACCTTCTGAAATTATGTTATAGTAATGGGTACCGTCTGAATGTATGTTGCAGTAATGGGTACCTTCTGAAATTATGTTATAGTAATGGGTACCAGAAAAGCTTGGTTTAGATCCTTATTTGAAATCCTGGATTCGTCGTTGCTGCACTGCCTAAGGCTCATGTGGAAGGCCCTCAGACGCTGGCGGCTGTACTCTCCCAGACATGTGGCCAGGTCACTCTTAAGCTTCTCATCCTGACTGGCTCTTTCTTGATCTGGGCTAATTCGTTCTGAAAGGCCAAGAAGCTTACCAAAACTCGTTAGGCAGACAGCAATAAATAGATACGTAGGTAGATAGATAGATGACGTAAATAATTATCTAATAGAGCTGGAAAAGGCATAAATCTCTAAGCAAAATCATCCTATAAGCATCCGTCAATCGATACATGCTGAAGCTGCATGTCATCCTACCTATTAAGCAACATAGTGAATTCATACAGATAGACAGTTTTAAAGAGAGACACGTACTAAGAGATTGACAGAGTGTCTTTATTACTGTTAATTTGTTTTTTAATCAGTATCTCATGATTTGAGAAAGCATGTAATACTTGGTAATTTTCTTCTCACGAACTTACCTAATATTCGGGCATTTGCGATTTTTCTTCTATCAAATGCATCTTCATTTTCTTTTTTCTTCTTTTTCTTTTCGTGAACCTAAAGAGTTGTTAGCGATTATCAGATTCATTCCAAACACTCATAAGGGTATCAAACTCAACAAATGAATGAACAATTAAGTCTGTCTCATTCCCTATTATTGTCGATTAGTGATATCCTTTATCAATTATTTTCAGTCATTAGCGTGTAATTTATTTTTTTGCCAATCGTTCCGTATCTCTGGATAGATATAAATTTTGTCAAATTTTTTCTCGAAACAATGTGGAAAAACTAATGCACATGACATATTGAATTCTATATTTATAGAGAAAACTGATAGTTTTTAAATGTCTCCTTTAAGAAGAATATCTAATAAGAACAAGTGAAATGTTAAAAGAAATACCGGTGGTCTGAAAAAAAACATTATATATATATATATATATGTGTGTGTGTGTGTGTGTGTGTGTGTCTGTGAGTGTGCATACTGCAGTCACTTGTATAATTCATATTCAAGTACTACAGTCGAAAGATATGTTTAATACAGAAAAATGTTACAAGATCCGACTTCAATTCTTATGATCTATTTATTGTTTTTTTTTTCACTTTTTTTTTCGTCCTTACTGTATCTCCGGTGTGCTTATGGCCAGTTCGATTACCAGAATTTCGTATTCGCTCTTTGCCGCCCTGTAGACGGTCATGATTGGAATGCATTTCTTCCTCGTCTTCGCTTTCCTGAAAAATAACATTCAAGTGGAGTCAGTCAACTATATCGCCATAGAAAAGAGTTTTCATTTTATTTCGCATTGATGTCATGCTCGTCTAGGATAGCGACTCAAAATTGTCACCAGGCAACAAAGGGGCCTTTCACAGAGGAATTTGTTTGCAAATAAAACAATCAACTTCTGCTTGTACCTGTGATTTTCGCTCTATAGCTGCATGCGCCATTTTGTGTTCATACAAATTTAGTACAAGAATGTAATATTTTGTTTTTTAATGACTGCACAAGTTTACACAGAAAGGTGCGTCCTTTTGAACAAAACTGAATGTGAATAAAGTTTACTTTGACTGTCAGTTGACATTGTCTAACAATTACAGAATGTAGCTTAGAGTTGTTTGCTGGACTCAGTCTGAGTCTATATTTTCTATATTGGACATATCAGTACTTTTCTTACGTAGTAAGGATCGATAATTGACAAATATTACTGAAAATAACTATATATCTATACATATGAGGAACATTTAAATAGGACTAAGAGAAAAACTGTAAGTAAATATAAGGAAATGTGTTGGGGTTTTTTCAATTACAAGGGCGGATCAACATAGCAGCCAATTAAAAAAAAAATCTTTCTCAAAATCCTTTTAAGCGTTTTGTCTCCAACTCGTATTCAGTATTGTAGGTAAAACAGTATAAGTCTGTACCTTTTCAAACTCGTATTCAGTTCAATGTATGATTTAAGCCATGTTTGTAGGTAAAACAGTATAAGTCTGTACCTTTTCAGACTCGTATTCAGTTCAATGTATGATTTAGGCCATGTTTGTAGGTAAAACATGATAAGTCGGTACCTTTTCAAACTCGTATTCAGTTCAATGTATGATTTAAGCCATGTTTGTAGGTAAAACAGTATAAGTCGGTACCTTTTCAAACTCGTATTCAGTTCAATGTATAATTTAAGCCATGTTTGTAGGTAAAACATGATAAGTCGGTACCTTTTCAAACTCGTATTCAGTTCAATGTATGATTTAAGCCATGTTTGTAGGTAAAACATGATAAGTCGGTACCTTTTCAAACTCGTATTCAGTTCAATGTATGATTTAAGCCATGTTTGTAGGTAAAACATGATAAGTATGTACCTTTTCAAACTCGTATTCAGTTCAAGGTATGATTTAAGCCATGTTTGTAGGTAAAACATGATAAGTATGTACCTTTTCAAACTCGTATTCAGTTCAATGTATAATTTAAGCCATGTTTGTAGGTAAAACATGATAAGTCTGTACCTTTTACATCTATCTTTATGGGATTTGAAAACTTTTTTTCATCTACACATATTTGTACTTTCATTTGGAAAATTCTGTTTTTTTCTGGACATACTCTTGCTGTTGTTCTTTTTCTTATATTTTCCATCTGTTTACCGAATACAGAGTCATTCATCGATTTGAGAAAAAAAATAAAGAAAATCTCTCAAAATCGCTTGCAGCCTTCTGTAGGAAGCTCGTATTTCAGTTCACTGAATGCTTTACACCACAGTTGTTGGTGAAACAATGTAACTCGGTGTGTAACTTTTTATCAGTTTCAAACCCAGTTGCGCGTAAAGTTTTAAATTTCTTTTGTGAATGACATATTAATCTTGATTTTCAATATACATAATAGTGTTTGGTACAGTTGGTTTTGTACCCTTGTAATCATTTATCAATTGTCTTTGCGATTCTGATAACTCATTTTTGTCTGGAATTAAGTTCTCTCGAGCAATGGGGTAGTCCTTGAAATAGTTGCTTAGATGTCATGGAACCTACAACTCTACTTCTAGTATGCAACCATTATCTCTATTGTCAGATATTTTAAACATATTTTCTTATATCCATCTAATTTATTCATCATTTCCCCATCTAAAACTATTGTACCGGTATGTATTCGCTGTTTCCCGAGCCACGAAGATTCGTAGCGTCTTGGTACATGATATATGGGTTTGGTTTTATCTTATCGACTTCTCAGTCATTTTGTATTTTTCCTTCTTCATCCACAAAGAATTCGTTATTTGCTTTAGTGTGCATATCCCATATCGTGCCAAATCCGCCATGAATTTCACATTCGGTCATTACAAACGGAGTCCGTCAAACGTTCTAACTCAACACCGGATGTCTTTAAGCTCGCATCTCGAGCGAAGTCCATATGTGCCGTAATACTGCACAGGACGTATCTTATAGTTTGCAATACGTACATTACTAAAATCTTCAAATATGTCATAAAACACTGATGTTTCTTTCTTTAATTAATACTCATGTAGATCTCAATGTGATTTCAAATGAAAGAGTGACATCATATCATGCACATACTGGCAATCGTCATTTGATGTGTTTGAATTCTTCTGTGATGACCAAATTTTTAGTTTCGGTGATATAGATGTGTCATCCAATCTATAAAAACTATCCATATATTTGTATGGGCAAACATCCTTCCTTTCGAAGAAATTTTGATGTCATTGCACCTACTGTGCAAGCCTTGCCGTGTACATTAGAACAGCTTTGTTGCGTAGTAACAGCGTCTGAGATCGACAACGTCATGTCACAAAAATATATTAGTATTTCTGTAAATTTTTATTCAATTCAATTTTTTCCATTTGTTCTAAGGACTGTCCCCTGAACCGAAGGCTATCTACAAATCTGATCATATTTTTCCCAGTCATTTCCTTACCATCCTTCATGATCTTATAAACGATGAAATCCATTCTGAATGAAATATATTTCTCATTCTAATTCGGTATTATTTTTTAACTCTTCATCTGCATAATGTTTTACAAGCGACTTGATAAATAAGTCCCCATCATATTCAGGAGCATGTTATGAACGAATAGTGGGATCTATTTTGAGTATCTGAAATTGAAATTACATTCATTATGTGCAGGACCTCTGTATATACTAGCTGAGTAATCCTGGTCTCTAATTTTATCCTTAAATATTTTTCTCACGATATGACACGTAATTTGTTCAGTAATTTTTTATGATCACCCTATCGTTTGCATTTTTCGACGCTTATTCATCGTACGCTCATTTTACGATCCTACCCAGCTGATTGGAAAACACATGAATTTAATACGTACCTCTGTAAACGATTGGTCTGTATAATTTGTAAATTGACTTTAGGTACGAACCAAACCCTGATGGAATGTATTTAGATCTTTGCAATGTCAAGAATATATCTGATTGCTGCATAATACTATTACAATTTTGTAGGGCGATGATAATTCAAAGTCACAATAACCAAGATACGGAGCTTTTAAATTATGCTGATAAATTATTTAATATAACAAGTGAACCTTTTCAGACTTTATATCTATCGATTCGTCTACACTATAAAATAATCTTTTGTGTTCTGATAACTTTTCTTTGTATTAAAAAATTAAAGCAAATTATACAGATTTATTTCTGTCCATGATATATTTGTCCTTGCAACGACACTAATTTGGATAGATCTTTTATTTTAACATGATGGTACGTTCCATCATTGTATCTGTTAGGACCATCGCTTGAAGCGAGCATGATCAACATGTCAACTTGTCTGACTTTCTCTATGCCAGGTATTCGTACTGATTTAATACAGTTCCTATCAGCTGCGCTGTCTCCTCCTTCCAGTGTTTCATAACATTTATAGAGATATCAAATTCAGTTTCACTTTTCCCACTAGTCTCTGTTTTCACCGGACATCTATTAAACTAAAGGTTGTAGCTATCTAACTTGTATTTTGTTGGCCTATGTAAATGATTTAATACAGATTACAGAACATAAAAGAAACATCCACCAGCTGAATATTTTACATTTACACAAGCTTTTTGTTCTTAACCCATTCAGACAAATCTATATATATAAATTTCCTCTGTGCGGCTAGTATATATCCTCAAACAATTAATCCTGTCAAACATCCATTTTTGTACTTTTTATTATTTTCTGTCCAAATTAAGTTATATGACATTATCAATTTTATCTCTGTTTATTATGTTCCGAGGTCTTGTCCTATGGAGAAGATTTATATCCCCATAGTTGCTCTCCGTCTTGAGTGTTTCTCTTCATTAATCTGATTGCCAATTCTAGCTGTACTTTTAATGAACCAAATGTATCTTAATTTTGGAATTATGATTTTTTTTTTCAAATAAGCTTCAATGTCATCGAAAAATTCATAAAAGTCTTGATTGTTATCGCCGTAAAATCTGTACTAATTTAAATTTCTCTTAAATGAATCTCAAAGTCTTTTAGTCATGGTTCCGTTTACATCTTACTTATTCGTCCGTCTTAATTCTTTTCTGTTTGAGACGTATTAGAGTGGCTTGTATTTTTTCCAAAATTTCTTGAAATTGATAAATCAAGCATCAAAATCTTTGTCGTTAATTTATTTAAACAGCAATATGTCCAATATATATTTCGAAACTAACTGTTTAGATATGGGAACAAATTTACTGTGTGAAACCATACATATTTGCAACACTCTTTCTGCACTCTTAGGTCTGTCTATCCCTGGGAACAGCCAACTCTCGAGTTTGAGTGCACGTGGCCGTCCCCAGTGACAGGATTCATTGTCTTTTCTTACGGTGAATTGGAAATGTTGTTTCCTTGCGTTCTTACGTCAAATTAGCGGCGATGTCGATGAATCACGTTAGCTACATGATATGTTAAACTGTTCGCCAGAGATTTAAGGTGCACCACAGTTTCAATGTCAATTCATGTTCCTTGACACCGATTTGATGTCATTTTATCTCAACTAAGGATCAAACAACCTAATCAACTGTCATACTTGAACTAATTAATCGACTTGAGCGCACTGTTGTGCCAAACTATATTAAAGAAACTATTTCTCCTGAAACAAGATTTGAACTACAAATGCAAAGTTTATAGTGTCTGAGCTATCTGACTCACTTACTAACACTGTAATTATTTCTTTATAGTAACATGCAAAGCGACGATATCCGGTTTTTGCTGCACTGACCTTTCCATTATTGATTTCCTGTCTGTCTGTGTTGTAGCACCCCTAAGTTTTCAACCCTGCATTTATTGTTATTATAACGATTTCGATATAATAAGACTGGGATACAGTAGTAAATAAAGACAGTGCTGAAAATAATTTCTCACTGATTTATAAATGTTTACATGAATAGTTGACAATATTTCATTTAGATTCAGAAATTTATGTTTTATAGCTATGTAATAATACATATCAGTAAATGCTGTACTGAACGCATAATTGATTGTTTTTTCTATTTGAGTTTACATGACGTTGGAACATAACCAAATCTTCCTGGATATTTCTTGATTTTCTGCTGGGACGTATGTCTTAGTCTGTCTGTAACCTACTCAAGTCACAATCAAGAGATTACAATGTGGTCAAGGAAAGCGAGTGTATTTTGAGTAGTTATGAAATATGAGTTGTCCAGGACCCAAGAATATTTGAGTGGTTAGGTAGCGCGTAAATCGGAATGTCAAGAAATTTCTCGATGCATTTTTAATTTGCGCGCGAAGAGAAGCAGCCTATGCCAAAAAAGATCGTACTATTTCAAACATCACTTAGCTATATAGCACCGTCACGCTCCTAACTGCTGCTTGCCCAGAAACAGGGTAGTCAGCTCGACACCGATAGGCTAACCCTGTAGTACTCAGAAATTCTAAATTCCACGTCGTCATCATCATCAATCGTTATTTCCTCTTTTCAGAGATAAAGATGCAAACAAAGGAAAAAAAAAGAATATTGAATTAGTTATATACAATTAACAGAGGTGTACACGATAGGAGTCTCTTAGAAGCGCAGTTTCCCTATGAGGATTCTTATATGAGGACACTATACTTATTAAAAAGTATGGTGCGCTCTTGTGCAATCCTTCAATACTTAATTATTGTACACATCATCATTATTTTACAGAAAAGTACGCAGCTCAGAATAATAAAGCTTCTACAAGTGCAGAATTCAATTGTGTCGTTCGCAACTGAGGGAGATATTATGTTTACATTTTCTTTGCAACCCGACTTCCCTGCTGATAAATACTTAGGCTCAGCCATGTTATTAAACATCAATATCTGTATAGTTCTGTATGTTCACTGCTGGTGCTTTGACGACTTTACTAAATGGCAAATTAATGTAGAGAATAATGGCATGTATAACGTACTGTTTCGCTTGATCGAATGTTATTTAAAAAATGTTCCATAACGAGGTTTGAATTCGAAAAACAGCTTTGTCGAACGAGTTTAGACTGCAAGAACTTTTCATATCACTTGGCACATCACAAGCAAAAAGAAATATTCATCTCTGTCGGCTCGTTTGCGGTATGTAACTTTTTGCCATGAGTTGCTTTTAAAGTCTTCGAGCTTCACGTGCCACTTGTAAATATTTGTAGTTTTAAACATGCTCTAATAATATTCTTCAGGCATCAAACAAATCTAAGTAATGATGAATTTAGACGAGGACTAATAACATCAGTATATTATGAGATTGTCTGCATGGACCAAAGCTGTGAACTTATTGGGACATTATAGATATAATGCAGGTATTAGAATTGCAAGAAAACCAATACTGTGATTTATTAAGTAAATATAACGATCATGTGCTATTTCCGGATTTTTAAAGAGTGCTAGAACACATCGGAAAGAAGCTGGACGCTCATACTTCGCTTGTGGGTTGAACATAATCTATCAAGTTTTTTAACCGTTACACTTCGCAAATCCTGTATGATCCTAAACTCCCATTATGGTTCTCCCGTCAGAGACATATATTTGTTATTCCCATCAAAGGCATAGACGGTACAACAAAATGTAAACTATAGTATTTGCTCAAGTCAGCTTAAATATATACAATTTCCTAAATACCAACCTGTTCTGGATCCGCCATGCTGACTGTGCTCCTAGCTGTTTAAAAGTACCTGGCAAGGAGCTTGGAAACTAAAGTCTCGATATTGATTTCCAGATCAAGTTACTCTTTCCCTGATACTAATACCAATTAATTAAGGGTATAATGAATTGATTAATATAGCTTTTGATGCTATAACTGCAAGCAAGCCATATGCAACAATTGTTGCAGACCAACGTTATTGATATTTATCAGTGTACACGAGCGTAAATATTGCTTGGAATACAATTATTGTAGCATCAGTTCTCGTGCTAAAATAAAGGTCTACTGAAGTGGGGGTGGGGTGGAGGAAGAGATAGGGGAAAAGTGTGCTTGGATTAAACTTATTGCATCGTAAAGCGTCTTCATCAATAAAGCTTTTGGTATTGCCAGTACCTCAGTAAAACTACAACGGCCAGGGGCTATTTGACCAATCAATGGGCTTTTTAATGTTGATGACGAAACCTAAAGTACATTTACTTTAGATGTTACTGCAATGGCTTGACACTTCCAGTCATGGATCTGAAAATCTAAAAGTTAGGAAGAAATATTGAAAGACAGACAGACGGTAAAACAGACAGATTTACAAACATATAACAAGACAGAACTCTGATCTGAAAGCAGGGTTTAATTAACTTCACATATTTAAGATTAAATCTGGATGGCTACCGTTTAATTTATTTACTTCCTAATACCTTTTTCATGCTGCAACTAATGCCAATGATATATTTCTAAGGTTTTGAAAAAAACTGAAAAGCTATAGTCTTGAATACCATTGACTTTTAGCATTGATTGGCCTTTATTTAAGTGATTGTCCAACAATTTATTTCTAGATCAATAGTTGGATGATATTAATTGCATCTCAGCGGGTCATTGCTGTTTATGCCTTTATGACACGTTCCAGTTAGCTGCGGAATTTAATGAATATTATATTTTGTGGTACTTGTGATCAATGAATTCTTTTTTTGACGAGATTTGATTATGGTTTTCAAATGCATGTATATCCGGCACCGGGATTGGAGTTCAGCAATAATGCGCTTACTTTACAGCTCTGCGGTCTCGGGTTCGATTCGCGAATTCTGATCTTGTAATATTACGTGATGGCCCATTTGAGGTCGGTGGTGTCCTGCCAGCTCTTCGCTCCTTCGGTTCAAAGACAACCTCACCCCCAGAATACAGGCTGCCGAGGGCACGTTATTAAAGTTTTACATCCTTGCGAGGACAGGATTCTTGTATTTTATACTTGTCCTGCGGAAAGGTTTTGTAAATGGAAAAGCCCGCGTTTTCAATAATCCATATATATATATATATATATATATATATATATATATATATATATATATATATATATATATATATATATATATATATATAGTCAACCTCGTTATAATGACCAAATACGCAGCGGATTTGTTCTACTCAAGATCATGCCCTCAATTTAAAGGAGTTATCTTCCTCTTCTTCTTGTTGTTTAACCATATAAATAAAAAGAATGAGTTACAAATATAACTTTTTGTCTTATTATCTAATGCTATTTTAATTCTTTTCTTTATATCTCGTATATATTTTACTACACTTAAAAAATGATCTTCAGGAAATAACAAATTTTCATATCCTGTGGCAAGTTCTGTGTATAGTATAAATCCAGATCATTACAATTTCGTTGTAAATAAAACAGTATAAACAGAAAATATGAACGATTATTGCAGGGAAATTGGTGCTGGAGTCGGAAGATGAATATTCTGTTATATAAATCAAATTTACACATTTGTGCCCACAATTGTCTGCTGGAACCCGAATACTCCATTGTAATGAATGTCGTTGCAATAAGCGTTAACTGCATAAATAATAGGCAAAATATACAGTTAAAATGTAACCAATTATGGCTATTGTGGCTCGGGCTGACTGACGAATGCCGCGGATGAAAGATAAAAGACGGCATGGTATTCTTAAATGGTTTCCGAACGATGTCGGTGGTGCTTCAATTGCTAATGGATCTGAGGTTTAAACACTGCTTTAAGAATATAAAAGGCGTCGAATCTCTCTGGTTCTTCTATCATTTGGTCATACAAATGGCAACCTGTTCCTCGCTGAATTTTATAAAGCATGGCCAGGCGGTGGGAGCGGCGTTTGCCCTGCAGGGATATCCATAAGTCTCTTTATCATCCTGGTAACACATCCTGGTGTACTGTTTCTGTAGTTGACCCTTCGGAAAACTAAGAAAACCGACTTCTCAGCATATCTTTGTCTTCAAAATTTGAGTTTTCATTCCCAAAGACTTAAACAAGACTCGTGGTATGTTGCGAACAAGCCATTAAAATTGGATATAAAAATGTTGAAGTTAGAAAGACTTGAGACAGTATATTTTGCATTGTAAATTTCATAAAGGTTTGGTTTGGTTTGGCTAAATATTTTGACATCACATTAACACTAGTAGATTTTAAAGTACCTTGCCCAAGAACACACCACGGTAGCCCACTAGGGCTGATCTGATGGTAGGATTCAAACCATTTTGGTAGAGAGTCTAGCACGTTAATGACAGAGATACTGCAGCTCCTCCTTCCATTAGTCCTCTCTTATGACATCCTCCCTCCATTAGTTCCCTCTTACGACATCCTCCCTCCATTAGTCCCCTCTTACGACATCCTCCCTCCATTGGTCCCCTCTTACGACATGCGGGGGGACACATTCCGTTGGACAAGTTCTTGTCCGTCAACGCGCTTACGTAATTTTTCGTACGTAGCAGGCGATTGAATTGACCCATCGGCAAACAGGAAATAACCACGCCCCGGTTTATTCACGTGATTGTTTTACCCGCACTCAGACATTAACCTATGGTAGATAGAGGGAAAAGTGTGACTTTGCGCAGCATTTTTCTGTGGCATTGTTGAGCTTAGTAATTCAGTCTGATACATACCTTAACGTTAATACTTTTTCATGTATGGGAAGGGAAAAGTATTTATTTTTGGTAACAATAAAATTTTCAATGAAAATTCTCATACAATAACAACTAGAGGCCGTGGCTTAAGATTTTTACAGTCAATATAAACTTGCATAGAATGTAACCCTTACACAGATAGTTTGGCAGTTTATTAGCGATCCTAAGGTTTGAAAGATAATTAATACGAAAGGAATGCTTGTAAAAAAACGATTTACCAAAACATCCGACAGGAATATTTGTATTGGACAGAAATGGGTACGTGTGACTGTTTTGTCATGGACTCCAACTACATTCAAAACGTCGCTATTGATGTATGTGAATTTATTTCCTAAGATATGTATATTCACACCTAAATGTCCAAATTACAATATAGCTTTGCAAACATGGCCCATCAAACTCAGATTTGTATTGTAGCTACGATCATATGTAGTATGAAAATACAGATAAAAAAATCGATCATTCTTCTCCTCTTTGTACGTCTGTTTGTGCGTGCACGTGTTTATTTTTTTTAATTTTCTTTTTCTTGTAGTTGCTTTGTGTAACTTACTATTCCATCTATAAGAATCAATAATTGTGTCTTAAAAGTGTGAAAGTTACTAAATAGCACAGGTATTGGACACCTTTGAAGTAGGATGTTTTAATCTCGGAGGCTTGCCTGCGTTCGTCATAATAAATTAGAATAAACATAGATTGATTTTTGTTTTTTAAATAAAAAAGTTTTACTTTGTTCTTACTTATTTGATAACAAAAAATCGTATGAGAATTAACAGTCATTATGAAAAACTCTAATTGTGGGGAATCAATTATTACTAATTATTTTGACATTTAGGTTATATTGTAGGACCTGTTGGCTAGTTTTTGGAATATGATAACAGTTCCTGATATAGATGGAGACTAATTACTGTATGTACTCTCTTATAAGCTGGGTTTAACTGCAAATTGCACAGATCCATAATGCGCCGGCAGATTTAGACCTATGCAGTTTGTTAGTAGTAATCAGTAGAACAAACGACATAGACCTTGATCTGCTGACGCATTATGCAACGGTAGATCAGGATCTATATTGTTTGCAGTTGGACCTGACTTATAAGTGAGTACATACGGTAGTCTACACAACGAGACTCACCGATAAATATTTTCTCATTACACTTTATTTGATACAGCTAGATTACTAAGTTCCCCCTACTCAACTAATCATAATTCATATTCAGCGTATGCTACCCACCCACTACTGGTGACAGAACCGGTTCTGATCTTTGGCCTTTAAACCGGGGAGTGGTGTGTGTGTGGAGGAGTAGTATTTTTAATGTATTTTGACAAATAAAGTTCGATAACCTGTTAACGTTACGTAGGTCTGATAAAATTATGAACTTGCTGTTAATTACACAATTGTTAAATGCATCATAACTAAGATTGAGAAGATTAACACACTAACTCGTTCTGACCAAAACGTAACTTACATTGTCTCAACCTTAGACGAAAGTAAATGTTGATGCATGCGCATTAGCTTCGGTAACACACAGAAAGAAATTACCCGGTCCGATATGCAGCACGTGCAACCTTGAGCAGTACTGATTGAGCATTTACTTGTGTAGTGTTTTTGCGATCTGTGTATTATCTACACTACAAGATAGTGAAGATGTGCGTGATGATTATGTTCTGCGCACCTTAGGTTTAATATCCATTGAAATAAAGTCTCTTCCAGGTAGCAAAATCTGTTTATGTGCTTCTGATTACAGTTACTCGCTAATACCGTTTGTTTTCTAAGATACACGTGCTGCGTTATTTTTCTTTTCCAATTGCGCTCAGAGCAACCACGCACGTTCCATTTACATTCTGCCTCTTCTTAGCACTGGAACTTTTCCCCATTTCACTTTACTATTCTGTAAATAACACAAAACTCATAACCTTTTATGCTGTATTACAGGGTTGGTCGTTTCGTGTCGCTTATTCCATTTAAAAATCAGTGAAAATACGTAAACAGCCCCTATAATCGAAAAATACCAATTGTAATTTTATTGTTTCTCGTGAAACCTAATATACATGTATCAAAGATAAAAATTAACCTGAAATGTATTACAATGATTGTTAAATGCAAGTCATGCGCATTAAACCCTATACGGTTAATATAGATGTCAAGATACACGCGTTTACATTATGTTTTAAATAAATAACATTAATTTCCGATAGCGCTGTACAGGATATGCATTTAAAAAGAACTTTCAGCAGAGACCAGTATTGACAAAAATCATTCTGAAACGATCGAAATTAACATAGAGATAGTTTTGCTTTTTTTTAAACACTATCGATTTGGCGCTGGTATAATTGGGCCGGCGTTTATATCAATAAATCATCACTAGTAGTTGGCAATGAATGTTGTAATTAAAGACAACCTTTTCACCAGATTAACTTGGAAGTTAGAGTACTCCAATCAGGATGTGATTATGTAGAGTCAATAAATTCCGTTTGTTTGTTTAACAAAGTCCTCTTGTTCTCCATAAATTTGAAATTCATATATTTGTCATATTGTTCATGTTACCTCGCCTCAGTACGGATTTTTGTGTGCTTTTATATTTAGATGGCAAAATCAGAATTTTGTGTTTGGACACTCATCTTTTCGCTAAATGTTTAAATATGTTTTGCAGTCATAAAGTAATAACTTTTTTTCCAAGAACGCTAAAAAAAAAAAAAAATACTATTGGTTATAAACATCAACATTTCAAATAATGATAGAACACAATTCTTTTTCGCTAAATAAGTTTCTGAAATCAATACGATTATAAATACAAAATTATTTAAGCTCTAATCTACTGACAAACGTTCGTGTATTTTGTGAAGACAATACATATATTCTTTAAAAAGAAGTTCAATCTCTTTAAAAATAAAAAAGGACGATAAATTATAAAGAATTTGACAAACTATAAAGAATCAGATATCCTGGAGACGTGAATATATATCGAAACTATTATAAGAGACGGCTTATACAAAAATTTACCACAGGAAATAACGTATATTTATTTCGTCAGACACCGTGTTGCCGAAACATTCTGAGGACGCAATTCGACCTTTGGCTTAAAGTTTGAATAATTTGACACTGTGATTACACACAAAAAGATTTAAAACCATAGAACTTTAGGTATTTTGCAAACTGTTGTTAGTTTTGCCTGCAATCAAAGCATTACTGACATTGTTGTGTTATGGGTACTGTAATAAGTTTGGTTTTAAGAATTAGCTTAGAGTTTTGTGCATTACATTTGTTTTGTTGTTTATTTTATTTTATTTTTTTCTTTCTAATATTGAGCCTGGTAGAGGGGTGCTAAATGTTGAAACCCGTTTTAGGGAGGCAACGATACTGTGCTAAACAGTTTTTAATCTGTGTAGCATCAAATATTAAATATATAAAGAAATAAATCCCTTTTCATCAAATGATTTATGTAAGAAACGCAAAATCAAATTAACGGAATAACAAAATGTAGTTCACAACATCTTCTAACTCTTAACTCCATTTTGCAATCACTTGTACTAAATAATATAGTATATTCGGATAAATGGGTGAACCAGTCCGTCAGTTATGCATGCATCTATGTAACCGTTGCTCTAATCCGATGCACCCAAAAACTTTTTCATTTTTCACATCATACTGTTGACTCAAGCGTTATACATATGCTTTAAATAGATGGGAGGGGAGGGGGGGGGACACATTGCAATAAACAATAAAAGTTCAAAACTTTATATTTAATATCAAATGAAAAAAAATTAATCATCATTTTCAAAGTTGAATCAAATGAGAAATGAATCGTTGGACTGTAATAAAACAAAACATTTCAACAGCAGTCAGTTGTTGAATAAGACAGTTGTTCATTTTTTAAAAGAAGAGTACCCAAGGGGAATAGATCTTTCTGGAATAAATAAGTCTGAAAACTCGCAAAATGTTTTGGGAAATATTTATTGTCAGGCCGACTGTTACCACTTTACATGTTTTGACAAAAATAACTATTTAGAACAACAGTTTTTTTTGTAAATTACTAATTATTTGTATCATATCATGTGACTATCTTGATCACTGACGATATTGTTTTTTTGTTTTTTTTTCATCATGGGACTATATTGATCACTGACTATATTGTTTTGGTTGGTTTGATCATGGGACTATCTTGATCACTGACGATATTGTTTTTCGGAGTTTAAATATCATGAGACTATCATGATCACTGGCGATATTGTTTTTGGGGTTTGTTTTCCTCCCTGTTTGATGATTGACTTATCTTTTACATGCAGAATATTTGGCATCAAAATATCGTAAAGACGTGTCAATTTGATTTATATGCATGATTGCTTAAGCCGATTTTACTTTGTTACCTGAACTAGCACGCGCTTACTTTTCCATAATGTTGATGTAACAAAGTTTATCTTTTTAATTTAGTCTGTTGCTTGGGAAGACTTTATATCAGTAATGGGATATTTGCTATGCATATTTGAAATCTAATGTCTAGTAGTTACGCTGCGGTGGGATCTTTATATGAAGGCCTAATATATATAATATATATATATATATATATATATATATATATATATATATAAAGAGAAAGAGAGAGAAAGAGAGAGAAAGAGAGAGAGAGAGAGAGAGAGAGAGAGAGAGAGAGAGAAAGGGAAAGAGAGAGAGACTGACCGACCGACCGACAGACATACATGACTTCGATAGATTGAAGCGCAACGACAAATATTAAAAGAACACATTCATATAACTGGTATACAGGAAGCGGAGTTGAGTGAGACTGTCGTCATCAAAATATGACTGACGGATCACGCATATCTTTGGAATGTATAAGCGCTCGCAAGTAGTATTTGAAGTCCAATCATATTTAATATACCCAATTTCTGAAATGTCACTGTAAACCCCTTATCCACTTGCAATGCGCCATTATAATGTAACATAGTATGTGTAATGATAATGGTGGAAACGTTGAAACGAAAAATGTATGTTTGTATGCATGTATATATAGGTAAAATGTATAAAAACGGACACTAAATTAAGTAAGGAAATTTACATGTGACACAGATAATTATGTAAGGAAACCTATATGCGACACATATAATTATGTAAGGAAATCCACATGTGACACAGATAATTCAGGGCATTGAGATAAATGTTTCTTTGCACTTGCAATATAAAATAATAAAAGATTACATTTTAATCTATAAAGAAGTATTTCTGTTGATTTTTTTATATAAAAACGATCAATTAAAATGGATGACAGACAGACAGACAGACATGCAGACAGACAGACATATTACATGCAGAATTTACCTTAAGAACTAGCTGAAGAAGCCAAAAAAACATTCATCTCGTTCGATATCCAAGATTGATTTATGAAATCGGAACCTTTTTCCTCTAATCCTTCCTATCTTCTTCGGCAAAGTGGAAACGCATGTTAAGTTCTTAAATCAATTATATATTTGCTTGTCTCAAAGATAATTTCACTTGCATGCGCCCCATCAACCGTGTCATTATTATCGATCACAGGACAACAAAGTTTAGTCATGGCAATCATGGCAATCGTTGGATACTGATTTGGTGTTATTGGCTTGGATACGAAAAACATTAAAAACATCAAGAAGTAAAAGATGTTCCAGAATCCCTTGCGTCGCATTTATTATTTGAAGCAGAAATTTCAACATGCTGACATAAAATTAGTTATTTTGTTATTTTGTTTCAACATCAGAGGGGATATTCATTTCGGCGTTATACCTTAGCGAGTGTTGATCTAGAAAGATTATTGTATATAAGGTGGTAATTTTAAAGAGTTATATTTTCGCGATCCCTCTCTGAGACCGCTAAATCGCTAAAATTACTCCACCGCTAAAAATTCTAGTTAGATATAATGACACAAAAGCTGGAAAACGGTGCCGGGAAAATTACAAAGTTTCAATACGTTTAGGCCTAAAGCAAAGTCTTGTTGAGGGGGAAAAAAATCATACACAAAGACACGTACCTACGCAGAGTGACGCTCGTAGAACAATAATATATTTACATTTTGTCAGAGAGATGTAAACTATCCAGAATAATGAAGATGTCTATAATGAAGATATCTAAACTCAAGGAAAAAAAACGAAATAACAGAATAAATAACTACATATGTAGAAAGCGACCTATTATCTATGAATAAGGCGAACAAGTTTGCATGCAAGCTAGCAGCACTATGGCGCTATATTGCTTG